>JALMGJ010000002.1:135778980-137193980 GCA_023362775.1 Charina bottae | reverse complement strand
TTCCAGCTCTGGAACAGCTTCTCATGCCCCATGAAGCTCTCCTTCCAGTGTGTGGCACCCAGTCCCACTGATTCCAGCATGCTCCCAAAATCTGGGATGCAACATTGCTGGCTAGAACCTGCGGGACATTACCAAGACCCAAGACAGTACGAAGGAAGAGACTCCTGCTCACAATGGCATGGCCAAAACCTCTGTAATCGTTTCTGAGGGAGTGAACTTCTAAGAAAAAACATGAGCATTCTCAACACATAAAATGTCCCTATTAACTTCAATAAATGTAGGAGAGGGTGCCCAGGACGCAAGGACGCTTGCCCTGAACCACTGTTTCTTGATTTCATATAAAATGGGAAAATGTTGCTTGAGGTTCCCCTCAGATTGACTGGGAAACATGACAAATGATGACAAGGCACAGGGAGTTCCCTGCCAGCGAGAAACTGCAGCTCAGCATCAATTCAGCAGCTCAGATTGCAAAGGCCTCCATGAACCCCAGACACTGTTGGGACACAGATGTGCAGCACAAACTTAGATTGATGCAGCCCTTGTGGGCAGAAGGGGGCTTGATATCTGGAAATCCCTCTAAGACCTGTGCACTTCTATGGCTCAATAGGTAACCATTTCAATATGTCCCAGGGAACTAGGGATATACCAGAACTTGCTCAAGAATATAGAGACGTGTGTCGCTGTTACCTTTATTTCATCACTCTGTACTTTCCCTCAAGGGACTTGGATCAATCTGGCCCAGGAAAGTTATTCTGTACCTCCACATTCCAAACAGTTTGGAATTTGGTTGATATCTTCCGAAACTTTGCACAAGAGCTTAAAAAAAGGAAGAAGAAGAAAAAGCCAGTCTGTGTGGGTGGCAGACTCCCTACCAATGGAATTTCGGGTTGGGGGAAACGACTGCCAGCAAAGATTGAGGAGAGTGTTTTTGGCATCTGTTAGTCCATTGTTGAATAAATACAGTGTTTGCTTAAAATTGATTCAACAGCAATTGTAACTGTAGATGGTCAGCTACAAAGGGGGGGAAAATCAAATTAAGCAAATATAAACTGTCATAAGTTACAATAACGAAATGCCTTGTTTCCAACATTCTCACTGCCACTTTGCTCAGCTGTTAAGACCAGGATAGCTCAAAAGGGTTATGAAAACATGTCATGTGGGTGCCACTGCTTCCCCCCTCCCTTCACTGAATTCTGGAAAGATAAAGGGATCTGAAGAACCAAAGCTTTGACTACTCCAGTTCAAATGCAAGGGTGAGAAGTCACCAGCCTTTTGAATGAGGAGGGTTTCTCATTGTCCAAGAAGCCACCAATCAAGAGAGAGTTCCAGAGCCATCATTTTTGCTTAGGCTCTGAGGTCCATCTGCTAGAATCAAGGACAGGAGTTTCCTCAGTATAAGGAGGGAAGGAAGTTAGCAACTTTACATACAACTCCTAGACCTAGAGCAAGGATGTGAACACTGTAATTCCTTCTTTGTCTAGTTCTGTTGCAGTTCTGCACCAGAACTGCAATATGTGACAAATCACAGATTTATTACGTACTGAATTCTCTTTGGGGAGAAATGTGGTGACAATTTGTCTAACCGACTGAACAACAACAACAACAACAGGTTTTCAGCATTCTGCTCTAGTGTGTTTCAATCATACAAAACTAACTCTGCCCTCAGAACAATAGAAACAAACCCACTTTAATATCTACACATAAAAGCCAAGGATGTTGAGTAATTTAGCAACTTTCATTTCTACTCATGGCCCTCTCTTCATATACACAAATATTTTTCTTTCCGCAAAGCAATCAATGATGGTTGGCACTTTTGAAAGTTAGTATGCAGGTGCAATTCGCCCCCACCAATAATTTTAAGGAGATCTTCCTTGTTATGAAAAAAAAAGTCATCAGCAATCTCTCCTTGATCACTTTCAGATGACCAAAATTCTCTTCCCTTCTGGCCAAAATCTCAGGAGATCACCCCACACACACATGTATCACCATGTGGTTATGTTGTGGCTGAAGTTGTGAGGAACTATTGTTGTTTATTCGTTCAGTCGTTTCCGACTCTTCGTGACTTCATGGACCAGTCCACGCCAGAGCTTTCTGTCGGCCGTCACCATCCCCAGCTCCCCAATGGTTGAGTCCGTCACCTCCAGAATACCATCCATCCATCTTGCCCTTGGTCGGCCCCTCTTCCTTTTGCCTTCCACTTTCCCTAGCATCAGCTTCTTCTCCAGGGTATCCTGTCTTCTCATTATGTGGCCAAAGTACTTCAGTTTTGCCTTTAATATCATTCCCTCAAGTGAGCAGTCTGGCTTGATTTCCTGGAGTATGGACTGGTTTGATCTTCTTGCAGTCCAAGGCAGTCCAAGGCACTGCACAATTTTCCTCCAACACCACAGTTCGAAAGCATCTATCTTCCTTCGCTCAGCCTTCCTTATGGTCCAGCTCTCGCAGCCATAGGTTACTACAGGGAATACCATTGCTTTAACTATGCGGACCTTTGTTGTCAGTGTGATGTCTCTGCTCTTAACTATTTTATCAAGATTTGCCATTGCTCTCCTCCCAAGAAGTAGACGTCTTCTGATTTCCTGGCTGCAGTCAGCGTCTGCAGTAATCTTTGCGCCTAGAAATACAAAGTCTGTCACTGCCTCCACTTTTTCTCCCTCTATTTGCCAGTCATCAATCAAGCTCGTTGCCATAATCTTGGTTTTTTTGAGGTTTAACTGCAACCCAGCTTTTGCACTTTCTTCTTTCACCTTCGTCATAAGGCTCCTCAACTCCTCCTCGCTTTCAGCCATCAAAGTGGTATCATCTGCATATCTGAGATTGTTAATGTTTCTTCCAGCGATTTTAACTCCAGCCTTGGATTCCTCAAGCCCAGCACGTCGCATGATGTGTTCTGCGTACAGGTTGAATAGGTAGGGTGAGAGTATACAGCCCTGCCGTACTCCTTTCCCAATCTTAAACCAATCCGTTGTTCCGTGCTCTGTTCTTACCGTTGCTACTTGGTCGTTATACAGATTCCTCAGGAGGCAGACAAGATGACTTGGTATCCCCATACCACCAAGAACTTGCCACAATTTGTTATGATCCACACAGTCAAAGGCTTTAGAATAGTCAATAAAACAGAAATAGATGTTTTTCTGAAACTCCCTGGCTTTCTCCATTATCCAGCGGATATTGGCAATTTGGTCTCTAGTTCCTCTGCCTTTTCTAAACCCAGCTTGTACATCTGGCAATTCTCGCTCCATGAATTGCTGGAGTCTACCTTGCAAGATCTTGAGCATTACCTTACTGGCATGTGAAATAAGTGCCACTGTTCGATAGTTTGAACATTCTTTAGTGCTTCCCTTTTTTGGTATGGGGATATAAGTTGATTTTTTCCAATCTGATGGCCATTCTTGTGTTTTCCAAATTTGCTGGCATATGGCATGCATCACCTTGACAGCATCATCTTGCAAGATTTTAAACAGTTCAGCTGGGATACCATCGTCTCCTGCTGCCTTGTTATTAGCAATGCTTCTTAAGGCCCATTCAACCTCACTCTTCAGGATGTCTGGCTCTAACTCACTGACCACACCGTCAAAGCTATCTCCAATATTATTATCCTTCCTATACAGATCTTCCGTATATTCTTGCCACCTTTTCTTGATCTCTTCTGCTTCTGTTAGGTCCTTACCATCTTTGTTTTTGATCATACCCATTTTTGCCTGGAATTTACCTCCGATGTTTCTAATTTTATGGAAGAGGTCTCTTGTCCTTCCTATTCTATTGTCTTCTTCCACTTCCGCACATTGCTTGTTTAAAAATAATTCCTTATCTCTTCTGGCTAACCTCTGGAATTTTGCATTTAATTGGGCATATCTCCCCCTATTACTGTTGCCTTTTGCTTTCCTTCTTTCTTGGGCTACTTCCAGTGTCTCAGCAGACAGCCATCTTGCCTTCTTGGTTTTCTTTTTCTTTGGGACGTTTTTTGTTGCCGCCTCCTGAACAATGTTGCGAACTTCTGTCCATAGTTCTTCCGGGACCCTATCTACTAAATCTAGTCCCTTAAATCTATTCTTCACCTCCACTGCATATTCCTTAGGAATATTAGTGAGCTCATATCTAACTGATCTGTGGGTCTTCCCTATTCTCTTTAGTCTGATTCTAAATTTTGCAATAAGAAGTTCGTGATCTGAACTACAGTCAGCTCCAGGTCTTGTTTTTACTGACTGTATAGATGTCCGCCACCTTTGGCTGCAAAGGATGTAGTCAATCTGATTTCGGTGTCGACCATCTGGTGAAGTCCATGTATAAAGTCGTCTTTTAGGTTGTTGGAAGAGAGTGTTTGTTATGCACAGTGAGTTGTCTTGGCAAAATTCTATCAGCCTATGTCCTGCTTCATTTTGTTCTCCCAGACCATGCTTGCCTGTAATTCCAGGTGTCGTCTGACTACCCACCTTAGCATTCCAGTCTCCTGTAATGAAAATAACATCTCTTTTTGGTGTATTATCTAGTAGGTGCTGCAGATCCTCATAGAACTGATCTACTTCTGCTTCTTCAGCATCTGTGGTTGGGGCGTATATTTGGATCACTGTGATGTTAAATGGCTTACCCTGAATTCGAATTGAGATCATTCTATCGTTTTTTGGATTGTATCCAAGCACTGCTTTAGCCACTTTATTATTAATTATGAAGGCTACTCCATTTCTTCTGTGGTCCTCTTGTCCACAGTAGTAGATCTGGTGGTCATCTGATGTGAAGTGGCCCATCCCAGTCCATTTCAGTTCACTGACACCTAAAATGTCTATATTTAATCTTGACATCTCACCAATAACCACATCCAATTTGCCCTGGCTCATAGATCTTACATTCCAGGTTCCTATGGTGTGTTGATCTGTAGAACATCGGATTCGTCGTTCACCACCAGCACCGTCGGCCGCTAGCCGTCCTTTCGGCTTTGAGCTAGCTGCGTCATCACGTCTGGGGCTAGTTGAACGTATCCTCTGTTCCTCCCCAGTAGCATTTTGACCATCTTCCGACCTGGGAGTCCCATCTTCCGATGGTATTTATTTATTTATTTATTTATTTATTTATTTATTTATTTATTTATCAAATTTATCACCGCCCATCTCTATCACGGTAGACTCTGGGCGGTTTACAACAAATATACCAACATATCTCAAGTATATATCAAGTATACCAACATATCTCTGGTTGTACTGATCCATTTAGTTTTCACGGCAAGAATACTGGGGTGGGTTGCCATTACCTTCCCCAGGGATCGTATTTAGTCTGACCTCTCTGCCATGACCTTCCCGTCTTGGGTGTCCCTTCACGGTTTAGCTCATGGTTTCATTGAGGTGCTCAAGCTCCAGCACCACGACAAGGTAACGATCTCCTTTGCTGGAGGTGAGGAACTATAATAAATATCAAATGTGAGATCAGCTCAACGTCCATATTTTCTGAGAACTGTTATACATGTTGGCAGAACGTTCTTATGTGTGGACACTTAAATAAAATCTGCTGAAAATTCCTGCTTTTATCCAAAACTTGGGGAATGGGAGAAGGACTCTTTTTGATCTCACATTGAGCCTTGGGGAGGCTTGGAAGCAGGAGGATATATCAGGGGAAGGAGGTTGATTATGAAGTTCTGCTTGAGACTTATTCTGGTATAGCTAAGGTTGGAGCCCTGAGCCCAGGGCCAGAGAACTTAGGGGACTCTCAGATTTAGTTGCACATATCTTTTTCTTAAAAAGAATCAGCTGAGTTCCTGTCCTACATCTTGCTCTTTCCTTCCCAAGAAGAGCCTTGGAAAAATGAAGAAAACAGACAAAGAAAAGATGTCTCTTAGTGTGTGCATGTGTGCATGTGTGTGTCTATGCAAGGGAGAGGGAAGAGCATCAAAATGAGGAACCAAGCTGGCAGAGAGGATGGAGAGTGAGGGCATCTTTTGTGTCACTTGCCCAAAATTCTTTCTTCATACTTGTCCTCTTAGTAAGGTTGCGGTACAATCCGCAGTTTGGGGATTTTGAATATCCCATTTTGATCACTTCTAGAAACAAAGGGGTAGTTTCTCAAATCACACGGTTTTATGTGGATGCTTAAGTATATTTGTGATTGAAGTGTCTTCACCTTCTGTAACACCTTATTGCAGTTCTCAGCCTTATCCAGTTTATCATCAGAACGTATCATTACTGCCTCATCCACTTCTATAGATTAGGAAACTTTATCAGGGCTGAAGAAAACAACCATCAGCACCTGCAATATCTGCAATGCAAACAAGGTATGTAGAGAAAGTGTCTATATTTCTATCTATAACTGTAAACAAAGCCCTTTCTAGCCTTTCATAATCCAAAGAGTAAAAGGAAGCTGAAAACTCTTGCCCACTCCCTGCCTTGATTTCCCCACGTTGATGGGAAAGGTTTGAGTAGACGCTGCAACCAGGTTTGTCTGAACGCAGTTACAATCCTCTGTGAAATAGGAAATGAAAGTTAGCTCATTGGGCATAAATAATAGAAAAGCAAAATGTATCTCCTGGGGATTTAATTAAGGATTCCTCTTAAGGGTGTGGCTACGGAGACTGTCACGACGGACTCCCGCTTCCAGATTTACCACTGCAACCTCGTGCTTTCCATATGAAAAATGCATCTTCGGAAAGATGCTCTTGTCCTCTTTTCTGCTGCTGCCCGATCCATAAGGAAGGAAAGCTGGAGGAAAACAGAGGGAAGACCCTTCAGGCCCATAATGCTTCATTAATCATTCTTTATATAGCACTGACAATATGTATTTCAATGCAAGTATGAGTAGTGGTAGTAAATGTGGTTGCAGCCTCTACTCGGACCTTTCCCATCAACATGTTCTGACCTCCAAGAGGTGGGAATGTCTATGAAGCCACCCTGCCGATATACCGCTGAGCGAGGGAGGGAAGTGCCCTCCAAGTAACACATCCCACTCCTCACGTTCCCTGCCTTTGGGGCTTTATGAGTTCTGCCCAGTTGAGTTTGGAAAGACATGTTTTACTAGAGAGCAGAGGCAGAAAGAAGCCTTGCTTTTTAACTCCACAATAAATTCACCTCAAACTTTCTTTTCTAGCATTTGTTGGGCTTTATTTTCCTCCTTCCTCTAGCTACTCAACTGAAGGCAGGATTTATAGCCTGTCAGATTTAATCATTTTGAAGCAGGAAAAGAGTCTTTTTTAAACCCCTTGGGATAAGACAGGCTTGCCAGGAAACCCTCTACAAGAAAAGTAACTCACTGTCTGTACAACAAGACGGTGAGGAAGCTACAGCCTGGATGCCCAGGTACCTGCAGAGGGGAGGCCTTGCATCTAACAAGCCCAGGAGAGTAATTTTTAAGTATGAACCCAGTACGCATAGATGGTTTGCCCTTTGCTAGTCAGGATCATCACTCGACGTTAAAGCAAGAGGGTGTCTTGGAGGACACAAAACACTTTCCCTGAGCTGCCAAGCCACCTCCTAAAAAAGTCCTTATGGGCAGTTAATCAAGGATGCAGTGATGGTGGAAAGGTAAGTCCAATTCTGCTTCCTTTCTCTCCTGCTGGGACCACACAGTATCCATCTGCCTGCATTCAGGATGCAAGAAGCCCAGATACTTGCTAACTTATTAGCTACTATGGTTTCACACCACATGCTAAACCATAAGGTGGTTTGATTTTTGAGTTAGCATATTGCATGAGCCCAACCATTGTGGTTTGTGAATTATGGTTGGTGCTTTAACATGCTATGGAAATTCAGCCATTCTTTTTTTATTAAACTATGGTTAAAAATATGCCATGCATTAGCATAATGTAAACTCAGTCACATTGTTGTTTAAGGAAAGTGTGGCAAAACATGGTAGGCTTACCTAGCAAAAAAACTGACTTTCACAGGCTGTGGACTGCCCACCTGTAGGCAGAGGCTTATGCAAGGCACTGCCTACGAACAACTCTGATGGAATGCAGAACACAGGGGCAGCCATACACATGAGTTGCAAATAAGCCTTAGATCTGTGACTTGCCACAGTCCTCATGATAGTTACCTAATCCCACTACCTGATCCTGACCCCAGGCAGGAGAAAGAGAGAGGACTGAAATACAAACTAACTGAAATACAAACAATCCAGATGGATATTGTATTAGACAAGGCACCATGCTAGGGCAGCAATGAGAACAATTAAGCTCAACAGTGATTTTTTTGCACTGAGAGAACCATTAAGCAGACAGTGGGCAGGAGAGATGGTAATGAGTGCCAGATTTAAATGTGCCTCAGACCCATAGGTTGGCACCAGCCAGGCAGGCAAGGAAATGGGGAGTACAATTACAGTAGGTACCTAAATAAGAAACACAATTGGTGCAGCCCTTGTATTATTGGCACTATGGCACAAAAGCCTGACGTAGAGTTGAAACAATAGGAAATGTCTCTGTCAGAGCTACGGAGGTATATGAAGAAACACACGTTTTAAACTGAAGTCAAACTGATACATCTAAGGGCAACTTGTAGAAGCAGCATAGTAAGGATGAGGCCCCCTTTAAGGAACGAAAGGTCGACTTTCACAAATACCAACGGCTGCACTTCAGGCATTGAAGCAGCTGAAGTGAGGTATAAGAATGTTGAGCTGCCATTGAAAACACCCAGTATGATTCATTATTTGAAGGGCAGTTCCCAAATGACCATGCCCATGTTCCACAGCAATTGCCCAAGTAGGTCTCCACTGTTTGGCCAAAGTAATGCACAATTGCATTCAGATATCAGCTTTGTGGCTAGGCAGGCTGCCTTTGTTCTACCATCATTCACCAAATCCTGATCCACTAGTCCCAGCCCTTTAGGCTGCCCTCACAGAGAGACCTGGGTTGGCTGAAGTGTTGGAAGAACAGTTTATACTTCCTTCTTCCTCCTTTTTTTGGCGTCCACCTCTTTGCCTGGGCTTTCTTTATTTTTGCCAAAACATAATCTTCCTTGTTACACTACTGTTGGAACACCAAAGGCTGTTTTCCATTCTGGGGAATCCCGTTACACCTTGTTTTGAAACCATGCTTCTCATAGAAATGGTATGCCTTTCCTCAATTGCTGGGCTACAAACCAGGTACATTGGTTTGGAGTGGCTTACCTGCATGTGGGAGCTTGTCCATCAGTCTCCCAAGACACTTGGTTGTAGGAGTCACCTGATTAAGGAGGCTTATATTTGGAACGAACAGTCTGCTGGTCTCCACGAAGAATTTGTGCACTACAGCTTGCTGCAGTGTGATATCCCCAATGCCTAGACAGGGAGCTTGGTTGATCACCTTGGTGTGAAGAAGTATCCCCCAATATCCACCCTGCAGAATCTCAGCAAAGCAGTCTTCTATTCCCCAGGTTCACCTTAGAAGGCACTTCACCTGGGTGCTCTGAGTATCAGAGGTAAGTTGCATTACCTGCATGTTACGTAAACCCATCCTTTGTAGTTTGTAAGCCATGGTATATAGTTTAGCATGGCATGCAACCTCAGTCAATAAACGATTGAATCGAATCGAATTATCCATTCAGTCGTATCCGACCCTTGGCGATTCCATAAGCCAGCTCTCTCCATGATTTCTGATCTTGTACAGTTTCTTTCAGTTGCTTTATTGAATAGTTTATTCAATAAACCATAACTAAACAGTCAATACATGGCTTAGTGCAGTGGTAAACCCAGTCCTAGAAGCAGGCTATCCTTTCCTGTCTCTTCCATCTCAGGAGCTATAGCCACTGCCAAAGGTTTTATTGGACTCTTTCCTTCCTTCCTTCCTTTATATATTTATATTATGTGCCATCAAGTCATTGTTGACTTTTAGGGACCTCACAGATAGTTTTCCTCCATGATCATCTGTCCCTAACCTGGTCCTTCAGCATTTACAATGGTGCACTCATCACCACTGTAACTGAGTCCACCCACCTTGCTGCTGATTGTCCTCTTCCTCTTTCCTTCCAACTTTCCCAGCATTAGAACCTTTTCCAGAAAGCTGGGTCTTCGCATAATGGGCCCAAACCTTTCTTTAAGGACTGTCTATTTTTATTTGTAGGGAGACAATGCTGTTGGGCAGTGACCACATTGTTTTTCCTCTTAGGGGCAACATTGCGTTATCATTCCCATCCTGTAAAGCGTTCTTTCTTCCGATATATGTCAGTGAGATTGCCAGAGTTAAGAATAAGAGACTAGATCATTCCCAGCAGTATGTGTACATGTGCATAATATAAAAATATAAAAATCACACAGCCACACACAGGCATAAAGGCTGTAAACTACACAAAATACAGTAAGACAGAACAGAGAAGCCTATAATTATAATAATAAATTTCTACTGACACACTGATAGAACTGGAGAACAAGTACAAAACTAGATTCAAAATAAAAGCTAGTGTATTAACTGGGGCCAAAATAGAGAGGGAGAGGGAGAGGAAGTGAAACTGTCTCTTACAACAATGTTCTAGCACAGTGCTTTCCAAACTGCCGCTGTTGGCGACACACCAACGGTGGCAGCGGCGGCGCGGCAGCATGCATGGCGGTGGTGCGGTGGCACGCATGACAGCAGTGGCGGGCACGGCGGCGTGAATGGCGGCGGCGGCCTCGTGTTTTCCGCTAAAACCCGGAAGCGCTGATGGCGCACTTCCACCGCCACCCTTATACACCGCTATACACACCGCTGTGTGCTCCACCGCGCCACCGCCGTTCACGTCCACTTCCAGGTTTTGTCGCGACACACTAAAGTGTCGCGACACACAGTTTGGAAAGCTCTGTTCTAGCAAGACAGAAGACAGGCTGAAAGCTAGAAATGAAAATGAAAAACTAGAAATGAAAACTGCAAATGAAAATCCTAAAGCAGGGATTCTTATACTTTGTGGTGCCAGGAGCTCCTAAAACAAGACATGAATTTGTGTGACCCCCTCCCATGAATAAAACTACCAGCCCAAACTCTCACTCTGCCTGGACAAGCCACTGCCAGCTTGTTGGCACAGCGCAGACAACCATGATGGCAGCAAGCCATCAAAGCAAGCCTATGTGGGCAAGCCAGGCTCACACACCTAACCTAAGCAGAGTGACTGTCAGAATTCACTCCCAGTGCCTCATGATGGGAAACCTGGAACCTCGGGCTACTAGTCTCAGCAAGACACCCACCCACCCCAGAAGAAGCCCAGAAAGAGCCACCACTGGAAGAGAGGAAAAATGAGAGGTGTTGAGCAGCCTTCAGGGACAATTGGAATTGGTGCAAGACCCACTTTGATGAGTGCAAGGCTGTCAAAAGAGATCCTAGTGCCTGGGTCCTGCACAAAGCCTGATCCACTGCCAGGAGCTCAGGGACAGTCACCTGTATCTAGGCAACACCCCAGGGTTTCATGTCCTATAAGGAAAGGTAAAGGTTTTCCCCTGCACAGTCGTGTCCGACTCTAGGGGCCGGTGCTCATCTCCGTTTCTTAGCCGAAGAGCCAGCACTGTCCGAAGACGCTTCCGTGGTCATGTGGCCGGCATGACACGCGCGGAACGCTGTTACATGTTTCATGTCCTATAGTTTGCCAAAAGCTGTCCTAAAGGAAGGAACAGGATGTGAAGGAAGGAACTGGAAAGAAAAAAGGATATTAAGATAAGGTCTTGGAAGTTAGAATAAACATTGGCTGAAAGGACTAGAAACAGGAAGATGTGTTTCATGCCTCATAGGGGCTTGGTTCACATTTTGAATGCAACCCATGGCTTTAACCATGGGTCCCCCAAATCTCATTAAGCCAAAGGTAGGCAACTACTTTTCTTCAGGGGCTGCTTTTTAAATTTTATCTTTTCCTTTTCACTTTTTTGGGCCTTGAGATGCTACAGAGGGTAATTACACCCACAGTGAGTAGGCCCAAATGCCCCCCCTCTTTTTTGGGGGGGGGAGATTAGGTTATTAAAAAAATAAAGGTGTTACCGTATCTTAACTGCTTTTAAAAGACAAGAAATTGCAGTGCCAAAAACCTCAAATTTAGCCCTGCTCTCCTGAGGAGCTCTTGGGACTACAAAAATAGGGTTTGGAGGGGGGTTGATTGCCCGTCTCTCCCCCCCCCCCCCCCTTGCTAGGATCACCATTTTCTGTGATTAGAAGAGAGAACTGCCAGTCACTCGCCTCCTCTCTGCCCAGTCTTGGCACTTTCTCTGTGAGGGAAAGCAGATTCATTTCAGACACACTGCCTGCTTTTCCACAGCCCCTTTTCCCCAATCCACAAACCACTCACACTTCTATGGGAAGGCCCAGATTTACTTCCGCTCACTGTGCGGAAAAGCTGTTTCTGTAGTGGCCCACTTGAGCTTGGACTTACAGCAACACAATGCACAGCCCCAAACTGGTTTTAGCAGCCCTCCCCTTAACCCAGTTAAATTGCTACACTTTACAAGGGGGCATCTTTCTTGGAAATCATGCCAAGTGCCTTCCAGACTTCACAAGGTTCTCTTGCCTTCCCTGCCAACGCCTACTCACTATGATTATTTGTTATCACTGGGTGATTTCATACAGTAATCTCCAGGACATAATGTAAGAACAGACACAACAATGTTGAATGAATGAATGAATGAATGAATGAATGAATGAATGAATGAATGAATGTATATATATATATATATATATATATATATATATATATATATATATATCACACACACATATACAGACAGACAGACAGACAGACACACACACACACACAGACACACAGACGTAATCAAAGTCTCAGAAGTGTTGGGTGAACCCACTGCTCAAAATAATTTTTAACAATATGTGTGTGGTGGGATGGGGACTGTTCTTCTTCCATAAAATCTCTTAAGATGAATTACAAACATTAGGTACAAGGAGCTTGCAAAATGAATTTGACAAATGAATTTATTAAAATCTATATTTTAAAAAAACACACCTCCTTCCCCATAAAACATGTTACAATTCTTCTGCTTTGAGATATCTCTCAGGTCCACTGCAAAAATAAAAAAGCATTAAGAAGTGTTTGTTTTCTGCCTGTTCCATGGCTTGACAGCCCAACTGGCAATTGCAGGAGAAGTGAAACTTTGCCAGTTGGTTGGAAGCTGGCAACTGGAAATTGCTTGGATGAGGCCAAAATACCCCAGACAAACCTAAGACATCGGGTTGGGTAATAGCTGATAACAGTAGGTAAGTCTGTAGTCTCAGTGTAGTAAATGTAAATGCTATCAGGAAGAAGGAAGATATATACAGTATGTATGTATGTATGTATGTATGTATGTATGTATGTATGTATGTATGTATATGTGTGTGTGTGTGTGTGTGTATGTGTGTGTGTATATATATATATATATACACACACACACACACACATACATACACACACACATACATACACACACACATACATACATACACACACACATACATACACACACACACACACATACACACATATACATATACTGTACATACATACTTTTGTCCCCTGTTGGGGGAGTTGGGCGGTCATATAAATTTAATAAATAAATACTTTTAGAGTCAACCAAACAATCAGTAATATATGCTACAGCACCCACATGGAACTGTATTGCCCCAAATATAGAATTTCCTAGTTGCGTCTCTCATGTGTTAAATTCTTCCTACACAAGGAAAGCTAGAGTATCAGGAAGAAGAATGTGCAAGATGCTGATTCCCTGAAAATCTAGTTCTGTATATGTTGTCATACTAATGTGGAAGAACATACAAAGATACATATATATACACACATGCACAGGAATATAGAAAGTTGTCTTAAACTAAGATATTTGGTTCATTTAGCCTACTACTGTTGATATTGACTAGCAGTAGCTGTCAGGTCTCATGAAAGGTTCCTTCCCCACCACCACCACCGCCCGTCCTCTATGAAGATGTCTGGGATTGAAACTGGGACTTTCTGGTTGTAATTTTTGTTCACTACTACTGAACCTAAAAAGTAGGGCTGCCTTTGACCTATCAGTCCATCTACCCTGAGAAGTGAGCAGAGGTTCAAGATCTTTCAACTACCATCTGCACCAAAGATTATGCAAGGGTACGCTTGATCCAGTAAGCAAGCTGGGTGTAGCTAATAATGCCCTATCCAGTAACATCCCTTACATTACTGACACATATATCCAGGCCTAAGGTGCAACAAGCATTAACGTCTTCTAATGAGAGCCATCTCCTGAACCACTTAAGATAATGTGCCTACCAGCCCATTTGGAACATGTATCCCAAAGCTCGTTAGCATGATGGTAAATTGAGCATTAGAGGGTGGAAAGGCTTTGTGTGTTTCTTGTTGTCAGTCTGGGGCTGAACCACACTGAGAGACCGGCTGCAAAACAGGATTTGACAACATAGGACAGCATCTCCAGACTCACTGCTCTTCCATACAAAAACTCATGCCTTGTTTTCTCTCCCAGGCTTTCTTCTTTAATATCATTTAGACAGGGGGGGGGAAGCCTTTTAGTTGTTGCCATTGTTAAACAACAAGGAGTTGGAAAACTCTTGTTGATTTCCTTAAGATCATCCATAACAAGAATTTGCACTCAATATTGCACATAGCCAAATGTTTGGTGAAAGTTTTCTACCATTGTACAGATCTGTAGCAATTAAGAACAGGGGCAAACAATTCTCCATCCCATACCCAAGACCACCATAAGAAATACTCAAGTTCATGAGGCCATTTTGGGACCACTGTGTTCACGACATGATGGAGAAAGCAGACTACAGAATATTTGCATTCCCCAACCTGGCATTTCCAAAATGTCCTGGGATTGCAGCCCCCAGAATTTCCAGCCAACATAGCCTTGTTAGCTGAGGATCTGGAAGTTGCAAGCCCAACATCCTGGAACATGCTTAGCTAGGAAAAACTGATATTAAGAATGAAAACAGCCCAGTTCCTTCTTGGCGAAAAAACTGACTTCCAGAAAAAAAAAATCAGCACATTTTCTGGGTATCAAGCCAAGCTTTTGAATATTAGGGCTGAATTATAAGGGCTGGTGGGTTTCAAAAGCAAGAAATGAGAAGAATTCAAAATTAACATTTTGAATGGTAGGAAGCACCCAATTTTGCTCCTGAAAAATCATTATATTCCCACAGTTACACTCATCTGCCAAATAGGTTCAATACCTTGATTATCTTTTGTTTGCCCCTCTGTGAACTTTTCTTCTACAAATAATCTTTAGCCTGAAGAGGGGAAAGTGTCAGAAGAGGGAAAGTTTAGACCTCCAGAGATTAGTTCCCACCGGTCTCTGAGGCTGAGAGAGAGGACTGGAGTTCAGGAAAATCTGAACAGTAACAGGTTCCCCTAAATCTCCACTTTAGACATTTGTGAAAGAAGAACCAGCAGATACTTCAGAGCTGGTGGCAGTATGTTTTGGCACGTCCTAAAGCGTTCTAGGAAGGCGATGGTCTATGATCAGGATTTTTGGTGATAAACTACAGTTACTGTAAATCTAGACCACAAGACACCCTTGCCCAAAGAGTTAAGATCCAAGTTTAAGCAGAGATAAAGAGGTAAGCTGGAAGAGAGCCTCCGCATGAGCTGTGAGAATTACAGCTTGTTCCCGAAACCGGGCTGTCACAGTCTCTGCCGCTTGCAAAATTCTAATCACAGCCTGAAAGCTCAAACAATCACAGTCGGAAGGGAAAACCTCTTGGCAAAGATTTCTCCTGGAGAAGCAGAGCTGGTTTTGTTTACGACTTGAGAGGAAGTGGTAACTGCTCCTGTTTGTTCTTCTAGCCAAAGTTGTTGGGGGGCGGGGTCAGAAAGAAGCAGGAGCTTTTAGGGGAGGGAAAGAAAAGATCTTTTTTATCAGAGATTTTGCTGCCTTGGAATATGTCAGATTTTGCTTCCCCTTTGTTTGCAGACTCTTTGGCTGAGGATGGGTGGGGAGAAAGAGAGCAGATTGGGTTTGCCACCCACCCACCCTTTATGGTCCACAAGAAATAATAGGGACAGTCCTCATTCTACTGTCACTCCTACCCCAGACTGATGCTGTACATAACTAGGTCAGAAGAATAAAAAATGGGAACAATTCTAAGGCAAGTCAGGGGTGAATAATACATTCCTTTTGACTCTCCATTAGAAAGTGGAAGTGTGTCGTTCCAAATGGAGGGCAAACCATTTACTAGCCAGTTGGGAACAGCGAATACATTGAAAGACCCACTACAGCTCTGGTCCATGTTTGAAAACTGAGTTTTCCCCCTTCCACCCCTCACTTTTTACTAGGCTTCCCTTCCCTTCCCTTCCCTTCCCTTCCCTTCCCTTCCCTTCCCTTCCCTTCCCTTCCCTTCCCTTCCCTTCCCTTCCCTTCCCTTCCCTTCCCATCCCATCCCATCCCATCCCATCCCATCCCATCCCATCCTATCTTACCCTGTCCTTTCTATTATGCATTCAGCAATTGCAATCCTTCTGTCCTGGGGGAAAGATCCCCAAGCAAGGAGATTGGAAGGCAGAGAAAGATGATCACCAAAACCTACTGCGGTTGGATTCGCCCTCTTCCCAGCCTGAGAAAATTGGGCAGGTTCCTACTACTGGGGGGAGGGGGTTGCCTGGTTGGTACATAGTTGTTGCAATTGTATTAGCAATTTATTTATATTGCTTGAAAGGCTGATTTCTGAGGATGCTTATCCTAAAAAGCAGGATATAAATAATTGCAATCATTAAGTTTTCATCTTCCAGAGAGAGAAAAAGTAGTAGAGATAGAAATAGAGATGGAGACCATCTGTATTTAAGTTTCATTTCCTTATGCATAGGATTCTTGTTTTATCTTTAGATTGAGTAAATACAGTTTTAACTTTTTTTTACCAGTAAAAAGGTAAAGGTTCTCCCCGCACATTTGTGCAGTCGTGACTGACTCTAGGGACCGGTGCTCATCTCCGTTTGTTAGCCGAAGAGCCAGCGTTGTCTGAAGACACTTCCACGGTCATGTGGCCGGTATGACGCATGCGGAACGCTGTTACCTACCCACCGAAGTGGTACCTATTAATCTACTTGCATTTGCATGCTTTCGAATTGCTAGGTTGGCAAGAGCTGGGGCGAGTTCGGGAGCTCACTCCGCACGCAAGGCTAGGGTGTCAAACCTCTGAACTTGCAATCTTCCGATCGACAAGCCTGGCATCTTACAGTAAGCCACCCTTATAGGCAGCCTATAAACCTAATAAATAATTCCTCACCTCTTTTTTTTCTCCCAAAAATGGCAAACAAGGCATGCAAATTTTTGGTGTAGTGGTTAAGGCACCAGACTAGAAACCAGAGACCGTGAGTTCTAGTCCCGCCTTAGGCACAAAACCAGCTGGGTGGCCTTGGACCAGTCACTTTCTCTCAGCCCTAGGAAGGAAGAAATGGCAAACCGAAAAACCTTGACAAGAAAACTGCAGGGACTTGTCCAACAGTGACTCAAAGGCACCCAAAAAATGGGGGAGGGGCATTTTCTTTGTGCAGAGAGTGCAACCTAGGACCACCTGAAACCTTGGACACTTTTGCATGCCTTCCAGAAGCTGCCGGCAAATTGTCATTGTTCATCTCATGAATGAAGAAAAGATTAAGTACACAGAGAGTCACCATTTTCACTATATTTAATTTAATGTAATTAAGATGCATACCCTGCATTTCATTAATGCAACTTAATATTTGTCCTGGTCTGGCATATGACCCCAACCCCCCCCCCCACATGCCCCTCACAAACAAAGTGCAGCCCTTAGCCTGAAAAACAGTGGTATGCTCCTGCCCTGTGGCACAGCCTGACTCGGTTCATTTTTTATTATTCACATTTTCCCTCAAAGCAGCCATCTAGTGCAATTGTGAGGGGGGGGGGGAAATAAACCCTAGCTGCTAAAGCAGGGTTCCCCAAACTCTTCAGCTCATCGACACCTTCATGAAGTTTCAGATTGTTCATCAACTCCCAAACATTTATTACATATGAAAATAATTTAATACATACTACTTTAACTAATAGTGCTACAAATCACCACCACCACCACCACCACCACCACCACCACCTCCTCTTGGATAGTCCCATCGACCCTTGGGGGTCAATACTGACCACTGTGGAGAACCCTGTCCAGCTAAGGGAATGCTGATGTCAACAAAGTGCCAGATCACCACTGTAGTCAGCCAGTTCAGTCCAGTGAACTTCCTGCTAAATGTTTTCAGCTCTTCCTGGGCTGCTTCCTTAGGGGTGTCACACAGGGTCCTGCCACTGAGTCCGAGCAGCCCTTTCGAGCATGCCAAGTGCTGCCCCGCTTGTGCTTCTTCTACTTCTGGCAGCCATGCCATATGACAGGAGGCCAGCATGCTATGCAGCTTGAAGGAAACACACTTTTAGTTGCCGGAATAATTTTGTATTCCCTTATAGTTGAGTGCGTGTGTGTGGAGGAGGGAATCAACCCCTTGGCCAGTCTTCTATGCTTTGGGGGGGGGGGGGAAGCAAGAATGGATTATGAACTACTTTGATATTTCCCACTTTGAAGGGCTAACATGACTAATTATTGTCAGAACCGGTTGTTGCCTAATTTAGATAATACCCCTGCAGATCATCCTCTCAAATTTCCATTTATTTCCTGTAAACAAGGCTCTACCCTAGAGAATAGGCCTCTTGCACTGTTACTTCCACATAGAAGACCACTTTTGGCACAACTGTAGTTGCCTGATAATTCCTAACAACCCACCCTCTAAAGAAACAAGGTCTTGCATTCAAAAAAGAAAGAAAAGGAAGGAATCTCAAACATCCATGCATTCTCTTCCCCTGCAAGGTAAAGGTAAAGGTTCCCCCCGCACATTTGTGCAGTCGTGTCCGACTCTAGGGGCCGGTGCTCATCTCCGTTTGTTAGCCGAAGAGCCAGCGTTGTCCGAAGACGCTTCCACGGTCATGTGGCCGGCATGACGCATGCGGAAGGCTGTTACCTACCCACCAAAGTGGTACCTATTCATCTACTTGCATTTGCATGCTTTCGAATTGCTAGGTTGGCAAGAGCTGGAGCTAGTGCGGGAGCTCACTCCGCATGCAGGGCTAGGGATTCGAACCTCCGAACTTGCGATCTTCTGATCGACAAGCCTGGCGTCTTACCCACTGAGCCACTACGCCCCCTATCCCCTGCAAAGATAGGCTTTTTCTATCATTCTGTATCTGTAGGTGTCCAGTTCTTGTGCAGATCTGGTGGCAAGGTGTAGCAGGTCACTATGGACAACTTCCTTGAGTTTCATGATGGGAAAAAGAGTGGGATACAAAGAACAAAAAAACTAGCCCCAGAAAATTAATTAAATGAGTAAAAAAATTTTTGAAAAAATGTGTTCTGCCATTCAAAACTAAGTTTCTCCATTTCCCTCTACATTCTTATTATGTCAGCCCAATCTTAGACCAGAAGCTGGAATGTTGTGATTCGCTTTTTAAAAGCCATGTTCTAAAGACCCTCCACGTTCGTCTCCCGCATTGTCTAGGAAAGCAGTATGTTTGCAAATGGCCCAAACAGGAAACTTCTCTAAATAAATTAATCTATTCAACCCAGCCTCCTTCTCTGACAGTTCTCAAGAAAAAGGGAAGGATGACTTTTGCATGATCACACAATAAAGCTGAGCTTTCTGGCCATCGGCCGGAACACACAGGGGTGGTCACTCCAGCCAGATTTGAGCAATGGCCAAATGCAAATGGGCAGAGGATCTTGCACAGGATTGTCATGGGGTTAGAGAGCTAGAACCTCATATTGCAGCTTTAAAAAAAATCCTGTCATGCTGGGAGAGATTACATGAAGTCTGCAAAGGGGGGAGTTGTTTACTTTTTACGCCATAGTCTTTTCCAACTGTTAGAACCGCAATTCGTGTTATTTTTAAAAAGCTAGATTCAAATTAGTGTTTTAGCTTCCATACATTTATACAGTGTAATCTATTCCAAAGAGTTCTGACAGATTCTCTTGCTGGGAACAAGGGCAAATGTTTCTGCCTCGATTCAGGAACAGGTTATTTCCAGACTTAATTCAATAACAAGTTTCTTTAGCTTCAAAAAGGCATCTAGAGAGACTGTGATTGAATTACAGTGAATATCGGTTCTTGGGAAGAAGCAGGGTTAGAGAAGAGTGGATATGATATAGGAAGTAATATGGTCACTTTTAGTCCAAAATGGGTGTGCAAGAATGGGAAAAGGGGCTATCTTTCTTGGAAGACAGAGAATCCAGGAAAGGTGAAGGGAAGAAATTTCCCTTTAGTATGTCCTCAGCCAGACCTAGGATTAGAACAAGTGCCTAGCCCTAAATGACTCATAATCTCTTTTTCACAATGCACTTGATCTGTTTGGAATCCTGGGAATAGTCCAGGCTACATAAAATAGTATTAAGGCTTGAAAGTTCCCAGCTGAGTAGTCATAGAAAGAAAAGAGGGCAGGGGTGGGGAGAGAGAGGGGGGAGCTGCAGAAATGTTACCAATAGCAAGACTGTTATAAAGTGTGCTTATTTCGATCCAGGAATGTTCTGCCAATTGTGTACCAAGAACAATGAATGAGTGCCCCAGATACCAGGGTGCTGAAGAAGTGAATGCCCAAGCAACAGTGTACCCAAACTCTCCCATTCCACCCATGGAACAATGCTGCCATCTAGTGGCAAGAGACGGTTTCCATTTAAATAATATTTCCAAAACGGTTTCCAGAGAATGGTTGGAAAAATAGAATTGCAGCAAAGCTGCAGCAAATACAATGAGTCTTGTGGCACTTTGAAAGATTAACATATATATTATAGTACACACATTTGTGGAGAAAAGTCCATTACATTAGATGTGTGAAGTATGGTCTGATTTGTAAGGGTATTCACATATTTTGTTGTTTATTCGTTCAGTCGCTTCCGACTCTTCGTGACTTCATGGACCAGCCCACGCCAGAGCTTCCTGTCGGCCGTCACCATCCCCAGCTCCCCCATGGTTGAGTCTGTCACCTCCAGAATATCATCCATATTCATATATACAGAGAATATATATATATATATATATATATATATATATAGAGAGAGAGAGAGAGAGAGAGAGAGAGAGAGAGAGACAGACAGACAGACAGACAGACAGACAGACAGACAGACAGACAGACAGACAGGTATTAACAAAATAAAAATAATTAGTATTTTTCCAAATCAGACATGAACATGTTGGGCTATTGTGGAGCACTGGAAATTCTGTATTACACAGTTCGGTATTTTTTGCATTTTATTTTATGACAAAGCAGAATACATAGATATAAATCTGACTTCAAAACTAGTTATTGACTTTAAAGTTTATTGTATCTGTATTATTATTACAGCTGTTAGCCATCTAGGCTGCTATATGCCGAAAGACAGGATATAAACTGAACAAATGTATATACATATAAGAACCAGCAGGATAATTTTTCAGGCTCCAAGGACGCTCCACGGCTGAGCTGAAAGTCGTCGTTCTTACAGAAAGAATTTTAAATGAGCACTCCAACAGGAAATTGATGAGTTAGAAATTCTTAAGGCTCAGCTATGGAAAATTATTTTGAGTCATGCTGGAGTGGTTAACATAGCAAATCTATTACCAATTACCACTGTTATGATCAGGTCACTCTACTATTATTATTTATATTATATTGCTTTGGGGGAGGGTGTACCTTCAAGTCAGTCTTGACTCCTGGGGGTTGCCTGGACTAGTCCCTGCCGTTTCCTTGGCAACGTTTTCAGAAGTGGCTTGCCGTTTCCTTCTTCTTAGGACCAAGAGAATGACTGGCCCAAAGTCATTTGGCTGGCTTTGGGCCTAAGGCAGAACAATTTCCCAGGTTCTAGCCTGTCACCTTTAACCACAACACCAGACTGGCTCTCTGCATTGCATTGCATTGCATTATATTAAGTACGTTCAGTATTTAGTTGAAATAAAAGTCCAGTCACTGGCTGAAATGTTTAGATCCCATGACGGTTTATATTAGTTCTATGTTTTTTTCATCTATTCAGCTACTCACACATACACACTACACCAGCCTTGTGCCCTCCAGATAGGTAAAGGTAAAGGTTCCCCCCGCACATCTGTGCAGTCGTGTCTGACTCTAGGGGCCGGTGCTCATCTCCGTTTCTTAGCTGAAGAGCCAGTGCTGTCCGAAGATGCTTCCACAGTCATGTGGCCGGCATGACGCGCGCGGAATGCTGTTACCTACCCACCGAAGTGGTACCTATTCATCTACTTGCATTTGCATGCTTTCGAATTGCTAGGTTGGCAAGAGCTGGAGCTAGTGCGGTAGCTCACTCCGTCACGCAGGGCTAGGGATTCGAACCTCCGAACTTGCGATCTTCCGATCGACAAGCCTGGTGTCAGAGATCATCCGATCTCTGCCAAAAGGGCAGGCAGACAAAGGGCCCCTCAGAAGACTGGAAGTGGTGCGAAGCTGACATCCACCCAACGCACGGGAATACACATCTGGGAGGCGGTTGCCGGAGCAACCAGGTAGACCTGACCACACGTGTCAGCAGCAAAGGACCCTGGGGGAGGGAAAGGTTTAAATATGCTGTTTGTTCCCAGAATCGCCATTCCAGTCTTTGTTCGTGCTAGCTTCTGTATCCTGTAATAAACTATTCTACTTCTAAGAACTCATGCGTCTGTGAGTTACTCTAGAGTAGGGAGATTACAGATATCGGATGGAGTGCCTTACATAAAGACTGGAATCAAAAAACCAACCGGTTTTCCTGGGAGCGAAACCAACAGCTCACGGTCGAGACCGGCTTCTACACCCACGGGGCAGAGACCTGGGGAAAAAAAAAAAATTTCGGAAGGAGACCAGGTGAGACGAGCGAGGAACCGGCTTCCCCGGCAGCGCAAACAGCTGAGAGGCGGGGATCCCTGGCAGCAGCGAAGAAGCAGGAGGCGGCTTTCCCCAGCAGCGGCAGAAACCGGCGTGCTAATCGGCTGGGACCAGGTGAGCGAGGAACCGGCTTTCCCAGCAGCAGCAGAGGCTGGCGCGCTAATCAGCTGAGAGGCGGTGATCCGGAACAGCTGAGCGGCGGCAGGAGCGCAGTGGCGGACACCGGCCCAAGCAGCTCGCGCCAAACAGCTGAGAGGCGGCGATCCCTCAGCTGAGCGGCGGGAGCGGCGGCAGAGGCAGGAACCGGATTTCCCCGGCGGAGCAGCAGCGGCGCGCCAAACAGCTGAGAGGCGGCGATCCCTCAGCTGAGCGGCGGGAGCAGCGGCAGAAGCAGAAACCAGATTTCCCCAGCGGCGGAGCAGCAGCAGCAGCGCGCCAAACAGCTGAGAGGCGGCGATCCCTCAGCTGAGCGGCGGGAGCAGCAGCAGAAGCAGGAACCGGATTTCCCCGGCGGAGCAGCAGCAGCGCGCCAAACAGCTGAGAGGCGGCGATCCCTCAGCTGAGCGGCGGGAGCGGCGGCAGAGGCAGGAACCGGATTTCCCCGGCGGAGCAGCAGCGGCGCGCCAAACAGCTGAGAGGCGGCGATCCCTCAGCTGAGCGGCGGGAGCAGCGGCAGAAGCAGAAACCAGATTTCCCCAGCGGCGGAGCAGCAGCAGCAGCGCGCCAAACAGCTGAGAGGCGGCGATCCCTCAGCTGAGCGGCGGGAGCAGCAGCAGAAGCAGGAACCGGATTTCCCCGGCGGAGCAGCAGCAGCGCGCCAAACAGCTGAGAGGCGGCGATCCCTCAGCTGAGCGGCGGGAGCAGCGGCAGAAGCAGGAACCGGATTTCGCAGCAGAGGAGCTGCGGCAGCGCGCCAGACAGCAAGAGGCGGCGGTCCCTCGGCTGAGCGGTGGGAGCAGCGGCAGAGGCGGAGTCCGGCTTCCCCGGCTTTCCCAGGAAGCTGAGTGGCGGCGGAGGAGCGGCAGCGGAACCCGACGACGGCAGCGGAGGCCGGCGGGCACAAGCAGCGGAGAGGCGGCGAGCTCAGCGGCGGGCAAGCGGGCAGCGGATCCCACGCGGCGGCAGACGAGGCGGAGACCACGTGGTGGAAAAGCGGCGGCAGCGACCAGCGCCCCCAAGCTGCAAGTGGGCAGAGGATACCGGCAAGCAATGGAACCGGCAGAGGTGGCAGGAACCTACGAAGAAGAAGCGGGACCCAGCTCCGCAGGCAACCAGAGGATGGAGAGCAGAAAAGCGCAGAGCAAAGAAAAGCATATCGAGGTAACCAATACCCCTATTCAGAAAAGCAGCACCGAACCAGAGCTAGAGGGATGGTCCGTAGCTGTAGGCAAAGGGCTAGTGGAGAAAGGGGCAAAAGGAAACCAGAAGAAGGTCACCCCAACCCAGCGCATCGTAAGGTTGGAGGAACAGATGTCCAATGTGCAGTTAAATATAGGAATGTTGATGAATAAAATGGACTCATTGGGCGCTGCCTTTAGGAAAGTAATGGACAATGTAGATAAACCTAAAGGGCGGGAATTGAACCTGGGGCCACCCGAGGGAGAGGGAGACATCGAAAGTGAAGAGGAGGAATTTTACCCCTACAACAGAGCACCCAGGACCCCGTCATACAACCAGTTCGTGACCCCAGGGGGGGCACATACACCATTTGGAATGGGTGAACTAAAAACGAAATTCAACGGCAACCCCAAGAATTTAGCATGCTTCTTGACTCACGTACAAGGGTTCATGAGCGAATTCGAATACACCTTCCGAACGGAAGAGAGCAAAATTAGATACGTCTCCAGTTTTCTGGAAGGTGAGGCAGGGGACTGGCTGGTAACACTTCATGACAGGAGAGCTAGGGAACTAAGGGACTTCCAAGAGTTCATGTATGCCCTCCGGAAACGGTTTGAAGATACGCTGACCAAAGTCTCAGCTAGGGCCCGACTCCGGAATTTAAGGCAGGGAACTAGGACAGTAGCTGAATATGCTATGGACTTTAAAAGATTATTATCCTATCTGCCGGACTGGCCAGAATCGATAAAGATAGAACACTTTCAATATGGCCTAAAACAGGACTTACTGGAAAAGGCGTTAGATAGAGATGACCCTGAAACTTTAGAGGGGTGGATCCAATTAGCTGGGAAAATTGAGAGTAACAGACTACAGTTACAAAGTATCAGAAACGTACAATCCAGGCAGAGGAACGAGGGGACTTTCATTAACCAGCCCCGCTCGAACGTGAAACAGCGGAATTGGGAAGAGGAGAAGGACCGTCGGGCAAGAGAGGGACTGTGCTTCCGCTGCGGGAAGGAGGGACACCGAATTAGCGCTTGCCATCAGGGGAAAACAAGCGTTAAGGAAAAACCTCCGGCGAAAAAGGCAGCTGACAGATGTACCCTCAAAACAACACACATCAAGGGAAAAGGAGCGGCTGCGACAACCGTGAACCCATGGCAGAATCCGGGCCTAGAAGAAGACAGCGATGACTCTGACTTTGAAATCCAGACGGCGGGAAACGAGCCAGGTCTGTTCTGATGAGCGCCACAGGACAGACCTCCACAAAGGGGCGCAAAGGAAGTAGTCGCAACACCCCAACAATGCACCTAAAGGTACAGTTGAGGACTTTGGGTGGGGGTTGCAATGCTAGACTCAGGTTGCTCTAGAAACTTAATGCACCCAAACGTAGCTGAAAAGATGGGACTGGACCTGTTTAAGCTCAAAACGCCCATCACATTTTGCCAATTGGACGGGTCGGAACTGAAGGGGGGGCCAGTGGAGTTCTACACTGAAGGACTGCAAATGACTTTGGGGACTCATGTAGAGACTTTGCGGTTCCTAGTGGCTCCCATTGCAACACGACCCATTGTGTTAGGACTGAAATGGTTGAGGGCAAGAAACCCCAAGGTGGATTGGGTCTCAGGAGATTTGGACTTTATGGATGGGACTTATCACGAGATGGACAATGAGAGCACACCTAGCGGCATTGAGCTGGGGGCAACGGGGATGGAAATTGAGGAGGGGGAGCAGGACCAAGGGGGTGGCACACTCACAAGCACAATTCCGGAGAAATACCTCCCGGTAGCAGAGATATTCGATAAGAAGGAATGTGAGCAAGAACCCCCCCATAGGCAGTCAGACGCAACCATTGACCTCATCCCAGGGGCACCGTTTCCCAAGCCCAAGATGTATGCCATGACGCAAAAAGAACTGCAAGAATTGCGCATATTCATAGATAAAAATTTGGCACGGGGGTTCATTGAGCCAGCCAACTCCCCCCTTGCAGCCCCGGTATTGTTCAGGAAGAAAAAAGACGGGTCCCTCCGGCTTTGCACTGACTACAGGGGTCTTAATGCAATTTCGGTTACGAGACAGTACCCTCTCCCGTTGCTGAAAGACATGTTAGCTCAGCTATCTAAGGGGAAAATTTTCACAAAACTAGATGTTAGGGAAGCTTACTATCGTGTTCGCATAAGGGAGGGGGACGAATGGAAAACTGCATTCAATTGCCCATTGGGTTCCTTCCAATACAGGGTGCTCCCGTTTGGGATTGCGGGGGGACCGGGAATCTTCATGAGGTTCATAAACGAAGTATTGTATGAATTTCTGTACAAAGGGGTAATTGTATATTTGGATGACATACTGATTTTTTCTGAAAATCTGGAGGAACACATGGAGTTGGTTAAGAGGGTGCTTGAGAAATTACTCGAGGCTAAGCTTTATGTAAAACTTGAGAAATGTGAATTTCACAGGGAACAACTAGACTTCTTGGGGTATCGCATTTCGCATGAGGGCATCGAGATGGATCCTGAGAAAGTCAAAGCGGTCTTGGGCTGGCAGCCCCCCCGCACTCGCAGACAGCTGCAAGCGTTCCTCGGTTTTGCGGGGTTCTATAGGCAATTTATTCAGAATTTCGCGCAAATCGCACTGCCCCTGACTGACCTATTAAAGACAAAAGGCAAGGGAGCAAACGCGAAAGCCCCATCACCGAGCACGAAACTTGTGTGGACGCAGGAATGCCAGGCTGCGTTTGATAGCCTAAAAGAAATGTTCACAAAAGAACCCATACTCAAGCACCCAGAAGCTGACAAACCATTTGTGATACACACAGATGCATCTATTAGTGCAGTGGGGGCCATACTCTTGCAGGAGGATGACACGGGGAAATTAAGGCCATGCGCGTATATTTCCCGAAAGTTTAACCTAACGGAGAAAAGATGGCATATTTGGGAAAAAGAGGCTTTCGCTGTCAAACATGCCCTAAGCACGTGGCGACATCTCTTAGAAGGCACAGCAGAGCCGTTCCAAGTGTGGACGGACCATAAAAATTTGGAAGCTCTCAAATCACCCCGGAAGTTGAACCCTAAGCACCTCAGGTGGGCAGAATTTTTTAGCAGATTCAACTTCACGTTGAAGTATTTTCCTGGGGGAAAAAACTATTTGGCAGACGCATTATCACGCTTGCCGCAACATGAGAGCAAAATGGAAGAGGTCATCGAATCCCTCATCCCCTCCCAGCCAGTGGAGGCACAGAGCTCAGCAATAACAGACGGGAGGGGGGAGGGCAACATGGCAATCACCCGCAGCACCGCGAAGCGTGCGGCTGAAAGCGACCCGTGGACAGCTGAGCTGCGGGCGGCAACAGTAACGGACACCTGGTGGGGAGAGAACAAACAGAACCTAGTGGAGAAGGATGGAGTGGGGTGGAAGGACAACAAAGCCTATGTCCCTGAGCCCTTAAGGCAAAAGGTCTTAACCACGCATCATGATCACAAAACGGCAGGGCATTTTGGCTTCGTAAAAACGCTACACTTAATCCGACGCAAATTTTGGTGGCCATCCTTGCGCACTGATGTTAAAGACTATGTGCGATCATGCCCAGTGTGCGCAATGGCCAAAAGGAAAATTGGGAAACCTACAGGGAAGCTGCAGGAAGTAGCAAACCCCTCACAGCCATGGAAGCAAATTGCCATGGACTTCATAGTAGATTTGCCGGTGAGCAAAAAGAACACGGCAATTTGGGTAGTCACTGATCTATTCTCCAAGCAGGCACACTTCATTGCATGCAAAGGAATACCGAATGCTCAAAAACTAGCTAGACTGTTCATACAACACATCTATAGAGCCCACGGAACGCCGGAACGCATAATCAGCGATCGTGGCAGCACTTTTACTTCCAAATTTTGGCGGGCTTTTTTGACTTTAATTGGAGCGGCACAGGGGCTCAGCAGTGCGTTCCATCCTTGCACAGATGGTGCGAGCGAACGCCTGAACGCTACATTGGAGCAATACCTTAGATGTTACACTAACTACCAACAGAATGATTGGGCGGAACTGTTGCCGTTCGCAGAGGTTGCTTACAATAACGCGGTACATCAAAGCACGGGGTTTTCACCATTCAAAGTCGCCACAGGGCAGGACTTTGTAACTATCCCCGAACTGGCCATGTCACACAACACGGAATTGCCACAACCCCTAAAAGCGGATGAATGGATAGAGAAACTAAGCAGCAATTGGCCAGTCATGGTGCAAACATTGAAGGAAGCCAAAGCTAGTTACAAAAAATATGCGGACCGTAAGAGGGGGGAAGAATGGGAATTAAGAGTAGGAGACAAGGTGTATTTGTCAACAAAAAATCTGCGGACAACACAACCATCACGGAAATTGGCACCAAAATTCATAGGTCCATTCCCAATCATTGAGGTCATCAACCCAGTAGCGGAAAAATTACAATTGCCAAAAGCGCTAAGAAAGGTGCATCCTGTGTTCCACATCAGTTTGTTGAAACAACACCACAGTTCACAACACTGGCACCCTGAACCAGAGGAACCCCCCCCCCATTGTTGGTGGAGGGTGAACCACATTTCGAGATTGATAGAATTCTGGACTCCAGATGACACAAGGGGCAGCTACAGTACCTAGTGAAGTGGCAACACCTACCAATTGGAGACAAGGAATGGGTCAGCACCAAACACACACGCGCCCCTAAATTAGTCAAGAAGTTCCATAAAGAATTCCCAGACAAACCCCACTGAACCGGGGGGGTGAGTTTTGGGGCGGGAGCATGTCAGAGATCATCCGATCTCTGCCAAAAGGGCAGGCAGACAAAGGGCCCCTCAGAAGACTGGAAGTGGTGCGAAGCTGACATCCACCCAACGCACAGGAATACACATCTGGGAGGCGGTTGCCGGAGCAACCAGGTAGACCTGACCACACGTGTCAGCAGCAAAGGACCCTGGGGGAGGGAAAGGTTTAAATATGCTGTTTGTTCCCAGAATCGCCATTCCAGTCTTTGTTCGTGCTAGCTTCTGTATCCTGTAATAAACTATTCTACTTCTAAGAACTCATGCGTCTGTGAGTTACTCTAGAGTAGGGAGATTACAGATATCGGATGGAGTGCCTTACACCTGGCATCTTACCCACTGAGCCACCATGCCCCCTAGGTAGGTATGCTGGACTAAAACTCTCCAAATTGTCTAGCAGCTTTTGTTACCTCTCAAATTCCAAACACAGATTCTACCAAATGCCATCCACAACCATTACTGAAGCTTGAGTAACATATTTGTTTGTTTCTTCCATCTGATATATACAAGCATTCTGCTTTTGGCAGCAAATGTATCAACCCAGCCCTGACATAATTTCCAGTCTGTAGACACTAGCTTAGTTCTGAGGCCATTTTATACACCAGCACAAAGGACCTTGTTATGATTTGAACAGTTATATACAAAACTGCTTCTTCTGAAATCAAATTAAGTGACCAAGAACAGGAAGTTGGACTGAACAGTGTTGAGAGACTGAGTAAAAGTATTAAACTTTAACCTCGTGGATACAGCAGTTTCCTAGACTGCTATAACATCTTACTAACTTTATTTAGTTCAACATAAGTTAACTTTCTTGACCAAGTCCATATTTAGGCAGGGGATCGTAAATATGTCTTGAAACTAAGTCTAACCTGTCTACAGTCCCCACTAGTGAAAGATACTTGGAAGTATAGTTCCACATTTCTCCTGTAAGCCTCCACTCTTGCCTGAAGTCAAACAAATCCCAGGACAGCAAGACTGTAGTCAAGGTCTTATATCCATCTTCCTCCAGCCATCCTAGTTCTCTTCCAAGTATTCAGCATAGTAAAATCAAACCTGCTCATCTTAATGTACCATACACCCTATCTAGTTTTAAACAGGCAGCCAGAAGCCAATCTGTCTGCTTGGGAAGCCCAAGAGATTAGTCATCATCTGGATAGTGTGGAAAGTATCTCTGAACTAGCAATGCTGTGATTCATATTCCTCTTCACACCTTCCTGGTCCCCTCAATCCAGCTGTAGTTTCCCTGTGCCAATGATCTTGAGCAGGACTGCCCATATCCTTTGCGCTCCTTAGAATCGATCCAAAAGTTGATTGAAAGGGCATGAAGAATATGATAGTGAGGAACAGAAGTCTATATCTGCATAGATGACTATTTGCAGTTCCTCACCCACCAACTGGCAGTATACGTAGGCTGACCATATTTCCTTGAGACAAAAACGGGACATTGGGATGGAAAAAATGGGACAGGGGTCCCTGCCCCCTGGGTCCCCGCAATTGGCTCCTGCCTGCAAACCCCGCCCCCCATCCGTGCGATTGGCTCCCGCCAGAAAACCCCACCCCCGGTCCACCCAATTGGCTCCCGCCTGCAAACCCCACCCCCGGTCCACGTGATTGGCTCCCGCCTGCAAATCCCGCCTCCCGGTCCACGTGATTGGCTCCCGCCAGCAAACCCCACCCCTGGTCCACCCGATTGGCTCCTGCCTGCAAACCCCGCCCCCCAGTCCACGTGATTGGCTCCCGCCTGCAAACCCCGCCCCCCGGTCCACGTGATTGGCTCCCACCTGCAAACCCCGCCCCCCGGTCCACGTGATTGGCTCCCGCCTACAAACCCTGCCCCCTGTCCGTGCGATTGGCTCCCACCTGCAAACCCTGCCCCCGGTCCACCCAATTGGCTCCTGCTTGCAAACCCTGCCCCCGGTCCACCCAATTGGCTCCTGCCTGCAAATATTGACTGTCAAAGGGAACCTTGACCCAGACCTTGCCCTGCTGCCAATTGGTCATATATTTCTAGTCTTGCCATATTGTCAAAGTTTGACAATATGGCAAGACTAGAAATATAGGACAAGGTCTAACTAAGGCACACTGGAGTTTGGACTGGACTAGACAGGTCTGCAGGAAGGCAGATTAGCAAGGGTCTGGATTTGGCTTGACAGCAGTAAGACAAGGCAAGACAAGAACTTCTTGGCAACGACAGGGGGAATGGCAAGGAACTTCCCATAGTACCTTATTGAAGGCTGAAGGAGGCAGCGAGCTGGGGTGGAAGGACAGGCCTAAATGGTTTAGGGCTTGACTATCTGAGGGACCACCTCTTCCAATATGAACTGGTTTGGTTACTTAGATCAGCAGGGAAGACACTTTCCAAAGATGTTCCTACAGCTAGAAGCTCACTTATAGACTATGCAGGAAACAGGCTTACTTCTGTGTGCCTCCCAGGCTCCCAAGCTTTCAACTGACACTTGATTGTAATGATACACAAGCCTGATCATGCACATGGAAATTAATACAGGGGGTGCAACTCAATTTTCTATTTAGTTAGTGGCAAGCTCCCTCTGTCCCGAATGAAACTGAATTTTAGAAAGTGGTCAAAACACTGCAGCCAAGTAAGTATGACAAGTTGTATATCTTTTCTTCCCTCTAGTAAATGGAATCAATTAGAACAATTAATTAAAATGCCTTGATGAAGGATTAAGCACTCTACATTTCATTATTCCAATAACAAATTGCCTTTCTAAAATTATTGGGGGGGGGAAAGGAATAACAATGCCATCTATTAAGTATTTAAAAATTCTTTGTGGGAGTTCAATAACCAGTGTATAAATATTATATTTTGTAAATAAAATCATAATAAGATTAAGATTAAGCAGTTATAAGTGCTGTGAAATCATATATCACCCTACATCTTTAATTATCTGCATCATTATTAGATAATCATCACCCATAGACTTGTCATAAAACAGGCCTCCTCCCCCAGTTCACAATGGAAGACAAATGTCAAAATGTGGGTTAATCTGTTGGCAATTTTTCCAGGGAAAAATGTCTTGCAAAGCTCAGCACAACTCATTTTACAGCTTTCAGATTTGGCCATCTCTGGCTTGGAGATTGCTGGAGAGCAAGAACAGAGGGAGGGAGGGAGGGAGGGAGGGAGGGAGGGAGGGAGGGAGGGAGGGAGGGAGGGTTTGTGCAGCTGGTTTATTATTTTATTATTATTATTATTATTATTATTATTTATTCAAATTTATTCCCCGCCCATCTCCCATGCAAGGGACTCTGGGCGGGTTACAATAAATAAAAATTTTAAAACTATACAAAATATCTAAAAAAACAAACAAAACATAATAAAATAAAATCCAGGATGGGCTTGGACCCGCAGAATAGATAGTGGAGCTATGGGGCCAGCCAACCCCAGGAGGCACTACCACCTCCGTCATCCCAGGCCAGGTGGCAGAGCCAGGTCTTAAGGGCCTTCCGAAAGGCCAGGAGGGAGGGGGCCACTCACCTCTGGGGGCAGAATATTCCACAAGGCGGGCGCTATTGCAGAGAAGGCACGCCTCCTGGACCCCGCTAGATGGAATTCTCTTGTTGAGGGGGTCAAAAGCATGCCCTCTCTGCATGCACGGGTGGGGCGGGTCGACGTTATCGGGACGAGACGGTCCCTCAGGTACCCTGGCCCTATGCCATGTAGGGCTTTAAAGGTGTTTAAACCAACACCTTGAATTGGACCCGGAAGCAAACTGGCTTATATGAATTATTCTAATTCATTTACTCACTGACCACCACACAAGTTACTGTAACCCTAAACATCTTAGCCTCATTGGGGTAGGAACCCCTCTGACCATTAAGACCTGCCGGGAAGCCCTCTTAAGGAGGTGCCCATGCTCAGCAGGGCACCTGTTGGCTGCATGGGCACAGATTCTCCCTTTGTCACTGGCAGGCGATGCCCTTCCTTGGGAGATCGGTGTAACCCTCATTCCTTAACCCTAAATCACTTTCCTCACCCTCTTTCCCCAGCCTTTCACACACACACACACACACACCACCCTCTTCTCCAGCCTCCCCGTGACCAAATGCACCCGCACCTATTGCAGGGAGGCTGGAGAAAGAGGGTGTGGGGAGCGTGTGTTTGTGTGTGCCCGATTACTCTGAGCAGGTAATCGTGCATGCCCGCGCGCGCACACACACACACACACACGTACCCCACACCCCCTTTCTCCAGCCTCCCCGTGACCAAATGCACCCACACCTGTTGCAGTGAGGCTGGAGAAAGAGGGTGTGGGGAGCGTGTGTTTGTGTGTGCGTGATTACTCTGACCAGGTAATCGTGCGCGCCCATGAGCGCACACACACACACGCACGCACCTCACACCCTCTTTCTCCAGCCTCCCCGTGACCAAATGCACCCACACCTGTTGCAGGGAGGCTGGAGAAAGAGGGTGTGCGGAGTGTGTGTGCGCACGCGCGATTACTCTGAGCAAGTAATTGCACGTGCGCAGACACACAGACACACACATGCACGCACCCCACACCCTCTTTCTCCAGCCTCCCCATGACCAAATGCACCCACACCTGTTGCAGGGAGGCTGGAGAAAGAGGGTGTGGGGAGCGTGTGTTTGTGTATGTGTGATTACTCTGACCAGGTAATCGTGCGTGCCCATGAGCACACACGCACACACACACACGCACCTCACACCCTCTTTCTCCAGCCTCCCCATGACCAAATGCACCCGCACCTGTTGCAGGGAGGCTGGAGAAAGAGGGTGTGGGGAGCGTGTGTTTGTGTGTGCGCAATTACTCTTAACAGGTAATCGTGCGTGCCCGCGCGCACACACACACACGTACCCCACACCCTCTTTCTCCAGCCTCCCTGTGACCAAATGCACCCGCACCTGTTGCAGGGAGGCTGGAGAAAGAGGGTGTGGGGAACATGTGTTTGTGTGTGCACGATTACTCTGAGCAGGTAATCGTGTGTGCCTGCACGCATGCGCACACACACACACACACACACACACACCACATCCTCTTTCTCCAGCCTCCCTGTGACCAAATGCACCCGCACCTGTTGCAGGGAGGCTGGAGAAAGAGGGTGTTGGGAGCGTGTGTTTGTGTGTGCGTGATTACTCTGAGCAGGTAATCGTGAGCGCCTGCATGCACACAGACACACGCACCCCACACCCTCTTTCTCCAGCCTCCCCATGACCAAATGCACCCGCACCTGTTGCAGGGAGGCTGGAGAAAGAGGGTGTGGGGAGCGTGTGTTTGTGTGTGTGTGCGATTACTCTGAGCAGGTAATCATGCACACTCGTGCGCCCCACACCCTCTTTCTCCAGCCTCCCCGTGACCAAATGCACCTGCACCTGTTGCAGGGAGGCTGGAGAAAGAGGGTGTGGGGAGCGTGTTTTTGTGTGTGTGCGATTACTCTGAGCAGGTAATCGTGCGCGCCCGCGCGCACACACACACGCACCCCACACCCCCTTTCTCCAGCCTCTCCGTGACCAAATGCACCCGTACCTGTTGCAGGGAGGCTGGAGAAAGAGGGTGTGGGGAGCGTGTGTGTGTGTGCGCACGCGCGATTACTCTGAGCAAGTAATTGCGCGTGCGCAGACACACAGACACACACATGCACACACCACACACCCTCTTTCTCCAGCCTCCCCGGGTAGGATCAGGTAAGGAGGCAGGAACCAGGTGGACTGTGGTGCTGTGTCTGCTGCTGGGCTCGCACGTGGCAACTGGGTGCTGATAGGGCCTCTTCCGGGCTGCCTCCAATGGCAAGTCCGGCTCCAGTCCTCCTTCCTGTCTTCCTGTCCTCCTTCCCGTCGGGTTTAAAAAAGGGACAAAATTGAGATTTTGATCAAAACGACGGGACGGTTGAAAAATGCTTAAATAACGGGACTGTCCCATTCAAAACGGGACGTATGGTCAGCCTAAGTATACGCAACCCTCAGGACTGGATAGGATGTTCAGCCCTGTGATATGGCTCTTGTTTCAGAACAGCTTCCAATCTTGGAATAGAAATTAGTTTAGCTCTTACATTTCAGAAAGGCACAACAAATAGGGATAACATGTAATTCAGACCAGATCATGCCTATTTGTTTAGTAAAAACCATTCAGAATAAGCTGGACCACTGGCAAGACCACATTAGATAGTTTCAGTGTGCTCACTCAGTCCCACAACTAATTTGAAGTCCCCAAACTAAGACATCCTTAGAAGCAAACTCCCATTACCTCCTAACAGCAGTAACTTCTGCTGTACCAACTCAAGGCCAACGTCTACAGAGGAAAAAAATGTCAATACAAGTACAGTTCTGGGAAAGAGTTCCCTCTCTTTGGAATTTTCTGAACTTTTGCATGTCTTTGCCACTGAATATTATTAGAGCTTCCTTAGTTCCTACTTCAGAGCTTTCCAAACTGTGTGTTGGGACACGTTAGTGTGTCGGCTGCAGTGTCTGGGTGTGTCGCAGCTGCTGCTGCCTCCAAACCTGTTGTGATTCCACGCAGGTCCTAGTGCCTGCCTTGTGCCTTGCTGCCTCGAAACCTGCTGTGATTCCACGCAGGTCCTAGTGCCTGCCTTGTGCCTTGCTGCCTCCAAACCTGTTGTGATTCCACGCAGGTCCTAGTGCCTGCCTTGTGCCTTGATGCCTCCAAACCTGCTGTGATTCCGCGTAGGTCCTAGTCCCTGCCTTGTGCCCTGCTGTAAGAGTGTGTCGCGAAATGATGCCCTGCTGTAAGAGTGTGTCGCAAAATGATGCATGTCTAAAAAGTGTGTCACCAACATGAAAAGTTTGGAAAGCTCTGTCCTACTTCATGTGGAGTCTGAATGAACCGGCTGCATCATCTTTAGCTGCAATAGCTGCAATCAAACAGTTTCTATAATTGATGATCAGACTCCCATATTATTGTTTAGGAATGTTGGTCTATTCCTTCATGGTGAATTGCTTCATGTAAGTAATATGTAAGGATTTTCTAGCAGAAACTGCTCACTTCAGGTTCTGTCTCAATATTTCTGTGATGCAGATGTGGACTTTGACTTGGCTGCTCCTAAAAATTAAATCTGTCCTTCATCCATTCTCTTGTAGGCCTGCTTTAAAATTTTATCTTACTGTATGACTAGGCCAGTGCTTTCCAAACTGCCACCGTTGGCGACACAACAATGGCGGCGGCGCGCGTGCGCGTGCGTGCACAACAGCGGTGCAGGGGCGGCCTCGCTAAAACGCGGAAGCGCTGATGGCACGCCGCCGTCGCCCCATGCCCCTGCGCCCCCGCTTCGCAACACACTAAACTGTGTGTTGCAACACACTAAAGTGTCGTGACACACAGTTTGAAAAGCTATGGACTAGGCTGACCATACGTCCCGTTTTGAATGGGACAGTCCCGTTTTTTTACCTTTTCCGGACCGTACCATTGTTTCCTTAAAAAACTCAATTTTGTCCCGTTTTTTAAGGGATGGAGTGCGTACATGCGCGTGTGCCGGCGTGCATGCCTGCATGTGCGTGCCAGCGCACGCACGTGCGCGCGTTAGAATCCCGTTTCCGTCTCAGGGAAATATGGTCAGCCTATGTATGACCCACTTGTGTTTCAGCTTTAATTGATGGATGGATGACCTGATCATATCCTGTAGAAGTCTCTCATACAAAGTAGAAAGCTCAATTTTATATCACTTGCCTACAGAACTTTCTTCCAGAAGTCTGGGTGGTTGTCCAAATGCTTTTTGGAAAAATTAGTACCAGCATCAGTGTTCTTCTTAGTGAGCAGTGACTTGGCTTCTGCCTTGCAACTGTCCCATTAATTCCATTTTCACCTAGTGTTTTTCTGATGATGGAGTTTCTATGTAGTGAAAACTTCACTGTGATGAGGGAGCCAAAGTTTGTGAGATTCATACAGGACAAGGCTGTCCCAAATCAGCCCTGATTATTTAATGAAGTTTGTGTACAACTGGTCCTAATTATCATATTACAATATAATGAACTAGAAGAGTGATTACTTTTTCACGTGGGACATGGCATGTTGGATGACTGTTCATAAATTTAATGAAATAAGCACCATTTATATATCCCTTTATATATCCCTTTATATATTAGATGGATCCACATGAAGCTCAATACAGGTAGTCCTCGCCTAACAACCATTCATTTAGTGACGGTTCAGACTTACTACGATGCTGAAAAAAATGACTTACGACCGGTCCTCACATTTATGACCATTGCAGTGTCCCCATGGTCACATGATTGCCATTTTCAACTTTCCTGGCCGGCTTCTGACAAGCAAAATCAATGGGGAACCACATGAATCACTTAATGACCACATGGCTCACTTAATGTCCATGGTGATTCGCTTAACGACCACTGCAAAAATGGTCATAAAATCGGGTTGGATTTGCTTAATGACTGCTTCGCTTAGCAACCAAAATTCCAGTCCCAATTGTATTCATGGCAAAAATATACAAGAATTCAGAAAATATAAATGTAATAAATAAATTAAATAAATAAAAATCTAAAAGGGGGCAAATACCTTTTCAAATATCTTTATATCTACCTACATACTGGAAAATTGCTCCCCTAGTCCACCTTTCTTTTTAGCTATTTGAACATTTTTGTAGAATGGAGATATCCCCAAGATAATTAGGGACAACATTTATATATATTGCTCTATGCTGATTTATCCAGCTGAGTTTGCGGTTTACACTGTAGAAATGAGATTTGCGGGGAAAGTCAGAAAGAGGGGGATCACATATTTCCAAGACCTGAAATCTTCAATTGAAGAGCAATCAAAAGAAGATCTGAACACTCAGGCTATACCACTGAACACATGCTGGACCTTCAGTCTCCTCTTCTTGTCATACCAGCTCCATGGCTAATGACTTGTCTTTTCTTTATGACAGACTACATGTAGATCATCTACCCTTCTCCAGCACAGTTCTCAGCTGAGCTCCTGGATGCACAGAACTCAGAATGGAAGCATGTAATATTGGCACTTTTATGCTGCTTCAACTGGGAAATCTAAGCGGCTTGCAAATATAATAAAATATTTGCAAATAATAAAAGATCTCACCAAAAATAGCAATGCAATCTTTACTTTAAAACAGAGCTTTCCAAACTTTTCATGTTGGTGACACACTTTTTAGACATGCATCATTTCGCAACACACTCTTACAGCAGGGCACAAGGCAGGCACTAGGACCTGTGCAGAATCACAGCAGGTTTGGAGGCAGCAAGGCACAAGGCAGGCACTAGAACAGAGCTTTCCAAACTGTGTGTCGCGACACAAAAGTGTGTCGCCACACACAGTCTGGTGTGTCGCCACACAACCCAGAAGCGCTGATCATCATCAGCGCTTCCGGGTTTTCCTGCGGCGACACACCAACGGCAGTTGGTGTGTCGCCGCGGGAAAACTTTGGAAAGCCCTGCACTAGAACCTGCGTGGAAGCCAGGAGGCAGCAGCAGCCACGACACAGCCAGACACTGCAGCCGACAGACTAACGTGTCCCGACACACAGTTTGGAAAGCTCTGCTTTAAAAAGTAACATTTACCTAGATATCTAATTCGCACATCCCTAATCCCCAAATACCTGCTTAAATAACCAAAGTTTTTTAAGGGTACCTAGTTCCACAGAGGTCAAAAGCATACAATAAGCAATCTTGGGAAGATTTTTATTCTAGCCCACAGAAGTATGTTTTCCAAGCATACTAGTTCACTAAACTGCCTGCAACCACGTGATTTTCAGTCAAGGACCAGATCTGTTCCTCACAGCACTCCCTTTATAAACTCCTGCCTCCGACATGTAGGCTTCGAAGTAGCTGTCTGAGGAAGGGCCCTGGAGTGCAACAGATGCGGAGGACGTCAGTCTGGGAAAGGCCGGGCTCATCCCATTTCATCTCCTTTCACAGATCAATCTTTTGCACAGTATTATCTAGTTGCTTCCCACTTGCCCCCTCCCCAAGGATGGAGAAAAAAATCCGATTGGCAAGATATTTCAGCTGGCGTTTTGTTTTTTTATTATACTCTTAAACAGAAGAATCTGTCAAGGTACTGTCCCACCTGGGTAGTAAATAGGAGCTAATGTTCCAGTGTAGTATCAGGGACCAGTAGGTGGCAGCAGAGACCACCTCCTGCAAGAAGGACCCTGGTCCATGGCCAAGATGTCAAGGACTCTTCTCATGAAGTTATCATGGTTCTCCAAGTTTACGCAATAGGATAGGATGGAGGGCAGGAATCAAGAAAGGGAAGGAGACACTATAATATTAGTTCCATTGCCTAAGTGATTCCTTACTTTGGGAAAAGCAAAGGATCTGTTTAAAAAGAATAATCCCCTGCTCTGGTGCAGGGAGTAAAATCTCATACCAAATCTAATCAAGGGGAGTATTTTATTTGAATATGAGAGAACAAAAAGAACCCCATATGTACAGAACTCACACACATTCAGGCCACCTCCGCAAATTAGAAATTGCCTTCTATACCTTACTTCTTCTACCTTTGCCTCGCAGAGGATGTTTCAAGAAGTTATTCTTCTCCTTCCTCACTGAAAGCTTGAGGGATTCACGAAATACATTCCTGTTACTCTCCACCGTCCATTTCCACCACACAAGCCATCACTCTAGAGAAATCAAATCAGGGAGACCTTTAGGCAGTGTCACCAGGACTGAAAGGGAAGACTCTCCTGGCTTATTTTTCCTGGAAGCACATGCCCTGCTCAAGAGCGACCGGGCAGGGAACAATGGTCCCACTATGATTTAAAATTGAGGTGTGAACCAGGTCATGGCAAAGGAAGCTTTAACTCAGCCATGAAACTACAAAACAGCAATTGTTCTGGGAGTGTAGCTCCCATCCCATAATAATGCCAGCTGATGTGGCTTGTGCATTAAAGGGGTGGAGAAAGCAAATTTCAACTCAAAGCACATACCATGAATAAAAAACAAGAGAAGGCTTGTTTCACAAGCTCTTAGGAACCAAAATCACTCCTGACGAGGACAACAAAATTCTAGGAAGAAATACAGTTTCAAATACCCAGAGGAAAAAATTACTGGGAAGCAAAAGCTTTACAATAAGAGACCACAACAGAGACCTCAAAAAGCACATTGCTTCTTGTAGCTTATACCATTATCATCCTCAGCATATTTCTCAAAGCCTAGCTAGAATCATCATAAGTATCACTGCCTCCTATGAATGCAGCACCGATCAGTGAAGGCATTCCGGTGGCCTGGCCTATAATTCTCAGACCTTCCTCTTGTCCATCTAACTAGCAACATTGCCAGCTGGTTCTTTTCCCATGAAGTTAGACTCAAGACCTTAGCTGGATTAGAGCACCATTTGTAGGCTGGACATTGTTGCCAGTAGAGACTGCAATCACAAGCAGACTTTCCAGGGAAGGATCACGGAGCCTATTCCTTGTTTGTCATCAGTTCTTCCACACCTTCTCCAGTTTCAATGTAGGACAAAGGCATTGACCGGTATTGCCCAGTAGAGGGCTCCCTAGGACCTCAGATGCAGGCAAAACCCACCTGCTTGGCTTCACCTGTCCCCAGAATCCAATTGCCTTTTGCTGCTGTTATTATATGGGATCCTCTACCCAACTGGTGCACTCCCAATCAGAGGTCCCAAACTACCATCACCCGCAGCCAGCATGATGGGAACTGTAGTTGTGCTAATTATCCTTTTTTTACAGCAACACTATTGGAATCCCTTTGCATAAAGGACTCTGTGGGTGGGTGTCTATGTGCCAATGAATGAATGAATGAATGAATGAATGAAGCACACCCTACCTATATGTGTGTGTGAGAGAGAGAGAGAGAGAATCCATATACATCCACACCACATACAGCCAGTCTTGCCTTTGGCTATTCTGAGCACCAACTGCTAGAATAATTTCAGTTTTGCTTCAAACCAGGCGAGGTCCTCTTGAATGAATGGCTCTGTCACTGGCAGCTGAATAATAAGAAAGATTGTAGAGACTGTAAAAATATCTCTCTCTTTCTTTTTTCCTCTCCAGGTGAGGGCGGTAGTGTTGGTGTATTATTCTAAAAGGAGTAAGTCACAAAGCAATAAGCCTTGTTCATTAAGCACCTGCACACTCTAAGGTCAGGCACCAGGTGCTCTCAGGTTAAAAGGTTAAAAAGAGAAAAGATCAGGCATCAAGTGATCCAGGTTAAAAAGTATAAAAGAAGCTGTCTATTGTTATGTATTGCCTCCTCCTACTCCTCCTTCTGGTGAAAGATTTATAACGCTTCCAGGGATGTGGAAGAGAACTATAAATATCATCTGTTTGTATGGATAACTAATACAACTGATTTACTGCAATGCCTGGCGTCATTACTGGTCTCTAATGCCAAATGCTTTCTGATACTCTGCACATGCAAGAAAACACACAGACCAACAGGTAGCATTGACAAGAACATCTTCAGTACTGTTTTAGATTTGGTACAAATACATCTGACAATTTATTCTTCAAAAAGGCCTCCCTGTAGTCAAAACAGAGGATGTACAGACTGAAAATCCCCAAATGTGTCTCTGTGGGAATTAACCCCAACATCGTTTAAAAAGCATGCTTGAGATAAAAATGTGTGCGTGATTGTGTGAAATGCCAATATTTTTAAACGACGGGATCTGGTTCTGTTAGTATCTCCACACTCATTGTTCAAAGCCCCTCTGAAGTAGTTATGTATGGCTTGTAAGTTGTTCTACTGATTTGTAATACCATAGATCTCTCAGGCATCATTTTCCATTCAGCTCCTTTTGGGATGGGATGCTGTGAGCATGAGTGGGATTTCAGATTTATTCATGTGCTATGTTCCATTTGCTCCCTTTGTTGAAAGGAAATAGAGCTTTGGGTGCAGTAGAAGGAAAGAAGTATAGAGTCCTAGAGTCTATACTTAGCCTAGTATATTAGCCTAGTATATAACTAGTATATCTAGTTATGGCCTAGAGTCCTCCGTTAGGGAGGAGATAGGCGGGGTATAAATAACACTATAAATAAATAAATAAATAAATAAATAAATAAAATTATCCAACAGAGGAGAGCCTTGAGAATAATACCTGTATCCTAGCTTCCTTTCTCTCCTTGCTAGTGGAACCTTTCTTGGTCTAAGTAGAAGATCTAAAAGTTCACACCTTCAGAGTCAGAGAGTGAGGGGGGAAAGGAGATGTCAAAGGGAATTGCAAGTATATACAAGCCACCACACCCCTTACTTTTTTCCAGCTTGAAAAGGGAGGACCAGCCTATCCACAAAAACCTGGGAGCTGAAATTAGAGAGATGATTATCTATGCAGGTAGTGTTGCAAATTCTAACACTGCCAAGCAAGCAGGGACCATCAAGCAGGAGCGGAGAAGAGAGGTAGACAGAGCAGGATCTTCCATTTCTTGTGATCAGTTTTCCCTTTTGCCTAGAATTCTGCACAACATTTCTGTATACATGTGTATTAATATAATTTTAGTCTCTCTCCTTCCCCATATCAGAAATAGTCAAAGGCAGTAAAATAAGGTACTTAGGAGAAATTGGAAATTCCACCTTAAGCTTTGAGACGTTCCTAATCATCTATGGTCCAAAGCAGTGTCCTCCAATATGAAGGCTTGGAATCATATCCACCCTCAAATCTCTGGGTACAGGATACTGTAATGGGTACATTCCCATGCCAGTCATAATCCAAGTCATCATCATAAATCATTGGCGATCACTCGTAGCCGAGTAAGATTGTCTTCCAAGGGTAAAATTTTAACAGTGGATCCGTAAGTGGCTGTAAAGGCCAATTCTGGATCCGCACAACCTCCCACAATGAGGGCATAGGTTTCCGGGTGGGAGACGGTCATGATGAGGGTTTGCCTGACGTACCTTCCTTTTAGCTCTTTTCTCCTTTTCGCCCTGTACTCGTGCTTCTTCAAAGTCCATAGCGCCATTAATAAAGGATGATCTCCAATTGAAACGCTCATGAGTTAGGGCTTCCCAGTTCTCAATGCTGATATTACATTTTTAAAAAAATTAGCTTTGAGAGTGTCTTTGAATCTCTTTTGCTGTCCACCAATATTCCGTTTTCCATTCTTAAGTTGGGAGTAAAGTAGCTGCTTTGGAAGACGATGGTCAGGCATTTGAACCAGCATAGTCCAAGTACATAGAAAAGAGAAGAAATTTGGTCTACGTGCCTTATTGTGGGGAACCCATTGCCAATTCCTTATTCCTTTCTACATATTGTGGCTGAACATCCACTTGACAGAGCCTTATGTCCTGAGAAATGCATTAGGTCATTTTGGGATGTACATTCCACTGAAGAGGTGGAGATACCCAATCCAGATTCACTTTAGTAACCAGATAGCAGTAAATTGTTCCATTCCATCAGTCCTTTCACTCCTATCTTTTTCCTAAAGCTTAATGTGCCACAATTTCTTATTCATGGACATTTATGATACTGAGTACACTAAAATTAATTTGGGGGATCAGGGATATATAACACCTAGGGAACTGGGAATTAGTGACTGATTGAAAAGAATGAGGAGGAAGTTCAATGAAGTACTGTATTTACTGTATTTAAATCAATATAAACAAGACAGCGTAAAAAGAAAGCATATGTAGACATCAGAAAATGTATTCACAAATAAGAAGGGGGGAAGATTCATTTAGCTCATATTAAGATCTGAATGCAAATTTATTTAATTTCTCATCTTTGAAGCAAATTGTGAACTGCAATTAAGTTATCATTCAAAATCTAAACTTTTCTGAATTTTACAATGCAGTTCACCATTTTTTAAAAAGTTATAGTAAGGGAATGTCTATACAAATATGTGTTAAATTAAAGAAACATTGTACAAGGCAAATTTGCAAAAAAAAAATCATATGTTTGGAGAAATCTATCATAAAATGCATATATGTGTTAGGGTAAACTTTCCAAAAAGTCTTACATTCAAATAAGCACAAAAATGGAAAACCTAACTTGGCCAATTTGCAAAAGTGAGAAATGTCAAGATGGATAGATTTACTCATCCCTACTCAGGACTTCTGCTGGGTTGCCCCCTCTGCAAAAAGCTGGAGTAAAGCTACAACAGGCCAGCTTTGCATTCCTTCTCTGCCAAATGAAATAGATAACCAGCATCTCTACACAGAGCCACTAGAGAATGGGGGGGGGGGGGGGCAGTCTTTTCCCGTTCCCCTGCCAAGTCCTTCACAAAGAAAGAAGCTTTGATTTATAGCTTGTCTGACAAATTTATCCACTGTTATCATACAGAGGAGCGTAACCAACTATTTTATTATGGAGATATTAGTACACATACTGTTCTGTTTTCTTTAACATTGCTACTCTCCAGCACAAAGCATGTTTGTTTCCCTGCAGGGGTGAAAATAAAGGGGGGTTTGTACTTTTTCTCTCTCTCTCCTCCCCCCCCCCCCCCCCCCGCCCTCTTTTAGGAGTCTGAAGGAGTTTATTTGACACTCCAGGGAGTATTGTGAGCAAAGTGCCCGAGGATGAAATGCTACCCAAAGGGTTACTTGGCGTTAGACAGAGGGAGCCTCTTCAGAAGAGAATGGGGGGCTTGTTGAAATGAAGTGGGAGGGGATATCCCGTGAAGAGATCTCGAGCAGCCCTCACAGAAGGGTCTCTGTCCTGGGCTTACAATAGAGCAAAGGCCTTAAAAACACCAAGTGCTGAACAAGAGAGGCGGTGGGGAGGGAAGTTTCCCTCCTTTCAGAGAGATTTCTTCCTTGCCTTTGCCTTTTTTAAGGGGACAATTGAGAACGCTATAAAGGAAGGCTTTTTTTTCCCATACATTTTTAGGAAGCCCAGAGGAGTGGGGAGAGAAGAAAGAGTTTCATTCATGTTTTGAAGCTAGGAGATTTCTACCATTTCACCCCTGCTGGTCAGGCGTTCGGAAGGAATCACCGCTTTTAAAGCCTAGACAGCAAGGAACAAATCAGGAGTGGGGTGAGAGGCACTGGAAGAAGTTAATGGAAAAGGAAGCCCATTTCCAGCTGGGACCAAATCAAATATTGCTCTCAGATTGAAAACAAGACAGGTGGCGTCTTTTGTTGGAGAAGGTGCATCGTTTCCTATTACCTTAAAGTACTGATACACAGAAGAGATGAAGCCCTAACTAAGACCACTTAAAAGGCCATCTTGAAGCCCAAGGCACAAAACACATTGCTTGGGCTGGTATATACACTGATGGTCTATTATTCCATAAAAAGTGGCCAATTCTCAAAGATGCATTTCGGCAAAGAAAAAAATGAACATGTGGATTTAGCCCCTTCTTGGTCCTCCACATACATGTATGTTCCCTTTCTTGCAAATGTAGAAAGAGCCTCTGAGGTCACAGTTTCCCCAAGTCACAGGTTACAGGAGTCTGCCTGAATGCACACTTGAGGATCAGTGGAGGTTGCTTAAAACATTTGAACCAACGATTTGAAGTACCAAGTGGTTTATACTAAGATTGCCTCTTTAATAAGGGGCTTCTCGTTTGAAGTTCAACTTGCATTATTGCGGTCAATAAATGACAGCCTTGGACATTTTTTACATTTGAACCATGAAGATGAACATGGAACCTCTTTTGGATCCTCCAGGAAGGAGCCCCCTCCTTATAAAGTTGGCCCTGACAATTGTACATTTTTACTCAGTATTAGGAAGTCTCACATATGACATACAGATCCCACAGCCATCTATATTTGTCTCAATAAAAACAGAGTCACTGTAAAGATCCACACATCTATGGTGTAGATTATTTTCTTTCTGGAAGAAATCCATTAATATTACCAGTTTGGATTCATCATCATGGTCCTCAAGGGCAGCATATTTATTGACAAAGGTTACCTTTGAACAAAAAAGGTCCAGGCAAAAGTTGGAGGATGCTGATTAGTCCTTTACCCCATTTCTCAAGGTCCTCAAAGAGCATTTCGTCTCCACTACAGGCAGATCAAATTCTGTTCCAGTATTGTTTCCAAGTCAGAAGTCAATAACTGAATACTAATGTATTTATTGTAAATACATTATTATACATACAATAATAATGTATTCATTGCTCCAATGAGTTGAGCTACCAAGACTAGAAGAAACTGATAAGACCAGGTTGAAGTTCTACCTGGACTCCTTTGAACCATTAAATAGTGTTCATCCCATGAGCATAAAGTGGAATTGGAATAAGAGAGTAACCGTCTCAGTCCAGTACCAGACTGGGGACACAGAATAACACAGTGATGGAGTGGCAGACTTATTATTTATGGATAAGCAGCCTAGAGAAACAACCTGTTTGTCACAGTAAAGCTATAGCTCAGATGTTCTCTACCTGGAAAACTCAAATACATCACCCAGAAATTCCTTATTCCAAGAACGTTGATGGATAGGTGGCAAGAAGAGACCATTGATCACGTGCAGTGATGTTATACAGAAATAATGATATTTCTGTTTGTGATCAACCACCAGGAATGAAAGTACGTGACGGAGGATCCCCTTCTGTGTTAGGAAATCACTGGTCCTTTCACAATCAAATCTACATGGATTCCCCCTCCTCATGTACTGTAGAAGTCAAAAGTTATTCACAATACATATATGTATATTTGCTGGAGTGTGTCTGTATGTGTACTTGGTTGTACATGTGTAATTTTGTTGCTTTTGTTATTGCTGCTGATGCTGCTTATTCTGTTTCCAGAATTATTTATTTGTGCTCGAAGCATCATAGGAACGTATTGGCTGAGAAGAAATAAATGATAAAGAGCTACTTCAAACCAGGGCCCATAAAAGGGCTAGAAATGCTGGCTGAAACCATTGACAAAGTTAGCTGTACTTATACTTATCAATGTTGACAGGCCTAGGTAACAACCTCTGCTTTGCAAATGCATTAGATGGCAGAACTGCCCACCAGCCTGTCACTGCAGAGCATCCCACAATGCAACATGCCTGTTCTAACACAGCAGATTTGGAAAAAAGAGATACATCCAAGATGTTAAAGAGGGAAGGTAGTAAGAATTCTCATGTACATCCAACAGATCAAGATTCTTATTTAGACTTCAGCAGCTTAAGAGAACAGAAAGAGAGAGAGGTAAAACTGAAGTAGGAGACCTCATGATAGGAAGCTCCATTTGGGCTCAATACTACCAATACATCGATCTGACTCTAATGCTGAGTATTCCAAAGTGTCCTGACAACCAGAAGAAGTCCTGAAGGACAGAAGCGAAGTTTTATACTCTTTACTTTTTGTATGAAAAAAATAATCTTTCTCCAGTGCCTTCCATCCAGCTCCCTGCTACACCCTCTTTTAGGTCTTCCTAACCTCAGCAACACCAGTTTCAAAGGCCAGGAGGAGGGTTCCCACATGGATCACCCTGGCCCTGCTATAAGTCTTTCCTACTTCAGAGACTTGAAACACTGGAACATGCCATAAACCTACTAACCAAATCAGTAGGTTAGCTACACTGGGTTGATATGCTGGGGAAATGAACAATACACCCCATATTTGCCTAGAAATTGGAGTGCATATTCAGTAGAGGCGGGCTAATCTCAGTATTTCATTTTCACCACCTTAAATTTGCACCAGGATGCAACTTTTTGTAAAGCTGGCCCACACATACAAAAAGAAAGTATTTATTTATTTTATTTATTTGTCAAATTTTGCCACCGCCCATCTCCCCTCAAAAGAGGGACTCTGGGAGGTTCAAAATCACTTGCATTTTCCTCAGGAGTTCTACATTTACTATTCCTAATCTATTCCTTTTTGGAATCCATTCTCCTTAATATATTGCATTTTCATGCACACTTTTCCTTGGCATATGCCAATTTTTGAGTCACCAGCTGCATTACAGAATTCAAAGAAGGAATGGTTCTCTGGCCAACCTATAGATTTGGAAAGGAACTTGAGTAGGTCAGCACTAAAATAAGTCAAAGCCACCTTCCCATTCCTCAAAGATCAGCAACTGTTTCACCTCCTGTGAGACATAGGTTATTTCAACAGACAGAAAAGGGTTTATCATTTTTTTTATTATTATTCATATTTATACCCCGCCTACCCCTCCCTATCGGAGGACTCTAGGCAGCTTACAGTATTACAAATCCAGTTATTAACAATTCATATATATTTAACAATATTACAACCACGCGCTTAGGAAAGGGGTAAGGGAACCGACTCTTGAAGAATTGGACTACATGTCCCAGAATACCTTGCTTCAGAGTCGGCTGCTGACGTCCTGGATGTTGCTGCTCGGGATCCGTCGTCTCCGTTCTCCGCTCTCCGTTTCCACCACCATTCGCGAGGTCTTCTTCGCTCCGGAGGCGACCCCCGACAGGACGCCAGCAAATTGTCCCACGTGAAGCGGTACCCATTTATCTACTTGCAATTAGCTTTCGAACTGCTGGGTTGGCAGAAGCTGGGGCAAGTGACGAGAGCTCACTTCGCCACGCGGAGGTTCGAACTGCCAACCTACTGATCGGCAGTCTCACAGCATCAGCGGTTTAACCCACTGAGCTACCGGGCCCCATCATTGACGGCTACAGCATTAAAAAAAACCTGGGGCATATGGAAGACTGGCCATCAAAGTGTATGCTAGCTTTAAACCATGTCAGCAATAGAAAATGAAAAATTAATATGGATAATTAATGATATGTCTTTACAGTAGAAATGCTTTCCACTGCCAAAAGTAAATCAAAAACAAAGGAAGGCAGAAAGAAGTTATTGTTGGCATAAATTTGACAAATAAACCAAAAAGGACAACTATCCTTAGTGCGGAATTAGAAATTTGGAATACTATAACCTGCTGGTGGAATAATTAATTGCTGCGTAAAGCAGAATTCAGGCCTAAGAGACTGACAAAGCTAAGTGTTAATTGTATAAAGCATCTTGTGTGGATACATTACTACCACACTTCAAATTGTAGCCAATGGATAGAAAACCCACATTTTTTAATTCCAGCAATTTCTGCATTTTGTGAAAATGAATTCAGTGCTGGATCACTCACTGTGAACAAGCTGTGCACAGCCTGGGATTCCTCAAATGTTAATAAATTCATGCATTTGAAATCCTATTGAATAGAATCTGAGTGCTATGATTTTGTTGCTTGCTACAGTTGCTTATTCCTTAATGAGTGTTACACAATTGGGTTTGCTCACCCTGTTCAGCATGCTTTTATTATTAGCTGATGGATCAACTAAAATTCTGTTCCGAATCATGAAAATTATTGCTGTGCAGTGCTTTGGGGTACACAAAATTTTTAAAATATTGCATCATATACAGGTCAGCTAATATCTGTAGAGCAGGGGTCCCCAAACTTTTTGGCACCAGGGACCAGTTTTAAAAGACGTTTTTTCTGCGGACCAGGGGGGTGGGGTTTCTGGGATTTCCACAGACCGGGGGTGGGGTTTGCGGGCAGGAGCCAATCACAAGCACCGGGGGGTGGGGTTTGTGGGCGGGAGCCAATTGCACGGAAGGGGTGGGGTTTGCGGGTGGGAGCCCCGCAGCCCAGTTCCTAACGGGCCGCGGCCCACAGGTTGGGGAAACCTGCTGTAGAGAGATCCCCATAAACCACATATTTCCTTAGGGAACCTGGCAGCCAGTATTCATTTTTCCATACAAATTATTGCTTTGTTCAACACAATATAGGATTAAACCTGAGCATCGTAGCCCTGATCTCTTTGTAGCTATGTGTACCAACTGACAATTAAAAACAGCTGAAGATGCACAGCCACAATGGCATAAAATGGATGTGCAGATAGAAATCTGCTTCCATGCATGGAACTTTTGCAGAATTGTTATGAGCACTATTTTTGTTTTAAATATTTAAATCTTTGCATCCAAAAACTCAGAATGGGTGTTTTGTTTTGTTTTGTTTTGTTTTGTTTTGTTTTGTTTTGTTTTGTTTTGTTTTGTTGTTTTTTAAATACAACATTGCATTTAAAACATTGCATAAGCGAGCCCAGAAATCTACTTTCTTTTACCCTACAGCCAATAGAACAAAACAGAAACAAATTTAAAAATGATACAAGAACTCAATCTGCAACTGCCTGTTACTGCTTGTGCTCTTTTTCTCCTAGATGCACACGCATTTGGGATGATCATCTGAATACAGTATTACAGCCAGAACATGGGATGAGAGTCACAATCCACAGGCAGATAGAAGAGAAGTACATTGGGAAGAGATTTACTAGTTGTGTGAGCAGATGAACAGCTGATTTAGGAGCAAAAACCCAAGTAACTCTCCCTATTTGGTATCTATTCTAAACAATCCTACTAGTTAACTGATCAAGAATACTAATAAGATAGATGCATGGATGGACAAGGAAAAAACAAGAGCTACCAGCTAGCTGGACAGTATATTTAAAGCTGCAAATATATTCATTTGAATTAGCATAACTTTAACTCCTCAAATAAGCCAAGGAATTCCAGTCTGCTACAAAGCTAGCCTGGGAGCTCTCTCCTCCTAAGAAAAAAAAAGGAGGAGACATTGCAAGGGAGAGAGAAATAGAGAGACAGAGAAGTTTGACCAGTGTTTCTCAACCTTGGCCATTTGAAGATGTGTGGACTTCAACTCCCAGAATTCCTCAGCCAGCTGGCTGGGGAATTCTGGGAGTTGAAGTCCACACATCTTCAAGTGGCCAAGGTTGAGAAACACTGCACTTGACTATTTAACAAATGCATATGTGAACCAATAAAGTCCTTTGCCAGCTAGATCTGTAAATACATTCCATCAAGACTCTTGTGTTCTCAGTAAGAAAGGTAGTTTATTATGAAGAAGACAAAACAGGCTTAAAATCCATCGTCCAATTCACCATCAGTCTGTAACAGGCAGTTAAACTGAACCATTGTACAGGACTGAATCATTTCTCACAAATAGTAATATTTTTTCTGTATGTGGGGATAACATTCAGCTGCCAGTTAATGACTCATTCAGATATATAAGTATACGAAGCCACAGTCAGCATCTGATGGACACACATGAATGAACAACATGCATCAGAGGGTGAAACTCCAGAAGATGGGATTATTAAGATACAGAATAAGCAGAGTTTTAGGAGCCTTAAAGAATTTCATCAGTAGTGGTGGGGAAGAAGAAGACAAATGCAAAATTAGAGGAACTGGTGGAGTTCTGTCAAGCCCTTTCTACAATAGAATCAGGAGCCTCTCTGCTACTACAACATTGGGAGGGGAGGAACTTTTGAAGACTTTTTCAAAACATACACCTACAAAACTATCACACACACACAGAAGCTTGTGAAACATTTTTGTATGAGATCCTTCATGCAAAAATGTAACAGGATATGGTCCAGAAAATAGGATGTTCCCACCTCAGCATTTGATTTACCATTCATGAGACAACAGTGAGAATCGTACGATGATGATGATGATGATAGATGATGATGATGATGATGATGATAGATGATAGATGATAGATGATGGATGGATGGGAGATGGAGATGGAGATGGAGATGGAGATTTAGATATATGCCTCACAGATTACAACACTTCAAGTCCAATACTCTACCCAGGAAAGAATTCCAGATTAAAGCATTCCAAAAGTTGGCTCTCCAGCCTCATCTTAAACAAGACCAGTATCTCCCCACTGTCACATTAATCTTACCAAGAAGATATTTTTTGGCAAATGTTCAGCTGCAATTGCTCTTTCTGTGCCTATTTATTTATATGATTTAAGGACCAACTTTCTGCCTAGTCTTTACTCTTTGACTTGCATAACCGGTTCTCTTTCTATGTAACAAACCTTTAAGTACCATATCTCTCCTCAGTCTTCTCAAAATTAAATATCCAGCTCCTTCACACATACAGTAAGGCTGAGTTTCCAGCCCCCTGACTGCTTGTGTTGCCTATTCCAATGTAAGGGGTGGCAGAGCTGATTATAATACAGAAGGTGAGGTAAGGGCTGGCCAGTGCGGAGCAGAGCAGCACTGTTACTTCTGGGAGTCTGAAAATTATATGCTGATTATGCAACCAACATTTTATTTATTTGTTACCTATTTATCACAACTGTGTCTTGCCACAACCATATACAGATTCTCAGCCTCTGGGCCTCAGTCCTCCTGAACTCATGAAAGCAAGGAGCAACCAGCTCTTCTCCCACCATGATTGAAATTGTCAGGCCAATTCCAGTGGGGGATGTGGTCCTAAAGGCAACCCAGCAACAAGCCCAAAAGGGCTTTATAGGTTAAAACTAACACTCAGAAGTTCATAGGAAGCCAATGCAGGGCCTGCAAACTAGCTGTACCTTGTGCCAACCAGCCACTGTCTTTTGCATCAGTTGAAGCTTCCAAGGCAGCCCCATGTTCAGCACATTGTGGTAGTCTATGCACATGCAGATGAGGGTGAGAGCCACGGCAGTCAGATCTTCCTGCCCCAAGTAAGACCACAACTGGCACCACAGCTGGGCAAAGGCCCTCTGGCCACACTTCCACCTGCTGATTCAGGAGGAGCCATGAATCTAGGAGGACACCCAACTTGCAAAATTGCATCTGCCTTCTGGCAGTCCTACCCCTCCACTGACTTATATCCAATTGATGACCAGCTTCCTTTCCAAGATCTTTTTTTGAACATACTGTCACCATACCAAGTACCTCTCATCTTATTCCTGTGTGCGAGAAGTAGAATCCAAGGGGGGATCTGAGGCAGGATCTGATCCTCTAAACCAGGGTTTCCTAAACTTTTTTTTGCCATCATGCCTCCCTTTAGTGTAATCTTAATGTACACACCGCCCCTAAAAATCCAGGCACCAAAATGAACACAAATTAACAATGAAAACAATACAACGAAACTTTGGGAAAGGTGTATTTTTATTGTAACCATGTAACTAAGAGGTTCTTCACACCTCCCCTAGACTCTGTCTGCACCTCCCCAAGGGAGGTACACCTCAAAGTTTGGGAAACCCTGCTCTAAACATACAGCCCTCTCTCCAACCATGGTGGCTTTTATCCAAGGTATCCTATGGTCTCTGAGACAGTTTTAAGGGACCATACGATTGTCACTATTTGGGGTGTTTTGTCATTTCCTCCACTGTCCATTCCTTCATACAGAGTTGCTTTGGAAGCATATATTTGAAAAAGCTCTCAGTCCACACCCGGTAACACCTTCCCTTTAGATTAGCATTAACAAGGTCTTAATTCCTCACCTATAGAGCATGCAGTGTCATTCATTCTAGCAGATGACACACCTATTTTGTGTGCCTGCAGCAATCAAAACAAGTGCTTTCTTTTTGGAGTTTGGGGATTGAAATGGGCGCAAAGGCCCAAAGCTTTCGCACACCAAGTCAAGGGGCATCTGAGATCTTGCTCTTGGCTGCCATTGCATTATCTAGAGCAGGAGGTCTCAACAAGGGCCATATGCCCCCTCCCCCAAGAGGGTCATGCCACCAAACTTAACTGCCAGGCATATGGTTGATTTGTCATCATCCTCACATCCCATTCTCTGCGCTCATTTCAGCAGCATAAATACTTTGTCTTTATATGACACAGTGCAGATAGCAAAGTATATTTTTCCACCTAGCAATGACTATGAGGTAAATGATGCTCAGAAAGGGGTTATGAGCAAAATAAAGTTGACAACCCCTGCTCTAGACACAAGCTGCTTCATTAACAAGGCCATTGCATCAGTTCAGCCAGGTGCAGCATCTAGCCAGTCTTATTTAATCTCAAAAGGCTACAAAGAATCAGCCTTGGTTAATCATTGGATGGGAGACCATCAGGAAATACCAAGGCTGCAAGCCAGACTGAAAAGGAAAAAGAAGGCCACAATGGCAAGTCACTTCCACACTGCTGTCAAACACTGCCCCGCCCCCTTGAGTTGGTTCATGAAGTCCTTAAAAGTTGAGCTCAACTCAAATACTTCATCTTCTTAGAGCAGCTTTCCCCAAACTGAGAAGTCAAAAAAAAAAACCCACCTTCCAGCAGGAGACAATTCAAACCATTTTATAGTGTTCCCAAGAGACAGACATGGAGGCATCCATGATGCCCTTAGGACAGTGTCTCTCAACCTTGGCGAGTTTAAGATGGGTGGACTTCAAGTCCCAGAATTCCCCAGCCAGCAGCATTCTGGGAGTTGAAGTCCACCCATCTTAAACTCGCCAAGGTTGAGAAACACTGTCTTAGGAACTAAGCTCAACTTGGAGGAAGCTTAACTTTTAACCTCCCACTGCATCAAACCAGAAGTCCCAGGATTTTACTAAGTTACAGTGTTCTGCCTAAAAAATAGCCAAAGCAAAAGAAAACACGTAAAAGCTGATTTGATGAATAGCTTTGTATAACCCAGAGTTTTTTATACCCTTTGTATAAAAAATGGATCTGAGAATCATTTGGTACGCTCACTCTTAAGCCTGCATCACACATTACATTTTCCTAATTAGAGAGTTTAAGAATTGTACAACTTTTACATAAGAGTATATATACTGTATATATCTGTTTTAGCTTAGTTAAATCTGTTTCAAATCTTATAATCCCAATGAAAATTAAATCTAGTTCTAGTTTTTAAAACTGTAAGCCATCACATGTAATAGAACATAGGACTCGTCTATCTCCTTTGTGGAAGAATGTCCCAGAAGAAATAGATTTCTGGTCACTAGGTATGGTAAGACTTTTGAGCCAGACCCTGAAATAACTATTTCTGCTTCTAGGAGAATCCAGAATGGTGATTACTAGACACATTGAGACTTCTGCTGTGGCATGAAATAGGTCCCTGACATTATTTATTTATTTTATTTATTAATCAAATTTATCACCGCCCATCTCCACCACGGTAGACTCTGGGCGGTTTACAATAAATGTTAAAATTAAAATTAAAAATCAATAATCATTAAAATACAATAAACAGTACAATAAATAAGAATATAAAAATCCAGAGGATGGTAGGATCTTAAAAGGAGGTTATTATTAAACTAACCACCCCCAGGAGGAACTATCTCTACCTTTGTCCCACGCCAGGCGGCAGAACCAGGTTTTTAGGGACTTCCTAAAGGCCAGGAGGGAGGGCGCCTGCCTCACCTCTGGGGGCAGGATGTTCCACAGGGCGGGCGCTATCGCAGAGAAGGCACGCCTCCTGGACCCCGCTAGATGGAATTCCTTTGTTGACGGGGTCCGCAGCATGCCCTCCCTGCATGACCGGGTGGGGCGGGTAGATGCAATCGGGATGAGACGGTCCCTCAGATAGCCTGGCCCCATGCCATGTAGGGCTTTAAAGGTGATAACCAACACCTTGAATTGGACCCAGAAGCAAACTGGTACCCAATGCAGCTCGCGGAGCAGTGGTGTTACATGTGCTGATCTTCTCGCACCCATAACCACTCGAGCGGCTGCATTTTGGACCAGCTGAAGCTTTCAGATACTCTTCAAGGGTAGCCCCATGTAGAGCGCGTTGCAATAATCTATATGAGAGATGACAAGGGCATGAGTGACTATTCGTAGGGCCTCTTGATCCAGGAAGGGGCGCAACTGGCGCACAAGCCGAAGCTGTGCAAAGGCCCTCCTGGCCACGACTGCCACCTGCTCTTCGAGCAGGAGTCGTGAGTCCAGGAGGACCCCCAAGCTCCGGACTGAGTCTGAACAGGGTAGTGCCACCCCATCCAGAATTAAAGATGATAACTTCCTGGAGGCCGAGGGGCCATCAATCCATAGCCACTCCGTCTTACCAGGGTTCAGTTGAAGCCTGTTGTTCCCCATCCAGGCCCCTACAGCCCCCAGGCACTAAGATAGGGTGTCCACTGCAACACTTACTTCACCCGGGATGGAGATATACAATTGAGTATCATCAGCATATTGGTGATACCTCATCCTGTGATGACGGATGATCTCACCCAGCAGTTTCATGTAGATGTTAAATAGGAGAGGAGAGAGAACCGAACCCTGCTGCACCCCACAAAGAAGGGCCCGTGGGTCGGATCTCTCCTCTCCTATTACCACCGATTGTGAGCAGCTCTGGAGGAAGGAGGTAAACCAGCGCAAAACGACATCGCCCACCCCCAACTCCCTGAGTCTCTCCAAAAGGATACTGTGGTCGACGGTATCGAAATCCGCTGAGAGGTCCAAGAGAGCGAGAATGGATGCACTCCCTCCATCCCGCTCCCGCCAGAGATCATCCATAAGCGCGACCAATGCAGTCTCTGTCCCATATCCCTGATAGGATGTACACTGGCTTATAGGGAAAAAATCAAGGCTTGAGAATAAACCAGACAGAGTGCAGCATTTAGGGCTAAAAGTGTTTACTTGTAGCATAAGGCAATAAATGCATATATAGTTAAGGCAATAAATGCAAATGTTACATTATTGCAATAAGGAAAAACCAAAACAAACTTATAAGCAGAGATCCGTGTATTGATCCCAGGGCCAGAGTTCATGCCACGGCCTATACCCAAAGCCAGGCATAACTACGCACTGCCCAGTCCACAGGAACAGAATACACATGAAGAACTACATGGCTAAAAGACACAAAAAATCAAGAAGCATAGAACACCATTTTGCATGGTTAGATATTCAGTTCTTCCAGCTTTCTGATTGGCTGGAAGTTAGGTGTGACACACACCAGGCCTAAAGCATAGGCTATAGTACAAGGTGGCAGTGCTGCATCTAAGCAAGCACGTGATCTCCCCCTCCCTGTTCTCCCAGGGCTTCCCACAAAGGCTTCAGGGGGAATTGTTCTCATGGGAAGTTCCCATTGCTTGTGTGGGCACTAGCCATAACAACACACACGTGACAGTTGTTATTTGGCACCTGCACTTCACGTCACCATGAGAAAGCTTCGCTGGTAAAGGATGCAGTTTGCCAAAACAATTTTCATATGGGAAATCTGACAATCCCGGCCTAAAACCTGACTGAAAGGGGTCTAGATAATCTGTTTCATCCAGAATCCTCTGGAGTTGCAGCGCCACCACCTTCTCAACCACCTTTCCCAAAAAGGGAAGGTGGGAGACAGGACGAAAATTGTTCAAAACATTATAGCTTATAGCCAGGCATGACAGGCAATTAAAGGACTAACACTTTCCCAACATGGTGCCTTCCAGATGTGTTGGAATGACAACTTTCAAAATTCCCACCCAACATCAGGTGAGGGAAGGCTGGATAAGAGAAACCATTTCTAAACAACAGCAAAACCTAAGCCTGCATCTGTCAGTGTACCAAAGTGGAGTGGAGCTATGGAGAGAGATGTATGAGTAGAACAAAGTGTATATGGTATGAGAAGAGAAAAGGTAGGTGGAATATGAAAATATTAATGATCAGACAACAATTATTTGTAGTTGCGGCTCTTTGTTTCCTCTAACTACCAAATCTAGTACTTAATTTCCATCTCCAAAATACTTACAGAGTTAAGCCTTCCTGAACTCACAGGATATAAATAAGTAAAAGAGTGATACTAGCCAGGCACCTTGCTGCAACTCACCTACCGATTCAATTGCTAAAGATTTCAGCCACCATGCATTGTGCTCTCACTTTAGAAAGAGGACATTTTTTTAAAAAAAGATAGCTCAGTTGTTTCAAAGCTGAAGATTTGTGTCTTATTACTACTGGTTTCATGTTTTACCATCCTTTGGTAGAAGCATTTTGGTGAAAATGAATTTGCCCAAGTCAGCTGTTAGTATTATACAAATAGAAGGGTTTGGTTTTTATGAGAGAAGGGAGGGAGGGAGGAGGATGGATCAGGATCTTAGGATAGTTATTTTCATTAGGAATTAACAGAAGGGTGTGAAAGAAAAGGGTGATTCTTTCTTCAGAATACATGAAAGTTACGCAATGATGGGAAGAAACATTCTCCCATGAAATATATGAACAGATAGACACTTATGATATGTGACTTTATTACTAAAAGGTAAAGGTAAAGGTTCCCCCCGCACATTTGTGCAGTCGTGTCCGACTCTAGGGGCCGGTGCTCATCTCTGTTTGTTGGCCAAAGAGCCAGCGTTGTCCGAAGACGCTTCCACGGTCATGTGGCCAGCATGACGCGTGCGGAACGCTGTTACCTTCCCACTGAAGTGGTACCTATTCATCTACTTGCATTTGCATGCTTTCGAATTGCTAGGTTGGCAAGAGCTGGGGTGAGTGCGGGAGCTCACTCCGCATGCAGGGCTAGGGATTCGAACCTCCGAAAGATCGACAAGCCTGGCGTCTTACCCGCTGAGCCACCACGCCCCCTGACTTTATTACTACAAGAGGACTTATAAGGATATCTTTGTCTTATAAGTAACCTTCCCCAATCAGAATCCTTGACTTCAGTTCCCAGAATCCCCCAGTCATCTTGTCTTAAACAACCACATGCTTCCAATGTCAAAAATGTTTTTTGTACAGACAATAGTATCTTCTCATTCAAGCAGAGGACTTTATTGTGATAAAGTCTATGAGCAGATGACTTTAAGCATCTCATGACATGAAAGTTCCAATATCACTATATTTGGAATTAATCACACTTCACAGTTCTTTAATATTAATTTGCCCAAGTCCTGAGCACCCTGGAATTGTGTCTGAGCCCAGAATTGTGCCTGCTTTATGTGAAAAAAATATTTTACTGTACAGCTTCCTCGGTGGTAACTTCCAGTGCTTATGTACTCATACCTGGACATGACTTTTGCCTCCTTTCGGTTTGGTGGCAACTTAATGTCAGAAGGTGATTTCTTCAAAAATGTACAGGAAAGCCCAAGATATCACAATATTGTGCTGCCAAGGAGATTGTACTAATAGTGCACAGTGCTGTGATTTGCTCAGATGCTCCAACCAGAGAAGATCATTGGAGTACAGGTTGAAATTTCAGCGCAATGTGGCCTGGGAAGCTTGGGTGAAAAATAGCCCACCCAAAGAAAGCCTTACTGGTGTGCATGCAGTGGCTCAGATGGTCTAATCTGAATCTAATCCCAAACACCTACCTAATATTAACACAAACTGACTTCTCCACTGCCAAACACAACTGCTGTTTTCAGAGGCAGCGATGGAAATGTTTGGAAGAGAACAAAAAGGTCACAGCAGGAAACTAAAACAAGCTTTTAGTCACTTTTTAATTTGTTCTGATGAGTATTCTGTTTTAAGTACTTAAACACTGCATGCTGCCTAGAGTCCAGCTGATTTCAGGTGGTCAGATCAATTGCATGAATAAATAAGCAAGCTCTCCACATATCTAATAGACACGGTTGTTTCTGGGGAACAAAAGCTGCATTTGCTTCTGGGGAGACAGAGAAGATAGGTGGTTTGAGAGAGGGGTCAAGGAGTCCATTTATGCCAACTTGGAAAATCCTTCCTTGAATAGAGGTGGGGGCCTCAGGCACAATCTTTCCCCCATCTTCCTCCCTGCTTTGTCTTCTGTGCCTAGGAAGATTAAGACCATTTGCAAGCTCAACAGCAGCATGGTGATCTTGACGATCCTTCTTTAGATGATAAAGGGACTTAGAAATAACATCTCAAAATAACCATGACCTAGCCCCAGGGGTAAGGTCACACAGCAACATATTTAAGGATTCCCTTACTAACTTTGCTCAGACTGAAGAAGCTCCTTGGATAAGGAGCGAAACGTTTCCACTAAGAAAATAGAAATCCAGTTGACGTGATTCAAGCTACAGACAATTCCACCTGGATGACTGAGAACCTTCATAGACATATTTGCTTCCTATAAAATTCTACTAGAAGAAAAAGTCCAGCAACTGGGACCAGCAGCAGCATGGGGGTGTCTGAGAGCTGGGGAGCAGCCACCCCCCCCCCAAACTGAAGCACCAGAGTGCCTCTGAGCACCAGAGTGTGTTTTCCCTACCAGAACTCTGCTCAGAGCTGTCAAACAAAGATCTGCTTCAACTTCTTACCACCCGCACTCTTCCTTCCATGGCAGCAAACCTCCTTTGAAAGGAAGGGTGAGAAGAGCTGTTCTTGGGCTGGCACTTGGAACTGAGCATACTGATTTAGATTTACTGCAAATCATCCAGTAAATTATCAGGAGTTCCATATCTACGTTCTGCCCCAGTAGATACAGATCATGTTTTGCTCATTCTCCCACAGGAGAGAAATCCATCACCAATAATGCTGCATTTCGCCGCAACCCCCCCCCCCCCATTTTGGAAGGAAGGGGGAGAGCGAATTAACCCCCTCTCACCATAAAGCTAAACCTTGCCCTGAATGGAGTGCATTTAAACAGACTCTTAGGTGCTGGTCTTCCAATAGTTCCCACCAGCGCAATAAATCAAGGTTGCCCAGGGCCTCCAGCCCACGAACCAGCATCCTATCCCAAACAGAGGGGCAACCAGATCGGTGGCCTCTGCCCCTCGGACAGGTGAGTCACTAACTGCCCAGGTAGGCTGAGGAAGAGAAGCCTGGCCTCGGACGACCTTGCTGGAGGGGGGCAGGATCATACATCCGAGTGGAAAGAAATGGTTGGGTTAAGAGGGAGGCCGAAGAGGGGGGGGAAGGGGGGGAGGCGCTGGCCACGCAATGAAAACAAAGGCCGATTATACGGAAAAGAGAGCAGCCCAAAGTAACCCCGAGAGCCATTTATGCAGAGGAAGGACACGGGATTAAGTTACAAAGCAGGGTGAGCAACACCTATGCCCCCAGGGACATCGAACAGAAGGCATCGGGAGAAAGGACCACGGCGTCCGCTGTTGGAAAGGAAGACCCAAGAGGACAAAACGGCGCACCAGCTCCTGCAGCACGTGCCTTCATTCGAAGAAGCGCTCAGACCAAGCACCGATCCTAGCGCACGTCCATTTAAACAGAAGATAAGGCAAGCGTTGAGATCCCGATTTGTAAAAAAAGATCCATTACGTCGCTTGAACAAAACGTCCCTCCCGTCCCACCCCCACCTAAAACGCTTTAATCTCGAACTGAACTCAGTCCTTTGTTGCGTGAAGTGATCAGCGCCGCGCTTTCCGCGGAGGTGGGTTTTGCTCCCTCAAAAGCAGGCGATTATTCTCTTCTCCCTTAACCCCCTCGCCTGCCTCCGCGGTAGGCTTCCGTAACCGAAAACTCAGTTCTGCGCTGCCCCCTCTTGCATCCTATCTGTCTCCAAAGCAGCGCGCTCCATCCGCCGCGAGGTTCCCTCGGCTGCATCCCGCAGGGCGGGCGTCCCCAGGCTTGGCTGCAGCGCGTAGGCGCGGTTCCCTCGCCAACCTCAGCATTCAAGTAACGGATCCTGAAGGCAGAGCAATGGAGCGCGCAAACTGCGTGGGGATGCCGCCGCTTTTTACACCCTTTCCTCCGCGGTGTCTCCCGATGACAAGCGAGCATGCCGTGGAGCGGGAAAGAAATCACCCAAAGGTTCGAGGAAGGCACACGATCGCCCCCTTCCTTGTTTCGCGAGATCAATACACGACCCGCATCCCTCCCGTTCTTGTTCCTCAAGCTACGGCTTCCGAAAGCGGCCTTCCCTAACCCGGCGCCTTCCACATATGTTATACTACAAAGCTTCTCATCCCCAGCCATCATCATCCAAGAGAAACCAAAGCCCTTGAGCCTTCATGCAAGTTACTCACCTTCCGCGCCGCCTTCCACGGAGAACAAAGTGACAGGAGTCAGCAACCCATTATATTCCACAAACGCAGGATGCCAAAGGCGCCTCGAAGCTTATTTATGTACGCAAAACGCCTAAACTCAGGGAATGGGAAGAGGGGGCGAGAGAAGGAAAACATCACCGCGAAGCGCCATATCCAGATCAGAGGAAAGCAGGCATCAACCAATGTCTTTCCCTGGCCCGTCCGTTCCCCCAAGGACGCCGCTGCTGGAATATCCAAGAGGCATACATGTATATATCCAAGGCAGTATCATTTCTATGCGGAAAAAGCTCTCAAACTGTAGATACATTTGACCGAGAGGAAGGAAAGAAGACGGCGGGAAGGGCTAAACTAATCTTGTCCCTTCCAGTCCAAACTTTCGGGCTCTAGGGACTCGGCAGAGCAGATAAAGATTTACAGGGACAAAGGTAATTTCATCTGAACTCCCGCGATTTCTTCTTACACGGATCCATCACAGACTCTCTCGTGAAGAAAGCGTGAAGAAAGCTTCACCGATCCATCCGGAAGGAAAGGAGGCTGGAGGTAAAGCTGCCTGGCGCTCACTTGATCCAAGACAATTCCTCGCTCGCTCGTAGCAGCGTATAGCCGAAGCGTCCACCGATCCCGCACAGATCTCAGGACAGCCCTTCCAAAACACGCTTGGCTTTGCTGTAGCGCCCGACTCCCCACAGCCCACGGCGCGGAAATTATTCAAGCACTGTCGCTCTCCAAGCAGGTACATCCCCCCACCCGCCAACTTACCTCCGATTGCCTTGGCTCGAGCCATTCCTGCCTTTATATACCCCTGCAGCCTCAGGCTCCTTTGACTGCGGCAAGACACGCCAGAAAGCATCACGGGAATCGTAGTTTGCGGAGCCTACCGCGAACCGGCCAATCGGCGCTCTGTCAATTACCTAGGTAATTAATGACGCCCGCTTGACATGACATTGCCGGGTGCCCGATTATCACAGTCGCTGTTCCTCCCGGAGTCGGATCTTGCTGCAAGTCTTTAACCACCACGGCGAAGAAAATCCGCGTGTGGCTCAAAATGTCGCTGGCCTCGATTTCATCGTGACCGGGGACAATACAATTAGATTTTAAGCGAATAAGCACAGATGAAATGGAACCACTTTCCCAGAGAAGTGGGGGGCGGAGGCCTGACAGCCATCCCTGGGATGCTTCAGTTGGGTTTCTGCCCTGAGCAGGAGGTTGGATCCTATGGTCCAAATGGCCCCTGCTCTGTAATTCTGCGATGCCGACCTCCGGCTGGGGCTGCCCAATGTGCAAGATTAAAATGTGGTAGGCTAGTTTGTGGCTGAGATTGTTGTGGAGACCCAAGCAGTTAATTTGGCAAGCCATGGTTCACTTAAATAAGTGAGTTGTGGTAAACAAGCAGAGAGATTTGCCTTACTTTGTCAGAGCCATTCAGGCCTTGGAACTTGGTTCTGTCAGCAGTGGTCATTTTCATCTGCTTCTCAGATACATTTTTAGTTGGAATATGCATTTAGGGAGCCACTAGAGATTCCATATATTTATAGAGGGATATATTCATACATATCACACCATGTGCCCCAACTTTCAGATTGAAGACCAGGTTTTTGCTAACTCAGGGTCAGCTCCAAATATTTTGACACCTTAAATGAAAGTCATAATGCACCTGACTAGACTCCCATTTGAATTTTCATCCATATTGATTAATTGATTATGTGCCGTCGTGTTGGCATCGACTCCTAGCAATCACACAGATAGATTTTCTCCATGACAGTCTGTCCCTAACTGTATACCCATCACTACTGTAACTGAATCCATCCTCCTTATTGTTGTAATCCTCTTCTATACTTTCCTTCCACCTTTCCCAGCATTAGAGCCTTCTCCAGAGAGCTGGGTCTTTGCATAATGTGTCTAAAGTAGGATAATTTGAGCCTGGTCATCTGTGTCTTCAGTGAAAATTCTGGGTTGATTTGTTCAATGATCTATATGTTTGTTTTCTTGGCTGTCCATGGCATTCTCAGGAGTCTTCTCCAACCTCAAATTTCAAAAGCTTCCTATCCTACTTCTTCAAAGTCCAACTTTCACTTCTATAGAGTGTCACAGGGAACACCATGGCTTCCACAATTCTGATCTCTGTAGGTATAAATACATCATGCCATCTGAATATCTTTTTCAAGGCCTTCATGACTGCTTTAATGAGTGCTATATCTGTGGCATATTTCTTGACTGCTTGTTCCTTTACTGTTGATGGTTGATCCTAAAAGGCAGAAGCTATCCACTACTTCAGTATCTTCATTGTCAGTCCTAAGGCTGGCTGCTCTACCTATTGTCATTAGTTTGGTCTTTATATTTAATTTAGTCCCATTTTTCACTGTGCTCCTTGACTTTTTTTTACTAGAGCTTGCAGATCCTTTGCATTTTTGGCTATGAGAGTAGTATCATCAGCATAGTGCAAGTTATTGATGTTTCTTTCTCCAGTTTTAAAACCATGCTCATTTTCTTTCAATCTAGCTTCCCTTAATATATATTCAGTATATAGGTTTAATAAATAAGAGGAGAGTGTACAGCCTTATCTCACTCCTTTACCAGCCAGGTGCTAATATGTTTCTCTGTGTTCTGTTTGTACTGTGACTTCCTGACCTGTATATAGGTTTCACATGAGGACAATGAGATGTGCTGGGATTCCCATTTTTTTCTATGCACATTCCACAGCTTAACATGATCGAGACAACATCAAATGCCTTTCTATAATGAATGAAGTGCATGCTGACATCTTTTTCCTATTCTTTGGCTTTCTCAATTATCCAGTGTGCATCAGCAATAATAATATATATATTGTTGTTGTTCGGTCGTTTAGTCATGTCCGACTCTTCGTGACCTCATGGACCATAGCACGCCAGGCCTTCCTGTCCTCCACTGTCACCCGGAGTTTACTCAAATTCATGTTTGTTACATCAGTGATGCTATCTAACCATCTCATCCTCTGCTGTCCCCTTCTCCTTTTGCCTTCAGTCTTTCCCAGCATCAGGGTCTTTTCCAGTGAGTCCTCTCTTCGCATTAGGTGGCCAAAGTATTTGAGCTTCAGCTTCAGTATCTGTCCTTCCAATGAGCAGTCAGGGTTGATTTCCTTTAGGATTGACTGATTTGACCTCCTTGCAGTCCAAGGGACTCTCAAGAGTCTTCCCCAGCACCACAGTTCGAAAGCATCAATTCTTCGGTGCTCAGCCTTCCTTATGGTCCAACTCTCACAGCCATACATTACTACTGGGAAAACCATAGCTTTAACTATACGGACCTTTGTCGGCAAGGTGATGTCTCTGCTTTTTAATATGCTGTCTAGGTTTGCCATAGCTTTCCTCCCAAGGAGCAAGCGTCTTTTAATTTCATGGCTGCAGTCACTGTCTGCGGTGATCTTGGAGCCCAAGAAAATAAAATCTGTCACTGCTTCCACTTCTTCTATATATATATAATAATATATATAGTAATGGTTTAATATTGTCCATTTTATTTGAGTCCAGCAGGTCAGTTTGGGGGTGCAGGTTATGCCATGTCGGTCTCATAGTTCTGTGGTGCATCAAAGGAGGATAACAAGGAGGAGGAGAAACAGCAGAAGGATTGACACAGCTGTGTGTACGCGCTCTCTCTCTCTCTCTCTCTCTCTCTCTCTCTCTCTCTCTCTCTCACACACACACACACACACACACACACACACACACACACACCTTCCATAACTGTTGCCTGAGCCTGTCATCTGCTTCTGCCTAGTGGTGTGGATGGTCTTGCATTGCCTGGCAGTTCTCCAGTTTTACACCTGGCAAGAGTCTCTCCCAACCGTATCTGAAAACCCTTAGGATTGAATTTTCTGCAGTTGCTTACTGGTTGTTCATAAAGCACACATGCAGGATGATGTGGCTTTTGCTATTCAAAGCCCTCCAAATGGCAAATCCCCTAACATCTGCTTGTATGTCTAACCACATGTGCATATTAACATACAACCCAGATTGAGATGTGACTATAGTTAATAGTTGCACCTGTTGGAGTTTCATAACTTTTATTGTGAACCGCCCAGAGTCCCCCGGGTGGGGGAGATGGGCGGTAATACAAATTTAAATAATAAACAAACAAACAGACAAATAAATAACACGAACATTCATGTACGGTCAGAATCCCCAACCTTGTAAAGTCATCCACCATGCCTCCAAATGCTAAATGCAACAGGAGGGATCCATTTTCAATCCCCACAAAACAAACAAACAAACAAAGGGCTCAAAAAATCCTCCTGCTTTGTACATCTGCCCTGCTGGTCAAAAATTCTGTTTCTGGATGTCGTCCTTTCAAATTGTTGTTATATCAACCACTTCAAAAGCTGAAGGGAGCCAGGCTTCTCTTGGTCTGGGAGGCAGCATTGCTGTCAAAGCCCCACCTTTACCCAAATTAAGTCCAAATCATTTGAGTGGCATGTCCCCACAAGTAAAAATACTGAGGAGTGCAGGCTTAGTGAATCCACTGATAAATTGGCCTCTGTCCCTAATAGTGCAAATTAATAGATTTAACAACTTCAGAACTCAACCCAAATTAGATCTGGGCAGCAATCATATGCATACGTATAAAATCATACCGTTCAGAGGTATTTTAGAGGCCATCCAGTCCAATCCCCCGCTGAATGCAGGTTCCTCCAGAGCATTTCTGACAAATAACCATCCAGTACTTATTTTACAAGGGGCGCAGTGGCTCAGCAGTTAAGACGCCAGGCTTGTCGATCGGAAGGTTGCAAGTTCGGAGGTTCGAGACACAAGCACTGTGAGTGAGCTCCCGCACTTGCCCCAGCTCTTGCCAACCTAGCAATTCGAAAGCATGCAAATGCAAGTAGATAAATAGGTAACCACTTCGGTGGGTAGGTAACAGCGTTCTGTGTGCGTCATGCGGCCACATGACCGCAGAAACGTCTTCGGACAACGCTGGCTCTTTGGCTAACAAACGGAGATGAGCACTGGCCCCTAGAGTCGGACACGACTGCACAGCTGTGCGGGGGGTACCTTTACCTTTACCTTTTACCAGACCTTTGTCCTATTTCTCATGCCAGCTGTAGCAAGTGCAGTAGTACACAACAATAGTACACCAACAGTTGGGCTGCAAATATTTAAATACAGACTATGCCCTCAGTCCATGTCCTGTATGGAGATTAGAAGATGCCATGGCAATTGTTTACTTTTTAGGGGGCAACAATATTATTCTAAGGTGGGATCCTCTGTTTGTATTCAAAATGGAGAATTGCTAGAGTCGCTTAATTGTTATCCTATGCCTTTTCCCAGGTGTATCTATGAACTTCCTACTGCCAGTTTGGCAGTCAAAGGTAATGTGAGTGAGCTCCCGCACTCGCCCCAGCTCTTGCCAACCTAGCAATTTGAAAGCATGCAAATGCAAGTAGATGAATAGGTACCACTTTGGTGGGTAGGTAACAGCATTCCGCGCACGTCATGCGGCCACATGACCGTGGAAGTGTCTTCGGACAACGCTGGCTCTTCGGCTAAGAAACGGAGATGAGCACCGGCCCCTAGAGTCGGACACGACTGTGCAGGGGAAACCTTTACCTTTACTTTACTTATTTTACAATAAGCCTCATTGAACATGGCTTATCGAGTGTGTGTGTGTGTGTGTGTGTGTGTGTGTATGCTATTTTTACCTTTTTTTAAAAATTGTGGTTGGTGTATCCTGTTTCAGGCTTTTGCTGCAGGCTGCCCTGGAGATTTGATGGCAGGGCAAGATATACATATTATAAAAATAATAAAAATCATGTGCTGGATTGCTCGAGCTAATTTGTGTACCAGCATTAAATGTCCTGAATCCGATACATCTTCCCAGGTTATAGGCAAATATCACTGTAGTAACACCATGCTCTATGACCTAACCGTATAGTTGTACCCTACTAAATAGTGGGTATACAAAAACATCCAATGGAACTGCTAGATCTATATACTTCAGGCTAACACCTATTCTTGAATTTACTTCTGAACATAGGATTTCATACTTTGAGGACCAAAAATTAGGCATGATCCAAATCACAGGAAGTAACTGACTAGTGAAGTGCAGCCGAGGAGTTGTGCAGAAATGACATTATTTAAATGCTTTATTATAACTATGTTAAATTCAAAATAAATTACACCATTTTCAAATGTTATTAGAACAAAAATAAATCAAACACTAGCTTCACTGCACTACCAAAGAAAGTTTAAAAAAAAGTTAGAAGGAAATGGATACAAAACCATTTTCCTGTTATGTCAACTTTGCATCCTGTGTCCTTTTCTTTTAGGGATCATTTTATACCTAAAGGAGTTCAGCTACCCAAATGCAGCATGTGGCAGATGGGAACAACAGCTAAACACCTACAGTACATACAAAGCAAGAAACCTCAGGTGAGATATGTGTGAGAAACAATGGCATCAGTCCTCAAAGTGCCAAATAGTTTGATATTTATAAGACTCTTGCAACGTGTTCATTAATACTTACATGCAAATTCCTCTCATTCTCCTGCTAAATATTCCAATAACCTTACTAACCTCTGGAAGCAGAAGATGGAAACTGAAGCAGATGCTGACACACTGCTGTAAATTACTAGTGTATATAAAATTCACCTTGGGAAGCTTGTATATTTAGTATCCCGATCGTGAAAAAAGTTTGTACCTCTACCGTATACAAATACAGTACATTCGCAAATGGTTGAGTGTTCAATGAATACTGAAGCTGGGGAAAACCTAGCTGCAGCCAGAATGTTTGATCATCCAAGGCCATAGGTTTTTGTTGAGAAGGGATCAGTGAAAAATGTGCAGGCTCCTTTCTGTGATCTCAGCTTTACACTCTCACTTCAAGGTTCAAGGCAAACCCAATTTCTGAAGCACAAACTGAGCCATGCCCACAGGAATCTCTATTTCATTTTCATCTGTTAAATTTATATCCTGTTTTTCCATCAAATATTACCCAGAAAACCTCAAACAATAATACAAATACTTAAACTATAACAAAAAATAGTGCAATGCCAATTGAATGCAAAGTTGAAACATCAGAACAATACAAATCCAAAAATTCATGAATAACATTTTGTTTACAAGCAGATGGAATTCAGAATCCAAACTCCACATTTTAAACTTGGGCGTGTCTGGAACATCTCAAGTCACTGACAGGGTAAAAGATGAAAAAACCTGAACCTGCAGAAAAGGGACAACATCTATCCTTGCTCCTTGGGAATTCTCCCATATTACTTGTCCACCATCTCACCTCCACTTCGGCAGACTTTTGTATTTGTTGTTTATTCGTTCAGTCGCTTCCGACTCTTCGTGACTTCATGGACCAGCCCACGCCAGAGCTTCCTGTCGGCCGTCACCATCCCCAGCTCCCCCACGGTCGAGTCCGTCACCTCCAGAATATCATCCATCCATCTTGCCCTTGGTCGGCCCCTCTTCCTTTTGCCTTCCACTTCCCCTAGCATCAGCATCTTCTCCAGGGTATCCTGTCTTCACATTATGTGGCCAAAGTACTTCAGTTTTGCCTTTAATATCATTCCCTCAAGTGAGCAGTCTGGCTTTATTTCCTGGAGTATGGACTGGAGACTTTTGTATACTTGGTATTAAGGGGCTCAAGTGAGCACATGCCTAAATATGCTCATTCTGGGCATAAGAGATGAGGCAGAGGGTCACGTTTCAGGACACCAATTAAAATCGGGGAGTGATCAATATACCTTGGATCCTGAGTTCCTTGGCACCTGCCAGATTCTGTATTCCTCTTATTTTAAAATGTTATTATTTAAACCAAATTAACTTGGCAAGCTGGCATACCGTCAAGCAAAGTCCTGGCCTCTAATTGCCATTATATTTTTTCAGAATGGCTCTGAGACCCACACATAGGCCCCAGATGGATTTTGAGCAAGTCCAAGTGGCGGGTGACTGTAGTTCAATGCTTTCTTTTGAAAGAGGCTCAACCCCTCTGAAAAAAGAAATGTTAGCCTGAAAGTTGCATGGAGCCTGCTGGAGGTGCGAGAGCGAGAGCACAGTGGGGAGCGAGGAAGGGTTTTACTACTGCGATATGCATTCTCCCTATTTGTTTTCTTTAGGTAGGTGTGCGAGAGAGGGAGAGATTTGTTTGTTTTGGTGTACTATGTGTTTTGTGGTCAGACTCCACCTTGGTCTTGTACTGGTTTCTTGGCCAAGTTACTTGACTCATTCATTTGTCTTCTGGGAAATGGTGCCCCTGGCCAAAAAAGGTGATGATCTACAAGAGGAGAGAGGTGTCCACACCCAGTGTCCAAACCATTCAGAAATAATTTGATTTGAAGGCAAGGAGACTTCCAGGCAAATACGTTATATTACTACTGCAAGATTGGCAAACTTTCAGGCTCTGGCACTGTCATATTTTGGGGTCTAGGCCCTTCACTATATTTTGAGCTGTAGTTCTGACACTTCATATTCTGCTTAATAACCTTACTTTCAGACTGGGTTCATACATCACGCTAAGTGAATATGTGGCTAGTTGTTTTGTTAGTTCAGTGTGTAGTGGGATCCCATCCTTTAGTATTTCTGGTTTATAGCCAAGCATATCATGTGAATCCATCCTAGGTTATTCAACAAATGGTAATTAAGGCAAACCGTGGCCAAGTATGCTGTGTGAACCTAGCCGTTGATATTTCCTACAATGGTAATAGGGTAAAAGTACAATGGTAACAAATTAAAGATACAGTCTTCTTCCAGTTGGACTCAGCTCCTGATGACTTCATGTAGTTGTACTGGCAACAATACTGAAGTGGCTTCCCATTGCCACCTTCTTCACCTCCCGAGTTAACTCCTTCTTTTAATTTGCTAAAGGGAATTGACAACTTTTTAATAGTCAGGATTTGAGAACCACTGTATGGTGGATATAGCAATTTTGCAATGACAGTAGAGCACACGGCCAGGACCAGGATTTTCGGGGGGTAGGGTGAGGGGGCTGCAAGAATTTCTTGTAAATAATATTAAGCTTACTTCTGAATCTACAGTACAGTTTGTATGTAATTCTGCCTCCAACAGCGGGATAGTGTACAACTGATTTTTGGCACTTTTGCTGCCAAAATGTTCAAAGGAATCTCTAGAGAGCACCAGAAAAAATATTCAGCTATAATTAAATACAATCCCCATCAATCTGAACTAGCCTACCAATGGGATTTAGCTAGAGGTTATAGGGACTGTACAGTACTCCAATATATCTAAAGAACCTGGAGCAGCTGGGGCACAGCTGGGCTGGATTCCCCAGCTACCTCTTGGCTTAACCTGCATTCGGGGATCCAGAAATATTTCTGGTTCATATAGAAATGGCCACAAGGTTTAAACTCCATCTCTCTCATTTCTGTCACGAAGATCCCCAGGTTCAAGAGAAGAAAGGGTGCTTTGAATTGCTCTTACGGGCCCATGGGGGAAACCACCACTACCTCTTTGTATCTTAGAAACATCTGGTTGACATATACTTGAGCCTGCAGGCAGGGCTTAGGGAGGGGGGATAATCATCCTTAATTTACCTGCTTCGTGCATACTTTATCTTGCTTTGTTGGCGGTTCTGTTCGCTTCCTCCCAGCCCTGCCCTCCAAACACTTAAGACACATTTTAATAATTAAAACATGGGCTTGCTTCAGCCCTGGCTCCCTCCCCATCTCAGCAGTGGTGAAGGAATGCAAAGGAGGAATGCTGTCTTCACACAAGGAAGCTGGGAAGGGGAGGAGCCTCTCGCTTTAAAACAATGACTTTATGTTTCCAGCCAAAGCTGTAGTCACGCAAGTCTCTCCCCCTCTGTGTTATATATAAACATACTTGTGAAAGCTTTTCAACTCTCTGGATGCATAACTCTCTGGAACTGGCAAGGCAGACACAACATTTAGAGCAGAGTTCGAATTCCAGTACACACAGCTTGTCCTTTTACAATATTAAAAATTCCAACCCCACCTCTCAGATTTTTGGTCCCTGATTTGGTCAGTCCCTGCCCTTGACTATTGCAGTTCACTTTCTGATAGTCTTCACCTGTATCTTTTCTCCTTCCTTCCTTCCTTCCTTCCTTCCTTCCTTCCTTCCTTCCTTCCTTCCTTCCTTCCTTCCGCATAGTTCTTGGGAGTATAGGGTTGGATGCAATTTGGATCATTCAACAAGTTCTCATGTTCACTTGGGTGAATACTTCTGTTTACATGAAGCAACCAGACTAGTGTCTTACTTTGCCAGACTTCAGCAGTGTAATTGCCTCGCATTCAGTGTTTACCTGCATGCATTCACTCTAGGGCCATGTAATTGCTTGCACTTAGCCTCTAACACTGCAACCTTGCACTTCTAGTTTGGTATTCAGATCCAGTTTGCAAAAATCCACACCACCACTTGATGGAAGCAAGCAGAGTTGTCCATCAGACAGAGGAGGCCCTTTAGACAATCATTCATGTCCTGGTCACCTCACAACTGGATTATTGCAAGAAGATTATTGCCCTTGAAGACCACCTGGAAGGTACAGCTGGTTCAAAATGCAGCAGCACAATCAGTAACGGGCACCTCTCAGTGTGCCCATGTGTCACCACTGCTAAGTGTGCTGCATTGGTTGTCAGTTGGCTTCAAAGTGCAATTCAAGGTGCTGGTTATCACCTATAAAGCTCTGTATGGCCCAGGGCCTGGATATCTGAGAGACTGCTTAACTCCAACTGTTTCTGCCGGCCCGGTGCGTTCCAGCAGAGTGGGTGTGCTCCAGGTCCCCTCCATTAAACATTGCCATCTTGAGGGACCTAGGAAACCTGCCTTCTCTGTTGTGGCCCCCACCCTCTGGAACAGCATCCCCCAAAGATATATCGTGTCTTCTTTGGCACAACTTACCCTGGATTTACAGATGCAGACTTTGACCATCTTGGTAATACCCCTGCCCCCCAATGTTCATTTCCTTTTTGAGTGCAAGCATAATTTACCAATTTTGGCTGAGTTCAGTCTTCTCCAATATAGCATTCTTCAGATGTGTTGGGACTGCATGTTTCAGAATTCCTAGATTGGCTGGCGAATTCTTGGAGCTGCAAACCCACCTCTTCTAGAATATGTTAGGTTAGGAAAAGTTGCTATGCAGCTAAGGTTAAATTATTCCATGAGATGGCTTTGATATCTTTGCTATCATCTTTGATGTAAGTGATATGAATGAACCACAAAACATTGTATAGAAAAGTGTGTGTGTGAGAGAGGGGGGGGGGAGAGAAAGAGAGTGTGCACCAGTAAAGTTGCTGGACTAGGAGTGGGGACACTAGTTCTAGTCCTCCCTTAAGCATAGAAGTCAGCTGAGTGACTTTAGGCTAGTCACTGTCTCTCAGCCCTAGACTGGGAATTTAAAAACTATCTATCTACCAACCCATGCTGAGTCAGTGTGGTAGATTATGGTCCATAATCTTCAATGAAAACCTAATACTTCAGCCCCATACAGTATATGTCCAAGAAAATTGACGTACTCTAATTTCTTAGGGGGCCTCTTCCAAGCAAGGCATTTATTGCATAACTGCCATGCCTTGTTTGCAAAATGTTACACAATGTTTTGCCCCCAATTTTAGCACCTCCTCACTTCTTCCATCACTTCCTTTCCAAAGAAAAGGCGGAACTGGTGCAGAATACCTTTTGATCTGGACCGTTAGGAAACTCTCCATGCCCATTAAACAGTCTATTCCAAGGAAGCAAAAATCTGTGGCCCATAGGACACATCCAACTCACCAGATCCTTTTTGCATCTCCCAGAACTCCCCAGGATCCCCCAGAGCGAGCATAGACAAATCTGTACTTTCAATGCAGTCTTTTGGAAGCTTTTCAACACACCTCCCAAGAATCAGAGCTAGAAAACCCAACTTATATATGTAATGTCCATCTCATCATCTCTCTACTGCAGGTTGTCTAACAATTTGTTTGCCATATCTCCACACTGCACTTACTTCTTTCATTCCGTTAGTTATTTATTCATAGAATCACCCAAATGACTTGGCAACCCCTGTCATCGTGATAGTAGCAAAAGCCAGGGGACAGTCAGGGCATCATCATGGTGTCAGCTCTTTCTATCAGCCCCAGCAAGACCTGAGGTCCACCTAGGACGGCTAATGAAGAAAGGTGATTGCAAAATCTTGAAAGGTCATTTGCATGTCCACCTAGAGTTACTGTGAATAAGCAACCTGCAATAATACTTCCTTTTCTCTAAATCTCATGATTTTGTCTTTAAAGCGTAAGACATGGGTGAGGGTTCAAACAACCACATCCCCTCGGGTATCAAAAGCATGCCCAAGAGGGCTGTGGGGCTACCATTCCTTAGATGCACCACAGCACTAGATGCAGCAGCTACTCCTTGTGCTCACCACATTTTCCTCAGCTGTGAGGAGGATCAAGTGCATCTACTAACAAATGCATAGAAAATGGCTTAGGGCCATTTAGGTCAGGGGTCCCCAACCTGTGGGCTGCGGCCTGTTAGGAACTGGGCCGCGGGGCTCCTGCCTACAAACCCCACTCCCTTCTGCGTGATTGGCTCCCACCCTCAAACCCGCCCCCTTCCACACGATTGGCTCCCGCCCACAAATCCCACCCCCTGGTGCGTGCGATTGGCTCCCGCCCGCAAACCCCACCCCCCAGTCTGCAGAAATCCCAGAAACCCTGCCCCCCTGGTCTGCAGAAATTCCAGAAGCCCTGCCCCCCTGGTCCACGGAAAAATCATCTTTTGAAACTGGTCTGTGGTGCCAAAAAGGTTGGGGACCCCTGATTTAGGTTGTCTCTCTAAGAAAAGAGCTAGTTCTACTTTTATATAAGGACAGAAACTTTAAGCTCCTTCTTATAGTCACTAAATGGTCTTGCCTGCATAACACATTAACTGGGTTTTGGTGCTGGCGCTGGTGGTAAAAATATTGTGTGAACTCCAAATGGATCCAGTCAACCAGGGATGGGTGAGTAGTCTTAGCCCCAAATTCTGGTCTAGTTTTGTGTTAAACTAACTCCCTCTAGTCCATTAATGGCCCCATGTTATGCAAACTATTTGTCTGTTAACTGCCCCTTCTGACACCCATGGTAGAGATGAAGTCCTAGGAGACACTTCGTCTTTTTGGCCATTTTGGTGTTCACCCCCTCTGTGGCCATGGCAGAGTGGATGGAAAAGGGCCAGAAAGGGAGGGAGGGAGGGAGGGATAGAGCACCCCCCCCCCCCCGCAATCTACCTGTGATAGTACTAAACCTGGTTGTTTATGTTTTTCTTCTGTGAAGGGTTAAAAAAATATAAAGGCAGGAAAGGAGGTGAACATTCCTCCCAGATTCCTTTGCAGTAGTTGAGAGGACTAAAACTAGACACCAGTCAGCCAACCCAGGCATTCCAGATTGTGCACGGCCAATACGCAAAGCTAAATGAATTAACCAGGGAAAAAAGTTACTGAATTAGCCGTCTTGTGCAAACAAGGCCAAGATGTCATTAATAAAGGCAGGAGGTAGGGCACCTGAGTGAACCAGCGATCATGGTCTTTCCTTCTGTTGGGGGTGGGACAAATAACCATCCTCCATCAAGTCCGATGCTCATTTGCTGTTCTTGCTGCACCAGACAAAATGTTCACCCTTCACCCTGCCTCCCAGCCAGATTGGAGCCTTTGGGAAGCTCATAAAAAAGGCATGAAGATTGTCACTCCCCGTATTCCCACTGAAGCAGAGGTTTTTCTGTAATCCGCAATACTGAACTGTGAACTCACACCTACGATTGTGCCCTTTTAAGATCATCCAAGGTATATGATCCATCACCACATCTTGTGGCAGAGAATTCTGTAAGGAGCTGCAAGATGCAAAAGGCTGGCAGGGGCGTGATAAAAAAATCCACGGGCAGAGTTGTGAAATGGGGATAATTAAGACTGATACAGAACTTTTCATTTTCTGTTTCTAAGATGGATAAACAAAAGGTACTGTTGCAATGCATTATCAAGCGTCTCAAAGTTTGCTGGTGGAAGTGTATATTCATAGACATTCTTCCCCAGTGTGCTGCCATCCAGATGTCAAATACCATGTTGGTTGTGGATGATGGAGGGTTGTATGTTTTTTATACTTCATGCTTCTGCAGACTAGCCTGCAGAAGATTTACAGTAATATATTTGATAGGTTTTTGGTGCCACGAGGTTTCCTTATATAGTGCGATAAGGAAAAGGTAGAGATCACATCTCATGTACCTACTGTGCATATCAGCTCCGTCTGTGATTCAAAACTTTCTTAGAAGTTGAGATTGGTTTGTAAAGAAGTCCACCTAAGACTAAACGACGAGCTAAGAAGACTTGAAAGGCTGGTGCTATTATAAAAAGGATACATGTGCATATAAACTGTATATCAGTAAAATTCCAGGAGTGAGGGTGATTTAATGTCTTTTCCTTCGCCTCCCTCCTCTCTTTTGCCTCCTGTACAAGGATCTATTGAGAAACCACAGAACAAATGCTCCCTTATGTAGCTCCAAAAAAAGAAAACAAAAAAAAACTTCTCTTTGGTTTGTCTGAAACAGCTGCCTCCAAGCACGCTATAGTTACTCATTAACTGTGTCCTAAGGGGGAGTGGGTAGGAAGAGAAGGAGAATGAATATGAATATATGAATGAATGAATGAAATGAATGAAAATATATATATACAGTATGTATGTATGTATGTATGTGTGTGTGTGTGTGTGTGTGTATATATATATATATACACACACATACACACACACACATACACACACACACACACACACACACACACACACACCTAAATAAGCTGGCCCTGAGCTCCTTGAAATAAAAATTTCAGGCATTCTGAGAAATCCAAGTGAAGGGAGCAGGTGGCCTCTTCGCTACATTTAAATAATGTACAGGAAGGGGTGTCCTCATCTTGCTGGCAGCTTGAGAAAGAGTAGGGGATTGGGAGGAACTCTGAGAAGAGACACAAAGGAATCGAATGATTGAAGGCAAGGAGGACAGAGATCTACTTGTGTTGTCCGGCCTGATGAGATGGGCTGGTTCACCCTCCTCTTACTAAGTTGTCCCTCCATCATGGACGGAATGTGGAGTTTGCTGCTTTTGGAAAAGAAAATCTCAAACGTTAGCCGAGTGAGACAAAAAAGGGGGGAGGGGATGTTTTGTTTAAATAAGTGACTCAGCCATACAAACTGTGTTCAAATTTTAAAAATGGAGTCATACTAGGTTTCAGCACTCTTGGGGGCTGTGGCAGCATCTCCAGGGATTTCCAAGGCCCCGGAGTGAAGGCTGATATCCATGTTTCATTTACTTACTTCACATTCTTATGGTTCTCTCGTTGCTATCATTTACAGAGCACAACAAGTTTATTATTCCCCTCCTCTATTTTTTTTTAAAAAATAACAATCCTGGAGATTTAACCGCATCCCCTCTCTTGTCTGGTCCAAGAGAGTTTTACGACCAAATAGAGACTGGGTTTCCTCAGTCCTATTCAGACATGCAATTCCTTTTTTTGTTTTAATCAAGAACAAGTCTCCCATCTTTTTTACTAGTGGAAAATGTAAACGTTGTTCAGTAAAAAGTAAGACTGCAGCTCCCAGCTTTCACTGTTCTTGCCAAAAGGTGTAAAAACCCTGAGATGATTCATAAAAGCTTTGCATTGTTATGTTTCTCTTTCATTAGCTTGAACCTCTTTCATTTTAAAATCACTGGGCTGTTTGCATTGCACTTCTTTCTTCAGTTGGTCCAGAGCAGCAGTCCCCAACCTTTTGGGCACCAGGGACCAGTTTCGTGGAAGACAATTTTTCCATGGACTGGGGGTGGGGGGGGGATGGTTTCAGGATGATTCAAGCACATTACATTTATTGTGCACTTTATTTCTATTATTATTACATTGTAATATATAATGAAATAATTATACAACTCACCACGCGCGGACTAAAATAAGTGTCGGATTCTGACTTCTCATAAGGAGCGCACAACGAAGCGCGCAACCTAGATCCCTCGCATGCGCAGTTTACAGTAGGGTTCGCGCTCCTATGAGAATATAATGCCGCCGCTGATCTGACAGGAGGCGGAGCTCAGGCGGCAATGCGAGTGATGGGGAGCGGCTGTAAATACAGATGAAGCTTCGCTCGCTCGCTCACCCACTGCTCACCTCCTGCTGTGTGGCCCGGTTCCTAACAGGCCACAACAACGGTACCGGTCCATGGCCCAGGGGTTGGGGACCCCTGGTCTAGAGCATAGCTGACTGGGGAATTCTGGGAGTTGAAGTCCACACATCTTCAAGCTGCCAAAAGTTGAGAAACACTGCTCTAGAGTTTCATTGCTCCCTTAACAATGCAGTCCCTCCACAATCCGTGTTGAGTCAGAGGTAATGCTTTTTTTGCTCAGTGGAACATATTCCAAGAGTATGTTGCTCAGGACAACAGCATGCTGGGAGGGGGGAGGAGGTCCACCCACCCACCCCTTGAGCAAATGACTTACTCATGCCTGCTGAAGATGATCTGTACAACTCAGCTGTACAGATACCTGAACTAAGTCACCTCATGTATTGCGTTTTCTAAAGCACAGACATCGCTGGAAGAAACCACTGCTTCATTTATATGAATGCTTATCAATATATTAGTTTTTTGGGGAAATATTTGGTGGAGGGGTGACTTTCTGAAGTAATGGTTCATAGCAGTGATAAGGGGAAGGATAATAGGATGCTTCTCATGAGATGGTGTCTCATACATGCTTGACTGGAAAACACTGAGATGTGGATTCAGCCACCTACCATCTTCCTGGAAAGTTATTGGTGAATTGGCTTTTCCATGCCCGTAACAGACTGAATTGATGCATAGGAGAATTCTCTTAATTCCAAGGCAATATGGTGCTTGGGAATTGTGGGAGGTGAAATCAAGCACATCTGGAGGTTACTTGGCTGGGGGAGGTGGCTCTAGCAAAACCACATAGTACTGATAGAAAGTCATGGTAAGTGAAGAGTTAATGTTATAGGGAGGCTGCAGATATTTTTGGAGCTGTTCTTCAAGGGCATTAAGGTCTGATTTATTATTGCTGTTATGAACTACATTCTGTGCATTATTTGGAGCAATAATTACAGCTCACAGCATCTGTCTAACATCACATGCCAGACTCATCTGGCAATGATAGTATCCTTAAACACTCCCCTTTTGATCCATGATAAATGAGTACATCTAAAATGTTTGCTCATATCTCTGGATACCAAACTAGCAAGTGCCCATCCTTTTCTCACATTATTTCAGCACTGGTTACATCTTTTCAGTCAGGGCTGTATTATTGGATTCTCTTTTTTCTTTTCATTTTTTCCCCTCTGTGGCTTTCTCAAACTGGGTAGAAAGGAGAACAAGGCATTGCCTATGCAACATCCAGCATTTTTTTTCCCTTCAGTTTTCTTTCTCAGGGTTGTTCCTAATCCTTATGAATGTGAAATTGTGCAGGACAAGACCTGGTCCTTCAGAAAAATTCAGTGTTCACACATCTTTTTACCATCACTTGACTAGACAACTGCTAAAATTCTAATCACAGCTGTGAAACACATAGAATTGGAGAGGGTTTTTTTGTGTGGCCTTTTTCACGCATTGTGCTGAGTGGTAACATAGTTGGGTTTCGCTTTGTGAGTTGTGTGAAACCAATCATTGTGGCTTATTGTGGTTAAACAAATGACAATTTTTGAGCTGGGTCACTGTCTCGGTTTACTTGGAGCTTGTGTTTCAGATCTTCCAAAGAAGATAGTGTAGCTCTGCATATTCATGACAGATGTGCTTTATATACCTTGCTAAAATGTAAGAACTGTATCAGTGTAAGGTTGATTAGAATGTTTTCCTTATTATTGTGCCGTTTCCTATTTCTCTTATTCATTTAACCACCTCAAGAAAGTTCTCCACCTGGAAAGTCAGTAAATGAGGACTTACACATACTTTTGTTTCTTTAATTATTTAATACATTATGCCATTAGAAGCCTGGAGATGACTGAATAAAAGTGGTAGCACACTAAATTTGTCTCATCCATGAGCTTAGCTTCATGGAATCTGCATCTGTTAAGATTGCTGGCTGATTCTCCTTTTCCTAACTGTATCTGAGGATTCTCATGCGCACAGACTTGGGTGGTGGCACTGTTGGCAACTTATGAAGAAAATGCCCATTGGCATGTCCAGCCCCAGAAGAAAGGTGGAGGTACTTTTTTCTTCATCCCATTTATTCTGCTGCGTGGACAATTTATCTGATCTCAGAAGGTTCCTCAGAAGTGGTATCACCCTGGTGCACGAGCAGATGAATTCATGCTGTGGCTAAAATATTGCTAGATTTAGGTGCAGTCAATGTCTTGGTGAAGTGTATCTGGGATAGTCTCCTGATGATATTGCTGGGAGTGGGGTGTGGCCCGAATATTGAAATGAATTTCAGCAGAAATATTGTCTAATTGATTTGAAAAAGAAATAATTTTATCTGAATACATTTCAAATCAAACTGGGACATTGGTCAATTGCAACTTCCTGAGTATGTCCAATACCATATATTTAATATAACATCATGGCACTTTCAGGTTCAGTCATACAATTATGCAGAGTGGCAGCCTTAGGGAGCAGCTGCTGGAGCTTGTGGAGAGGGATGACAATGTGTGGGAGGACAGAGGCGTACATGTGTATGGATGCAGGCACCCACCCATTCTATACAATCTATTCTAGAATCAGAGAGATGGAAGGAGCCATTTAGGCACTGAGTTCAACCCCCTGTTCTGTGCAGGGATCCACATTACTGCATCCCCAATTGGCTAACCTCTGCTTGAACATACCCATAGCATACCACCTCTCCGAGTAATTGGTTCCACCACTGAACTGTTCGTACTGCTCAGAAGCTTTTTCTAACTTTCAGCCAGAGTCTCTCTTCCTGTAACTTAAATCCATTATTCTGTGTCGTGTATTCTGTTATGCTAGAAAACAGGTCTTAATTTTCTTCCATGTGACATCCTTTCAGGTAAGAACTGAAGAAAGTTCTTGTATTTAACTCAGACTTCTTTTCTGTTATTCTAAACCCATTTTGCTAACATACCAAGATTGTTTTGAGTTGTATTTCTGCCTTCTGGGATATTAACCGTCTCACCCAATTTTGTGTTATCTACATAAACATGGCCTCCACTTCCTCATCTGCATTATTAACGAAAGTGTTGAAGAACAGAGAGCCCATGACTGAACTTTGGGGCATCCCTCTCAGTATTTCACTCCAGTTTGAGGAGGAACCTCAATGAGCATGCTTTTCCAGACAACTATGTTTTCATTTAATTGTCATGCAGCCCACTTTTAGCCCAGAATCCGAATGTCATGGACTAATTTGTCAAATGCTTTGCTGAAATCAGGGCCATAATAGTCTTCTTTTACCTGTTGAGGACAACTCAGGCTAACATAGCAATTATTGCTGTCACTGGTATTCGTTGCCACCACCTTCTTTTTCTCCCTTCAGCCAAGGATATAGGAGCAAGACAAAAGGAAGGAAAATGTCTTCTCTTTTCTGATTAATTGAAAAACACAAGGACAGTTTAAATCCAATAGATCAGTCATCAACTTGAAGAGTTCTAAGCCTTCTGGGTCATGTTCCCAGAATACAATCTTCCCAAGGCACAAACCAGCATTAAAAATGTCTGTTTAAAATGGTACAGGTAGTCCTCATTGAACGTCCACTTATTCAGCAACTGTTCAAAGTTATGACAGAGCTGAATGAGGGGGACTTACAATGGGTCCTCATAGTTGTGGCCATCGCAGTGTCTCTGTGGTCACGTGATCATGATTGGGGAGCTAGCAAAGCAAGGGAGCATAGCTTGATGCCAGTTTTCACAGTGCCCCCACTTTCTGTGTGTGAGCATGCCAAGCCAGAGCCCTGTCAAAACTTATTCCAGCTTTGTGTGAACAAGCCCGTGGCAGGCTTGTCCAGGCAAAGGCGGCAGCAAAATCCAGCTAATTTTGAGGGGTGGCTAAATCCATCTCTTGAAACCATTGGCCAACTAAAAGCAGTGAGCTGTAATATCTCAATTAGCTTTCTGAGGTATTAAAATCCCCTTACCAGAGCATCTGAAATAAGGTGTTAACAGGGCCATTTCAGCTGTGGCATCTTACCTTTGAAATTTCTTCTGTACTTGGCGGTGCCTTGAGTAGGTTTTGATTCCTGAAGTATGGGAGGACACTGCTTTACATCAAGTTCATTAATCCTTGCAGCCTAATATAATCTACTCTGGTTGGCCATGATATTGACTCTGACAGAGATATTTCAAATCACCTTCTGTTAACCCTTTTAACTGACAGGCCAAATCCAGACTTTCCTACCTACAAAACAAGCATTCTGCTATTGAGCTACAGTCCCTGGTGAAGGCTTATTTATGTTTCCAAAACTGCAATTCTACTCATTGTAAAGCTGGTTATTTAATGCCGGAATCTAATGTGCTCTCCTGTACCACAAAACTTTTTAAAAGGTACACGTCTGTGTTGTTCAGAGAGTTTTTATGCTGAGGATCCACAAATGAACTCCCTAAATCAAAGGCATTTTAACATTTTAAACTATGTATTTTCAACTGGGGGGGAGGGTCTTCAGTTTAACTCAATAAGCTTTGTTATAAAGAGAGGTATAATTTTTTGGCCAGGATCCCAAAATCATCACCATGATTGCATTGGGAACGGTGCCTCTTAAGACCACTGATAAAAGAAGAAAGCAAAGAAATGAGGTATATTCTGCCTTCAAGAAGGAACACGTGTATGCATACAATACCAGGGTCTGACTAGTGATTTGAGGTCTTCTAAGTCCCAGATTTTTATCATCTTAGGCCAGCCTCCATCATCCACTTCCTTTCACCGCTCTCTCAAGCATTATTCCAAGAGGTTATCCATGGTGTGCAATGGCCACCAGACCCAACCACATAAGCCCAGTTGTTTGAACACACCACCAGGCACTTGCTTCCTCTTCTTTTCTTCTGTCTCACATTTGGTCTTTAACTTTAAAAAGCTGTGATTTTCCCCCTGTCCAGCTGGTGTTTTAGTGAGGCAGGTTCTTTATGATTAGATTAGCCTGAAAATGCTAAACATCTGGAGTCCAGCATTACAAAGCTGCCTTTATGCTGCTCGTAAGTGATCTGCAATAAACCAGCACTTGTTGCTGAGAGCTTCAAGCAGTGTTTTTTTTTATAGAAATAAAGAAAAGAGAGCAAAAAGGAATGGGAGGAGAAACACAACACCCTCACCATAGCAAATTTCAGACCTCTGAGAACTTTCATAAATATTTTCCATAGTTCAGTGGAGGATTTTAGGAAGCCATGTAAAAATATGCTGTCAAGGCTGGCTCCCCCCCCCACCCCCCCTTTCCCAAATAGCAGAAAGCCAAAAAAAGAGCTGAACTCAAAAGCAGGTGCGGGGAGGGCCTTGCCAAACAATGGGGAAAAAACCAAATCCTTTGAAGTGAGGCCATCACCCTTTAACCATATAATGGAGGAGGGAGGACCTTGTTGCAATAAGGGATAGTTTTATTTAAATATGTATTTACATATTTATGAGTTACCTTTCTGGGCCACGTCTGCCCAAGGTGGCAAGCAAAATCCAAGGCTAGACTTCCCAAACCACAGTAACTGTGTTTTACAATAAAAGGTCCCTTTAAAAGGCAAGACGACTAATAAAACATGTCAGTTCATCACCATTTTCAGCTGGAGATGTTCAGGGTTTTTTTTTTTTAAATGGCAAATGAGGGTATGAGCTTTGGAAAGGAGTGCCGTGAGAGAGCAGCTATGCCTTCTCTGGAGGAAGACTGCCCCACTGAAGTCTCTCCCTCATTCCCTAAAGTGGGCTAGAGCAGGATTTCCTTTTCTCTTTGCAATCCTTTTCTTTGGTCAGCTCCATCTGATGTTAAACATGAGCCTAAGTCAAAGTAGCAAGAAGGTTTAAAATAAACTCACTGGAAAGTAGTTGTTGCCCAGCTAAAAAGCAAGCAGTTTGCATGTAGAAAGTGCTGAGTGTCTTGGAAAAGGGGATGATAAAGGACACAGAGTTAGGCCATGAGTCTAATGAGCTCAGTATTTTCTACAATGAGTGCAGGATCTGTCCAGGGTCCCAAAGAGGAATCTTTCCTCCCAGTCCCATCCAGTGATGCCCAAGGTTGCACCTGGAACCTTTGGGCTCTGCCACTCCATACGGCCCATTCCTGCCCGGATCCTTAGTATGAGTTAATCAGTCCTAAGATTCACCTCTGCTCAATCTCATATTACAATGCGCCCTTTCCTCAATCTGGCATCCAGGACCATCTGTGGGGAATGGGGGTGTCAAAAAAGTCAAGTTGGCAACTGTAATCACATATTCAAACCCCTGTTTCTTTTTTTACATGGTGGCACTCACCGTCTCCCAGTTTCTAGCCTGGTGTCTTAACCACTATATCAAACTGCTCCCATTTGGCAAAGTTGGCTGAGAGTCATGGAGACAATAATAAAAAATATCCAGAGGTCTCTTGGTTGGAGAAAGCTTCCATAACAGCAGGGTTGTTTTTTTTTTAAAAAAAACCTACCTTCTCCTCCCCATTTATGCAATTTTAAGCAGAGACGTAAGACTTGGGGTTGAACTCAATGGTGCTTTAAAAACAAAGTTAAGTGTGTCTTTCAAGTGAAAGCCTTGGTTGTCTATAGTAGGCAAACTATCACAGTGTCTTGCAGCCCCTTAAAGAGGAACAAATCTATATCATATATGCTTTTGTGTATACTGCAAGTCTATCATGAATCTGATCAAGAGAGCTGTGCTCCCTGGAAACATGGGTGAAAATTCATTGATTGGATTTTAAGATCTGCAAGACACTATTCTTTTAAACAATAATAATGGGCGGGGAGGGGGGGGGAGAGAGAGAGAAATGAAGGCAGAGTCCTACTAAAGATCACCTCTCCCATCCTGGTTCTCTTTGTTCTAGGAGAGAAGTTAACATTGGCAGCAATAGCACCTCTAGATTTGCATTAGGACCCTACAGCAAAAAAAAAAAAAAAGTATAGCATTATCCTCCCTAAAACTACCATTCAGTTTTGAACACAAAACTGCCCACTACTGGGATTAACGTAACAATATACAAGTCTGAAGCATGGAAGAAACACTACAAAATGTGTCTTGATTCCCTCTTTTTGAAATTGAGAAGACAACTCTGCCTCTCAAAGTATTTGTAATAAACATGGTCAAGAAATGTGTCTTTTTTGCAAGAAAGTTCCCTGCAGGTTTGACGATTTGCTTTCATTGTCAGATTCTACACTAAAAAGTGCCCTTTGCAGATGTGGGCCATGTTTCATGCCAAGGCCAAGCTCTAAGTCCCTGAAAGAGATCCTGGTACGGAGGGAGTAGAGCAAGATGACACTTGTCATTCAGTTTCAGATCAAATTACAATCAGCTCTACTTAAGAACGATAAAAGAAAGAGACAGAAGCAGGTGAGGTGAAGTCTTGGCGGCAGCCCTCCTCCGTAGCATGACCATGCTATGATCCACCTGTCTCAGTCTTTTAGGAAACAGGCAGAGACTTGCCCTGCGAACAATGGCTCCCATTGTACTGACAGCATTCACAGTCGTTTCTATTGACTGGGACGCCCAATCCATCAGCATTTGTCAGACCCCATAATATACCCAGCCCCAGTTAATTCACACAGACATCATGTGAACCATGGGACCTTAGGGCCTTTCTGATCGGCGCTCTTTGACACACCGAGTTGTCTATCAGAACGACAAGAAATGACAGGGATAGCTTATTGGCAAGCATAACATTCAGTCAAGGGGAAGGGGGAATATTTAGAAAGGCTTGTAGAAGTCATGTTTTCAAAGAGTGCTTAAGCATTCTCTCTCTAAAACAAGAAACAAGAAACAAAAAGCATAATTGCATGTTTCTTGACAGCGCTGACCTCAGATCAAGACAGGAAACTTTGAAAGTACACACAAATCATAGACTGCCAGTAAAGGCAAAGAGCTGGGCAACCTTCATGTAGTTCTTATTCCATCTGCCCAGAAGAAGATGGACCCCAATTAGGTTTTTTTAAAACACCTCTCTCTCTCTGCAATGGTCCTGGATTACAATCAGCACTCCACATATGAGACTACAAGGTTACAGAGTCTGTAAGCGCAGCAGCTGTCAGGGAGATAATTGGTGAAGGAGGGGGCTCCCTCCATCGGGATAAACGCATGCACAGTACTAATCGCTTTGCCTTCCTCCCAAGAGGCTAAAGAAGGCACCGCCCTAGTTTCTTGGGCCTTTTCTCTGAGCATCACTGGTTCATTTTAGTTTAGCTGGATTCTGTCTAGCAGAGTAGAACAATAAAACACTAGAGCCTTTACACCAAGTCTCAGCGTGTTCCTTCACTCGAAGTCAGGACAGCAGCTTCTCTTTCTCCATTCAAAGGAGGGACAACCACTCCACCCAATACAGCAGACACAAACCCAACAGCTTCACTGATTGCAGCCCATCCAGGTGCTTGCTAGTTCCCCTGCCATACCTAATGTTATGCAAAGTTGGCATGCTGAGAGACAAACTGTCAGCCGCCAATCATCTTTATTTATTTATTTATTCATTGTGGTATTTATACCCCGCCTATCCCCTCCCTAATGGAGGACTCTAGGCGGCTTACAAGCATATATATACATTAATTATACAATTTTTATAAATCACCATTTTCACCGCGCGTGAGTGGAGGGGGTAAGGGAACCGACTCTTCCAGGCTCTGGACTACATTTCCCAGGATGCCTTGAGCCGGCTGCTGACGTCCTGTAGCTGTTGCATCCGGGTCCGTCGTCACCGCCGCCATTCAATCTTCCTCCGATCCTTTCCTCCGGTGGTGCCGACTTCCCGACAGGACGCCAGCAAATTAGCCCACTTAAGGTGGTACCCATTTATCTACTTGCAAAGCTTTCGAACTGTTGGGTTGACAGGAGCTGGGACTAGCAACGAGAGCTCACCTCATTGCACGGGGTTCGAACTGCAGACCTTCTGATCTGCAGCCTACAGCTCAGCAGTTTAACCTGTTGAGCCACCGTGTCCCATCTTTATTTCCAAGAATAACTGTGGCCCCACAGATTCGCTTTGAAAATAAAAACAGTGGGTGGTTGTAGCTCAATGCTGTGTCTGGAAATGGGCAGAGCTTTTTTCTTGTCTGCCCAGAGAAAAAAAGCAAAAGTAAGTTGGGAGTGGTAGACAGCATGGGGAGGTGGGGGGGAGAGAAGAGACTAAATCCTTGGAGCTTATGGCAGTGTTCCCACCTCACATTGACATGCAGGCTCCAATGGATAATGCTCAAGGAAACCCAGCTCTTGGCAGAAAAAAAAAACAGTTCCTTGCTCTTGCCATGGAACATAAAGATCAGATCTCATAGAATAAAAAATCATAATATGATTTACTTTTGGCACAGCAATACATGTGAACTAGGCCATTATGGCTTGTCCAATAAACCATGGCTTAAAATCCCAGCTTAGTAATATGCGTGAAAGTCAGCCAATGAAACAATTAAGCCTTCTGCTTCATATGGAGTGTCATCTCTGGACTCAAGACAGCCTGGATTTCAGAAGCACTAGAGTGTGATGAAGAACTGAGAGGTATATCACACATTTGGTGTTAATTCCATATACAGGGAGAAAAAATTATGTCTTTGAAAAGGTAGGTGATAAAAGGTAAAAGACTGAAGAATTATTTTGTGTCAAGAACATCTGTTATGCCTGGAGAAGGAACACCTTAAAAAATTTCAGTTCTGAGTGGCTCAGATAAAACCATCCATTTTCATTTTCACTAAATAAGCAATTTACAGTTCAATCATCATTCAAAGCTGTCCTCATACTCCTAATAATGTCAACTGGAGAGCAACAGAGCCCGAAGGCCTCTCTAGTGTTCCTATGGACTACCTCCCAGCCACCAACCCCAACCCCCAACCCCAAGTGTGACCTCTCTTAACCCAGCTCTTGACCTTGGTAAAAGTTCAGAGATGTAGATGTTGGTAGTAGGAAGGGGAAGAGAAGCCCAAGAAAATCTGAAGATCCTGGAGATGCAGTGGAATTTAAGTAGAATTTTAAGCAGGCTCAGGAGGTAGATCAACTTGAAAGAATCCTGTGTTTTCCCTTCAATTTACATAATATATTATGGGAATGTGAAAAAGTTACACTATTCAGGATAGCATCTAGTATTCAGAATGATTTCTGAAAACACTTATCCTGCTGAGTAGCTTTGAGGATACTCAGAGAAAGCTCCTGGCCCACAAGCCAGAGTAACTCTTTTTGATGGCAACAAAGCTGTTCTCTCTTTCTGGTCAATGGCATTCTAGAGAATTTCAGTTGTGACTGAAGATGTGAGGGCTTTTTTTAAATAGAGATGTTGACTCATGAACCATTGGCAGTACTGGTACAAAAGAGGCCAAACATTTTCATGGTGGTCTGGATTATATTTATAAAGTATTTGGATAGGGAAAATTCCAAAATTGTAAACCACAGAAGTTTCTCTCCACTTGTTTATATTAACCGGATCATAATGCAGTTATTTTAATTTTGCAGGTTTGTCCCCCCCCCCCTTTTACCAAATTAGGAATTGGTCAGAGTAGTCTCCTTAGTATACTAGCAGAAATTTCTGTTAAGTCAGTAGATTGCTTGGGCCAATCTATACAAGTCCATTTCCTTGGCCCTGTGACTTCTGGCTCATTCATTAAGCACGTGATTCAGTCCCCAATCTGTCCTTCTGGTATTGTTTTTTTCCATCATAATCTGTTCTCTGCGCCTGCCTCAATAACAATGATGATGATTCCTTGGGTATGCAGCTTCCATGTGACTGAGATAAAAGGTTTTATTTTTCTCATAGCTCTGACTGGTGGATTTCAGTTCCTGGAATTGGGCTTGGGCCAGCTGTAATTTTTTGAGTGCCTGGAGGAACAGGATAGTGCTGAGAAGGGATGAAAATAAAAGAATCAAGTAAATTCCTTTATTCAGAAGGATCAGGGCCAGCAAAAGGATAATTTCTAAGCAATGCTGCTAAGAAGCTAAGCATAATGCTTCTAGCCAGGGGAGGGGTGCACATGTTGGCAAGAAAGTTATGATTTTTAAAAAAAGTTTAGTTCCAATATATAGCATGAAAATGAATTATTTTTAAACTACATTTCAGTGCAGATCTGCAGGTAACAGACAAAGTATTTAAAACAAAAGCAATGTTATGCTTTAAGCCAGCAATTGGAATGCCATAGGTAGTAAACTCCATCTAATGTTTCCAACACAACACTTCTCCTAGGCTTACAACTGGAAAGATGTGGTTCATGCTAATGTTTCAAATACAACGAATAACATACTGTAATAATTATCAGGTAGCCATTGAGCAACAATAACTCTGGAACAAATACTGTGTTAAAACATCTGATAGGTTACATAATGTAACTACTTATGCCCCATATATTCACAAACAAGTGGTGCTGATGAGTATAGGCAAAGAAAATTGGATATAGGACCTGCTTTGTATGGGGGAAATGAAGTCAGGTAAGGCATAAGACTGTGACATTCCAGTAAGCATCTACTTTAGATTGTATCTGCACACCAACTCTTTCTCCATTTATGGACAAAATCTACAGAAATCAACAAGCCTCAGGAGATAACAGTGTTCTTGCATGAATGTTTCACATCAACAGGAGCTATCATATAGAATCTTAGCTGGGAAACTTCAAGATTTGGGTTTATATGACAGAAATCCACAAATGCATTAATTGTGATAATGGATCTGCAAGGTTGAGCATTTGCAAAATGCAATGGCAAACCACTTCCAAAATCTTGCCAAGAAAACTGCAGGGACTTGTCCAGGCACTCGCCAGGAGTCAAGACTGACTCGAAGGAACCAAAAAAAAAAAAAGGTTGAGCATAGTAAAATGGAAGATGGTAAAATGTGGTTTGGACACTGCTGTTGATTCCAGTACTGGACAGATTGAAGTAGCCCCAACTGCAAGTGGCCACAAAGAGCAAAGAAGTACAATGTGCCGGTGCTGACACATGTTCCAGCTGCATGGGAATCCTCCACCCGGTCCTCCCTCCCCTCCTGAAAGATGCAAGTTTCTTAGCAATATTAACTTATATGGCCCATATGACAGGATGGACTAAACAGTGCCATCTGGTGGAAACCTGGGAGTGCACTTTCTCTGTTGCTGGTCCTGCCCCACTCCCCAGATCTGTTTGGCCCCAGCCCTGCTCTGCTTTAGAAAAGCTTTAACAATTTGGCTTTTCGACATAGGCCAAGGGCCAGGGTGTTATGTGATCCTGCTTGACTGAGGATGGGGGTGGGGGGGGGTTGGACCTTTCTTGTTTGTCTATTTCCCCAATGTGTGGTATTTTTGTATTTGACTGAATGTTTAGTGCCTTGGGTGTTCTTGATTTGGTGGTCTTATAAAGCTTTTAGTGTAGTAGTAGCAGTTGCTGTTGTTCAGCTGTTTCTCTCATATGCATTATCTTAGCAGAGCTTAGAACCACCTTTTAAGATAGGCTTAGAGGAAACAGCTGCCTGAAATCATTCCATCCTCATAGATGAGCCAAGATATTTTCCAGTGTGGAGTTCCTACTTGCATCCAAACTGAACAGATCTAAATGGGCCAACATTTTTTAATATAGACATCAGTGCAAAATGACTAGAAAGCAGAACAGGGAAGCATGGATATACTTCTAACTGAGCTGCTTGGATGCTTGCCATCATATGGTATCTGCTGATCTTTGCAGGTTCTCTGATCCAAGGGAGTTTTCAGAGAGTGAAATTGCACCACCACATCTGAAGAAAGAAGACTGTGGCAAAAATAGTATCTTGAATAGGCAATAAAGAGCAAATTGGGTGAGAAGGCAAAGGACAGGCTGGAGTCACCCTTCTTGGCAAGCATAAGCTTTAGTGGAATGAAGAAATGAATGGAAGGATGGCAGGGAGGTGGAAGAGAGATGGCTGTCTCTCCACTCCTGAGTGCTTTTCTTCTTCTTACAGCTATAGAGCTCCCTGCCTGTTTTCATACCCCATCACAAGGCACCCCCCACATTTCCTAACAATTTAATTTGCTTAATAATTCAGGAGGATGGGGGTTCCCTATTGCCTGAATAGATGTGTCCCTCAGAATTGCAACAACCATGTGCAAAGCCATTGGTCAGTATGACAAGGCACAACAAAGGGACTGGGAAGGTATGAGAGCAAATTAATATACTGTACAGCCCCAAGTTCTCCATGTCCAACTCATGCACCATGTATTTTATTTGCACAAAATAGCTGCTGATGCTTCTTTAGTGAGTACATCAGCATAAAATGGAAGTTAATCGAAGGAATGCAAGGTGCTCTTCAAGAATAAGGAAATCAGGTAACATAAGAAGGCCTAAAGCAAATGTTCTTATATGCACTGAAGAGGTTGTTTCAGCTGAAATGAAGGTGGGGAGGCTAATTAGACATTTTCACAAAATGAGTGGGCTTTAAAGAGGGAGGTAGAAGGAAGAGAAGATGATTATACTAGAAACCATTACTAATTAAAATTACAAAAATATAGTATTTGTACCAATAAATGATTTAAAAAATGTATGGCCGCTCATCTTAGACACAACTCAGGGTGGCTCACAGCAATAATAAAACTACAAACCATAAAAAAATAAGAAGCATAAAAACCAAAACTAAAACCAAAAACTTAAAAAAAGATATTCCATCTGCAAATATTCTTTCCTATTCTGGAACAGGAAAGCAATGTGCTGAATGGCCCTTTATTTGAACTTTGCAATGCAGTTTGCTCCTCCAAAAATGTACATAGAAACGAACCTTTCTTAGGGAAAGCGAGTGGGCATAAAACTGCAGGTGTGCATGTGGAGAAACATTATATACATGTATAATATCTAATGCAGAAATGGGACAAATTATAAAATAAGCACAACAAAACGTGGCCTGTGTGTTCATCCTATAAATCAGTGTCTCTCATCCTTGGTGACTTTAAGATGTGTGAACCTCAACATGCTGGCTGGGGAATTCTGGGAATTGAAGTCCACACATCTTAAAGTTGCCAAGGTTGAGAAACACTGCTACAAATAAGAGAAGCTTATAGCATGACATGGAGCGAAGAAAAGTGCAGCCAACCCTGGCGTGGAATGCAACAGTTCTCTGATTGCACGATGCCACTGCAGAGCAATAAGAACATGGGATTGGCTGGGGAAATGGGCCCAGGAAGACAGAAATTATTTTATTAAACTGTTTGCTTTTTTAAAACACCCAAAAGACAAGACTTGGGTCCAACCTGATGCCAATGGTAAGTGACTTTTTTTTAAAATGTCAGCTTTACCCATTCCCTTGGCCTGAACTCTCAGTATCGTGGTGTCTTTTCCTTCTAATTGGAAGTTTCTGTCTACAGAGAGACAGACAGACAGACAGACAGACAGAATGAGGATCCTAACAAATATTAAACTGTAAGGGCTGTTGTGGGTCTTCCGGGCTGTGTGGCCGTGTTCTGGAAGTTGTGGTTCCTAACGTTTTGCCAGCATCTGTGGCCAGCATCTTCAGAGGGCAGGAGCACAGACAGAAGCGAAATCTCTGTGCCCAGGTAGAGTGGCAATGTTTTGTTTGTTTTCTATTTATAGAGCTAAGTTATAGGAGATTAGGTGGGGTTTTTTGTTGTGTTGAAATGTTAACGAGTGGCTGATGAGCGTGATTAGCATGTTCATTGTGAGAAGTATTCCCATGTCCTGGTGGTTGGACTGAGTTCGTTGACCTTTTGCAGGCTGTGTTTTTCAGGACTGGTAGCCAAGTTTTGCTAATTTTTAAACTTTCTTCTTTTTTATTGTAACTGTGCTGGTGTTTGTGAATTTCAATGGCTTCTCTGTATAATCTGGTGTAGTGGCTTTTGGTGTTGTCCAGTATTTCTGTGTTTTCAAATAGGATTTTGTGTCCCGTTTGCTTGAGAGCATGTTCAGCTACTGAAGATTTTTCCGGTTGCTGTAGTCTGCAGTGTCTTTCGTGTTCTTTTATCCTGGTGAGAATGCTTCGTTTTGTGGTTCCAATGTATACTTGTCCGCAGCTGCATGGTATGCGGTATACTCCTGCAGCGGTGCGGGGGTCCCTTTTGTCTTTTGCTGATTTTAGCATTTGTTGTATTTTCCTGGTGGGTCTGAAGACTGTTTGAAAGTTGTGTTTTTCCATCAGTTTTCCCATGCGGTCAGTGACTCCTTTGATGTAGGGCAGGAATACTTTGTTTGTGGGGGGCTGTTTTTCTTCAGTTGGATGTTGTTTTCTTGGTTTGATGGCTCTTTTTATTTCATTCTTGGAATAGCCATTCGGCTGTAGGACCCAATTCAGATGGTTAAGTTCATTGTTGAGAAATTGGGTTTCACAGTTTCGATTAGCACGATCCACCAAGGTTTTGATCATGCCTTCGACAATACATTAAACTGTAATTTTATATTTATTTCAGCCCCAGTTAATGTATTTATTTATACCCATGGATCAATATTTTTTTCCAGATATTCAACACTTTTTCAAGAACAGACCAGAGCCTACTAACATGCATTATAAAAGAAATCTACTGAATGAAAGCCAACAAAACAATAGCAGCTCCTGTTCAGCAGTGAACTCAACGTGCAGCTTGCTTGGGAGCTGAGGTTCATTTTGAAGCCCCTGGCTTCATAACAGAGGGCATGAACTATGTCAGTGGTCCAGACGTCTGACACTCTCCTCCTAGATAAAGTCTAGCACTGGGGTCTCTAACCTCACTGCCTCCCTCTCCCCTTTTGCTGGCTTTGGAAATACAATAGCTGTGAATCCGCATTGGAGGGTTTTGAGTAGGACCTGAAGAGAAACAGAGTTACTGTATCTTTGACATCTGCTTTACTGAAAGAGTCAGCACTGGAGGGAAACAAATGCCTTGGTGACCACATGTTAAAAGCAAACGAAAATTACAAGAAATACAGAGGAAAAGGCAACTTTTAAAAAAACTGTTCACAATTGCCAGACACAATGCAGATGGCAATCAAGAGTAAAGAAGAACAATTAGAAAAGTGGAAAGGGTACTACATCTGCCCCCCACCCTCCCGTCAACCCCTGGGTACCTATGTTTTCTCCAATCTCCTGCCAGGATTGCAAAGTCACCGGTCTCAAGTCATGAAGCAAATAAAAGGGCACTCCCACTTAAATTTCTAGTCAACCAGAAGTTCTCTCATGCATGACAGATGCAAGAACTATTACTGCCGGGATCCAAAGAAATAGGATTTGCATTTTGAGATCAAAGTTCTCCTTGGATATTTTACTTGAGTAAGCTTCCTTGTAATATGGCATCATGGGAGCTGTATCAGTGGGTGCAGAAAGTATGTGTCTTTGTGTCAGAGAAGGAGTTACAGATCAGACCACATACTGGCAATTAGCCAGTGCCAATCCCCAACATAATTGAAGCAATTTTGATCCCAGATTATTTCTGCAGACCAGAGACAGGTAAGCTTTTGATAGCCACATTTGGGGACATTTCTAAATCAGGGGGATCCAAAGGATGGGTGTCAAAAAAGTCAAGGTGGCAGCCACAACTATGCAATAGAAATACGACCCCCTTTTTAATGCTTTGGTTGTGCAGTTGCAATCACCATATTTAATTTTTATCCCCCCCACCCTTGCAAAGGCCCCTTGCCTAATTGATGCAATCAGTGGGGGCAAAAATGCTGTGACATCACTGAAAAGGGTGGAGATAGGATTTTTAGGGTACTTGTCTTCCTTTATTTTGCAAGAACTGGGCTTTGTTGGCTGGCCTGGTATGACAAACAAAAGTTTGTGCATCTTTCAGAGGTATTTTTATTCCAAAAAGGTGTACAATTGGATTTCCTGCTGAAATTTAGGGGTGCAATTCCTGGGAATAAGGAGACTGTAAAACCGGGGGGGGGGGGGATTGGGACCTATGTGCAAACTGAAGAGCTGCCTACCCATTGAAAACAAATGACACATTGGGCCTTTCTGAAAATATATACAAGTTGTAAAATCCTTCCATTCATTTACAGGGGTGATTAACTTGTGGCTCCAGGGCCAAATGCAACCCAAATTTTCTTTTTGTGGCAAAGTTCTGTCTAATCATGATTACTAAAAGTTCACAGTGCAGTTTCTCATCATTTCAAGGACAAGCCCTAAAACTGGCATATTATAATTCAAAAACAAAGAAATCCCTCAATTCCTCTCCCCAACTTCCCTTACTTTGTGACACTGAGGGCCCCCCTCCCATGTCAAGTGTTGGCCACCAAGAGTTTGCACCTCTATTCTAAATAAACCACTGTCCTTTTCCTGTTGCTTGCCGCCACTTTTAAGTTTGCATTGGAAATACTTCAATATTGCATGGGCAGAATCAGCTACTATTATTTATCAACATGTAAAGGAGACAGTCCTAAGAATGTGCAATCAAGAGAACCTTTGCCCTTGACTTGGGAGACAGACGCCTCTGTGTGTCTCACTTTTAATTGCTACTGTGCTGCCAAGCACCTAACAAAGAACATCTTAAAACCCCCAACAACTATGAACAGAAAGCATTTTGTCTCTGGGTTCCACCCCCACGAACAGATTGGGTTAGCAGGTGAAATCTGCCTCTTTTTATGAGCAGTGACTCAGGTACAACCACCTATTCCGGCTTCAGCATGAAGAGCGCCCTTGTCAGTTTTGTGCTGTGCTTTATGGCATCAGTTATAATAATAAGATGATTGTTTAGTTGCATGCAAAACTCTCCTTGGCTATTCTTGTTCCTGCCTCCTCCCTAAAAGCCACAACCACACTGCGCTGCACCTTTCCTCCACCAACCCCCCTGCCTTACGAGTAAACACCGAGTGGCCACATGAGATCCCGTCAGGAAGAAGCTCCACCTCAGCCCAGGGAGAGCCATGCAGGCAGAAGCAGACAGAGCCTGCTGACCCTGACACTTCCTCACTGACTCAGCAGCAAGGAGAGAGAAAAGGGGACAGGAAATAGTGTGGAAGGCAGTTCGACAGGCTGGCTGTGACCCTCTTCTTTGCCCCTTTCTGGCCACGTTTGCTTCACCAAGAAGCAGGAGGGAATGTTGGCCTATAGATGCAGGACTCGAGGTTATTCCCCATGTTGCTTCTAGAGCAAATCTCACCCTTCTCGTAGCTGTGAAGTGACTGAAGTTGTGGCTGGTTCCTCAGGCACATCCAGACCTTCTGGTAATAAAGCACAAGGTAGCAAACAAGAAACCTCAGGGATGTCTCCTGATTTTATCTCTGGTTTCAAGGGTTGGGGCTCAGAGAACGTGTCACCCCATTCAAACAGACTGTTAACTGAGATCAGCCGAAAGACTGATGAAGATTTCATTAAGAACTACTACTCTGTATCACGGCTGGGCAATTTGTACCCCCAGCACTCTAAGATCATGCCATCAAAATTCCACAGCAAAATGGTCAGATTTTGGTGTTGCGAATAGAAGTAATGTGGTTCCCCAAAACTACTTCTCTCATTTCCACCTTTAACTCCTCCAAAATCCCAATAACAAACTGAAAAGAAAAAAAAATCAGCCAGAGCCCTTCCAGTGATATCACTGGATGACCCAAGCCCTCCGGAAGTTGCTTTATTTAGAAGCCCCTAAGGGTGGGGCGTGGTGGCTCAGTGGGTAAGACGCCAGGCTTGTCGGTCGGAAGATCACAAGTTTGGAGGTTCGAATCCCTAGTCCCGCATAACGGAGTGAGCTCCCGCACTCGCCCCAGCTCTTGCCAACCTAGCAATTCGAAAGCATGCAAATGCAAGTAGATTAATAGGTACCACTTTGGTGGGTAGGTAACAGTGTTCTGCGCGCGTCATGCAGCCACATGACCATGGAAGCATTTTCGGACAACGCTGGCTCTTTGGTTAACAAACGGAGATGAGCACCGGCCCCTAGAGTTGGACACGACTGCACAAATGTGCGGGGGGAACCTTTACCTTTACTAAGCATTTCTCTATAAATCAGAACATATGGTCCCACAAAGCTTTCTGCATTAGTGCAGTTCTGCAAAGCAACCAACACAGGACAAATAGCCCAAATCATTTCAAGTTCCCTAGAACCTTAACTTTCCCTCAAACTAAAACTCCTTATAGTAAATTGCTTTTAACTTATTGTGGAGGAACAAATCAAGAACACCAGATGTCACAGTCATGATAGGCATTTCAATGGGTACAACTTGTTGTATATATTTTTTATGTCTGTAGAATATGTGGCTGAGTTTTTTAAAAAGCCAGGCCTCAAAACTTTTTTCCTGTTTGGGCTCAGAGAGCACATGTTCACCCCCCACTCAGGAATGTTATTGCCCCCAGGTGCCGGCCAGTCTGAGAGTTTCTGACCAATCAGAATTAGCTGTTAGAGCTTTGCCCATATTGGGAATCTGTTGCCTAGGTGTTTTGGTCACATGGTGGATCCTGTCCACTCAGAGGCTGGTCAGGTAAAGGTTTAAAAATGTAAATGCCTTTTGTCCTTTTGTTCTCTGCATTCTGCTCTCTGCTATCTAAATGGCTATGTTAATCAACCATGCCATGCTTTGGCTAAAGAAGAAGATTCAAGGTTTGTTCCTATGTTTTTGTTTTAAATAAAGCAACGTTTTTACTACAAACTTATCTCTTGGTTTTTCCATAACTCTGATCACAAATTTTATAAAAATACAAAAGGTTCTGTGCCCAGCAATTGCTTCTGGATCAGAGACAAAACTTATGGAAATAAGAGAGAAGAAAGCTGACCTGATTCAGTCTGCATCTGGAGAGGCTTCTTTGTTTTTTGAAACTTGCCGGCAGTTACAGGAAGTTTCCATTGGAGGCGGAGTTTTGCCTCGTGTTAGCAAGCCTCGTGGTGTTTTTTGGATTACTACAACAGGGGAGAGAAGGAGCCATGGCTGCTGCTACAGCTTCAAATTTTCAAGGTATGCTCCTGGAAAGGCTCTCTAATTCTAATTATTTGAACTGGTCTTTGAAAATGGAAAGTTTCTTGAGGAGAGAAAATTTATGGTCTGCAATTTCTGAACAAATTCCTCAGAATCCAGATCAAGCCTGGTTGAGGAAAGATGAGAAATGCAAAGCCTCCATTATTTTGGCTGTTCAGGATGATCAGCTTATTCACGTGAGAGGCAGAGAAACTTCCAAAGACTTATGGGACTATTTGCGTGATTTATATGTGAAAACTAGTCCAGGCAGCAAGGTTATTTTAACGAAAAAACTGTACAAGGCTCACTTGCCTGAGAATGGAAATTTGCCTGATCATCTCCACAAGCTTCAGAATTATTTTGTGGAACTTCAGGAACGTGGGATGGAATTTACCCCCCTGATGAAAGCCTACATTATGCTTTCTTCATTGAATGAGTCCTGGGACACTTTAATTTGCTCCATGGAGGGAATCCCAGAAGCTGATTTAAATCCATCGTTTGTGTCTACCCGGCTGCTTGCTGAGTGGGAGAAGCGACAAGAAAAAGCTGCCTCCATTTCTACAATAAAGTCTTCTCGTGGCCAGCAGAGGGAGCAGAAGAGCTCTGAATTTCAAGTTTCTGCATTATCCAGCAGGCGATGCTTTACCTGTGGATCCCCTGCTCATCTGCAAAAGGACTGTGTTCAAAAGAAGAAGACTTCTAGAAAGAAGATTCTTCATGCAACAGTTGTTGAGAACTCTGATAATAAAGATTTGTGGGTTCTTGACAGTGGGGCCAATTCTCATATATGTCACAATAAAGATTCCTTTCTGTCTTTGTCTAAAACTAACAAACAAAAAGTTTCCTTAGCAGATGGATCTGTATCCAAGATCGTGGGTGAAGGTGAGATCAATCTTCCATGTTTGGGGGAAACTGTTAAAAATGTTTTGTTTGTGCCTAATTTTCAAAGCAATCTCTTGTCTGTGGGGCAGCTAGTAGCCTCAGGTTATGTAGTAACTTTTAAGAAAGAGGGTTGTGATATTAGAAAGAATGGCAAAATGGTTGCAAAATGTTTGCAGAAAGATTCTCTGTACATTGTACAAAATGCTGAAAAGCAGCAAATTGCTAAAGCTAAGGCTGTTTTTGAAAATAAGCCCTTACACGATCAGTGCATCCATTTATTACATAGGAGATTTGCTCATGCTAATTTTAAGTACATTTCTCAAATGCCTAGTTATTCTGCTGATTTAAAATTGAAACCTTGTGATAAATATCTAGACTGTGCAGTTTGCAAGGAGAATAAGACCACAAGGGCTCCTGTGAAGAAGTTTTCTGATAGGTCCACCTCTAGGCCTCTAGAGATCATTCACTCTGATGTAATAGGCCCATTTTCTCCTAGTCTTGGGGGAGCAAGGTACATTTTGACCTTCATAGATGATTTTTCCAGGTACACATTCATTTATTTGCTGAAACACAAAGATGAGGTCTTTGATAAATTTAAGGCTTTTGTGGCTTGGGCGAATGGAAAATTCCCAAGGCCAGTGTCTGCTTTGCAATCAGATCGAGGTGGAGAGTATCTATCCTCAAAATTTAAAAGCTTTTTGTTAGAAAAAGGGATAGAACACATTTTAGCTAACCCTTACACTCCTGAACAGAATTCTGTTGCAGAGAGAAAAGGCAGAACACTGCAGGAAGCAATGATGTGTTTGCTGAAGGATGCTAGTTTGCCTTTTAGGTATTGGGGAGAAGCTGTTACTACAGCGTGTTATGTGCAGAACAGGCTGTTTAGCAGTGCAATTCAGGATGTCCCTTTTCATTTGTTCTATGGTGTGAAGCCTAAAGTAAGCCACCTCAGGGTGTTTGGAAGCACAGCTTGGGTCCACATTCCCAAACAGCTGAGGCGCAAGGGGGCTTCCAGAACAAAGAAAGCAATCTTTGTAGGGTATGAACAGAGTCAGAGAAGCTACAGGTTCATACTGGATAATCAACTGATAATTAGTAAGAGTGCTTCTTTTGCTGAGCAGAATTGGGACAAAATAAACTCTAGTTCTTCAGTTGATTTATCCATGAGGGAGCAGCAAAGTCTTGCTGATGGTGATTTGCAGGAATCACCCAGTGAAGTCAATGATCAGGAAGCTGACTTGTCTGGAAAGTCAGAGGTTTCTGAGGGCAATGGTGGGAAACAGAGTGTAAGTCCTGTCCTACCTCGCAGGTCTGAAAGGATTAATAAGGGAGTTCCTCCTGATCGTTATCAAGTAGATGTTGTGAAGGCTTTTCACATTCACACAGAGCCTGAGTCTCTGGAAGAAATTAAAGAAATGCCAGCTGAAATAGCTAAGTGTTGGCATGAAGCCATGCAGCAAGAGTTGGATTCCTTAAAGGAAAATAAAACTTGGAAACTAGTAAGTTTGCCTCCTAATCAGAAGGTTTTAGGTTGTAGGTGGGTGTTCAAACTGAAAAAAGATTCTGATGGCAAAATTCAGAAGTACAAAGCAAGGTTGGTAGCAAAAGGTTTTGCTCAAAGAAAAAATGTGGATTATGACAAAACTTTTGCTCCAGTGACAAAAGCTGAATCTATCAGGTTGCTTTTAAAGGTTGCTGCCATGAAGAAACTGTCTGTTTATCACTATGATATTCAAACTGCTTTTCTGTATGGTGACTTGGAGGAAAAATTGTTTATGCAACAACCTCCTGGTTATGAAAAAGAAAATCATCTTGTGTGTGAATTGCAGAAATCCATCTATGGATTGAAACAAGCCGCGCGTTGTTGGAATATTAAAATGGATAATATTTTGCAAAAATTTGGGTTTCAAAAGGGAATTGCTGATCCTTGTGTGTATGTAAAAAATGATGAGCAAGGTGTAATGTACTTGTGCTTGTATGTGGATGATTTGTTGCTGCTCACTTCATCTGATGAACAGAAGCATTCCTTTGAGGTTTGTATGAAAAACAATTTCACATTGAAATGTCTTGGAGCAGTCAACAATTACTTAGGATTAGAAATTCAGAGGGAAAAAGATGGTAGTTTTCTCATAAGCCAGAGCAGTAAAATTAAGAAGCTGCTGGAGGATTTTAAAATGCAGGACTGCAAGTCTGTCTCCTCCCCCATGCTTCCCGAGTTTCTAAAAGAGGAGGGGGTGAAGGGGGATGGTGAGTCATCTGAAGGAGATAGTTTCAGATCAGCCATTGGCAGTCTTCTTTACATTGCAAACAATAGCCGTCCGGACATTTCTAACAGTGTGTCCATTTTGAGCAGGTTTGTGGAAAATCCCACATCTGCTGCAAAGTCTGGGTTAAAAAGGCTGTTTCGTTATTTGCAAGGCACCAAAGATTTTTGCTTAAGGTTGTCTGCTACAGACACAGAAGAAAAGTTAGAATGCTGGTGTGATTCAGATTGGGCTGGAGATCTCAGTGATAGAAAGTCTACTTCTGGAAGTGTAATTCAATTTGCAAAGTCCACTATTGCTTGGTTTTCCAGAAAGCAGACTGTAGTAGCCATTAGCACAGCTGAAGCTGAATTTTATGCTTTAGCACAACTGTGCAATGAAGTAATTTGGTTTACTCAATTGTTGCAAGACATTGGAGTCATTTTAAGCCAGCCTGTAACAATTCATGAAGACAATCAAGCTTGTATCCATTTGGCTTTATCTGAAAGTTCCAGAAACCGCACAAAGCACATTGATGTGCGTTTTCATCTTGTTAAAGATTTTCTAGCCAAGAAAAAGGTTGTTTTGAAATACTGTGATACTAAATTAATGTTGGCTGATATCTTAACCAAGCCTCTAGTTGCCAGTAGGCACAGTGAGTTAATTACCAAGCTGGGTTTGTTTCCATATTCTTTCTAGTCATAAAAAAAGGGGAGTGTTGTATATATTTTTTATGTCTGTAGAATATGTGGCTGAGTTTTTAAAAAGCCAGGCCTCAAAACTTTTTTCCTGTTTGGGCTCAGAGAGCACATGTTCACCCCCCACTCAGGAATGTTATTGCCCCCAGGTGCCGGCCAGTCTGAGAGTTTCTGACCAATCAGAATTAGCTGTTAGAGCTTTGCCCATATTGGGAATCTGTTGCCTAGGTGTTTTGGTCACATGGTGGATCCTGTCCACTCAGAGGCTGGTCAGGTAAAGGTTTAAAAATGTAAATGCCTTTTGTCCTTTTGTTCTCTGCATTCTGCTCTCTGCTATCTAAATGGCTATGTTAATCAACCATGCCATGCTTTGGCTAAAGAAGAAGATTCAAGGTTTGTTCCTATGTTTTTGTTTTAAATAAAGCAACGTTTTTACTACAAACTTATCTCTTGGTTTTTCCATAACTCTGATCACAAATTTTATAAAAATACAAAACAACTGGTAGAAAACTCTTTTCATTAGCTTTTCAGTTTGCAGCTCAAGGTAGAGCAAGGAATATAGGTAACATCTGTCATGACTCTATAATGAAAGGAAGGGCCAGATGTTTTCTGGTGCCAGGAATGCAGGCTTTCTAATAAAAATGGTTCATTCTTCAACGTACCCGTTATAGATTGGAAGGCAGACTGGGTGATATTTCAAGCAGTTATGTTACAAATGCCACTAAACAATATGAATTGATAGAATCAGCTTGGCTACATTGATTAAATGGACACTGGCTTATTATTTTTACAATAAAGCAGCAAGTATCAACTACCAAATGCAGCATGGAGAGACATCAAAGGTCTGATAAATTCATTTGAGACTGAATAGTAGAACCTACCAACAGGATTCTCAAGAGTCAGGAAAGTCAGAAAAATGTAAGTGGGATGGAAATAGAAGAATAAAGAATTGGCCCATCACACTCATACATTTTTGATCCGCCTTTTTATTCAGAATTAAAAAAAAACTACTTCAATTACAAACATCATTCTGTACTAGGCTTTGTGCACAGTAACAAACCCGTTCCTCAAAATGAAGAAACAATTCCATATAATTTATTTAATTTCATTCATGAATACCTATTAGTTAATGGAAGTTGCATGGTTCTTAGAAATCTTTACTTAGGCCCACATACAACCATCTTATATTCTGTCTCTCTTAGAACACTAGAATTGTGAGAAAATTACCACTATGGTAGGCTAGGAATGAGGCCAATATTGGCAATATAGATCTATTTGCATCTTCTAAAGAACCCCATTTTAACACCCGGGAAGAAGGATTTCAAGCACAATTCTTAAGGTTTCATTTGGAAGCATAGATACTAGAGATGTAAAGCAAGCAGTCCTGAGTCAGAAGTACATCACATACACATACTACGTTCTCTTGCTGGATCTGTCAAATTGTCTAGTCCTTCAGTTATATTCTGACTGTACAGCCTCATGGATATATCTTCTTACACAAGGGCCTTGGCACACACTTATGGTAGATTTGCCAGACTGTTAGAAAATTGATTTTTTTATATTAACATCCCATCCTTACGTCCATCAGGACAGAGCAATTCCTCAATATTTTTTTTTTAACACAAGACCACTTACCATTTATGCCCCAAAGGTGGAAAAATGTTTGGAACAGATATGTTATTGTTAGTTTAAGCAATGAAACAAAATTCTACTGCCTTTTTCTACTTGTGATGACAATCCAGAGTAAACTATACATTGTCAAGAGTCTCTGATCCAGCTTCAGTGACTTACTGCTGAGAACTGTTTAGTATGGGATGTGTAAAGGGCACATTAGCAACCCAGCCTTGCTCTCCAAGTAAACCTCCTAAGATTTTATTTATGCTCCTGATTATTTAAAAAATACTATTTCTTTCAGCAACTTATAAAGCTAAATATTTCCAAATCCCTGAAGAAAAGACTCAACATACCCATCTTGTTGGTCACTGTGTGTCAATAGAAGCCTATAAGACTTGAAGGTTTCTGAGGCTGCCCCACTCTGTTGGTCCATACAACACAATACATACAGCAAAGACCATCAATCACAGAACACACTGGACAGCTACATATATGGAAACCTGCCTCAACAACGAGAATAAAAAACGTCTTGAAAACTCATGATTGTGCTTCATACCAACAGCCTTGATGAAGCAGAAGTAATTGGGGGCGAAAGTACAAATGCAGAAAGAATCTTCCTGTGTTTCCCAATACTATCCACATATACATTACGACAAGTTTCAAAAATCAATATAATTAAATCAATGCCACCTCAGTTCCGTACAATAATGTAAAATACAATGGTCCAGCTGCAACTTCTTCTGTGCAATATCTCCCATTTTGAAGGTCAATTTGAGAAAAGATATTATTTCTTGTTATCCAAGTCCTACGTCCAGGGACATCATAACCACAAATCCTAAGATGGCGGTCCAGGAAGCCAGCTTCCCATTGCCACTGAAAAGGAAAAGAAAAGGCAATAAAGTTTTCTGTTTGCTAAGCATGAAGTTTTTCAAATTATTATTTATAGGACTTAAAAAAGATCTCCCTTTTGAAACAAAAAGATTTCCAAAACATATCCAGTGCTCAACTTCCTTCTAAAAGCTTCTCTACTTTTCCTTCCAGTAAAAGAAAGAAAAGACTCATGTAAACAGTCCATATTACAAGGAGTAAATTAATTATTAAATATTTAGCTCCCAAAGTTTTCAGGCCACCTGTGTTTCTCATATGTTTCACAGCAGTAGATCTACTATGCTGCCTTATATTAACTTTGGGGTTTGGCTGGAGTAACAAATGAGTATTTCCTGCTTGGATACTTGATTCTATCTTGATTCAAGCACACACACATTTTCCTTGCTTTCATGAAGTAATTCTGGAATATTATATCTGTTGATACTGGAGTACTGACACAACTATACCCAGAATCAGTTGTGTTACTATTAAGCCATTATAGCTAAGTACACTGAGAAGTGATACAAAACTGAACATGCACATTTGCTAACTGGAATCCTTCAAACAGTCATCTGTGAAATTAAACTCATGGGTTCTGCACTTGTACAGTTTACTATTCATATGTTCCAAAGCTTAAGATCTGCTAACAGGAGCTTTACCTGACATGTAGCACTCATGTCTAAACGCTCAGTTCAGAAAATTATCAGAAGACATAATATCCTCAGACCTCAATGAGGAGGATAGGTGGATTCTATGAAGTCAAGATGACCATTTAGAGAGCCACAGTTATAAATAAGCAACCAGTTTCCTTCACTATGGTCTCTGTGATTCACACTCATGGGTAACAATTACTCAAGTGGATAAGATCAAGCAACAATTGAAGATAGAACAGTCCTTTTAAACGTGGCATCCTTCCAATCTACAATGTTGGAGAGATGTGGAAGGTTGCAGCACTGTAGATGTTAGATAAAGTTTCTGCTTTCAGAGATACAGCTGATAATAAGACTGCTCCTGTGAGTGGTCTGTGCTGAGTGAGGATGCTTAGACAAATCATAAGAAAGCCATTTGTGACCCATTTGTGACCCATTTGATTGTGAGACACTGGCTCTGGTTTTCCTTAACCACTATAGAAAACAAACAACTGAGGATCCTTCTGAAATAAAGTGGTCTACTGAATGTGGAATATAATTTCTGATTCTTTAGTTGAGTCTGGTCAAGTGCGGCGGCGGCGGCCATGTGGCCTGCGGTGTCCTGGTCTGTCACGCAAAAAAAACCGGAAGCGCTGATGGGGGAACCGAAAGAAGTGGCACCCCTGTCAATCAGCACCGTTGCTGCCGCCCCGCCGCCACTGATTGGTGGGGGTGCCGCTTCTTTCGGTTCCCCCATCAGCGCTTCCGGGTTTTTGCGCGACACACCAGGACACCGCAGGCGACACAGTAGTGTGTCACGACACACGCTTTGGAAAGCTATGGCTTAAGTTGTATTTTTATTCCCCACCTCCTTGCTCAGAAGGATCTACATCTATTTGGGTCCTCTCACTGTATCATCACATGCCTAAGATCAACCACAAAATATCATGGCTGAGTGTTGAATTTGCAATCTTGGTTACAATCTTGCATTCTGATCTTTACAACATATTGGCTTGCAGAGAAGTGAATCCACTGGAGAGCGGGGAAGACTATCAAGAGTAGGTAGGAAGGAAAACCTGAAACCTAAAACAAAAAAACCTTTGAAAACCTGTCTTTGGTTCCAGCCCTGGGGTTGATGTTTATTATTTGTCTAAGGGCCCTGCTTTGTTTTGTTGATTTTCTTGCTTCTTAGATCATTTTAGTCTGGGCTGTCTGTCTGATTTAATCTTTTTAGCTGTTTTTAAGGTTTTTTTCTAGTTTTGTATGCCGCCCAGAGTCCATTGGAGTTGGGTGGCCAATAAATTTAAACAAACAAACAAACAAATCTGTGAATAGGCTAGGAGGTTTAACAATTTCACTCATATGCACAATTTCCTTTTAAAAACCAGTCTCTCAGAGCCTCTATTTTTAAGGAGACTAGTCCCCTAAGAATTAAAAAAAAAAACCTCAAAAAGTTTTCTGCAAAAACTGATAGAAGAACATTCTTCTTCCAATTGCATTAGATTAGATTTAACTTTACCTCAAGAATTTTGAAGTTAAAGTTGATCAGATGCAAAGAAAGCAGGTCCTCACCTGATCTGTGCTTCTGGGACGATGTCATCCATCACCACATATACCATTGCCCCAGCAGCAAAAGCCAGAGCATATGGGAGGAGAGGCTCTGCTAGCACTATGGCAAAAGCTCCGAAGACGCCAGCTAGGGGCTCCACCATGCCACTTAACTGCCCATACCTGTAAAGCAAGCAGAACAAACGCTCACTCGAGAACCTTTAGGCAGAGACAAGGATCCCTTTCCTTCCACATGCAATGATTTGTTTTCCCCCTCAACTGTCACCCTTTGGAGAGCTCAGAGTCAACATAGAATCAGCTCTTCCTCTTCTCCCTGCCAGGTTCTTCTCTGGGGTCAGGACAAGTGGGATGTTTATCAGCCCTTGGAAAACAAACAGAAGCTCCTCCAAGTCATTCCTGAGCAAACACAGTAGAAGATCATCCCCTCCTTTAGACTGAGAGGTGACCAAAGGCTATGGATGAAAGATGAGAACATCAGGCAGCCCACTGCCTTTTCTTCTCTCTCTCCTGCCTCAGCATGTAATATTCCTCGTTTATTTGGTCCACTTTGCTTCTATACAAAACTTTCAGGAGGTCAAAGACTCCATGTCACTTTGGAGATCCAAGAATTCAAACACATATATGAGTCATACAACAGAAATATCTTTGAGCAGAGATGGAGCAAATTACGACTTGTACACTGCCCAAGATGAATGGACTATTTCCCCCCAAAGTGACCCTGTTTACAGAACTTGACAAGAACATGTCTCTATAGGCACCACTAAGTCCACTCTATAAAGCACTGGTGATCTTCCATACAATGGGGAATCCCAGCGCTCCAAGTTTCCTGTTTATTTTCTTTAAATGTTTTAGCAGGAGATATTTAATATGCAGCTATCCTATTATGTTGGGCACGCTGGAATAGCTCCCCAAGACAGGGAGGGTTTAAAGAGCAAGCATATCAACTGCTATCAAAGTGGTTCTCAGTAAGACAGCGTTGGACACTTGTGGGGTGGGCATTCATGCAGGCAGGGTTGGTTGTAATCCTTGAACATCATCCTTCAGTACCACAAAGAGGGGCACAGTTATAGGCAGCCAGGCTGAAATATACCAATTGAAGAGAGTAACCCAATCTCCCACAAGAGGAGCTGTGTAAGAACACTATTCAGACAAGCACAAACGCACTGCAGCAACCCAGAACACCAGAAAAAGGAAACAGACCACTTATATAGCATCTTCCAGCAAAATGGATACCCACGCAACTTTATCAAAAAGTGCCTGACCACTCAACCCACCACAGCAAAACCAACAGAAGCTATGAAAAGGATTACACTGCCATACATCAGAAACATCTCAGAAACTACTAATAAGACTGTTACAACCACACGGCATCACCGTAGCACACAAACCAACAAAAACCCTTCAGAACATTGTAAGTAAACGAAAAGACCCAGTAGCCCAAGAAGAAAAAACGGGAGTCATCTAAACAGAGAGCAAGTCCCACTCCCTTTTTGCACTGAAGATGTTGCCTAGCCTGGCAATGAAATGTCTGCAAGAAAACAACAAGGCTCAGAGAGCACCAAGCGCTCCACAGGCTGAAATATGTTAGATGCTTCCTTAAAGCTGGGCAATGTCACTGCAAAGCACTTCCTGTTAGAGATACAAACTGGACAGGGGTGTGTTACAACCCTTAGGTGCTAACCAGACTTGTTGTAAATCAATGGGAATTTCCTTAAGGTGTTTCCTGCTGTGCCCTCCTTGTATGGCTGAAAGCCCCACATTGGCAAACAGGGGCAGTTTCTTTCCCCACCCCATCCCCCCAGCAAGGAAACTTTGTTTAAGAGTATGTAACTTGGCTAAAAGAGAATACCTTGGAGGCAAGGTTTCTAACCTGCTCCTGGTTTTGCTTATCCATCATACTGCTGGGTACAAATGTGGAGGCAGTAACAGCACCTGACAGCTCCCAGGTTCATGGCCTTAGCTTTTTTACCTCCAGAGAAGGGAAAAGTGGTTTTGAAATTCAGCCCAAGAGAGACAGGAAAGGAATACCTTCCCTTGCTGTCCCATAAATGCAACAAAAACAGAGTTAGTGGCACAGTCTTTTTGTTGTTTATTCGTTCAGTCGTTTCCGACTCTTCGTGACTTCATGGACCAGCCCACGCCAGAGCCTCCTGTCGGCCGTCACCATCCCCAGCTCCCCCACGGTCGAGTCCGTCACCTCCAGAATATCATCCATCCATCTTGCCCTTGGTCGGCCCCTCTTCCTTTTGCCTTCCACTTTCCCTAGCATCACCTTCTTCTCCAAAGTATCCTGTCTTCTCATTATGTGGCCAAAGTACTTCAGTTTTGCCTTTAATATCATTCCCTCAAGTGAGCAGTCTGGCTTTATTTCCTGGAGTATGGACTGGTTTGATCTTCTTGCAGTCCAAGGCACTCTCAGAATTTTCCTCCAACACCACAGTTCAAAAGCATCTATCTTCCTTCGCTCAGCCTTCCTTATGGTCCAGCTCTCACAGCCATAGGTTACTACAGGGAATACCATTGCTTTAACTATGCGGACCTTTGTTGTCAATGTGATGTCTCTGCTCTTAACTATTTTATCAAGATTTGCCATTGCTCTCCTCCCAAGAAGTAGACGTCTTCTGATTTCCTGGCTGCAGTCAGCGTCTGCAGTAATCTTTGCGCCTAGAAATACAAAGTCTGTCACTGCCTCCACTTTTTCTCCCTCTATTTGCCAGTTATCAATCAAGCTGGTTGCCATAATCTTGGTTTTTTTGAGGTTTAACTGCAACCCAGCTTTTGCACTTTCTTCTTTCACCTTCGTCATAAGGCTCCTCAGCTCCTCCTCGCTTTCAGCCATCAGAGTGGTATCATCTGCATATCTAAGATTGTTAATGTTTCTTCCAGCAATTTTAACTCCAGCCTTGGATTCCTCAAGCCCAGCACGTCGCATGATGTGTTCTGCGTACAGGTTGAATAGGTAGGGTGAGAGTATACAGCCCTGCCGTACTCCTTTCCCAATCTTAAACCAGTCCGTTGTTCCGTGCTCTGTTCTTACCGTTGCTACTTGGTCGTTATACAGATTCCTCAGGAGGCAGACAAGATGACTTGGTATCCCCATACCACCAAGAACTTGCCACAATTTGTTATGATCCACACAGTCAAAGGCTTTAGAATAGTCAATAAAACAAAAATAGATGTTTTTCTGAAACTCCCTGGCTTTCTCCATTATCCAGCGGATATTGGCAATTTGGTCTCTAGTTCCTCTGCCTTTTCTAAACCCAGCTTGTACATCTGGCAATTCTCGCTCCATGAATTGCTGGAGTCTACCTTGCAAGATCTTGAGCATTACCTTACTGGCATGTGAAATAAGTGCCACTGTTTCATAGTTTGAACATTCTTTAGTGTTTCCCTTTTTTGGTATGGGGATATAAGTTGATTTTTTCCAATCTGATGGCCATTCTTGTGTTTTCCAAATTTGCTGGCATATGGCATGCATCACCTTGACAGCATCATCTTGCAAGATTTTAAACAGTTCAGCTGGGATACCGTCGTCTCCTGCTGCCTTGTTATTAGCAATGCTTCTTAAGGCCCATTCAACCTCACTCTTCAGGATGTCTGGCTCTAACTCACTGACCACACCGTCAAAGCTATCTCCAATATTATTATCCTTCCTATACAGATCTTCTGTATATTCTTGCCACCTTTTCTTGATCTCTTCTGCTTCTGTTAGGTCCTTACCATCTTTGTTTTTGATCATACCCATTTTTGCCTGGAATTTACCTCCGATGTTTCTAATTTTCTGGAAGAGGTCTCTTGTCCTTCCTATTCTATTGTCTTCTTCCACTTCCGCACATTGCTTGTTTAAAAATAATTCCTTATCTCTTCCGGCTAACCTCTGGAATTTTGCATTTAATTGGGCATATCTCCCCCTATCACTGTTGCCTTTTGCTTTCCTTCTTTCTTGGGCTACTTCCAGTGTCTCAGCAGACAGCCATCTTGCCTTCTTGGTTTTCTTTTTCTTTGGGACGTTTTTTGTTGCCGCCTCCTGAACAATGTTGCGAACTTCTGTCCATAGTTCTTCCGGGACCCTATCTACTAAATCTAGTCCCTTAAATCTATTCTTCACCTCCACTGCATATTCCTTAGGAATATTAGTGAGCTCATATCTAACTGATCTGTGGGTCTTCCCTATTCTCTTTAGTCTGATTCTAAATTTTGCAATAAGAAGTTCGTGATCTGAACTACAGTCAGCTCCAGGTCTTGTTTTTACCGACTGTATAGATGTCCGCCACCTTTGGCTGCAAAGGATGTAGTCAATCTGATTTCGGTGTCCACCATCTGGTGAAGTCCATGTATAAAGTCGTCTTTTAGGTTGTTGGAAGAGAGTGTTTGTTATGCACAGTGAGTTGTCTTGGCAAAATTCTATCAGCCTATGTCCTGCTTCATTTTGTTCTCCCAAACCATGCTTGCCTGTAATTCCAGGTGTCGTCTGACTACCCACCTTAGCATTCCAGTCTCCTGTAATGAAAATAACATCTCTTTTTGGTGTATTATCCAGTAGGTGCTGCAGATCCTCATAGAACTGATCTACTTCTGCTTCTTCAGCATCTGTGGTTGGGGCGTATATTTGGATCACTGTGATGTTAAATGGCTTACCCTGAATTCGAATTGAGATCATTCTATCGTTTTTTGGATTGTATCCAAGCACTGCTTTAGCCACTTTATTATTAATTATGAAGGCTACTCCATTTCTTCTGTGGTCCTCTTGTCCACAGTAGTAGATCTGGTGGTCATCTGATGTGAAGTGGCCCATTCCAGTCCATTTCAGTTCACTGACACCTAAAATGTCTATATTTAATCTTGACATCTCACCAATAACCACATCCAATTTGCCCTGGCTCATAGATCTTACATTCCAGGTTCCTATGGTGTGTTGATCTTTAGAACATCGGATTCGTCGTTCACCACCAGCACCGTCGGCCGCTAGGCATCCTTTCGGCTTTGAGCTAGCTGCGTCATCACATCTGGGGCTAGTTGAACGTATCCTCTGTTCCTCCCCAGTAGCATTTTGACCATCTTCCGACCTGGGAGTCCCATCTTCCGATGTTATACCGACATATCTCTGGTTGTACTGATCCATTTAGTTTTCACGGCAAGAATACTGGGGTGGGTTGCCATTACCTTCCCCAGGGATCGTATTTAGTCTGACCTCTCTGCCACGACCTTCCCGTCTTGGGTGTCCCTTCACGGTTTAGCTCATGGTTTCATTGCAGTGCTCAAGCTCCAGCACCACGACAAGGTAACGATCTCCTTTGCTGGAGGGCACAGTCTACAGAAACGATTTTATTAGCATTTTATTGCCCTGTTGCTTTCTGAGAACAAGACATGTGAAAGAGATTTGTTCTTTAGAACTACACTTTCCTGATAACAGTTTGCAAGCTTTCAAGCTACAAAGAGATCTTTGCACAGACTAGAGATTGTAAAAATGGTTTTGCTTAGAAGTAATGCATGCAATCTTACAAACTGAAATACTTGGCTGGCTTTGTGTTCTATGGTCACCTTGGGAACTTTGTGAATGGCACAACCATAGAATGCAAACACATTTGTATGTAATTTACACAGGGGGGAGCTCTAGGGATATTAGTTCATTCAATGTTGATGCCGCCCAGCTCTATTTGACAATAGACAAACAAACATGAATACATATTCCCCCCTTGTATCTCTTTAGATACTTGGTGTTGCATCTTTAAGTACACTCTATCCCAAGTGCAGATAACACCAGTTAAAACAGAAAGGAGAATAACCTATGATGGTAATGCAAGAAGCCATCAAGAGCCTTCATCATGGTACTAGATTCTAAAAACAACCTATTTCTCACTTGTGCATCCACAGACACATCCACACAGGTTTGGGAAAGGCTTGCTTGCCTATGAACTTTTCTTTGTGACCTGGCCAGGGATGTTTTGCTGCTTGAAGCTAACTGCATCCGAGATGACACTCTATGAAGCCATGATGGTGCCTGAAAAAGCAAGGTGTCCTTTTTCATGGTCTGGTGTAAATGCTGAACAGCTTCCACAGAGCAAGCCAGGGAACAGGCTCACTAGGCTTCCAAGGTAATGGCTGGAGATTAAAAGTAAGATTGCTGAATGTGGCATGAGCAACTGCTGCTCTCCAAATCTAAAGTCTCCCAAAATAACTCAAAGCAAACCATTTTTCAAATAGCCTCAAAATCATTTGAACTAAAAATGAGACATGAAAAAAGAAGGATGTATGCACACTGTGGAAAGTGTGATGTTTCTCCTAGACCAGGGGTCGGCAAACTTTTTATGCCGGGAGCCATTTTGACATGCTCGTGCACATTTTGAAATGCTCGAGAGCCAGGGGGCGGGGTTTGCGGGCGGGGACCAATCGCGTGGAAGGGGGCGGGGTTTGCGGGCGGGGGCCAATCACGTGGAAGGGGGCTGGGTTTGCGGGTGGGAGCCAATCGTGTGGAAGGGGCGGGGTTTGCGGGCGGGGGCCAATCACATGGAAGGGGGCGGGGTTTGCGGGCGGGAGCCAATCACGTGGCTTATTGGGGCGGGTGGGAGGGCGTGGGGGAGCCGCACAGGCGCCGAGGGGGGCGGGCCCGGTGGCGGAGGCCCGGGCCGCCCGCCCGCCCCGCCCGCCTGCTTGCCTCCCACTGCGAGGCCCCCCGCTGCCTTCCCCGGATACGAGCCGGAGACAAAGGGCGGCGGCGGGGCCGTGCTACCGCCACTCGGCACGGGCGGGGCTGCCGCTTCCGCCTCCATGTTGTCTCCCCCCCAGAACGCTTCCGCCTGCCCGCCCGCGTCGGGCCAAGGAAATGATGGGGGGCGGGAAACGAGGCGGGCGGCGGCGATGACAAGCGGTGCGCTTCAGGGGAGCCACCGCCGCTGCCGGGTGGGTCCCCTCAGGGCAGGCGGAGGGAGGCGGGCAGCCGCTCCTCCTTTTCTCCCGCCGGCGGAGGAGGCGGCGGCGGCGGCGTCCTCTTCCTCGCCGCCCGGCTACGGATCAAGCGCCTCTTCCCCCAGCAGCAGACCAGGGAAAGAGATGGGGAAAGTTGTCCACCTCCACCTCTGGGCACCGCTGGCTCCAGCAAGAGCGAAGGCACCCCGGAGGGGGTGGGGTTGTCCTCCTCGGCCCCCGACCCCACCGCCCGCCCAGCAGGACCCGGCGTCCCCCCCACCCCCGCTACTCCCCTGGCAAGAGGCGCCCGGGGGCGACCACTGCCCAGCCCGCAGCGATCCGGTGTGGCTGCCCGGGAAGGAGGGCGGCCGGGCGCGCCCGGCATGGTGACGCTCTCCTACCTGCTTGGCGAGCGCTTCGGGGGGCGGCGGCGGCAGCCATTGCAACGCAACTCTTCGCTGCCGCCGCCGCCCGCCTCGCCTCTGCCGCTCTCCGCTTCTCTGCAAAGCTCCCGGTTGATCTTAATGTTTCCTTTTCCTCCCCTTCAATATGTTCCAGCAAGCGAGGGGGAAGCGGAGAGCGGCAGAGGCGAGGTGGGCGGCGGCGGCAGCGAAGAGGCCACGGGCGCAGGAAGCAGCAGCCGGAGGCTCGTCTGGCCCCACGGCGCGCCGAGGGCGAAGAGCCGCCTGCTCTCCCCTTGGCCGCCTCTGGTCACTACAGTCGCCATGGCATCTCCCTTTGGCCTGCTGTCCGCGGCCCCTGCCCCCGCCCCAGCGCCCATCCCTGTCCCCCCCGCCTCCCTCCCTGCAGGCGGCGGACAAACTCAGCGAGGAAGCCCGCGATGGCGGCTTCCCTCCCGCACGGACAGGCTCGGTTGCAGAGCTCAGCTCAGGAGAGGCGGCGGGAATGAGGGAGCGTCACGGAGCATGTGCAGAGGGCTCTGCTGGGTGCCACGGCGTTCCCGGGCAGAGCGGAAGGCCGCGCCCTCTCCACCGGGTGGGACCCGCGCCTCCTTCCCTGCGGGCGGGCGAGGCAGGGAGAGAAGGGGAGACGGAGGGGCTCCCTCTCCGGCCTCTGTGCCCCTTCAGGCCCGTCTCTCCGAGGGGGGCGGCGGGAGGGAACTCCCCGTCCAAGGGGAAGTGCTGGGAACCAGCGGCGGAGGTTGGCCGGCTCCTAGAGCGGCTGCCGCGGGCAACTTCTCCGCTCTGTCCGGCTCAAAACCTGGGGCGCGGGAGAGCGGAAGGCTGCGCCCTCTTCACCGGGCGGGACCCGCGCCTCCTTCCCTGCGGGCGGGCGAGGCAGGGAGAGAAGGGGAGACGGAGGGGCTCCCTCTCCGGCCTCTGCGCCCCTTCAGGCCCGTCTCTGCGAGGCCCGGCGCGACAGGGAGGCGCTGCTGGCCCGGGACGCGGCGCTGTTGGAGGCGGCGCAGGAGCGGCTTCAGGGGCTGCTGCGGCTGGAGATGGCGCTGCTCCGCGGCATCCAGGTGCTGCGGCGGGGGGACGGAGCTGGCGGAGGTTTGCCAGGCGGCAGGACGGGGCGGGCGGCGCTGCTGGGGCTGGTGGCGGAGCTGGAGGGAGTGGAGGGACCAGGCGTTCCCGTGGGCGCAGCGCGCGCTCTGCAACCCGCCTTGGAGAAGCGGCTGCGGGAGGCCCTCCGGGTGCACCCTCCCGCCCCATCAATCCCCCCACCCCGCCGTTCGGCGTCCTCTACCCCCGCTAACCCGAGCCCTGCGGCAGCTGGGGGAGCCAAGCCAGGCTCGGACCGGAGGCGGCCAAGGGGAGAGCAGGCGGCTCTTCGCCCTGCACCGCCCTGCCGCTCGCATCCCGGGCCCGCGCCCTCGCCCAGCACCTGGATGCCGCGGAGCAGTGCCATCTCCAGCCGCAGCAGCCCCTGCAGCCGCTCCTGCGCCGCCTCCGACAGCGCCGCGTCCCGGGCCAGCAGCGCCTCCCTGCCGCGCCGGGCCTCGCTCAGTGTGAGAGCCAGGGGGCGGGGTTTGCGGGTGGGGGACAATCGCGTGGAAGGGGCGGGGGTGAGTTCAGCTGCGGAAGAGCCACACTCAAGGGGCCAAAGAGCCACATCTGGCTCGCGAGCCGCCATTTCCGACCCATGTCCTAGACCATTTGCTTTAACAAGAGACTATAGCCAAGCCACCTCTCTTCCATAGATGTCTGGGAGTATGGAGTGTGCAGAATGCTTGTCAAGAACAACCCATGGTATTCCCATAATGAGAGCTGCCAGATCACGTAAACTTCCAGGATCAGTAGAAGGGGTACAGAAAGATTAGTGTGAAGACCAGCAATACTTCTACTTGGTAAGCCTTTTGTATATTATTCCCCTGCAATGTATAGTCTTTGCTTGGTTATATTAGGTTGATTCACATGACATGACCCTCCCTGCTTCTATCAGACACATGTTACATAGGTCATCCCAACCAAAATGATTAGGTTGATGAAGCAATGCTCTTCAAGGAAAGACTACAACAATTGGAGCTCTTTAGCTTGGAACAAAGGACTGTAAGGAGCATCACGACTGAGAGATATAAAAACATGCATGGCATAGGTAAGCTGGATAGAGACTTTTTCTTCTTCACAGTGCTCAAATTTGAGATCAGCCACTGAAACTAAATGCAGGGAGATTCAAGACTAGGAAAGGAAATGCATTATTAAATTATGGAATTCACTGCCAAAAACTGTGGTAATGGTAGCCACTTTAGATGGTTTTAACATGAGTATGGATAGGTTTATGGAGGATCGGGCTATCAGCGGCTACCAATATTGATGTCTGTTTACCACCGCCTGAATCATAAGCAACATGCATTCATTACTGGTTGCTTGGAAGTGCCAGTGGAAGTGGGCTATCACTTTCCATTCCAGGCTCCCAAGCTTCCCAAATCCACCCAGTCAACCACAATATGACAGAATGCTGAACTATGTGGACCTATGGCCAAATCCCACAGTGCTTTTCTACATATTCTTATGTAATTGGTCTAATACATCTAGAGGGCATTCAATTGGTGAAGGTTTGAGCCCCTTCTCTTCACCAAAAGGTTTCTGACTAGTATAGCATGCAGATACATTAGCAGGTGTATGGGAGAGCAGCTTGGGGGCTTTGGAGAATGTGTGGTTGTTGCAGTTATTATAATTCAAGTTAATTTATGGATGAAAATCAAAATTTCAAGTGCAATACTTGGGGGGGGGGGCGAAGATTAGGAAATGAATAAGATTACAGACCAACCAGAGAGAAATAAACCAGCATTACAGGATGTGTGTAAAATGTAAGCGGGCACCAAGGGATTTTGGAGGAAGCCCTTCACACAAGCCCTCAGATGTAGTTTCACCAGAGACTCATTGAAGCATTAGAATTTGGGCTTTATGATCAGTAACCAAAGACTAGCAACTGAGTGTTTTTCGAGTCTTTTGAACTATAACTCCCACAATTCATTGGCACTGACCATGCTGATTGGAGCTAATAGAAACTGAAGTCCAAAACATTTGGAGGTTACCCAATTGTCTAACTTTATCAAAAGTATTTCCTGAGTTGATAAGGTCTGGATCAGTTGAGAGTCAAAATGAAGCCCAAGACTGACGGCAATAGTAAATCTAAAGAAAACTTTCTCATATTGCTCATGTTCTTATCCATGAAGACATGCCAAAACATGCTCTCATCCAGGAAGACAGCAAGAAATGCACTAATAAGCAGGCTGAGCCCCACTCTTCTTCAACAGAAGCCTCTATAAATAAAAAGCAGAGGAGTTCAGTGTGACCCAGCATTTTATTTCATTCCTGGGCAGCAAATGCTATGAAAGAATTGGCAAATTCTCCCTCATTTGTACTGTTCACCCACTGCAGACAGTGGAGAGATGAACTAAGCATTCGAGAAAAATGATTCCTTTTGCACGGAGCATCTCAGAAAAGAGGAGATTCTGCTGCTATTGCTTTTTTTGAACTTCAGATCATCAACTGCAGCTGTCCCTTATCCCTCAATTTGTTAAAAGGCTAGGATCAGTGCCTTCAATCAAGTTGCAAAATATCTGGTAGGGAATTTGCATTTGCACAAGAGGGTCTTCAGAGACCACAGAATTGGCCCATTTAATAAAAAGTTTGAGAACTACTAACCGAAATAGCAGCATTTTCCTTGCATTAGGGCAGGGCTTTCCAAAGTTTTTCCCGCGGTGACACACCAACTGGTGTGTCACCGCGGGAAAACCCAGAAGTGCAGCAGCGCGCAAAAACCCAGAAGCGCTGCTGCCACTTCCGGGTTTTTCGCGCTGTAATTGGTGTGTCACCCCGGGAAAACTCGGAAGCGCTGATGATGATCAGCGCTTCCGGGTTGTGTGGCGACACACCAGACTGTGTGTGGTGACACACTTTTGTGTCGCGACACACAGTTTGGAAAGCTCTGCATTAGGGAGATAGTATGACTCAAAGCCATTTTCATGCATTTTTATTTCTACTACTAAATCAGATAACAGCAAAGGAAACACAAAGAAAAACCTGAGTGACAATTTGACTTACTTACCAGAATGCTCTCCATGTTGAAAATCCAGCCCCATGCAAGGGAAGGCTGACAGCCAGCCCTTCTGGAAAATTCTGAATTCCAATCCCAATTGCTAAATTCCTGTATGAATAAAATGAAACAGATTTATACAACATTGATGCTTGTGTAAGGATGGGGGAAAATACTAGGATTGTCCTCTACTGGAAAAGAAATCCTTATGATTAAATACATCTCTTTAATGTCAATGTTTTTAGCCCTTGAGGCCTAAAACATAATCACTAATGCTTGGCATCCAGCTCATGGTTTTCATCTTCAAAGTGTTCCTCAACTTAGCATTGCCTCTAGGAGGCAAAGAGACATAGAGTTGGGTGGAGAGAAGGCTTGTCAAAAAGAAGCAAGTTTAAAATAGCTAACTCTGTTGAATTCCAAAGAGCTGAAGCACACACCAAAGACACCCCCACATCAAAAGGAAAAAAAAACACCTGGTGGTGGTATTTTGTAAATTCTTGGGAAGTCCTGAAAATCTTGAGTTAAAAAAGGGAAGTTGCAGCCATAGAAGATGTAAATAAAATAATACATCAATTTCAAATAGGATTGAGCATTAGGAATGCCAATGGAGTGTCTGAATGAGATGATTCAATCTCTTTTTGCATGGAAAGCTGAAGTAGTAGGAAAAATGCTAAGCCTAATGTTGCCTAATGTGTATTTTTTTTTCACAAGGCAAAAGATACTGAGATGTTGAGCTTTTAACCAACCTTGTCTTCTTCCCCAAATGTGTATTCCAATCTAAGTCATAAACACAGAGAACAACATGTCCCATTCTGGGGACCTCAAGAGACTCCTCATATAACTCAGAGGTGGAAAAACAAATTTATGCAGACTAGGCTTGAATGAGACAGCAAGAATCTGGAGCTCCTTACTTTCTTACAAAGAGCTTGAACATCATATCTTACTCATGCTTGTCCATATATTAATTATAAACTCTCTCCAAACACCACCAAAGAAGAGTTTTCTGTGATCAAGCAAGCCAAATAAATCATTCCTAAAGCTACAACAATTCCAGATATCTTGAGGTAGCTCAATTCTGCTTTGGCTGCACCCGTCTTCTTTCTTCAAAGAGGAAAGGGCAGATGCAGCTCAAGCAGAGTTTGACTGGCTACTTGTGATCAAAAGGAGGGGGGACTTTGAAAGGGGGGTTGTTCAAGGCCTTGTAGCCAGATTAAGGCCTCAGCCCTAATAAACATAGCTTTACATATTGCTTTCTTTGAAAAAAGAAAAGAAAAGCTGTTTCGACCACAATTGCCCCTTCCACATGCCTTTCTGTATGCAACCTTCTATAACAGAGCTTTCCAAATTGTGTGTTGCGACACATTAGTGTGTCGCGCAAACATAACGAGAAACCTCTGAGTCCCACGCTCAGAGCCTCAAGCGCCTCAAGCACCTCGCTGCTGCTGCCTCCAAGCCCTGCCAGGATTCCGCGCAGGTCCTAGTGCCTGCCTTGTGCCTTTCTGCCTCCAAACCTGCTGTGATTCCATGCAGGTCCTAGTGCCTGCCTTGTGCCCTGCTGTAAGAGGGGAGCTCTGTCCAAGCCTTGCCCTGCTGTAAAGGGGAACTCTGTTTTCATGAGATATGTTGTGTCCCCATACATTTCGCTATTACAATTTATGTATGTGTCCGTATCTCTTATAAGTTAGTTAGTTTAACCTCCGGTTCGCTAGTAAAACTGAATTACTGTGTCGCGAAATGATGCATGTGTAAAAAGTGTGTCACCAACATGAAAAGTTTGGAAAGCTCTGTTCTATAATATACTTTTTGGTATGCATTTCCTCCAGATAACTGCTGTTTTGTGAGGATTTTTTTGGGTTAAGAAAGAATTGAGTGGACTGCATGAATTACGGTCAGCCTGCAATTTCTAAAATCTGATGTCTTTGACATTCCTAGGCTGAACATCCCTTCTTTTCATTCAATACAGATTTGCATTCTTGGAACGCAGGAAAGTGTGCACAACCTTCATCATTATAGCATATCTATATTCCCGAAAGGTGGGAGTTAATATGGGTACAATCAGTTAGAAAGTTAGAAAAGTATTGGTGGTACCAGTTAACAGAGGAAAAGGCTAGGAGATCTGAAAACAGAATGTATTCATATGCCTTCGTCAAAGAGAAATAAAGCATCCATTTATTTTATGGTAGAATTTGGATGTTTAAGTCTGTTGAACACAATAACATAATAAAATAAGGGCAAATTTATTGTCTGGCTTTGAAGCCTTCTAATATGTAAACAAATCTAATGGCTGCAATAGACAATAATCTGCTTAAAGTTGTTAATATATTGTTAAACACTGAGTAACTGATCACCGCTGATAATGATTTTTAAAAAGACAGCTGACCAATGTTAACAATATAAGCATTTAACAATTCATCTATTCAGTGCTTAACCGCTGATGAGTAGAAACATAATTTTTCTAGGAGTGTCAAACCACCAAGGTTTAATTGTCCTTAAAACAGACATGCAGCTTTGAATTTCAGCAAATCTAATCTGCAGAGGCAAGAAAAGCAATGTGGTTATGTAGACACAATATTGAGTTTTAATGTGAGAAATCCAGATTGTAATCTCTGTTCAACCACAAAGCTCACTGGGTGGGCTTGGGCAAGTCACAATCTCTGCAGAATCTACGTTACCGGCTTATTGGAAGGATAAATGAACAAAGAATTGCAAAGTGCTTTATGCATTGTAAAATGTACCTCCCCTTTCCTCTCCATCATCAGTAGTGCCTTGCACCCTTTTCACTGCTTCTGTTCCTCAGAGGAGCTCAGTCTTGGCAGCCATGTTTCCACTACAAGATACTGCATGTGTCTGAACGTGCCGTATTCAAGAAAAATGGAAGCCAAGAATGGGCCACCAATGATCGCTAGGAGTAGCAGGTGAACATATGGATCACTTAGGTAGAGAAGGCAGAAGAGGGAAAGTGAAAATAGTTTTTCAGTAATATCTCTACAAAGATTAATATGCACTCTGGAGACAAATGTTTTCTTACAATACAGCAATGCTGCAAAATAATACTATCATGCTACTTATGATTTAACCGTGAAATAGATTAAGTCCCACCCCCCCAAAAAAAACAATCCTTAAACATTTTTATCACATTTTTTGCCTCTAAAACTGTAACAAGATATATTTTAAAAACCAACTCCTGGAAAGGAAATGATTGTACTTGGAATAATAAAATGTTACTTCCCTATAGGTACTTTCCAAGAAATGGTCAGGGGATTAAAAGTAACTAAATTCTAAAAGGTTACAGACAAAATGCTTGAGTGAATCAGCCTGATTGTTCTCATGGAACAGAAGGGGGTATTAATAAGAAGTGAGCTACAGCTTTACGAGCAAAGCAAACGTTTGAGTTTCATTCCATTTCAGCATACATGGCATAGGAGCAAAAGAGTGCATGTTACATTACATTCTTGGCATGGATGCTGCTGAACTATTGCTTATGAAACTGGGTCCACTTGCTGTATGTTAGAATGCCAGCCTGCAAATTTTCCTATAATGGAATTGTAAAGGAAACTTAAGCTCCTCTTCTTGGGTTTCCCTATTTGATGATGGAATTTGTTGCTCCCAAATATGAAGGATTAACAACGCCAGAGGGCAGACTCTGGATGAGAGTGGTGCACACATTTCTGTTGTCTTCAAGCTCTGCCTATAAAGCTCAGTTGTGCCCTATAGTAACCCCTCTTATGCCACACACATTAACAGTATAATTCCACTCCAAATAACCTAAGTCAAGCAACTGCAACATTCAAAACCCAACAAGGTTACATCTATGATAATGTTGAAAGGTTAGCATAGTTACCTTTCCTAAAGGTAGGGCATCTTGTGTGCACTATACATATATAACTTCTGCCTGTATGGCCTTTCCCCATTCTCCCGACCGGATGGCCAGTTACGTACAGTACTTATGTTGTTTGGGATATGCAAATCTATTCTTGAATTAAAGGAACAGGAAATTAAGTATTACAATATCACTGAGCAGCATCTACAGCACAGAAAAGAAACAGCAGATTTTACTGAGCTCATGTGTGCAGACAACTGTTTTATATAATGGTCATGCTTCTCCCTGTTCTTTCGGGGCATTGTGAATGGGAAGACTGAGGAACAAGCTCTGAGCTCTGGTGGAATCTCTGACAAATCAAGTGAGCTCAGTAGTGGACAAAAGGATGATGCCCTGTGTGATGTGTCAACTGAAAAGAAATGCCACCTATATTCTATATACAGAGTTCAGGATAGATGCATTTATATATCTTTGGGGTTATGCAGTAGCTTGCTTCAGCACTATGCAGCCTCCAGGGGCCATTATCCACATCTTTGGTGGCTTTAGAGATCTACCCTTGTGGGGGAGGCTTCCCCCCTGAAATACGGAGCTGAAAAGCAACAGGGCTTCTTTCTGTGCTCTCTGTTCTTTTCCGTACTGAGAACCTCCCATCTCTTCACAAAGACCGGCTTCATTCTTCAGACAGAGAAAGTTCAACAGCTGCAAGAGAGATCCTTTTCTGACAGATTAAACTCTTGCTTCCTCTTAGGAAAATAAGACTCGGGATGGAAGGAAAAAAATGGCTTTTTGTTGCTTAACTTTTTAACAGCTGACAGAAAGGAGGAAGCTGGAACAAACTGATGAGAATCAAGGGAAGAAGGGAGATGAGGGGAAATCATCTCTCCAAGAAAACAGGGGAGCTGCTGTCTACAAGCTCCCCTACCCCCTCCTTTGCCTCTCCTTAGTACAAAGCAGCTCTTACCAGCTCCAACCACAACAAACTAATGAGTGGGAGAGAGAAGTGTGAATGGAAGAGGCTGTGCTATAAGAAACCACAGATTGCCACTTTCCCCTACCAGAAGGCAAAGCCTGTTTTGACCTTGCTCTAGTTATTCCCTTAAAAAAGAAAGAAAGAAAGAGCAATTAGGTGGATTTTTGTTTTGCTTTGTTCTATAGAGAAAGGATGGGTTAGTCAGGTGATGATGATTGAATGGGAAAAGGAAAGGAATTAGGGAAAATCTAAGCTAATTATATGCATTAAACATCTTGATGCATGTTTTGAGGCAAGGAATCAAACAATGCCGATCCTTCTTGGTCTTACTTTTGAATGGAAAATAAATTCATGCAGGGTGATATTCCCTTTCTTGACCTTTGGGCAGTGTCTGATAATGCAATTCTATGCATTATCAGTGTGCAGATGGAACAGCCTTCAGAACTTACAACCACTCTATAAATGCAGTAAATGGTTTGTACTTGCCAACATTTAAAGTCCCACTTATAGCCAGTATTCGGAAACTTGGGAATGATTTCTCTGCAGCTGTTAGTCCAAAACACTATCAGGCTCCATCTCTCCTTTCCATGTTAGCTAACCACACCCAAATTATGCAAAATACCAATATGCCAAATCTGGTTTAGAAACAGAAGATACTTAATTGTAAAAACAATAAAGAGACAGATGCTGAAGCTAGATGAAGGGCTCCTTTAGCCTTTGTTAAATTCAACAGCATAAGATTAAGCAGATGGAGGATGAAGGCTATGTCTTAGCTTGGGAGTAGCAAAGGTCTCTGGACTGCCTCTTTAGTGATTCAGGACCCCATGTAGGGCCTTTCCTCTGAAAGAACATCTGAGGGAGGTGAGACATTCCTTGGCAAGGGTGAACAAGGCCATATAGCTGCTTCAAGGACCTCCTTGGAAGCTTCCCTCCTCATGGCTACTCAGATCACAACATGAGCTAGGATCCTCAGCCTCTGCTTTACGATGTCTCCTGGGAAATAATAATTGGAACAAAGTTCTTAGAAATGAATGCCATCAAGGAGTCCATCTTTTGGAGCTAATTTTTGCGTGGTTTTTGGTTCAGAGTCAAGAAAGAGGGTTCTAGCAAATGTAGACATTAGTACTACAAATACTTCAAATCTTTTAGGAAAGTAGACTCGTTCGTTCCATGTAGCTCTTTAGGGCTTAACTCTCAGAGCAACAATGTCTGGGGGAGGTGGGATCTAAAATAGTCAAGATGGGGGCCACGGCAGTAATCAAAACCCCATGCAAAGGAGGAGCCATTGTGCTGCTACTGACTGCTATCCTTTTAACAGCCCCCCGCCAATCAGAGGATGGGTGGCTGGCAAATGAAATCAATAGGTTTCCCTATTGTTCTATAATGACAGTAGGAAAAAAAACTGCTAAAAATATATCTCTTTATCTTCCTCAGAAGGTTCTTCTCTATTGCTTGACTCAAAGGGCCACAGTTGTTGCTGTTGTTCAGTCGTTTAGTTGTGTCCAACTCTTCGTGACCTCATGGACCACAGCACGCCAGGCCTTCCTGTCCTCCACTGTCTCTCGGAGTTTACTCAAATTCATGTTCATCACATTGGTGATGCTATCTAACCATCTCATCCTCTGCCGTCCCCTTCTCCTTTTGCCTTCAGTCTTTCCCAGTATCAGGGTCTTTTCCAGTGAGTCCTCTCTTCGCATTAGGTGGCCAAAGTATTTGAGCTTCAGCTTCAGTATCTGTCCTGCCACAGTACCTTCTACCAAAGGGAAAACTATTCATGATTTCCTTAAGCCTGGGAACCAACACCCTAGTACCAAAATATTTGGCATCCAATATTATTTTGTTTTTTGTAGGCTTGTTCCCTGATACATGTCTTATTTATTTAAATACTCTGAACCTGGCCTGAACCATAGATTTCAGGTTGGGAAGACCATTAAAAAAACCCCAATTCAAAGACTGAAGGCAAAAGGAGAAGGGGACGGCAGAGGATGAGATGGTTAGATAGCATCACCAATGTGATGAACATGAATTTGAGTAAACTCCGAGAGACAGTGGAGGACAGGAAGGCCTGGCGTGCTGTGGTCCATGAGGTCACGAAGAGTCGGACACGACTAAACGTCAACAACAAACTTTTTTTTAAAAGGCTAACATAATTGAAACAACACTACCTTGTGCTTATCAAGACCCAGCAAAATTTACTAGGAACTGTTTGTTTGTTTGTTTATTTATTGAACAAATTTATATGGCCAACTTACACACGGTGACTCCGGGCGGTGTACAGGATTAAATTAATCTGGGGAATGAAATGAGTTTCACATTGCTGCCAACTGCATGGCTTTTCATAACTGAGATTCTAAGGCTAAAAAGGTGCTCCCCTGGTCCTTTGCATACTGTAGAGCTTCCAGTGGTGTGACAGAGAAAGGAGTCCTATTTGAAGTTGTACACAGAAACACATGTTAATCTTGGGAAAGTATCTCTTGTGATGGGTATGTAATGCAGTGAAGGAGGTTTCTCTCTAAAATGACTGAACAAAAATGTTTTTGTGATTGGAAGAAACTCTTTGAAGGCTCCCTCATATGGCATGGGATGGAAATGGACATTATAAAGAAATGCACCCCCCCCCACACATACCGAAAGGCCAGTGTCATAATATAAACAGCATTACAATAGATCTGAAGAGCAGCAGCATTTAATAGAATTGGACAAAGTGATGTTCACACTTCCAGGACAGCAAACAACATCTTGAAAAGAACAGCTGCCAACTGAATTCATGAGTTTATTAACACCAGGGGATAGGAAAACAATTCAGACATTAGGAAACATAAGCAATCTCTGAGTAAGAACAAAAGAGGAAAAGAAAAACAGCATCTAAATTAATAAATAACATGTATGTAGTTAGATAGGACAACTTTATAAAATTATTCCAGAGATATAAAATTATAGAAAATCTCATATCCCATCTTGAATTTTATCTTTTATATTTATTTTATCTTTTATATTTGTATTTATATTTATAGTTATATATATATGCCACTTGGATTTTATTGTATTTATATTTATATTTTTATTGTTGGTTTTATTGTATTTTAATGATTGTGAACTGCCCAGAGTCCCTCCTTGAGGGGGAGATGGGCGGTCATAGAAATTTAATAAATAAATAAATATTGAATTGTTTTCGGCAATTGTTATTTTTATTATCTGTAAGCCGCCCAGAGTTGTTATACGTGAGTTGGGCAGTAGAGAAATTTAATAATAAATAAATAAATAAATAAATAAAATCTTTATCACTATCATTAGGACAACTCAAACTCCAAAGGAATAAGACAATTTTCGTCCCCATGCCTCCCTCAATTCTTTCCTTTGCAGATTGTGTTTTATCTCTGAATGCTCCTATTTCCTCTTACTCAACACCCAACTATACCTGATATCTGAAAATTGAGATTTCACAGTACTTGACAACTGACCTGCAATGGTGTTTATTAATTGATTATGATTGCCATTTTCAAATTTTGCCCATACCAGGAAAACTGCGTTCAAAACTGCAGTTTGCTCAGGAAACTTTTGATTCGTAACACCTTCCCAACCTTTCCTTATAACTCTCTGTAGCAGACGAGGATGAGCAGCAAGCAATAAGCAACTGGTCTTTCAACAATCCTGCTATTGAGGCACTCAGGGGAGCTTTCAAAGAGTTGAACATTCTCCACAAAACTGCTTGAAAACCTCTGGCATAAGGTATCTGACCATATTTGGTGGCTGGCATGCAAGAGTGAAGAAGCAGGTGGACCTTCATCTCCACTTGCTGCTTCTGTTACCAGCTGGATTGTGAACTCACAGAGGCCCAGGGCTAATTGCCCTGTAAGATAAAGGAAGAGAAAGAGTCAGGCAGCTTCTGTTACCAGATGGGTTCCCCGCCTCCCATCAGGTATTGAGCTGTTTCCTATTTTATAAGCATTAGCCTATCCTACTATATATGGGGGACCTTTCTGCTGGTTTCTCTAACCCAGAGCTTTCCAAACTTTTCATGTTGGTGACACACTTTTTAGACATGCATCATTTCGCGACACACTCTTATAGCAGGGCATCATTTCGCGACATACTCTTACAGCAGGGCACAAGGCAGGCACTAGGACCTGCGCGGAATCACAGCAGGCTTGGAGGCAGCAAGGCACAAGGCAGGCACTAGGACCTGCATGGAATCCTGGCAGGGCTCGGAGGCAGCAGCAGCTGCGACACACCCAGACACTGCAGCCGACACACTAACGTGTCGCGACACACAGTTTGGAAAGCTCTGCTCTAACCCTACACTGCTTCTTCACCAGCTGGCATGGCATCACCTTGAAGATCTCTACTGATGCTTCTATAAAAAGTGGCAAAGAAAAGAATTTGGCATCCCTACGTATTTGAAAGGTCAAGGCACAGAAAGCCTTCTATAAGCCTAAACCCTTGTTTTGAAAGGCCTGTTCTTTGGTAGGATGATTATGAAAGTAGGCTACATACAGTATTCTTAAGAAGCCCATTTTCACTCTTGCTTAAACTCCCTACATGCATGTGTATTCTTGCATGGCTGGGACCTTAACATACTGTTTTGATTGTTATCGTATTGCCATGAAAGGGCCGATTGTTTTGGGTTTCTACAATTACGTCATGGCTTCCCACTCTGGTTACCTGTCAAAGTGTTTGATCGGGGTTGCAGGTGGGAAGGACTCCTGTGGTAAGCCTTGAGCACTTCCCCATACCTGCCTTACCTGTTAAACCTGGCTGCCTTAACATGCAAAGTTTCCCTCTCCCCCTCCCCTTTTTTAAAAATTCTGCTCTCTTGCATAAGGCAGGCACAGAAAAAGAACTTGGGAGAAATTATATAGAAGCTTTCCAATCTTTTCCAATTCTGCCTCACAGGAGTCTGGGGGCTTCTTTCTGGATTTCTGCACTGAATTAAATCCATATTAAAGAAAACATTTTTCATGAGGAAGTAATAAAAATTGTTGATTTTTCATAATAAAAATTGTTGATTTTTCATAATAAAAATTGTTGATTTTTCGTAATAAAAATTGTTGATTTTTCGTAATAAAAATTGTTGATTTTTCGTAATAAAATTATGAATCATAATATTATATAATATTTTGCAATAAAATTTTAATACAATTGATAAATACCCCCCTACCAACAGTGACTGGAACCAACTGCGGAGGCAGAACAGTGGCCCCCACTGTGATTTTGTCCAACAATTGCCTAGAATAGTCTTCACAGTGGTACTCCAATAAGAGCAGAGAAGTAAACATGCTTCTCCACTCTTATTGCCACAAGGTAAGTCCTAATAAAGGCTTTTATTTATTTATTTAATTAATTAATTTCTATCCCGCCTTTATTATTTTTATAAATAACTCAAGGCGGTGAATATACCTAATACTCCTTCCTCCTCCTCTTTTCCCCACAACAGCAACCCTGTGAGGTGAGTTGGGCTGAGAGAGAGTGACTGGCCCAAGATCACCCAGACGGCTTTCATGCCTAAGGCGGGACTAGAACTCTCAGTCTCCTATCCATGCTTGTTGACATGCTCTGAAAGGTTAGTGATGAAGCCCATTCATCAGTCTGTTAGAACTATTGAAATGGAGCAGAGCTGCAAAGTTCGTGTACAGAAAAAGAATATTGTTTAGAAACAGAGCCCATGAGCATATTAGAGAGATCTAGGTTAATCTTACACCCTTAGCCCACCCAAGCATAAAGAAATACGCGCTTAGACATGGCAGGTATGAAAAGTAAGTACAAAAGAGTCCTTACATTTATTCATTCCAGGTACAGCATTTTTGGTAGATAAATGATGTTCCATTTCTTCTTTGTTTCCCTAAACTTAATACCTCTTGCCCTGCTTGCTGCAAGAGATGCGTGTAGAAAGTGGGAAAAATCTCCTAGGCCCATCCATGGCCTAGAATGGAGCAGCACACAGCCATGTGTATGCTCCCGGTCCAAGGAGGAGAGAGAGAGAGAAAGAGGAAGTGGGAGTGGCCACAAACAGCTTCCTCAAAAGCATGGAGAGCTTGCATCCTAGAGCAGCCATCCATATGCTGATGAGGCATGCTGGATTTGCTAGAATCTCCAACAAGTGAGACAGGATTTACCTGGGCTGAAATTATGCTATTTTTTAAAAAGTAAGATTTGTTCTTCTGTGTACTTGATCATGCTTCCCACCAATTTTAAATAGTGCTTTCCACTACTTATCCTGAACCAGTTGTTAAACTAACTGACCTGTAACTTACAGATCCCTTGGAAAAAAAAATCTGACACTACATTATACTCCAGGGGTATAAACGCATGTGCAGTACTGAATCGCTTTGCTTTCCTCCCAAGAGGCTAAAGAAGGCCCCGCCCTAGTTTCTTGGGCCTTTTCTCTGAGTATCACTAATTCATTTTAGTTTAGCTGGATTTTGTCTAGCAGAGTAGAACAATAAAACACTAGAGCCTTTACACCAAGTCTCAGCGTGTTCCTTCACTCGAAGTCAGGACAAGGACTGAAATTAATGTTAGCCCTTTGAGGTAGTCCAGACAAGAAGCACAACAATGAATACTAGCTCTATTTTTATTGTAAGAATAATATTGTAAGATTTAACCGAATCTTGCAAGTCTGAAAGTATTTCTCCCTTCCTCTCCTTTTACTCTCCAGAAAACTAGGGAGGGTCCCTTATGAAATGATTCCCATGCCTCTTCTCCTTTTGTGGACTGAGATATCTTTTACATGCCGGTTGTCCAGTCTGCGGCTCTCCCTCCTGTCTCTCAAGGTCATTCCCACACACCATTACACCTACTGACTAGTCCTCCATTGCACTCAAGGTGAAAATACTAGCTATGGAGTACAGAGCAGCCCTCTAGCACAAATGGGCATGTATTCCAACATCTCCACACCATTCCTGCCCCAACAGTTGCCATCTGAGGCCGTCTCCTTCTGTCCAATCAGATGCCAATCCCAATTCAGCAATACCTTGTTTTTCTATCTTTGCCTCTTCAAGTCATGCTATGTTTCTATCATAATGTTTTCCATGGAAAGCTATTTCAGAGGCAAATGGCTGCTTTAAAAAAACTCGGATTAATGTAAAAGCAAAATACATGAAGCCACAATCAGGAAAAGGAACATCCACTGCTTCCATGTCTTTTATTAGGAAAAGTAGCCTCATAAAATAACATTGGTGCCATTTGCAATTAGATGCATTTATTTTGTACTTGTGACACTAGACCAGTATTAAGGAAACCTCTGGCAAGCATGGCTCAACCACAAATGATGCTGCCATTCTAGTAATGACACACACAGGACGTTTCTTTGCGTTAATCAAACCATTAGTCCACCGAGTTGAAAATTTTGCCACAGTGACTGATAGCATTTATTCAAAAATTCAGATGAGATTCTTTTCCACTCATCCACAGAGAAGCCAAGGATTGAACTGGGGACCTACTGTCTTCAAATCTATCAGTAAGCTTCAGTGAGTAGACCCTACAATATACACATAACTCCTGTACCCAGGCTTCTTGTCTGTCAAACCAAGGGATGGGCAACAGTGTGTAAACTTGTCCTTGTGCAATTATTAGATCTACAGAGTCACTTGTACTTCATAATGCCCCACTTACCCATCAACATATCACATGTGACACTCAAGCCACATGTTGGCCACCCATGCGTTGGACTTGAGTCCAAAAAGTAACATAGCAACAGCCATCAAAATATTCCGGATTGATTTGAGAACTGGAAAACACATTATCTGAGCTATTCCTCTACCCCTCCAAATAGAAATTATCTGGCTTTTGATTATTAGTCTTTCTACCCTTTGTGGTATTGTTTTAAAAAAGAAATCTTTACTATAGCAAGGCTAGGCAGGCAAACTGGAGGTCAAATATTAAGTTTTTACTGTTTTTGGAACTCCTTTAAAAGGAACCTTCCTCTGAAAGCCTGCTACCTTTAGCTTCCTTAGAAATGCCTCCCCCCCCCCTCAAATTATAAATTGCATGTTAGCATTGGCGAGGCCACACAAAGTACAATTTAATGATGCAGCAACATTGATCCCAAGAAGGTCTAGAGTTGGATGGAGTTTTAAAGCCCTGTAAAGGTTATTAAAATATTTTATTTCAATAGGAAAAAAAAGCACATCTGTGAATTAAAACTGGGTGGTCTGAAGGCAGAATTCAATCTCTTGCCTATCTAAAATATTTTCTATAGTACTTGTGAATTTATGTTTTGTCCCCTGTTATCTGTATCACAATCACAAACCCATTCCTTAAACACATTTTCAACACAATCTCTCCTCTGTTGGAATATATAGATACAGTATCATGTAGCCTAGATTTCATTCTCTGGGTGGGGATGGGCCAGCTTTTCAAAGAGTTATATGGTGAATGTGGAATTGAGAAGCATTTTTGAGTCAGAAGACAGCAGCGTTCCTCAACAACTAGTGAACGCTCTACTGAGAGATTTGTTTGGTTAGACCAACCTTTAACAAACTGAAAAAATTATGCCTAGATTTTTAAAAAAAAATTAATTCTTTTTTAACCTCTGTAGGCTGGTAGGGAACAGATTATTTATTTATTTTCTATCCTGCCTTTATTATTTTTATAAATAACTCAAGGTGGCCAACATAGCTAATACTCCTTCCTCCTCCTCTTTTTCCCACAACAATAACCCTGTGAGTTGAGTTGGGCTGAGAGAGAGAGTGACTGGCCCGAGGTCACCCAGCTGGCTTTCATGCCTCAGGCGGGACTAGAACTCTCAGTCTCCTGGTTTTCTATTGGCTTCTTCCTAGGGCTGAGAGACAGCGATTGGCCCAAGGTCACCCAGCCGGCTTTCATGCCTAAGGCGGAACTAGAACTCACAGTCTCCTGGTTTCTAGCCTGGTGCCTTAACCACCAGACCAAACTGTCTCTCTTATGAAACTGTCTCTCTTATGAAAAGCAGGTGCTTGAGAAAGAAGGTTTGAGTCTCATCATATGGCCAGGTGTCTTGTAAAAGATCAAGAACAGGCTTTGATGCAGTTAAACCATTTTTATACATTTAAACCAGTAACAACAACAACAAAAAATCAAACAGGAGGGCAGCTATATACTACTCATGGGCATCCAAAGGGGGGCAAGTGATGTCACATGTGCTGCAACATCATTGTGGATTCTACCAGATGCCTATGACACTGTATAGTTAACATACTGACCACACAGAATGCTAAGGCATGGATTGCTTGACCATGATTTACTGAATAAATTACAATGGCTAGGTTCCCACAACACAACAACCCAAAACTTTAAAAAGTGAACACATTAAGGCTTAGTGATATGTGAATCCACTCAAAGTATACCTTAGACCTCCTCAGGCTAAGAGTTGTCTCAGACTCCCATGCTGGAACTGAGACGACAACACGGTTTGTACCCTGTAGCCTTGAATCTGGATTCAAGTTACAGCCTAATGACGCAACTGTACAGAGAGGAAGAGGAGCATAGTATTTAAGAAGCTGGACTAGGACAGGGGAGAGTCAGATTCAAGTGCCGCCTCAGTCATGGAAGCTCCTTTGTGGTGTGGCAGTTTAGAAGTTGCCTTAACTTTAATGGTAGATTCTTTAAAGCAGAAACATCCTTTTTTCTGCCTCATGCAGAAAGGTGCTGGGATCTAGTAACGTCAGAAGTACTTCTCTGGAATCATTTTCAAAGCACTCACAGCCTGCTTCTGCCTAGCTGCATATATACCCATTTCTCTCTCTCTCTCTCTCTCTCTCTCTCTCTCTCTCCCCCTCCCCTCCCCTCCCCTCCCTTTATTATTTTTATAAATAACTCAAGGTGGCGAACATACCTAATGCTCCTTCCTCCTCCTATTTTCCCCACAACAGCCACCCTGTGAGGTGAGTTGGGCTGAGAGAGGGGGACTGGCCCAAGGTCACCCAGCAGGCTTTCATGCCTAAGGCGGGACTAGAGCTCTCAGTCTCCTGGTTTGCCATTGGCTCCTTCCTAGGGCTGAGAGAGAGAGTGACTGGCCCAAGGTCACCCAGCCGGCTTTCATGCCTAAGGCGGGAATAGAACTCACATACTCCTGGTTTCTAGCCCAGCACCTTAACCACTAGACCAAACTTTAAATTTAAATTTAAATTAGGAACAAAATCCACAGGTATATAACAGAGTCCATCCTGAATCATATATGTATAAAAATATTCTTGTTGCTTCTACTTTTTAAAAAATGTACTGGCACATAGAATCAGTCCATTTCTATGAGGCTGATGGTAGAAGTCAATCTTATGACTACCCTAAGTAAATTTTGCTTTTTAAAAAAATGATTAAAATGCTGAGTGTCTGTAAATGCAGTTATTCTTCACCAATTATACAAAAATATCCTAAAATGAAATGAATAAGTAAGTCCACCATTTGAACTAGCATTTTGATTTTTGTCCAGCTGTTGGCTTTATGACTGGATATATTTCTTAAAAAAAGATACTCTGAAGGGTCCTATTGAGTCAGTCAGCTGAACTAACAGAACCTGATCAGCTTTTCTTGGTCTCTCCTGCACATTCCTTGTCGGTAATCTTGAGTGTCATTCTCCAGTGCTTGAAACCCAGTAGTGCCTTTTATTGGGCAAATTTATACTTGCTTGCCAATAGAATGAGAAAGATGAGAAAAAGAAGAATTCTTTTCAAGCAGGGAAGGGAAACTTTCTAAAAAAAAAGTCTTCATTTTGGTTACAAAGAGACACAATAAGTATGTCTGGTGAGCAGGTGACATGGTGTGTTTGTGTGTTTGTGTGCGCACACTACCAACTTTTAATTTGCACTGTACTGGTTTGCTTGTTCCTTCTCTTGATAAAAAAAGTACAGGCATAGAAAATGTCACTATACCGTGCTCTTGAAAGCCACAATGATCAGAGACAACTTATAATGAAGATAAGCCTGCCTCAAATGAATAAAAGCAGGCATGCTGCAAAACTAAGCATCAACCTCAAGCTCAAATAGGGCTCTTCTTTGCGGATGTGTTAATGTGCATTCCTCTAGTCCAGGGGTGGGGAACCTTTCTTCTGCCAAGGGCCATTTGGATATTTATAACCGGGGACCGGGGGGCGGGGTTTCCGGGATTTCCGCGGACCGGGGGCCAGAGTTTGTGGGCGGGAGCCAATCACAAGCACCGGGGGGCGGGGTTTGCGGGCAGGAGCCAATCGCGTGGAAGGGGGCAGGGTTTGCGGGCGGGAGCCCCATGGGCCTTAGGCGGGAGCCCCGCGGGCCGTTGCCCACCCCTGCTCTAGTCCCTGAGTCAGCAGAAAAGTATGTTGGCATAATTTGTGCTGCCCCAGTGGCACAACAATAATCTGCCTCAATGGTTTGGGAGTGGTCCTGTCCTTATAACTTTAATGTAGAATAACATATGGACAGTGATTGGTGGATTCACCTAACTTCATTTCTCTTCCCACCCATTATCACCATCTGACTGAAAACAACAACAACATTATTCACGCTCTTTAAGGTATGGTGATTTGGGTGAGTGCGGGGGATGTAGGCTTCTACTTTTCAAGTTGCCTGACTGACCAGTTGCTGGTACAGAGTTGCTCTATGGCTGTAACCTGCCACACGAGCTGTTTCTCAGCACAGATCTACTGATTTTCTAGAAGACTGATAAATGGCGATCCCACTGCAGGACGCTGCACTGTCGTAATTCCGAGCCAGTTGCAGAGCACTTGAATCATGATCATGTGACTGTGGGGACACCGCAATGGCTCCAACTACAAGGACCCGTCATAAGTACCCCTTGTTCAGTGCCATCGTAACTTTGAATGGTCGCTGAACAAGTGGACCTTAAATGAGGACTATCTGTACTTGCAAATCCATAGAAAACTGAAAATTTATTTATTTATTTATTTATTACATTTATATCCTGCCCATCTCCCCCACAAGGAGGGACCCTGGGCGGTTCACAACAATTTTAAAAGAATTAAAACAATAAATATCAATAATAACGATATAAAATTACATATACTGTATGTATGTATGTATGTATGTATGTGTGTGTATGTATGTATGTATGTATGTATATATATATATACATACATACACACACACACACATATACATACACACACAGACACACATATATATATATATACACACATACATACAGCATCATACAATTTAATCCAAGAATGGTAGATCTTATTCCACTGATCAACAAGGCTGGTCGAAATCTTAATTAATCCATCTATTTTTTTTAAAAAATGTTCATACACTTGTCAAATTATGGTACATGGACTAGCAAACCATCTTTCTTCAGCTTCAATGAAATACTTGAAAAAGAAGATCCAAATCTGCCAAGATAATATGAAGACATGTGGTAAGAAATAAGAGAAAAAAGGAAAAGACAGTGTACTTGGGTGAATGTCAAGTCTATATGACTCAGTAAAATCCTTTAGATCTGTTTGGAATAATGCCTAGTACAATTTGTTTCACACATTCCTTCAAAGTCTAGCTTTTTACCATGAGCCCAAAGAATACTACAATGGAAAAATATATTTTTTCTTCTTTGGGGCACAAAGTTTCACTTGTGACTGGACTTGGTCCTGTGCTATGACAAAAAGTTCTTTCTTCACAGAATTTAATGGTCACAATGGCCTTGGAGGGGAGTTGAGTGAGGAATGGACTCACTTGGCATTTTTTTGGCCATATCTTTTGAAAGGGCCCAGCTAAATTAAGATAAACACTTCATTTTGTTGTGTTGAAACTAAACGTTTAAAATGATTATTTATTATTATTAATAATATCATAATCATCACATCCAAGTAAGGCGAAAAGTTACAGATACAACTCATAAACCCTAAAACAGAAGAAACAGTAATTATAATTAAAACTTTGACAAGGTTTATATTAAATATACTGTATTGCAATTAGTAAAGGTAAAGGTACCCCCTGCACATTTGTGCAGTCGTGTCCGACTCTAGGGGCCGGTGCTCATCTCCGTTTGTTAGCCGAAGAGCCAGCGTTGTCCGAAGACGCTTCCGCGGTCACGTGGCTGGTATGACGTGCGCGGAACGCTGTTACCTACCCACCGAAGTGGTACCTATTCATCTACTTGCATTTGCATGCTTTCGAATTGCTAGGTTGGCAAGAGCTGGAGCGAGTGCGGGAGCTCATTCCGCACGCAGGGCTAGGGATTCGAACCTCCGAACTTGCAATCTTCCGATCAACAAGCCTGCAATCTTACCCACTGAGCCACTACGCCCCTAAGGTATTGCAAGGAAGGTATTGCAATTACCTTCCAACAAATATGCAGAATATATCTGTTTCTGAAATCAGCATCATGATGTTTGCAATGAATGATGAAATTCATTGGCGATCACTCGTAGCGGAGTAAGATTGTCTTCCAAGGGAAAATTTTAACAGTGGATCCGTAAGTGGCTGTAAAGGCCAATTCTGGATCCGCACAACCTCCCACAATGAGGGCATAGGTTTCCGGGTGGGAGACGGTCATGATGAGGGTTTGCTTGACGTGCCTTCCTTTTAGCTCTTTTCTCCCTTTCGCCCTGTACTCGTGCTTCTTCAAAGTCCATAGCGCCTTTAATAAAGGCTGACCTCCAATTGAAACGCTCATGAGTTAGGGCTTCCCAGTTCTCAATGCTGATATTACATTTTTTTAAATTAGCTTTGAGAGTATCTTTGAATCTCTTTTGCTGTCCACCAATATTCCGTTTTCCATTCTTAAGTTGGGAGTAAAGTAGCTGCTTTGGAAGACGATGGTCAGGCATTCGAACAACATGGCCGGTCCAGCGAAGTTGATGTTGGATGATCATTGTTTCAATGCTGGTGGTTTTCGCTTCTTCTAATACGCTAACATTAGTCCGCCTATCTTCCCAAGTAGTTTGCAGATTTTTTCGGAGGCAGCGTTGATGGAATCTTTCAAGAAGTTGGAGGTGGCGTTTGTAGAGGGTCCATGTTTCACAGGCGTACAGAAGGGTTGGTAGTACAATGGCTTTGTAAACAAGCATTTTGGTCTCCCTGCGAATGTCCCGATCCTCAAACACTCTATGCTTCATTCGGGAGAAAGCTACACTCGCAGAGCTCAGGCGATGCTGAATTTCAGCGTCGATGTCGGCTTTTGTAGATAGATGGCTGCCGAGATAAGAAAAGTGGTCGACATTTTCTAGTGACACACCTTTAATCTGGATTGATGGCACTGCGGAGGGATTGGTTCAAACTTGCTGGTAAAGCACTTTGGTTTTTTTAATGTTAATCGAGAGGCCGAGCTTTTCATATGCTTCTGCAAAGATGTTTAGGATAGTTTGAAGATCTTCCTCGGAGTGTGCACAGACTACGTTATCATCAGCATATTGAAGTTCTATAACAGAAGTTGCAATTACCTTATTTTTTTTGCTTTCAGCCTACTAAGATTAAAAAGCTTTCCATCTGTTCGATATATAATTTCTACACCAGTAGGAAGTTTCTCTTCAACAAGGTGTATAATCATAGTGAAATGTGATAAGAGAATGATGAATGATGAAATACACAATCCTGACTGCTGTAATATAGCCCAATCTTAAGAAATATTGGCTTGCAAGTAATTATCCATCTTCCAAACTGTCAGTATCTGACATCCTCCCAGATCCCTTCATCACTTTTGAGGCCAGTGCCTAACATGACCTTTTTCTATATCAAAAACATGGCAAAAAACTGAATGTTATAAGAAATGTGACTGTAGATAAATGTAGGTATATAAAGCAGACTGAATAACCCCTAGTCTCAGTGCTAAATGTCACTGAATGCCACCTCCTTTGGTATCAAAAGAAAATTCTACAGCCATCAGCCTTCTCATCTTGTTCTACAGTAAGTCAGCATTGTTACAAATAAACCTTTACCATCCATGCCGAAAAACTACCCGACTTATTGATAATACGCTTGCTGGAAGAACTTTCTCTATGACTATAGGAGAGGATATTAGCGTCCCTGAAATATTAAACAATGGACTACCACAAGGCTCGGTTCTTGCACCCCTTCTTTTCAATCTATACATAGCTGACATACCACACACAAAGTCTAGGAAGTTTGGCTACGCGGATGATTGGGCTATAGCCACTCAACATAAATCCTTTGAGACAACTGAAGATGTCCTCACTTCCGATCTAGACATACTGGATAAATATTTTCGTAAGTGGAGGTTACAGCCCAATCCAACTAAGACGGAAGTAACATGCTTCCACCTTTGTAATAGATCAGCAGGTAGAGAGCTCAACGTTCAATTTAAGGGAAACCGGCTCAATCACAACATGCATTCCAAATAACTCGGGGTCACACTGGATAGGACACTTTCCTATAAAGAACACCTGGTGAAGACTGCTGCCAAACTGAGAAGTAGAAACAACATTCTACACAAACTATGCGGCACTAGCTGGGGCTCGACAGCAGATACGCTGAGAATGTCCGCACTCGGCCTGGTTTACTCAGCAGCAGAGTACTGTGCCCCAGTGTGGCTTAATAGCCTGCACACGAGAAAGATCGATACACATCTGCATGAGTCAATGCGCATTGTTAGTGGGACAATACGACCTACTCCCACATACTGGCTGCCTGTTTTGAGCCATATACTGTACCACCTCCGGATGCAAGACGAAAGAGCGCCCTTCTTCAAGAATATCGGAAGATTATTGGTAATCCCGAGCTACCAATACTAAATGACATAGCCTGCTTGGAGCGAAACAGGCTGAGATCGAGACATCCAGCCATTCCTACTGCTAAAGCTCTTCTAGAAGATGATATCAATATCCACAACACATGGAAAAAACATTGGCTAGAAAACTGCCCTCCACAATGCCGAAGCTTGCTCTGCATCTTGGAAAAACCACCTGGATTTGACCAGCCCCGTGTGATATGGACAACCTTGAACCGAATTTGCACAGGTCATGGTTGATGTGCAGATGCCCTTTATAAATGGGGCAAAACAACAGCATCGAATTGTGACTGTAGGGCCGAAAAACAAACTATCTAACATATAGAGTGTCAAAACCGAGTCTACAATGGAGACTTCCATTGATTTCCTGGCTGTGACAACTGAAGCAAAAAACTATATTTGTAACCTAGACATACATTTGTAATTTTCCTGTCTATATTTTATATTTCATACTGATTATGCTCTATGTTTTTTATTGTAATGCGATGTGAATGTGCCATACGATAAATAAATAAATAAAATTTTATCATACAGTGTTTAGAGTGTTATATATACGCTGGTCCCAATGTTCACCATTAACACTTGCTCACTGAACTAGCAATCTGCTAAAATACAGTTTTGGACAAGATGGTTGGAAATAGCACCAGCATCCCAACATCTGGAGTCTGCTATCTGGCCATCCTAAATGTGTTAAAACTGAGGGACCCTATCTTTAACTTACTTCCACTGCAGTTACTTTTAATGATTTACATGTTCTAATTAATTAATTAATTAGTTCTTGTTTTGTCAACCTGGCTGACACAAAGTTCCAGAAAGCTAATCCTTATTAGCACATGACTCCCTAAACTTATCATTTTTTTTGCACTGAAGATGTTGCCTAGTCTGGCAATGAAACGTCTGCAAGAAAACAACAAGGCTCAGAGAGCACCAAGGACTCCACACTTGATTATCAAGCCAACCACAGCGGAAAGGGGAGTCTATCCCAGTGACTGACTGTGGGTCCCATGTCTATGCAAATTCATCCCATGTTTTGAGACAGAGGAAAACTATGTTAGTAGCATAGGACTGGCAGAAGCCTTGAAATGGAACCCTACTTTGTAAGCAGTGGGAAGCAATGCAAAACACAGCATAAGTAGCCCAAAGCAAGGAAACAACTTGTCTGATCTCACAAGAAAGGATAAATGGAAGCCTCCTCAAAGTCAGGAAAATACTTGCTCAAGGAGGCTCCACACCTCAGAAGTTATGCTGGTATTTCTTAGGTGAAACAAGCCTGGGGAAATAGTTAATATAATTGTGCCTTGTATTTCCATTTTCCATCAGGCCCTCTTTTTCTTAAAATAAAAAAGTTCTCTCTGTAGACTCAACCACAAAGCTAGCTTCTTCTGCACCTGTGTTTTACAACTCTGAGTTGTACAACTCTGTTGCTCAATATATGCTCATAGTACTTCTTGGGTTTTTACTGCCAATCTATATTTGTGTTTGCTTTATGTATGGGGCTTCCTACCAAAACAGTCGCTCCACTTCCTCAGTGTGGGCTGCTGCAGAATTCAGAAATTCAAGCTGAGGTTGATGCAAAACGTTCCACTATCATATGGTTCCTTTTAATCAGTCCCATGAGGCAGAGGCATTTTGAGAGGGGTAAATCAGCTCATTTACACACATGGTTTGCCCTTCTCTTGACCTTCCTTTTGGGAAAGCTGCCAGAGACCGACTCATACCTCTGCTCACATCTGGAGAGAGCTTTGCCTGCATTCCACAGGTTGCTATGCTCAACAGGAACATTTGGGGCACCCACTTTATAAGTGCACTTTAATTTCTTCATTTCTGACTGCACACACCAGCATTGCACAATGGTAATACTTCGGTAACAACTGAGTGAGCAAGAAGGGCTAGATATTTTGATTAATTAATGACTACACAAGGCTCAGAGAGGCAGCAGTTGGGAACAAAGCAGCAGCGACTGGCTCAGCTGCTTATCTGCCATAGAAGGACCAGGCAGAAGCTAATTTGCCCAGCTCTGGCTCCCAACGGCTTTGTTCTATTCTTAATGGATCAACAAGGCTTACCACTGGCAGAGCTAATTAAATACAGAGAGGTTTTGCTTGCCAATTGATGACTCAGACCAACAAAGGTTGGACAGAGGAGATAAACTGTCCAAATTGAAAGAAAGAAACAGACCAGGCTTCAGTTACATTTGGTCCATTAGGCTGAGATGAGTGGTGAGAATTTTGGAGGATGGTGGTAGTTGGGAGAGGAAACATGGTGGCTCTGGATAGCTGCAACACAGCAGGTAGGGTATTCTCCAGGGGTGTCGTCTACATTAGACAACGAACAGTTCCAGCAAAAATTGGCCACACCAGCCATTCAAAATGAGAAATATCAAAGTAGGGAATAATCAGGATATCCCAATACATCCTTAACAAGCTAGATGGTTTCAACAAAGATACAAAAAAGAGAGAACCCCAATGACTCACATCAATATCTCTAAGACAGAGGTTTTTACCCTCTGTGATGCCATGAACCACTAACATTTCAAACAGGACAGAGCTATCTCTTCAACTTAATATAAATTAAGGAATCTGCTCTCAATAGTCAATTTAACTACTTGAAACCCAGGAAATGCAATGGTTTGGGAATGTAAGACTGACAGAAACAATCTTGCTTATTTAAAAAAAATCCCTTTGATTGGATGGCATTTCTTGATAATAAAAGGTTAGAAAATTCAGTCCTAACTTCTCCCATCCTCTTTTTAATATTGCTGATAGGGTACACAGTTAGATAATTCAAAGGCTTGACTAGTTAAGAGGTGTCAGTTGCAATCCCAAACTCACTGGCCACACTTCAACTTAGAACTGTGCTGATGTCCTACAGTTTTGTGCTCAGAGTCCTACTGAACGAAATAAGGACATGTACATATAAACATTTGGGAGGAATTTTAATCCACAAAGCACAATTGGACACATCAAGGGCTATTAAAAAGGAATCAATAAGCTAATTCTGGTGCTTAAGTCTCAGTATTTTCAATAGAACTAAGATTGAAACTCACATGTTTCCTTGCACTGCCTAGACAAGCTGGCTGCCCAGAAACCTGGAGCACAATCCTGCCAGGTTCAGGGATTTGCCTGTGCGTGCAAGCCCAATGCCCTGTCAGATATGCTCTGGGCTGTTCTTCCCATTCTGCCTAGATAAGGAGGAAAAATATGAGATTTTGCTTTAGCTGTAGTATGTGTGACAATTTAACAAGTGGGTCTCATGAACCAGTCTGAGCCAGCTAGATAATACTCTGGCAATGTCACCTCAGTGATGGTTGTCAAGCGTAGAATTGGGAAGGAAGAATTATCAATGATAAAGCTCTATACCAGAGCTTTCCAAACTTTTCATGTTGGTGACACACTTTTTAGACATGCATCATTTCGCGACACACTCTTACAGCAGGGCATCATTTCACGACACACTCTTACAGCAGGGCACAAGGCAGGCACTAGGACCTGCGCGGAATCACAGCAGGTTTGGAGGCAGCAAGGCACAAGGCAGGCACTAGGACCTGCACGGAATCCTGGCAGGGCTCGGAGGCAGCAGCAGCCGTGACACACCCAGACACTGCAGCCAACACACTAACATGTCCCGACACACAGTTTGGAAAGCTCTGCTCTATACAGATGAGGGAAAGGTTAATGATCACCCAGTCTTCTCATTACTTTTCACTGCAAGTTTCTAATATTAGTTGAATGCATCAAGTGCTTTTTGTAAAACACCTGAGAGGAAGATCAAAAAGTCAACTGGGAGCCAAACAGTTGTACATTTATCTTCAAACACATAAGGCCCTCTGATATTTTCCAAAGTGATTCTTTTTTTTATAAGAATTTTATTAAGTTTCAAACAAAGATAAAAGCTACAGAAAAACAAAAAAGAACAAAGAAAAAAAAAGAACAAACTAAAAAAGTGTGGAAACACAAGATACATTTTTTTTAAATTACAAAAAGAGGTGACTTCTGACTTTTAATAACAAGGATATACAACAATTTTCCATAATCAATCCCTTACTCCAGGGCTTTCCAAAGTTTTCCCGCGGCACCAAACCGCCCTTGGTGTGTCGCCGCGGGAAAACCCAGAAGTCTTGCTGCCACGGCAGCGCGCAAAAAGCCGGAAGCACTGCTGCCGCTTTCGGTCTTTGCGTGCCGCCGCGGCTGCGGCGCCTTCAGATTTTCATGTGTCGCCGCGGGAAAACCTGGTGCGGGCGGGGGCGTGCATGGTGGCGGCAGCGGCGGCAGCCTCCGTTAAAACGCGGAAGCACCGATGGCGCGCCGGTGCCACCGCCGCCGTGCACACCCCCGCTGCCACTTCCGGGTTGTGTGGCGACACAGCCGACTGTGTGTGGCGACACACTTTTGTGTCGCGACACACAGTTTGGAAAGCTCTGCCTTACTCTATATTAAACCAAAATCATAACATTTATTTAATTATTTCCTTGCTACTACTATTCTATACATTCCTATCTACTATAATAAAGATCAAACTAAAAAACATTGTCTGCCATTGTACTTGATAATACAACAATTTTAATAATCTTAATCATATTAAACCCAAAACCAGACATTTATTATTTTTATTATACCTTAATAAAACCGCCCAGAGTCCCCTTGTGGGGGGAGATGGGCGGTGATATAAGTTAGAAATAATAAATAATAAATAAATAAATCTTAATCCAAATTATTAAAGATAAATGAAGTCAGCCGAACCCTAAAAGCAATCCAGATAAATATTCTTAAACCCTTATCCCACTTCAAAATAAACCAGAGCATTTACATATCCCCACAATGCACACAAAGCATTTTTCTTAAAAAAATCGAACAGCCCAACTGCCCCCTCAAAAACTCCGACTTCTCTTCAGAAGACTTCCCATATATAATAACCCAGTGCTTTCCAAACTGCTGCCGTTGGCGACACACCAATGGCGGCAGCAGCGGCGTGCACGGTGGTGGCATGCACGGCGGTGGCGGCAGCGGCCTTGTGTTTTCCACTAAAACGCGGAAGCGCTGATGGCGCGCCGCTGCCGTCGTCGCTGCCGCTGCCGCCGTACACGTCGCCATCATGCGCGCCCCCGCCATGCACGTCCACTTCCGGGTTGTGTCGCGACACACAGTTTGGAAAGCTATGTAATAACCCCTTCTTTTCCATGGTGTTCCATCAGATCATCAATTTCACTTATAGCTTGCAACTCGATCTCTCCCTTTAATTTCTTCAACTCGACTATCTGATCTTCATCCAGCATTTCAACAGAAGTCGAAGAGACATTTCTGTCACTGTTAAATTCCTCAATTTAATCCACGACATCCCCAACCAGATGACACATTTTAGACCTCATATTTTCCACAATGTCCTGAATGCCTTGCATAAAAACTTGGTAGGAATCAGAAAGAATCTGTTTAAAATCTCAGTGGAAGTCAGAGAAAGTCTGTTTAAAATCCTCCATGTCTAACGCAGTAGATTATGGCGCCCCCTAGGAGCTTAACCAGCAAAAGTCGAAGATATGAAAGAATTGCAGAATGTTTTTACACAAGCGAAAGTGAGATATGCAGACAATTCCCCAGGGAAAGTAGAAGCAGAAAACTAAAAGTCCAAAACAGCTGATTCAACGTGTAGGAAAATGCTAATATCTTCAAATTTAGTACAAAAATAACAGGGAGACAATTATTTACTCTCAATCCTCCTTAATATTTGGAGGGAAAACAAAGTCCAAAACTTAAAAAGAATTTTTAAAAAAATTGATACCAAAAATAATGATAAGCACCAAGAGAACCCGCTTCTCCTTGCTGTAGAAAGCCTCTCTTAGGGTACGCTTGGGTGATTTAGAAATGGAGTGGCCAGTCTTAGTGCCCCTTTAAGGCTACAGCGCGGCTTGGAAAATGGTCGGGTCCCGGCCTCCCGGCTGCTCTTAGCAGTCGAGCGCAAACACTGTTTGCGATCTTCTGGCTGCAAGCAGCCATCTGGAGGACAGATGGGGTGATTCCAGGTGTTTTCCTTTTTCCGGAAAAACACTCCTGGGCTTCAGGAAAACCCCCAAAAAACTGCCGTGTTGTCAGTTCTGCCCACTGAGCCCGTAGGCACAGCTGTTCAGTCCGCCATGTCCCCACTGGAAGTCCCCAAAGTGATTCTTTTGATATCTTTACATATTCTTCCTTATAGACTAACTCTTTCACTGGTAGAAATAATATTTACCCTAGGAACAAATTATTGGAAGAATAACAGTCTAGCAATTATTCTAGTAGAATGTATTTACCTCTTGTAGCTTTCCCAAACCTGTGATTTAAATGCTTTTGGAATTCTCACCATAAGCCCAAATATCTCAAATAATTGCAAACACTGCACATGTTTCTTGGTCCATCAGAGTAAAGGTAGTGGTGGCCTATAAATTCTTTTGACTCTCTATAGAAAAATAGAGTGACTTTATGGTCTTATGCACTTGGTTTTTTAACTGATCTATTTCTTAGCAAACTTCTATTCTCTCATTGAATTCAATGATATTTATTCATAGTTAAGTCTGCAAAGGATTCCAGCTTTAATTGCATGGACGTAATCCTAGCAAATATAAAAAGGAGTATTTATAAGTATCAAATCCACAGATACATAAAGGTTCCCTTAAGTATCAAATCTATCATTACATTTTCTCTAGCTGTACTTTATATTTAGGCTGACCATATGTACCGTTTTCAATGGGACAGTACCATTTTTTTCACATTTCCCGACCGTCACGTCGTTTTAATATAAATGTCAATTTTGTCCTGTTTTTTAAAAAAACGTGTCACTGGTGATGTCAGAATGGAGCCTGACTCAGAGTTGAGGGAGAGGGAGCTCGGCAGCAATGGTTGGAAAATTGCAACAGAGTTTAATTCAGTGGGAAACCTGCAGCAGGAAAACCAGGAGAAGCTGACTGGTGGTGATCAAAAGGTCGAGCCGCTACCACCTATCAGCACCAGGGAAAAAAGGGCAACAAGATGTGCCAAATGGAAAGCGAACCGGTTGGTTCCTATCCAAAAACGACGGGAAGAAAAGAATTTAAAAGGACGTCCGAAGGAGGAATGGGTTGTCGGGGGCAACCATTTAGAATCCTGCTTCAAGCCTCATCTTTTGCCTCCAGCCAAAGCCTCTGCAGAACTCGAACTTGAAGGCGCCATAGGTCCTCTTCCCTCCTCCGCTGTACCCAGCCTTCCTGCGCCTTCTCTACCTGTCGCCGATCCTGACCCAGCCTCACCAATCCAGCCAGCCGCCACACTCCGCCTTCCTGTGCCATCCCTGCCTGCCGCCGCCGATCCTACCTCAGTAACCTCACCGATCCAGCTCACCACCACACTCCGCCTTCCTGTGCCTTCCCTGCCTTGCCGATTCCACCCGCCTTCCAACTCCGTCACCCTGCGCTTCCTCTGCCATCTGTCGCCTTGCCAGACTGAATCTTGCCTCGCCGTCCCTTCAAGCCAACCGCCCGGAACCCTCCGTGTCGCACCGCTCAATATGTTCATGTAATAAAACTTTTTTCATTTTAATGAAAACAAAAATCTTTTTATATATACAGTAATCTGTTTAAGGACCAGCAAATGGATCTTAAAAACTCTTTAAAACTTTTTTTATCATCTTTTTCATGAATATGGAATATTACATAAGTTTAACCCCATCCCATTTTCACCATCCCAATGTCCCGTTTTTGTCTCAAGGAAATGTGGTCAGCCTATTTATATTATGCAACTGCCATGTACTGCAGGGACATCTGGGGGCAAACAGCACTTTTGGGGGGGGGGGGCTGGGGTGGAAAATGAAGGGAGGAAGAGAGGAAGGGGGAAGGAGAAGGAGAAGGGAAGAAAGAAGTAAGTACAAGAGAAACTGTCACTTCTGTAACAAAGGAAACTATGGTCAGCATAAACAGAAGATGTAGTTTTCATGAGTTCCATAAATCAAGAATGCTAGATTTTAAACCACCGAAGCCGTTTCTTTGATTCCTGAATGTGAGATACCTGGACAACTGTTATACTTGCAGGAAAGAAAGGATAAGGTAGATGCCAGCACATCTTTTATCGGACAATGAACTCTTCAAATAGGAATTATCTCATTGCTAGGCAGCAGCACAGAGGGTTTCAAACCATTTTCTGATATATAGCAGAAAATGCCAATTCATTTTCCCTGGATTATTTCCAGCATAGATTTGGGTAATGCTACCGATATCACTAATATTAACTAGAAAGAACATAGCATTACATTCATAATAGACATATATCTAAATAACTTTAATTAAATGGCAATACCTCATGTTGCCTACTGTATTGGATAAACAATCTACAGTTGCAATCGAAATTATTCAACCCCCATTGCAAATCAGGTCTATTGTCAAAATTTACAGGCTTTCAGCTGTTTGCAATGAACAAATCTTACAAAAGCAATTGAAATAGCTCAATGCAACAAATGTTTCAAATGGTGTCCCCAAATTCAACTGAAAATGCAACTTATAATGACTTCTCCAGTCTCAAAATTATTCAACCCCTGCATGGCAAGCATCTTCAGTACCCAGTAGAGCACCCTTTTGCTGTTATGACCTGCTGCAAACGAGATGCATAGCCAGACACCAGCTTCTGGCAGCATTCCTGAGGAATCTTAGCCCATTCCTCATGAGCAATGGCCTCCAGTTCAGTAATATTCTTGGGTTTGCGTGCTGCAACCGCCTTCCTCAAATCCCACCAGAGATTTTCTATGGGGTTCAAGTCAGGTGACTGTGATGGCCACTGTAGAATCTTCCAGGACTTCTTCTGCATCCAAGCCTTAGTGGAATTTGAGGTATGCTTGGGATCATTGTCCTGTTGGAAGGTCTAATGACGCCCAAGCTTCAGCTTCCTTACAGACGGCATGACGTTTTCTCCTAGGATTTCCTGATACTTCAATGAATCCATCTTGCCTTCCACACGCTGCAGGTTTCCAGTGCCAAAGGATGCAAAGCAGCCCCAGAGCATCACCGAGCCACCACCATGCTTAACTGTAGGCAGAGTGTTATTTTCAGCGTATGCTTCATTCTTCTTCCTCCAGACATACCGCTGATCCATCGGGCCGAAAAGTTCAGGTTTTGTTTCATCGCTCCACAGAACAGAATCCCAAAACTTCTGTGGCTTATTTATATGATTTTGAGCATATTGGAGCCAACTTTTCTTGTGCTTTTGGGTCAGTAGTGGTGTATGTCTTGGAGTTCTGGCATGGACACGTTCTGTGTTTAGTACGTGCCTTACTGTGCTCACTGAAACCTCTGTGCCTGTTGCCAAAAAGTCTTGCTGCAGGTCTTTTGCAGTCACTCGAGGGTTTCTCTCCACCTGCCTTCTCAGAAATCTGGTTGCAGCCATTGACAGCTTCCTTTTTCTGCCTTGTCCAGGTAGTGTTACCACTGTTCCTTTAACTTTGAACTTGCAAACTATGCTTCCAACGGTGTCTCTAGGTACATTCAGTGCCTTTGCTATATTTTTGTATCCTGTTCCTTGTTTGTGAAGGGTGATGATCTCTTCTCTTACCTTTTTGGACCATTCTTTTGACTTAGCCATATTTCTAACATGCAGTCAAACGTGACACTCAACAAACCCCTAGCCAGTTCAGGCATTTCATGTGTTCCAGCTCAAGCACACCTGGTGCAACTAATGAAGCCCTTGATTAGTTGCATCAGGTGTGCTTGAGACAACACCTGTTTTGCATACTGTATGTGTTGTGACAGATTCTATTCAGGGGGTTGAATAATTTTGAGACTGGAGAAGTCATTATAAGTTGCATTTTCAGTTGAATTTGGGGACACCACTTGAAGCATTTGTTGTGTTGAGCTATTTCAATTGCTTTTGTTTGATTTGTTCACTGCAAACAGCTGAAAGTCTGTAAATTTTGACAATAAACCTGATTTGCAATAGAGGTTGAATAATTTCAATTGCAACTTTATATACTACTAAAACTCTCATTGTGTTCATCTGTTTGTACCCTCAAGTTAGCCCAAACGGTGCATTATACTGCAACCATTTTTGAATCAAAGTTCCTAAAATCCACTAACTTAAAGAATGCATAAAAAAACCAGGACCCATCACTCCTGTGGAATTGAAATTTCCACGATGTTCACACCAGTTTAATTCACAAAGTTGTGGCCATTGCAGCATCCCCACAGTCATGTGATCGTGATTTCTGACGCTCCCTACCAGCTTCCCACAAGCAAAGTCAATGGGGAAGCTGGCAGGAATGTGGAAGTTGCTCCCACTCCCACTGCTTTTTTGCCTGCCCATGGTCATTCTGTTTATCTGTTTAGGTAAGTAAATATTGACTTATTATTGAAGTTTGTTTGCCACTACAATTATTTTTCTATTTATGATATACGTATACTCTTCTTAGATGATCATGGGACCGTCCAGCACTGGGGTAAAAAAAATATGGTCAGCCTAAAATTTAATGTTCATTCTGGTCAATCAGACCGCACTACCATTCTCTCAAAGCATGACCCAGCTGGTCACAGGGTTGTCCAGTCTAATCTAAGAACAAGGAGGAGAATTTCAACACTGGAACTGGTGCAGTGAAAATATATGAACACATGGTGGCAGCAAAGAATCATGAAAGCACCGTATACTGAAACCTTCATAGAAGAATAGAGGAAGAACTCCTCTGTGTATATTGGAGAAATCCTTCACAAAAACCCTTTATATCAGGGAAAATAGCTTTTATAATTCATATTAGCAAAAACAACAACAACAACAACAACAACAACAACAAAACAACCATGAGCTTGACAAAAAGCACAATTTTTAGCTAGAAACCAGGGCTATCAAGGCTGAGGTGTAAAAATCCAGACGAATGCTGGATTGCAGCAGAAATATGCAGAAAGCTGACTCTGCTTCCATCCAGTGGTTGTCCGGATTTTTGCAAGCCATGACTGGTAGCCTAACTCCTTTAGCTTTCTACCACCAATTGCCTTTGGAGGTGCCAGAATAGAACTCTCATCATTTCTGTGAAGCAATATAAATGCACCCCCCGCCTCTTTTTTGCTGTTTTTTTTAAAGGGCTCTTCGCACTCCTTCTCTCTAGGACTTCAATTTAAACACCTGGAGAAACTTTGCTGGGTTTATCAGGAGCAGAGACTCGTACCCCAATGATTTTCCATTGATGTTTGTATACAGGACACTTCGGTTCTTTATCCTATGTCTCTCTCTAGTCTTGAACACCTAATTTAGTAGATTCTAACCACTGTTGATGAATATTTGTTACTGGGTTATTACTGTGTAAAGAACTTTTAGAACCTCCAACACTAGAGATCAGGGCTGGGCAGCACTTCAGGCTTGAAGGGGAAAATGCATTGCTGAACCAGCTGTGAGAAACACCTTCAAGCAGCTGCTTCTTTTCCTGGTCTTGCAGGGCTCTCCTCCGTAGCTGCTGGACGATTGGGGGGAAAACAGGTTTGGTTTAAGGTGCTTCCAGCAGGTGCTAAGTGCATATACCCTTGCGTGCTCTGAATTACATTTTCCCTTCGAATCCAAAGTGTTGTACAGCTGTACTAGTGACAATTGTGAAGCACTTACAGCTGCAGGCCCATATCACAACATCAGAAAGTATTTTCCTCTGCAATTTTTGACTTACATTGCAGACCCTCAAATTAAAACAAACACACAACAAACAAAACATGTTCTAAACCTTTTAAATAATCTCCAGTATTCTCTCCTCCTTTCACTTTTGTTCACTTTCAAAACCATTGCCTTGCTATTTCCAAGTTTGGATTCCCCCGTGTAAATTTAACATGATCATAAGGACTAAACTTGATCTGGTGCTCATTCCTCTCTAGTTGCTAATACAGAAGGGTTTTTTTTTAATCCGTTCAATTGTGTCTGATTCTCGGAGACTGCCTGGACAAGTCCCTGCAGTTTTCTTGGCAAGATTTTCAGAAGTGGTTTGCCCTTGCTTCCTTCCTAGGGCTGAGAGAGAGGGACTGGCCCAAGGCCACCCAGCTGGCTTTGTGCCCAAGGCGGGACTAGAACTCACAGTCTCCCGGTTTGTAGCCCGGTGCCTTAACCACTACACCAAACGGGCTCTCATATAGAGTCAGTCAACCGCCCAGAGTCTACCATGGTAGAGATGGGCGGGGATAAATTCAAATAATAATATAGAAGTACAGTATGTCAAATTCCATACTTACCAAAGTATTTGGACTTACACCTGATATTTTATGAAGGGTCTCTAATGCCAATTTCAAAATGGCCTGTGAGGGCAAGTTTCTAATGAATGAACTTGCCATTCCTTTTGAGACAGGGGACATGACTTACGGCATAAATTTAAATCTTCAAAATTAAATCCCCTTTGACAGTTGAAGTTTCCTAAGTGAAAAACGAGGGAAAGAATTGCCCAAAGAAACCACCAAACCAGTGTATTAAATTCTAAACATATATTTCAAAAATATGGAGAATACTATGCATGATATAAATTACTTGTGGGAAAAAATCATTCTTTAAGTATTAATTAACTTGGACAACAATTCTGGCTTGAGGTTTGACTTTTCTCCTCTCTTCATTCTTAAATCATTGGCTTCAAATGTGTCTAAAATATATAATTGGCTATAAAACAGGATTCACATTGGATATATTACGATATACGGTTTCTTGCATTTAAAATAATAGATGTATTATTAGGATTTTATTATTAAGGCTCCTACTGATGTAAGTGAATGGTTTGGGTATATAATCTGTTGTTCTCTAAAAAAAAAATCTTAGAGCTCTTCCTTTATAAGGTACATCAGAAAATCTGTATACTTTGTTGATGACACAGTACCCCTGTTCAAATGCTACATTCCCCCCCCACTCTTGACATCAACAAGAAGCCAATCAACCAGTGAGAAACCTTTATTTGTACGCAAACATTTTCACATGAGCAAGACCTTTGATTGTGTAGGGTTCTAGATCTGGAACATTTTTCTTATAGAGGAATGCTCCCCACTGTAGGCAACTGTGCGCTACAGGAGGATGAGTGATACCCCAGTACCACTCTATAGAGGGGACAGAGCATTCCAAAGTTCAGCTGTATATGCAAACATGTAGCTACAGACTTCATTAGTGGTATCATGTTCAACATCAGGCAGCAATAAATAATTGTTCAAATATATATATATATTGGTGACAGGTTAAACTGTACAAATTAACATAAAATACAACAGCAAATTCAGAAGGACCTTTTGCTCAATATTTCTGAGCAGTGGGAAAAGGAATTGTGCCAATCAAAAGAAAGGTATCAAGTTATGCAATTACAATCTCTAACAATTGTTTAACATCTGATACAGTAATTTCAGCACATGGTGCAATGTATGAAACCGAACAAAACCTATCAAAGTGTAGACAGAATAAACTAGTGAGCAAAACACTACCTCATGAAACGTCTTAATTTGGAAGAAAACATAAATCTTTCCTACCACACATGGGATTTCAGATCTGACATGATATTACTGTCATCAGCTGCACTTGTTACATAAAAATCCCAACAATAAAACCTGAAATGTCAAGTAGCAGGCAACACTAATTAATACTACCTAGGAAGGAAACTTGAGCAAACTCCGGGAGACAGTGGAGGACAGGAAGGCCTGGCGTGCTATGGTCCATGGGGTCATGAAGAGTCGGACACGACTTAACGACTGAACAACAACAACAACAACAAGGAAGGAAAGACTTCAGTATATATAAAAGGTATTTCTCCTTACCATGTTACCTACAATCTTGGGTAAAATTCCAGACCTAGAATGGTCAATAGAAGCAATGTTAGCATCACATTCTTCTGTGCCATAGAGTTTGTGAATAACCTTCTTGTCCCAAATAAAACAGAACTAAAGCATCCAGGTTATTTGAGGAAAGACAAGGGCATCCACAGCAAATGAGGCTTAAGATAATGAAGATAATGAAATGTGCAGTGTGACATCACATTGCAACCCCACCTTTTATATATTTGTATTTGATGTCATGACACATGTACAAAAGGAGTGGAGTTTGTATCATGACATCACAACACATGTTTAGTCATTTGTTCCTCTGCAGCCATCCATGAGGGAGGGGCTAAATAGTATCTTCCAAATATGTCAAGACTCCAACATCCAGAATTCCCAGCAAAAATAGCCATATATTCTAAGACTACCTAGAAGACATGATGAACTCCTAAGTCTTCTTTATTTATCCTGTTAAAAGCACTTACACATTTTAATAAGCAAACATACAATATATCACCTAATTGAGCAGGAGAAATCTGACTTTATCTACAGTTAGTCCTCCCTTACCCACGGTAACTGGGACCAGGAACTCCACTGCTAAGCAACACAGTCACGATGCTGTGACCGCCATAATTGCAAGCCGTCATAATTGCAAGTACCCAAATCACACTCATGTGACTGTGGGGACACTGAGACGGCCGCAACTACGAGGACCAGTCGTAAGTCCCCCTTGTTCAGCGCTATCATAACTTCAAATGGTTGCTGAAGGAGTGGTCATTAAACGAGGACTACCTGTACTGAGTTTATACACGGTGCCAAGCAACACAGTCGTAAAGCACAACGACACATGATCGTGCCGACTTATGACAGCAGTTCCAGCAGTCCCGGTTGCTGTCATTAGGCAAATCCTGCATGGTTGCAGCGTCCTGCAGTCACTTGATCACCATTTGCAACCTCCTGCCGGCTTCCCCATTGACTTTGCTTGTCAGAGCAAAGTGAAGGTCGAAAATGGTGATCACGTGACTGCACGATGCTGTGACCGCCATAATTGCAAGCCGTCATAATTGCAAGTACCCAAATCACACTCATGTGACTGTGGGGACACCAAGACGGCCGCAACTACGAGGACCAGTCGTAAGTCCCCCTTGTTCAGCGCTATCATAACTTCAAATGGTTGCTGAAGGAGTGGTCATTAAACGAGGACTACCTGTACTGAGTTTATACACGGTGCCAATCTATATTCTTCAGCTTCTCCTCTGAATGACTGGATGAACCAAAGGTAAGATAGAAGCTTGGAGAATCAAGGCTCCACAAGACAAGATAATAGCAATCCTGCAAATGAGATAAAGCAAGCTTCTATGAAGCAGAAGAAGAAACAGAGTTTCTGACTGCTTGAGTAACTGAAGATGCCTGAAGTCTTTATGGGAGTTAGATTCCCTCTACTGAACACAGGGAGTGGTGATATAGAATCTGAATCCTGCCTGGTAACCCTTGGGATCCAACTTTCAGGACCCTGGTACAGGCCTGAGAGTTCAGTTCCCCCAGCAGGGCAAGCACTCAACTCATACCCACCCTTTCCTTCATTTATGAACCTCAACCATCAGCTTATTTCCAAAACATTTCTGTGAGTCTTTTATCTGCAGCCTCCTGCACTGCTTGCCCCCCCCCCCACCTCTTAGCATTGTTATGGATCAATCTCCCATCCCCCTTCCTCCTCCTACAACAACAACAACAACAACAACAACAACAACAAGTTGTATGCCATATCCTTTCTGGTTGGCAAAGCAGAAGTTCCTGTTCTAGCAGCCTTTTCAGGATTTGGAAACTGTTACAAGTGCCACGTCCTGCACTCAATACAGTTCTTACGTTTCCCTCTAAGTGGTCAAAATAAATCAGCAAATGGCAATTCTACTAAGACAGGAAGAAAAATGGAAATAATAACTAAAGCAAACCTAATCAATTGCACTCATAAGCCACAGACACCTTTTAAAATTCCTTCCACTAAATTCTAAATCTAGCTATTTTAGCACCAAGACTTTTCATTTTCATGGTTTGATTTTCCTTCCTGAATCTCCACTTTCTCAATACACTGGAGGTGTTTAGAAAAGCAAAAACAAATTAGACACATAATTCTAGATGGACATGGCTAATATATATAATCGACCCAAATTAATCCAGTGCAAGATGACAGCCTCCTCACTGAGGGTTATGGACTGTAATCTATGGTGTTGGTCTGGTGTAATTTGATAGTTACTGTAGATGCTTTTTTACTTCCCAGTCTAGGGCTGAGAAAGAGGGACCTACTAGCTGGTTTTCATTCCTAAGGGAGGATTGGACCTGGATTTCTCTGCTTCTAGTCCAGCACAACCACACCACCACACTTGTGTGTGTGTGTGTGTGTGTGTGGGGGTAATAGTGAATGGACAGTGGGGTAAAATACTAGAATAAAACTAAATAAGACAAGAGTAGAATAAATAAGACAACAGTCCAAGACTTTCCCTATATATTATAGAGGTACGCTTCTCCTGACAACAGGAATAAGTCATATTATTATCAAGTCAAGAAACAATGTGTACTGTAACCCAGGGGTACCCAACCTTTTTGGTACGAGGGACCGGTTTCGTGGAAGACAATTTTTCCATGGACCGGGGGTAGGGTGGGGTTTGCAGGTGGGAGCCAATCGCGCGGACCAGGGGGCAGGGTTTGCAGGCGGGAGCCAATCACACGGACCGGGGGGTGGTGTTCAGAGACCGGCATGGTGGCCCAGTTCCTAACAGGCCACGGACTGGTACTGGTCCATGGTCCGGGGGTTGGGGACCCCTGCTGTAACCTATTCATTCTCCATTTCTTATTGCCATGGAACTGATGAGCATCAATAGTTAGAAAGGCAAGGAGGTACCAGAAACTTGAGATCAGATAAAGGAATGAAAGCTGGTTACAACAATGATACCCCAAGACAGGGACAGCGGTTAGTATTGGGGGAGGGGGCAATAGCTAATGGGTATAATGGTAGGGATGAAGTAATGACATCACCAAAGAGGATACGGAAAGATTTTCAGCTCACTGCTTTACTGGGGGAATGGAACTTTGTTAAAGATGTGAAGCCTATCCAAGTTATCTTGTTTCCTGCAGAAAATCTAACAAACTTTATATTGCATTTGCTTTGTGGATTACTGCCAAATGTCAGTGGCATGATTCAAAATAATGAATTACCTACTCCTGTTCTAAATAAATACAAGATTGTCAGTCAGCACAACAGTACCAGATCAAGGAAGTAATCCCATCTTGGTCAGGGATATGATTTATTAAAAAGGGTTTATTCCACCCTGGGAAATCTGTGCTTGAAGTCCAAAATCTCCTTGTCTCATAACTGTTATGTTAAATTTCCTAGTAATGAAATGGAAAGAAACCAAGAATTGATTAAATATATTTCAGATGAGCATTTGGCTATACAGTTATGAAGCTTATTCTTCTCACAACTTTGAGGTAATTCTGTGTGGCATTATTCCTGAGAGACTATTTTTTTCTCATTCTCAAATCAGAGCACTATATGCCTCATAAAGGTTGATCTTTTATAAAATGCTTCCAGAAATATGACTCTGAGCAGTATTAAAGTTCAGATCGGGTTTCCCGAGCATTTATTTATTAATGGCACTCTCTTTAACCTATTTTGATGAGGGCAGAGTTCTTTACTTCCATGTATCTCAGCTCATTTCGGAATCAATGAATGCTTAATTAAGATGAAGTATTGCGCTCTCTCCTGCTCGCCCTATAAAAGAGTTAGATTTGTTCAAGGAAAATAATATGCTCCTCTGACATTTGAATGCAGATGCAGTTGAAGGAAAGAATAGATGCATCTATTGCTATAATATTAAGAACTACAATTCCTATAGAGCATAGCTTTCCAAACTGTGTGTCGGAACACGTTAGCGTGTTGGCTGCAGTGTCTGGATGTGTCATGGCTGCTGCTGCCTCCGAGCCCTGCCAGGATTCCGCGCAGGTCCTAGTGCCTGTCTTGTGCCTTGCTGCCTCCAAACCTGCTGTGATTCCGCGCAGGTCCTAGTGCCTGCCTTGTGCCTTGCTGCCTCCAAACCTGCCCTGCCAGGATTCCACGCAGGTCCTAGTGCCTGTCTTGTGCCTTGCTGCCTCCAAATCTGCTGTGATTCCGCGCAGGTCCTAGTGCCTGCCTTGTGCCCTGCTGTAAGAGTGTGTCGCGAAATGATGCCCTGCTGTAAGAGTGTGTCGCGAAATGATGCGTGTCTAAAAAGTGTGTCACCAACATGAAAAGTTTGGAAAGCTCTGCTATAGAGACCATACCTTGTCCAAATAGTTGCCATCATTTGGGGCTACCTAAGACTAGATACATCAAGCCAGCCAAGTGTATGAGATCATTACAAAACTAGAGACTTCTGCTCATACAATATTATAATCAGTTTGAAAGGCCTTTTCTCCCCAACCTATTTACATCAAGTTCTACCTATATCTTTGAAATTTAAGATAGTGTTTTATTCTTCCATAGACATCAGGAATAGAATTGCCAGCTGAAGACTCTGGATTGGTGTTTAGCGGGTTAAAACAATTGTTTAACTTTAAGATTGCACAAGGAATTGCCATGCTGGGGAAATGTTATGACTATCTGGATCAATGTTATGGGAAAGAAGAGTATGTTATGTGGGAGTTTTTTTTCCTCTTTTGCTGGAAAGTTTGTATCCTTGGAGGTTGTTGCATCTTTGTAAAAAAATGCTTTTGGGGTAATGGTGAAATATTTAAATGCCCTGGTATATTTTGAGGAGGGGTAAAAAATTAAGAAATATTTAATTGGACTGATAATGAGGTTAACATGATTTACAGGATTTTTGATTTGTAAGACTTAAAAGGTATTGACAAGTTATAATAATATTTTATACTCTTTTTAGGCATAATAGGGTTAAGATCGTTAATTATAAAGGTAGACAATTTATAAAAATTAAGAATATTTAATTGGATTGATAATGAGGCTAATATGATTTTTTTTTCTTATGGTTTGGATTAGGATTTATAGGATTATAGATTTGTAAGACTTAAAGGATATTGATAAGATATAATCATATTTTATATTGTTTTTTAGGTTCAATAGGGTTAAGATTGTTTATTATAAAGGCAGACAATTTATTTGTTTTTACAATTTGATGCTTATTGTGTAGACAGAAGTATGTAGAATAGTAGTAGGAAGAAAAAAAAATTAAATTGATTGTTTTTAAGAGGGAGGGAAGTTTGATGTATGTGTGTATGTGTGTATGTGTATGTGTGTGTGTGTATGTATGTATGTATGTATGTGTGTATGTATGTGTGTATGTATGTATGTATATATATATATATATATATATATATATATATATATATATTCATTCATTCATTCATTCATTCATTCATTCATTCTTTTTTATATAAGGGGAAGGAGCAATTGTATTAGAGATTTGTATATGTGTTAATGGAAGGATTTATAGAAATAATGTGATCATGGTTTGATGTAGAGGAAGGGTTTGTTTATGGGAATTGCTGTATATTCTTACTATTGAAAGCTGGAAGTCACCTGTATATGTAACTTTCTAAAACTCTTTTTTTCTTGTGTTTTTACACTTTTAGTGATTTTTTTCTTTTTTGTCTGTAGTTCTTTTATCTTTGTCTTTAAAAATAATAAAAAATTTATTCCAAAGGTTTGGAAGAGAGAAAAAAAAGGAATAGAATTGCTAAGATAAATTCAAAATATATTAAGATGGCAGGCTTTAAACCGTTAAATCACTGAAGAAATATTGTGTGTTTGTATGTGTATACAAACACACACACACACACATGCAAAGGTCAAATTATTAGGACATTTGGCAAAAGCTTTTTATTTGCCCTTGAGAGTTACCTCACTATCTTCCAAAGAAATTAACAGTCTCAGAAATGTGTAAGTAACTTAGGCTTGTATTTGACAAGCATCTCCTTTAAAAAAAAGTGAAATTTTCCCTATTTACAGGGAGAAAGTTTATGAGCTTTCTGTGTAAAATGGAACACTTTAACATACATACATACATACATACATACATACATACATACATACATACTTCCATTTTACACAGGAAGCTCATAGACTTTCTCCCTGTAAATAGGGCACCTGTCTCTTGATTCAAGTTCTAGATTACTTCTGCCCTGGACAACATTTAAAAGGCAAGTTGCTATTGTCTCTTACTTGCTGGAGTGATTGATACAAGATCAACTCCCATCTCTAAGCAGCATTATCCTTGAGAGGGAAAACGACACAGTAGGTTATCCCATGTAACCAGTAAGGGAGTGGGATGTCCAAAGCCCAAACATGCTAAAAAAACAGAGCTGCACCTCAAAGACTGATGGATTGAGCAAAGGGACATGCAGTCTGCAGAATGCAACACATTTCCTTATTGTTCTGGGCACTAACTAAGAAGAAACATGTCCTTTCTTCTTCACCTTTTCTCTTCAGTAAATATTTTGCCTTTGCTTGTCAACTTGCTAGTTCCTAATTTTTCTATAATTTGCTCATATTCTTAATATGAAACAATACCTGAACAATAACCAATAGATCACTTTCAAGACGATGGTACTGTTTTATTAGATTTTTTTCTAATCAACCTCAATCTAGATCTCATGACATTATATGGTAAGTACAGTTGAGCATCAGCCAAAGGTGGCTGCAATTCTTGCTGGTTACGTAACACAGCCATTGGGGATGAAATGAGTATTTTACTTTTTTTGAAGCACTTACTCTGTACAGATGACATCCATGTTTGGGAGGCTAAGGATGGGGGTTATATTTCATTTTTCACCAAATTAAATTAACCAAGATAAAAAATTAATTTAGGACCATTGCAGACTCTTTGATTTCTAAATAGCTACTCTTCATTATCTATCGTCAGTGCAGCTTCATATGGGTATTTTATTTCAAAGGCCATTGACCAACAGGACCATGTGATTTCTCCTTTGGCTTCTTAAATTGTACATAAAACCCCAGTGTCATTTAATTATCCTTGATCTTGCTGGCAGTTACAAGAACAAATTTGGCACAACATTGGAAGAACTTTGCCAGTGATATCAGATTGGGAAATTCAAATTGGTGAATATGTAGCAATGGCAAAATTGACAGTATATATCCATAATAGAAGTCTAACCAAATTTAAGCAAGAATGGCTCCCATGTATATTACACAGCAGGGCAAATTTAGACATTTGGAGTATGGTTTTTAGGAAGAAAGTTTTGAGATCAAAATAATAGATGAAAGGTTTTAAATAGATACTAGCAATATATCTTTAATGTAAAGTACAAATATCTAGGTCAGAGCTTTCCAAACTTTTCATGTTGGTGACACACTTTTTAGACATGCATCATTTTGTGACATACTCTTACAGCAGGGCACAAGGCAGGCACTAGGACCTGGGCAGAATCTCAGCAGGTTTGGAGGCAGCAAGGCACAAGGCAGGCTCTGGTACATAACTCCTAATACATTGTCCAAAATGAATATTGCTATACCTAATAAATGTTGGAAATGTAAGAAAGAAGTCGGTACCTTTTTTCATCTATGGTGGACTTGCCAAAAATCAAAAAAGTTTTGGGATAAAATTCATTAAACCATATGTGAAATATTAGAAGAGGACATTATCAAAGAGCCAGAATTCTATCTACTGGGATTTATAAAATCAGACTTACACAAGAAATATGGAAAATTGCTATTTTACTTAATAACTGCTGCTAGAACCATCTTCGCTAAACATTGGAAAGAGGATTACATACCTACGATTGAAGAATGGACAATAAAAGCAATGGACCTAGCGCAGATGGCCAAACTGACGGATCAGTTGAATGATAAGAACATAGAAGAATTCAAATTATGTTGGAGTCACTTCTATAAATTTATAGAAAAGACTTAAAAAGTCCAATCGGGAATTTAATGTAAATAATGTAAATAAGTTAGAGATTATAGTTGTTTATAAATATATGATGGAAAGGATGGAGAGAAAGTAGGAAGTCCTGTTTTTTTCTTCTTCTGTTTTTTTCTTTTTTCTTTTTGGTTGATAGATGAACAGGTGAAGAGTAAGGTAGAGTAGATGGGGAAAGGAAGTGGAGAAGGAATGAGGGGGAAGAGGAGATAAAGAAGATGGAGAAAAGAGAAGAAGGAAGGGAAGTCAAGTTATGGGAGGAGAAAAGAAAGGTTGTTTTGTAAGAAAGTTATGATTGTATTTACTTTAAAAATGTTATGTTATGTTATATTATGTCAGATTTTGTTATTTATGTATTACTATAAAATAAAGAATTAAAAAAAAACTAAACAGAAGGAGAGAATGTGTTACTAGAATGTTTTCCCATAATGTTTTTATTTATGCCTTATTTATGCTTAGTAGTAGTTTCTTTTTACATTATTCAAGTGCTGCTATCCAGTGTAGACTTTTTCCCCTTTGTATTTCATTATTCTAAAAATAAAAATATCTTAAATTAAAAAAAAAATTAAAAGTATGCCTGATTTATTTATTTATTTATATATTTTTTGTAGATATAATTTTTTATTATTACATTTAACATAAAACATAAACCAAACATATAACACATAACAATGAACATATATAACACATAACAACAAACAAACAAAAAAATTCTTGTAAATACTTGAGTTACATTTTTCTCTTCTTATACCTCTTTTTTTTATCCTTTCGCCCCTTCTTTATTTGTACTTTTTTAATTATTATTATTATTATTATTATTATTATTATTATTATTTGTTCTCTATTTAATGTTATATTCTTTTTGAATATATTTTATGAAGGGGTCCCATGTTTCATTATACTTCCCCATTTCTTTTCCTTTTATTAAATTTGTTAATTTGTCTGATTGCATTAAATCCATTACTTTTATAATCCATTCTTCTTTTGTTGGAATATTTTCTTGTTTCCAGTATTGGGCGTATTTTATCCTTGCAGCTGTACTTAGATACTGAAATAAAATCTTTTGTTTTTTATTTATATTGTCTTCAATTTTACCCAATAAATATAATTCTGGTCTCATTCTTATTTCTTTGTCGAATATTTTACATACATATTTATGTATTTTGACCCAATATTTTTTTGCTTTTACACATAGCCACCATACATGGTAGAAAGAACCCCTTTTGTTTTTGCATTTCCAACATAAAATAGAGTTACTCATTTTTGATTTAAATAACACCTCAGGAGACATGTACCATCTAAAAATCATTTTATACATGTTTTCTCTTAAATCATTACTTAAAGTAAATTTTATATTTTTGACCCAGATTTCTTGCCAATCTTCATATGTAATTTCAATTCCTAAATTTTCCTCCCATTTTTTCATGTATTTTTTAATTTTTATGTCCTTGGTTTTCATTTCCAGTAATGTTTTATATATTTTAGAGATTAAATGTTCTTCCTCTTTTTTTAATATATTATCCCAATTATTTTCTATTTTTGTAAATTGATATTTTTTTTCGTCTATTTTATATTGCTCTTTTAATTGGAAATACGTAAACCAATGACATATTATATTTTCATTTTCTAGTTCTTCCCTTGTTTTAAGTTTCTGAGTATTTCCTTCAAATTTTAACAAATTTTTATATCTTATATATTCTTTTTTATTTTGACTCCCTAATCTGGTACATGCCTCTTGGGTTGACACCCATAGTGGAAGATTTGGTAATAGTGTTTTTTTGTATTTGTTCCAAATATTTAGCAAGGATTTTCTTATTATGTGGTTATTAAATGCCTTATGTATTTTGCTTTTATTATACCACATGTAACCGTGCCAACCATATCTATTGTCATGTCCTTCTAAATTCAGTAATTTTTCATTTTCTAGTTTTATCCAATCTTTAATCCATATTAGGCCACATGTTTCATAATATAATTTAAGGTCTGGCATTGCTAATCCCCCTCTATCTTTTGTGTCTTGTAAATATTTTAATTTTATTCTAGGTTTTTTCTTTTGCCATATAAATTTGGATATTTCTTTTTGCCATTTTATAAAAACTTTTTTTTTATTTTTTGTTTTTAATCATAATCGGGATTGTTTGGAACAAATACAAAAATCTTGGTAGTATATTCATTTTTATTGTAGCAATTCTCCCCAGTAATGATAACTGTAAATTTGCCCATTGTTCAAGACCTTTTTTAATTTCTTTCCATAAATTTTCATAGTTATTTTTATACAAATCTAAGTTGTTATCTGTTAATTGTATTCCTAAATATTTTAATTTTCTGACATTTTGAAATCCTGTTATTTGTTCTAATTGACTTTTTTCTTCTTTTGTCATATTTAAATTTATCATTTTGGTTTTCTGTATATTAATTTTAAATCCTGATAAATCGCCATATTCTTGTAATTTTAAAATTAATTTTTCTATTGTATTTCTTGGGTTTTGTATTGTTATTACTAGATCATCTGCGAAAGCCTTTAGTTTATGATTATCCTGTTTTACCTTGATCCCTTCTATATTTTGATCTTTCCTGATTTCTTCCAGTAATACTTCTAGAACCAATATGAATAATAATGGTGAAATGGGACAGCCTTGCCTTGTGCCTTTTGTTATCGTACATTCTTGGGTTTCTTCTTCGTTTACCATTATTCTTGCTTTTTGAGTTTTATATATTGCTCTTATTGCTTTTATAAATTTTTCCCCAAAGTTTCTATTTTCTAGTACTTTAAACATAAATTCCCAATTAACGTTATCGAAAGCTTTCTCCGCATCTAGAAATAATAACATTATTGGTTTTTCGTTATGAACGTTTGCGTATTCAATTAGATTGATTACATGTCTTATATTTTCTTTTATTTGTCTGTTTGGTAAGAAACCATTTTGATCTTGGTTAATAATTTTCTGTAAAAATTTTTTTAACCTTTCAGCAAGAATGATGGCAAATATTTTGTAATCATTGTTTAGTAAGGAAATTGGCCTATAATTTTTACATTCTGTTAAGTCTTGGTTTTCTTTTGGTATTAGTACAATATTTGCTTCTCTCCATGATATTGGTATATCTGCCCCTTGTAGTATTGAATTGAATAGAATTTTTAATGGATTAATTAGATGTTCTTGAAATTTTTTGTAATATTCGGCTATAAAACCATCATTTCCTGGTGTTTTCCCTGTTTTTAATCTTTTGATTGCATCTTTGATTTCTTGTGTTGTAATGTTATTATTTGTAAAATCTTTATCTTCTTCTGTTAATTTTTCTAGTTTACATTTTTCAATATATTCATCTATTTTATTTTTTGATATTTGCTGTTTTTGATATAGACTGGTATAGTAATCAAAGAAAGCCTTTTTGATATCTTCATTATATATCAAATCTTTATTCTTATCTCTAATTTTTGAAATGATTTTTTTTTCTTTTTCTTTCCTTAATTTGTATGCCAGCCATTTTCCTGGTTTATTTGCCTGTTCGAAATTTCTTTGTTTGATAAATTTTAGTTTTCTATTCAATTCTTCTGTTGTTCTATTTTAATTTGAAGTTGCAATAATTTTATTTGGTTTCTTAATTCTTTTTCTTTTTTCTTTCTATTGTTTTTTTGCAGTTCTAATTCTTTCTCTTTTATCTGTTCCATTATTGTTTCTGTTTTTTTTTTCTTCTTTTTTTGATAATTGTTAAGTGATATCAGTTGTCCTCTCATATATGCTTTACTTGTATCCCAAACTGTTTCTATTTTAACTCCCTTGTCAATGTTCCAAGTAAAAAATTCTTGTAATTTTTTTTCTAATTCCTCTATATATTTTTTGTTTTTAAGGATATTTTCATTCATTCTCCATCTAAATATTTTAGTATTGATGTTTAGGGTCATTTGAACTGGGTTGTGATCTGAGAGTGTTTTCGGTAGAATTGACATGTCTTTTATTTTATTTTCTAAGCTTTTAGATATCCAGATCATGTCTATTCTAGAAAATGAATTAAATCTATTCGAATAAAATGTATAATCTCTCTTATTTCCTTTATTGTGCCTCCAAGCATCTATTAACATTAAATTTTTAGCCATATTAAAAAATTCTTTTGGTAGTTTTCCTTGATTTTTACTAATCTGGTTATCTGATTTTCTATCTATTTTAGGTTCCACAACCCCGTTCAAATCCCCCATTAACACCCAATTTTTATTTGCATATTCAGAGAGGACATCTGACAATTTTTTATAAAAAATTTTTTGATTGTTGTTCGGGGCATATACCCCCACTGTCCAAATTTTCATATTTTGGCTTTCAATTTCCACTATTAAGAATCTTCCCTCTTCATCTTTTAATATTATTTTAGGTTTAAGTGAAGGTTTTACATAAATAACTATACCATTTTTTTTCTTTTCATTAGCTGTATAGAATGCTACCCCTAGTTTTTTATTGTCCAAATATTTCGTATCTTTTTTATTTATGTGGGTTTCTTGAAGACAAATGATATCTAGTTCTAGTTTTTTTAAAATTTGAAATGTTCTATTTCTTTTCACTGGTGAGTTAAATCCATTGATATTCCATGTTAAACTTTTAAGTTTACTCATCTTACTTATTTCCCAATTCTTTCTCTAATCTCTTATGAAATTCCTTTGCTTTGTATATAGAATTTAGTCTATGTCTTTGACCCTTATACAATAAGTTAACTCCTTCAAAATTCTCCCATCTAAAATTTATTTCGTATTTCTTTAATGTTTCTGTCAGAAATTTATATTCTTTTCTTTTTCTTAATATTCCTCCAGGTATTTCTTTAAAGATAGTGATAGCATTACCTTCAATTTCAATTTTTTTGTTAAATGCTGATTGAATAACCATATCTCTATATTTTTTTTAGTAAATTCTATCAATATGTCTCTAGGTTTTTTGTTAATCTTTGCATATTTGGAGTTAACTCTATATATTTTTTCAATTTCATCATCTATTTTCTCCTCCTCCAATTCTATCAAGTCAGTAATCATTTGAATAAGCAGTCCTTTAATATTTTCTTCTTTGTCTTCTTCCACCCCTCTTATTCTTATGTAACGTTCTTTTTCTTTCAATTCCAGTAGTGCTAGACGTTCTTCCTCTTCTTCTCTTTTTTCTTCACATTTGTCCATTTGTTTTTTAATTTGTTGTATTTCAATATTAAATTTTTTTTCTATAATATCCATTTTTTGATCTATCCTTTTTTCCAAATCTCCAAATCTTTCTTCTAATACTTTTTTCACAGTCTGTGTTATTGTTTCTGTGGTTTTTATTGTAAAGTCTTCAAATAAGGCTTTCAACCCTTCACCATCAGATCCTCTTCTTAGTTGTCGTTTTGTGGCCATGTTTTTCCAACACCTTTCTATTTGTTATTTCCTTCTTTTTATAATAAAATCTATATTCTAACTAATTGATATTGATATTGATATTGATATTGATATTGATATATATATATATATATATATATATATATGTCTATATTCTAATTACTTAATATATCACAATATCTTATATCCTTATCCTTATATATATTTCCACTATTGTTTTATCTTATTTTAAATTGTATTATACACAGACATACAGACAATATAATGTAATACTATACTTATAGGTTTCCTTTATATATTCAATATATTCAATATTGCTTTTTCAAAATGTCTTTAAAATGGTCACTTTCAGTTGAGTTTCAGTTTTTTTGTACTTCTTCCTTTCAGTTTCTTTCGCTTATTTTCTCTTAAGAAATTTAAGTTTCTTTTCACTTTAATCCTCTTTTATAAATTTGTGGCAAAAAAAAAAAAAGCAACCTTCTTCAGACCGTTTGTCTGACTGAGACCGTTGGAATTGTTTTTGTCCCTCTTACCACTCAGCGTTGCGAGCCTCCATTTTCCTCCGACATTGACAATGACAGGACAGCAAACGAACAAATGAGGAAAACTTGTCCAGCTCACGTCCCTTCGTGGTAGCTGAGGTTCTTTTCCAGAGAGATTTTTCTCCACTTCTCTGGCCGATTTCGTCCCTTCTCCTTCCGACGAAATCGCGTTTTCCAAACGGCTGCAGAAAAACTTTTTTCGCGGAGCTCTTCTTTACCGCGTCTAGTCGCTTTCTCTGCTCACCCGGAAGTCCAATTTATTTATTTATTTATTTATTTGATTTATTTATTTATTTATTTGATTCTATAACCACGCATCTCAACAAGTGATTTTGGGCAGCGTACAATCATAAAAACATAAAACAACTAAAACAATACAAAATAAATATATATGGTCGCCAAGTAAAAACTATTGCAATAGATGTTCATATAGCCAAGAAACATATTTATTTATTTATTTGATTTCTTTTGAGAGAAAGTCTTTTGAGAGAAATTCAAAAGTAGCTTTGTTGTTGACAGCTAGGGCATTCTTTGATGTTATGAGCACAAGCTTGATAAAAGGTTGCATCAACCATCTCAATTCTGCACATTAGAAACATTATAGTCTAACAATACTTCAATAGAGAAAATCAGGTATGTGAGTCACAAATCTACAACACAAACTCCTGCTGATTCTATGGGGGTTTGGTAGGGGAAAGCCATCTGTTCCATAGGGTTTTGATAATGTTTTGATCTAAGCTGCTCAAAGGATTTCATGAAAGGATTAAGCTTCAGATAGAGCCATCAGACAAATATAGAGTAATAGGTAGGAGGTGTGAAAGGGACAACCACAAGTCCTGGCTTGCTGAAAATTCCAATTATTTTCCCCTCCTTTCTCTCTGTATGGTGCCTTTCTGAACTAAGGAAAAAAATTCCAAAGTGTTCTATGCCAGTTGTAATAAGCTTGGTGGAGAAGGAGGACAGACGAAAGTAGCAGGGGAAAAAAGTCCTCACAACTTTAAATGGGTATATTTTGTAGTGAATAACCAAAAAAAAAATTAATAACATATACCAAAGTGCCATGGAGAGACTGGTCATAGATGTAGAGAGGTTTGATCTGAAAGGTGGGTTGTTTCAAAACTGGGGCCTCCCTAAATCCTCTTTGTTGTAATGGATTAGGATCTAACACTCCACTATGGAAAAGGTCAAGTGCTTTAGTAATAGTATGAGAAGAAGAAATAACAAACTTCTTAAGCCTGGATTCAAAGCCTGGAACGGTTCTAGAGCAATTGCATTTTTTTCCTATAACCAACCTAGAGTATCTATTTTATTATATTAATTTATATGACCACCCAACTCCCCCAACGTATACTAATTGTATTTATTTTTGCCAACATTCAAGGGTGGCAAGCTCTTCCATGTTTGAGTATCTCCCATGACTACAGCTCTTTATTTATTTATTTATTTATTTATTTATTTATTTATTTATTTATTCAATTTATTCCCCGCCCATCTCCCTTGCAAGGGACTCTGGGCGGGTTACAACAATTGAAAGTTTAAAAAAGTTTTAAAACTATACAAAAACAATATCTAAAATACATCCAATAATAAATTACATAAAATCCAAGATGGATTAGGGACTGTAGGATGGATCGTATTACTACGGGGCCAGCCAACCCCAGGAGGCACTGCCGCCTCTGTCATTCCAGGCCCTGCGGCAGAGCCAGGTCTTAAGGGCCTTCCGAAAGGCCAGGAGTGAAGGGGCCAGTCTCACTTCTGGGGGCAAGATATTCCATAAGGCGGGCGCTATCGCAGAGAAGGCACGTCTCCTGGACCCCGTTAGATGGAATTCTCTTGTCGAGGGGGTCCGAAGCATGCCCTCTCTGCATGCACGGGTGGGGCGGGCCGACGTTATCGGGACGAGACGGTCCCTCAGGTACCCTGGCCCTATGCCATATAGGGCTTTAAAGGTAATCACCAACACCTTGAATTGGACCCGGAAGCAAACTGGTAGCCAATGCAGCTCGCGCAGCAGAGGTGTTACATGTGCCGATCTCATGGCACCCATAACTGCTCACGCCGCGGCATTCTGCACCAGCTGAAGCTTCCGGATACTCTTCAGGGGTAGCCCCATGTAGAGCGCATTACAGTAATCTATACGGGAGATGACAAGGGCGTGAGTGACTGTTCGGAGGGCCTCCTGATCCAGGAAAGGGCGTAACTGGCGCACCACATGAAGTTGTGCAAAGGCCCTCCTGGCCGTGACTGCCACCTGCTCTTCAAGCAGGAGTCGCGAGTCCAGGAGGACCCCCAGATTCCGCACTGGATCCGAGCGAGGTAGTGCCACCCCACCCAGAACCAAAGATGACAACTTCCCGGATCTAGGGGGGCCATCAATCCACAGCCACTCCGTCTTACCAGGGTTCAGTTGAAGCCTGTTGTTCCCCATCCAGACCCCCACAGCCTCCAGACACTGAGATAAGGCATTGACCGCATCACCTACTTCACCCGGGATGGAGATGTATAACTGGGTATCATCAGCATATTGGTGATACCTCATCCCGTGGTGACGGATGATCTCGCCCAGCGGCTTCATGTAGATGTTGAACAGGAGAGGAGAGAGAACCGACCCCTGCAGCACCCCAGTCAGGGGCCGCGGGTCAGCCCTCTCCTCCCCTATCAACACCGACTGGGAACAGCCCTGGAGGAAGGAGGTGAACCAGCGCAAAACTACGCCGCCCACCCCCAACTCCCTGAGCCGTCCCAAAAGTATACCATGGTCAACGGTATCAAAAGCCACTGAGAGATCTAAGAGAGCTAGGATGGACGCACTCCCTCCATCCCGCTCTCGCCAGAGATCATCGATAAGCGCGACCAATGCGGTCTCCGTCCCATATCCCAGCCTGAAACCTGACTGGAAGGGGTCTAGATAATCCGTTTCCTCCAGAATCCTCTGGAGTTGCCACGCCACCACCTTCTCAACCACCTTTCCCAAAAAGGGAAGGTGGGAGACTGGGCGAAAATTGCCCAGGATGGTAGGGTCCAGGGACGGCTTCTTGAGGAGGGGGTGCACCAGCGCCTCCTTAAAGGCCTCTGGGAACACCCCCTCACTCTAGGACAAATTAATCATCGCCTGGACCCATCCACATGTCACCTCACTGGCCGATTTCACCAGCCAGGAGGGACAAGGGTCAAGCTGGCATGTGGTGGCGTTCACAGTCCGGAGGATCCTGTCTACTTCCTCAGGCGCAACAGGATCAAACTGTTCCCAGATAACATGGTAAGTACGAGCCCCTGGCATCTCCACAGATCCTGTCTCATGCTTGGAGTCCAACTTTGAATGAATCTGAGCGATTTTATCCTGCAGATGCTCAGAAAACTCTTCCGATCGGCCCTGTAGGTGGGTCTCCCTCTGCTCCCGACCCAACAGTGATCTTGTAATTTTAAAAAGGGCCATCGGGCGGCATTCTGCAGATGCAATAAGAGCGGAGAAATATTCACGTTTCGCCGCTCTTACCACCACAAAGTAGGCCTTAACTGCGGCTCTAGATTGTGTTCGGTCAGATTCAGTCTTTGTCTTTCTCCAGCGGCGCTCTAGACGTCTCTTAACCCTCTTCAAGGCCCTTAACTCTTTGGTAAACCACGGAGAGCGTCGGGCCAAGCAGGGCCGGAGAGGTCGCATAGGCGCGATCTTGTCCAGGGCTCCGGCCGCGGCCCTATTCCAGGCCGCGGCCAGGAGCTCAACTGGACCGTGAAGCAAGTCCTCGGGAATAACCCTCAGCTCCTTCTGAAACCTCACTGGGTCCATCAGTCGCCGGGGGCGGACCAGTCAAATAGGTCCTGCCTCCCTGCGGAGTGGGGCAGCACAAGAGAGTCTAAGGGTCACCAGGGCGTGGTCTGACCATGACAATGGGGAAAGATGTAACTCTCCCTTCAGATCATATTGCCACTGCTCAGACAAGAAAACTAAGTCCGGGGTGAGACCACTGTCCCGAGTCGGGTCACGAATAATCTGAGACAGGCCCATAGCTGCCATGGTAGCTATGAACTCCCGAGCCGCCTCTGAGTCCCGTCCCAGAGATGGCAGATTGAAGTCCCCCAGAACCATAAGTCTGGGGAACTCCACTGCCAACCCCGAGACAGCCTCGAGCAGCTCAGGCAGAGAGGTTGCTACGCAGCACGGAGGCTGGTACAGCAGCAACACTCCCAACTGTTCTCGTGAACCCAACTTGAAAAACAGGGTCTCACACCCGGCCACTTGTTATGTTACATTATGTGTGCCAAGAGTGCTATGGTGCCATTCAGTACTCTTTGGCGCTCTTCATCTTCTGTAATTTTCATGCTACAATAGCTCACAGGAGAGTTTTAAAGGAAAAGGGCAGTTGGCTTTGAAAGGCCCGCTTGATTGTTTTGTGTTTTCTCGAAATCCTACAACAGCATCAGAATGCCTCAATTCCATATCATCCTTATTTTCTATTAATAATAAAATGTATTTAAAAACATTGTCTTAAAGCATGCCACTACACACACACACACTCAGAGGAAGCAGTTCACAATTATGTTCATATGAAATCTCCCTCTCAGCCCAGAAAAGTTGGAAAAAGCTTACTGAAGACAACAGCCTTCACTTCTCAAACCAAGGGTGATTGCCAGGGAGTTCAGCAGAAGAGAAGAGCAGAGCTATTCACTCCAGCTGCTATCTGAACTTCAAGAAGCATCACAGGCTACTAATCAGATCCATCTTCCTAGGAAAATCTGATCCCATCAAAGACAAGACATTACATCGATGAAGGTTCTCAGTCATCCAGGTGGAATTGTCTGTAGCTTGAATCATGTCAACTGGATTTCTATTTTCTCAGTGGAAACGTTTCGCTCCTTATCCAAGAAGCTTCTTCAGTCTGAAGAAGTTTACAAACTTTGCTCAGACTGAAGAAGCTTCTTGGATAAGGAGCGAAACGTTTCCACTGAGAAAATAGAAATCCAGTTGACATGATTCAAGCTACACACAAGACATTACAGTTCTGGACAACATAACTCTACAATACTGGGGTTCACTTTCAACATATCGCAACTCAACACTTTACCCCACACTCTGGAAATTTATACAACACCCTTCTAGATTAGGAATGGGTAAGAGCGATTTATACTTCACAGAAAGCACAAATAACTATTAATGGAGAACTAACAAAATGTTGTGAGATTCAAAAAGGAACAAGAGAAGGATGCCTGCTGTCTCCACTCGTGTTCATTTTAGTTCTTGACATACTGAATAGAGACATAAGACAAGGTGAGAGAATTGCAGGAGTTAAGATTAAAAAAGAAACTTAAAAGTTAAGGGCATTTGCAGATCACCTTGTGTTAGTTTTGGAAGATACACTAGTAGAAACATTAATGGGAAAATTAAAGGACTTTGTTAATCTTAAAACCCAATCAGAAGATGAAGATGTGAACAAAAAATATGAAATTCGAAATTCAAATAGAACTGATGGAGAAAACTGGTTTTAAGCTTGAGAAAAAAAGTAAAATACTTGGGTATTATTATGACAAACATGAATTGTATGTTATTTCAAAATAATTATGTTAAGACATGGAATTAAATTCATTCATTCATTCATTGGCGATCACTCGTAGCTGAGTAAGATTGTCTTCCAAAGGTAAAATTTTAACAGTGGATCCGTAAGTGGCTGTAAAGGCCAATTCTGGATCCGCACAACCTCCCACAATGAGGGCATAGGTTTCCGGGTGGGAGACGGTCATGATGAGGGTTTGCCTGTGCCTTCCTTTTAGCTCTTTTCTCCCTTTCTCCCTGTACTCGTGCTTCTTCAAAGTCCATAGCGCCATTAATAAAGGGATTAAATTAAGAAGGACATGTTAAGATGGGAGAAATTAAGATTGTCACTGTGGGGAGAATCTCTGTGATAAAAATCTGTTTTTGACCCCTGATGTACCATTTAAATAATAGCAAAAAGGTATATCTAATTTTGTATGGCAAGGGGAAAAAACACAAGTTAAATATAAAGTGTTACAAGATGCAAAGGAAAGAGGAGGATTGGGTTTACCAGATTTGAAATTGTATTTTGCAGCTTGTTGTTTGGTCTGGATGAAAGAATGGATGTCGCTGAGAAACAAGAGACTTTTAGAGTTAGAAGATCACAACCTGAGGTCTGAATGGCATGGATACTTATGGTTCGTTAAAGTTAAAGTTAATGTGGATTTCAAAAATCATTTTAGTAGATGTGCTATACCGAGAATATGGAATAGATATAAACCCAGGCTGTGCCTGAAAACACCGCTGTGGATCTCAGCACAAGTAGCATTCTATAGAAGAGAAAGAGCAGGCAAAGACAAATGGTTAACATACCAGGAATTATTGGTAAATCATCAAGGGGAATATAAAATTAAATCAAGACAGCAACTAATAGCAGAAGGATATAGTTGTCAATGGTTTTCCCATTTACAGTTCTCACAAAGATTCAGAATAGACAAAAAGACTTATAGTATAGGGCAAAGTAAGACAGAATTTGAAGTACAATTGTATACCAGTGATGAACATGTAATTGCTAAAATGTATAAACTTTTATTGAAATTTGAAACAGAGGAATAACAGGTTAAAGAATTTTATTGCACTTTTAGCTTTTTCTTTTATTTCTCTCTTTCTTTTTCCTTTTCTCTGTTCTATTTTAGTTTGTATTAGTTCTTATTACTGCTGTTAAAACTTTCAATAAAAATTATTTAAAAAATACCCTTCTAGACCAGGACCATATCACTGAGTGAGGGCAGAAGTTGTAAAATGCAAAAATATTAAGAAGAAATTGAAATTCCACCATTAGCATTCTCAAACAATTTTTCTACTTGTCACAGGTTCGTTTGATACCCAAGGGTTGTCTACTCAGACTCACTCAGATGTTTCCCAATGAGACACTGCACACAAAAATGGTTGTTCTCCCCTTTTTCTATTGGGGGTTAGTTTACTTAGAAACCCACCAGTTACACTATAAAAGTGCTCTTTTTATCCAGGTGACCAATTCATACAATTTTCAACTATATATATATAAAGGTGATAACCAACACCTTGAATTGGACCCAGAAGCAAACTGGTACCCAATGCAGCTCACGCAGCAGAGGAGTTACATGTGCCAATTTTCTGGCTCCAATAACTGTCCACTATATATATTATTATATTATATTATATTATATTATATTATATTATATTATATTATATTATATTATATTTTAATATATATTGGACAGTTATTGGAGCCAGAAAATTGGCACATGTAACTCCTCTGCTGCGTGAGCTGCATTGGGTACCAGTTTGCTTCCAGGTCCAATTCAAGGAGTTGGTTATCACCTTTAAAGCCCTACATGGCATGGGACCAGGTTACCTGAGGGAACGTCTCATCCCCAGAACATCGACCCGCCCTACCCGGTCATGCAGAGAGGGCATGCTAGGGACCCCATCGATCAAAGAATTCCATCTAGTGGGGTCCAGAAGGCGAGCCTTCTCTGCAACAGCGCCCGCCCTTTGGAACATCTTGCCCCCGGAGCTAAGGCAGGTGGTCTCACTCCCGACCTTCCGGAAAAATTTAAAGACCTGGTTCTGCTGCCTTGCATGGGAGGGGAATGCATATAAGTTAAATAAGCAGGGTGATAATATACAGCCTTGTCATACTCCTTTCCCAATTTTGAACCAGTTGGTTGTTCCATGTCCGGTTCTAACTGTTGCTTCTTGACCCGCATACAGGTTTCTCAGGAGACAGGTAAGGTGGTCTGGTACTCCCATCTCTTTAAGACAGAGCTTTCCAAACTGTGTGTCGCGACACAAAAGTGTGTCGCCACACACAGCGTGGTGTGTCGCCACACCACCCGGAAGCGGCGGCGTGCGTGTACACGGCGGCAGCAGCAGCGGCGCGGGATCAGTGCTTCTGCGTTTTAGCGGAGGCTGCCGCCACCGTGCACACGCGCGCCGCCGCACGCCCCCCCGTGCCGCCGCCGTGTGCGCGCGTGCCACTGCATGCCCCCCGCGCCGCCGCCGTGCATGCGCCCGCCGCCGCCGCTTGTGTGTCGCCAGCGGCGGCACTTTGGAAAGCCCTGCTTTAAGAATTTGCCACAGTTTGTTGTGATCCACACAATCAAAGGCTTTAGTGTAGTCAATGAAGCAGAAGTAGATGTTTTTCTGGAACTCTCTTGCTTTTTCCATGATCCAGCGAATCCCCATTCTATTGTTTTCCTCGATTTCTTTGCATTGTTCATTTAAGAAGGCCTTCTTATCTCTCCTTGCTATTCTCTGGAAATCTGCATTCAGTTGGTTATATCTTTCCCTTTCTCCCTTGCCTTTTGCTTCCCTTCTTTCCTCAGCTATTTGTAAAGCCTCATCAGACAGCCACTTTACTTTCTTGCATTTCTTTTTCTTTGGGATGGTTTTAGTTGCTGCCTCCTGTACAATGTTATGAACCTCCATCCATAGTTCTTCAGGCACTCTGTCTCCCAGATCTAATCCTTTAAATCTATTCCTCACCTCCACTGTATATTCATAAGGAATATGATTTAGGTCATACCTGAGTGGTCTAGTGGTTTTCTCTACGTTCTTCAATTTAAGCCTAAAGTTTGCGATAAGAAGCTCATGATCTGAGCCACAGTCAGCTCCAGGTCTTGTTTTTGCTGATTGTATAGAGCTTCTCCATCTTTGGCTGCAAAGTATATAATCAATCTGATTTTGGTATTGACCATCTGGTGATGTCCATGTGTAGAGTCGTCTCTTGTGTTGTTGGAAGAGTGTTTGCTATGACCAGCGTGTTCTCTTGACAAAACTCTATTAGCCTTTGCCCTGCTTCATTTTGTACTCCGAGGTCGAACTTGCCTGTTATTCCGGTTATTTTTTGACTTCCTACTTTAGCATTCCAGTCCCCTATGACGAAAAGGACATCTTTTTTTGGTGTTAGTTCTAGAAGGTGTTGTAGGTCTTCATAGAACCGGTCAACTTCAGCTTCTTCGGCATCAGTGGTTGGGGCATAGACTTGGATTACTGTGATGTTGAATGGTTTGCCTTGGATTTGAACTGAAAGCATTCTGTCGTTTTTGAGGTTGTATCCCAGTACTGCCTTTCCCACTCTTTTATTGACTATGAGAGCTACTCCATTTCTTCTAAGGGATTCTTGCCCACAGTAGTATATATAATGGTCTCCTGAATTAAATTCTCCCATTCCTGTCCATTTTAGTTCGCTGATTCCCATGATGTTGATGTTCAATCTTGTCATCTCATGTTTGACCACATCCAGCTTACCTTGATTCATAGATCTTACATTCCAGGTTCCTATGCAATATTGTTCTTTACTGCATCGGACTTTCCTTCCACTTCCACATCCACAACTGAGCATCCTTTCGGCTTTGGCCCAGCTGCTTCACTCTTTCTGGAGCTACTCGGAATTGCCCTCCGCTCTTCCCCAGTAGCATTTTGGACACCTTCCGACCTGAGGGGCTCATCTTCCGGCGTCATATCTTTTAGCCTTTTGGTACTGTCCATGGGTTTTCTTGGCAAGGATACTGGAGTGGTTTGCCATTTCCTCCTCCAGTGGACCACGTTTTGTCAGAACTCTCTGTCATGACCTGTCCGTCTTGACCTGACTTCATTGAGTTACGCAAGCCCCTTCGCCACGACAAGGCAGTGATCCATGAAGGGGATCACCTTCCACACTACTACTCAATAACTGGATTGAAAATATTTGCCTATGGCCAACTGATCACTCATACCGAACTGATTCTTTCCTTATGAATTTCTGATTCAGGAGAGCAGACTAGAATTGACAAAAAATAACAGAGGCACCTATTTGGATACAGATTCAACATGAGACAACTATACAGAGTTTGCACTAAGAAAGAAAAATTATCTTAACCCTATCAACCTCAAGGGACAAACTTATTTACTATTCAGAGCACACTGTTGAAACCAAAAATTTTAAGAAGCCATTTTGTGCTGCCATTTTGAAGTGCCTATTGAAATAGTTCCCCATCTAAATTCTCTACAAATTAATTCCATAAGGATCTATGTATAAAAAGGCTATCCCCCAGAGTGCTAGCATTTCCTAGAGGCCAACTGTGTAAGTAGACCTGTATAATTTTAACAGTGAGTCAACTGGAAATTCACCAGAACTGGCTCCTAAGTATGTCTGTAGCTTGAATCATGTCAACTGGATTTCTATTTTCTCAGTGGAAACGTTTCGCTCCTTATCCAAGGAGCTTCTTCAGTCTGAGCAAAGCTGGTAAGGGAATCCTAAATATGTTTCTAGGTAGCTGTGTGACTTTACACCTGGGGTCATGGTTATATTGAGATGTTATTTTAAGTCCTTTTATTATCTAAAGGAGGATCGTTAAGATCACCATGCTGCTGTTGAGCTTGTGAAATGGTCTTAATCTTCCTAGGCACAGAAGACAGAGACGGGAGAAAGATTGGAGAAAGATTGTGCCTGAGGCCCCCACCTCTATTCAAGGAAGGATTTTCCAAGTTGGCATAAATGGATTCCTTGACCCCTCTCTCAAAAAATAGAAATATTTTTCTATTTATATATATATATATATATATATATATATATATATATATATATAATATTATATATATATATATATATATATATATATATATAAATAAATAAAATAGAAAAAATAGAAATAAAAAAATAGAAATAAAAAATAGAAATAAAAAATAGAAATGAGAAAATAGAAATCCAGTTGACATGATTCAAGCTACAGACAATTCCACCTGGATGACTGAGAACCTTCATAGACTCCTAAGTATGATTTTTGCTTAAATGAAATGCAGGGGAAAGTTATTCAATTATCTTGGGCTCAGTAAAACAAAACAAAACAAACAAAGAAAAAACCCTGTATCTGTAACAGCACTGTGCAAGCAGAAATGTTCCTGCCATGAGAACACGATATGGGAAAAGTTTCCTCCACTTGCTGATTTTCTTTGCTGGAGTAAAGAATCCTAAAAACAGGAGTAAAAGAGTAAAGAATCCTCAAAACAACACTGGAACCCAGTTCAACTCACAAACATTTGAATCCCCCAGGCTATTTCTTCAATCTAAAACCCATAGGTCTGAAAAAAAATCAACGCAACTGTTCCATTATTATACAGTATATGTATTTCAGATATGAAACAGAGCCTCTGAAACTACTAACAGAGGAAGTGGGACTGGGACCCTCTTTGCTGTGTTTTCCATAGTACTATAAGACATTTTTTACACTTATGGGTGATTCTGAAGAACATAATCTAAAGTCTATCCTTTAGAACAAATTGTTTTATGACCACAGTATTTACAATAGGTTTAAGTTTTGTTGCTATCATTTTTAATAAATTATTTCAGATGACAGGAGAACAGGGTATCAATATTTGAAATAAAGTAACAGGGAAGACATTATGTCTCCACATTTTATTCTCTCCACATCATTCACAAATGAACCTCACTGGAAGATACAGTATCTTAAAAAAGGCACGAGGCTCAGGTTTCAGAGATGTCAGTTAAGGACAGATAGTTAAAGTCATGTTAATTTTTCAAAGTATCACCAGAACCATTTCATTGCTTTCATGGCAGCCAACTGCATAACAAAGCAGCAGAGAAAGCACAGATCTATGTCTGATGTATTCACTCTATGCAGTCTGCCTTATTTAAACTAATTATATAAGCTGGAAAAATCTTTTGTTTGGTATTTTACATTTTCCTGGAGTGAAAATAATTAGTCCATCTGAAGAGCAGTTCTCCCTGATTTCACAACACTGTGGGAGAGAAATGGGTGTGTGCGCTTTAAGCTGTTGCTATTGTTAGAAATTTCTAAAAAAAAATCTTGCTGCTCCACCAGTATATCCTAATATTCTTCTCCTCCCCACCACCAAGAATTAAAGCTCATTTTGAAGTCTGATTCTTTTTACCTTTAAATAGACACAATAATGAGACTCAGAATGCAGTAATCAGCACAGCCTCTGTGATTGAGTTCTTGTTTGTTACTTTTTTTTTTTTTACAAAAGTTGCTGTAGTGAATTTGAAGTCTGTAGGCTGGCTGATAACTCTAAATATTTTACAGCTTCTGATCTCTTCCAGTGAAAAGCAGGAATAGGATCCAGGCTGGGAGCAGCAACTCAAAGCTTCTTTCTCCCTTGTTTCAGTGGGCAGCAGGCTCCAGGAAACAATAGTGATTCTAGGAGTAATTCCCCTGATTGCATCTTCCTAAAAGTCCTGGGGGAAGTGGAACCAGTAAGATAAACTTGGCAGGGAAAGTGTAGGCAGAAGCAATAGGAGTGTTTTATGACTTTTCAGTGCTGCTTTGGTCAATGGTAAGGCTTGTTCTCAGATCTAACTGTGGGTAATTATATTTTTATGTAATGTCATCACAATGTTGCATTCATTTCATCCTTAGCCCACGGCCGAGGCAACATAAAATTGTCCTAAGTTGTTCCAGTTTTAAAGCAACATTTTTCCTCTTGCCTTTTTGCCATGGACACAATGTGCATAATTTACCGGCGATGTGGCTACTGATTTGGTTATGGGTTGAGATCTGCCCAGTATATTGGCCCCTTTAGGCTGTGCAGGCGCTCCTCTTTTCCTCTGATCCCCAGATCCTCTCTTCCATTGTCATCCTACTTTTTCTTCAGGAAAAGCCTGATAAGTTTCCAGCCACTTCAAACACCTCCTAAATGATCATTTTTGTTATTTTGTGGGTTTAATCATGTGTCAAAACTGGCTCTCAGTTCTGCTGGGCAGCTGTGTATGGGAGTGAGGAGAGGGGGAGCACAGCTGTGAAAGAGGGTATATGAAGAAAGCTCCCTCTTCCTATTTATTTAATCCATTTGCATCTTTCCAGTTAACCAAGGGGTTTTCCTCAAGACCATTCTTCTCCTCCTTGGGATGGTCTACCCCAGCACCGTGGGTTCTCCACCCCATCTTCTGTCTCATCCATTTATTTTCCCTTACACTGCCACCTCTGCTCTCTTTCTATTCTTTCCACACACAACTACCATTCTCATCACCCTCCCAGCATAATGTGGCCAATTTAAAGAGAATTTCCCCACACCCTCCATTCCAGAGAAATAAAGCTGGCCAGCAACATTCACCAACAGGGGAAGCCCTGGCGTGCAAATATAGGGCAGAATTTTTCCAGAAGTCTCACAAACGTCAACACCTTTCCCTTCTTAATATGCAAGCAACCATAATCCCCCAATTCCAGCCAACACCCTCCACCCATCTGTCTATCTTTCCCCCCTCTGTGCTCTCACAGTTGTCTCCATGTTGAGTTTTGAAACGTAAGAGCTCTTTGACAGAGTATAGCTCATTCCCCTTTTTGTTTTGGTTGGAAATGTTGGTACATGGAAGAAGGAGAGGGGAGGGTAGAGGAGAGGAGAGAGGGAGAAAGGTAAAGTTTTACTCCTTTACCCAGAGCTTTCCAAACTTTTCATGTTGGTGACACACTTTTTAGACATGCATCATTTCGCGACACACTCTTACAGCAGGGCACAGGGCAGGCACTAGGACCTGTGTGGAATCACAGCAGGTTTGGAGGCAGCACGGCACAAGGCAGGCACTAGGACCTGCGTGGAATCCTGGCAGGGCAGGTTTGGAGGCAGCCAGGCACAAGGCAGGCACTAGGACCTGCGTGGAATCCTGGCAAGGCTTGGAGGCAGCAGCAGCTGCGACACACCCAGACACTGCAGCCGACACACTAACCTGTCCTGACACACAGTTTGGAAAGCTCTGCCTTAACCTGAGGGGTTGAATTGGTTATCTGAAGCTTGAGATCTCTGAATGCAAAAAGCAGACAAACAAGCAAGTAAACAAATGTTCCTTCTTGGCTGCTCTGTGCCTTAAGTCTCTTTATAGTTTCAGCCAAATTTGAAAATAACCTATTCTGCTTGAACAAAATACCCCTGTTATCCCCACAGGAGGTGGATGGGGTGACACCAGAGTGAAAAAGGGAAACAAGACAAGGAGCCTGAGAGAAGAGTTCTCAAAATAAGAAGCAGGAAAATGGATCAAGGAGAAAAAAGCAGGACACTGACCAAGAAGCTTGAAAATGGATGGCTCTGTCTTGTGCGACACAGAGTTTTCTGCTTTCTCTTGGAGATTTAATGGGAAAACCTTAAACAGTTAAAAAAGGGGAGCGAGGAGGCTGCAAGGTGAAATGGGAAGAAACTTTTCCATTGCACTGAGCCACTGCTGCAATGCTATCATTAAACACAGGCTCAGTGTTTTTCAGAAAGGGCTCTAAAGTCATGTTCAAAAGCATCATGAGCGCGGGTCTACCATTCTTACAAGTTCTTACAGGAGAGTACTAATTTGTGTTTAATAGTAGCTCCCCAAACAGCTAACAGGCATGGGGGGGGGCAGGGGGAAGCATGTGTTAAAGGAAGATCTCTGCCAGGGCTGAGAGGAGTGGCAGAAAAAGTAGGGACACATGACTTTTACCTGCCAGACCTCTAATCCCATAGATCAGTTCCATTGGATCAGAGATTTGGATGTTAGGATGTTCCTGTTTCTCCTCATGGGCTACCCAACGAAGCAGGAAAGCCTCTTCTGCTTCATTGAGCTGAGTCCAGCACTCTGTGGATCATTGAGTGGAGAGGGCTGGCCAGCAAATCACAGAATCTCTCCTGTTTTACCGGACAGCCTCTGCCATGCCATGAATCAGTCTCAAACTCAACAACAGATACGTGGATTGAAGGAGGACAGCCCAGTAAAGTAGATGGACCTCTCCCTTTTTACTAGGCATCCCCACCAACCCTTCAGATCAGCTCTCAAAGAACCAGGTTTTGACAGATGATTGAATCACAGATCTAGTCACCTGTCAAATCTCCCCTCTTCCTCAGCCCCATCCCACATTAAGAAGACTGGTGGATTGTCTGTAGCTTGAATCATGTCAACTGGATTTCTATTTTCTCAGTGGAAACGTTTCGCTCCTTATCCAAGGAGCTTCTTCAGTCTGAGCAAAGTTGGTAAGGGAATCCTAAATATGTTTCTAGGTAGCTGTGTGACCTTACACCTGGGGTCATGGTTATATTGAGATGTTATTTTTAAGTCCTTTTACCATCTAAAGGAGAATCGTTAAGATCACCATGCTGCTGTTGAGCTTGTGAAATGGTCTTAATCTTCCTAGGCACAGAAGACAAAGCCGGGAGATAGATGGGAGATAGATTGTGCCTGAGGCCCCCACCTCTATTCAAGGAAGGATTTTCCAAGTTGGCATAAATGGATTCCTTGACCCCTCTCTCAAACCACCTATCTTCTCTGTCTAAAATGTGAACATTAATGTCCTCAAATGAGTGTCCTTTTTCCTTTAAATGAAGATAAACTGCTGACTCTGGTCCTGTGGTGTTACTTCTCCTGTGTTGGGCCATCCTCCTGTACAAAAGTTGTTTGGTTTCAACAACTGGTGGATGTGTCGCCACACAACCTGGAAGCGCTGATCATTATCAGTGCTTCCGGGTTTTCCCGCAGCGACACACCAACGGCGGAGTGCAAAAATCGAAAGCGGCAGCAGCGCTTCCGGGTTTTTGCACGCTGCCGCAATGGCGGCGCTTCTGGGTTTTCCCGCGGCGACACACCAACCGCCGTTGGTGTGTCGCCACGGGAAAATTTTGGAAAGCCCTGATCTAGGTAGTTGTAGGTATGCATGAAAGTAGGAATCCATAGGTTGATGACAGTTGCATGTTATGTTCCAGTGAATTGCGATAAAGGAAGAACCAGAGATCAGATCTGGAAAAAATAGTGCAGCATTCTAAATGAATGTGATCCACAGGGAAAATGGTCTGTTAAGTGACATAAATGGATAGAGGGAACAACAAAAGAATATAGAAAAAGTTAATTGGACATTCAGAGACCCAAGAATGAATGAGAATGGTGACTGGTGAGTAACTCATTCAAAAAAGGTCTGTTTCAGATACATGGTTTAAACATAAGTCTATTCATATATACACAGGGAAAAGCAATTAATATAAATCTTGAAGCATGACTGATTAGATTCTTTATGATGAAAGGCTGAGAGAATTGGTGAAGGGTACAAAAGTAATTACAGGTTCTAAATGTGTGACAGACCAATTTTTGGTAATGTCAAAAGTGGATCTTGTGAAAAGAATGGACAAGGAAGACAACAAAATAAGAATTAGAGTGAAAGTAGATGAATACAGGAAAAGAAAGTATGAGTCCTATACATTAGGGATCATCTGCTCCATGCAGAAGCTAGTTGTCCTTCATATTTTAATTGCCAAGGTACGCTACTTGTTCTCATCCCCCACGCCATAAAACTAAAGTGGTGGGACCAGAAAATGTGCCTTTTCTGTTGTTGCCCCAGTCTTGAGGATAGTCAGTCCACTAAGATTGGCCCTTCCTTGTTGACATGCAGGAGGGAATTTAAAATGATCCTCTTGCCAGGCATTTGGATATTAACCTATTGGGGGCTGCTGCTACTTTATTTTACTGTCTGGGTTTATTACTTTTATTCTTTCACTGCAGTTGTATGTTTTATAGTCTTTTTTTAAATTTATTGTCTGAGGAGGTGGCATAGAAATAGCACTACAATATTAGAAGGCAGATTAATCACTCAACAGAATGAATGTAAAATGAATGAAAGGAAAAAGGATGTGGAAGTTGCTTGGAGCAGAATGGAAAGAATTATGTTAGTTAGTTAGAAGTGTTTGGCATTACACTAATGAGAAGTATGAAAAAGGATGCTTGGTGGAATGATGAAATGAAAGAGGCTGTAAATGAGGAAAAATGCATATAAGGGAATGACTGCTTCCCCCAAAAAATGAGTATGAAATGTATTATATGATGCGTACAGGCAGAACAAGATAGCCACAAAGAATATGGTCAAAGAGCACAAGGTAGGATTAAGACTAAAAGAGGCACAGAAATTGCAAAGCAATTTTTGATAGAAATAAAATATGTTTTGGCAGTGGGAAGAGAGAGCTGAACAAGGAGCCTGGAGGGGAATGAATGGAATTTAAAAAAATGTGATGAAATGATATGGGGTAAAACTAAAACAAGGGTATGCTGGAAGAAGTAATTTAGATATTTGCATGGGAATGAGAGTGTTACGTTGAAGAGTGTACATGAAACAAATGCTATTGACTCGCAGGTTTGGAATTGCTAGCTCATGGCCTGCATGTGAACCTCCCAGTCATTTTGTGCAGCCTTTGCTTCACTCACACAGGAGCAAGGTCAGCAGTAGGATAGCAGCTGTGATCCTCCCTTAGGCTGATAAGCAAGCATGCCTTACAGGCATCTCAGAACAGTACTCTGGTTCCAGGGTTGTTTACTGCCTTTCCAGCATTAACACTGACATTATTTCCTCCTCTATACTCACTCTCCCCATCTCTGTTGGACCTGGAGGTGTCAGGAATTTCTTCCCCTTCTGTTCTGACAATTCTAGAGTTGACAAAGTGCCCCCCTTCACCTGTCTCTTCTACCTCCTCTTTTTGTTGGCAAAGTCATAAAGCACCTTCTGAACTTGCGCAATATGAGCATCCAGACTTTCAAATAAATTAATTAAATTAGCAAGTCATCTAAACATATAATCAAACATTTGTCCAGCATGTCATGAAAAATGAGATTCATAAGTCACATGAAGATTGCAGAGGCATTCATTTATCTGTAGAACATTATCACGTAGCCAAACTTCAAAGTCAGTCAAATACTCTTTTTCATGAGAATCAGGCTCTAGGCGTCTCAGAGAATCAACCTGGTAAAATGTGTGCCTTCTGCAGCCATTCTAAATATTTGGGAATGAAAGGAAGAGGAGAGTGATTCCTATTGCTTACAAAGTTCAGGAGCCTATACTTAGGTATCATGCCAAGAAAGACCTCTTAGCAAGAAAGGCTGGAGTGCTGGTGATCAGGCATGGGTAGCAGAAGGAACTTTTGCAAGTTTTCATCAATTTATTCCTTTAGACAGATTAATTCAGTTTCAGACACAGAATTTTTGCTGGAATCTGGAATCTGAATCCCAAGAATCAGGTTTATAATCCAGTCACAGAATGAGGTAAAGGTAAAGGTTCCCCCCGCACATTTGTGCAGTCGTGTCCGACTCTAGGGGCCGGTGCTCATCTCCGTTTGTTAGCCGAAGAGTCAGCGTTGTCCGAAGACGCTTCCATGGTCATGTGGCTGCATGACACACGCGGAATGCTGTTACTTACCCACCAAAGTGGTACCTATTCATCTACTTGCATTTCCATGCTTTCAAATTGCTAGGTTGGCAAGAGCTGGGGCGAGTGCGGGAGCTCACTCTGTCACGCGGGGCTAGGGATTCGAACCTCCGAACTTGCGATCTTCGCAAGTGATCAATAGGAGAAGTAATATTCTAATGTGTTGGAAACTTCTATAAAGTTGCCCATGGTGCCACAATCTATTTAGGCCTATAAGAATATTGTAGGGCCAGTCTGGCCCTGAAGTGTAACAAAAATAGCTAAATGTTGATGTGTGACATTGTATTTCTGGGTTCCACTTAATTTCTGGATGTCTCCACCTCTTTTTGAGGACTAGAGATAGCCTTGAAGAAGGTATTTGGCAACCATCAGGAAAACATGAATTTAGCCTGGAAAAAAAAGAAGGGGGTGAGGGAAGAAATTTCCTTCCCACTTGACTCTCAATGCTATAAGAGGGAGAAATTAGCAATAATCCTCTTTTTGTAATTAAAGGACTCAAGGCAAGTAGGATTTTTTTTATTGAATATTTTTATTGAATATTAATATATATTTATTGAATATTAATATTCAATATTAATTGATTAATTAATATTCACAGGGAATACCATTGCTTTAATTATGCGGACCTTTGTTGTCAGTGTGATGTCTCTGCTCTTAACTATTTTATCAAGATTTGCCATTGCTCTCCTCCCAAGAAGTAGACGTCTTCTGATTTCCTGGCTGCAGTCAGCATCTGCAGTAATCTTTGCGCCTAGAAATACAAAGTCTGTCACTGCCTCCACTTTTTCTCCCTCTATCTACCAGTTATCAATCAAGCTGGTTGCCATAATCTTGGTTTTTTTGAGGTTTAACTGCAACCCAGCTTTTGCACTTGCTTCTTTCACCTTCGTCATAAGGCTCCTCAACTCCTCCTCGCTTTCAGCCATCAAAGTGGTATCATCTGCATATCTAAGATTGTTAATGTTTCTTCCAGCAATTTTAACTCCAGCCTTGGATTCCTCAAGCCCAGCACGTTGCATGATGTGTTCTGCGTACAGGTTGAATAGGTAGGGTGAGAGTATACAGCCCTGCCGTACTCCTTTCCCAATCTTAAACCAGTCCGTTGTTCCGTGCTCTGTTCTTACCGTTGCTACTTGGTCGTTATACAGGTTCCTCAGGAGGCAGACAAGATGACTTGGTATCTCCATACCACCAAGAACTTGCCACAATTTGTTATGATCCACACAGTCAAAGGCTTTAGAATAGTCAATAAAACAGAAATAGATGTTTTTCTGAAACTCCCTGGCTTTCTCCATTATCCAGCAGATATTGGCAATTTGGTCTCTAGTTCCTCTGCCTTTTCTAAACCCAGCTTGTACATCTGGCAATTCTCGCTCCATGAATTGCTGGAGTCTACCTTGCAAGATCTTGAGCATTACCTTACTGGCATGTGAAATAAGTGCTACTGTTCGATAGTTTGAACATTCTTTAGTGCTTCCCTTTTTTGGTATGGGGATATAAGTTGATTTTTTCCAATCTGATGGCCATTCTTGTGTTTTCCAAATTTGCTGGCATATGGCATGCATCACCTTGACAGCATCATCTTGCAAGATTTTAAACAGTTCAGCTGGGATACCGTCATCTCCTGCTGCCTTGTTATTAGCAATGCTTCTTAAGGCCCATTCAACCTCACTCTTCAGGATGTCTGGCTCTAACTCATTGACCACACTGTCAAAGCTATCTCCAATATTATTATCCTTCCTATACAGATCTTCCGTATATTCTTGCCACCTTTTCTTGATCTCTTCTGCTTCTGTTAGGTCCTTACCATCTTTGTTTTTGATCATACCCATTTTTGCCTGGAATTTACCTCCGATGTTTCTAATTTTCTGGAAGAGGTCTCTTGTCCTTCCTATTCTATTGTCTTCTTCCACTTCCACACATTTCTTGTTTACAAATAATTCCTTATCTCTTCTGGCTAACCTCTGGAATTTTGCATTTAATTGGGCATATCTCCCCCTGTCACTGTTGCCTTTTGCTTTCCTTCTTTCTTGGGCTACTTCCAGTGTCTCGGCAGACAGCCATCTTGCCTTCTTGGTTTTCTTTTTCCTTGGGACGTTTTTTGTTGCCGCCTCCTGAACAATGTTGCGAACTTCTGTCCATAGTTCTTCCTGGACCCTATCTACTAAATCTAGTCCCTTAAATCTATTCTTCACCTCCACTGCATATTCCTTAGGAATATTAGTGAGCTCATATCTAACTGATCTGTGGGTCTTCCCTATTCTCTTTAGTCTGATTCTAAATTTTGCAATAAGAAGTTCGTGATCTGAACTACAGTCAGCTCCAGGTCTTGTTTTTACCGACTGTATAGATGTCCGCCACCTTTGGCTACAAAGGATGTAGTCAATCTGATTTCGGTGTCGACCATCTGGTGAAGTCCATGTATAAAGTCGTCTTTTAGGTTGTTGGAAGAGAGTGTTTGTTATGCACAGTGAGTTGTCTTGGCAAAATTCTATCAGCCTATGTCCTGCTTCATTTTGTTCTCCCAGACCATGCTTGCCTATAATTCCAGGTGTCGTCTGACTACCCACCTTAGCATTCCAGTCTCCTGTAATGAAAATAACATCTCTTTTTGGTGTATTATCCAGTAGGTGCTGCAGATCCTCATAGAACTGATCTACTTCTGCTTCTTCAGCATCTGTGGTTGGGGCGTATATTTGGATCACTGTGATGTTAAATGGCTTACCCTGAATTCGAATTGAGATCATTCTATCGTTTTTTGGATTGTATCCAAGCACTGCTTTAGCCACTTTATTATTAATTATGAAGGCTACTCCATTTCTTCTGTGGTCCTCTTGTCCACATTAGTAGATCTGGTGGTCATCTGATGTGAAGTGGCCCATTCCAGTCCATTTCAGTTCACTGACACCTAAAATGTCTATATTTAATCTTGACATCTCACCAATAGTAAAGGTAAAGGTTCCCCCCGCACAGTTGTGCAGTCGTGTCCGACTCTAGGGGCCGGTGCTCATCTCCGTTTGTTAGCTGAAGAGCTAGCGTTGTCCGAAGACGCTTCTACGGTCATGTGGCCGGCATGACGCATGCGGAACGCTGTTACTACCACTGAAGTGGTACCTATTTATCTACTTGCATTTGCATGCTTTCAAATTGCTAGGTTGGCAAGAGCTGGGGTGAGTGCGGGAGCTCACTCCGTCACGCGGGGCTAGGGATTCGAACCTCCGAACTTGCGATCTTCCGATCGACAAGCCTGGCGTCTTACCTGCTGAGCCACCACGCCCCCATCTCACCAATAACCACATCCAATTTGCCCTGGCTCATAGATCTTACATTCCAGGTTCCTATGGTGTGTTGATCTTTAGAACATCGGATTCGTCGTTCACCACCAGCACCGTCGGCCGCTAGCCGTCCTTTCGGCTTTGAGCTAGCTGTGTCATCACATCTGGGGCTAGTTGAACGTATCCTCTGCTCCTCCCCAGTAGCATTTTGACCATCTTCCGACCTGGGAGTCCCATCTTCCGATGGTATACCGACATATCTCTGGTTGTACTGATCCATTTAGTTTTCACGGCAAGAATACTGGGGTGGGTTGCCATTACCTTCCCCAGGGATCGTATTTAGTCTGACCTCTCTGCCACGACCTTCCCGTCTTGGGTGTCCCTTCACGGTTTAGCTCATGGTTTCATTGAGGTGATCAAGCTCCAGCACCACGACAAGGTAACGATCTCCTTTGCTGGAGGTGAAACTATTTACCATTCTGGTATAGATTTATCCACCATGAAAATGAGAAACCACAGATAATGAAATCCCACCAGTATATATCTTAAAATCATACTAATTACCTTGCACTTTCAAAAGTTGCAGATGGTGACTTCCCAACGGCACCAAATCCAACACCAACAGCCAAACCCTCTGAAACAGAGAAAGCAAGCAGTGGTTACTAATCCAGCAACTGCCTTGGCACACAGATTATCCTATTCAAATCCTTGGTTTACATAAATCTTGCAGAGTAACAACAGTTCTTACATGGTCTATAAGTCTACAATTTTCCACTATCTCGAGAATTCTAACAGAAATTCTCTGGTATCTAGAAAATGCATTATTGGTTAAAATGGAAACTATTCAAAACAGAGTTTTATAATGACATTAATGATGACTTCCAAAGGTAGCAGGTTGGACCACAAAATTCATATGAGTTCAATTGTTCTCTTATGTTAAACCTACAACTTTTACAGTTCACACAAGGGAATAAGATTAGATTCTGGAATTACTACTGCAGGCCAGCATCACAATTATCATAACATAATTGTGTATCATAACATAAACCATTAGATATTAATCTTAACAATCATGCCGTTTCCACAAAACAACAAATCTAGCACAAGATGATTCCTTTTATCGAACCTACCTATTTTAAAAGTTGGGAACAGATATTTAAAGCACCACAGTAATTGCAAAATGATAATATAGCATGGGTACGGGTGGAGAAGAAATATGTGGCAGATGAAAACTACTCATCAGCATTCTAACTACTGCAAGACTCCACATGTAGGTAAGGGAGCAGATGGGATACTTGCCTCGTAAGACACATGGCACAAATTATATTGGTGTAAAGTGTTATGCTTTTGTCCAGATGGAACATGAAGCATGATATGTTATTCACCTTGACAGAGGGTAGCCTCTGCCTGCCTTTTATCAAGGTTATTAACCACCTGATAGCATCTCCCGCAGAAGTGCAGGAGAACAAACATGAACAAACACCTTTCTAAAAGCGAGGAGGTGGAGTTGAAAAGTATTAAATAGGGCCAGTTGAAAACCAGCAGTGGAAGAGATCTGTTGTTTAAAGAAGAGGCTGCTGGTGGTGTGGGTATGTGTAGGTGACATAGGAACAGAGAAGATATAATCAGCAATCCAGCAGACCAAAAGCCTCAGAAGCTCCAGGCAAAGCTGACCTGGGAAAGAAGAAGATTAGAAGGGAGGTAGTCTTGTTTTCCCAACTGTCGGTTCTGCAGAGTCCATTGAAAGTGTTGACTGGCTGCTGGAGCCAGAAAAAGGAGGATCCAGCAAGCAGCCATGCACAGTCCATGAGGGGGCTGGGAAAGGAGAAGAAGAAAGGTGAAAAGAGATGCCTGTATTCACCCAGAGGAAAAGTCCCACCATAGTCCTTGGAGAAGAATGGAGGGCTGAGAAGCAGGAAACAGAAGAAGAGCAACCACTATCCCATTGTGAGAGCGAAGCTCTGTCCTGGTGCTTGAATGAAGAAGCTGGAAGACAAGTAACTCTGGGAAAGAGGGAGGAGGTAGAGAGTCAAAGTAATAAAAGTCTAAGAGCTAAGCTGTAAAACAATAAAGGAGATAGGAAAGTGTTAGCAGGGATAAATAATCAGGGGAGAGTGAGAACAGGAGGAATAAAGTTAAGAACTTAGGGTTTGGATGAAGAAAACTGCTGCTAAGAACAGAAAAAGCTTCAAAGTTAAAACTGAAATCTAACTAAAAGGAATTGTGTTAAGAGTAAAACAGTAAAAAATTACTAATATTTACAAATGCAAAGGGATAAGGTTTAAAAGTGACACAAATAGGAAATCACTGGCTGTAATACATCAACATCCAGAGTATTTTGCATATAATTGTATAACAATATACTTTCTGTAATAAATTCCTGATTTCTGCCTGGTTGCCATAATCTTTTATAAAAAAGAACCCCATGATACAATTGCACTACCATCATCCCTGTTCACTGGCCATAATAGCTGGGACTGATGATAATCCCACAATACTTGGAGGGCACAAGACTACACTCCAGTGTAAAGCTACCTTCTCTACTGCACAGATCGGTAGGACTAGGTAGCCCAACAGAACTGTAGTTAAGATGGCTGCTCCACATCTGGAACGTCAAAGGAGAAAAACATAAGGCACGGCATTATTCTTCAAGCATGTCCCACACAGGAAAATATAAACAGAATTCCTTATTGGAAAGAATCGGAGATTTTATGTGACCTTGAATGGAAAGAATAGTAGATGGAGGTTACAGAAGAATAGCCTGCCACAAGGGAGCATACTGTCCCTGATATTATATAATATATATACAAATGATCAACCAGTTCCTGACAACACACAACTGTTTATCTATGCAGATGACACATCAGTGGCTACACAAGGATCAAGTTTTGATGAGATAGCTGGAAGACTCACTGTAGCACTGGAAAAATTAGGACAATATTATACTATTAATCATCTGAGGCGTAATCTAAGTAAGACTCAAGTGTGCGCTTTCCATCTTCAAAATTGAGACGCCGGGGCTAAACTGAATGTTATATGGCAAGGGAACCGATTACAGAATTGCCCTACACTGAAGTATCTTGGTGTGACACTTGATTGAACGCTTTCCTTTAAAAAACACTGCCTGAATATTAAGGCTAAGGTTAGTGCGAGGAATAATATTATTAGAAAACTGACAAATTATACATGGGGAGCCCGGCCATCCACATTACGAACATCAGTTTTGGCCTTGAGTATCGCTGCAGCAGAGTATGCCGCTCCAGCATGGAACGCGTCTGCACATGCGAAACAAGTTGATATCGCCGTAAATGAAGCAGTACGTATAGTGACAGGATGTCTTAAACCTACACCAACTGAGAAAATGTACCCGCTTGTCGGTATTGCACCACCTAAGATCAGGAGAGAAGTAGCAGCAGATGTTGAGAGAACAAAACAAGAGAATGATCCCCGGCACCCTCTGTATGGGTATGAGCCTCAAACCCATCGATTAAAATCTAGGAAGAGTTTTATGGTAAGAACAAACACCCTTGAGGGTACGCAAGAACAAAACCGAAGTGGCAGATGGAGGAGAGAAATCACTGACCAAGGAATAGTTCCAGAGGAGAATATGGCTGAGGGATTCGATCTCCCTTACGTCATTTGGAGGACTTTGAATAGGTTGAGGGTTGGAGTGCCTAAGTGCAGAACAAATATGCTAAAATGGGGATTGTTGACGGATAATAATAATAATAATAAGAAGAAGAAGAAGAGGAGGAGGAGGAGGAGGAGGAGGAGGAGGAGGAGGAGGAATAATCATCATCATCATCATCATCATCATCATCATCATCATCATCGGAAAGGTCAACCTTTCCTGAAATCACTTTTGTCAGTATAACCATTTCTGCTTTGTCAACCTCACTGATGTGAAAATTAGAATTGTTAGGACATATTAACCTGCAGGAGATGAGTATTTGTTGTGAGCCAGATTTTACATTTTTAAAAAGTTATTATAGTAAAGAACTCGGCATGTTCTATTAAGACACTCTTCTGCCAGGTGTATTTTCAGCTCTGCAGGGGATAAATCAGAACTGCCTTAATTACAATTGTGGTATCTGTTAATAGGGAAAGAATAGAAAGCATTTCACCTTCAAACAGGTGCAGGAAATCAGGCAGTGTTTTGTGCTCACTAGAGATGAGTTTTGAAGCAACTCTTGCATAATTGGCTCATTCTCCTTAACTCAATTATGGGGGCTTCTATTTTTTTTCTCAGTTATTTTCCCCCTCTCTCAAACAGCGACTGTTCAGAGAATAATTCTTATCTATATAACAAACTTCAAAGTATTTTTAAAAATAATAATAAAAGTAAAAAAGACATATATTATAATTAACCTAAAGCTCTAAATTGTTGCAGGGAAGGGGAGAGAAAAGAAACAGAAATTAAGCTAAAACTACAATCTCTTGATGAAAGAATTCTTTCATTTGCACACAATGAGACAATAGTGGAGCAATAACAAACTCCTTTGATTCCTTATTTCAAGAGAGAAATTTTGTATAAATGCCTCTTCCTGACTTTTAGATTCCAAAGTACCTATAGCACTCAATGAATAACAAGGCAGGAGGCTAGAAACTCAAGATAAAGATTCAGGGACACCAAAACAAAGAAGAGGAAACTGGTGAGAACTAGGGTAGAATGGAAGAAATCTTTGGGAAGAATTCAAAATGTCTGGGCATTTTTCAGTTTCTGCCCAAAAGAAATGTCATGATATGCCAAGATTAGCAAGTGAAATAATTATTGCTATTTGAGATTGATATTCGAAAACTTGTTCTGTGTGAGTGAAGCCATGGATATTAAGATAAAATTGTGTTTTTCTGAATTTCCATTACACAATCAAATTGAAATAATCTACTGGAAATATTGATACTTTCTACAAACGCTTGCAGTGCTTTAATATTCTTAGCACTCATTCAATGTACTGCAAGGAAGCAACACTGATCTCTTAGGTCTAGGTGGGAAACGTGTGGCTCTCCAGGTGTTGCTGCATTATCATTCTCAATACCCTTCACCACTAGCTATTTCACTGGGTCTGCTGGAAGGCAGTGAACAGTAATACTTACAGGATGATAAGTTCCCAACTCTGCCTTGTACTCACGCCTTTTCCCCCCTAAGTAAAGGTAAAGATTTTCCCCTGCACAGTCATGTCCGACTCTAGGGGGCGGTGCTCATCTCCGTTTCTTAGCCGAAGAGCCAGCGCTGTCCGAAGACGCTTCCACGGTCATGTGGCCAGCATGACGCGTGCGGAATGCTGTTACCATCCCACCGAAGTGGTACCTATTTATCTACTTGCATTTGCATGCTTTCAAATTGCTAGGCTGGCAAGGGCTGGGGCGAGTGCGGGAGCTCACTCCGTCACGCGGGGCTAGGGTCTCGAACCGCCGAACCTGCGACCTTTCAATCGACAAGCCTGGCGTCTTAACCACTGAGCCATCGCACCCCTCATTTTCCCCCCTAAATAGAGGAAAATCAATGTATTTCCCCCTTGGAATGAATACAAGGGAAAACTTTTCAGTTCACACAGATAGACAAAAACTGTAGCCAATTGCAAGACCGCTGCCCCAGCTTTTGGAAGCATATTTCACTAAGGATTTAAAACCATTTGAGTTTTGAAGAAAAAATGTTTTCAGTACATACAAAGTTTTTTGGAGAATGGCAAGAATATATAGTGTACCTGAAGCTTGATCTCAAAAAATGTATGAAGGTGTGAAAAAGTTGCACACTTCTATCTGCCTTCTGCTAATGATAAACATGCCATTTATTACACAAGTTAGTCTTATATTCAATGTGAGAGAGAAAAGGACCTAAGTATGTACCTACTGCATATATGTGGTTAGAATTTATCCAGGTACGAGAGAATTCTGTGCCATTAGCCAAAGAAGCTATGCCCTTTAAAAAAAAAGTGTAAGCAAACCACATCAGAAAAAAAAAAGATGCTTCAGTTGCCCAAATGCTGGTAGGAAGAAAGGAAGACAGTCTAGGCCAGAGCTTTCCAAACTGTGTGTCGGGACACGTTAGTGTGTCGGCTGCAGTGTCTGGGTGTGTCGCGGCTGCTGCTGCCTCCGAGCCCTGCCAGGATTCCGTGCAGGTCCTAGTGCCTGCCTTGTGCCTGGCTGCCTTCAAACCTGCTGTGATTCTGCGCAGGTCCTAGTGCCTGCCTTGTGCCCTGCTGTAAGAGTGTGTCACAAAATGATGCCCTGCTGTAAGAGTGTGTCACAAAATGATGCATGTCTAAAAAGTGTGTCACCAGCATGAAAAGTTTGGAAAGCTCTGGTCTAGGCCATGGAAAAACCAGGCCAATTATCTGATAGGAATTCCCAGAAGCAAACCTAGCAAGTAAAATACAAACTGCAGCTACCCACACAATATAAATTGTGTTCAGCAGATGGTACAAGGTAAGAGGATATGTTGGGCAAGAGTTCATAAAGAAAATGGAAGCTCTCACATGTTACTAAGTGTGTTCCCAAAGTGCAAAGTCAATTAGGAATGGGCTGCAATGGCACATCATTCCACTCATGAATATACAAAGTGAGTGCTGGAAGAGGTCAAGCTAATTATTGCTGCAGGGAGTAATCTCCCCTTCTAATGACACATGGAAAGGAAAAGGCAAGGAATGGGGGAAAAATTATATGGGTGAGCCAGCCTGATGTCTTGCAATTAACCTCTCTAAGCAAGTATTTCTATGGGACCTACATAATGAGGAGAGTTCATATTTTAAGGAGCCACAAGTCCTGCTGTGCTGCCTCATTGTGGCAAGGGTTGGGGGAATTGTTCCTGGAAGGGATAAGCAAAGAACGCCAGGAGCGTATGCCAAGGGTATATATTCCCAGCAGGGTCACCCAAGGCATGAAGGGCATTCCAGCTGCCCAGCTAAAGCAAGCAGGCAGCTGTATTGGGCAGCAGCGATACAGGAAGATGCTGAAGGCAGATGATCACGTTGAGGATCTTTCAGAGTATTAATGGTGTTTATGACGTGGCTAGATCAGGGGTTGGCAAACTTTTTTATGCCAGGAGCCATTTTGACATGCTCGAGGGCATTTTGACATGCTCGAGAGCCAGGGGGCGGGGTTTGCGAGCGGGGACCAATCGCGTGGAAGGGGGCGGGGTTTGCGGGCGGGGACCAATCGTGCACACTTAGGGCCTGCTGCCGCCATGCCCACCACGCCCACTGCATTGCCCGCCGCCGCCACGCACACCATGCCCACTGCCACGCCTGCCACGCCACGTCCGCCACTGCCCCTCCCCCGGGGTCCGAGTAAGCCGCGACAGGCGGGCGGCGAGCGAAGCATCGCCCCGCCTCCTCCCCCGGGGTCCTTCGTGAAGACCTTCTCCTCCATCCTCGCTGCTCCCGCCGCCGCTCCTTACTGCCTTCCTTCTTCTCTCCCTCGCCGGGACCCACCACCCCTGCCCCACCTCCGCCCACCCTTCTCCTCCCTCCCCCTCACAGAGATTTCGTCTCTGTCTCCTTCTTATGTCTTCTGTCTGCCTGTCTCCTTTGAAGCAAGCGCGCGCGCAAGCGAGAAAAAAGCCGCTTTCTTTTTTCATACGTCCTATGCCTTTCCCTCCATCGTTTGGCGTATTTCCCCACCCCCCCGAGACTGGCGCGGGCTGAGGCGGCGGCTATGCCCCCTACGGTGGGCGAAGGCGTGCGCACGTGCGTGGGGGCAGGGGGATCAAGCAAGCGCGCAAGCAAGGGAGAAGCCGCTCTTTCTCTACTCTGTGAATTAGATGCACGGGGTGCCTGTTGGGATCGAGACTCTTCGTCCCACATTAGCACTTCACTTCCACTCACGGGGCTGCTTCTCTGGAGGCGTGCGCCGAGGAAACAAAGCTGAGCTGGGCAGGGGCGGCCGGGGCGGAGAGGAGCGCCCGTTTAAAACCAGGCTCCAAAGGCTGCGGGTGGAGACATTGGTGGCCAGCGCTGGAGGAGGGCGATTGATTCTTCCTCCTCCCGCCCTCGGGAGCCTTCCAACTTTCGCCCGAGTCGGGCAGCGTTTCCAAAGCGGCCCTTCGGATCCTATCCAACGGGACGCACACAACCCCCCTCCTTTCATTTAAAATCGCGATCAAAACACGTGGCAATAAGCAGGCAGACAACGGTGGCCTGAAGCAGTTACTTGAACCGTCCAACTTTGAGAGAGCCATCTCCAGTGACAGCAGAAACGCCAGAACTCAACTCCAGAGGAAAACATGGGGGGGGGGGTCATAACGGTAATTTTAGCAAAAGGACCACATAGGGAAAGGAGGAGACACTTTGGAGGGTAAGTTAGTACCCCAACTTCATATCCCCTCCCCGGAGAAAAAAGAGCGACCCTTTCCTTGGGGGAATTTCTGTTGGAAGAGTGGAATATGGTCACTTCAGGGGCGGCTGTTGCAGCTAGCACCTTAACTGCCCCCCACGCCCCCCCCCCACGCGCCTGCACGCTTCTCTAACCTACCTGCTGCAGGGGCATTTCCAAGCCTAACAATGCCTCCCCCCCCCCCACAGCTCCAAGAGTTGAGAATCGGGAAGGGCCACGTGTCTGTGTGTGTGAGAGAAGGCGAGACGCCCCCTCCTTCCCTCTCTCTCCCTCCTTCGCCCGGCTCCCAGTCTCAAACGTGGCCTCGGTGCACGTGTGCGAAACGTCACCGCCGAGTCCGGGGGTGAAGCGAAAAAGCGACCAGCCGGACAGAGAGCCTTCCTCTTCCCCACAGCCATGCTGCCTGTTCAGACCCTGAACCCCATCGGGGAGGAAAGGCTCGGATCTGGCCAGCCCTCTCACGCATTCACACGCACACGCTGTGAGCCACCCCCAATTCTTAGTTCTCCCATGCCTGCGCGCTGCTTGCAACGCCGGCCTCTTTGTTCCTGCCTTCAGAAATTAAGGAGAGGGAAATAAACTGTCCCCCCAGTAGCCCCCCCATAATCGGAGGACAACTACCACCCCCAAGATTTACTTCAATCAGCTGGGGACGCCTTACTCGCCCCATCCCCTGATCCTCCCATTGCCGGGACAAAGTGGCTTCCCGCCAGAGGCAAAGGAAAGAAAGGGTAGAAGAGTTTGTGGCACTGGGAGCAACATCACATACAAAAGCCTCCACGGCGCCCCTCTTTCAGGGAGCACCCCTGTCCCGCAGCGCAGAAAGGAAACTCAGCCCACGAGACCTACACAGATGGGGAAGGAGGCCAGGGATCAGCCTCCGCTTTCACCGGTGGTATGCCCTGGAACTGCTCTGGAGCTGAATGAAGGCGCTGGCGGCGGCAGGAGCGAAACGAGCCGGGAGGCTGACAGCGACTGTACGTGCGCGCCCGCACGTGGTATTTTGTAGAAGAGCCACACTCAAGGGGCCAAAGAGCCGCATCTGGCTCGCGAGCCGCCATTTCTGACCCTTGGGCTAGATTAAAGCCTTCAAGATGTCTAGTTGATGATGTTGCCATACAGGAAAAGAAAATCCAAAGCTGCAAAGATAGAATTACAGTAGGAACATGGAATGTAAGAAGCATGAACATGGAAAAGCTCAACACAGTGAAAGATGAAGTGAAACAACTACAAACTGGTATCTAAGGAATCAGTGAATTGAGCTGGACTGGAATTGGATACTTTCAGTCAGAAGATCACACTGTTTACCACTCAGGACATGAAAAACAAAGATGGAATGGCGTTGCTTTTATAGTTAGGATCATCCAACACAGATTGGAGCCCTACATGGAAAAGAAGCAGCCAGATGGTCAAGATGGTTTTATAAAAGGCTGAGGAGTATGAGACATTACTGCTGATGCAGGCTGGATAATTAAGAAAGCCAAAGGATACCAAAAAGAAGTCAGTATGTGCTTCATTGATTATAGAAAGGCATTGGATTATGTTAATTATGTCAAACAATGGAATGTGCTTAAAAAATGGGAACCCCAGAACATTTCATTGTCTTCCTGAAAAACTTACATACAGGTCAGGAAGCCACAGTATGGATAGAACATGGCAAAATAGACTGGTTCCAGGTTGGCAAAGGAGTGAGATAAGGCTGTATACTGTCCTCTTATTCATTCAACCTATATGCTGAATTTAAAGAAGAAGGGTTAGAAGAAGATGAATGTCGTTTTAAAACTGGAGGATGAAATATCAATAACTTGCACTGTGCTGATGTCACTACTCTGAAAGCCAAAAATGCAAAGGATCTGCAAGCTCTAGTAATAAAAGTCAAGGAGCACAGTGAAAAAATGGGACTAAAATTAAATATGAAGAACACCAAACTAATGACAACAGCTACAACAACCAGCCTTAGAACTGAACAAATATATTGAAGTGGTAGATAGTATCAACCATCAGCAGTAAAGGAACAAGCAGTCATCAAATACAATTAACAACATGGTAAAGTAGCCATGAAGGCCTTGGAAAACATATTCAGATGCCATGAGGTTTCTATGGTATCATAATAGTGCAGGCAATTGTATTCCCCGTGACACTCTATGGAAGCAAAAGTTGGACTTTGAAGAAGCAGGACAGAAAGAGTATTGATACTTTTGAACACTAGAGTTGGAGAAGACTTTTGAGAATACTGTAGACAGCCAAGAAAACAAACAAATAGATCATCAAACAAATCAACCAAGAGTTCTCTCTTGAGGCACAAATGATCAGGATCAAATTATCCTACTTTGGACACATTATGCAAAGACCTAACTCTCTGGAGAAGGCTCTAATTCTGAGAAAAGTGGAAGGAAAGAGAAGAGGACAATCAGCAGCAAGGTGGATGGACTCCATTATAGCGGTGATGGGTGCACCATTGGAAAACCTGAAGGAGAGGTTAGGGACAGATCATCATGGAGAAAATCTATCTATGTGATTGCTGTGAGTCGACACTGACTTGATGGCACATAATAGATCAATCAAAAACTGTAATCACACATCAAAATTTAAAGAAGTATCCGGAAGCTTCAGCTGGTCCAGAATGCAGCTGCAAGGGCCATTGCTGGTGCCCCTAGATCAGCACATATAACACCGTTGTTACGTGAGCTGCATTGGGTACCAGTTTGCTTCCGGGTCCAATTCAAGGTGTTGGTTATCACCTTTAAAGCCCTACATGGCATGGGGCCAGGTTACCCGAGGGACCGCCTCGTCCCCAATATATCCACCCGTCCCAGCCAATCACGCAGAGAGGGCATGCTACGGACCCCATCTATAAGAGAGTTCCATCTGGCGGGGTCCAGGAGGCGTGCCTTCCTGCAGTAGCTCCCACCCTGTGGAACAACTTGCCCCCGGAGGTGAGATTAGCCCCTTCGCTCCTGACCTTCCGGAAGAACCTAAAAACCTGGCTCTGCCGCCTTGCTTGGGACCAAGGAAGGAATAGTCACTCTTGGGGATGGCTAATACCTTAGAGCAGAGCTTTCCAAACTGTGTGTCGGGACACGTTAGTGTGTCGGCTGCAGTGTCTGGGTGTGTCGCGGCTGCTGCTGCTTCCTGGCTTCCACGCAGGTCCTAGTGCCTGCCTTGTGCCTTGCTGCCTCCAAACCAACTGTGATTCCGCGCAGGTCCTAGTGCCTGCCTTGTGCCCTGCTGTAAGAGCGTGTCGCGAAATGATGCCCTGCTGTAAGAGTGTGTCGCGAAATGATGCCCTGCTGTAAGAGTGTGTCACCAACATGAAAAGTTTGGAAAGCTCTGCCTTAGAGAGCTCCTCTCCTACTTTGGATTAAGTTAGATTGTTTTACCACTCTTGCCTCTTGGATTTTAATCTTGTTTTATAATTTGTATTTTTATATTCTATGTATATTTTATGTTTTTTGTTTTTATTATTTTGTTGTAAACCGCCCAGAGTCCCTCCGGTGGAGGGAGATGGGCGGTGATATAAATTTTATAAATAAATAAATAAACTATACCACATAGCTACACCATTTAACTTGACAATCAGGGCAGTTCTTGAAAGTACTGCTTAGGTATCTATGAACCTAGGAATATGACAGCAGTCTCTTTCCAAATTAGCTGCTATAGCCATTGACCTCATTAAATTGGGTTTAATTCTCCAGGCATGAAGTTTGAGAGGACTGCTATGAAAAGACTAAGATCTTGCTGGGAATTAATTGAAGTGCCTCATTCACCTTCACCTTCTGGATGACAGATAATAATGTTGACAAATCCCAGTTAATGTCAAACATCTTCCACTGTCATAAAACAAATCTCTTTCTACTATCTGGGTCCTGAGAGGTAGCTCAATTGGAAAGCCTCCTGACTGGCCATAGGAAGGAAAACACAATCCAATTGAAACAAAGCTTGCATTTAAGAGTTGTGAAAGTAGACATAATGAGAGCTGACTGCTGCCTCATTTCAGTCTCAAAAGTATTTGGTGATAATAGACATACACAGAATCACTCACATTTTCTCCTGAGCTTTATTCATCTATTTTAATTCAGTGGGAAAGGCGTTACAGAAAGAATGATTGCTCAAGCAGGAGGAAAATATGGAAAATACATAATATTGTCCTCTACTTTTCTACTCATACTGATATTCCCATCAGTCTTTCACATGCTGCAGTTTCAAAATTTGATGCTTATCATTATTTCTTCTTAGAGAAGCACTTATTTGTAAAGCGACACTTCAGGGCCAAGCTATCCATTATACGAAGTTCTATGTAACCTTTCCTCCCCAAGATTAGGATTTTTAAAAAAAATTACTGAATAGAAACCATCAAGGCCGCAGTCATGAACAGAGGAATGGTGGGTGGGGAAGGGATGCAATTGTTTCCATGCTACTTGCTTTTAAGCCTTAGAATTTCTCTCCAGTCTGTTCCCTCTGTCCTCTTCCTTGCAGAAGTATGTATGTTTCATTTATCTTCTTTCTTACTGGGAGGAATTTGGTTTGGGGGTAATGGTTTGCACAAAGGCATGGCTTTACCAGGAGTTAAGTGACAGTCAAGCTTTCTAGATGCAAAGTGAGGATAACCCTTTCTCACATGACATATGAAGATGAATGTTTACACAGAGAAGCCAATATAACATAATCAAGGACTGTGGACAAGTCAAGCAAATGGAGAAGTATCAAAAATTCCAAAGAAACAAGAGATTATAAACCACTAATTTAGCATCCTAGCAGACAGTAGCACCTAATTGACATGGCTGATCTTTAAACAGTATCAGACCTCATCCGCACTTGGATGGGAGCCTGTATCTCAGGGTTATAAACTAAACTGGAAGTTGGAAAAAACCTACTGGAAGGTTAAGTCCAATTATTTCTGTACTGTTGCCCAGAAAACTAGAAGTAGAGCTCAACTTTAATAAATTTTACTCTTTTTACCTCCACCTCCATAAAGGGGCATGGTGGCTCAGTGGGTAAGACGCCAGGCTTGTTGATTGGAAGATCACAAGTTCAGAGGTTCAAATCCCTAGCCCTGCGTGCGGAGTGAGCTCCCGCACTAGCTCCAGCTCTTGCCAACCTAGCAATTCGAAAGCATGCAAATGCAAGTAGATTAATAGGTACCACTTTGGTGGGTAGGTAACAGCATTCCGCGCGCGTCATGCGGCCACATGACCGTGGAAGCGTCTTCGGACAGCACTGGCTCTTCGGCTAACAAACGGAGATGAGCACCGGCCCCTAGAGTCGGACACAACTGCACAAATGTGCGGGGGGAACCTTTACCTTTACCTTACCTCCACCTCCACAAGCTTTGCTTGCATAATTAATAGAACCATTATATTGGTTGCAAACAAACAATCTCATAATCTCACTCAGCCTCTCTTCATTGGGCTGCTTTCAATCATCTGCAGCAATCCTACCCCATAATTTCCCTGGGAACACCAAGAATGCTTAATTAGAAATATTATTTACTACCAAACCCACATACAGCAACAATACGTGTGTGTGTGTGTGTGTGTGTGTGTGTGTGTGTGTGTGTATAGACAGACACACAGATTGATTTTAAAAAGCACCACTTTTAGGATCTTTACAGTCAGGCAAAAGGTTTCTATGTAGGAAATACTCATTTCTGCTATAGTTACCATAAAATCGTGCTGATTGTAATCCAACGTACATTTAAACACATAGGAACATTACATGCACCAATATGAGGACCGCTAGATCTGGACTGCAGAAGTATGGATAACCACTAAAAAAAAAGGTAAAGGTTCCCCCCGCACATTTGTGCAGTCGTGTCCGACTCTAGGGGCCGGTGCTCATCTCCATTTGTTAGCCGAAGAGCCAGTGCTGTCCGAAGACGCTTCCACGGTCATGTGGCCGGCATGACGCACGCGGAACGCTAAATGGCAGCAAATTAAATACATAAAATCAACTCTTTGTGCATTCAGTGCAAATGTCTGTAGAAAGAAAGCCTATATTGGTACAACCATATATATTCTAAATTCTATGTGAATCAGGAATCTGATAATGCACAATGGGGTTTTAATTCATATAGAATATAGCTTCTCTTCTGAAGATACCACTAGAAGATCATTAGTAGAAGGATATTCAGAGCTTCCCTATTTTTCATGAGATCTAGAAGAATGGTGGGGCACGCACACACACTTTGCATCCAGTGTCTCTGATCTCCCCAAGCCAAGCTGGGAACTCTGATGGGGTTTTCTACCTTTCTTTATGTGATCATGAATCCTCCTTTACCTGTAAATATATAAGTAGAAGCCCCTTTCAGGCCTTCATAGTTTGAGGGAATGTCAGAAGCTTGGGGCTCTCCAGCCCTTACTTCCACCAAGCTTCTATCTCTCAAATCAGCAGGCTTAATTCTTGCACAGGACCAAAATTTTTGTACTATCCAAACAGCACCAAATATCAAGGCCTAGGTGCATAAATAATGCTAACCCAGCCTTCCCAGCCAGCTTTCCACCATGTACATGGACTTTCATTCCCAAGAACATTGTCACTATGTGACTTCAGAGATCTAGCATTGGAGAGGAGATATATACTTTTAATGCACTGAAGCTAGTGTATCTGCTAACAGTACTTGTGCACTGAAATTAATGAAATTGGAAACAGCAACACCTATGTTCATTATCAGCCCATAAAATATTGAAATACGCTTGGTACCTGTAGCTTCAACATCCTGTTCTTCCATACTGAGCTGGAGCCATGTTTTGAAGGGAAGAAACTGCTTATCTAAAAGCAAGTATTCTACCTAGCTATTACTGTCACCTTGGCAAGAGAACAAAGATACTCTGCCTTTGGATTCCATTTTATTCATTATATTTTAAATTATTACTTATTATGTATGTTATTTTATTTATAAATGTATATTAATGATTTTAATTCTGTTGTAAACCGCCCAGAGTCCCCCTTGGGGGAGTTGGGCGGTGATAAATCCAATCAATCAATCAATCAATCAATCAATCAATCAATCAATCAATATCAAATCAAATCAAATCAATCAAATCAAATCAAATCAAATCAAATCAAATCAAATCAAATCAAATCAAATCAAATCAAATCAAACCAAACCAAACCTGCGGCTCACTAACTTGCTGCATCCTTTCTTATCTGCTCTAGCAACACAACAGTCAAGAAACTGTAAGTAAGAACATCCAAACAGACAAAAGGGCCCAGTGCTTAAGTGGAAGGAGGATGTAGTGCATCCCTACCATGGCCATCCTATTGCTGTGACAGCAGGCTATGGGAAAATATATTATGTGTTACTTCCGGTTAAGATGGTGGAGAGAGTGGGTGCTACACAGCCGCTGTCCTTGTAATTTTATGCTATGTATGCTGTGTGTGTGCAGTAGAGTGGCATACCACTGTGGAACCCCCTCCCCCACGGCGGCCTTTTTGCCTTCCCTCCGGTAGCCCCGAGGAGGAAGCTGCGGCTTCCATCTAATGGTGAAGTGCCTGAGTGCTGGACTCCCACTGTGGACTGAGTATTGACTCCTTCCTCTTTCTCCTTCCTCTGGGTGAGAGAAAGAGGGCTAAGATGTAGGTCATGAAGTATGAACGGGGGTCATCTAGCAAGAGGTGGATTTGGTGGGGGGTGAATGGGAAGGGAGCCCTCTACCTGCTGGTGGGAGCAGCAGGGGAGGGGTGCCTGTGAATGCTAGTGTGTGAGAGTGTGTTGTAGTGAAGTAGGGAGGTGGTTGCTGGGTACCCTGATGGTGCTGATCCCACCAGATCTGGCAGAGAAGGCATGCTGTAGGTCCCGTCTGTCAGGGAATTACACTTGGTGGGTCCCAGGAAGTGGACCTTCTCTGCCGTGGCACCCACCTTATGGGATCTTCTCCCCCCAGAAGTGAGGTATCTCCATCCCTCTTAACATTCCGCAGGTCCCTCAAAACCTGGCTACGCCTTCAGGCCTGGGGGTCCCAGGGGATCGGGGAGATCTTGCCATGGCTTCCTTACTGCAGCTAACATCATCCTCTCTTGTTATTGTGGTTTTTTATAGTTTTTAAAAATGTATGTTTATATATTTTTTGGTTTTTTAATTGTGTTGTATGCTGCCCAGAGTAACTTTTTTGTGAGATGGGCAGCCATACAAATTTGATAGATGATAGACAGACAGGCAGACAGACAGACAGACAGACGGACGGACAAAACATATTCAGCACAATGTGGTTCTTTTGCCAGCAACTTTATGCCAAAGTGAACAAATTGCAGAAACATTAACAAAACCATTTTTATATGCATTTCCCATATCATGGGGAAGAAAGGACCAAAAGCCACTGGCAGAGGAAAACTAATTTCTTTCATATTAATGAGAATTATTGCTATTCATTGGAGAGAAGCTAATATCTAATGCATAAAAATTATAGACGTTCCCAGCTGCTGCTTGCAGGCACCCTGCGGTAAATGGCATCTAACAGGATTCCCTTTATAACATTCTCTTATTCAGAATAGCTGCACCAAGAATGTCTCCATTTGGTGGCCAGTCACGGGAATAATAATAATAATAATAATAATAATAATAATAATACTTTTACAGAATTCTTTAAAGATACTGGAAAGCATTCCAGAATGAACTCTCTGGTATCACAAAGAAAATGGACTAGATATAACTATGTATTTTAAAAAGGCATACAACATTATATGAATACAAATCACATGGATTGCATGTAAAAGTCATTTTCTTCCTAACCTGATGGGGCAACTTATTAATAAACCTGTGCAGCCATTTTATGTCCCCTTCCCACATTGTGGCACAGCAGGTGGCAGCATCTAGCTGACCTTGGCTGAACGCAAAAGAACTGAGCAGGTTTGTATTTGGAAGAGAGACCACTAAGTTATCTCGGGACTATGGGCTAGACTTGGAAATGTAAAGTCCTGGAAGAAAGCAATGGCAAATTGCTTCCATACTGTTGCCAAGAAAACTATATGGATAGCAGTCCAATTAAACCAGGGAGAGTCATTACTTTTACCTTACCTTGTATTTTTGGGCACAGTGTTGTATTATTTCCTTTCTACATTTATTTAAAGAAGCTAAATGCCACATCAGCATTGCCTAAATCACCGACTGGAGAATGGGGGTTTCCTGCTCTCCAACATCGCTTTCTAATTGGCTGTAATAATGCTTTAGTGTTAATTCTCCATAACACGCATGCCAAAGGCATGAGATATTCCAGTGATGTTACTCAAGAGGGCCTCTGGGTTATGAGTTTAAAATAACAGCTTCAATGACTAGAACCAATATTAAAGGACTGAACTTAAAACAAATATGTAATTGAGCCCAGGAATAAGACTGAGATAATTTTTTTAATGTAGTAGAAATAACCTGAACACCTCATTTGCTACCACATCAACAAATGGGCATTCAAGTATTTCCACTTCTGCTACTGTTGTGTTTTATCTGTTTGCTTCCTTAGAGGAAAACAAGCCAGCCACCATAGATATGATCTATAAAGTCACTTCTCTGGAAGTGAGGTATTCAGGTACTTAGTCACAAAGAGCTTACAGGAACAAACCGCACAAAAGAGAGTAAAAAAGAGAAAGAAATCGATAAAGATTCACCAGTGAGATATTTCTCTTTCAGTCAGAGGATTAGTCAAAACAAATGGTTGTAGGAAGCCACTTCAGAAAAGTAATGTAGTGTCACATCCAAAAAATGAATTGAGGTGGCACTATACAGTACAAGAATTGTAGCTCAAGATTTCTTGACATTCAAAAATGGGAAAGGTCATTTCTTTTTTATAACATTTCTGGCAGTAACAGAAGTGAGTCCTTCATGGTTATATGTTTACTACAGAAGAAAACAAAATGCAGATAAGAATCTTTTCATATATCTGCTTACTAATGCTAGAAAAGAAAGATAGTTCTGGGAAACAATTTTCCTCCATTTCTTTTAAACCACCAGAGGTCATCTGAGAATTTGAAATCCAATACTCACTATTTTAAATATAATCTGATGTGGAATAATGGTCTCACTCAATAAACAGTTATACAGGGCCTGCTGGGAGTTGCAGTTCAGCAACATCTAGAAGTTCCTCACCCGTGCTCTAGAGCAGCATTTCTCAACTTTGATCACTTAAAGACGTGTGGACTTCAACTCCCAGAATTCCCAGCCAGCATGCTGATTAAATAGATTTTAATAGATCTCTCTCTCTCTCTCTCTCTCTCTCTCTCTCTCTCTCTCTCTCCCCCTCTCCCTCTCCCTCTCCCTCTCCCTCTCCCTCTCTCTCCATTTATATCCCACAATTTTCAAAAACCTCTAGATCAGAGCTTTCCAAACTTTTCATGTTGGTGACACACTTTTTAGACATGCATCATTTCGCGACACACTCTTACAGCAGGGCATCATTTCGCGACACACTCTTACAGCAGGGCACAAGGCAGGCACTAGGACCTGCGTGGAATCCTGGCAGGGCTCGGAGGCAGCAGGGCACAAGGCAGGCACTAGGACCTGCGTGGAATCCTGGCAGGGCAGGTTTGGAGGCAGCCAGGCACAAGGCAGGCACTAGGACCTGCGTGGGATCCTGGCAGGTCTCAGAGGCAGCAGCAGCCGTGACACACCCAGACACTGCAGCTGACACACTAACTGGTCCCGACACACAGTTTGGAAATCTCTGCTCTAGGTGGTATATTTATCACTGAGAGGATAGTTAAATTTATTTATTTATTTATTTATTTATTTATTTATTTATTTATATTTATTTAATTTTTATCCCACCTTTATTACTTTTATAAATAACTCAAGGCGGCGAACATACCTAATACTCCTTCCTCCTCCTCTTTTCCCCATAACAACAACCCCGTGAGGTGAGTTGGGCTGAGAGAGAGGGACTGGCCCAAGGTCACCCAGCCGGCTTTCATGCCTAAGGCGGGACTAGAACTCACAGACTCCTGGTTTTTAGCCCGTTGCCTTAACCACTAGACCAAACTCCATATTAACTAGGAAGACTTCCCTCTTCTCTGTGATTTTATCTGTATTTTTACTGTTTATCAATTTATTTATTTGATTTATTAGACTGTATTTATTGATTTTATTTTATTAACTCCTATTGCTCTCTGACTAAAATGAAACTATTGATTCTTTTAATTCTAGCGCATTCAATTTATGTTTGAATTTCTGATATTGGCAAAAAAAGGGGGAGTGGATGTCTAACGTATCATTTTTATTTTTAATTTGTATTGTTTAGACAGAAGAAAATAATCTGATGGACTCTAAATACTTGGGACTAAAATTCTTATATGCCCACACCAGCATAGTCAAAGGCACCAAGAAGGCACAGAAACAACTTATTTATTTATTTATAATTCAAATTTTGCCACCGCCCATCTCCCCCAGAAAGGGGGACTCTGGGCGGTTTACAATAGAAACCATATTAAAACAATAAGTAAAAAAACATCTAAAATATAAATATACAATTTACCAACTATAAATATAAAATTAGTATAAAATCCAAGTGGCCATAAAAGATCTAAATCAGTGAGGAGAGCTCTAAGGCGCCAGCCACTCCCAAGAATAACTACTCCCCTTCCCGCCCCAAGCGAGACGGCAGAGCCAAGACTTCAGGTTCTTCCGGAAGGCCAGGAGCGATGGGGCCTGTCTCACCTCTGGGGGCAGAGTGTTCCAGAGGGTGGGGGACACTGCAGAGAAGGCCCACTTCCTGGACCCTGCCAAATGAAGTTATTTTGCAGACGGGGTCCGTAACATGCCCTCTCTGCATGGCCGGGTGGGATGGGTCGATGTAACGGGTATGAGACGGTCCCTCAGGTAACCTGGACCCATGCCATGTAGGGCTTTAAAGGTGATTACCAACACCTTGAATTGGACCCGGAAGCAAACGGGGACCCAATGCAGTTCGTGCAGCAGTGGTGTCACATGTGCCGATCTTGGGGTACCAAGAACTGCCCACGCAGCCGCATTCTCGACCAGCTGAAGCTTCTGGATACTCTTCAAGGGTAGCCCCATGTAGAGCGCATTGCAATAGTCTATATGGGAGATGACCAGGGCATGAGTGACTGTTCAAAGGGCCTCTTGATGCAGGAACGGGCATAACTGGTGCACAACACGAAGTTGTGCAAAGGCCCTTCTGGCCACAACTGCCACCTGCTCTTTGAGCAGGAGTTGTGAGTCCAGAAGAACCCCCAGATTCCGCACCAGGTCTCTCTGGGGTGGTGCAACTCCATCCAGAACTAAAGATGACAATTTCCCAGATACAGAGGAGCCATTAACCCATAGCCACTCCATCTTACCAGGGTTCAGCTGAAGCCTGTTGTTCCACATCCAGATCCCCACAGCCTCCAGGAACCGAGAAAGGGCAGTCACCGTATCACTTACTTCACCCGGGATGGAGATGTATAATTGAGTATCATCAGCATATTGATGATACCTCATCCCATGGTGATGGATGATCCCACCCAGTGGTTTCATGTAGATGTTAAATAGGAGAGGAGAGAGAACTGAACCCTGCGGCACCCCACAAAGGAGGGGTTGAGGGTCGGATCTCTCACTCCCTATCACCACCAATTAGGACCGGCCCTGGAGGAAGGAGGTGAACCAGTGCAGAACCACGCTGCCCACCAACTCCCTGAACCGCCCCAAAAGGATACCATGGTTGATGGTATCGAAAGCCACTGAGAGGTCAAGAAGAGCCAGGATGGATGCACTGCCCCCATCCCACTCCCGCCAGAGATCATCCATTAGTGCGACCAATGCAGTTTCTGTCCCATATCCAGGCCTGAATCCTGACTGGAAGGGGTCCAGATAATCCGTTTCATCCAGAATCCTCTGGAGTTGCAACGCCACCACCTTCTCAACCACCTTCCCTAAAAAGGGGAGGTGGGAGACTGGACGAAAGTTGTCCAGCACAGTAGGGTCCAGCGATGGCATCTTGAGGAGGGGGTGCACCAGCGCCTCCTTAAAGGCAGCCAGAAACACCCCCTCTCTCAAGGATGTATTAACTACTGCCTGGACCCAAGCACATGTCACCCCCCGGGCTGCCTTCACCAGCCAGGAGGGGCATGGATCTAGATGACAGGTGTTGGCATTTACAGTCCAGAGGATCCTGTCCACTTCCTCGGGTCCAACAGGATCGAACTGTTCCCTGATAACTAGGCAAGGATGTTCCCTCGGCATCTCCCCAGACCATGCCTCATGCTTGGAGTCCAGCTCAGAATGGATGCGAGCGATTTTATCCTGCAGATGCTCAGAAAACTCTTCCGAACGGCCCTGTAGGTGGGTCACCAGGCCCAGCTTCCCCAAAAGGGATCGAGTGATATTAAACAGGGCCATCGGGCAGCATTCTGCGGACGCAATAAGAGCAGAGAAATATTGATGTTTCGCCGCTCTTACCGCCACAAGGTAGGCCTTAACAGCGGCTCTAGCTTGTGTTCGGTCGGATTCAGTCTTTGTCTTCCTCCAGCAGCGCTCTAGACATCTCTTAACCCTCTTCAAAACCCTCAGCTCCTCTGTGAACCATGGGGAGTGTAGGGTTGAATGGGGCAAGAGAGGTCGCACAGGCACGGTCCTGTCCAAGGCCCCGGCCGCCTCCCTATTCCAGGCAGCAGCCAGGGCCTCCACTGGACCATGCAGCAGATCCTCGGGTATAACCCCCAGCTCCCTCTGGAACCCTGCTGGGTCCATCAGTCGCCGGGGATGGACCAATCAAATAGGTCCTGCCTCCATGAGGAGGAGGGCGGCGTAAGAGAATCTCAAGGCCACCAGGGCATGATCTGACCATGACAATGGGGACAGATGTAGCTCTCCCCTCAGATCACATTGCCACTGCTCTGACAAGAAAACCAAGTCCAGTGTGAGGCCACTGTCTCAAGTTGGGTCCTGAATAATCTGGGACAGGCCCATGGCTGCCCTGGTGGCCATGAACTCCCGAGTCGCTTCCAAAGCACGCCCCAGGGATGGCAGATTGAAGTCCCACAGAACCATAAGTCTGGGGAACTCCACCGCCAGCCCCGAGACGGCCTCCAGCAGCTCAGGCAGAGAGGTTGTTACACAGCAGGGAGGCTGGTACAGTAACAACACTCCCAACTGTTCTCAGGAACCCAACTTGAAAAACAGGGTCTCACAGCCGGCCACTTGTGGAGCAGTGCCCCTGAAGGTCACTAGAGACTCCCGGATGACAACTGCAACCCCTCCTCCCCTGCCCCGGTGTCTCAGCTTGTGCCATACCTGAAACCCGGCCGGGCACATCTCCGAAAGGGGAACCCCTCCTTCTGAGCCCAGCCAGGTCTTGGTAATACATGCCAGGTCTCCATGATCAGATCACATATGAGGAGGGCCTTGTTGTTGACTGACCTGGCCTTGAGAAGCAGCAGCTGGAAACCAGGGCCCTCAAGGAAACCAGGGCCCTTTCCCTTATTGCTGGAAAGTTGCAGGGAGAGGGTATTTTTATTTTTTAAAAAGGTGAAATGAACATTCTGCAGAAGAACTAAGTTATCTAGCCAGTCTAAACTACAAAGCCTTTGTGATATTTTTATATGACATTAAATATTAGTTATCAGAATAATGTAATCTCAAACAAGACTACTTTGTTTTAGCCCAGTAAGTTCTGTATTTAGATTGGTGTTTAAAAAACAAAAGTTAAATAAAACAGCAGATATGAGAGTATATGTGTTCATGTGCATGTGTGTCAAAGACTTTATTTTCCACATAAACAAACATGTGTATGTATTTTTCCCAGGCATGAATATATCACAATCTGCAGAATATATCCTCAACAATAAGAGGAAAAGCATAGGAAAATGAGAAGCATGCTGATTATACTGCCGAAATCGCTGTTCCCCTCTTGTTCCCAAATTTTCCCACTCAATTAATGGCATGTGGCTGCTTGTATGTAAGGGAAATTGCTTGCATGAGCAGCTGCCACATCTGACAGTTACATAAATTAAGTACAAAGAATGGAACAAAGGCAATTAGGAAAAAATACTTTACATTCCCACAAATACTGCTGCTATAGCAACCTGGGAAATTGATAGAAAAAATAGGGAAAACAGTCTATCTCGAAGCATGCTTTTTCCCTTCCTTCCATGCTCCATCTATCCATAAACCTGAGTTCATAATATGTTCCCACCTTCCTTTTACTTGCATCCAGATAAGTGAAAAACGGAGAATTACAGCACTCTTATAAGGGAGGTTGACTCCATGTCATCAAAGGCACTAAAATAAAACAATTTTGAAAAGCGCAAAGAATGCAGTGGTTGTGCAAGACAGAAGCAAAAGATGTCCATTGGTCACATTTACTGGGCCCTACAATGGCCTATCAGCTTATCAGCTTATTCTGATTATGACTGTAACTCTGCTTTTTATTCTACCATTAGTGACTCTGTAACTACATATATTTTCCTTGCATTTTGCATTGGAAAATCTAAGGTGGAAGAACTAATGGTATAACAGCTCTATCACAAAGGAGTGGATTGTGCCTGAGGAAACAACACACAAGTAAACAAAAGTTGTAACTCAACATTACATACAATCTATTAGAAGAGCATCTGAACTGGCTGGTGTGAGACTAGGCTGAAGTTACTGTATCATAACTAAAGATGAAGCGGGCATGTAAGCAGAGGACAATAAGCCAGGAATCTTGTCTAAAAGATTCCTTCGGAGAGGCAGGTAAAAAGGAAACAAAGGAAAAAATGTCACCTGAACCAGACAAAGGAAGTTGGGCCTGAGCACATGGAAAAAAACCCCCACATCCCATCAACAGCTATCAGAGCAAGGCAAGAGTAGCTGCTAGCCTTGTGAATCAACAAAGCAAGGACTTTTGGGGATAAAAAGGGGTCCTGAAGCCTGCCCACTCCTTGAGTCATCTTTGGATCCAGATTTGGTGGCTTCCGTCCCTCTAGCTAGTGCCTGGCAGCCTAGTTGATGTGGGTAAGTGTGGATGTGTGTGTGCGCGCGCGTATGAGAAAGAGCAAACATATATTGTAACTAGTAAAGTTTTGCTGTTACTTTAAATTCACTGGGCCTCCATGTATTCCAAAGAACCTGATGTGCCTCAGTGTTTGGTTGAAAGTAATTTGAGTGTCTCCTTAATTATTTCCTGGCTGTTGAGCAGGGCTGCTTGTCTTGTCTGCTCTAGCCGCACCTATCTGGAAAACCCAGGTAGAAAGCAAGGGAGGCTTACAAGATCCGCATGCCTCAACAGGCTGAGAGTGTGTGAGTGAGTGACCATAAGCCGAACCTGGGAGCGCGTGTTAACGCTGGTACGTTGTAGGATGGAGGTATGTACAGAGGAAAGATCAAGCAAATGCACAGCAGGCAAAAAGAGAATGCTTAACACTACAATTTCTCCATATCGATTTATCACTTATAAAACCATCCTAAAAAAGAGGTTCAAATAATTTAAACAAGAACAGAACAACAGAAATTTTTGCCAGGCCCCTTTGGTTTATATTTGGATTGCTATGGAATCCGATATTAGTATATATTTGTCTTCCAGAAACCATGGTGGAATGGTTTGTTTGTAAATTCATCATATGCAAGAACAGTGATTGAAGAATGCTCACCTTCATTTATCCCCAGACTTTCTATTTGCACAGCATTAACTTAGATGTACATGCAAGAGCAGCACATGGAAAACTTCCTTACAGTCCTTACGGTCAAGCACATCACAGCTTTTACTCAATGAGGTATTTATTTAAACTGATATTTATCCTCACCCACTCTAGCATCCTGAGATTTCAGCTTAAAGATTCCTCAAGGAATCACTGGAGAATAACTAAGAATAAAAAAATAAGCTATGAGAAAAAAACAAACAATAATTGTTCCACCACTTCAGTCAATACCACACTGGCTAAAAAGTATGCTTTTGTTCCTGAACATTGATCTTTTACATGTGTTGTACATCACAATCAAGATCAGTTCAGGATGCTTCATGAAATCACTTGAGTCCTGTTATCCACTGATTTCTTTATTTGCCTTTCAGTCCTTCCTTATTTATTCTGCATATAATGTATTATCTGCAGGGAAATTGTTGTAAGTTGTGGCAAGCCCAATAAAGTGCTACTGTTGTTTGGTAAAGATGTGAAAAATAGTAGAACAGGTTTCTGTTTTAAAAAGAAGTAACCAAGGAGAAAGCATGACCAGTCCCCTGGGCTTGACTCTCAGATGGGCCTTTCATAATCAGTATCAAATAATTCATATCTTGCTTTCTGTGTCTCTTGATACCATCTTAATTTCATATATAATCCCACCTCAAAAAGTGTATATCAGTGGACACACTAGTCAAAGTGGGGTTTGACCAAAACAGAATAAAATTGAATTATTACTTCTCTTGATGAAGCCTAAAATTGTGTTTACCTTCTTAAAGCTACATTACACTGCTGAGTTATATTCAGTGTGCAATCTGCTGCTATTCCAACATTTTTTTTACAAGCAATATTGCCAAGACAGTTATTCCCCATCCAATGTTTGTGCATATGATTTTTGTTTCCCAAGTGAAGAAATTTGTCTTTGACTTTGTTAAATTTCATTCTGTTATTTTCGGCCCATTTTTTCAATTTATCAAAACCATTTTGAATGTCATTTCTATCTTCTAGGATACTATCGATCTCACCCACTTTGGTATAATCTGCAGATGTTGGTAAGCATGTGACCTAGCTCTTCACCCAGGTCATTAACAAAAATATAGAAGAGCAGAAGATCAAGACTGAACCTTGTGGCACCCTGCTGGATACCTTGCTCCCACTTGAAGGGGAACAATCTTTGAGTAGTTTTCAAATGAGGCATAAATCTACAGTCCTCTTGGTCCTCCTTTTCCCCCTTTTGAAGACAAGGTCAACATTTGCTCTTCTCCAATTTTCCAAAGCTTCTTGTCTGCAATAAAGCAACACATCTACAACTATCATTTTGGTGGGCTTCTGCTGTATGCACGTCCCTGAGTACAGGGTTTAGTGTCTGAAGAGTCAAATTTTATTATTAAGTCTGGCATGAAGACATTTTGGCACGTCACCTGTTCACTAGAATATCTTAAAGATACTACGTAAAATTCAGGCAGACATCAACAAGTTTCTTCAGTATCTTAAGATGCAATTCATCGAACCCTGGAAATCTGCATTCATTCAAAATAAAAACGTGTTTCCTGATCATGTTTCCATCCATCTCAAATTTCAAGCCTGCCTGTTCACCTTTTTGTTACAACTGTCTAGTAAATCACGTACTCCCTCCTTGGAAAAGACTAAGCCAAAACTTGAATTCTTTTTTACCTGTAGCATTCCGGCATCTTCACTGAACAGTTGATATACTCATTTTATTCTCTTTCTTTTATTTTGGACATATCAAAATAAACCCTTTCTCTAGTTCTAAAATGTTATCCTTCAGCTGCTTTATTCCCATCATGAGACTCACCACATCAGGTCTTTGGTATATGTATTATATTTGCCTTCCTATACTAAGAGTTAGGAAGCGCATCTTATTTATTTCCACCCCCCAAGCAAGAAGAGACCCATTTGAAACACTTCCACTTCTCTCTCAAGTGCATGAGTCTTTGAGGTCCTAATTCTAGAAGTTTTCATCTCCAACCCACACAGGAAAAGCCCTTCTAATCAAATTACTTATTTTAGCAAAACACATTTTCACCAGACAAATGAAACCTGTCTCATGCCAGTATCATCCAGATATCTCATGGCCCCAGAAATTGAATTTCTTCCATTAATAGCATTTCTGTAGCCATTCACCTGTAGTATTCTTTCTCTTTCTGGTCTTTTGGCTTATGGCCAAAAGATGAGAATACCACCTTAGCCCCCAAAAGTCTTCCTAGTTCTTCAAGGTTTGTGGTGATAAGATGGTAGCTGTTCTCTGCAGTATCAATTGTTCCCACGTGGATTAGCAGGAAGGAATAATTGTAGTCTTGATATGTTTAGAAAGTTGTTTTGCTATATCCCTGAACGTGGTCCTTGCAATCATTACACTTCGTACTTCTTGACCTAAATTTTCTATGATTCTGTGAGTTAAAGAGCTGAAGAGAATCTTCACATCCTGTGTCTTATGTTTAAAAATCTATGAAGTTCCCAACTTGATCATAGAGTATATTTCCATGCTTCCAGCTAGTTAAATCAATCACAGCAGAACATAACTGCCCACAATGTTGGCCATACTGCCCAGGCTGTTGCTGAATGCACAACCAGCAGTTCCTTGATTGATATACATTTTGGTAGCTGGTGGTAGTGTGCACAACTACTTCATGCATGCTTTCACCGCATAATGGACTCTTGTGATTCATTATTCTAACTCCACTACAGAAGTTTTAATGCAAGTAATCATATTTAAATTTCTGCTTAACTTTCTTCCTTCAGAGTTTAGCTATTACTACTGTTATTTTTTTTCCTTTTTGCTAGACATCCATTGTTAACTACTAACTAATTTCATGTCTCCTGCAGTGTGAGAAGATACTTTCCAGTACCCGCCTGGAACATAAAATAACACTTACAGCCTACACAAAGTGGTTCTACAAATAAGTCACTAAACAAGTAAACTAAACATGTTTGAAAATGAAGAAGTATTTGGAAGTAAACTCTAAATGTTCTGCTTTAGTAATAGTGAGAGGTACAAGGATACCATTTCAAGGGAACAAAGCTGAATTCCAACTCTATTTCCTCAGGGAAAAGATAGTTGGGTCAGACCTCCAAAAGCACTGATCCTAACTAGATCTAATATTTTATACGAAGTATAGGTTTATACTTTTTTTTGTTAAACTAGCAAGAGCATAGGTTCAATAACTGCTATATGTAGATTAATGTTAAGGCAACATATCTCTGGATATCAGGCAGTAGAACAGCAGGCAAGAATGATTCCTATATTATATTATGCTTGCAAGCTCCCCAGGGGTACCTTGTTGGTGGATGCTTGCAGATAGATTATCTGCACTAGACAGAATTTTAGACTCACCCAAAATGCACTGCTAATAAAGCTTGAAATATGGGACTAACTCCCCACTTTAAAGAGACAGAAACAAAGACAAAAATCTTAGAACAAAATTGAGGGCAGAGATGAAAGAATACATTTATTTAAATCAAATATGGAGAATTGAATCCATTATAGGTTTGGAACACTGCATAGGATATGCAATAACTGGAGCTGAAGAATATTACTGTAGACCAGAGCTTTCCAAACTGTGTGTCGCGACACAAAAGTGTGTCGCCACACATAGCGTGGTGTGTTGCCACACCACCTGGAAGCGGTGGCGCGCACGTGCACGGCGGCAGCAGAGGCGCAGGATCAGTGGTTCTGCGTTTTAGCGGAGGCTGCTGCTGCCGCCGCGCACGAGCGCGCCGCTGCACGCCCCCCACACCGCCGCCATGCACGCGCGTGCCACCGCACGCCCCCTGCGCCGCCGCTGTGCACATGCGCGCTGCCGCACGCCCCCCGTGCCGCCGCCGTGCACGCGCGCGCCGCCGCCGCTGGTGTGTCACCAGCGGCGGCGCTTTGGAAAGCCCTGCTGTAGACAATTTAAACTAACAAATATTAGACCTGAAGCTTCATTCATTCAGAAACTGTGCATCTACGCTTCAATTAATGACAGTGCAGCAGAAAGAATTTAAAACTCATCAAAATGTTCAATACTGTTACATTCTTACAAATTGGACACTGTATAAACATGCACAATAAATAAACCTTTATTTTATTTTCACAAAGAGGTGTATAGTCATTTTAGATAGTTGCTTTACCCTGTTCATTTTATCTCAGAGAATTCAATTTAAATAAAAGATGACAATAATAATTTTATGAAAAGATTTATGTAGATAATTACATACTAATAGGTTGAGTGCATTTTCTCCACAGTGCAGGACTTATAGAAGTAGGCTAGGGAGAGAGAAACATAGTTTCCCCAGCAACAAGATTTCACATCAGTAAAAAGTAATAATATCAGCAACAGAATCAATTGCTGTCTTGGATAAAGATGTCTGAATCCCTGGCAGCTAATAAAGAATATGTATAAAAGTGTTTCACTTTTGGTTAAGCCTGGATAACTTCATCACACAGATACATTTTTAGACTGAAATAGCACAACTGAAATCAATTAAACTACCTCCATGGGGCAGGCATCCTAGTAGAAAGTGACTTGATTTTTAGAGGATAGACAGACAAGTATGTGAGTGAGGGCTAACCACACAGGGAAAGTTGCAGAAATAGGCTATCTAGATGATGCTGTTTTGTAGATGATGCTGGGGAAGCAATAACTGTAGTGCATGTTAGCATCAATCACATGAAAAAAGTAACTGTATGGCCCAGGAAATTAAATCTAGGTTGCTGGTTTGGATGTTGAAATCCAGGATTGCTAAGATAGTTTTCTCCAAAATTCAACCAATTCCACACGTAGAGTCAATTAAATATGCAAAACTGAACAGAATTAATGTATGGATGAGACTATGGTGCCAGGAGGAGTTTAGATTAGTGATGCACTGGGAATCTTTTGAAACGAACTAGGCTTTTACAAAAGGCATGAGTCTTCCTGAACATGGAGGATTCCAGACTGCTGGCACTGAATGTTAAAAAGAGATCTGAGCAGTTTTTTAATTGTTTTGGGAGGAAGGGGGAAAGGTGTCATCTCTAGAGGATTAAACTGAAAATTGTTCCAATTGTTCAAAGGAGAATAATGTGGAACCATGAAATAGTATAATTGATGAATAAAGCTATAGGATCACAAAGGAAAAAGTGCATTGCCAGAGAAAATCAAAGGAGGAAATGGTATATAAGTAGTAATAGTATGACTTTATTGATTAGTCATTGTGACCATATTAAAACAATGGGCCACAATAAGAATGAGATAAGGTAAAATCAAGTAAAATAAGATGAAATCAAGCAAGGTAAGATAAATAAAGATAAAAGAGTGAGATAAAATAGTGTAAAATAAAATAGAATACAGAGACATAAGATGAGTACTAAAATACAAAACAGTATGTGTTTAGGTGAATTCATCACCTTCATATGCAACCCCAATGTGTTCTGTAAAACGTGTTCTCAGATGGACAGCCCTAACTATAAACTTAACAGTTCTAAAGACTACATATGTGTTTGTGCCCTGAAAGAAATAAGATATTTTTTTTTGTTACGGTCCTAATATATGGTTCTGTCAAGTAGTGTCTGTAAGTACTGAGCTCTTGCTGGGGTGTATATTTGGCAGTTGAATAGGATATGCCCAGCATCTTCTATTTCTGGTGCTCCACAAACACACATTCTCTCAGACTATGGCACTTGGTGGAATCGTCTGTATTTAACCATAGAATCGAGCTGCTCAAATCTTGCTCTAGTAAGGGCTATGTTAGTCAGGTTCATTGTTGAGTCAGGTTCATTGTCAGCTATTTTCCTGCTTGAAAGGACATTTTATTTTTGGCCAGCCATTTCAACAACCTGATGTTTGCAAGTGACCCAATATTGATAACATCCAAGACTCTTTGTTTGAATATTGTGGGGGAGATGGGCGGGATATAAATGTGACAAATAAAATATTGCCTTGGCCTGATGTCCGGCTGAGAGTAGATATTGTGTTGAGAAGCCAAGCTGTGAGATGATTTGGAGAAGTTGATTGATCCATGTGGTGGACTGAAGTATGCCCATCTGTTTTTCAGGGCACATTTTTGGTAGTCTGTCAGGTTCTATTGGGAGAATCCTGCATCAGTAGTTAAAGACTTTGATTACTGTTAGACTGTAAATGGAGTGGGTGCCTGTTTCAGCTCTGACCGCTACTGCAGGTGTATTCCTGTAGTCTCCAGAATAAATCTTGCTTGATTTGTACGAGCAAGGGGCCTTTTATAGGCCTGTATATAAGTGTTTATATGGAAATTTCAGAATCATCTGAGCCAAAAATGGGAAAGAGGGAATGCTTGATTCTGGATAAGAACTGAGATATAGTGACTATTATTGAACCTAGGTATAACAGAGATAACCAGTGGGGTACAAATATTTCTGCATAGACATGCTAAAGCAAGAGCAGGGAATGGAATACTTGAAGACTATTCTAAACTACCACAATTGAACCACAGCTAGAATATATTACTCTACATCAAGAAGTTTGCCATGAAATTCAGAGTGACTCCAGAGTGGATAATAAGCAGTCAGAGAAGCTACTGAGGCAAGATAACTTTGTTCAGGAAATGGGAGTCTTGCCCAAACAAGAACAAAAAGTAGCATAAACCTTTGCAAAATAAACACAAGCTTTCAATAAATGATTATAGCACACTGAGAAGCATATGGCAATGAACAAAGATGAACAACCAAACATTTTAATATACATTTGAAAGATTAAACCAGTCAGAGAGGAGGTTGGGCACTGGATGATTTAAGCATTAGAAATACACTAAAGCAAGGGTCGGAAATGGCGGCTCGCGAGCCAGATGCGGCTCTTTGGCCCCTTGAGTGTGGCTCTTCCGCAGCTGAACTCACCCCCGCCCCTTCCACGTGATAGGCCCCCGCCCGCAAACCCCGCCCCCTGGCTCTCGCACTGAGCGAGGCCCGGCGCAGCAGGGAGGCAGCGCCATCTCCAGCCGCAGCAGCCCCTGCGCGGAGAGAGGCAAGCAGGCAGGTAAGCGGGCAGGCCTCGTTTCCCGCCCCCCATCATTATCTTCGCTCAACGCGGGCGGGCGGGCGGAAGCGGCCGAGGGGGGCGGGCCCGGCGGCGGAGGCCAGGGCTGCCCGCTTACCTGCCTGCCTGCCTCTCTCCGCGAGGCCCCTGATCCGACTTGGACCCCGGGAAGGCAGCGGGGGGCCTCGCGGAGCGAGGCAAGCAGGCAGGTAAGCGGGCAGGCCTCGTTTCCCACCCTCCATCATCTTCTTTCTTCAACCCGGGCGGGCGGAAGCGGCCGAGGGGGGCGGGCCCGGCGGCGGAGGCCAGGGCTGCCCGCTTACCTGCCTGCCTGCCTCTCTCCGCGAGGCCCCTGATCCGACTTGGACCCCGGGAAGGCAGCGGGGGGCCTCGCGGAGCGAGGCAAGCAGGCAGGTAAGCGGGCAGGCCTCGTTTCCCACCCTCCATCATCTTCTTTCTTCAACCCGGGCGGGCGGAAGCGGCCGAGGGGGGCGGGCCCGGCGGCGGAGGCCAGGGCTGCCCGCTTACCTGCCTGCCTGCCTCTCTCCGCGAGGCCCCTGATCCGACTTGGACCCCGGGAAGGCAGCGGGGGGCCTCGCGGAGCGAGGCAAGCAGGCAGGTAAGCGGGCAGGCCTCGTTTCCCACCCTCCATCGTCTTCTTCCTTCAACCCGGGCGGGCGGAAGCGGCCGAGGGGGGCGGGCCCGGCGGCGGAGGCCAGGGCTGCCCGCTTACCTGCCTGCCTGCCTCTCTCCGCGAGGCCCCTGATCCGACTTGGACCCCGGGAAGGCAGCGGGGGGCCTCGCGGAGGGAGGCAAGCAGGCAGGTAAGCGGGCAGGCCTCGTTTCCCACCCTCCATCGTCTTCTTCCTTCAACCCGGGCGGGCGGAAGCGGCCGAGGGGGGCGGGCCCGGCGGCGGAGGCCAGGGCTGCCCGCTTACCTGCCTGCCTGCTTCTCTCCGCGAGGCCCCCGATCCGGCTTGGACCCCGGGAAGGCAGCGGGGGCCTCGCGGAGGGAGGCAAGCAGGCAGGTAAGCGGGCAGGCCTCGTTTCCCACCCTCCATCGTCTTCTTCCTTCAACCCGGGCGGGCGGAAGCGGCCGAGGGGGGCGGGCCCGGCGGCGGAGGCCAGGGCTGCCCGCTTACCTGCCTGCCTGCCTCTCTCCGCGAGGCCCCAGATCCGGCTTGGACCCCGGGAAGGCAGCGGAGGGCCTCGCGGAGGGAGGCAAGCAGGCAGGTAAGCGGGCAGGCCTCGTTTCCCACCCTCCATCGTCTTCTTCCTTCAACGCGGGCAGGCGGAAGCGGCCGAGGGGGGCGGGCCCGGCGGCGGAGGCCAGGGCTGCCCGCTTACCTGCCTGCCTGCTTCTCTCCGCGAGGCCCCCGATCCGGCTTGGACCCCGGGAAGGCAGTGGGGGCCTCGCGGAGGGAGGCAAGCAGGCAGGTAAGCGGGCAGGCCTCGTTTCCCACCCTCCATCGTCTTCTTCCTTCAACCCGGGCGGGCGGAAGCGGCCGAGGGGGGCGGGCCCGGCGGCGGAGGCCAGGGCTGCCCGCTTACCTGCCTGCCTGCCTCTCTCCACGAGGCCCCAGATCCGGCTTGGACCCCGGGAAGGCAGCGGAGGGCCTCGCGGAGGGAGGCAAGCAGGCAGGTAAGCGGGCAGGCCTCGTTTCCCACCCTCCATCGTCTTCTTCCTTCAACGCGGGCAGGCGGAAGCGGCCGAGGGGGGCGGGCCCGGCGGCGGAGGCCAGGGCTGCCCGCTTACCTGCCTGCCTGCTTCTCTCCGCGAGGCCCCCGATCCGGCTTGGACCCCGGGAAGGCAGCGGGGGGCCTCGCGGAGCGAGGCAAGCAGGCAGGTAAGCGGGCAGGCCTCGTTTCCCACCCTCCATCGTCTTCTTCCTTCAACCCGGGCGGGCGGAAGCGGCCGAGGGGGGCGGGCCCGGCGGCGGAGGCCAGGGCTGCCCGCTTACCTGCCTGCCTGCCTCTCTCCACGAGGCCCCAGATCCGGCTTGGACCCCGGGAAGGCAGCGGAGGGCCTCGCGGAGGGAGGCAAGCAGGCAGGTAAGCGGGCAGGCCTCGTTTCCCACCCTCCATCGTCTTCTTCCTTCAACGCGGGCAGGCGGAAGCGGCCGAGGGGGGCGGGCCCGGCGGCGGAGGCCAGGGCTGCCCGCTTACCTGCCTGCCTGCTTCTCTCCGCGAGGCCCCCGATCCGGCTTGGACCCCGGGAAGGCAGCGGGGGGCCTCGCGGAGCGAGGCAAGCAGGCAGGTAAGCGGGCAGGCCTCGTTTCCCACCCTCCATCGTCTTCTTCCTTCAACCCGGGCGGGCGGAAGCGGCCGAGGGGGGCGGGCCCGGCGGCGGAGGCCAGGGCTGCCCGCTTACCTGTCTGCCTGCCTCTCTCCGCGAGGCCCCTGATCCGACTTGGACCCCGGGAAGGCAGCGGGGGACCTCGCGGAGGGAGGCAAGCAGGCAGGTAAGCGGGCAGGCCTCGTTTCCCACCCTCCATCGTCTTCTTCCTTCAACCCGGGCGGGCGGAAGCGGCCGAGGGGGCGGGCCCGGCGGCGGAGGCCAGGGCTGCCCGCTTACCTGCCTGCCTGCCTCTCTCCGCGAGGCCCCAGATCCGGCTTGGACCCCGGGAAGGCAGCGGAGGGCCTCGCGGAGGGAGGCAAGCAGGCAGGTAAGCGGGCAGGCCTCGTTTCCCACCCTCCATCGTCTTCTTCCTTCAACGCGGGCAGGCGGAAGCGGCCGAGGGGGGCGGGCCCGGCGGCGGAGGCCAGGGCTGCCCGCTTACCTGCCTGCCTGCTTCTCTCCGCGAGGCCCCCGATCCGGCTTGGACCCCGGGAAGGCAGCGGGGGCCTCGCGGAGGGAGGGAGGCAGGCAGGTAAGCGGGCAGGCCTCGTTTCCCACCCTCCATCATCTTCTTTGTTCAACGCGGGCGGGCGAAGAGCGGCCGTGGGGGGGGGTCGGGCGGCGACGACAAGCGGCGCGCTTCAGGCTTTCAGCGCTGGAAGGCGGGCCTCCTTCCAGCGCTGAAAGCCTGAAGTGCGTCGCTTGTCGTCGCCGCCCGCCCCCCCCCCCCACAGCCGCTCTTCGCCACAGATCCCGCCGGAGCTGATCTCCCTGGACCCCGGGCAGCTGGGCCGGGTGGACGCCGTCTCCCGCCCGCAAACCCCGCCCCCTTCCACGTGATTGGCCCCCGCCCGCAAACCCCGCCCCCTGGCTCTCTAGCATTTCAAAATGTGCACGAGCATGTCAAAATGGCTCCCGGCATAAAAAGTTTGCCGACCCCTGCACTAAAGGATGACACAGAAATTGCAAGAAATCAAATGAATTCTTGGAGTCTGCTTTCACCTGTGAGAATTCAGGACAAATACCCATTCTTCAGATATACTAAAATTTGGTAAGAAGCCATGGTGTTACAAGCCTGACATACAAATTCAAAATAAATAAATCCCTGGGTCCCTATAGTATCCACTTCTGGGCTCTTAAAGGAATAAAGTGTAAAATTGCTGATTTGAGAAAAATATGCAGCTTATTAGGTCAGCACTGGTTTCCAAGGACTGGAAAATAGCTAATGTAACTCCATTTTGGGGGGGGGGGGGAAGCTGGGGGTAGAGGAATACAGGAAAGTACAGGCCAGTTAGTTTATTGTCTGGGTTAAAGTTAGCAAGAGGGAAGGTTGGGAATAGAGAAAACGATTATGAAAATGCCTTGCAGGTGCCCATGACAGACAAGCCTGAGACAAAGCTGGTTGCTAGTCCTTTGCAATATAAGGGTGGGAGAAAGAAAGAAACCCAGAATTCAATCCTGTCCTATGCCTCTCTACATGACTGAACTGCTCTGCATCCCATTCAGGTTGCTATGACTGCAATAAAGTAATGTTATAGATTCAAGTTAAATTCCCAAATTCCTGTGAGCACACTAAGTTCAGAAAGAGTTATTGCAGGGGTCTGAAGACAACCTTGACACTTAACACCCATTCTGTTTAAGTGGTAGACAGTATTAGGACATTGAAAATTCTCAAATATATATAAAAAAAACCCCAGGCCAAACATGGTTTTTGAAAGGATAAGTCTTGTCTTATTACCCTTGCTAGATTTTTTGAAGGATGTCAACAAGGAGGCAGCCAGTAGCGAGCCTCTGACAAAATCATGCACCAAATCCTCCCTAGGATAAGGAGGCAGCTGATTGTGATGAATCTACTCCTACTATGAGGAAGTCTTAACTTACATTTAATTTTCCTTGTTACAACTCTTAACCTACAGATTATTTTTCTTGTTATAACCATTAACAGACCTCATGTTTGGCTTGGAAGTTAAGCTCCCATTAACAATACAGATTTTTACAAGAATCGAATAGCCTAAAATTATTACCTGACTGTTCAGCCTTCAAAAGCAGGGAGCAACACGGACAGAGCAGGAGATTACATTAAGTTTACAGGAGTAATTTACTTCTTCACAGTATCAAGCCTTTGGCTCACTACTACCACATCTCCTTCTTATACTTTGTGATTACAAAAGGTCAGGCAGCTTACAATATTTTGAGGTTGGCTAATGTTTCAACAGAAGCTAACGGAATTGGAAAGTATATTAAATATCAATTAGCTCAGCTGTTTGCTTTCTTTCCTTTTGCTGGAAGTAGACTGATCTGCAGCCCACATAAGGTAAAGGTAAAGGTTCCCCCACACAGTCGTGTCAGACTCCAGGGGCGGGTGCTCATCTCCGTTTGTTAGCCGAAGAGCCAGCGTTGTCCGAAGACTCTTCCACGGCCATGTGGCCGGCATGATGCATGCAGAACGCTGTTACCTTCCCACCGAAGTGGTACCTATTTATCTACTTGCATTTGCATGCTTTCGAATTGCTAGGTTGGCAAGAGCTGGGGCGAGTGCGGGAGCTCACTCCGTCACACAGGGCTAGGGATTCAAACCTCCGAAATTGCGATCTTCTGATCGACAAGCCTGGCGTCTTACCCGCTGAGCCATCGCGCCCCCTATGCAGCCCACATAACCTACACATATATATGCCATCTTATAAAAAAAAATTCAATGCATTACTTGCTGAATATATTCTATTGCCCTGAGGAACCATGTTGGCGATGGATGAGGGGCTCTGAATTTAAATTCCTCCATTCCTTTTAACTCTTCTCCTTTTACTCTCTTATTCTTTTCCTATACATATGCATTTTAATATATGTCTTTTTATTTTTCGTCCCTCATATGAGCCGTATTATTATTAACCCTGCTGTCACTGTCATCTAACTTCTGCGTGTGTCTCTTGGTCAGATTACGAATGACTGGCACGGAGCAAATAATGGAACCAGATGAGAAATGCCAGTAACAGCAACGAAGAAGGAACTGCCCCAAAACTAGAACTACACTTTCAGGTAAAACCAAAACACAGAAGTAGCCTAAAATCAAGACTCTGTTACAAGACAACTCACCAGGCAAGCCTTCAGTTTGCTCCTCACACAACAACACCTTGCTTGATTGGGAGAGTGAGGAGCTGACAGCCCTGGAAGATAAGATCCAGCTAGAGCTGGAAAACGAATCAAGACTGCAAACACCAGACATGGAACTGGTAGCTAAGAACTGCCTTCAGACTGCACAAATGATAATATCTACACGTAGCCCTCAGGTTACGACAGCAATTGAGACTATAATTTCTGCCGCTAAGCAATGCGGTCGTAAAGTGCGAAGTCACGTGACTGCATTGCTTAGCAATGGCAATCCCGGCAGTCCCAGTTGCCATCATAACCCCAGGACCGCACAGGTTGTTAAGTGAGGACCTCATGTGACTGTGATGTGGGAAGAGGCAGGAGTCCCAGGCAAGCAGGTCAGTGGGTGAGAGCTACGGGTGGGCGGGTAAGTGCCGTGGGCAGGCACTATGGAGTGCAGGTGGGTGCATGGGTGCTGCTGGTGGGTTGCCGCAGGCAGGAGCTACGGAGCATGGGCAGGTGCCATGGGCGGGCAGGTGCTGTGGGCAGGCCCTATGGAGCATGGGAGGGTACGCAAGTGCCGTGGGCGGGTGGAGGGCGCCATGGGCGGGAGTGCAGGTGGGTGAAAAAGCAGCAGGAGTGGGAGCAACTTGTGACCTCCTGCTGACTTCCTCATTGACTTGCTTGTGGGAAGTTGGCAGGGAATGTTGGAAATCGCGATCATGTGACTGCGGCTCACTGTGACAGCCAGAACTCTGAGGACAGGTCATAAGTCCTCCTTATTCAGCGCTGTCGTAACTTTGAACGGTTGCTGAATGAATGGTCATAACCAGAGGACTACCTGTATTTATGACTGGCTCGTTACAAAATTGGAGGTTTAAAATCTCTGATAGGACAGTTCATGCCTAAATTGTCAGATAGGTTCCCTTAATATTAACACCAACAGAGAGAAGGTCACCCAAGCTCCCGCACCCCCCCCCCCCGGGAAGGGGCAGTACAACAGCATGGAGGAGACATGTAACCCTTAGACATGTAACCCTCCCAAACCTAAAGATGGCAACAGACGAATTCTTCAGCCAGATACGATTATACTGCTAATTGAGGAGAACAATGCCAATTATGACAGATGGCACTCTAGGAGGGCTATTACTCTGTTGCACTGTCAAGTTTCTTGCACTGATCTTAAATGCAATCAAATGGCTACAGCAACAACTGAAATAATTAAGTCTTTACTCCCAATAAGGGACCAAGAGCCACTCTTTAAAGATGTTGCTAAGAACCCCGGATTACCAGCCCTTAAAAAGCAGAAGGCACAGCAGTATGCCAGGTGTATGTGAAAGCCTAAATGCCGATCAGCAAGCCAAGCACTAACATCATATGGAGATGCCCCGTTGCAAGATGAAAGCTGAAATGCATTCATTATGTGCAACTGGGGAGCTGATTTAGCAAATCAGTCACCTTGCACCATCCTGAAGGCGATGTTAGCTCGATTCCAGTGGCCTCTGGGCAGCTGTCTGCTGCCAGCTTTTCTCTGTCAAGGACCTGCTGAATTCGGACTCTAATCCCACACAGATGATTGACCCAAGCTTGCTTCCTGTGCGTCTGCAAAACTGAGTAGCTTAATCTTGACATAAACAAACAACCAGACTCAGAAATGAAGAACCCTCACAAACTTTTCCAGCTCTTTATGACAGCTTGCACATGTCTGAGGCTAACCCTAATGCACTAGCCCTATTGGCATCTGCAGGGGAACCATCTCTCTGACAGCAGGCTCAAGGAACCTGCTGATGCTCCTGCCCTAAAACATTTCAGGGTGGTGTACCAGATCCAAAGATCCTGGCTTTATGAATTTCAACACTAAATTTCAAATTCTGTTATTTCAAGATGACTATCATATAAATGCATATGATTCCTTATTAGTCCCTGCTGTGTACAGAGCTGGTCAAGGCAGACTATTGGGAGAATACACTATTCTGATTCTCTAAGGCAGAGCTTTCCAAACTGTGTGTCGCAACGCAAAAGTGTGTCGCCACACACAGTCTGGTGTGTCGCCACACAACCCGGAAGCGCTGATCATCATCAGCGCTTCCGGGTTTTCCTGCGGCGACACACCAACAGCGGTTGGTGTGTCGCCGCGGGAAAACTTTGGAAAGCCCTGCTCTAAGGACTCAAGTTAAATGGTTAAACACATTGACCCATGACCCAGAACATGCTCAGGCTGTTCCGTTTCAATTTGTTAAGTAACTTTTGGAATTTTCTACCTAAATACAAGTTTGGTCTCCAGCAAAAAATTAGAATTAGGATCCACCTATGTTAAGTAGTCCTCCCAATTGAAGAGAAAGTGGAACAATTATTAGTCTCAGAGGAAGCAATAAAGCTCAGATCTGCAATCCTTGGTGGGGAAATTGAAGGGGATGCCCTTACCACTTACAGGTAGTCCTCGCTTAATGACCACTTGTTTAGTGACTGTTTGAACTTACAATGGCGCTGAACGACTGGTACTTATGACCAGTCCTCGTAGTTGTGGCTGTTGCAGGGTCCCTGTGGTCACATGATCGGATCCTACAGTCACGTGATTGCCATTTGCGACCTTCACTGCCAGCTTCTGACAAAATCAATGGGGAACTAGTAGGAGATCACAAATGGTGACCACATGACGGCACACTTAACGACACTTAACGACGGCACGAGATTCTCTTAATGGTGGCTACTGGAACTGCCAGAATTGTCATCACTAAGCTGCACAGTCACGTGATGTTTCACTTCACTACCACGTTGCTTAGTGACGGAAATTCCAGTCCCAATTGCCATTGTTAAGGACTACCTGTATAACCATCTGATACAGCTTCTACAACCAGCCCTTACCACAGCAGATAAAATAAAGTCTACAAATAGTTGCATACCCCCCCAAATTCCAAATCAAATGTGGTACAACCAAGACTGCCAGAACACCAGAAAAGAGTTGGTTACCTGCTTTTAAATATGTAGAGCAGATCGTAATTCACATACCACCCATGACCTCCTCAACATGAAAAGGCAATATAAAAGGCTGATTCAATATAAGAAGATACACACACTTGGATTTGGCAACAATTGATAGGTGAAGCACTCATCAAGGAGATAGCTCTGCTCCAATATAACTGATAGGTTATACCTCCCATCACATGCACCAAAATTGCAGATCTGATCAAACAGCTCAGCCCAGGCAAGGTGCCAGGCATAGATGCTGTTACAGCTAAGGTTTTCCAAAGTAATCTGGACTGGTGGACTCTGGTACTAGCGTTCTTGTTTACATATGTTGATCAGACAGCAATGATTTCCAAAGGTTGGGCCTTACCTTAATAGTGCCTATTTGCAAGATAGGTAATTGAAATCTTCCAGCTAACTACCACCCTATCAGTCTCCTCAGCATTATCAGCAAAATTGTAGAGAATAAGACAGGTGCTTCAACAGAGGGATAAAATATTTTCTAAGTCTAGAATAGCCAGATAACGTTTGGAAGCAGCTCAGATGCCTCCCTAATTTACTGAACTATAGGAAGGAGAAAGAAGTATAACACAATCAGACTTGCAAGATTCTGTTGGTATAGCCCATAGCTTTCCAAACTGTGTGTTGCGACACAACCCGGAAGTGGATGTGCATGGCGGCGGCGCGGGGGTGCACACAGCGGTGGTGGCAGCGACGACGGCAGCGGCGCGCCATCAGCGCTTCCGTGTTTTAGCGGAAAACACGAGGCCGCCGCTGCTGCTGCCGTGCACGCCGCCGCGCCCCCCCACACCGCCGCGGTGCACACCCACGCCGCCGTGTGCATCCCCGCGCCACAACCGCTGCTGCCGTTGGTGTGTCGCCAACGGCGGCAGTTTGGAAAGCACTGGTATAGCCAGTGTCAATAAAAGTAATTGTAGGCATCCTGTGAAATTGATTTCTTGGTCTGGTCTACCTAGTGGGGCTGACATCAATCTTGCAAGTCTCCTTTAAGAGAGGCTGAAGATCTTGTCTTTGGCTGTTGTGGGTCTTCCGGCCTGTGTGGCCGTGTTCTGGAAGTTGTGGTTCCTAACGTTTCGCCAGCATCTGTGGCCAGCATCTTCAGAGGGCAGGAGCACAGACAGAAGCGAAATCTCTGTGCCCAGGTAGAGTGGCAATGTTTTGTTTGTTTTCTATTTATAGAGCTAAGTTATAGGAGATTAGGTGGGGTTTTTTGTTTTGTTGAAATGTTAACGAGTGGCTGATGAGCGTGATTAGCATGTTCATTGTGAGAAGTATTCCCATGTCCTGGTGGTTGGACTGAGTTCGTTGACCTTTTGCAGGCTGTGTTTTTCAGGACTGGTAGCCAGGTTTTGCTAATTTTTAGACTTTCTTCTTTTTTATTGTAACTGTGCTGGTGTTTGTGAATTTCAATGGCTTCTCTGTATAATCTGGTGTAGTGGCTTTTGGTGTTGTCCAGAAATTCACAAAGATGCTGGCCACAGATGCTGGCGAAACGTTAGGAACCACAACTTCCAGAACACGGCCACACAGGCCGGAAGACCCACAACAGCCATCGAACTCCAGCCGTGAAAGCCTTCGACAATACATTGATCTTGTCTTTGTTACTGGAGATGTCCTCTGATCCTCAGGGCAGACCACTGTCCACCAAACACATTGCTGCAGCATTCTTGTAATATTAACAACTGGTAGATTAATTAACCAACTTCCAAAATGCCATGATGCAACTAACACAACAGTTGGGTCAGAATTTATCTCAGCTGGCAGTAGCACAGCAACCTGTAGCACAGCCAGTACGTATTTCTGTATTCCCATGGGAATTTACCAGAGATGTTTTGAGGAGACCAAGACCAATTCCTGACCTTCACAACTCAGTGTGAACTATTTATGACAGGTCCCACAGATCGCACCAAAGTGACTTTCATGCTGAGTTTGCTGAAAGAAGGGGCAGCCAAATGGGCAATACTTGTCACTGAGGGCAACAATCCCATGCTGGATAATTATCAAGACTTCATGCAAAGATTTAGCAGTTCCTTTGATGATTCCATAAGATACCTGACTGCTAGCTATGAAATTCTCAAACTCAGGCAAGGCCAGCATAGAGTGCAGGCATATATATTGGATTTTAAATTATTTGCTAGAGATACGAGTTGGAATGATCTGGTTCTGACTGACCAATTTAGAGAAGGGCTTGCTGACAAACTGAGAGATGAACAGCTGAGATAGGGCACTGCAGATAATTTGGAAGAGCTGTTCCAATGTTGTGTAATAATAGATGGCCAACTTGAAGAGTTGAAGCAGGGAGAAATGGCAGGGGGAAGAGGTTTACAACCTCTCTTTTCCCATAGCCTTCCTCCTGATAGCCTCCTTGGAATTTGGCACAGGAGAACCAATGCAAATTGGAGCAGTAAAAAAAATCTCTGTCACCAGGAGATAAACAGAAGATGGGAACTAGGTTATGCTTTTACTGCAAAGGTCTTGGACATATAGCCAGATCCTGAACAGCTAAAATTCATGCCCTTGGTTCAGCTATAAAATGCCATTACCTGTAGATCTACGGGCCACGTAGATAGGCAAGTACTCAACCCCCCAGAATTTGGATCCTCCAGAAAGACTGGGAGTGGGGAGGCAGGGTGTCGATTTCTTAGATCAGATTAAAGCTCAGCAGCAGCAGGGCTCCCTGGAGGTCATCCATCCAAGCCCTTGGATGCAAGACAATTTTTCATCTTTCATACTTGAGGAAGGACAACTGTTGTACAATGGCTGTTTGTATGTTTCCATTAAGGGAAGAGGTACTGCAACTCTGGCACAACAATAGGACAGCTGGACATGGGGGAGTATTTAAAATTCAGTGTTGGGTCCTCAGGTGGCCAAGAGTGAGGTGAGATATCAGGAACCATGTTTCATCTTGTCATGTATGCTGAAGGGCAAAATACGTTCCTCGAAAACCAGCTGGCTTGCTACAGCTTCTAAACTCTTGGTCTGGTCTACCTAGTGGGGCTGACAAAATATTTGCCAGACACCTCTCCATAAAGTTTCAGGATTGGTTAGACCTAGAGAATATATTATGCAAGGAATAAGCTGGATTCAGAAGTGGCTGCTCTTTTTGATCTTGCTCTTATTCTGCAACCATTGGCAAAACCACATGAGAAGCTATATAAAGCCTTTATACAGCTTTAAAGACTTTAAAGACTTTAGAGAACCTTTGATTTAATGTCCCAACCTAATCTTTGGTGCAAGCTCCAAAATTCCACCACAGAGAGAAGGCTCATTCTGCTTATCTATAAATCATATGACAACTCAACTATAAAGGTCAGATGCAGCTCCCAGGGCCATTAAAGTAAGGAGATCCCTGTTAATAGAGAAGTTCAGCAGGGATGCATTCTGACACCATCATTATTAAATTATTAAATCAATCCTATAGTTGCCAAGATGAATAATCTTTCATGTCATCCCCCAAAACTAGCAGAGAAATTATATGCAGACGATGTAGTTTTGCTCTCCCAGACCCATATTGGCTTAAAAAGAGCATTGCTAGCCCTGGCTGAATATTATACAGGTAGCCCTTGCTTAACGACCACATTTGGAATTGGAATTTAGGTTGCTAAGTGATGTAGTCGTTAAGCGAATCTGGACCTGATTTTACAACCATTTTTGTGGCAGTCATTAAGTGAACCACATGGTTGTTAAGTGAATCATGTGGTTCCCTATTGATTTTACTTATCAGAAGCCAGCTGGGAAGGTCGAAAATGGAAATCGCATGACCATGGGATACTGCAACTGTCATAAATGCACAACGGTTGCCAAGCGCCCAAATCATGATCATGTGACTGCGGGAACACTGCAATGGTCGTAAGCAAGAGGAACAGCCGTAAGTCAGTTTTTTCAGTGCTGTTGTAACTCCGGATGGTTGCTAAATGAATGGTCGTTAAGCAAGTACTACCTATAATGCAGAAGCTCTAGAAATTAGCTACAACAAAATCAAGGTGCTGGTGTTTGTGAAAAACCCTAAAGGGCACATCTGGACATTAAATAATCATCCAATAGAGCAGGTTAAATCATTTAAGTAAATCACCATTGTATTTTATGAAATAATCACACACAGGTTACATATGAGACATGTAATCCCAAAAGCCGAAAGATCTGCAACAGTTCTCCAAATATTATTTTACACCAAAGGGGCACTGTATATTTCTGCTGCACTTCAAGTGTTTGGGCACAATTAATATTTGGTGCCCAGATAGGTCCATACATTTCTTTTGCCCGTTTCGAAACAATACAGACTAAGTTCCTCAGGAGTTTATTCCAAGTCCTATGTTGTGCTTCAAATGCAATCTTACATTGCTGGCATTACAAGACTGAATCCAGCACCTGGATACATATTTTCAGGTATTGAACCAACTGCTCTCCTATGAACATAGGAACACCTATGGGATCACCACTCTCAGGACTCATAGCAGAGATAGTAATGCAACGTCTAGAAAGGATAGCACTCCCACGCATACAACCCAAAGTATGGATCCGGTATGTAGATGACACCTCCGTCATAATAAAAAAGGATCAACTTGAGGAAACACATGAAGCCATCAACATCTTCAAAGGAATAAAATTCACAAGGGAAGAAGAAAACAACAACACACTACCCTTCTTGGACATCCTCATCAGTAGAGGAAATGATGGCATTCTAGAAACACAAGTCTACCAGAAATCTACCCACACTAACCAATTGCTCCACTACCAAAGCAATAACCCTACCTCCCACAAGACGAGCTGTGTAAGAACACTATTCAGACGAGCACAAACACACTGCAGCAACCTAGAACACCAGAAAAAGGAAACAGACCACTTATATAGCATCTTCCAGCAAAATGGATACCCACACAACTTTATCAAAAAGTACCTGACCACTCAACCCACCACAGCAAAACCAACAGAAGCTATGAAAAGGATTACACTGCCATACATCAGAAACATCTCAGAAACTACTAATAGACTGTTACAACCACACGGCATCACCGTAGCACACAGGCAAACCAAAACCCTTCAGAACATCGTAAGTAATCCAAAAGACCCAGTAGCCCAAGAAGAAAAAACAGGAGTTATCTACAACATACAGTGTAAGGACTGTAACAGCCACTATGTAGGACAGACTGGCAGAAGACTAGCAGAACGCATCCACGAACACCAGGTAGCAGTCAGAAGACACGATGAAAACTCCTTAATCTCACAACACATGGACAGACTCAACCATACTTTCAACTGGGAAACTTTGAGCGTCTTAAACCAAGCCAAATCCAAAAATGCTAGAGAATTCCTGGAAGCTTGGCGCTCAGACAAAGCAGCCATCAACAGACACATAGAGGTAAACAACATTTACATACCATTCATAAGAGACAATAGAGAAACCAGAAGACCAGAACACCTCCTTACCAGCAATCAACAACCAGATAGGCAAAGATGAACACCAAGATTAGCACCAGAGGAGCAATCAAACAACACAATAGACCCTAATCAAGGAACTATTAACTCAGTCAATCAACCAAGCAGCAAACAACAACCCAATCAAGGTACTACCAAGGAGAGTACAACACCCCCACCAACACAGGCAGGACAAGCCAGGGTATATAAACAGAGAGCAAGTCCCACTCCCTTTTCGAACTGAAGATGTTGCCTAGCCTGGCAATGAAACGTCTGCAAGAAAACAACAAGGCTCATAGAGCACCAAGGACTCCACAGAGATAATTAAGCAATGCCTTAAGGACAGTGAGATTCAAATAGATTTGATGTATTTCTAAGTATCCCTCATACCCCTTATAGACCTGCCAGATATCTAAACCAAATTCCTATCCCCAAATTAAGGAGGGCCCTAACTATCCCACATCTGAAGTTATTCAATCTGAGTAACATGCAAAGATTAAGTGCAACTAACTGTTCCCACTTATCAACTTGAACCATAACCCCTTTTTGGGGGAGATGGGTGGTGGCAAAATTTGAATTATAAGTAAATAAATATCAGTAAACAACTTCTTCACCATTAGCAATTTCCAACACTTGCACTGAAATTATTGATGCTACTCTCTGTTAGACAGATCTCTAAGTGGGGGCTAATACCCATGGAAATAAATAGAAGAGAAGAATGGGAATGTTTGTATTCTTATCACACTCTTACAGATGGATCTATATAGCCTAAATCAGGAGGAAGGAAAGTGGAGGCAAGATTTAGAAGCCTTAAGACATAGTATTGCATTTATTCATCCTCAAGCATGAGGATGAAATTTATTCATCCTCATGCTTAGAATCTACGAGACCTAAATATAGATACATATAGAGTATAAACGGTGATTTCCAGGACTGATGCAAAAGGACTCACCACCTGAGATGAGAAGAGAACTGGCTTCTGTCTGTCATGCTCCACTTCTCTGATGGAAGCTACCACTCACTTTATTGGCCAGGCAGCTGGCTGATCATCCTATACTGTAGATAATACTGTAGATAATTGCTTTGCAGGAGTCCTCAAAGCAAACACTGGCCACAGTGGCTACCTGTGCAGCAGACATCACTACTGAAGCAGGTAGGCCCAAAAGTCTCCTTTTGATATTAGAAGCTTAATTAACATTTCTCTGTTGCAAACATAAGACAGAGATAGAAGTCTTGCTCAATGTTCTTGCACGGATACTAACCCTTGTAACACAAAGGTGCAGACATTGTAAGTTCCCTATACTTCCCTAAACTCACAGATGGTGTACGATAAGTTCCCCTTTTGTTATCCTGTTTTGATGTGCTAATTATAAACAAGCTGAGCTTGTGACACGTAAGATGATTCTATGTCTGGAACAATCTGTTTGAAACAAGCTGAGCTTGTGACACGTAAGATCTTGTCATATCCTGATTGTCTGGATTACAAACCCTATAAAAGATAAGCCCCGGGTGTGACCCGGTGTTCAGAATTTGCCAAGTTATTACTCTGAACCTTGCTAGCAATAAACCTGTGTTCTCTAACTTCGCTTGGTCTCGTGTCCTGTCACTGGGAAGGTGAGTTTTTCCCGCTACATTTCTGGCACCCCAGATGGGACACGACGGGGCCCTGAGGCCCCTCTGGAGGGTCACCATGCTCACAGGGATTTGGTAAGTCAAGGGGAATTTCCCAGGCGCCATCGGACACTTTTTGTTCCGAGGGACTTCCCAGTGACACCGGCTCCCTGTAGCGTCGGCTGACGCCTTCAAGAACCACTTGTGAGGAACTGAGACCAGGCAGAACCCCAGCGCTGGAAGATGAGGAAACAAGCCCTGCAGGCGAGTATTGGGGAAGGGAGCTCGAGAGGAGTACGGCTCGAGAAGACGGGAGGGGTTGATCACCCCCGGGGCGAACAGGGGCCAGGGTTGGCCAGCTGCGGTTCCTCGAAAAAATCCCTATTGAGCCGGGAAAAGCCGGTGAGCCGGAATATCGGCGGGACCGAGGGGTAAAAAGAGAAAAGGAGGGGAGGTTGTGTGTTGTGATTGCTGTGTGAATGTTCGCTGCGTTTCCCAACGGTGACCGTTGAGTGTCCGGCACCTTGGGCCAGTGAGAAGTGAGTGAAGTCTGCAGTTCCCAGTGGAGACCGTGAGTGTCCGGCTCCTGGAGTCAGGCTTGAGAACGTGACCAGTCCCTCTGTGTTATCCCGAGAGTGAAGGACCCCTTACCTTCCTCTCAACCCCCTTCCCTCATTGTCTTGTCTGGTGCCCTGGGAGGAATATGGGTGGAGGAGGTAGTGTGCCCTCTATCCCCTTAGGATGCATGATGAAGCATTTTAAGTCTGCGTATGTCAGTCAGGACTACGGCATTAAGTGGAGCAGACAGAAATTGAGGATTTCTTGTAAGGGAGAATGGCCAACCTTTCAAGTCGGGTGGCTGGCCAAGGGTGCATTTGCCATCCCACGGAAGGCCATCCCGATCAGGCCCCCTACATCGATGTGTGGCTCAATTTAATCCAACACATTTCAGCCCCCTTCGGTGGAAACCCCTTTCAAGATAGTTGTTCTGTAGGATAAATAGCCTTTAAAGGCTGCCAGCGTGTGCTGGGAGGCTGTTTGTGGGAGAGCAATAACCTTTAAAATTAGCCAGCGTGTGCTGGGGGGTTATTGGGAGACAGGACCTTAAATTTATCTGGTGAACAAGTCCAGCGCGTGCTGGAGGTTCTAGATAAGGACCTTAAATTTGGTTACCAAATAAGTCCAGCGCTTGCTGGAGGTCCTGGATCTAAGAGAAAATAAGATTCAGAAGAGAACAACTTTCAATTGTGCGGTCCCTCGACTGCACTCCCCCCCCCATCCATTCCTGTTTATTTATTTATGTATTTATTTATCACTGTTATTACTGTTCCTGTGAGCTCCTCATGGGCTTCCGCTGCCGGCCACGGGCAGCTGCCGCGGCCAGTGGAGACGCAGGGCCGGTGAGGATGGAGAGAACAGGAAAACCTCAAAAACCCCTTTTAAATGTGTTTTAAGAAACTGGAAGCTTTTAAAACCCAAGGCGGCATGACCCCTGCAAGTCACGCCTTGGAGCCTTTTGCTCCGATGTCTGGCCATTCTATCCACCATGGGACATTGGACTCTGATTATCTCCAAGCATTCTTTAATTACTTAATCTCAATGGCCGAGCAGATTCACTGGAACAAGTGGCATTTTTGTTCCTAACAAGCTGCTCTCAGCCGCACCTCCCTACCACCTCCAGAAGAAGGAGAGGGGGAGGAGGATGGCGTCCCTACGCCCCCCCCCCCACTCACAAAGTGATATTAAAACTGGTCCTTGTTAGCCAAAAGTGCCCCTAAGGTCTAGAGAGAGCTGAAAAAACTCCAAGCCCTTATGGCTGCATTCACTGACAAAGAAGGAAAAATGCATAAACAGGCTAACATTCAGCAAGAAATCGCTTACCGTAAGAATACGGGGGGGGGGGGGGGCATCCAACTGCTGTCAGCTAAGCCTCCAAAATGTGTGTGTGTGCCTGAAAGGGTGTGTTTCAGTTGTAAAGCAAAGGTTGTGAAATTGTGTGAGTTTGTCTTTTTCCCTCCCCCTTGCCCAAATCTCCCCTGTCATGTTTCAATAAAAGCCTCTGTTTTGTACAGTTTGAATGCTGGTTTCCTGTGTGTGTGCGTAACTATCTAGGCTCTGCCTTCCGCCCTTGCGGGGGAAGAGGAGGGGGGAGAAATATGCCCACTAGAGTTCTGCCTCTAATGAGCAAAATTAGAATGCTGAGAAGTAACAGGGAAAATGCACACAGAAATTCCTCTCGCCTGTGTTGGCTCCCTAGAAGCATGTAGATAGAACTGGGAATTTTCCGGAAGATGGGCGAGGAGACAGAGGAAAAGGCAAGGATTTTCCGATGCACAAGGGGTTGATAATAAATCAGCTAAACTTTGGACCCCTTTACTAGAATTTTATCTGAGTCTTAACTTATGAGTGTGTGGTTGTGTGTGTATGTTTTCAGTTTGTTGAACTGTGTGGTGTGTGAATAACCAAAAAAAGGAAGAAGAGTTTTTTTATTTCTGAAGATTTTGGCAATAATGGAGCCTCCATGGATTGGCATAATCTATCTGGAGGTTTTGGTTTTTTTCCGTTTTTGAAAATTTTTACTGCAAAAGCAGTCTACTCCTTACATTACATTATGTCAATGCTCATTTTAATTTCCTAGCCTTTTTATTTTCTAGCCCTCTAGGCATGTTTTTGGATTTTTATTTTTATGCATGTTCTATCTCACACATCAGAAGTTGCTGCTGTGGTGAGTGCATGCGTGGGGGAAAGGAATCATATACTGGGAGATTAAGGATTTTGCATACCCTGAGCTATTTGTTTTTGCTTCTGTAACATGCTTACATGCATTATTTGACTATAAGCTATTTGGACTGGTTCAGTGATATTTTCACTGATTAGAGCTGCATTGTTTTTCTGGTTTTACTTGCTCTGGGAAATCTTCTTTTCTCTTTGATTCCAAATGTCTTCCATTGATGGGATAACTGTTATTACCACACATTGCTTGAACCCAGTGATTACTGAGTATTACTACTGAGTGTTACTACTCAGGTGTGTTCCTTATGAGTGCACCCCTTTGGTGGGCTGGCCACTAGCGAATAGTATTTCGCTTGTTTATACAAAGGGAGAAATGTAAGGATTAGCTTAGCATAACCTACGCCATCAGCCTGGCGAGTGGAGAGGGACCCCGCCCAGCCCCTGAGGCTACCTTTGCGTAAACCCATATGAAAGGTCTCCCCTTCTGGTGACACTCCGGAAGCTGTCCCTCTACGAATGGGAGATGAAGACAAGGCATCTCACCCCTTGCAGGTGTTGCTCCAGAGGCCAACACCCGTCGCACGGGCTACGAGGCTCCTCTCTTATTTGGTTGCAAAGAGGGAGGCCCACGGGATGGATGCACACCAAAGGTTGAGTGCCACTGCTTGCATCCGTGTGGGCCTCATGCCTTCCATCTGGGGTGGTTATGATTCTCCTGCTAATTAGTATTGTCATTAACTTCCTTTACCTATTCAGCATTCTGCTTGCGTAAGGGGGGAATGGAGGTGAGGGTGGCGATGGGCCAGGAGAGACAACTTGCGATTGGGTAACCGTAACCCCGCCCCCCGAGGCCCAGCCTGAAACTTCTCCTCCAGGAGATAGCTCCCCAGGTGGGTGCTGGGACTCCCAGGCACCTGCACCAGTTCTCCTCATAGCTCCGCCCCGAAGGCGACGAGTCACCCGTGCTGCTACACAAAGTCCAGTTAATTGTTCGCAGTGCGTTACGTGGGCCCAGGTGGGAAACGTTAAGCGCCATACCCTCCTGTACCATACTCAACGCCCACCGGACTGCACGCCTCAAGGGTCCTGTGCCACACAGGGAAAGGTGTTTACTGTGTAAAGGCAAGGAAGGAGACATAACCTGCTACAACCCTCAGAATGAGGTTAGGTACAACGTCTCCGTGTGGGTGGGCCTGGGAATGGTGTCCTCCAGTGGGGTCCGCCTGACCTTGTATTACCTAAACCACACAGTAAGCCCTAAAACCTCTGCTGGCTGGAACTTGGAGTTTGACGTTTGTGAGGCCATGGATAAAATAGCTTACACCTCCTGTGGAAGCCAGGCCTGGTGGGACACATATAAGTGTAACAGCAAGTATTTATGTGCCAGAAGCCCGCCCAGACCAGTGGACTCTCCCTCCCCTGACGACCCTTGCGGTTGGTGGCCACACCCCGACCACCCTCGCTCTTTTGCCTGGGCTACCATGTGTGCGGGTCTTTTCGAGGCTTCAATAAGTCTGGGTGGGTGCTGGAATTTGACGTCTGACAGGCAATGGCCAAGGTGGCTTTCAGGAACTGTGGTAGCAAGGCTTGGCAGGATACCTATTGCAATAATGACAAGTATCTCTGCACCAGGAGGCTACCCTCCCCCATTGGCAGCCCTGTCTGTGGTGGGACAATTACAATCCAAAAGTAGTTCACTGAGGAGCCCTTTGTGACCATACGGGAGGAGGGTATGCTGGGTGCTATAACCCCCTCAACACAGCCCAGTGAACAATCCGGCAATTGTTGTGTCCAAAAGAGCAGAGTCCCGGTGTGTACCACTGATAAGGTCTGCACAGCCGTGTATCAGAACCGCCTCACCCTAGACTTCTTGCTTGCTAAGGAGGGTGGAGTCTGTGGTAAGTTTAACCTCACCAACTGTTGTCTGCAGATTGGGGAGACTGGCCAGGTCATCCATCAGCTAACCACCGAGCTACAACAGCTCACTTATAACCCTCCACAGGAGTGGAAAGGGTTCAACTTTCAGGACTGGCTGGATGGCTGGGGCCTTCCCAAACTGCCAGGGCTTAAGGTGATTGTTGGCCTTGTGGGCCTCATCGCCGCAGGCTGTGTCATTCTTCCTTGTGTTCTTCCTATCTTTGCTCGCACCATTTCTAGCTCAATCTCCCTCCTCACAGGCCGCAGTGAAAGCTATGGCCTTGTGGGATTACGAAATGCTCACTACTTCTCGCGAGGATAACCCCTATGCTGAAATAAGTGGAACTCCACAGTAATTAGAATATTTTGGTGGAGTTCCAAAGGGGGGAATGAAGCAGGTAGGCCCAAAAGTCTCCTTTTGATATTAGAAGCTTAATTAACATTTCTCTGTTGCAAACATAAGACAGAGATAGAAGTCTTGCTCAATGTTCTTGCACGGATACTAACCCTTGTAACACAAAGGTGCAGACATTGTAAGTTCCCTATACTTCCCTAAACTCACAGATGGTGTACGATAAGTTCCCCTTTTGTTATCCTGTTTTGATGTGCTAATTATAAACAAGCTGAGCTTGTGACACGTAAGATGATTCTATGTCTGGAACAATCTGTTTGAAACAAGCTGAGCTTGTGACACGTAAGATCTTGTCATATCCTGATTGTCTGGATTACAAACCCTATAAAAGATAAGCCCCGGGTGTGACCCGGTGTTCAGAATTTGCCAAGTTATTACTCTGAACCTTGCTAGCAATAAACCTGTGTTCTCTAACTTCGCTTGGTCTCGTGTCCTGTCACTGGGAAGGTGAGTTTTTCCCGCTACACTACTACATTACTATTTATCACAATCATCCTATTTTTCACCCATCAGAGCAATATAAGTATGCATGTATGTTGTATACTTTGGACACAAAAAAGTGGCTGCTCCAGGAATCAGGTTGGGAGGGCAGTGTTTGGATCATGGTCCTAATTTGCTTCTCACTCCAGTCTTCTTGAAGCGGCTGTTGAATTCAGTCAAACTGAAGGTTTAGCTTGATGATTTCCATAAAATAGTTCAACAGACAACTGTGATAGCTCAGCCACTCACTGATTTAGCAGACCATATTATATTAGATATTACAAAGCATGAGAAGAAAGCTAGATGCACAGCAGAACCTTTTTGGTGGCAAATACACACTAGTTCAAGAACTGGACATCTTAGCTTCTCCACTTTTACTATGAAAGGAAGTTCTCTGCTGCCACTCTGAATATGGTGTCAGCAGAGCCAAATAAGTGAAACTCTTCAAGGCTTGAGATGACCCAAGGGCATCTGAATTCCATATAATTTTCCCACACAGCTTCCTACAAAGAAAGTATATAGGCTTCCCTTCAGCAAAGGGGAAAAAAATAAGGTTTTGTAGGTGACTTTTGCCATATTTCACTTGCCTCATTTCATCTGCTGCGACTCATAACAAAGCCCATTATTCATTAAATATCTGCCTATAAATATTACTTAGCTTGATAACAAAGTACATGGACTCGCAGTATTATTTCTGGCCAGAATCTAATTTTCAGGAAGGAAAGACTACGCTGATCTATGCAAGCAAGGATCAGAATTGTTCCAATCATAGAGCACATCCATGTTTTACTAGCTCTTCATATAAACAATTTTAACAATATCACTGTATTTACTTGAAGTTTCAAGCCCACACTTTAAAAAAAAAACAGGACGTACTCATTTGGAGACTTTTTTTAAAAAAAAATGAATCCACTCACCATCACACTGGCTTGCATAGTGCCAGCTTCTTAATCAAATCTCACAACCATTCCAGCATACTATGAATTCTGTAATGTGTAGCTTGGGGAATGGTAGCATGATAAAATGATGAAATCTAAATTCATGAAATGTGCTTTCTAAATGATAAGAAAATGCTGTACTGATTCATATTTCCATTTCCCATGCTGAGAAAAGTTAGAACAGCCTTTCAAAGAGGCATTTCCCCCCCCCAAAGAACTGATAGCTTACAATGTTTTGCAACGATCTATTTACAAATTCACAGATTAAAGAGATGCTAGGGTGATACCACAGCATGCATACAAAGTCATGCTCCAATGGATTTACAGCAACATCATCTGTAAGACCTCAATTTTATTTTGCTTCAGAAACATTATATTTGAAGCCCTGCCAGCTAACTCTAAACCTTATATAGTCAATTCCAATTTTCTCGAGTATTTATCCTACAAAACGGTTTTTCAAACTCTTCCAGATCCGCAGATGAATGTAAGAGAACCATCCAAAAAGCACACATTATCTTTTTTTCTCACAGGTCATTAATTTGTAACACCTATAATAGTCAACAGCTATTTAAAGATAATAAGAACTGCTGAATAGTCAAAAGCTTGGCTTATAACATTTTTTTTTGAAGTTTGGCCTGGATGGCGTTACCTGCCAATGTAAAGTTCCTAATATTTTGCTTTCTCACTAACATACAATTCCAACATTTCCCAAGCAGAAGTGCAGATGGATGATTCAGAATTCAAGGGTATCTAATTAGCAGTCACAGATGACAGTGTGAAAACAAGGACGGAGGAGGAACATTCAGTGTAATATCCACAGGTAGCAACAGGCAGCCAAAAATGATCCAACTTTCAAAAGAGCCTTTATAAGCTTCGCCAACTATGGACAGATCAGACTGCTTTCTGGCATTCCAGCACCAAATAAAGCAGGGCTTGTTCATCTTTTCTGATCAGAGGCACACTTTTTTTAAAAAAAAAAATTAATTGCCAAGATTCTGCAACTGGAATGGGGGAAGACTCTTCAAAATCCAATGAGTGATGTATAGCCTACCCTTGAAATAGAATGTTATTGTTTCCAGGCTCCAGCCTTCCCTATTAAGAGATAGCGAAGGCTGGAGTCAGGATAGCCTTCATTATTAAGAGATTCACACTGTGATGCTGGGGTATTTATTTTGTTTTATTATACTCCCTGCCGGCTGCATCCTCTGCATCGTAAGAGATTAAAAAACAGATAATGCATTTGGTGCCTTGGTTCAGGATGCCTACGGGTGTGAGCAATGCCTCTTTTTCCATGTCCAAGTTGTCACTTCCCATTTAAATGCTATAATGCACTCCCCCTTTAAAATGCTGCAGTTCACCTCATCAATATGTTTGTTGTTTAAAATGAGAAACAATTCTTCATATGAGGGATGGGTAGCTGGTTAATAGCTAAAAATAGTTTAGGTAGGCATACAAACTAAGATGAAGCAATGGTAGCTGAACACAGAAGTTGACTGTGTGTCATAGAACGCGAAATGCATACTTGGCACTTCCCTGTAGTTCTGTATAACATACATGGCTACAGAAAGTGTAATCAGTAACATAAGCTCTCAAAATATTTCAAGACTCTTTTAACAGATGCCAAACATCCCTCAATGACATCCATTTGTTCCAATTTATGGAGCAATCCCCATTTGGCTTCAAGGTCAAGATTGATTTGGCTTCAAGGCAAGCCACTTCCATATTAAATGGTGTGATTCTTTTGCCAGAAAATTGAGGCAACTTCAGCATCTACAGTTTAATGTGCCATGAACATCAGAATTTGGCCACATTTTCATACAAATTATCAATAATAAAATATTATTCCCATTTTTTGTTCCAAGTTTTAATCATCCATTTACATTTTAAAAGGGTCTATTTTTTTCCACATATTAAAATTTAATAAGTTCCAATCAGTGGAACAAATGCATTATGCATTAATTAAAATGTAGCATCTGCCAAGCTCACAAGAATAATGGGCAAAAGTCACATAATATACTACTACATGTTGCTATCATGAAGAGACTGATTGCCTACTTTTAATTTATGAACTGTTCCCATTACCTTGTAAGGAACCTTTACAATATTTTTATTTAAAATTGTTCCTATAAAGCTATAAAGTAGATATACATATGTAGATATACAAATCTACATATCTACGTATATATACATGTATATACATATCTACATATCTACAAAGTGCTGTTTTAATCCCAACACTGAATGTATGTATGTACATATCTACAAAGTGCTGTTTTAATCCCAACACTGAAACAATAGGATTACTGCTTTAGATCATTCTAAACTGTTTGAGTTATTGGCACACAAATTTGAGTTGAACAGTAGTATGGCAAAATATCCAATTAAAATGTCTGATTTCACAATAATATCCAGATGCATTAACAGCATCTAAAACTCCTGAACTACTATTGATATGTGTTTGGTATGTTACTTGAAAGAATGTTGGAATGTTGGAAAAAGTAATTGGAATACTCTATTAATAAATCAATGGTTAAGAATCTTAAAAAACATTACGCATGTTTCTTATGACCTTAAGATGAGACTAATTCAAAAACATTTTTTTCATGTTTATTGGGTATATCAGAGAACGTTTAAAAAGAATTGGCAGTCAACTTCATTATGCTGAAAATGTATAACGACGGAGGGACATTTCTCTATATGAAACAGGCTTGCCCCACTAGTTTTTCATTTTGATTTAATATACATGAGTTTGTTGACATGGTTTGAGGAAGAGTAATATGGTTTAAAGACATGTATGCGATTTCGAATTATGTACCCCAAAGCTGGAATTTATGGATATATAAAGAACTATGAATTTATTGAACATGGGGCATAGAAATAGATAGATAGATAGACAGACAGACAGACAGACAGACAGACAGACAGACAGACAGACAGACAGATCATTTGTGTTCCCAGTTTTCTGTGATGTATACTGTGGTATTTGCAGATAGCAAACAAGGTTTGATAGTGAACAACATACAGCTGATACAAGGTCCTAATGATAAGAGGAAGTGGTTAGTGCAGAGCTTTCCAAACTGTGTGTCGGGACACGTGTGTCGGCTGCAGTGTCTGGGTGTGTCGCGGCTGCTGCTGCCTCCAAGCCCTGCCAGGATTCCACGCAGGTCCTAGTGCCTGCCTTGTGCCTTGCTGCCTCCAAACTGCCCTGCCAGGATTCCGCGCAGGTCCTAGTGCCTGCCTTGTGCCCTGCTGTAAGAGTGTGTCGCAAAAGGATGCCCTGCTGTAAGAGTGTGTCGCGAAATGATGCATGTCTAAAAAGTGTGTCACCAACATGAAAAGTTTGGAAAGCTCTGGGTTAGTGGATTAACCCCCGAACAGCCAAGTTAATTCAGACTTTGAATGGATGAATTCTGTTCCTCTGAAACTGGCCCACCACCAACACTCTGATGTCAGGTGGGATTGACTGGCAGGGATGAGAAACTTATGGTCCTCCACTTGTTGCTGAACTAGGCCTCTTAGAAGTCCAGCCCAATGTAGCCAATTGAGAGGGATGCTGAGAGGAGTACTTCAGTACCATTTGAAGGACTTCTATGGTCAAGTAATAACCTGGCTGTGTTTTACTGGCATGTGCGCAGAGAAACAGGCTAGAAAAGGAGTTCCAAACGAATACTCAACTTTCAGCCTGATAGTTAAAAATAGCCTTATAAAGTCAACTTCTCTCATCCAGATTCCTAACTAAAAAAGTGTTATTTGCTTGTTGAGGACATTTCTCTTCTGGTAGGCTTATGGGATTTAGATCCCAACATCATGTGTCCAGATCATATGCAAAACATACAGACTTAGACTTGAATCAGTTTGAACAAGGACGTCTCTAGTATGTGTGTCTATGGCTCAGCTGTGTGACTAAGCCCTGTCACTTTTGTAGATGTGTGCAATGTGTGTGATGAATGTTAAAAAGGGATGGGGCTTTGATCACATGTTTGGGTCTGCCATCTTGATTTTTTTTTTGGCCCTCTCCACAGATTCCTCTGAGTCTGAGCACATTATGTTTCAAGTGTCAGGATTTCTGCACAAAAATGTGTTCTAAAGTATAACAGTATACTGAAGGAGAAGAGACATTTCACCGATGCTGTTGTTAAACTACTGGGGGTCAGAAATCAGTGACGATCTACTTCAAACCACTGGGATCTCTTCTCCTCAACCTTGTTTAACAGTCCACTTAATCCAGAGGAACGCTATAGCAGTCCAGCCCTCCTCAGATAGCCTGCTCATTAACTTGCAAGCATTTCCTGGTCATCATTGGCACTTCAGTAGGTGCTTAAGTACAAGGCTGGATTAGAAATGAAGCCAATGCCTTTGCTTCAGTGACCTGAAAGAAATATTAGCTTGCTATAGCAATATATTCATGCTTCCAGTCTCACTTTGAGCAGCTCTCACACTGAGCCACTAAATTGCCTATTAATCTTGAAATACTTCTTTGAAAATGTTTGGGAAACTGCTGTAGGTGCTATGCAAATGGGACCTGATAGGATATGGGTCTCTTTTATACACTCTTATCATTTCTTGATGAATCTTTTGCAGCATTTAAGCAAACTAAGTTTATGCAGTTAAGGCAGTCTTGTTGAGAATACAGCAATCACAAAAATGTAGAGAAGTCAGTAATACTTTAACAATCTAGTTATTATAACTTATCTGTGCTGTTGTTGTTGTTATAAATGCAGTAAAATGAACAGCAAGGGTTTCACCAAATTTTTTTAACAAGCATCACCTGGAGAGCTGGCAGAAAACTAACCCTCAAATTATGAATGGTGGTAACATAAGAAAGCTCAAGTTCAAATATTTGTACGTAACCTGAAGCTGAACTAAGAAACAACGATTCTTAGCCCAGACAAAATCATTAGGTAAACACTGAACATACATCTGTGACTCTTAAGATTGTCCTTTTCTTATTGATTTAAAAGGCCACCAAAAAAAAAAACACCACCCCCACCTTGGGACTGATACATATACAAAACTTGATTCTTGTGTACACAGACCCTATGCATGCATGCATGCATGTGTGTGTGTGTGTGTGTGTGTATACAGTACATATATACAAACACACACACACACACACACACACACACACACACACTGTATATATATATATATATTGTCTTGGCGATCACTTGTAGCCGAGTAAGATTGTCTTCCAGGGGTAAAATCTTAACAGTGGATCTGTAAGTGGCTGTAAAGGCCAAATATGGATCCGCACAACCTCCCACAATGAGGCCATAGGTTTCCAGGTGGAAGACGGTCACAATGAGGGTTTGCTTGATGTGCCTTCCTCTTAGCTCATTTCTCCCTTTCGCCCTGTACTCGTGCTTCTTCAAAGTCCATAGCGCCTTTAATAAAGGCTGACCTCCAATTGAAACGCTCATGAGTTAGGGCTTCCCAGTTCTCAATGCTGATATTAATTTTTTTTAAAATTAGCTTTGAGAGTATCTTTGAATCTCATTTGCTGTCCACCAATATTCCGTTTTCCATTCTTAAGTTGGGAGTAAAGTAGCTGCTTTGGAAGACGATGGTCAGGCATTCGAACAACATGGCCAGTCCAGCGAAGTTGATGCTGATCATTGTTTCAATGCTGGTGGTCTTCGCTTCTTCCAATACGTTAAAAATGCTTTGTAAACAAGCATTTTGGTCTCCCTGCGAATGTCCCGATCCTCAAACACTCTACGCTTCATTCGGGAGAAAGCTACACTCGCAGAGCTCAGGCGATGCTGAATTTCAGCGCTGATGTTGGCTTTTGTAGATAGATGGCTGCCAAGATAAGAAAAGTGGTCGACATTTTCTAGTGACACACCTTTAAGCTGGATTGATGGCGCTGCAGAGGGATTGGTTCGAACTTGCTGGTAAAGCACTTTGGTGTTTTTAATGTTAAGGGAGAGGCTGAGCTTTTCATATGCTTCTGCAAAGATGTTTAGGATAGTTTGAAGATCTTCCTCTGAGTGTGCACACACTACGTTATCATCAGCATATTGAAGTTCTATAACAGAAGTTGGAATTACCTTGTTTTTTGCTCTCAGCCTACTAAGATTAAAAAGGTTTCCGTCTGTTCAATATATAATTTCTACACCAGTAGGAAGTTTCCCTTCAACAAGGTGTAGAATCATAGCGATGAAGATAGCAAATAAGGTTGGAGCAATAACACATCCCTGTTTAACGCCGGATTCCACTTTAAATGGATCGCTTTGAGAGCCATTGTTATTCAGGATTGTTGCCATCATGTCGTCATGGAGTAGCCGCAAGATGTTCACAAATTTATCAGGGCATCCGATTTTCAGAAGGATGGTCCAGAGAGCAGTACGATTTACAGTATCAAAAGCCTTAGTCAGATCAATAAACGCCATGTACAGAGGACAGTTTTGCTCCTTGTATTTTTCTTGGAGCTGTCGTGCAGTGAAGATCATATCCGCTGTTCCCCTGGAACGGCAGAAGCCATTTTGCATTTCAGGGAGGATGTCTTCTGATCTTCTGATATACTTAGATAGGAGACGGTTTGCGAGGATCCTTGCGAGGATTTTGCCTGCCGTAGCTAGGGTGGTAGCTAGGGTGGTGGTGTCAAACACACACACACAAACACACAAACACACATATATACATATACATATACATATACATATACATATACATATACATGTACATGTACATGTACATATACACACACACACACACACACACACACACACACACACACACGTATGTACGGATGGATGGATAGATAGATACTGTAGATAGAGCGAGCGCTTCTTTCCAGTCTGCAATAAAGCAACATACCTATCATGGCAACATCTAGTATGTGTCACTTCTGTTCCTGAACGTGGGATTGGATTTCTTCAGAGTAGAGATTTATAGCTTTGTCTGGTCCGAAGGATGACATTATCTCTGCACGGATTTGCTAAACAAGTAATTTTACCTTCAGACCCTTCTAGCCACAGTAGGAGTGTTAATTCTAAGGGCCTACTTTGCAAAGTTGTTGTAAAAATAACTAAGATAAAATGTACATAAAACATTTTATCCCTCTTTTGAGGGAGATGGGCAGGGATGAAATTTGAAAAATAAATAAAAAATAAATGTTGGAAGTATTGATTAAACACTCATATCATTATAGTCAACAGTCCACATTAATATTACATCTCTGATGAGCTGCAGCACATGATCTCGCTCGCCAGCGCGTGGCCACTAGTCAAGGCACTCTAGAGTTGTGCTTGGCTCCTGGTGATGTCATGGACACAGCTATGCAGAACATGGAAGAGGTCTGACATTGCCTTCTTCGGGGGGGGGGGGGGAGGGGGAGGAATGATTTGCAACTTCTCATTCTATTCTACAGCCCATATATTCCCTGGTAGCTTCCCATCTGAGTACCAACTAAGCCCGCCCCTGCTTAGCTTCTGACTTAGACAAGGATGGTCAAACAAACCCAGTGGATTGCTTTGTGGCTTCTGTGGTTTTAGCAAGCCTGTTCAATGCAATCTGCCAATTGTGTGTTGATAAGTGGCTGACAATCCTAACCAGTCACCCTATTTCTGCTATCTTAGACAGGCACCACACCTAGAAAGCTTGTCATATATAGTCATTGGTTTGGGTTCATCTTGATGAAAGTGGAGCGCTCGAAACTACCCTCTGCATTGCTTTAACATCCCACTGTTCCTTTTTCAGCACTTTGATCATAAAATTTTAATTCCCTCTTCAGAACAAAACATTCTGCGCCAAAAGGAAAACTCACTTTTCCATTCACTAAATTCGGCCTTCTCAGCTGGCTGTTTTACGAGAACAAATTGACAAGAATTTTTAATCAACAGAAAATAAGAAATTAAATTTAGAATTGATAACAGATTAAGGATGAAGTAGTTTCGTGTTTGCAGAATGTAATGCCAAGAGATATAGAAATAAAATTATGCAAGAGATCCAGCACTTTGTGTAAATCAAAGAAATTAGGTGGCTAGCAATAGACTATCCTATGAATGTAGTAAATGTATAGGTGTCCTCAAGGTTCACAGAGTAATAAATTACGGTGATATATTAAAGTGTGATAGACTATTAGCACAGACCTGTTTAGTGCCCAGGGTTGGAGTATGTTTCTATCACACTTAGTTTGCTTATCTGGCTGCACTTACCTGAATATACAAAAAACAAACCTGTGACATACGTATTTGTAGAATCTAGATTCTCCTTTTTGCTTTAATTATATGTATACATCACAGGAAGCCACAGTCTTTTTAGACATGGTTTATTAATTAAAACCACAATTGGCTCAGTTTTATGTTATGTTAAGTGAAGAATGACCCATGGCTTACAAACTGAAATGGCAGGGACTGATGCAACATACCAAGCCACAGACAAGCAAACTACACTGTGATTAGCTTGTCTGCAAATACACAGCATATGAATTAATACAATGCATTATTAGATATTTTTAAATCTTTTAGAGTCAAAGCAGACTTTCTTGATTTACAGCCATATAGAAACAATCATTTATTTATTATTTATTTATTTACCAAATTTATCACCTGTTGGAGGAAAATTCTGAGGGTGCCTTGGACTGCAAGAAGATCAAACCAGTCCATACTCCAGGAAATCAAGCCAGACTGCTCACTTGAGGGAATGATATTAAAGGCAAAACTGAAGTACTTTGGCCACATCATGAGAAGACAGGATACCCTGGAGAAGAAGCTGATGCTAGGGAAAGTGGAAGGCAAAAGGAAGAGGGGCCGACCAAGGGCAAGATGGATGGATGGTATTCTGGAGGCGACAGACTCAACCATTGGGGAGCTGGGGATGATGACGGCCGACAGAGGGCTCTGGCGTGGGCTGGTCCATGAAGTCACGAAGAGTCGGAAACGACTGAACGAATAAACAACAAAAAAATTTATCACCGCCCAACTCCCCCAAGGGGGACTCTGGGCGGTTTACAACAATCATACGTTTCTGCGGCATATTCTGCTTACCTCAATAAAATTAATGTCATGCTATCATTTCCCCCACATGACACATGACAACCTGCCCTTCACAACTGCTGGTCCAAGGCTTTATTACATGAAAGAACTTGAGAAGATGGAATGTAAAGCCAATACATGTTAAACCAGGGGTACAGGTCTCTGATTATGACCCTGAAAAGCCTGATACTAAGAGGGCCAATGATCCATACTAGAGGAGTGGAATGACCCCTTCCAATTCTGATTCTATGAATCCCAAACAAAATTCATATTCAGAGTTCAGATGTCATCAAGGTGTGAAAACAGAATTGCTGCTGAGGATGGCTGTGAGAGCCAGTCCTGGGTTCAAGAAATATAGTTTCAGCAAGGCAAGAAAAGCAGTCCACAAGTTAGGCTGATAAATACATATTGTTCCAGCATCAGCAGCTACAAAATTAGGTCTTATAAAGCCAGACCCCCTTGGGCCCCACTCAGACCCAAGACTTAGGTGATCTATTATTGTAAACCACCCAGAGTCTACTGCTGTAGAGATGGGCGGTGATAAATTTGAACAATAAATAATTAAATAAATAAAGCTAGAAGAAGCTTTTATTCATGTGAAGTGTTTCATTATCTGCAAGCTGCATCTTTATGTCTTGATTCAAAGTGATTCCAGATGCTGGTCACTACCTATAAAACCCGACATGGCATAGGGCCTGGTTACTTGAGGGACCACCTGTCTCCCACCCAGCTGATTCGATCTTGTAGGGTTTGTGCACTCCAGGTTCCATCAATTAAACAATGCCATCTGTCTGGACCCTGGAAGCGTGTTTCTCTGTAGCACTGCCTGACCTCTGGAATGAGGTTCCCCCTGAAATTCAAAGGGCTCCCACTCTACTGGTATTTTGAAGGGCCTTAAAGACCTGGCTCTTCACCCAGGCCTTGGAGGGGACAACTGACATCCCTTTCTTCCTTTCTTTTCTCCTCTGGGTTTGTTTTCTTTGCCATAATTGTTATTTTCTCTTGTGTGGTTTTTGTGGTTTTTGTATTGTTCTTTGTTTTAAAATGTTTTAACAATTGTAAACCGCCCAGAGTTGCTGGGAGTCGGGTGGCATATAAATTTAATAAATTGTTGTTGCTGTTGTTATTGTTGAATCCACCACTGTCTGCATTCTCTGTGGGTTGGAAGAATATCAGGCTTTTGAGTCAGGAGAAGGATACCCTGTCCCATGACTGTCCAAATCTAAGCTAACATCGCCAGAGTTCCCAGATTTCAGGGACCTACAGAACTGGCTCTAGGTCTGGCAGTTCAAGCTCATCTTCAGATTTCTTTCTTTCTAGAGAAAAGACTGATGAAGCACTTGTTGGACCAATCAAGCTGTGCACAAATTTAGAGCATGGGGATGTTTACAGAAAGACTTCCTGTAATCTTATTTGTCTAGTAACTATATATGTACACTGCATTGAGAAAAGGATTTATTCACAATGATAATTCAATTCACATAGGGTAAATAAAGTATATTTGCTTATTTTGCATCATTAACTCTGCTTCTGTTAACCACAGGGGTGGGCACAATGAGATGTAAAATCCTGAAATCCCACTGTTTTCTCCTTGGAAAGAGTCAAACAACTTGAGATTTCAATAGTAATTTTCAGTCTTTTTATGTTTACCCCTGCAAGCAAAATCTCAAAATAATAATACTAATCTCTCCTATGTTTACTTATCATTATTCTGCATTCCTGCAGATTTTTTTTTCTCCAGCTATGAAAACAGCCTCTGTTCAGCAGGCTCTTACTGCTACCTGCTTTGTCTCCTCTCCCTATACAATAGATCAACCCATTTCTTAAAGTTCAAGAGATTTTGTGGTCAACACCAGAATCACTATCCAAGCAGCAAAGAAAAGAGAAAATGCTGTTCGTTAACACCACAACAGTTTAGGACATATGCAAACAACGTTCAATATCCCTCCAGCTAGCTCAACACATCACTACTAAATAAAAAGGGAAAATGACTAGGAACAAATTACCGCAGGCATATAGTTTAGGAATTGGAAGAAAGGATCTTTGAGAGAAAGGGGGCACTTATCATCCTTTGACCCCAGTGAGAGAGCAGGGAGAGCAAACAAAACTTTGCCAAGGAAGGGGCCAAAGAGAGAAGAGAAGCCAAGGAGGGAGAGGGGGACTCCTGACTGTGTTCTGTTATTGCTGACTGACTGTTAACTGCTACCAAGTTTCCTGAGTGTGATGGATTGACAGCTGTCAGTTTCCTGAGTCCTTTGTCCCTCATATCTGACTGCAGCATTGTTTTGGCTGATCCATTTGACACAACTCAAGGAAGCAGAAAAGGAACCCAGTTCTCAGAGAGCAAGCAAACAAGCAATATTTGCAGGGAAGTTTTGCTAAGGGAGTTGACAGAGAAGGCTCCAAGCAACATGGATAGTGAGGAAAACATCATTATGACCTGCAAAGTGTGTGGAGTATTTATCATCCTGCTTGAGGAGGACCCAGCTACACCTGCTGCAAGTGAAAGCTGATTTCCTTATTGGAAGAGAGAGCAGAGACTTGAGTAATTGCTACACTAAGATGCATCAGGGAAAACAAGAGGTTCCTTGACAAGAGGGGTAGAGAAGTGAAGAGAATACCAAAGAGCAGAAGTAAAATGTCTGTAGCTTGAATCATGTCAACTGGATTTCTATTTTCTCAGTGGAAACGTTTCGCTCCTTATCCAAGGAGCTTCTTCAGTCTGAGCAAAGTTAGTAAGGGAATCCTTAAATATGTTTCTAGGGTGGCTGTGTGACCTTGCACCTGGGGCTAGGTCATGGTTATTTTTGAGATGTTATTTCTAAGTCCCTTTATCATCCAAAGGAGGATCGTTAAGATTACCTTGCTGTTGTTGAGATTGCGAAATGGTCTTAATCTTCCTAGGCACAGAAGACAAAGCAGGAAGGAAAATAGGGGAAAGATTGTGCCTGAGGCCCCCACCTCTATTCAAGGAAGGATTTTCCAAGTTGGCATAAATTGATTCCTTGACCCCTCTCTCAGAAGTAAAATGCTTTCACAGCAATAAGCATGTGGAAGCATAGGACCCAAAGAACCCAGAGGATCAGGAGACATTCAGGGCCAGTGGAAACCAAGAATTGGTACCAGACTCAACCTCCAAGGGATGATTGACAGCCATTTGAACAAAATGTGCCACAGATCATTGTTGGGCCCCCATAGATAAAAGAAATCAAGAACCACCCTGAGAAAGAAAAGGTATGCCATGGCGGGGGTGGTAATGGTGCTGATCTCCTGTTAAGAGGAACCCAGGGAGCTGCGGGTGGAACTGATATATCATTGGAAATGTGCATTCTTCCAGGTGCTCATAAACATAATGTGACAGAGAGATTACCACGACTATTTAAACCCACTAACAACTATTCTTCCCTACTGATCCATTTGGGGACAAATGATAGCCAGAGATCTTGAAAAAATCTCTGAAGGCTATGGGGCCTTGGACAACAAGATGAACAAACTGGGAGCCAGGTTGATTTTTCATTAATACTTCCAGTTGAGGGTCATGGCATAGCAGGAGAAAAGAGGATTCTGGAAGTCAACACAGATTGTGTTCTCAAAAAGAGTTTGGATTCTACAACAATGGCCTATGCTACCTTCATAAGGACTCCTGGGAAGAGGCAAGATAGGTCTTTAAAAAATTGGGAAGTGTTCAAGCCCAGAACATCACATGCAGCCAAGGACTGGGCCCGCAAAGGGAAAAACAGAAAGACATGGTGTGGAGTCACAAGTTATACTGTTAGATGGATTCACCGTTGGTTGAATGACTGTACCCCAAAAGAACTCATTAATGGTCCCACTTCAGCTTTGAGGGCAGTATGGAGTGCCACAGGATTCTGTCAGGGGCCTGTAATCAACATGACTTAGATGAGGAAGTTGAGGGGATAGTTACAAAGTTTGGAGATGACACAAAACAGGGAGAGGTGGCAAACAATTTTGATGAAAGAGAGAACATTCAAAAGGATCTAGGCAGGCTTGATGAGTGGGCTGAACTGATAGGAAGGAATTTAACAGGCAGAAAGGTAATGTTCTGCATCAGTGTAGGAAAAATGTAAGGCACAAGTATAGGATGGGGTGATCTGGCTTGATAGTACTACATATGAAAGGAATCTAAGCATTTTTGTCAACAAGTTAAACAGGAGGCAGCAGTGTGATGCAGCAGCGCAAAAGGCAATTCTATCTTGGAATACAATCATAGGAACTCAAGAGTCCAGAAATAATTGTTCCATTCTACTGTGCCCAGGTCAAATCCCCTCTGGAGTAGTGTGTCCATTTATGGGCACCATAGTTCAAAAAGGGCACTGGCAAATTGAAGAAAGTTCAGAGAAAGGCTATCACGGTAGTGAAAGGTCTAGAAACCAAGCACTATGAGAAACAATTGCAGGATCTGGATATAGTTACCCCACAAAAAAGATGGATAAGATAGAGAAGGAATGGACTTACTCTGTATTGCCCTAGAGCAAGGGTCGGAAATGGCGGCTCGCGAGCCAAATGCGGCTCTTTGGCCCCTCGAGTGTGGCTCTTCCGCAGGCAGGCGTGGCGGGGCAGGCGCGGCAGCGGGCATGGTGTGCGTGGCTGTGGGCATACTAGGCCCAGCCTCTCTTTTTCCTCCGGGGACGGGCTTCACACAGTCTCGCGAGAGTTTGGAAGCCTCCGTCTCCGGCAGCCATCTTGACGACGGGCACTTGCCCATCGCCTTAACCCAGGGCTTTCCAAACTGTGTGTCGACACAATACTGTGTCGCCGGGGCCCCCAAGTGTGTCGCGTGACAAGCCGGAAGCGCTGATGAAAATGCCCTCGGTTCTGGCAGGGAGGTGAAAATCGCGTGCGCGCGCGCTGCCAGGCCACCCGGAGTGGAAATTCTCCGCGCCAATCAGCTGTGCGTCGGGAAGCCCGGCAGCCTGCACGCGCGATTTTTGCCTCCCTGCCGGAACCGAGGGCATTTTTGGGGTCCCCGGAGTCTGCCCTTTCGAAGGGGCAACGGTGGTGGAGTGCTTCCGGGTTCCAGGACGCCGCTGCTGCCGCTGCCCTTTTGGAAGAGCAGGCTCTGGGGACCCCGAAAATGCCCTCGGTTCCAGCAGGGAGGCAAAAATCGCGCGCGCGCACGCTGCGGGGCTTCCCGGCCCACAGCTGATCAGCACAGAGAATTTCCACCCGTCCCCCCCCACCGCGCCAATCAGCTGTGCGTCGGGAAGCCGGCAGCCTGCACGCGATTTTTGCCTCCCTGCTGGAACCGAGGGCATTTTCGGGGTCCCCGGAGCCTGCCCTTTCGAAGGGGCAACGGTGGTGGAGTGCTTCCGGGTTCCAGGACGCCGCTGCTGCCGCTGCCCCTTTGGAAGAGCAGGCTCTGGGGACCCCGAAAATGCCCTCGGTTCCAGCAGGGAGGCAAAAATCGCGCGCGCACGCTGCGGGGCTTCCCGGCCCACAGCTGATTAGCACAGAGAATTTCCACCCGTCCCCCCCCCCCACCGCGCCAATCACCTGTGCGTCGGGAAGCCGGCAGCCTGCACGCGATTTTTGCCTCCCTGCTGGAACCGAGGGCATTTTCGGGGTCCCCGGAGCCTGCCCTTTCGAAGGGGCAACGGTGGTGGAGTGCTTCCGGGTTCCAGGACGCCGCTGCTGCCGCTGCCCCTTTGGAAGAGCAGGCTCTGGGGACCCCGAAAATGCCCTCGGTTCCAGCAGGGAGGCAAAAATCGCGCGCGCACGCTGCGGGGCTTCCTGGCCCACAGCTGATCAGCACAGAGAATTTCCACCCGTCCCCCCCCCCCACCGCGCCAATCAGCTGTGCGTCGGGAAGCCGGCAGCCTGCACGCGATTTTTGCCTCCCTGCTGGAACCGAGGGCATTTTCGGGATCCCCGGAGCCTGCCCTTTCGAAGGGGCAGCCATTGCCGCCGCAGCCACAACCGCCGGTGCTTCCAGGTTTTTGTGGGCTGGCCGTTGGTGTGTCGCCAACGGCAAAAGTTTGGAAAGCCCTGCCTTAACCTCTTCCTTGCTGCTCTGCTTACTCTTTTTCTCCGTGCAAAAGCAGCACATTTCCACCCCACAGCCCTAAGTGTGCGCAATTGGCTCCCGCCCGCAAACCCCGCTCCCGCGCTGGATTCCCCACCAGCTTTACTTTGCCTGGACTGGGGGCGTGAGAGGCTCCGGAAGAGAAGCGGAGCAGTCGAGCCTCTCTTTCCCTTCTTCTTCCAAACCTCCCCCGCCCCCTTCCAGAGCAATTTGTCGAAGACGCCCGCTTGCTGCTGCTGCGTGGCTGCTGCTCAACTGATCATGAAGGAACCAGGATGTTTACGCGAGCGTGCTTTACCTACCCACTTTTTAACATATTTGGTTCTGCTGGGGGCGGGGAAAGGATCTTGACCGGCCAGGGAAGGCGCGCGGGCGGAGCTGCCTGCCTGGCACTCGGGCGCTCTGGCTGGGGTGCAGCGCGACGGGAGCATCGCCGGCGGCCCGCGAGGACCGGCCAGGGAAGGCACGCGGGCGGAGCTGCCTGCCTGGCACTCGGGCGCTCCGGCTGGGGTGCAGCGGGACGGGAGCTCCGCCCGCGTGCCTTCCCTGGCCGGTCCTCGCGGGCCGCCGGCGATGCTCCCGTCCCGCTGCACCCCAGCCAGAGCGCCCGAGTGCCAGGCAGGCAGCTCCGCCTGCGCAGTCGTGGCAGCGGGCATGGCGGCGGCGGGCACTGCAGCGGGCATGGCGGCAGCAGGCCCTAAGTGTGCGCGATTGGCCCCCGCCCGCAAACCCCGCCCCCTTCCACGCGATTGGCTCCCGCCCGCAAACCCCGCCCCCTTCCACGTGATTGGCTCCCGCCCGCAAACCCCGCCCCCTTCCACGTGATTGGCCCCCGCCCACAAACCCCGCCCCCTGGCTCTCGAGCACTTAAAAATGTGCACGAGCATACCAAAATGGCTCTCGGCTCAAAAAGTTTGCCGACCCTTGCCCTAGAGGACAGGAACAGAACCAGTGGGTTAAAAGTACAAGGTACCAAGCTTCAGGCTAGACATCAGGAGGAACTTGTTGACTGTATGAGCTATCAGCCAGTGGAACAGGCTGCCTCATGATGTGTTGAGTTCTCCTTCGCTAGAGGTCTTCAAACAAAGACTAGATGGTCAACTGTTAGAGATGCTACAATGGATCTGCACTGAATGGAGAATTGGCTAGTTGAACTCTATGCTTCTATGATCCTAGTTTTTCCTCAAACAAAAACTCTACAAAAATATGAAGTGCTGCTAGTTATTAGGTTTCCTTCTCAAAGACAGAGCTAAATGTGAAAGCAGTAAACCCATGTCTTATGGCTGACCTTTTAAGCTGAAATGGATTTCAAGCTGTGAAGCAGTCAACAATGCGAGGAGTCCTGAATGCTCCAGCTGCCCACTGCTCTCTACATCTCAAACTGTTCTTCTTCAGACAATTTTCCATTAGCCTCCAGGAATCGACATAAGAAGAAAAAACCTTAGGCTGAAGGAAGGACATGAAGGATAGTCCCTCCCACACAACATTTCTCTACTTGACGTCACCAGCCTAGATCAGCTTTCCCTAATCTGATGCCCTCCTAGGGTGATGGACTACAACTCCCAGAATCCTAGCCCTAATCTTTATGTCCATATTTAGCAATTCATAATTTGACAGAAGTTAATACAATCAGAAATAACTGCAGTTCAACAAACTGTTAACCAAACAACAGTTAAATATAATTTATATAGCCAAGTGGAGATTACTTTTAATTAGGCCTTTAATTTAACTCTAACAGTCTTTTTTAAACTTCCTGACAAATGTAGAGGAAAATCAGCTTTACCATGAACGTATTTCCATTTGTTCTAATTCTTTTTATAGAGAATTTTTTTTTACCGTATACAAACCACAGCTGCATTTTCTTTTATATTAATACATAACGATGATGCTGAATCTACAGTAAAAGTTTTGGGCCAGTTTCTTTTCTATAATAGGACCACCCTGTTCTCAACAAGTCATAGTAAGATATACTCATAAATAGTTAATACACCTGAGCTTCATTGCTAATTCTCAGTATAATCTCTGCAAAGAATTTTAATCAGATTGCACTCTTCCAACAAGATTCAACAGTGTTCTTTTAAAGGATGAATTCATTTATTTTAATTTGTTGGTAACAAGGAATGATAATAGAAGAGAAGTTTTTAATTCCCAATTGCTCCTTTAAAAAAAGGTTAAGGAAACAGTGATTTACAATCTATGACTTGGATTCATCGTTTGAGAATTCTAGTAGCACCAAAGGAAACATAGCAAAGTGGTGTAGCCTTTGTTTTTTTCTGCAGTCTGAATCCTCAGAGAAGGGGAATGGGCCTTCACAAAGAAAGCGTGGCAGAATACAAATTATTATTATTGTCAGTGATATCTAATAACGATGAAGAATTCTATTCTGTGTGCAGGGGCACACAGGGCAAATTGTGGTCTAATCTTAGTAAAAAAAAAAAAAGGAACAGGGGAGTAAAGGATTCAAGGTTTATTGAGTGCGGAACAAAAAGGTACACATGAAAATGAGATGCACAAATGGCATATTAACTTGCACTGACAGCACTAATGGTGCAACTTCAACTGTAGATCCAGGTTTTTTAAGGCATAGTCCTCCAAAGCAGAGTTTACTAACTGTATCATAATATTCTCCAAATGTCTCAAGCTCAGTCTGTTTTGAATTGAGGTATAAACTATTTTTCTGAAGGATGAGAGAATTTAAGTCCCCATGGATGTTGATAGCTTTTACTATCTTCTGTTTGGCCTGTTTGATATTCGTCTCCACAAGAAGACAAACTGATGTCAACATTGCTAGAAATAGTTGCAGATTCATATCACCACCTGTACACTGCAATTCTCACATTTTAGTAGCAATCAAGCACATTCGTTTTTGTAATAGTGCTTCATTATCTTCAAAGTGTAAAAATAATAACCTGGCTCAGCCTGAAAGAAAACAAAAAGACAGGGAGAAAATCTCTCATTTCAGTAAATTCAAATTATTATGGTTCCTGTCTTTCATGCTAAGGGATCAAAGTCCCTCTTGCTTGTGTAAAAATGTGCATGCATATTTTTTCCTTGTTTCTGATGGGGCTCGTATTACCTTTCGATAAATGACTTTTATCACTGCATAACTGGAATCAGAAGGCTACAGAAACTCAAGTCTCCTTTTCAAATTGGTTAGCCAGTTACCCAAAAGATGAAGAACTTCTCTTGGGATATATACTACAGACACTTGCAAAGGGGTTAGTTTCTTTTGTTTATTATATGAAATTACAAATTAATGGGATTAGCCAACTAGTTGAACCTTTCATTAAAATGTAGAGTATTTAGTGTTAAGAGCAGTTAGCAGTTACTACCACTACTAGCTCCTACAACTAAAAAATCTTATATACTACCTTGGGGACTCTGCAAAGTCCTTGCCACAAGGACTTTGAATTAACATACAAATAACACTGAAGAAAGGGACAGTAGAGGAAAACATAAACAAGGGTGGACTATATTGTTCTTTCAAAATAGTAGTTTTGAAGTTTGTATAGGTCATGGAACTGTGGGGTTGAAATTCATTGTTTGTTAATCAAAAGCATATAATAAGATAACATGGTTATTATTACCTTTACTTTCATGCTATCCTGTATGACATTTCCTTGAAATTATAATAAACAAGTCATAAGTCATTTTAAGTGACTTAAAAATATTTTGTAAAATATCTATGTCAGCTCTTCAAGGTAGGGCAGGTCAGGAAACAGACTCCAAAAGTTTGACCAGAAGCATATTTTATTGATATAGGTTATGGGAACAGAATTTTGAAAGCCTGACTATGTTTTCCCTTCCCTCCCTCTTATACCCCAGTGAATTAGGGTGGAGCCATTCTGAGCTTTTTCCTCACGTTTTCTGTTTCACACACAGAAGTGTGGTTTTGTTTTTGTAACCATTTCTGCATAGTTTCTCCAAGGTCATCTGTGTGGCTCTCTCGAGTCTATTTAAATGTGCTTATGAATGTGTGAGAGACACATACACACACAGAGAGAGAAAGAGAGAAATAGTATCTGGCCTATCTGTATGCCATCCAAATTAAAATATTGAAAGAGAGCTCAAATTGGGCTCAGACAGAAACCATCTGGAACAATACTTTGTTGGCTTTCAACTTTCCAGTTCAGATTCCCTTCCTGAAAAATATCAGTTCAGGTATCTTACCTACATCTTTGCAGCAAAGACAGATGGGAAGAAACAATTCAGTTTCATTGAAACTCGTGTATTCTCCACTAGTATTCCTTTAATTGTTTCGCTATCCAACACTCCAGCTGTTTCCTTCACTGGGATTCTATTTCCAACATGCTTAAATTATCTTTTTAATGCTAGCATGCCTGTCCCTGGAAATAGAACTTAGATTCAGTTTAGCATCCCTTTTTGTCTCCTTGTTAGGGAAAGTTTGTGTTCCTTCTGTTCTCTTTACAGGTAGTCCTCAATTAATGACTGTAATTGTGACTGGGAACTCCATTAAACAATGTGGTCATAAAGCAAAAAATCATGTGATCGTGTCAACTTACAACAGCAGTTCTGGTTGTGGTGGTTAAGTGAGACATCATGTGACTATGACTTGCGACTTCCTGCTGGATTCCCCATTGACTACCTGGTATTGGCTGAGAATTCCATTTTTAAAAAGACAACTCATTGTCCACGAACAGTGTTGTAGGTAAGAAGTCCAGAGTCCCTCCTTGAGGGGGAGATGGGCGGTCATAGAAATTTAATAAATAAATAATAAATAAATAAGTCTGCTGACCACTATAAATCTCCACAGTCCCAGTTCATCAGCTGTCTATCCATTCATTGGATAGCTCATCATTCGGCATCCTCACTTTCCAACTATGTATCTATACTGGTTGACATTATTGCAATGAGACTTCAGTCACTGCTACCGTTTTTGTGTTAGAACTGCATTTGCACTTCAGAAGCACTGCTATTTGTTTCTCTTTCTAACTCAGCCAACCTGTATTTCTTCCTGCTGGCTGAGGTGCATTTATTTTGACAGTTCCTCTTCTAGGAAACATCCTCCGCCTACTGACACCAGTGTTACATTCCTTATATCCCAATCATCTGGGTGACTGGAGAAATGCAGAAATCTTTATCTATGGTTTATTTCCTCAGAATTGTGTCATTGGAGATCTTTCTTTGATGGAAGCATTCTCTGCACAAGCATAAGATGGGAGCTCACAGCTTTAACAGTTCAACAGATTCCTATTCTCCACCAAGTTTCCAGGGGATCCTGTCACACACACTTTGGGGAGGGAGCAAAGCGCATCTACTGCAGTCATTTCCAGTACTAACTAAACGGCCCACCAGCTTGCAGCTGCACTGCTTCCAACATCCTTTTTGCTAGAGCAGGGGTCGGCAAACTTTTTTTGCCGGGAGCCATTTTGACATGCTCGTGCACACTTTGAAGTGCTCAAGAGCCAGGGGGCGGGGTTTGCGGGCGGGGGCCAATCACGTGGAAGGGGGCGGGGTTTGCGGGCGGGAGCCAATCGCGTGGAAGGGGGCGGGGTTTGCGGGCAGGAGCCAATCGCGTGGAAGGGGGCGGGGTTTGCGGGCAGGAGCCAATCGCGTGGAAGGGGGCGGGGGGCTCACGGAGGGAGGGGGTGCAGCCAGCGGCTCCGCGAACCCGGCCCGGCCACCCCACCGGGAGTGGCGGGGAAACAGCTGCCACCCTCCGCTCCCCAGAATATCGTGGGGCAAAGGGAAACCTGCCCGGAGGGGTCATCAGGAGCACAGGATCCGGCCCCAGCCCAGCCCAGCCCAGCCCGGCCCGCAGCTTCGGCGCCCTCCCCTCGCCATCGCGAAAGTCCCAGGCGACTGCGGCCCGGGGATCCTGATCCGGAAACCCCAGGCCACACACCCTCCGCCACCGCGGCGGCCAGCGAGGAGGAGGGAGAAGGAAGAGGAGACAGAAGGGGAAACGGAGAAGGAATTTTTAGGAAAAGGGAAAAGAGAAACGCAGGAGCGGCTGCTGGGGCAACGAGACCTTGCAAGCGTGGTGGGGAGAGGGGAGCCCTTCTCAGCCCTTTTGCACGCGCACGCACACCTCTACACCTCCTCAACCCTTTTGCACACGCACACACACCCGCTCCCAGGTGGCTGCCCACCATTTGCTAAAACGCCTCCAGCGAAGAAGACCTCCTCCCGCGCGCCTGCAGCAACGCGGGCAAAAGGGGAGCGGGCGTGTGTGCGTGTGCAAAAGGGTTGAGGAGGTGTAGAGGTGTGCGTGCGCATGCAAAAGGGCTGAAAAGGGCTCCCCTCTCCCCGCCACGCTTGCAAGGTCTCGCCTACTGCTTCTCCCCGGGGCGTCTGCAAAGGGGCGCGCCACTCGCCCCGCGCCCATCGCTGCAAAGGGCATCTCCCCCGCCGTTTACCCGGACGTTCAGGCGCCACAGCAAGAGCGGTGGGGGGGCTCTGCATCCGGAGCCTCTTCTGCATCTTCCAATGGTTTCTCTCCTCCCTTCTGGGAAGCGGATCTCGGTCAGTAAGCCTTAAGCCTCAGTGCCTCCGCCGGGAAGAAAGAGCGGCAGGCAGAAATCTCTCTGTTTCTCTCAGAATGAACCAGGCTTGCGGCCGATGGAGCAACAGCAGAAGTTGATATTGCTCCTCCGCTTACCAGCGCCTGAATTTTGCTCCATCGGCCGCAAGCCTGTTTCATTCTGAGAGAAACAGAGAGATTTCTGCCTGCCGCTCTTTCTTCCCAGCTGAGCGAGGCCCCACGCCGGTATTTTTGGAGCGCTTCCGCGCGCAGCTGAGCGAGGCCCCGCGCCAGTCTTTTTGGAGCGCTTCCACACGCAGCTGAGCGCTGGGCTGTGGAAATGCGCTCCAAAAACACCGGCGTGGGGCCTCGCTCAGCTGCGCTGGGCTGTTGCCCTGCTCCAGTTCTCGGCCCTGACCACCCGCCTGGGGCTGCTGGGAGATGTGGTTCAGCCGCTTCTGGAGAAGACCTCCCCCCGCGCGCCTCCAGCAACGCGTGCAAAAGGGGAGCGGGCGTGTGTGCACGTGCAAAAGGGCTGAGAAGGGCTCCCCTCTCCCCGCCACGCTTGCAAGGTCTCGCCTACCGCTTCTCCCCGGGGCGTCTGCAAAGGGGCGCACCACTCACCCCGCGCCCGTCGCTGCAAAGGGCATCTCCCCCGCCGTTTACCCGGACGTTCAGGCGCCACAGCAAGAGCGGTGGAGGGGCTCTCATCCGGAGGCCCGGCTGCACGCTCACCACCGGAGAGGAAGAGGAAACGCGGCTCCTCCCCAGTGACAGGCGCGCGCCCTCTTCCAATGGTTTCTCTCCTCCCTTCTGGGAAGCGGATCTCGGTCAGTAAGCCTTAAGCCTCAGTACCTCTGCCGGGAAGAAAGAGCGGCAGGCAGAAATCTCTCTGTTTCTCTCAGAATGAACCAGGCTTGCGACTGATGGAGCAACAGCAGAAGTTGATATTGCTCCTCCACTTACCAGTGCCTGAATTTTGCTCCATCGGCCGCAAGCCTGGTTCATTCTGCGGCTTGGGGCCAAGAGATGCCTGGGGGCGACCACCTCCCCGGTGAGAGATTTCTGCCTGCCTGCCGCGCGCTGATTGGTGGAGGCGTCCTTCCTTCTGAGCCTCCACCAATCAGCGTCTGTTTCTTCCCCAGGGTTCGCTCTGCTTCCGGAGACCGGCTTTCCGGATGTCGGGTGGCAGACAGAGAGAGAGAGCCAGAGCCGAGGGGCCAAAGAGCCAGATCTGGCTCGCGAGCCGCCATTTCCGACCCTTGTGCTAGAGCATTGCCATTCAGCTGGCCCTTAAGACCATATTGCCCCCAACCATTCCTGCAGTGTCCTCCATCCCTTGCTGGCCTATGGAACAGTGTTCTACACAGCTCTGGTCTCTCTAACATGATACTAGCCTGCTCGTCCTCTGTATTTGCTTTCTAGATCTGGTGCTAGGATGACTCCAAGGCCCCCAGGACTCCAGTCTCCACCTCCAACACATCCTCTAGCTGGTGATCCCCAGCTCCTCTCACCAGCAGGAAATTGGCAGGATACAACTACAAGAGTAGCTCCATGGCACCACTCTGCTATAAGGAACTTCCTGGTCTGGCACGGCTGCAGGTGAGCGCGCTGAACACACCCATCCCCCAGCACACACCCTCCACATACCACCAACAAACTCAAAAAACCAAAACAAAATCAACCAACCAACAAGCAATACTACAGACAACAAACAACTACACAAAATGTACAAAAACAACCATAACCCAATGAGTTCCTCCAAACCTAACCACACTTCTGGGCACTCGTTTGCCCACAAATTGTTTTTGGGCTTTCATCACTATCCAAACCAAACCATCAAGAGTATTTAATGGTTCATTTGCGAGCTCTGAATTATCCTTGGACCATTGTGCACAGTTGTTCAGTGCAATCAAAGGGGGGGATGTGCACCCACTGGAATCTCTGGGCTTTCATTCCAGCAAAGGAAAATATTACCCCTTAATTGGCGTTTATTGTTTCCTTAGCGGCTATGCTGCTTACAAAACAAAGATCTCTCTTCTTACAAATATCATAAAAGACTCCGAGACAATTTAGTGGACATATTATTTCCTTGTTCCTATTGGTGAATGGATTACTGAAATATGAGCTGATGTCAAGAGATCATTAAAAGAAATGGACAAGCTTCCTGTAATACCTTAACATCTCAATTTTCAGTGTGCTGCAGCACAATAAAGAATATTGAAGTGATTGGTTCAGTAGTGCTCCATCAATTGTTTATGAGGAGTATGAAAACTGGCCAAGTGTGTCCATGTACCACATGAATCTCCATTTACAGTGCTGCATAAAAATTATAATTCTCATAGAAGGGTGCTGCCTCAGCTGCCTCAACTTCTTAAACCGATCCCCAGTGAGTGTCTAGAATTTTATCATTTGGGGAAATAATAAATCCAGAGCTCAAATGGAAGTGATTAAAAAAATCAGAGGAACTTAGGCCAAACCTGAGGAAGTATCCTTAAACTGAGTCAGACTATTGCTCTATCTAGCTCAATACTTCCAACATTCACTGACAGCGATTCTCTCTTCTTTCAGCCCTATCTTGGGATGCCATGAGCTGAAACTAGGTCTGGCTGAATATGAAGCACATGATCATCACTTAGAGGTTTTGCCGTTTGGGGAAAAAAATAGAGATGGCAACATTCAAAGGCACTTGACCCATGAATTCTGAATGACTGGTGTAGGAACAGGTTGGGTAAAGAGGATCAGGAACACTGGGTATTAAGCTGTGCTTCACTTTGGTTTAAAGGGAAAAGGTCTTTCAGCAACTCCTTAAACCAAATGAGTCTTTTCTTGGGATCATGCTGCAGCTGTGAAGGGCAGCAGCTTTAAGACACAGATGATGCACAAACACCTATGATGTACCTATTTTCAGGCATAGCTTCTTAAACATCTCTTTACATATGCATGCTGACCACCAAACCAAACAGTCTGTACTCTTTTCCTGGTAAGGAGTTGAGAGTAGGTTTTAGCTGGAAATAATTCACACAGGAGAAGGAGGGTGACAAACATGGAATGGCAAAGGAGGAAGTCTTAAAGAACACCTAGGAGGGCTGTGGGAAACAGGAGCTGGGAAATGGTGAAGCTGGGAAAGGGAGTGATGGCTGGCAGCTAAAATGGCTTAACATGACTGTTGAAGATGGACTGTTGCTTATAATCCACACCAAAAAAAGGTTAATGATCTTAAAATGGATTAGGCAGTGTTTGCACTGCAGAAGACTCATTACTTCATTAATGGTATAAAGTCCACAAAGCATTTAGGGAATCAAGTGCTGAAGAGGACGGGTGTGGGACCTTTACTCATCACAGAGGATCTTTAATGGCCTTGAAGATGACAGAAGAAAGAAGCTCAAAGGAATTACTTATCACAGGATCACCAGCTAGATCAAGTTAAGTGCTAGTTCATCTCAGAAATGTTGCCACTGATACCCCATAAACCCTTTCTTAACTCTAGACTTAAGAAGAGTAAACAGGGGTAGAATTAGAACAGAACATACATACGTTAAGCTTATATAATAATTTGTACTTATATACATGTTTAGAGTTTATTCGAGCTGAAAGTTGGAGGTCAGAAAAAATGCTGTTTTGAAACATTGTCTTATCCACAGAATACAAGGGAGAACCTATTCACATTGGTATGTAATGCAATTAGCTGCTGTAACTTGAACTTGGAAAGCTTAGCTGGAAATGAAACTTTGTTTTATCAGTAATTTGAATAAAAAGGAGGGGAGACAGAATGTTGTTTTGCACTGTCTCTTTCAATCAAATCCTTTGAAGCCTGAAACCCACTTTATGACAACACCCCTTGAAAGCACCTTTCACTTTTGTAGTAATTTATACTACATAGGTATTACCCACTCTAATCAAGTAAAAAGCCTAGGGACTAGATCTAGTTCAACTACTGTATTTCAAATTGGAATGGTTGCCAAGATTATTTTTTATTTAATTTATTTAATTTTTATCCTGCCTTTATTATTTTTATAAATAACTCAAGGTGGCGAACATACCTAATACTCCTTCCTCCTCCTATTTTCTCCACAACAGCAACCCTGTGAGGTGAGTTGGGCTGAGAGAGAGGGACTGGCCCAAGGTCACCCAGCCGGCTTTCATGCCTAAGGCGGGACTAGAACTCACAGGCTCCTGGTTTCTAGCCCAGCACCTTAACCACTAGACCAAACTGGCTCTCTTATTATCTTATCTTTCCAGCCTTTGCCTCAGTGGAAGCCTTCTTCCTAATTATCTGTGGTCTGTCATGCTGATCCAAGCTCTCTAGCTTCTGTGCTTGATTACTACAATTTCACTTATGTGCAGCAACTACATAACCACCTAGCTAAGTAATTTTCCACCTTGGTCTTAATGACCCTCTCATTTAAATGGCCATGTGTGCAAACTCAGCATTGAAGCACAACATTAAAACACTTCCTTTACCTCACCCTTCTGTTCCACTACTATTCTGTTGTTTACATTTCTTTAAATGTTCCTGCATGTTAGACAGAAAAAGATAACACCTAGATCAGTGTTTCTTAAACTTTTTGCTCTCAGGATCCCTTCCCATTTTTTAAAATTATGGAGGATCCCAAAAGAGCTTTTGTTTATATGGGTTATATTTATCAATATTTACTCTACTAAAAATTAAAATTGACACATAATTGACACATTTTATTAAATCATGCAAAAATAACAATATTAAACCCATTAGATATTAACATAAATAAAATATTTTTCATGAAAAATCCTACTTTTTTAACAAATAAAAAAATAATGACAAGAGTGACATTGTTTTAAATTTTTACAAATATCTTTAATATCTGGCAAATAATTTTGATTTTGTGGGCCCCAGAGAAGGTCTTGGGGACCCCCCATGGGTCCTCAGACCACACTTTAAGAAACAGTGGCCTAGATAAAGAATATAAACTCTGAGCACGTACAATTTTCCACTGTAGACTTATACCACTATGAAGACTACAGGAATAAAACAGAGGAGTGTTTCTGCTGTTAAACAGATTTCCTTGGGAATACACATCATTTTACTCTACCAATAAGTATCATTTTAAAAGAAAGCTGGTAAGATGAGCATTTGGACAAACACGGATGCTCCCCTGTAGCTTGAATCATGTCAACTGGATTTCTATTTTCTCAGTGGAAACATTTCGCTCCTTATCCAAGAAGCTTCTTCAGTCTGAGCAAAGTTTGTAAGGGAATCCTTAAATATGTTTCTAGGGTGGCTGTGTGACCTTGCACCTGGGGCTAGGTCATGGTTATTTGAGATGTTTATTTCTAAGTCCCTTTATCATCCAAAGGAAGATCGTTAAGATTACCTTGCTGTTGTTGAGATTGCGAAATGGTCTTAATCTTCCTAGGCACAGAAGACAAAGCAGGAAGGAAAATAGGGGAAAGATTGTGCCTGAGGCCCCCACCTCTATTCAAAGAAGGATTTTCCAAGTTGGCATAAATGGATTCCTTGACCCCTCTTTCAAACCACTTATCTTCCCTGTCTAAAATGTGAACATTAATGTCCTCAAATGAGTGTCCTTTTTCCTTTAGATGAAGATAAACTGCTGACTCTGGTCCTGTGGTGTTGCTCCTCCTGTGTTGGGCCATCCTCCTGTACAAAGGTTGTTTGTACACAAACACAAGAAAAGCAATGTAGTGTATGCAATCCAGTGCAGTGAGGAGTGCTCTGAGCTCTACATTGGAGAAACCAAACAACCTTTGTACAGGAGGATGGCCCAACACAGGAGGAACAACACCACAGGACCAGAGTCAGCAGTTTACCGTCATCTAAAGGAAAAAGGACACTCATTTGAGGACATTAATGTTCACATTTTAGACAGGGAAGATAAGTGGTTTGAAAGAGGGGTCAAGGAATCCATTTATGCCAACTTGGAAAATCCTTCTTTGAATAGAGGTGGGGGCCTCAGGCACAATCTTTCCCCTATTTTCCTTCCTGCTTTGTCTTCTGTGCCTAGGAAGATTAAGACCATTTCGCAATCTCAACAACAGCAAGGTAATCTTAACGATCCTCCTTTGGATGATAAAGGTACTTAGAAATAAACATCTCAAATAACCATGACCTAGCCCCAGGTGCAAGGTCACACATCCACCCTAGAAACATATTTAGGATTCCCTTACCAACTTTGCTCAGACTGAAGAAGCTCCTTGGATAAGGAGCGAAACGTTTCCACTGAGAAAATAGAAATCCAGTTGACATGATTCAAGCTACAGACAATTCCACCTGGATGACTGAGAACCTTCATCGACACGGATGCTCCCCTGTTTATAAAATAGTTTTGAAAACAAGAGAAAAAGAAACTGATGTCCTGCCATGAACATGCTGGCCCTGTTTGCTGCTGTCCCCATTGTCTAAAGTTCTTCAGCAGTTACTTCTGTGCTCCTTGGAATTTGAGGCTAGAAACTGAACCACCATCAACAACCCTTGAAAACTGATTCTGAAGCCTTAGCTAGTATAAAACATTGCCATAGAGCTTGTAAACACTGCAGCCATATGCAACTTATTTGGTGTCTGTTGCGCTTGTTTCTAGACAAGGTACAAGTCTTAACCTTTAAACCAAGACTGGGTAATAATTTTGGGCTTCACATTCTCAATGGGTGGACCACACACCCACTATGCACATACTTATATATACATACACCCATGTAGACACACATGCACTCCCTTAATAAAAATTCTGCTAGGGAAGGGTAGAAGAGTTTTTATCTTCCCAGCCTATTTAATGCTTCTAAAAGAGGAAGAAAAAAATAACACTACTGTATTCATTAAGAGTGGTACAGGACACAGGCTTTAATCTCAGCTAACTCTGGTTTTCCACCCCAGAAATATGCACTCTTTGCACCTTGACTTCTCACAACTCCAGGCAATTTACATAATAATAAAGTACAATCAAATGCAATAAAAATGACAAAGGCAACCAAAGTCCACTATCCACCCCAAATATTGGACTACAATAATTACTTCAGGTTTATAAACTGCAAGCAAGGTAGGCACTTGCCTTACCTTAGGGGGCAAGTGTTCCATAACATGCGGGAAATATAAAGAAGATTAACATCATTGACCTCATGCAGTGTGGGGAACCAGAGCTATCCTTCTTGGGATAAACATAAAAGCCAAATTAATTCTGGTTCAGAGAGATGGTCCCTCAAGTTCACATGTGACAAGTCAATTAAGACTTTACAGGTTAAAAACCAGCAGTGTAAATTGGGCCTAGAAGCCCACTGGAAATTAATGCACCAACTTCAACATAATGCTGCTGCACTTACTTTCTCTTGTCAGCAGTTAGGATGCTGCATTTTGAACCAATTATAACTTCCAAGTCATCTTCAGTGGAGGTTCCATGTAAAGTACATTGCAGTAGTCTAACTGCAAGGTCATGAGGTCTTGAGTAACTGTTGCAAGGGCATCCAATCCAAAAAGGCTTGCAACTGGTGCACAAGCCAAAGTGGGACAAAGGCTCTTTCCTGCTGAGGGAAAGCCACAAGTCCAGAAAGACTGTCAACGCAATAAGGTAAGATTGTCTCCAAATGTACCATTATGGTTGTCTCCTCAGGAAGCAATGATCAGAAGAGAAAATGTGGGAGGAATAAGTTGGTTAAAATATAAAGACCTGTTAAAGTTTGAAGAGGGTGAACCAAAAATTAAAACAAGGGAAATGTTAGAATCTGATGGATTTATATGTCATTGGTTCACCTATATACAATTGATGGAATGTTTTAAACTAGACAAAAAGAAATATAAATTTGTCAATGAAACAACACAATTTGAAATGGATTTATGTATAAATGATCATGTTATTACTAAGATGTATAAGATCTTGTTACAGATGAATATGGAAGATGAACATGTTAAGGATTGTATGATCAAATGGGCTAAGAATTTTGGATATAATATCATGCTGGACCAATGGGAGAATATGTGGGTGAAAGGTTTGAAATTTACACTGAATTATAATTTGAAAGAAAATTTTTATAAGATGATGTATCGTTGGTATCTAACTCCCGATAAGTTGTCAAAAATGTATAGTGGTGTAACTAATATCTGTTGGAAATGTTCACAGGACGAAGGAACCTTTTACCATCTTTGGTGGACTTGTGAGAAGGCTAAAAAGTTCTGGGACCAAATATGTATTATCATTCAGAAGATTCTTAAAGTAAATATACAAAGAAAGCCAGAACTTTTTCTTTTAGGTTTGATGGAAAAGCAACTAGAGAAACAGTATGGAGTTTTGCTACTATATACAGTATGATCACTGCTGCAAGATTGTTATATGCACAACGATGGAAAGATCCAGAAATACCTACAGTTGAAGATTGGATTGTTAAATTAATGGATTTGGCTCAGATGGCTAAATTAACAGCTTTAATAAGAGAGTATTCTATTTCTACATTTATATCAAATTGGCAACCACTTTTGGAATATTTGCTTGTAACTGAAAAAAATGATGTTTTGATTTTGGGTTTTAGAGATTGAATGATTTGTTGTAATAGAAATACTGTTATGATAGGTTAATTAATTGTAAGAGATTAGATTTGTATTTAATCTTATATCTGTATCGGAAATAGTCGGAAGTCGCCTTTTCCTTTCTCTCTTTCTATTCACATCTTTATAGTTTGTTCTTTTTTTTAGTTCTGTTTTCTATCTATTCTATAGTTTTTTCTTTTTTGTATTTTAAATATATCTTGAAAAAAAAAGAAAAAAAAAGACTGCCAACGCAGACCTGCTCTTTCATGGGGAGGGCCACCCTGGCCAGCCAACTTAGGGATCCAGATCAATCACCTGCACCTTTCATTTTGATTTCTTCTGATCCATCCAACTCCTTATAGTTATCAAACACTTGGTCAAGACTCCACAGCATCTCCGAACCAGCCTTGGTTGGCCATATATAATTGAGTAACCTCAGCATCTTGTATGATATCTCATCCCAAACTAACAGATTACCTTTCCCAATGGTTTCATTTAGATATTAAAAAGTAGGGAGGCAGGAGAGGATCAAACTCTGTGGAATCCCATGCAGGAGGAACCAAGGACTTGATTGCTCATTTTTCATGTACTTCAACTGGTACAGTCCACTCAGATAGGAGCAGAAACACTAAAGAACGATGGTTCCCATCAACAATCTATGCAGACAGTGCACAAGGCATCATGGTTGATGGTATCGAACACCACTAAGAAGTACAATAGATCCAGAATGGGTGTCCCCCAGCTCCAAGTTCCTACTAAGAGCAGGTGATCTGCTGACGGGAAAAGTGGATGTATCTTTTTATTAGCTGTAGGCAGCAATGGGACGGGCTCCATTAATAGTAAGTTAACAATCAGATAGGTGGTGTGGTGGCAGGAATGTCATAAAGAGTGCTTCTGAGATCTGCATATGGACCATGCAACTGCTGAAGATATGACTTTAGATTCATTCAGCACCTCCTAATCTACTGACCACAAGAGATAGTGGTGCAGAGACAGAGAATTAGAAACTCCCTGTGTGTTCATTCGTTGTCTCTTACTCTGCCTTGGTTTATGAGATAACTAATCTGAGTCTGACTTTTGCCTTCCACAGGATGAAAACAAAACACTTCCTCTAACAGAAACTTCATTTTTTACTTCAAGCCTGTACCTGAAGGACCATATTTTCCTATGCAATTATAGTTACTGCTTGAAGCCAGGTCAGCAGGATATACTATATGAACTACCTTTGGGCAAATGAGAAAAGCAGCAACTCAGCATCCAACCTTCACAGAGGCTTCTTGGAAGCTAGAGGGTGCCTACTAATAGAGGCCAAAATCTTTACAATGTTTGTGTGTATTTGTTGTTTGTATGTAATCTTTAGGTTGGCTTTTGTTGAAATCCTTTCTGTGGCTATTTAATTTACTTACTAGATTTTGTTGATGCCGCTTTTATATTATCAATCATCTAAATTGGTTTTTACAATCTACACAATGATAAAGAAATTATCAATGCTTTCCAAAAAAACACAACTTACTTGTGAAAACCATTTGCTAAAATGAAAGGAACAACTATGCATTTAAGCCTTGGTTTTCATGGTAAGCTTTAAATGCAGCCTACGTTTTTGTGTGTGTGGGGGGGGGTTTGTTTGTTAAAATACCCAATTTGGGATCTCCATTTTCCTCTGCTACAAATATTATTAAACTGAATGCACATGAGACAAAGGGCTGACTCTCATGTCCAACCATGCAAATAAGCTCAATGAGAATGCATGGATAGAAATTTCCAAATATTCACCAAGTCTGTTGTTGCCACACAGCAGTTTGGACATTTGAGGTACCACCATAGAAACACCTTTCTCTTCTAACGTAAGTGTTAAACAAAAGCAGATCACAAGAGAAGGAACTCTTCTTCAGCAGTTGTGAGCAGAGATGAAAGTGACAGCTGGGGATTATTTGGCAAAAGCTTCAGACCATCATCCTATCAGCAGAACCCAGATACTCCGATGCTAGCAGAACTATCTGTGATGGAGCAGAAAGGGAAATGGGAAAGCTCTAGGCCATGAAATGGAGCTGACTATCGATAGCTAGATTTTTAAAAGGGTAAAAAACTCATTTGAAGTTAATTTGTTTCTTGATAAAAAGCATTTAACTGAGATCCAAGAAATGAAACCTTTAATGTATCCACAGAGAACAACCCAACAACAGCCTCTGATGGTACAATATTTGCATAAATCTATCAGGATTACAAATGTCAGCCTTGCAGCTTAAACCTTGAAGTGCATTTGGAAAACAGGAGTTCCTTTTGTTTTGTTGATATTGCCTATTTAAAATGAGGCATATTTTGCAAATGATTTTTACCAAGCGTCTTCTGTCTGAATCTGGGTGATCATTTCAAAATCAATACAATATGAATAAATACTACATGAAAGCATATGGCAGTGGTGGATCAGGAAAGACCTTTGATAAGAAGCAGGCTTCCCTGTCCAATGAGTCCAAGTAGAAGTCTCTGTCATCTTTAGCAACATAGGACAGCCAGAGGATGTCATTTCCTTAATGATTTATCTGGTTTTTTAGTAAGGATCCTCACTTTTTTGCAAAAAGCAGTGCAAAAAAGCAGTATGCTGACACATGTCTTCCTCACACTGCAGTCCACTACTTCTAAGGGCTGCAGTTTAAATGTGAGTACCCAAGGAGCCTTTGGACTGCAGAGTGTGTACTGATGGATGTTCCAGTTTCTACACTCGGGTGGCAGGAAAGAAGAACTCAAGAGCAGCTTTTTTTAGTTTTCCCAACAGGAACCAGACAAACTCACCAGGAGCTCCCAGGTGAGTGCTGCCAGAAATCAACAGAGGCAAATAAAAGCAAGAAAATTGGCCAAAACATTCAGCGATGCCACCCAAAATCAGCAGTCAAGAAGTCAAGAAGGGCTATGCAAAACTGCACAAAAGGCTATGTTGGACCGGATGTGGCAAACGGAAGGCCACATATATCTTACTGTATAGGATCTAGATGGAGGGAGATTAAACAAAGAAAAATGTTGCTGCTTTAATACTTCTGCCAATTATATTTGGGTTTCTTGTATTTCAAGGCATGCAAGTGGATCAGCAACAGTGTGAAACTGTAATCCACCTATTCTAGCTTTCTAAGAAGAATGATGGCATTAAGATGGATGGATGTGTAGCCTTTTATGTAAAGCAAGGACTTGAGTTATGCAGCCTTTATCAACACACACCACCCACCAGTTTAACAACTGCCCTAATGGAAATGAAAGTGTGACAGTGAGGGAAAAGATAAAAAGGCTGGGGTCTCTCCATAATCAGTGTTCATGTCCTCCAAGGAAGATTGCTGCTAACGAAAAATTCATTACTGTTATTGTTAGTCATTCATCTTTTAGAATAAGAAGCTACACTTATTTCCTCAGCCCCTGATCATGCAATAATCAAAGGAGTTGCTATGCAAAAAACAAAAATAGTAATATCCAATATAATCCAGCTGAGTTGATTAGTTGTCTTAATTTCACATGCCCTTGACTCTCCTTAAAATTTCAAGTCCCTTTAAATTCAGTTTTCCTGATACTTAACAAAATTAAGCTTTCTGGAAAGAGAAACAAAATATACTTTAAAGAGAATACTGAAAACTCCTATAAATAGGATTGAAACTTAAGATAGAGTTCTCCTTGTGGAGAAGATGGGCAGTAATATGTTGTTGTTGTTGTTTATTCGTTCAGTCGTTTCCGACTCTTCGTGACTTCATGGACCAGCCCACGCCAGAGCTTTCTGTCGGCCGTCACCATCCCCAGCTCCCCAATGGTTGAGTCCGTCGCCTCCAGAATACCATCCATCCATCTTGCCCTTGGTCGGCCCCTCTTCCTTTTGCCTTCCACTTTTCCTAGCATCAGCTTCTTCTCCAGGGTATCCTGTCTTCTCATTATGTGGCCAAAGTACTTCAGTTTTGCCTTTAATATCATTCCCTCAAGTGAGCAGTCTGGCTTGATTTCCTGGAGTATGGACTGGTTTGATCTTCTTGCAGTCCAAGGCACTCTCAGAATTTTCCTCCAACACCACAGTTCAAAAGCATCTATCTTCCTTCGCTCAGCCTTCCTTATGGTCCAGCTCTCGCAGCCATAGGTTACTACAGGAAATACCATTGCTTTAACTATGCGGACCTTTGTTGTCAGTGTGATGTCTCTGCTCTTAACTATTTTATCAAGATTTGCCATTGCTCTCCTCCCAAGAAGTAGACATCTTCTGATTTCCTGGCTGCAGTCAGCATCTGCAGTAATCTTTGCACCTAGAAATACAAAGTCTGTCACTGCCTCCACTTTTTCTCCCTCTATTTGCCAGTCATCAATCAAGCTCGTTGCCATAATCTTGGTTTTTTTGAGGTTTAACTGCAACCCAGCTTTTGCACTTTCTTCTTTCACCTTCGTCATAAGGCTCCTCAACTCCTCCTCGCTTTCAGCCATCAAAGTGGTATCATCTGCATATCTGAGATTGTTAATGTTTCTTCCAGCGATTTTAACTCCAGCCTTGGATTCCTCAAGCCCAGCATGTTGCATGATGTGTTCTGCGTACAGGTTGAATAGGTAGGGTGAGAGTATACAACCCTGCCGTACTCCTTTCCCAATCTTAAACCAGTCCGTTGTTCCGTGCTCTGTTCTTACCGTTGCTACTTGGTCGTTATACAGATTCCTTAGGAGGCAGACAAGATGATTTGGTATCCCCATACCACCAAGAACTTGCCACAATTTGTTATGATCCACACAGTCAAAGGCTTTAGAATAGTCAATAAAACAGAAATAGATGTTTTTCTGAAATTCCCTGGCTTTCTCCATTATCCAGCGGATATTGGCAATTTGGTCTCTAGTTCCTCTGCCTTTTCTAAACCCAGCTTGTACATCTGGCAATTCTCGCTCCATGAATTGCTGGAGTCTACCTTGCAAGATCTTGAGCATTACCTTACTGGCATGTGAAAGAAGTGCCACTGTTCGATAGTTTGAACATTCTTTAGTGCTTCCCTTTTTTGGTATGCGGATATAAGTTGATTTTTTCCAATCTGATGGCCATTCTTGTGTTTTCCAAATTTGCTGGCATATGGCATGCATCACCTTGACAGCATCATCTTGCAAGATTTTAAACAGTTCAGCTGGGATACCATCGTCTCCTGCTGCCTTGTTATTAGCAATGCTTCTTAAGGCCCATTCAACCTCACTCTTCAGGATGTCTGGCTCTAACTCACTGACCACACCGTCAAAGCTATCTCCAATATTATTATCCTTCCTATACAGATCTTCCGTATATTCTTGCCACCTTTTCTTGATCTCTTCTGCTTCTGTTAGGTCCTTACCATCTTTGTTTTTGATCATACCCATTTTTGCCTGGAATTTACCTCCGATGTTTCTAATTTTCTGGAAGAGGTCTCTTGTCGTTCCTATTCTATTGTCTTCTTCCACTTCCGCACATTGCTTGTTTAAAAATAATTCCTTATCTCTTCTGGCTAACCTCTGGAATTTTGCATTTAATTGGGCATATCTCCCCCTATCACTGTTGCCTTTTGCTTTCCTTCTTTCTTGGGCTACTTCCAGTGTTTCAGCAGACAGCCATCTTGCCTTCTTGGTTTTCTTTTTCTTTGCGACGTTTTTTGTTGCCGCCTCCTGAACAATGTTGCGAACTTCTGTCCATAGTTCTTCTGGGACCCTATCTACTAAATCTAGTCCCTTAAATCTATTCTTCACCTCCACTGCATATTCCTTAGGAATATTAGTGAGCTCATATCTAACTGATCTCTGGGTCTTCCCTATTCTCTTTAGTCTGATTCTAAATTTTGCAATAAGAAGTTCGTGATCTGAACTACAGTCAGCTCCAGGTCTTGTTTTTACCGACTGTATAGATGTCCGCCACCTTTGGCTGCAAAGGATGTAGTCAATCTGATTTCGGTGTCGACCATCTGGTGAAGTCCATGTATAAAGTCGTCTTTTAGGTTGTTGGAAGAGAGTGTTTGTTATGCACAGTGAGTTGTCTTGGCAAAATTCTATCAGCCTATGTCCTGCTTCATTTTGTTCTCCCAGACCATGCTTGCCTGTAATTCCAGGTGTCGTCTGACTACCCACCTTAGCATTCCAGTCTCCTGTAATGAAAATAACATCTCTTTTTGGTGTATTATCCAGTAGGTGCTGCAGATCCTCATAGAACTGATCTACTTCTGCTTCTTCAGCATCTGTGGTTGGGGCGTATATTTGGATCACTGTGATGTTAAATGGCTTACCCTGAATTCGAATTGAGATCATTCTATCGTTTTTTGGATTGTATCCAAGCACTGCTTTAGCCACTTTATTATTAATTATGAAGGCTACTCCATTTCTTCTGTGGTCCTCTTGTCCACAGTAGTAGATCTGGTGGTCATCTGATGTGAAGTGGCCCATCCCAGTCCATTTCAGTTCACTGACACCTAAAATGTCTATATTTAATCTTGACATCTCACCAATAACCACATCCAATTTGCCCTGGCTCATAGATCTTACATTCCAGGTTCCTATGGTGTGTTGATCTTTAGAACATCGGATTTGTCGTTCACCACCAGCACCGTCGGCCGCTAGCCGTCCTTTCGGCTTTGAGCTAGCTGCGTCATCACATCTGGGGCTAGTTGAACGTATCCTCTGTTCCTCCCCAGTAGCATTTTGACCATCTTCCGACCTGGGAGTCCCATCTTCCGATGGTATACCGACATATCTTTGGTTGTACTGATCCAGGGCAGTAATATAAATCCAATAAATAAAATAAAGATAGAATCTAAATTCCAGGAGAAAAAAATGAAAGATTATGTAATTTGGCTCATGCTTTCATACTTGTTAGTAAAAGACAATAGATACCCCAGAATGCACATTAAATATGACAGGGGCAAATATTTTCTATGGTAATGGAGTGGAAAATAAATTCATAATCAAACTAATATGCCCAATACCTTTCTTTAAAAATGTATGTACTGTAAAATTCTTTACCTATTTTCTAGACACAATACTAGAATTTTAAATCTCTAGATATCAAGGGTTTTAAAACATCTCTGAAAAAAATTGACTGCTTGTTGAATGACAGGGCAACCAGTATGTGACTGGTTTTTGCAAAGCAACAATAATGTAGTAATAACAATCACATTTTTGATTGCCACAATAAATAACCAGCCTAATAAATTTGCCAAGAGATCTCATAGAAAGCAGTAATCTTTTAGAAACAGTTAATAAATGGGGTTCTATTCTTTTTTCTTTGATCATATCATATATAAGGTAAAGATTTCCCTGAGTTGAGCCTGGCAACAATATAGAAATGCTCTGCCATTGCCCTCTTCCAGATTTTTTATTTCCTATTTTCCAACCAAGTACTAACGAGGGACAAACTTGCTTAGCTTTTTTCAAAACAAACCAAGGTCAGTTAGGTGATCACAGCTGTTGCAGTGTTACATTAAAAACTGCATTTGAAGTTTACCTTTATTGAAGGGGGAAAAAAAGCTTGTCATGCAGATTTTGGAGCTGTTGTTTAGACAAATATGAAAACAAAGCCTTTAGATACTTAGAGCTAGATGTAAGATTAAATATCAGATATTGCCATTATTAGGATCCATTAATACAGAGCTTTCCAAACTGTGTGTCGCGACACAAAAGTGTGTCGCCACACACAGCGTGGTGTGTCGCCACACCACCCGGAAGCGGCGGCGCGCGCGTGCACGGCGGCCGCCATGCACGCGCGCGCCGCCGCACGCCCCCCGCGCCGCCGCACGCCCCTCCTGCGCAGCCACCGTGTGCGCGCGCGCCGCCGCACGCCCCCCGTGCCGCCGCCGTGCGCGCGCGCCGCCGCACACCCCCCCGGCGCCGTCGCCGTGCGCGCGCGTCTCGCCGCCGCCGCCGCTCGGTGTGTCGCCAGCGGCGGCACTTTGGAAAGCCCTGCATTAATACCTCACAAAATAGTAAAGCAAAATTAAAATGGTTTGGGGTTTAATAAGAAGATAATAGGAAGGACAAGAGACCTCTTCCAGAAAGTTATATAAATTAAATAAATAAAATAAAAATAAATAAATAAGTTAGAAACATCAGAGGTAAATTCCAGGCAAAAATGGGTATGATCAAAAACAAAGATGGCAAGGACCTAACAGAAGCAGAAGAGATCAAGAAAAGGTGGCAAGAATATACGGAAGATCTGCATAGGAAGGATAATAATATCGGGGATAGATTTGACAGTGTGGTGAGTTAGAGCCAGACATCCTGAAGAGTGAGGTTGAATGGGCCTTAAGAAGCATTGCTAATAACAAGGCAGCAGGAGACAACGGTATCCCAGCTGAACTGTTTAAAATCTTGCAAGATGATGCTGTCAAGGTGATGCATGCCATATGCCAGCAAATTTAGAAAACACAACAATGGCCATCAGATTGGAAAAAATCAACTTATATCCCCATACCAAAAAAGGGAAACACTAAAGAATGTTCAAACTATCGAACAGTGGCACTTATTTCACATGCCAGTAAGGTAATGCTCAAGATCCTGCAAGGTAGACTCCAGCAATTCATGGAGCATGAATTGCCAGATGTACAAGCTGGGTTTAGAAAAGGCAGAAGAACTAGAGACCAAACTGCCAATATCCACTGGATAATGGAGAAAGCCAGGGAGTTTCAGAAAAACATCTATTTCTGTTTTATTGACTATTCTAAAGCCTTTGACTGTGTGGATCATAACAAATTGTGGCAAGTTCTTGGTGGTAAGGAGATACCAAGTCATCTTGTCTGCCTCCTGAGGAATCTGTATAACGACCAAGTAGCAACGGTAAGAACAGAGCACGGAACAACGGACTGGTTTAAGATTGGGAAAGGAGTACGGCAGGGTTGTATACTCTCATCCTACCTATTCAACCTGTACGCAGAACACATCATGTGACGTGCTGGGCTTGATGAATCCAAGGCTGGAGTTAAAATCGCTGGAAGAAACATTAACAATCTCAGAAATGTAGATGATACCACTTTGATGGCTGAAAGCGAGGAGGAGTTGAGGAGCCTTATGACGAAGGTGAAAGAAGCAAGTGCAAAAGCTGGGTTGCAGTTAAACCTCAAAAAAACCAAGATTATGGCAACCAGCTTGATTGATAACTGGCAAATAGAGGGAGAAAAAGTGGAGGCAGTGACAGACTTTGTATTTCTAGGCACAAAGATTACTGCAGACGCTGACTGCAGCCAGGAAATCGGAAGATATGTACTTCTTGGGAGGAGAGCAATGACAAATCTCGATAAAATAGTTAAGAGCAGAGACATCACACTGACAACAAAGGTCCGCATAGTTAAAGCAATGGTATTCCCTGTAGTAACCTATGGCTGTGAGAGCTGGACCATAAGAAAGGCTGAGCGAAGGAAGACAGATGCTTTTGAACTGTGGTGTTGGAGGAAAATTCTGAGAGTGCCTTGGACTGCACAAAGATCAAACCAGTACATACTCCAGGAAATAAAGCCAGACTGCTCACTTGAGAGAATGATATTAAAGGCAAAACTGAAGTATTTTGGCCAAGTAATGAGAAGACAGGATACTCTGGAGAAGATGCTGATGCTAGGGAAAGTGGAAGGCAAAAGGAAGAGGGGCCAACCAAGGGCAAGATGGATGGATGATATTCTGGAGGTGACGGATTCGACCGTGGGGGAGCTGGGGATGGTGATGGCCGACAGGAAGCTCTGGCGTGGGCTGGTCCATGAAGTCACGAAGAGTCGGAAGCGACTGAACGAATAAACAACAAAAATTATTAAGATTATTAAAATTGTTGTACTATCAAGTATAATGGCAGACAATTTATATGTTTTTAGTTTGATCTTTATTATAGTAGACAGGAATGTATAGAATAGTAGTAGGAAGGAAATAATTAAATAAATGTTATCTTTGGGGGAGGAGTTGATTAGGAGGTTTATATATATTTTTCTTTTAATATAAGGGTGGGAGAAATGGTATTTAGTGATTTTTATAATGTGCCAATGGAATGATTTATAGAAATAATGTGATTTTGGTTTAATATAGAATAAGGGATTGATTATGGAAAATTGTTGTATATCCTTGCTGTTAAAAGTCGGAAGTCACCTCTTTTTGTAATTTTGAAAAAATTTCTCTTGTGTTTCTACACTTTAGTTTCTTCTTTTTTTCTTTGTAGTTTTTTGTTTTTCTGTAGCTTTTACCTTTGCTTGAAACTTAATAAAATTCTTATAAAAAAAAGTATTAGAACAGTCATTGCACATAGGGCTAATTAAACATCTGATCTTGGATCAGCCTAATACAGTATTCTTTTTCATTCGTCTTGATGAACAATCTTGAGCTGACCATTCATATTTCAGCTTTTCTCCCTTTTCCTGCCCCAACTCCCAACCTCATTAATGCAACCTCTCAATTCAATCAGCAGAACAGATCTTCTGTCTTCTCAATTTTACAGTACAGAATGATGAACCTGCAGAAAACTGTGGATAGGTCATGAAAAAATCTAAAACTGATCTCCAGGGCAACACATTAATGGATCAGATATCCTTCTCCATCTCTGATTGCTACATTTGATTTGCTTGTAGAAGGAACTTTTTTAGCTGATGGCTTGTAATCCTCTGTGAGAACAGTTCTTTGGCTACTCACAGACTGATTTCTCACCTAGATACATTGCAGTTTAACACCTGGGACACACTTTCTCTCTCTACTACTTGGCAGCTTTTATGCAAGTTTCCAAAGCTACTGTGTTCTCACAGCTGTCAGAAAAAAAGATCTTTGCCCAGTGTTGACACCCTGAAGCAACAAATATAAGAGAAGTTCAGGGCTTGGTTTCCCTGGCAACATTATCTTTCTTCAGAGTACCTCTGTATCTAAGCAACAGAGTATTCTCCCAAGTCATTGACAGAATGAATCCACCATTTTATCAGGAACAAAAAGGTAGAGAATGAGGCACACAGGCATGAGCCAGTGCATCCACTTGCAACCCTTCCTGAAAATTAAAGGGAAAGATACATTTGAATGGTTGATCCTTTCTAAAGAAAGACTATAAGCAAGTGGCAAGCTGCTTAAAATATGTTTGTGCATCCAACATGTTGGATGAAAAATGTTTACCTTTGCAATACCTTGGTATGGGCTAACAGATGATCTTGAAAATGAAAACAAAATAATACCCTTCAAATCACAACCACTACCTCTTCACTCAAGGGACTGTTTAATCAGGCTGCTAACTTAGCCCTGTTCTTTAAACTTGATTCCTGCAGTAAGCCAATTCTAGGGATCATTGCTTCCAAGAATGATTCTCAGAACTTCATTCCATTTTGGATTAAACCTTCACACACTCTTGGCTTTTTTGTCAAGACTTTATGTCTGAAGTTACCATTTAACAACCCATTCTGTGAGTGTGTGTTTTGTCATACTATATAATCCAGAGCTTTCCAAACTGTGTGTCACGACACAAAAGTGTGTTGCCACACACAGTCTGGTGTGTCGCCACACAACCCGGAAGCGCTGATCATCATCAGCGCTTCCGGGTTTTCCCGCGGCGACACACCAACGGCGGTGTGCAAAAACTTGAAAGCGGCAGCAGTGCTTCCGGGTTTTTGCGCACTTCCGCAACAGCGGCACTTCCGGGTTTTCCCGCAGCGACACACCAACGGCGGTTGGTGTGTCGCTGCGGGAAAACTTTGGAAAGCCCTGATGTAATCTATATAGGATTGTATTCTTACAAAATACACAAAAACAAGGGCATCATTCTACCTAACTGAACTGTCCTCACTCATTGTCCTAGGATCTCAATAGGAGAGATTTAAGGTAAGCCTAAATTTATTTATTATTTAAATTTATATGACCACCCATCTCCCCCAACCGGGGGACTCTGGGCGGCTTACAAAAAAAACTACAATTAAAATACAAATATAAAATTACAACAAACAATATAATATAATTTTTGTTGTTTATTCGTTCAGTCGTTTCCGACTCTTCGTGACTTCATGGACCAGTCCACGCCAGAGCTTTCTGTCGGCCGTCACCATCCCCAGCTCCCCAATGGTTGAGTCCGTCTATAATAAATAAGTATAAAATCCAATCTAGGTGAATCGATCTTAAAAATAGGGAGGGCATTATTTCTAGATTATTTCTAGAGAAATTATCCTTTCTCTAGAAGAATCTTTTAACCCACTTGGAATATATTCCTGGGGGGCTTATGGATACTAACACTTGAAAACAATAAAACTACTTGGGTATTCTTTGAAGATGCAAATAGTTCTAGGCTGGGAATTTCAAAGTAGCTACAAGTCTTTGATTTTTTTTAAATGTAAATTTAGCTCTATTTCATGAAGAGACCAGGGGTTGAAAATTCTGTGGTGTTTCCAATGTGAGAGCTGAAATAACCTATGTGTTGAAGCCATGGGCTTCCTTACAAATTCTTGGCAGCTGACATATGCCTTGACTGATATATTATTTTTGTGTTTCATACATCAATTTTGTGTATTAGGGTTAGGAATGCTTAAAGGGCTAGCTTTAGCACAGCCTTCACCATCTTGGCCTAGGGTTTATGGCAGCTGAAGGAAAACACATCTGTAGGGCAGCAGGCTGGAAAAAGATGTAGATGGTACACAATAACTGATAACAGAAGATTTCCTGAGGAATCAAGATGTGGATGGGTACCCCTTTTGTACAACTATCATCTACATATGTGTCCCTCTTTGAAAGAGGTTCATGTTTACCATGGTCAATATAAGCATGGGAACTTGGAAAGGGAATGGGCTTTACAGCCCATCCAACTGTTTACTATCGGAATTCTATCTATAACTGCTGCTGTAGTTCCAGTCACACAAACTTCATTTTAATTAAATTTCAAAATGATTATACATAAAAATAAACAAAATTGCAAAATTATGATGTAAATTGGAAATAAAGAATTGTCAGGAAGTGAATTTTTAATATATGTAAAATAAAGGACTGAGAAAAATCAGTACTTGATTGAATGTGATCTTCTAAAACTTGAGTGGAGATTTGGTGGAGCATTAGGTTCAGATAACTTGTTGATGCATATAAAAACTCATTATCAAGAATCAGTGAAAAAAGTACTTTTCTATTCCTTCAACAAGTCTTAAGAAGAGGGATGGGGAAGAGTGAGAATCCCTGCTTGGTGCCAGTGTGAAACTTTTTTCAAAGGGGAGTTTTGCTGTGTTTCTATGAATCAGTGATTCTAAATAATAATACATTTGGCAAATCTCTGTCAAGTAGCAGCCACCAAACCCTGGAGTAATTTGAGGAGACGTGATTACTACAGATCACCAAGGACCTTCAAGGAATCCACAAATAAGAGATTAAAGTTTTTGTGACATTACTAGAAAGAGTAATATGTAAGTCTTGCTTAGTAGAATCTGCATCTGGCAATTGGCCATAAAGATGTAAATTATGATAAACTGACTGATTCATCTTGTTGATACTGAAGGAAAGAGCCTGGCATCTTTATTTAATGGTTTTGAATTCTTCAGAAGTTGTAGCTTGATTGGTACTCAGATAGTTACAAAAAGAATGTGCCCTAACAGAGTCTCTCCCTACTTTATATCTGCAAGAAAGGCTTAATTTTTGTAATTGGTGTCCACAAGAAAAAAACAAAACAAAACATGGTGAGCTTGGGGCCCATGGTTCAATACTCAATAACTCATATCAAGCTATTTCTGCATAATGATACATTTGCAGTCATGACCCTGACAACAACAACTTAAACAGCACCCGCAATGATGGCAAGACTGTGGTTAGGATAACACTGTACAGTTTTCAGTATCCTCAAAGGTAGCACACAGAAAATCATCCCTGAGAAAAGTGAACCAGTTGTAGGCTCTCACCGCTACTGAAAAGATACTAAAAGTTCTTCAGAGATTCTATAATGTATGTATGACATTGGAGAGGCCACTGATATCCAGAAGAAGTTCCACAAAACTATTCTGGGTAGCCAAGGGTATACATACTGGTGATGTCTTCCCATTCCAAATGAATGACATGATTAACAACTTAATTAATTAATTAATTAATTAATATCTAATTTCATAGGAAATTCCCGGACAAACCACGCTAAAACATTACTGGATTAATGGAATAATTTATTCTTGTCCTTACAGATAATGAAGGCACAAGACCAATTGTAAATAACGTAGCTTTTAGGAGTCCACGGGTGTGGGTGAGGGTAGAGAATCTTGGGCCGGTAGCATGTCAGAGTCTAGCAGCCTCTGCCATCTGGTCAGACAGGCTTGTGGAATGAGGGGGGAAAGAAACGGTCACAAAAGAGACATTAACATCAGCCTGGAGGCAAGTACACATTCCCCGGAATGACTGTCTGAGCACCCAAGGCAGGAGATTAACACGTGTCAACCTGAAGGGACAATGGGAAGGGAAATGTTTAAATGTAATGTATCTTGCCTGCATGACCATTCAGTCTTTGTACATGTTAGCCTGAGTATACTGGAATACCTTTACTGCTTCACAAACTCCTTGTCTGTCAGTTTGTGTAAGAGAAACGGATTCTGGATATATTTCAAGGTGCACCTCACACATTGACCATTAATTACAAAAAAATGATGTACATATTACAAATAAGATTCAATAAAGAAAAGTCTTATGTGTATATCTTTGATGGCATTTGAGTCGAAGCCAGCCTTTCTCAACCTTTTGACCCTGGAGGAAGCCTTGAAATATTTTTCAGGCCTTGGGGAACTCCTACACATTCAGGCTCAAATATAGGCCACAAGTTACAAAATTATTATATTTGTTTCATGTATAGGCCTGTATATATGTATTAACAATGTTTTTAAACTAAAAATAAAGAATGAAACTTACCTCTTTAATGTGAAGTTGCCTGAATTTGAAATAATTTTTTTAAATAAATCGTGATCTCCCAGGGAACCCCTAGTGACCTCTTGTGGAATCCTAGGGTTCCACGGAACTCTGGTTGAGAAACCCTGGTCTAAGCAATTAAAAATATAATTATTATACTAGACAGGTACACTTCTACTCCCATTATTTAATGTACAATTTTTCCTTTTTTTAGAGTGCTCAGTATAAGAAAAAATAAAGGACTATAATGGTAAATTTGTGCTCAAAACAGTACAATTAACTGATTTCAAGATCCAACATCTTGAAGCATGTTGATTTAGACATTATATATATAATTGTAAGCACTCACTGTAGAACACAACAAATAGTAAAGGAATTCATATAATTATTTGTTTGCTTAGAATAAAGCTTTATTTCATATCCTGCAGTACTCTAAGCACGCTCAGTAAGGGACATTAGTTAACTGTAGTTCAACAACATTTGGAGCACTACAGAATCCCCACTTCTGTACGAAGTCATAATGGATGAGATTACATATCATATTAAGTTAACTTCAAACAAACTATGTGAGTTAGTATCATGCGTAAACTAAGTCTGTGTGCATGTATGTGTTACGGCTACCATATCTGGGCTGCATAAATCCCAAAGACAATTGGATGGCAGTAATAAGAGTTAGAGGTTTCTGTATCTCTTTGTTGCCATCTAGCAGCATCCTGATTGTTGCCACCCAGATATTGATAGTCTCTGCATGTGTATTCCTGCAAGAGATGGTAATCTTATAACTTTCATCTTTTCTCTATTGTCTACAATGTAAACAATGCATGTTCTTATCCTACTTGTTTTTGGATATAATACAATTCACAGCTAATCCTTTTACTGATACAACAAGGCAAATAAAGACACATACAAAACAATACAAAACCCACAAAGCTACAGCATCCAGTTCTCCCTCTTTTTGTTAAATCAGAATTTTTAGAAGACAAGATTTAACTTTCACATTTACACCTTGCTAATTTTTATTTGTGGTAGACTTGTAACATTTTAATTCATTTCCATTTCTTGCCATAACAAGCACTGAAAGCACAAAGATTAACCAGAATAAACAGCCTCTGATTAAATGCATAATTAATGATCCAGTAGTACATTAGCAAGTACTTCTCCACCATTTGGCATCTCCCATCTATATCAATTTATTCTCTTCATTTGCTTCAGCTTGGAGCAAATTAACAAGCCTTTACTTCAACTCTTAGTGCTGATAAACACAAAGCAGGCAGGCAAGTTGAATTGCTTCACTCCATTATCTTTTCCACATTTCATCTAACTGCATTTCCTGAAATGAAAAGGTACGTATGTATGAATTTATTTCAGGAATGATAATCATTCTGTCTAATAAGCAGACTTCATAAAGGAAGTGTCTATACCTCAAGAATTATTAAGGAGGAAGGAAGGCAGGCCGGCCAATGCTAAAACAGTAAGTAAATCCCATTAAGTAAAACACTTATTGTGCCTGCCCTATTTCCACTCTGCATTGGACCCTTGTGCAAACACACAAGATTCCTTGTGCCTCCATAGACTTCCCATTTTACAGAGAGACAACACAATTATTTTAATGGGAAAAACAAATTACAGCATTTGCTGGAATTTCTGTAATACTTAAAAGCCAAGGGGCCACAATTCTTAAAGCTGCTCATATAAGTAATCTCCCTTGCTACACTAAAAATGTAACTGTTGATACTGTTATTTGAAACAGAGCACAACATAGTGGAGTCCCACACTGGAATCTCACATTGGTATACTTTGTATGCCTCCTGATACTTTTTCACTTGAGGGCTATTGTCTCAAGCATTTCACCTGGGAACCATCTCTTGTTTTGAGAAGCATTCCAGGTTTCGAGAATTGTTTCCTGTTTTCAGAACTATCCTTCCTTGAGCTTCCACTGAGGTCTCCATTCTGGGATTTTTATACATGTGTAAGTGGAAATCTTCCAGAACACACCTTTCTATCTCTATGGACTGCTTTAAGTGGATCTTATGCACTGCCACATGTCAGTTTATGCCTTCACAATGTATGTATATACATACAGACACACAATCAAGTATGTGACAACTACTTTTTTGTGTGTGCTTTCAAGTCATTCTTGATTCCTGGCAACTGCCTGGATTAGTCCCTAGAGTTTTCTGGCAAGATTTTTTTGGAAGTGATTTCTCATTGTCTTCTTCCTAGGGCTAAGTGAGAGTGACTGGCCCAAAGTCACCCAGCTGGCTTTGTACCTAAGACAGGACTAGAACTCATGGTCTCCTGATTCCTAGTTTGATGCCTTTAACCACCATCAATAACTACATAGTACCACAATAAAGTTATCACAATATGTCCCAGTTTACTACAAGGATAAGTTATGCTGTCCAAAAGTACTGGAACAAAAATACCCCACATAAAATGTTATTATTTCTACCAAAACAATTTTGTGAGATCATTAAGAACTGGAAACACTGTGAATGTAGCTATAAGAGAAAAAGTCTGTAAACACACAATCAGTACACACCTCAGCATCTGACTGAATTTATGTCAGTCATCTCAGAAGTACCTATGGCCAGTTGCCTGTCTCTGAAGCTCACCTGATTTTCAGCTAGCAGAACATGCACATCATTTCTAAACTTCTACAAGTATTTGAAGACTTAGTACTAATGAGAGGTCACAGCGTTATGGAATGGCAGAGGGATGGAAAAGTAAGGCACACAAAAGAGTAAGTTCACCTCAAATACAAGGGCATTTTCCTCTGCCCTTACTTTACAAAATAAAGCATGGTTGGTGTTTCTTTTATCAAAATTTAGTGAGTTTGGTGTGGTGGTTAAGACATTGGGCTGGAAACCAGGAAACTGTAAGTTCTAGTCTTGCCTTAAGCACAAAGCCAGCTGGATGACTTTGGACTAGTCACTCTCTCTCAGCCCTGGGAAGAAGGCAGCATTGGCAAACTACTTCTGAAAATCTTGCCAGGTAAATTTTGTTATATCTTTTTGCCAATTTGAAAAGGTTTGGTCCGTTATTTCTATGGGTATCGTCTGGAACAGATACAAAATTCTAGGTAGTACATTCCCACTTTTCTAAATCTTTTTTGATATCTTTCCATACTTTGATATAATTATTTTTAAATAAATCTATATTTTTGGCTGTTACCTGTACTCCTAGATATTTAATTTGTCTCACATTTTGAAATCCTGTTTTATATTCCAGTTTCATTCTCTCTTCTTTTATCATATTTAGATTTATCATTTTAGTCTTTTGTTTATTTATTTTAAAACCTGCCAAATCTCCAAATTCTTGTAACTTTTTGTTTAAGTTTTCTATTGAGTCTAATGGATTTTGTACTGTTATCACCAAATCATCAGCAAATGCTTTTAATTTATATATTTCTTTTTTAATTTTTATTCCTTCAATATTGTCATCTTTTCTAATTTTTTCCAATAAGCCTTCCAATACTAATATAAATATTAATGGAGACAGTGGGCATCCCTGACGTGTACCTTTTTCTATGTTTATTTCTTGCGTTTCTTCTTCGTTCACTATAACATTGGCTTTCTGTACTTTGTAAATAGCTTGAATTGCTTTTATAAAATTATCTCCAAAGTTTCTATATTCTAAAGTTTTAATTATATAGTCCCAATTTACCAGATAATTGGGACAATGTATTATGGAATGAGAATGATCATCTAATATCCAAACTGTATAAAAAATTATTGGATTTAAAAACTAGTGATATAAAAACCAAAAATTACATGACAAAATGGGAAGAAAGTTTGGGTAGAGAGATCGGTTATGAGGATTGGCAAACTATCTGAATGAAAAATATTAAATTCTCCTTAAGTAATAATAGTTTAAGAGAAAATAGTTATAAAATGATTTTTAGATGGTATTTGCCTCCAGAGAGGTTGTATAAAATGAAGTGTTTAAGATCAAATGTATGTTGGAAATGTAATATAAAGGTGGGCTCTTTTTACCATCTATGGTGGACTTGCAAAAAAACTAAAAAATACTGGGGAAAAATATATGGTATTATTTGCAAAATAATAAAAATCAATATGGAAAAAAAACCAGAATTATACCTATTGGGCCTCATGGATATAAAGATAAATAAGGATCACAAAAAACTACTACACCATCTGATAACAGCAGCAAGGATAATATTTGCGAAACACTGGAAAGAAGAATACATCCCATCAACAGAAGAATGGATGATTAAAGCAATGGAAATAGCACAGATGGACAGATTAACAATTTTAATAAAATGCAAAGAAATTGGAGATTATGAACTAATATGGAATCCCTTTTTAGAATTTCTACAAAAGGACTACAATATAAAATTACCATTGTGAAACTGGGAAAATCAAAAGGAAAAATAGTATAAAGAAAACAAACGTCAAATATGTATGAACAAACTGAAAAAGAATATTAGAAATGTAAAAAATAAACTACATGTGGAAAGAAAAAAAAAGTGAAATATGCAAAGAGATAAAGTATAAATATATTATTATTTTTTAAGTTTTATTAGGTTTTTAAATATACAAAGCTAAAAGATAAAGATAAAGTATAAATATATTAAAGAAATATTAAAGGGAGGGAGAAATATAAATAGAAATATAGTAAATATTAAATAAATGTAAAAAGGTTTCATCGTAAAAGAAACAGGAAGTCTTTTTTAAATTAATTGTTTTATGTGTAACTTTGTTTGTTGTTATATGTAAGTAGGTCTTTTATGTGTTGTAAATCTTTGTAAATGTATCTATCTTTATGTTGTATATTTTAAACAATAAAACTATTTTTATACAAAAAAAAAACAACTGAAAATCTTGCCAGGAAACTGCAGGGACTTGTCCATGAGTCAAAACTGCAGTTTTGTTTTGTTTTGTTTTGTTTATCAAGAAAACTCTAGCATTAAATTAAATGATTTGATTATAGCCCAACTCTCAATGGGTTACAGTCAGTAACTTGCAAAAAAAAAAAAAAAAAAAAACCAAAACCCCACCATCCATGGTACAATCAACAGTCTGACTCCATGCTTTTCAAAGCTGAGGGAAGAACTGAACAAAACGTGATACTCCCACCCACAAATTGATCTTCTACTTAGCAAACGCTTTAAAGACTTATGGTTTGTAACCTGGCTCACTTGTTCAAGATTGCTGACTGTATGCTTGGTCTGTGCATGTAGCCCAGTCAGTTTATGGAAGTCCAGGCATTTTAGCCAAAGAGAATGATTCGATAGCATTTTAAATTACAATGAAATTTAATTATTAAAAAGCCTTAACTTGTGAGTACAGAAACTTGCATTGTACTAAACACTGAAAGGCAAAGCAAGGCAAGATCATTGCTGGGATGGGGTTTAAAGCACAGGATAAAGTACACTATTATTTCATTGACCTGAAACATGGCAGGGTATACTCAGAAAATGTATAGATAATTTTACTGTGTGAATAAGGGAATGACAAGGCAAAAGGACACAGCTGAGAATAATGAGTAATTAGCTCAGAAGGACCATGGGAGCTAATTGCTAGCACCTGTACTGTTACTAGGATGTTTCTGTAAATGACTCAGCACACATCAATGTATATAAGCAGTGGGAGATGAACATATTCTTGCTGGGTGTTGTTGAGTATTTCTAGAGAGTATTACTGCGTTGTTGGTTATGTATGGTAAAGGATTTGCTTGTATATAGATCTGTATAGTAAAGTCTGTAAATATGTAAGTGTGGATGGCACAATGTGCGCTACTCAGACAAAACATACATGCTGAAGGTGCCGTTCTCACACACTGCTAGCAACATTATGGGGGTGGGGGGAAGACATTAATGCCACGACCTTTAAGTAGGAGGAGATCATTCTGTGGCCTCAGTAATTGTCTGAAAGTAGCTTTGTACTGAACAGGAAGATTAAAAAGGTTAGGCAGGCCCTTTCAAGACCTCACTCTAGCAACAGTGAGATTACTGCAATTAACCTATTGTGAAGAGGGGACTGTCTTCTCTTGCCTTGAGTGACAGTAAAAAATAGTTCACTGTTGCCCAGATGACAAAGTAGCAGGGTAGCATTCAAAAAAATACACTCATTTTCTCTCCATCTTTATTTGGAATTACATTTGACAGTTTGCAAAAAGGATGAAGTCCAATTACAGTTGCCAGCTCTAACAAAGTGACCTTTAAAAGGTAAAAACCAAGATGTACCCTTAAATTGACTGTTCCCTGATTACAGGGATTTTATTCTGTGGCTGAGCTCTAAAAAGCAAAAGATACTTCCTCTGAAGGTTATAAACAACACAGTACCATCAGTGGGATCAGTACTAACAGCTACTTCACAGGCAGAACTCTACAAGTGTGTCTTTTCCATATTATCACAACTCTAGGCTAGAAAAGTTAGTGTGAAGATCTGTTGTAAGCAGAACACAGTCCCTGTCACAGGAAAAAGAGAAAAAAACGGAGTACAACAAAGGAACTCCACCCAAAAGATACTGAGGAATGGCAGAGGCCGTGATGATTTAAAGTCAGGAGAAGGAAGTGACATCCCTATTAAAAAATGTAACCCATAGTTCTTTTGATCCACTTGGGAAATAGCTTTTGTCAAGACTCTGACCTGATCTTCCATGCTTAAGTTCACCCTTAAGTCTTTGACCTGTCCCAGCTGCAGAAGTGGGAGGGTGGACTGCTTTTAGCTCACAAAACAGCATATGCTTTCTGGAATATAAGAACTGGAATTAATTTACAGATATATCAACCTTCTTATATTCACATGCTAAGAAACTATAGCATTTTTCTTATCTTCGGGCCTTATTGTGTCCAAAAGCATGTCTTTGCTTTATAGATTTAAAGACCTCCTACCTAATTCCTATCCTTGGAACTACTAATGGATATCTGCCCTAGTATTATCAAGCAGAAGCTTTAGTTCTTATTTTCTTCGTTTCAAAGCAGACCTTCCTTGGTATTTTTGATGTAGCTGTTAAAAGATTTTCATTTTTTACATATAGCTCACACACAAGTCAGAAGGTATTATGCTTATTATGAAGATGAATTACGACTCCCATCTGCTGATGCCTCGACTGGGATTTAAAGAGCTAAAAATATGGATCATGTTAAAGGTCAGCATCCAGTGAGAAACCTGTTGTGGATTTCCCAACCCCAAAGAATGAAACAAAGAGAAGTAGCATACAGAAAAATGAAAAGTCCTTAAACCATAGGTAAAGGTAAAGGTTCCCCCCGCACATGTGTGCAGTCGTGTCCGACTCTAGGGGCCGGTGCTCATCTCCGTTTGTTAGCCGAAGAGCCAGCGTTGTCCGAAGACGCTTCCACGGTCATGTGGCCACATGACGCGCACGGAATGCTGTTACCTACCCACCGAAGTGGTACCTATTAATCTACTTGCATTTGCATGCTTTCAAATTGCTAGGTTGGCAAGAGCTGGAGCTAGTGCGGGAGCTCACTCCGCACACAGGGCTATGGATTCGAACCTCCGAACTTGCGATCTTCCGATCGACAAGCCTGGCGTCTTACCCACTGAGCCACCATGCCCCTACAACCCTTAAACCATGCAAGCGGCTTAATATTATAGTTACACTAGACAACCTATGACCTGTTGGGTCATCCTTTCAAAGATATTTCCTTACCTAAACAGAGAAACAGAATGACCACAGGCAGGCTAAAAAGCAGTGGGAGCGGGAGCGACTTCTGACTTCCTGCCAGCTTCCCCATTGACTTTCCTTGTGGGAAGCTGGCAGGGAGTGTTAAGAGATTTCAAATTTCAGCCTCAGTTCCCAAGCAGCCAATCACCTCTCAGTTCCAAAGCAGCCAATCACCGCCTGTCAGGCCTTGCCACCAGCCGATTGGGCACATGGGCCAGAGAGAGTGGGGAAAGATGTTGGGGATACGCCCATGGCAATCACGTGACCCCAGCTGGCCACAGTGGCACTGAAGTGGCCACAACTTTGCCAAATTTCAATCCCACAGGAGTAATGGGTCCCAGATTTTGGAAAATTCTGTAAGTTAGCCCGTTTGAGGTACCTTGGTTCAAAAATTGTTACCCTGTGATGCACTGTTTCGCCCGTTACAAACAGACAGATACAAGAGTTTTAGTAGTACATAGATGAAGTTCCTTGAACCATAAATTCAGCTTAATATTATACACACACACTCTTGTGCCCATGTTTTGTTCGACTGTAAACTATATGACTCACTTAGGATTAAATTCCTGTCTCCTTTGTTGGAAAGAACAGCACACTGGGATTCTAATCACAGATTACCTTATTTTCTTTCAGGCTCAAATACTTTTATTGTGAATAGGACTGCCAAGTTTGTAGACAAGGCAGTTCAGCTGAGAGCCCGTTATATTGAACAGATTGGAGTGTCATGTAGGGGTGATGAACTCATTTGAATTTTGACTAGATATACACGTATTGTATTTATCATTATTTCAGGTTATTTAATTATCACATTTCCTTTATCAAAATGGAATATTTTGGTGTATTGTTATCAATTTTATCAGTTAAATTGTACTCTTGTTATTTTGTTTTATCTTTGATATGGTCGTAAGACTAATCAATAAAGTTGTTGTTGTTGTAAGTTAGCCCATTTGAGGTACCTTGGTTCAAAAATTGTTACCCTGTGATGCACTGTTTCACCCGTTACAAACAGACAAACAGATACAAGAGTTTTAGTAGTACATAGATGAAGTTCCTTGAACCATAAATGCAGCTTAATATTATACATACACACTCTTCTAATTAATATACATCACTCAGGCATTGTAAATCATAATATATAGAAATCAACAGCAGATTGGTTTATTCAGCAGATCATGACAGATTAGCTTGTTCACCAAACTTGATATTTAATGGCAGATTTATTCCAGAAATCCCAATTGCTGCCAGCTGTATAAGAGTAGGAAGAGCCAATATGTAGGGCAGAACCAACAGCAAAAATTGAGGGGCTGTTGTAAGCTTTCCTCCTTGCCAACTGTTTTTGTCCAATATGCCTTCCTTTCAACCCCTTTCTCTTAGAAAACATTCCAATGTCATAGGGTAATCTTCTCTACAAATAACAGTATCCTAGGTCAAAATCTTTTAAATGTTTTTCCTATAGTCTTAAGTTTCATGTCAAAATAAAAGTTGTAAAATCATATATAATATATAGATGCAAGATCATTTCTTTCCTATAATGTTACATAGAGCAAGAAGAGAACAATCTTTCATTGGATTTCAATTACAAACATGTAAAGAAATAAATGACTGAAAGAACTTGATCGGTGGAGGGCCTTCCAAAGGGAATGGAAGCAAGATAAAGAATTTCCTGTTGATCTTATCATCTAGCAATTTACCCTTCAAGTTGAAACTAAAGCTTCAACTTCACACTATGCCAGATTCTCATTACATTTTACACCAGAGATTGAGTAGGATATAAATAGGTCATTCCACTTGTGCAGTTTCTACAAGAAAGGGAAAAATTAACTGACCCCACGACTCTTGCTAAGCCATTCCAAAGCTCAACCCCACTTAATTTGCAAAGCTTCTTGCACGCTCATTAACTTCCGCTGTTTCTGCTTTCTCTTTCATCAATAGCTCCAGGCTTAAGATTCTGTCATTAGAAAACGCCCCTTGTACATTGGTTCATATGTCTTGGTTGTGTGGTTTTGACAAAAGTCCTCATCCAGTTACCTTTTCTGATTTGTATATGGGAAATTGTATTTTGTAACATTCCCACACTTTCATTCAAAGAGGACATTTATTTGTTTATTTATTTGAATTTGTTACGGCTGCCCACTCCAACAGACTCTGGGTGGCTTACAAAATCTAATGCAAAGTTACAACAATTAAAACCATAAACAAAACAAGACAATCCAAACTAAAACAGCCACTATGAAAAAAAAAAAAAACACCCCACAGCAGCCCCACCCCCCACAACACATTAACCCCAGGCCTGGGGCCAAAGCCAGGTTTTAAGGGCTTTTTGAAACCTCAGGAGAGTGGGTACCATCAGTATCTCTGGAAAGATGCTGTTTCAGATGGTGGGGGCCATGAGAGAATAGACACGCTTCCTAGGTCTCACAAGTTGGCAACACTTAATGGAAGAGAATGCATCCATTCTGCTCAAGCAAAAACAATGGGAGAGCGGTGGTCCCTCAGATAACCAGGCCCTATGACATGAAGGCTTTAAAGATATCAACCAGCACCTTGAATTGTACCCAGAAGCTCAAGAATTTCAATTTGAACTGGACAAATTGGTAGCCAATGCAGCTCACATAGCAGAGGTGACACATGGGCACAACAAGTAGTGCCCATTACTACTCGTACCGCTGCAATTTGAAACACCTGTAGCTTCTAGGTGGTCTTCAAAAGCACCCCCATGTAGAGCGCAGTTTGGTTTAGACATAAAACCAAAAGAAGTAGGCCGTTTTAAGGGTAGTATCTATCTGTAGCCATTTTGTCCAGCAGTATATCTTTTTGCATGTATGAATATTAGCCAAATCCTCTAAAATATTTAAATGTACGTATGGGAATGTGACATTCAAACTATTCAGTTATCAATTTGTTTAAAATTCCTTACTGTTATTTTGTCTACTTATCTGATTTTGGCTGACTGAGTGAAGCAGAACTGGACTTAGTTCAATGTCAGCCCTTCCAGGTAAACCAGACAGGAAACACAACTAGATGAACTAATTCTTCTTTATTGTAAGGCTACATTAACAGAATCTTGCAAGTCTGAAAGTACAAATCTCCCGCCCTCCCTATTTATCGCTTGAGTGGTCAGGGCGGGTCTTTTCTAAGTTTCTTCTTTAGACCGTTACCCTCTCTTGGACTTCCTTTCACCTGATCGTTCCCTAGGCAGCATCTCTTCCCTCTGTTCTCCAAGGTCGCCCTCACATTCCATCACATTCAAGCTGCAATGAAGATCTATCTCCTTGCTGCCATCAAAATCAATGGCACATTGATTTCTTTAAACTACAGTACATTTCAAGAGAACGATACATGGCACCACAGCAGTGGCAGCACTTAAGTGACTTTGGTTGAACTAAAAAAATGCTAAGCAGGTCCAGCCCTGGTTAGCATTTAGATGGGAGAAATCCCAGAGTTTTATGCTAGGCAGGGAAGTTGAAAGGCATATGGGAAGAAGGTAATGGCAAAGTATGTCTCCTATAACTGTCGGTTCACAGACAAATATTTAGGAGACCATTATGTAAACAAAGAGCTTCAAAATTCTCTATTATCAGTGAAGAGACCTGTCTCCTTGCCAAGTTATAGGCTGTTAGAAAGAATATCAAAAAGCTTCAGCTCTAATGTACAGGGAATATATTGGTTCTAATTGGAAAATAGTTGCTAAATAGTTGCAAAATCTTGCTAAAGAATACTATGAGAATTGTACTTGTAAAGAATAACATCAAGCTTTAGGCAGCTGCCAAAGAGCTTGATATCTCTTGTTCCATCCACATCATGCATATTTTTTTGAACTGATAGAATTTCTGAAGTCTTCTACTCTATCCCACTTTTTTTTTGCAAGTGGTCATTACTAAGGAATCATTTTTAAATGGGGTTCTATACTTTTTGACACTGAATAGTGGGTTCCATAGTATATCCTGTAAGATAAAGTCTCCTTAAGTTGAGCTCAACTACTGATGACTACATGAACATCTTTTTTCTTTTCTTTTTCTGTCATTAGGAATTTAATTCAATTCAAAGTAAACTTACGCCATTCCTCACTCCTGCATTACGGAGACATAATTAGAATGCCAACATTCTAACGCCCAGGGTCCCTCCTTGTGGGGGAGATGGGCGGGATATAAATGTAATAAATAAACAAATAAACATCAGTCACTCTACTGAACCTATTAGCAGTCACTTTATTAACCTTATGTATCAAATCTGAAAAGCACCTGGAGCAGTCTTTCTCAACCTTGGCAACTTGAAGATGTGTGGACTTCATGCTGGCTGGGCAATTCTGGGAATTGAAGTCCACACATCTGCAAGTTGCCAAGGTTGAGAAAGACTGACCTAGAGTATTATTTTGATGCTACTTAAGACCATAATGAAAGCCCTATCTATGGCATTTTCAGGTCTGAGAGTTATAGACACCAAAAGAGCAAAACGGGGCTTACCAGGAATATTGTGTATTGTTATCGCTAAGATGAGCAGCATGATCCGCCTCCAACTGCTGCTTGCCGGAACAGGAAGGCTGTCTTTGAGGGTCTGGGATAATGTTGACTGTTCTGGCTGGCTATTACCAGCAACTTTCCTCCTCTGATATGGTTCCCCATTTTCACCTTTGTCTAGAGCAAAAATAAAAACAAAAACAATTTTTAAAAAACTGTAGGTTACTGTTAGAAATGCTTAAAACAAAGAAATAAAGAAACGACATAAAGATGTTTGCACAGAGTTTGATATTAATATAAACTAGCTTTCCCTAATATAGTTCCATCCACATGTGTTGGACGATTGATTGAAAATTAGGGGAACTGCAATTCATCACATCCAGAAGGCACTCATTTTGAAAAAACAACAACTCTGAAATAAAATATTTAATTAGAGGCTAAAACCTACATAATACTGTAGAAATGCAATACTACGTAATCAAAATCATGTTATCAGAGTTTCATGTGGTTCCCACTATACAGTATATAAAGCGGGTCTGAGTGAACAAGTAACACCACAATTTGGGACTTCTTTCATAGATTTCAGGAGCAATTTGAGATGACTGTTTATTGTTTATTGTTTATTGTTACATAATTGCAAGTGTCCGTAGATGATTTATTATTGTGAGTGCAACCTACAGTGGGCAAACAATCTAAAATCAAATAAATCATGCTACTAACATTTTACATAGTGATCTTAATAGATATTAACATATGGAGCTTTGCAGCATATGCACAAGAGATACTCCCTAACAGAATAAAATCACAACCTGAAAGCAGTAAATGAATAGAGGAGGAAGAGTCCAGGGTGAATGCAATAATACACAGTCAATCATTGCTACACTAAAGGATAGTGTTCATTGCTTAACACTTAAAAAAAAAGATTGCTAGACTCTACTTGTTTTTCTCTTTTCTTTCTGACAGAGCTTTCTTGAAAAGGTCTCTCTGATTTAAAAGCCAGTAGAAGCAAAGCAAATGTAAATTAAGGCCATAGAAAAAGGGCAAAACAGTCAGCATTTTGAAGTACAATATCAAATTCTTTCCATTGATCAGTAAAAGTTAGAAAATACTGAGATGTAAAATAACAAAGGCAGATGTTCCTGAAATTTACATAGGCAACAGCTGTACTCTAGTTGCAAAGATCTGACATTTTAAATGCACGTCAACTCTCTTTACCCAACCAGCTTAAAGTCTCCAGGCAAACTAATAAGTTTCAGAAGTCATTTGAAGGCGCTTCTCAATTAATGTCAGTTGCTTCCCATGCCATTTCAAAGCAGATGAATGCTAATGTTCATGTTGCACATAACTTGGTGGCCCCTGAAACTCTGTAGCATCTTAAAAACTGGCTTAGGAACTGAGAAGAGGAAGCCAATAGGAAAAGAAAAATAACATTCCAGCTTGCATCTTGCCATTTAAAATAACAGTTTTGAAAGAGAAGGGAAGACTAGGGACAGTATAAAAACATTCAACAGTATTGTAGAAAATCTGGTCTGACACCATTGTCAGTGCAAATTGGTCAAACAAGGATTAAATAATTGAAAGGAAACAAACTGGCATCTAATCCCATTAGTATAAACACTAAACATAAACTCCAAACACTAAACAGTATTACACTGTGAAAAATGCTAATTTTTCATATTGGCTTGGTGAAAACGTTAGGAGCTGAACAAAAGCAGGTGAATTTAGTCTACTTACTACTGCTGTAACGACACAGATTCAAATCCAGCTGTAGCCTACAGATTCATTACATTTTGAGATAGGAACCATGAAAGCTATAGTATATATGGGATCCAATGGGCGAGGGAATAAATATCCCTCCCCCCAATACATTGGAAACAAACTCAGGAAATCATCAACCTGCCTGTGTGTGTAATGCAATCCTGCCTACTCTGTATTGTACTGTAATGGCAACATACATTTTGTTCCATATCCAAACATTGTTTTGACTCATAACAACTAGAAGAAGGAATGAAGGAAGGTAAGACTAAGAATAAAACCCTTTTGTATTTTGAAAAATAAAAAATGTAATTAAAAAAAAGAATAAAAACTTGAGTTTTTCATTAAAACTCCTTTAAAATCAGGCAAGGAGGGATAAAATCTCTCTCAAGACCCCTCGTGACTACACGTATATGACCATGAAATTTTCCTGACAGCAAGACAGAGTTGACTTCAGGAATGTTTTATCAACGTCCCAGTCTAGGCTATAACCTTTGGATATCTTCTACTCAAATACTTTCCAGGTCTGATCCTACTTTGCTGTTTTTGAGGTGATCCAAGATCAGCTAGGTGCTGCTGTTTCCCCCTTGTTTAAAATCAGGCTTAGCACCAGATCATAAGCATACAGTGCTCAACTTATTTTTCAGCATAATTCTCTCCAAGAAAAGCTCTCTTAACAATCAACCAAAAAGAATGACAAGGATGCTACTGTGTTTGGTAAGATAAAGGATAAAATAATCATATGCTATAGCAGAGCTTTCCAAACTTTTCATGTTGGTGACACACTTTTTAGACATGCATCATTTCGCGACACACTCTTACAGGAGGGCACAAGGCAGGCACTAGGACCTGCGTGGAATCACAGCAGGTTTGGAGGCAGCAAGGCACAAGGCAGGCTCTAGGACCTGCGTGGAATTCTGGCAGGGCAGGTTTGGAGGCAGCAAGGCACAAGGCAGGCTCTAGGACCTGCATGGAATCCTGGCAGGGCTCAGAGGCAGCAGCAGCCGCGACACACCCAGACACTGCAGCCGACACACTGTGTCCCGACACACAGTTTGGAAAGCTCTGTGCTACAGAGTTAATAAGGTAAAGAAGCATTATATTCCAGATTTATTTATTAAACATTTTTAACCACCCAAAAGCTAAAGATCTCAGGTGGTTTATACAACACACTAAATAATATAATTTGAATAAAAGCATATACAATAAAATCCAATAAAATGTTGGGTGTGTGACCTGTAATAGAGTTTGGCTAATTGAATGATTGAAATGCAAAATGAAAGCACCACAGAAACTAGGCAGCAGTAGGGCAGTCATTCATAATCTAAAACAATACATTAAAAGCCAATTCAGAAGCCTGGGAAAATAGAAAGGTGCCAACATGATGCTAATGTAGGCACCAGTCGACACTCTCTGGGGAAGGAATTCCATAAATGGGGTGCCACCACAAGAAAAAGTTCTCCCCCTTGTAGAGGTCTACTTCACCTCCTTTGGTGGGGGGATTTGGAGAAGACTTAAAGTCCAGGGCGGTATGTACTGTATGTATTAGTCTTGTGAGGTAGTCCAGACAGGAAGCAAGCCCAGATGAACTAATTCTACTTTATTGTAAGGTTACATTAGCAGAATCTTGCAGGTCTGGATGTATATTTCTCCTTCATCGCCTTTACAGCCCAAGAAACTAGGGAGGGTCCCTTCTGAGACATTTGCCATGTCCACATTCCTTCTGCAGGATAAGCTGCCTCTTATCCAACCATTCCCCTGGCTGTGGCTCTTCCCCCCTGTCTCTCATGGTCATTACCACATACCACTCCAGTATGGGACAAGGTACTCTTCCTTCACTAGGGGTTTAAAGGTCAAAATCAGTACTTTGAATTAGGCAGCCAGTGTAGATGGCAAAGTACTGGCATAATGTGTTTATATTGGTCAGTGCCAGTGAACAGTCTAGTTGGTCTGTTTTGAACTAACTGAAGTTTCCAGACCATTTTCAAAGGCATCCCCACTTACAACGCATTGCAATAATCCAACCAGAAAAGTACCACAGCATGAATAACTGTTGCGAGGCTGTTTCTGTCCAGGTCTGGTCACAGTTAGTAAATCACCTGAAGCTGATGAAAGGCACTCTGTGCCATCAAGGCAACCTGGCCCTCTTGCGACAGTAATGGATCTAGGAGCACCCCCAAACTGTGAACCTCCTCCTTTAGAGCAAGTGTGAACCCCTCCAGGACCAGCAAGGCGTCACTCAGCTGGACAGATATGCCACCCACAAACAGTATCTCCACCTTGTCTGGATTGAGTCTCAGTTTATTAGCCCTCATCCAGTCCATTACCCTACCCAAGCCCTAGATCGGAATGCCAACCATCTCATCTGTTAGATGAAAAGGAAAATAAGAGCGGTGTATCAACAGCGTTCCGCATGCGTCATGCGGCCACATGACAGTGGAAGCGTCTTCGGACAACGCTGGCTCTTCGGCTAACAAACGGAGGTGAGCACCGGCCCCTAGAGTCGGACACGACTGCACAAATGTGCGGGGGGAACCTTTACCTTTTTATCATCTGCATATTGATGGCACCTCAACCGGCATCTCTGGATGACCTCTCCCTGCTGTTTCATGTAGATGTTAAAAAGCATAGGGGATAAAATGAAGCCTGGAGGGATTCCATAACCCAGCCACCATGAGGCAGAAGAGTAATTCCCCAACACCACCTTCTGGAAACAGCCATCCAAGTAGGAATGGAATCACCATAGTACAGTGCTCCCACACCCCACCTCTGACAGCCTGTCCAGGAAGATACCATGCTCAATGTCACTGAAAGCAACTGAGAGGTCTAGGTGGACCAATATGGTCATGCTCCAATGTCTTTTTCCCAGCACAGATCATCCCACAGGGTGACTACGGCAGTTTTTGTTCTACAGCCTGGTCTGAAAATCTGTTTCATCCCATAGAGCCTGGAGTTGATCAGCATGCAACCTGGAGAGCATGGAGTTTTATCTGACATGCAAACTGAAAATTCTATTGTTAACTTATTTAAAAATTCTTGCTGTATTTATTCTTTTTGAGGAACCTTCTCTTGTAAGAGTAGCCCTTGCTGCTAGAGTTACATGTTATTCTACTGAGTAGTTGTCCTTATAGGCTGAAGTAATACAACACTGAGATTTCTGCAAGCTTACTGGAACATACTGACATGCTCTGAGTGGGAATGGAATTAATTATCTGCCTTCCACCCAAATAAATTTATCACATCCTAGCCAAGAGCTAAGTAATTAATCATCTGAAATATCTGTGTCACCTCCATCAGCTGCCCTGTTTCTTACATTAACTTTTAAGAGGAAAAAAAATCACAGTGGTCTCTCCACTGGCACAGTTATATTTCATTGAGGGCATAAAGCTGTGCCATCACTATTTAAAAGTTAATGCTATGTAGCATAGGAGCAACTCTGGAAAATCAAACTAGTCCCAACAAAAAGAAATCATGTTAGGATATAGAAACCACCCCCACCTTTCCTCCAGATAAACCTCATCTGCAAATCGTGACCATTTCCACATTACAGCAACAGAGCAGCCAGGCAGATCTGTGGCTGATGATTCAGAAGGGTATGTCTGCCGATGTGCTAGCCACACAGCAAGGCACTGCTTCCCAAGGCACACGTCCTTCAGCATAACACACCTGTCAATACTGTATGACGGTGCTTTGGTTGTCTAAGTATTCCCAGCTGTGTGTTCCTTTCTCTTCATCATAGTGGCTCTTCACCACACTGGCACAGGGATCTTTTTATATGTCAACTTTATTTCCTAAGCAGGAAGGCTGAGCAGGCCAAGATTATCCATTACTGTATATAAATGTCAAGGAATGATTCAGAGCGTCTTTGGGCATGAGGGAACAGAAGTCATTCTCAAAGGGGCAATTGTGTTATTCTGTTGCGGCAAAAACAATACACCTCAAGCAGCACCTTAAAGGCTATCTCATTTATTATCATATAAGCTTTCACAAACTATCACACACCTTACCACATCAGGGAATATAATCCTGAGACAGGTGTATATTTAAAACAATGGGTGGGTAGATGGTGAACAGATAAAGAGGAAATGTATAAGGTGATTATTATTTACTAACAGTGACCATTCACAAAAGAGCTGTTGGGTGTGACACAGATATTCTTGTACTGATGATGATTACGTGCCATCAAGTCATTGTTGACTCTTAGCGACTGCATAGATTTTTTTCCCGTGATGATCCAATTCATGTATTGGGTGATAATAAATAACACATGTAGTATGTTATAAAGCCATGGTTTCTATTTAATGCATGATAGCTTTAATAAATTTCACCTTAGCTGGAATTATTTTGCTCAAGGATGGCCATATTGAGGTCAGCTGGTTGTCATAATATCAGAGCATAAGCACTCTTCACCCTTGTGAAGACAGATCTATGGACCCATGTAGTTATCAAACATGAACTATCAAACGTAGGCATGGCAGGAAGGTACCAAGTTTATTTCTTTGGAAACTGTACATGCCCTCCAGACTGGATGATAAAAATAAAGTAGTCATAAAAGACATATAGCCCTAAAAGATCTGAGAGAAAACATTCTTTGACTTCGGTCTTTACTGCAATAAGAAGCAGGCCTGCTTCATTTCCAGAGGCTATCTGCTCCATAAAACAGGGAAGGTTATGCAATTGCTATGGACACTTTGCTTCTGCTCCACAGGGAGCTTTGCATACCACAGAAATTTAACAGTACACTGGAGAGATCTAAATTTGGCCCAGTAAGTGGCTTTTCCACCAATAAGCTAAGAGTTTTTCCACATTCCAGCCTTGAACTGTTTATCTTCTGTGTGTAAACCAGTCGGAAATGAAGCTGGTTTAGGAAATCCTTTCCTGGGTCACAGCACCTTCCTCCACTTTGGCTACAGTGATGGCCAGGTGCTCTGTCTAGATATGGTTGACAAGGTCCCCAGTTGGTAGATCCCCCTCCTTCTTTTCCACTCCCATCCATGCTAGTGCAACCTTTCCTTTCTGTGGGCATCCCTTCTGAGGATGGTGGGGGCAGGGGAGATGACAACAGTTTTATAGTTTTACTTTTTTTCACTTGGGCTGAAAGAGGAAACTTCGAAGCACTCCTGTCAATTTCAGCCAGTTATAAAAATAAAAACAAAGAAATGGCTAGCATTTCACCATTCCACTACTGAACCTCTTAAAAAAATACATAGCCAAAAGGTGCAGCCTTTCATAGAAGGCAACCCAGCATAAAATGGCCATCGAAGGCAGAGAGCGAACGGGGCAAACCTGCCAGGGCATACATCAGCCAGTTGGCACAAAGGCATTTGTATAGGACAGGATGAAGCATAGCAGGTGGACCAGATGGTCCTGCTTGTATCAGCAGGAGGAAAAACATTTTTGATACAGAGCCAGAATCTCAGGTGGACGTTCCTTTTCCAACACTCTAGGGATGGGCTGAGGAAGACATCATTTGTTCCTGCCCTCCTGAAACAGCAGGCGGCCTGTCCTGATGCTGGGACAAGTAGGAAATGCAGATCAGCTCTAAAACTAAAAAGATATCTATTCCACAGGACACAGAAAGTCAGTCCATTAAAACACACTGCTTTCATTTGCTTAAGATACTCATACAGGTAGTCCTCGCTTAACGACCACAATTGGAACCAGAATTTCGGTTGCTAAGCAAAGCAGTCATTAAGCAAATCGACCTGATTTTACGACCGTTTTTGCAGTGGTCATTAAGCGAATCACCACGGTCGTTAAGCATACCACATGGTCATTAAGCAAGTCACATGGTTCCCATTGATTTTGCTTGCCAGAAGCTGACCAGGAAGGTCAAAAATGGCAATCACATAACCATGGGATGCTGCGATGGTCATAAATGTGAACCGGTTGCCAAGTGCCCAAATCGTGATGACGTGACCACTGGGACGCTGCGACAGCCATAAGTGTGAGGACCCGTCATAAGTCAGTTTTTTTCAGCATCGTCATAAGTCCGAACCGTCACTAAATGAATGGTTGTTAAGCAAGGACTACCTGTATTCCTGATTTCATAGAACCAAGCTTCAGTTCTCAAATGATAGACTCATAGCTGCCTCCTAACCACACACCAAGCCCTAAAGGTTACCTTGAGAGCTCAAGCAGGAACTAGTGATTCTCAGGCTTATGTAAACATACCACCACCTCTTGGTTTCAAGGCCATGACGTGCTGAGTAAAGACTCCATTAATTCATGGGAAGTGCAGAATAAATAACAGCTTTAAACCACTGGGGTTATAAACGTTATTTGCATATTTGCATAAATGTGGAAAAAACTAAGGAGATTATTATAGACTTCAGGAAGAACCGGTGCAGTCACACTCCACTTTTTATCAATAACATAGCTGTGGAGTCAGTCAGTAGCATTAGATTCCTGGGGGTGCAGTTAACAAATAGTCTGACCTGGTCCCTTAATACCACATTTTTGGTAAAGCGAGCACAGCAACGTTTGCATTTTTTGCGTCGGATGAAGAAAGTACATCTCCCATCTTCCATTCTCCTTACTTTCTACAGAGGCACTATAGAGAGTGCACTTACAAGCTGTATTTCCATCTGGTTTGGAGGCTGTAGGGCCTCAGATAGAAAGTCTGTGCAGAGAGTGGTTAGGGCAGCAGAAAAGATAATTGGGATATCTCTGCCCCTCATCCAAGATTTAGCACATGCACGCTGTTTGTCCAGAGCTCGAAAGATCATCAGTGATGCCTCCCATCCTCATCATGGTTTCTTTTCTTTGTTACTCTCTGGGAAGAGGTTCCGCTGTATCCGATGTAGAACAGCCAGATTGGGAAACAGCTTTGTCCCCCAGGCTATTGGATTCTTGAATGCCAAATAGGTTCTTTTAGGTGAAATATGTTGAATATGTAAAGAATGTATATTTTATAGTAATTATGGATTTTTATTAGTATTTTAATGTTTGACTGAAATTGTGAGTCAAAGAATGTATATTTTATAAGAATGTATATTTTATAAGAATGGGTATTTTATAGTAATTATGGGTTTTTTTATTATTATCATTAGTATTTTATTGCTTGAGTGAAATTGTGAGCCAACTGCAACGAAATTTAATTCTATTGTGCACTTGTATAGGGTATAGTGGGATGACAATAAAGTTACTATTCTATTCCAGAGCTTTCCAAACTGTGTGTCGGGACACGTTAGTGTGTCGGCTGCAGTGTCTAGGTGTGTCGCGGCTGCTGCTGCCTCTGAGCCCTGCCAGGATTCCATGCAGGTCCTAGTGCCTGCCTTGTGCCTTGCTGCTGCCAAACCTGCTGTGATTCCGCGCAGGTCCTAGTGCCTGCCTTGTGCCTTGCTGCCTCCAAACCTGCCCTGCCAGGATTCCACGCAGGTCCTAGTGCCTGCCTTGTGCCTTGCTGCCTCCAAACCTGCCCTGCCAGGATTCCGCGCAGGTCCTAGTGCCTGCCTTGTGCCCTGCTGTAAGAGTGTGTCACGAAATGATGCATGTCTAAAAAGTGTGTCACCAACATGAAAAGTTTGGAAAGCTCTGTTCTATTCTATATTCTTAGTAGCAATGGGCAATTAACTGTTTTGAATGGCTTCATTCACTCATTCTTCTCTGCAATAAAGATTCTTCTTTAGCTGAGCTGTGTCTGGCAAGCCTAGCTGAGAATCCAAAATACAGTAAGCCATGTAGTGCCAAGAGATTTCTGAATTCCTGTCAAGTCTTTTATGAGGGTACCTGACTGCTACAATTTTCAGTATATGGATAATTCTCCAACCCTTCCTTGTATGGCTTTTGGCTTGCCTCTGGCTCATTTCTTCTGCGAGACTTTGACAGTGAGACAAGAAAAGCACACTAGGAGCCTAACAACTATGATCAGGATGGCATGATACAAGTCATTTAAATCCTTCAGGAGAGAAGATCTAATTAAATTTGATTTAATCCAGTTCCCAACTTTCAAATATATTTATTGTGTGAACAAGTGTGTTTATTAAGGAGTTGCTACAAGACATATCTAATTATAATTAATAAATCCATTTTACCACCAAGCTGCAGTATCCAAAATTTCTGCTCTTGCATAATACAGATGGCAAACATAAAAGTATCAAGAAATTTCTGACATAATTTCCTAGCAGTTGGCAAAATGATAAATCTACTTTAGGTCCTATTGTGTATACATATAACATTTGCTCTCATAATCTTTCCTTTCTCCTTGTTTACTTTTACACAGAAAACTGGGCTTTCATTAATTCAGTTATAAGGGATAAAGCAGGTATATTTTGATATACAGTATAAATATCTGTATTCAGGTACTATATATTAAGACCATCTTATTTTTAATAGAGATCTGGGCTGCAATCCTATACCCATATAGTATATTTATTTATTTGTCATATTTATTTACCGCCCATCTCATGTATGACTCTGGGTGGTTTACAGACAATAAAATAGCATTACTAAAATAATAAAGAATAAATATGAGTATAAAGGTAAAGGTTCCCCCCGCACATTTGTGCAGTCATGTCCGACTCTAGGGGCCGGTGCACATCTCCATTTCTTAGCCTAAGAGCCAGCGTGGTCTGAAGAAGCTTCCACGGTCATGTGGCCGCATGACGCACGCGGAACGCTGTTACCTACCCACCGAAGTGGTACCTATTCATCTACTTGCATTTGCATGCTTTCGAATTGCTAGGTTGGCAACAGCTGGGGCTAGTGCGGGAGCTCACTCCGTCACACGGGGCTAGGGATTCGAACCTCCGAACTTGCGATCTTCCGATAGACAAGTCTGGCATCTTACCCGCTGAGCCACCATGCCCCTTACCACCCATGATAGCTTTGATCAATCAAGGCTTTCACACATAACACTTTTACAGTGTTAGAGCCACCACACCCCTTAATATGTGTATAGATCTATATAAGTTGGCTCCTTAATGGGGCCAACGAGAAGATCTTTACCGCCATCTTGACTTTCAAATTTTATATTTTATATTCTGCATTGTTATATTTATATAAATATGAGTATAGATCTATATAAATATAAATATAACAATGCAGAATATAAAATATAAAATTTGAAAGTCAAGATGGCGGTAAAGATCTTCTCGTTGGCCCCATTAAGGAGCCAACCACCCCCACACATAGGGGTAAATTCCACAGAACTTAATGGGACTTAAAATTAGACATGGACAATATATCACCATAAATATATCTGATTTTTAAAGCATCATCAATTGTTCTAGAATACAGTTCCAATGAAGGGCAAGTAAAAAAAACCTTGGGCCACAGTGGTTTGAAATTAAGATAAAATAAAGAACTTGGCACAAAAAATGCACCAATTATATTAAAAAATGCACAAATATATTTATTTGTAACTTTCCTTGACTATTTATTTCTTGAACCTGAACTTTAATGACAGTCCTATAGTCAGCTTAATAGACATTAGAGAAATGCATTATTTAAAACATTAAATTTACTGATAAATTGTTCTCAAAAGTTTTAACAATATATTAAAAAGTGACCAAAAAGTAAATATATATTTTCACATTGATGCTGAGATAAAAGTTCTTGGAAACCCTTGAAATTAAGGTTCTTGAAATATGCCAAAGTATTTTATGTAGACCTAACTGGAAAATCCACTTTACCTTGATTGAAAAAACATGGGACTTGGAGTTAGCTCTTCTGACAGTGCAGGCATCATAGAAGGCAATATGAGATATATGCTTAAAGAGAAATTATTATTTCTATTACATTTTCTGTTAATATCTGCAATAAAAATCTCATGGTACATTGAAACTGATGCATAGCATAGGCATTCCAGATATTTGAACTTCACAGCAATAACATGGCACACCAGAAAAAATGTCCTGATTTTTAATGCTCTATCAGTTTAAAACCAAACCAAAACTAAATGAGTCTTAAAAGCTACCATTCTAGCTTCTACTTCTGCTCAGAATAGATACAAATAACTTTCAATGGTCAGTCAGAAAAGCATTTCAAGATGTCCTTACAATATTATATTCTGTATTCTCCCTACCCAAGTAGTATTGAGGAAAAGCATATTGTCACAACTCTTGCTAAACTACAAACCATGGTTAACAGACTACAATGATTGGATCCATACAAGGTAATCTAAAACCAAACAAACACACTATGGTTAAGTGTGAATTGTGAATCCAACCACTGTTAGCTTGGACCAACTGATTCTGTCTGTCCATATCCAGAATTCTGTGTTTAATTTGAGATTCTTCTTAGTACTGTAAGCAGATGGATGCTGAAAGAACACTTGAGTAATAACTGAAGAACACTTTTTCCCCAGCAGGTTTCCTGAGAAACAATGAAGTTATTGACTGAGCCACATATCAAGGTGCTGAATATATAGAGAAGCTGAATTGTAGGACAGGAAAAAAAAAGTTGAAAATTGCTCACTTTATTCCAGCACAAATATAGACTGATTAAATATTTCTCTATTTCATTTAGGCTGTTATACTGCCAAGTATCCAAATCTTTGCAGTCATCTGAATTTTGCTGTGAAACCACTTCTTTCACATGGTACACACACACACACACACACACACCAAACCAACCACACTCAAGCAAACATACAGTATGCACAACTAAGTCTCACTGGAATTGATTTACGTTACAGAGAACTAAATACAAAATTGAGGTATAGTAGATGTAATCAGGCATCTTTAGATAATGTATTGTCGAAGGCTTTCACGGCCGGAGTTCAATGGCTGTTGTGGGTCTTCCGGGCTGTGTGGCCGTGTTCTGGAAGTTGTGGTTCCTAACGTTTCACCAGCATCTGTGGCCAGCATCTTCAGAGGGCAGGAGCACAGCTGAACATGCTCTCAAGCAAACGGGACACAAAATCCTATTTGAAAACACAGAAATACTGGACAACACCAAAAGCCACTACACCAGATTATACAGAGAAGCCATTGAAATTCACAAACACCAGCACAGTTACAATAAAAAAGAAGAAAGTTTAAATATTAGCAAAACCTGGCTACCAGTCCTGAAAAACACAGCCTGCAAAAGGTCAACGAACTCAGTCCAACCACCAGGACATGGGAATACTTCTCACAATGAACATGCTAATCACGCTCATCAGCCACTCGTTAACATTTCAACACAACAAAAAACCCCACCTAATCTCCTATAACTTAGCTCTATAAATAGAACATTGCCACTCTACCTGGGCACAGAGATTTCGCTTCTATCTGTGCTCCTGCCCTCTGAAGATGCTGGCCACAGATGCTGGCGAAACGTTAGGAACCACAACTTCCAGAACACGGCCACACAGCCCGGAAGACCCACAACAGCCATCTTTAGATAAATTTAGAATAGCGATAAATTTAAATAGGAAAAATATGGAATGATATTGCCCATCTGTCAGCAACCTTTCTCAGACCAGCTGCCAACAATTTACTTCTTTTTACAGCCCACTATATTTCTATCCATTATGATTGCCATTTTTTAATCCTAAAATGAGGAATTTTCAGTCTGCAGATTAAGAGTCTACTACATCAGACCAACTAACCGTTAATGAAGGTCCATTCTTACTATCAGCTGCCTTCTGCCCACAATTGCCTGTCACCCCAATGGTTGTTTACATGTGCCTCCTTCCTCTACCTCATAGAAGGGATCACACACAAAGGTGGACATAATGGCAATATCGTTAAATAACACACCCACCATCAGAAATTTTCTTCCTCACTGGATTAGTGAATTTGACAGTCCAACTTTTATAAATCAAAGACAGATTGTTTTAAAAACTGAAACTACTTTCCTTTGATATCATATATGGATCACATAACAGAAACTTATTCACATTGACTAGAAATCTCAAAAGGAAGTTTAACAAGAGCAGTCAGAGATACTCAAAAGGAAGTTACCTGTGAGATGACCCCAAAAAGGATGAATAGAAAGAAACACCCAATTTCCTGCCTTGTCAAACTATGAATGCCAACTCTAGGTAAAGGTAAAGGTTTTCCCCTGCACAGTCGTGTCCGACTCTAGGGGGCAGTGCTCATCTCCGTTTCTTAGCCGAAGAGTCAGCACTGTCCACAGACGTTTCCGCAGTCATGTGGCCGGCATGACACGCATGGAACACTGTTACCATCCCACCGAAGTGGTACCTATTTATCTACTTGCATTTGCATGCTTTCAAATTGCTAGGTTGGCAAGAGCTGGGGCGAGTGCGGGAGCTCACTTCGTCACGCGGCGCTCGGGTCTTGAACCGCCGACCTTCCGATCGACAAGCCTGGCATCTTAACCATTGAGCCATCGTGCCCCTGAATGCCAACTCTGTCTGAATTGAATTCCTGAAATATCTTCCTCCCCATACTTGCACACTTCAAAAAACAAGGGGGGCATGCCAGAATGAAAAATATATCTAATATTAACCGAAGTAGTAACTACCAATTAAAATCAATTGCCTGTAAAATAAGATAGCTCATTTACAATCTAATTGATCCCCATCTATATATACCAACCATTCTCTCTCTCAACACAAACCACTCACACAAAAGGACATAGGAACACAAACATTCCCCTCTCCCCTTCCTGCAAAAACAGCAAAAAAAAAAGGGGGGGGAAGGGGAGGGGAGGGAAGGGAAGGGGAAAAAAGCTTGGAGTGGGTTAAAGGGAAATGCATAGGAGGGGACAACACTGGACAGAAATGAGATTAGGTGAAGATGGAACTGGAGAAGAAGAGAAAAACCCTTCTTAAGGATTAGGAAAAGGGTTGAATTCCTCAAGCAAGCAGGGCCTCTAAGCAGGGATAATTTTCAAATGCATCCACACTTTTCAGCAGATATGTTTGCAGCTATTTATATATCTTGCTCATTCTGTTTTGGTCAGCAAATACTTCTATTCTTAACAGCAAACCTGAGATGACCCTCCCTCAAAATCTGAAACAAATTTGTCTGGAAAACATACTTCTATCTATCGAAGAGAATATATGTAGCTCAGGGTTGAACTGTGGAGTCCTTGGTGCTCTCTGAGCCTTGTTGTTTTCTTGCAGATGTTTCATTGCCAGGCTAGGCAACATCTTGAGTGCGAAATGGGAGTGGGACTTGCTCTCTGTTTATATACCATGGCTTGACCTGCTTGTGTGGGTGGAGGTGTTGTTCTCTCCTTAGGAGTTCCTTGATTGGGCTGTTGTTTGCTGCTTGGTTGATTGATTGAATTAATAGTTCCTTGATTAGGGTATATTGTGCTGTTTGATTGTTCCTCTGGTGCTAATCCTGGTGTTAATCTTTGCATATCTGGGTGATGATTGCTGGCAAGGAGGTGTTCTGGTCTTCTGGCTTTTCTATTGTCTCTTATGAATCATATGTAAATGTGGTTTACCTCTATGTGTCTGTTGATGGCTGCTTTGTCTGAGTGCCAAGCTTCCAGGAATCATCTAGCATTTTTGGATTTGGCTTGGTTTAAGATGCTCACAGTTTAATTAATCTCACAACACATGGACAGACTCAACCATACTTTGAACTGGGAAACTACCAAGGAGAGAACAACACCTCCACCCACACAAGCAGGACAAGCCATGGTATATAAACAGAGAGCAAGTCCCACTCCCTTTTCGCACTGAAGATGTTTCCTAGCCTGGCAATGAAACATCTGCAAGAAAACAACAAGGCTCAGAGAGCACCAAGGACTCCATACTTCTATCTGGCAAGGGATTATGGTATAAAGTCACCTAGTTTGGGTTCATCACACTATTGGTCCAGTTTGGTTTGAAATGTACAGGATGGACAATATGAACTTATATTAATCACTGCTTGTCCAAAATTCACATGATCTTCTTGATTTCATTGCCAGCATTTTGAATTTATCGGGGCATGAAGTGTTATAAGGCCTACACACATCAGAATAGCCAGCCAAAGTAATTATAATGTAACATTGAAAAGAGAAATCTGTGCCCAATCTGCCCAGGTCAGACCATTATGTCTTCTCTGTCAACATCTAAATTAATCCTGTTTTGACAGAGCAACAAGAAAAGAGAGTTTAAAGCAAGCTGGGAAAATGTCCTTAACTTATTCAGTAATATGGATTTCCAGGCACTTTTCTTTCTTTTTTGCGTCATATTGTATATTATATTTGTAGTTAATATACTACTAATTTAAACCACATTACAGTATTTGGTAATACTTAAAAATGATCAAACATGTTATTTAAACTTTTGCTCTTGGCTTTATTATGTTGTTGATTTTGCTGTTATTTCTTTTGGGTGAGTTGAATAGAGCAAAGAAGCTTACAACAGCTATGCAGCGGGAGGCAGCCATCACTCCCCCCTGTGAAAGATACTCATCTGCCATTTTAAGTTCAGTCATGAGCTATTGCTTAGGAAAGACCTTTAATTTAGCAAATCTTAAGAACATCACCTTTCCTCTTTAACTATAGTCTGCAAGGAAAAAAAATGAACGATAGAATTCTAAAATGTTTGGGAATACTAAGCATATTAGGATTAAGCAACCAATACTGTTGATATTTAACCAATTATTTTTAAGAATTTTTCACACCATCAGCAATTGTATGGTATAAAATATTATGACTTACCAGCTGCAGTATGGAGAAGAAGCTGCTAAAATTCAGCTAGTAAGGCAAGTTTGAATATAATATTCTAATTAACATTCCTCACAACATGACAGTAAAAATGTTGAAAAACTTTAACGATACCTACATTATTGCAAAATAAATATTAAAAGAAAAAGAAAAATTCTAAGCAACATTTCTCCTTCCCCTCATCTAACAATTCTGTGCAATATGCAGTAAAAACAGTTGATTTACTTGCACAGCAACATACATCATGCCTTTACAGAATTATTTAAAAAAGGAAAAACATGCAGGATTCAGCAGATGCATGCTTCTTAATGCAATATTCCAAGCTAAAGATTGAAAGAATAAATTAACTTTTAATAGAGATGGGCTGCAAAACCAAAAACTAAAATGTGATGTAATGACTAATGGACTTTTTCAGTTTTGATGAATTTAAAAAAAATATATTCATTTCTCATTCTGACTGGCACCCAACGGTACAGCAAACGCCCAGTTAAGGCTCGAGACAGGAATGCCATCAATTCAAGTGAGGGCCTGGAATCTGACGATAAATTATTGGCTAAAAATCCAATTTTTTCCAGTTGGTTTAACTCCTTTAGTCCAAGTAGATAATTTCTCTTCACCCTGGAAGCAAGCGGTAGAACACAAGCTGGCTTCGTATGGACTCTCTCCTCTTTTCTTAATATCATTAGGCTATGATCAAGCCAAACAAATAGTCATTCAAAGAATAAAGGACATGGAGTGCCAGAATGAACTTAGGAGGCTCCCACAACATAATAGAATTTGGATAAACAGGGGCGTATGGGAACCAGCAAGATATCTCCTAAATCTAACGTTCCCTAAGTTGAAAATCACATTCTTTAAAGCCAGATTCAATATACTCCCATCCATTTATACTACTCCAAGGCAGATACAACAAAGTCCCCATAACTGAGCGCATCTGCCCATGCGGTGAAGTGGAAGTAGAAACTATTTTACATGTACTGCTACATGGTACATTTTATAGGGATATCAGGTCAATCTACATTGTGGCCCTAATAGAAAAGCTCCCTGGGTATCCAGATAATTTTTACGTGAATTATCTACTTCAGGATTTAAAACCTTATATTACGTGTACAGCTGCCAAATTTTGTGTTGCTGCAATGAAAATAAGACAAATCCAGATGAAAAAATAATTCCCTATATTAAATGTATATTTTTAAATTTGAAATATTTTAATTGATAATTTGTCAGGGGATATACATTTTTATTTTTATGTTATAATTTCTTATTGTATAATTTCTAATGTTCTCGGCTTACCCCATAATGGTAATAAATGTATTAACACAGTAATAGCAGAGTGAATGCTGTATTATTATGTGATAGATTTTGTTAGTTTGTAGTTTATCATCGTATCTTCTGATTGTACTTTGTCTCTTTTTCTTTTAAATTTTGCTGGTCACTGACCGAAACGAAATAAATCTCTCTGGTGCTTTGGAGGACATTCTGACTGAAGAAGTCCCATTTTCAATTTTACCAAGTGATATTATGGTAATTAGAAAAACCATTTCTTGGTCAAAAATACTTGTTAAGGATTTCTAATGTAACGTGAAACCAAATTATATTTAAAGTCATGCCAACACGGAGAACTTAGCCATCAGTCACATTTAAAAGCCCCAATGACTTTCAAGCTTTTATGCTTCAACTGTTTTTAAGATGTATTCAGTAGGCACATCAGTTTAATGTTTTGCAGAAGTAAAGAGACCCACAGAAAAGTGTTGTGAATTTTTTCCATCAAAGCACTTCCCCAGAAGACTGCAGATGTAGCTGCTCCCAGAACAGGCTGGGCTATGACACCCAAAGGGGGCATTTTCGAAACAGCTTGATAAGTTAAAGCTATGCACATTCGTACAACTGGCAAGAAATAAGGAATCCAACCTCTTCTTCCCTAGGGACTTCTGAAGAAATGGAACAAATATTTTTCTTCTTTCACCTGAAGATTTTCTACCTAAATAAAAGCAGAGCCCCACGTTCGGTAAGTCACATTTCTGCCAACTGAGGGGAAAAATCATTTGAGACTTATAGAAAACACCAAAACAACTTTAGGGATAAACAAAGAATCTGTCAGGGGAATGGCGAAGAAACAACGCTGAGTCGAAGTTCAACTCTAGTTTCTTTATTGTTCCTACCATACACAGAATCTTGCCAGACTAAAGTTTCCTAAATTGAGCTAAGGGGAAAAATACCCTTGGGAATCTAAGGCGGTGCCAGCCTAACCTTCTTCCTTGGCCCCCCCACACTCTCCAAGCTGTGTAAGCTGTGTGAACGCTTATCAGCTTGGAATATGCTATCCGCCCCCTCAGCTCCCAGCTCCACCATAGAACCACTTCCATCTAATTCAAAATGCACAGTAACTAGGGCACAGCCACCAGCTTCAGACACATACACCTCAACTATAAGCTGTGTTTTCATAGCATAGTGCAGTGCTTGGAAGATCTCCTAACTTTCTCCTTCTTGAGCTGATGTAGAGGGCACAGGGAATGGCCTTGAAGAACAGGAGGAAGAGCCGCTACCAAGGCAGTGGTCATATAAAAGGGGACTGTGCCTGTTCCAAGAAATTTGAGTCAACATCTCAGACAGGCCCTAGTTCATACAAAGATGAAATGAGGGAGGAGGAAGCACATTCAGACTTGCAAGATTCTGTTACTGTATCTGTTCCAAAAAAGTAGTCCTGATCTATATGACATTGGTTTCTTAGTCTGGTCTACCTTGTAGGCTGACAGATGATAAGCTCTCCAACCAGCTGACCAACAGCAGCTAGCCAGTATCCATCTCCTTCCGTATTCTTCATCATACTTGCTTTTTGCAGTAAAGGAAAAGATAAATAAAAACAAAAACAAGGGCTACTGTACAGGCAAAAATGTTCCTTAAAGTTACAGCTTTCCAAACTGTGTGTCACGAGACATTAGTGTGTTGCGACAAAACCCAGAAGTGCTGATGGCGCATCGCCGCAGCGGCACGCCATCAGCGCTTCCGGGTTTTAGCGCAAAACACGAGGCCGCCACTGCCGCTGTTGATGTGTAGCCAACGGCGGGACTTTGGAAAGCACTGCTTAAAGTAGACTAACCACAATGGGGGCATTTCTTTGTTTCAAGAAAGGAGGGGAAATTGCGAGGCAGGACCAAAAGTTTTCACCAAAAGGAACTGCCTGTGCCTCCACTCCAGAGAAAACACTGTATGATATCTCTGTTCCATTTGCTCTGGAGCAGGAGCTCAGCTGATTAACTTCATGTAAAGCCCCACTGCATCATCCAGACGTGCAAGAAGGACCCTAAGGATCCTAGTTCAGAAAAAAAAAATCACCATACATATTGCAACCAAAAACATGTTCTTAGGAGCTTGAAGTTCAAAGGAGCAAGTGGCTAGCAGCTTGAGTCAGGAGCACTGAGTTTCCAGCTCAGATTCTGTACTAGAAGCATGAGTGCTATGAGAAGTGTTAAGATGATTTGCTCCCCCAAGAAATCTATCTAAATAAAGGGGCAGGTAAAGTCTCATTTGCTCATATCTCTAAGGTTCTCAAACTGAGGACTGCATTCCCTTGGACAACTTGGGGGTGTCACTTTTTAAAAAAAAGCTGGACAGGCTTGCAAAGGCCAAGTAGGGAACAGAGCCTGGAGGGAATTTTAACTTGCTCAGGCAAAATGGGAGCACTATCAAAACTCAGTCCGGCTTTGCCTGGGCTAGCAAGCATCAAACTTGTGCAGACGAAGTGAGAAGCAAAGCCTGGAGTAAATCTGAGGTTTAGCCATGTGTGAAAACCATCCAACTATCATGGACTTTGGAGTGTTTGTAGATGTCATGGATTTCCATATTAAGATGTAAAGGTTATGGGTAATTTGGTGCCAAAGGCCAGGACAAAATCATAATAAATGGGTGTAAAGTCAGAACAAGAGATGGATGGCCTTGTAGCATGTAGTATAATTATGAAACAAGAAGGCCTGCTATGTCAGAAAAATGTAAAGACAAGGAAAAAACATATAGTTATAAAAATATAGTTTGCAAATTGTCTAGAATTTTCATCGAAACATGAATGGGCGGTGTTATGGCTTACAGCTCTAGCAGTCATGATGATTACTATAAAAATGTCAACCGTTAGGGACATACCAATTTTCCCCCTCAAAAACAGATTACATTGAGCACATGTCTTTGCTCTAAAACAGAGTACCTATAATGTCCTGGATCTACAATCACTAATAAGTTACCAGCATATCACATAACATAGATAAAAACTCCCACTATTTCCATTATGGAAACAATTAGCACTGCAATTTGGCACCCATGCACAGTTTCAATCAAAGATTAATTCCCAAACCCAGCTAATGAAGATGACTGCCAGGATAGGCCCACCTGCTGACTGCCCATTAGCCTTGTGCCCAACTACATGGGTACATTTAAACTAGATGTGACATATTGAAAGGGAAGTTTAAAAATAGCCTGTTTTATATTGCAGAATGTGGACAAGCCAGTGTTTAATAAATGTTTGATCAGCTGCAAATTTATCTTAAATGCACTGTTAAAATTAGTTTCAAGGCTAAGCTGTCTTCTAACATTACAGTTTTTAGTGGAAAAGAAATAAAATAAAATTATATCAAAGACAGAGTACTTAAATATCAATAAAAGATCAGATTTAAGACCCACAGCTATATAATGTCAGTTATGGATCTTTTCTCTTTGTTTTTAAAATGTGACTACTTCTCCCCTGCTCAGTTTCAAATATTGTAGTGACATTAGAATTAGAACTACAACCTAACTTCCCTACTGAATTTTTAAAGTAACAACTGGTTCTTCAAGTTGTGTAGCAGATTGCTATTATAATACAACATCCCATTTCATTGGGTTTTTGGTCTGAATGAATCCAGTATTCTCATGAGTAAAACTCTGCTCATGGAACATTCTCTCTAGAGGAAGCAAGCATGCAATTTTCATACATTTTCCTTCTCCCAGAAAGCTGCTTCAAAGGTCTGGGTGACACTAAAATTCTGTGGTAGGAGCAGAGGAGATAAATCACTTCTCAATTAAAATGTGTTGCTACTCTTCTTCCTCTAGCAGGAGTCTCTGCTGGATCTTAGCTTCATCTAAGGCCACTAGATATAATGAACATATGATATATTTAATAAAATAAACAACAATATATCATTCACATATTTATATTACTAAACAAATCAGAAATGCAACAGTTCTGTCTTAAAAACGTTTTGACCAATTTTTAGTTGGCTTCGCTCTTGAACCTAAAGTTCTTCTTGCCTTGGAGCTCTGACGATTGGTCAGAGCAAACTAGAAAGATATGTACCCATCATATTATGCCAAAATTGCAGTTTACTAATTAACAACAAACTAAGTGTATTCAAAGTGTGCCTTCCTGTTCTAATATAAATCATGAGTTACTCACAAACTCTATTCACATATCACACTAAACCAAAACCACATTATGACTTAGTGTATGTGTGAATCTAAACTCTACAATCTCTTTCACTTACACACAAAAACACAACACTGATTTTTCATAGCAAGCAAACCTGAATATTTGAGTTTTTTAAAAATGGATTTTACAAATGGTAATTTAACTTAAAATATTCCCTTTTTAAGTAGGCATTCATATGTGCACAGTATCCAGGAGAGACTTTGTCCAAGCACAAACTCAAATCACTAACTCTACTATCACTATCACTAATAGAAGCCAGATCAAACAGTCAGAACGTAAATATGTATATTATTATACAACTCCAAAGTCTTCACATCAATTAATTATTAATTATTCCTTTTAATTTGTTAATTATTGATTGATTATTCCTTTTGTTAATTCAAGTAACAAATTTAATACATGCAGGTTTTCCTAAGATAACTCATGTTAGAAAATAACAAGCTTCTATTGAAATAGTCCTTGCTTAATGACCCTAATTGGGACTGGCAACTCTGCTGCTAAGCAAAGCAGTTGCTAAGTGGGAAATCACATGACCATGACTGTGCTTTCTGGCTGGAAAGAGACAAGACAATCAGTTTCACACCTTCGGCTTTTGTTTGTCTCCTAACTACTCCCCGCCCTTAGGAATGCTCGAGTGCCTGATTATTGTCTTGTACACATGGAAAGCAATGCGATTGCGCTGGCAGCCTGGGGCTGGGAGCTGCAGGCAGGCTATGCAAACAGCTTACTCTCTTGAAATCTCTTTCTCTCCAATCTCTGCACTCTGTGAGGTGGCAGGGGGCAGGAGAAAGAAAGCAAGTGATTTCTGTAGGCAATCTCTCCTTTGCCTGACCCTTTCCTGTTGCCGGCGCGATCGCATTGCTTTCGATGTGTAGAAGAGCAAACTCCTTACTCTCTTCAAATCTCTTCCTCTCCAATCTCTCTGCTCTGCAGGGGTGGGGAGGGTCAGGCAAAGGAGAGATTGCCTGCAGAAATCACTTTTTTTTTCTCTCCCCCACCCTGCAACTGTGGAATGTGGCAGTATGAAAACATAGTAAATAAATAAAATTTATGGCAATGAGTTCTTTCTAGTCCATACTGTGGAAATCTGGAAGTTCATTAACTTTCCAAGTGCCTTCTATACATATTTATATTTATTTTCCAACCTAGTTGATAATCTGCTGGAATAAACATATTAAATCAATTTAGCCATAATAGAGGATGTCTGAGAATTAGTTTTCTGTTACTCAATTAATGAATTTTAAGTAAAAGAAAAAGCATGAACATAGAAAGATACATGCATAAGTATTTTCAGATGGTAAAAAAGGTAAAGGTTTTCCCCTGCACAGTCGTGTCCGACTCTAGGGGGCGGTACTCATCTCCGTTTCTTAGCCGAAGAGCCAGCACTGTCCGAAGACGCTTCCGTGGTCATGTGGCCGGCATGACGCACGCGGAACGCTGTTACCATCCCACGGAAGTCGTACCTATTTATCTACTTGCATTTGCATGCTTTCGAATTGCTAGGTTGGCAAGAATTTTCAGATGAACAATGTAAAATTCAAACTAAAAATGTTAAATCTTCAATACTATATTTTTACAAATGCAAAAAGTAAACATAAAACATACTGTAGGTCTAAATCTGTCTAGGAAATCACATGTATTTTAGCAATGAAAAGGAGGGATAGAGAATATGGCGAGGGAGGAATTTTTGGAAAGAAGAAAGTATTACAATTAGACCAAAGTACTGAAAGGCAAGATAATCATATGGCACACAATGAAGTGTGCAGGGTATATCTTTCCATGTTTTTTTTATTTCCTTTCACTTAAAAAAAACCCCAAACCCTCTTGAATCTCTCTCTCTTAATTGCACATTATTGGATTTCTCAGAAAAGCTGAAGGCAAATTTCTGCAAAAGCTGAATTATAGCCTGCTAGTAAGGTATAAGCTTATTGGTTTAATTGAGCAAGTTAAGTTATATTTTCCACAAATAGAATAAAAATCAACACTAAAGATTAAAGACTCCCCTCAAGTCAAACATGACTCATAGTATTCACATGGTGTAATGGTATGTGGGAATGACCTTGGGAGACAGGAGAAAGAGCCACAGCCTAGACAACAGTCAGATAAGCAGCAGCTGAGTCTGTAGAAGGAATGGGGACGTGGCAAACATCTCAGAAGGGACCCTCCCTAGTTTCTTGGACTGTACAGGCGAGGGGGGGAGGGATGTACTTTCAGACTTGCAAGATTCTGTTTATGTAACCTACAATAAAGATAGAGTTAGTACTCCTGTGTGTGCTTCTTGTCTGGACTACCTCAAAGGACTGACACATGGACATGTCCATCTATTTATATACTGTAAATTAAATAACAACAACAGTAATAGTAATAATAGTTATATAAAGCTAAACCACCTTATATAAAAACTATACCTCTCATGGCTGTTGTGGGTCTTCCGGGCTGTGTGGCCGTGTTCTGGAAGTTACACCCACCAGAATTCCGGTGGAAGATATCATTGCCAATGTGGAATCAGCCATTCACCAACGGCCGGAGGAAGAAACAGAAGAAATAAGGGGTGAAGTGGCAAGAATCCTAAGGAAAGCAAAGCCCCCCACCAGCAACATTACTAAGAAGGAGAGAAACACCATAGAGACCCTCAATTCGGACCCAAACATCATCATCCTTCCAGCGGACAAAGGCAATGCCACAGTAATTATGAACACATATGAATACAAAGACAAAATCAGAGAACTACTAGACCCCACCACATACAGAACAATAAGACGGGATCCGACCAACAAAATCATGAAGCAAAGCAACACACTGATAAAGAGCTCCTCCCTGCATCCCAACGTACTACAACATATTTGCAAGACAGAAGCTCTCTCACCAAGACTATACGGACTCCCCAAAATCCACAAAGACTCGATCCCACTCAGACCCATTGTAAGTTCCATTGGCTCCCCGACATATGAATTATCCAAACATTTGGCAACCCTTTTACAGACCCACATCGGACAGACTCCATCACACATCAAAGACTCAGGACACTTCATCAACAAAATCAGCACCCTAAAACTCAACCACACAGACAAACTGGTCAGCTTTGACGTGGTATCCCTGTTTACCAAGGTACCAGTAAGGGACACCCTGGCACTCATCAAGCAAATCTTCCCAGAAGACATTACAGCTTTATTTCAACACTGCCTAACAACTAGTTACTTTCAATGGGAGAATGAGTTCTACGAACAGATGGATGGCGTTGCCATGGGAAGTCCCCTGAGCCCAGTCATAGCAAACTTTTACATGGAACACTTTGAAAAACAGGCTTTGGAATCGGCACCCATTACACCAACAGTCTGGTTCCGGTTCGTGGATGACACCTTCGCAATTTAGAGTCATACTGAAGAAGAACTGGAGAAATTTCTGGACCACCTAAACGGCATCCACCCCAATATACAATTCACCATGGAAAAAGAAACTGATGGCAAACTTCCATTTTTAGATACGCTGGTCATACGCAAACCAGACCTCAAACTAGGACACAAACCCACCCATACAGACCGGTATCTGCACAAAAATTCCAATCACCACCCACGACAAAAGAGAGGCATGATCAAAACCTTGGTGGATCGTGCTAATCGAAACTGTGAAACCCAATTTCTCAACAATGAACTTAAGCCATCTGAATTGGGTCCTACAGGCGAATGGCTATTCCAAGAATGAAATAAAAAGAGCCATCAAACCAAGAAAACAACATCCAACTGAAGAAAAACAGCCCCCCACAAACAAAGTATTCCTGCCCTATATCAAAGGAGTCACTGACCGCATGGGAAAACTGATGGAAAAACACAACTTTCAAACAGTCTTCAGACCCACCAGGAAAATACAACAAATGCTAAAATCAGCTAAAGACAAAAGGGAACCCCGCACCGCTGCAGGAGTATACAGCGTACCATGCAGCTGCGGACAAGTATACATCGGAACCACAAAACGAAGCATTCACACCAGGATAAAAGAACACGAAAGACACTGCAGACTACAGCAACCGGAAAAATCTTCAGTAGCTGAACATGCTCTCAAGCAAACGGGACACAAAATCCTATTTGAAAACACAGAAATACTGGACAACACCAAAAGCCACTACACCAGATTATACAGAGAAGCCATTGAAATTCACAAACACCAGCACAGTTACAATAAAAAAGAAGAAAGTCTAAAAATTAGCAAAACCTGGCTACCAGTCCTGAAAAACACAGCCTGCAAAAGGTCAACGAACTCAGTCCAACCACCAGGACATGGGAATACTTCTCACAATGAACATGCTAATCACGCTCATCAGCCACTCGTTAACATTTCAACACAACAAAAAAAACCACCTAATATCCTATAACTTAGCTCTATAAATAGAAAACAAACAAAACATTGCCACACTACCTGGGCACAGAGATTTCGCTTCTGTCTGTGCTCCTGCCCTCTGAAGATGCTGGTCACAGATGCTGGCGAAACGTTAGGAACCACAACTTCCAGAACACGGCCACACAGCCCGGAAGACCCACAACAGCCATCGAACTCCGGCCGTGAAAGCCTTCGACAATACATTATACCTCTCATATTTACATGTGGATATAGATTCAGATTCAGACTAAGATTTTCAATGTGTTGCACTTTTATAAACATTTATACAGTCAGGATGTAAAGGAAGAAAAGTTTTGGGCATCTTAGAAAAACAAACTGCTTTTATGAAAATGCTTTTTATTTTGGATTATATCATAATGAAATTTCTCAGTCTTGACTATAATCTCTTGCAGCTTTTTGCTCAGAAGCTGAAGAGAGATCAATAGACATGGTCCGCAAGTACCTGCACTTGGATTGCCTTTATCTCAGAAATAAAATGTTTGTCCATTAGACAAATACTTTAAACTATGGTTCTGTCTCTGTCAAGAATGCCAAGTCAACACAAATCAATTTTTTAAAAAATCAAATCAGTTAATATTTCTGTCCTAAGGACTTCTTGCTATATAGTCTTCTGAGCCACAAATGACAGGGAAATGTAGTCTCAGAAGATCTGAAAGCTGTTCATTTTGCACTCTGCCTGTGCCAAAAAGCAAGTTTCTCTGAAATGAAGAGCTGCAATTCATATATAAACAGAATGATTTTAGCTAAGTATTTTAAAAACAATTTAATACGCAATATTTCTTTTTACAGAAAAAACTGACTTCCATTTCTCCTTCAAAATCTGTACAGGGGCTTCTTTGTTTCAATCTTTTTAGTTTTTATGTATATTTTGAAAATGTTTTAATAAAGCTCTTTTTTAAAAAAATCTGTACAGGGGCCTGTATTTAGAACTGCCCTTCACTCACAAACACCAATTAGTTGATGAGCCCCCATCATCATGACCTTATCAAGCAAAACAATGCCAGAAACATTTCAATTAAGACGCAAACAAAGAAGTTGTTCACAGTATCCACAGAAGATAGGAAGGGTGCAGTCCTAAACTCACTACCCTGAAATTAAGCTGTATTGAATTAGCTTACTCCTAAGAAAACAAACCCACTGAGTTTTTGCTGCCTGAGAAAAAGATGGGTGGAAGTCGAGATTAAAGCTGGAGTTCTAAATAACATCAGAAAGAATTCTGGAATTTTGAGATCAGGATTTCAAGCTGATCATTTAGCAATGATCTTCAGCGATGGCACAGTTATGACAAAATATTCCTCATCACCTACTGTACCCTTTCATGCTTACTTTTGTAACTTGATGTAAAGTGATCAAAGTCCCTTTGATCACTTGCATATTCCCCATGTCTTCCCTTAAGTATACGGAGGGTGGAATTGACCAATACAAATATTATGTTTACCTTCCTGGACTCATGTATTTTAACTTCCCAACTTTAAGATCTTCATCTGAAGTCCTTTTCCAGACGTACCTGCCCAATGAGCCAAAGCAGGTGGCTACAAGGCTCTTTTCAGAGAGATTCATCTATCTGCTCCATACACTGTGTTCCTTTCAGCTTTGCATGAAGGCCTTTTTATTTTCCCTGGCTTTTTAAAACTTCAGTGTTTTACTGCTACTTATCACTGTGGTTTTTATGCTGCATTTAGTGCTATTATTATTACTGCTGCTTCTTTTTTTTTATCTTGCTTATTGTGCTGTTCTCTATGTTGTGTTCTATACTTTTTAACTGATTTATACACAACCTGATGAACTGCTGTTATTGAACAGTTAGCATTAGACAGAAACCAGTGTTGTGGTCCAAACTCATCCTCTTTTCCTGAGTAGCTACCCAACAGTTCTGCGGAAGCTGGCCAGTGAGTGCTTACCAGGCCAAAAAAGGTTTCCATACCTGTCAAAAAGCTACAATTAATCAGGATGCCTAGATAAAGTGTTCCTTAGAATCCTTCAAAGAGATTGGAATGGACATTTAGTAAGACGTGGTCTTCCTTTAGGACAACCTCTTCCAATTTAGTGTTTAATCAGGTAATAATTCCCCAAATCCAAGCTAGCACAGAACCATGGGGGCTAAATTAGAGACACTCCTTCCATTTCCTTCCTAATCTGTGCAACTTTGCATCTTTTCCCCAAATCAGGCAGTCTTAAGTATACTGTGTACCTTAGGCCAGAGTTTCCCAAACTTTTCATGTTGGTGACACACCTTTTAGGCATCCATCATTTTGCGACACAGTAATAACAGGGCTCCCCGGCCCACACGATTGGCTCCCGCCTACAAACCCTGCCCCCCGGCCCACATGATTGGCTCCCGCCTGCAATAAAGTAACTGCATTGAATAACCATGGTTTCCTGAATACACTCTAGTTGACTTCGCACCTGTTCAACTATGTTAAGAAATTTACACACCCAGGGGCTGGATTTGCCCAACAAGCTGAAGCAAAATCAAACCAACCACCTCACGGCTTAGCTTAGGGAAACGGCTAAGCCACTTTCCCTTCCTGCCCCAGGAAAGCCCAGCTTTACGGCCCCTTTCTCCACGCCCTTCCAGGTTCGTAGGAGGGGTGGCTGCATGCCCTGCTCCGGCTTACGGCGGCTGCCCCTGGGACTAGCAGAGTGGCTCCGCAACGCCTCCCCTCAGTCCCGCTGGGCTGCGGTTGCTATAGCACCCTCCGCCGCTGCGCCGTCTCCCTCCTCAGCCTCAACTTTCCCCTGTTACTGTAACAGCAAATTAAGGGGGCTTCAAAAGAACACAAGTAGGCAGGTGGACCAAAGCGCGCACGACACACACCACAACACTGCCGGCGACACAGTAGTGTGTCACGACACACAGTTTGGAAAGCTATGCCTTAGGCATATACTATATGAGAGCCAATTCGGAGTAGTGGTTAAAGACACCAGACACCAGACTGGGAGACTATGAGTTCTGCTCCTGCTGTAGACATGAAGCCAGCTGGATGACTTTGGGCCAGTTAGTATCTCTCAGCCCTAGGAAAAAGGCAGTGGGAAACCACTTCTGAAAATGTTGCAAAACTTAATTCCTTCTTCAAGGCCATCTCCGTACACCTTTACACTTTCCTCTACTATGAGGCCTTTGTGCTCATTAGCATTAGTGCATTGAAATGCTTGTTTTTGTCCCCCACATTTATCATTCATGGTTTGCTATAAAATGCAAAAACTGAAATGTTTATTTCAGCAGAAAACTCAATCAAAATGGAAATTTAAACATTTCTACCTGATAAAACTCACTCCCATCCCTATTTGGATATATTTGTGCTGAGAAGGTTGACATAGCAGCTAGGCCTGCTTGCACCTCATCAGGTTGAGTTGCAGATTTCCTGCAGCCTACATGGAAAAAATAGAAGAAACTCCTGGAAAAATGATCAGCATTCATTTTCTGTGCTTGCTTCCTCTTCTTTTATTACTATTCATTATTATTTTAGCTTTAATGCAGAGGATTATTTCACTATTTCACACTCCATTCTGACTAGGTTCAATAATAATAATAATAATAATAATAATAATAATAATAAACTTGTATGCTGCCTGACTTCCAATGACTTTGGGCAGCTTACAACAATCAAAGAAATTACAGCACCTTGAATTACACCCGGAAGCAAACTGGCAACCAATGCAGCTCACGGAGTAGAGGGGTTACATGGACATACCGAGACACACCTATCACTGCTCGTGCCACTGCATTCTGGACCAGCTGAAGTTTCCAGGTGGTCTTCAAGGGCAGCCCCGTGTAGAGCACATATGGTAACCTTCTGGCCTGTCCAAACAATGTTCCAATTCTGACTCTCTGGTAACCTGAACTGGCAAGAAGGATCAGAGTGGCCTGTTTGTGGGGTTTGAACAGAAAGCATAATTAGCATGCTCCTGCTAGTTAAGGCTAGAAACCAGGAGTCTGTGAGTTCTAGTCCCACCTTAGGCATGAAAGCCAGCTGGGTGACTTTGGGCCAGTCACTTTCTCTCAGCCCAACTCACCTCACAGGGTTGTTGTTGTGGGGAAAAGAGGAGGAGGAAGAAGTAATAGGTATGTTCCCCACCTTGAGTTATTTATAAAAATAATAAAGGTGGGATAGAAAATAAATAAATAAGTAAATAAGTAAATCACAGTACTGCAGTTCCCCCATGTATTTTTATCATTCTATAGATCAACAAGATCTTGGTCTGTCCAAATAGCTTTCCTATAATTAGCTGGGTGGATTGCAAAATCTTTAAATTTGATTATGCAATCCTTCAGATACTTGAGAGCCTATTTTTCCCAGTTACATTTGGTAATTGTGAACAAGCTCCCCAGATATATCTAATGATAAAATGGGTACCTCCTTTTGTCAGAAGAATGATCGAAAAAACTCCTGCTTTTGACTCCTGGTGCCTGGACTAGTCCCTGCAGTTTTCTTGGCAAGATTTTTCAGAAGTGGTTTGCCATGGCCTCCTTCCTAAGGCTGAGAAAGAATGATTGGCCCAAGGTCACCCAGCTGGCTTCATGCCTAAGGTGGGACTAGAACTCATGCTGTTTCTGGCCTGGTGCCTTAACCACCACACAAAACTGGCTCTCTGGTTTATTTATGTACTTACATTATATCTATGCCCAGCACTTGACTAGGCTCTGGGAAGGTTAAAACAAGATCTATTCTATAGCCCTGGGAGATCCAAAGTCTGTTAGTGTCGCCTCAGTGCTAATCTGCTATGAGAACCAGTAGGATAAACAACAGCACAAGGTATCAAAATATATAAGGCTACAAACAAAATTAAAGGAACAGAGGAGACTCTCAAACAAAACTGAGAAAATGTGGGGTGCCGCTTTTGCAGATAAAAGTAAGACCTATCCACTTACTTCAATAAGTGCACTATCGATGCTAGATAGCAGCGATACAAGAGAATGACTGGCCCAAGGTCACTCACCTGGGTTTGTGGCTAAAGTGAGACTAGAACTCACAGTCTTCCAGTTTCTAACCTGGTGCCTTAACCACTACACCAAGTTGGCTCTCGTTCCAAACATACATGCAGTTTTTTATAAAATGTCCTGTGAAGCAACCTCTACTACCAAAAAATGCATTGGGAAAGGAGTTAGAGATAAGAACAAAAGCTGTGAACTGAATCTCATAATGTGTCCATGTACTCTTGTTACAAATATCACACTCTTTATTTTCTCATCCCTTTAATTTTGTTAACATATGGGAGGAGATGTTGGAGGCCCTAGCACATAAGACACAGATTTAGCATGAGCCTCCTCAAACCCAGTTGCTCTTTAGATGTCAAGCAAAGCTAATTCAAATAAATAATCTCATTTATATATGGATTATGTTTATCTATACATCTTGAGTTTGATCCCATAAAGAATAATAAGCTGAATAGTCCAAAGATTACACACACTCACTTTTAGAGTTGTATACAATGACATTCACTCTAGATTGAAAGGTGACATGCCGATAATATTTCCAAATAACATGAATTATACCACCTCTATGAAATACAGTTCATACTTGAGACAAGAAAGGACAATCCGGTGGACAGTAATCCAGAAAAAGTGCTGTGAACTGCAACATGAGAAGATGATAATTAATCAAACCAAGTATTAGAAATTACTGTTAAAGTTAGGGTAAGTTTGTGTCAGTACATTGCATACATGTTCTAATTGCATTGAATGTTGCATTGCAAAGTTATTTCTAGATTAGAAATCCTAGCTTGCATAGAATAGTGTGAGCATACTCAGGATAACTCTTGGCTTTGGTTGCACTTATGGCATACTGGCCAAAATATGCACAAACTGACTAGAATGGTCCTTACTTTCAGCAGGGAATGTTGCATGTGGACAGACATGACTAAGCCAAATAACCTAGTCTACAACTTCTGTAACACTGTAAAAGTGTTATGTGTGAAAGCCTTGATTGATCAAAGCTATCATGGGTGGTAAGGGGCGTGGTGGCTCAGCGGGTAAGATGCCAGGCTTGTCGATCGGAAGATCGCAAGTTTGGAGGTTCGAATCCCTAGCCCCGCGTGACGGAGTGAGCTCCCGCACTAGCTCCAGCTCTTGCCAACCTAGCAATTCGAAAGCATGCAAATGCAAGTAGATGAATAGGTACCACTTCGGTGGGTAGGTAACAGCATTCCGCGTGCGTCATGCCGGCCACATGACCGTGGAAGCGTCTTCGGACAACGCTGGCTCTTCGGCTAAGAAACAGAGATGAGCACCGGCCCCTGGAGTCGGACACGACTGCACAAATGTGCGGGGGGAACCTTTACCTTTTTATCATGGGTGGTAGAGGTCAACACCAATAGTGATGACTGTTTACAAAACTAAACAATAGGATATACTCTGAGAACTAATTGAACGTTCAGTAACAAGTATATTTCCTCGTTAACAGACACGGCTACATGATCTTTCCTGAATTGCTTTCTGTTCATCTTTTATATCCAACTGAGAACTAGATGATTTTTCTTTTTAAGAAGGTGAGGTGCTCAGTTTAGGAGGGAGAGAGAGTTAGTCTGTAGTTCAAGTATGCCTTTGCCAGGAGTCCTTTCAGAAGAAGCTTTTTTCCTTTGTCTTTTTGGAGAGTAATGTTTCTTTTTTTCTCTCTCTCTTGCTTTCCAGCTTCACAGGTTTTTTTGTTTTTTTTATGACTATTGAATTTCTTATATTCTGATACTTGATGTTGTTATTACTTTTATTCAAAACAGCAATATTCATTAAATCTTATGCTTTTCTCTTCTGAATGTGTTATTTCGATAAAAAAGAATAAGCTGGGAATAATACCACATATTTTTATTTATTTTTTTAGCACAAGCTGGGTCCTTCCAATATAAAACCACAGTGCATTCATTATTAGTACAATTATGTCATTACTTGGTACCCAGGCATGGCAAAGGTCTGAGAAGTATATCTGAGAGGAAAAAGACTTTTTAACAAATTAAAAATGTTGATGCCTGAAGTAGGCTATTTTTGTTTTTGTTTTCTAAAAAACGCACATACTTCCTGATGAAAAACATTTACTTACTTTACTTAGTGTAAAGTACAAGTCTGGGAGAGTAGTCTACCAGCTTTAGAGGCATCTTTTGAAGCAGAATGAACTCCAGAAAATTGAGGGGTTCTTTTCACAAATTGATTGGATGACCTTATTATCCGCTTAGGACTTGAGCTTCTTTTGCTTCAGCAAGGCCTGGTAGGATTTTTTCAAGTCAGGTACCATAGCTGTCAAACGAGAGCCATTAACGTTTCTAGAGGCTCTTTCAACTTAAATTACAAAGTAGTTTAAACTTTATTTTGACACATTCCTGGTCATACCAAAGCTTAGATTTATGCTTAGCTCTCTATATTTAAAGCTTTATTAAATTTTTCAACATATGGGTAAAAACTAAAAAGCATGAAACAAAAAACCTACAAAGAAAGAAAAAGAAACTAAAATGTGTGAAAATACAAAGAAGACTACTACAGAGTGACTTCCAACTTTCTACAGCAAAGATATACATATTTGTGCTTAACTCTAAAGCTGGAGCTTCAACTATTAAAGAGGTTGGATGATGCGAATCATTTTGCTGAAAACATACATAATGCTTTCCTCGCATCCTTTGCATCTTAAATAGTACAGCAAAGTTGGAAATAGGGGAATCAAGGAGCTGGTTAACAGAGCTTTCCAATTTATTACACCATTTAAGGGGGGGCACTATCCAGTAAACTTTCATTCATGCAGGTATATCGTAAGCAGCTGGTGAGGGTTTTATAAGCTAATTTAACAGACAGAAACAAATGGACACTATACAGACCAAATTCAGTACAGTAAATCAGTGATTCTATTAACTAGGTGGGGAGGAATAACACATATTTGATAGTACTGATGCTCCTATTTCCCTGTAAGTGAATTCTCCCTTCAAGGTGCCCTTCAACTGAACCAATTAAAATAAGCAAATCAAATTTGGTAACCAATTGGACCAGCTGCCATCTCCCAAAATTGATACCCATATCCTCAAGTGATAAGGCCCAGCAAAGGACAAAGAATTTGGTTGTAGACATTCTCTGTTGAGAATGTAAGGTTTCATCATTAGGGCCCAATCTGGCATTAAAATCACTAGCAAAAATTGGCACAGTATCAGCAAATCCAATAAATATATTGAGATGTTCCAGCTATCATTAATCTGATCCAATAAATTATGGGGAGAGAAGTAAGTACTGATTATTAAGACACACTAGTTACCAACTTTCAAATTAAAGGCTACTGCTGAATGATCACACATTAAAATGATAAGATCATTTATCCCACCCTTCAGACTGGCGTGTGGAGAATATGAAGCTTAACCATTGAAGTGTAGTATCTCTCACTCCCACTCTTGGGAATCAGCGAACTAAAATGGACAGGAATGGGAGAATTTAATTCAGGAGACCATTATATATACTACTGTGGGCAAGAATCCCTGAGAAGAAATGGAGTAGCTCTCATAGTCAATAAAAGAGTGGGAAAGGCAGTACTGGGGTACAATCTCAAAAACGACAGAATGCTTTCAGTTCGAATCCAAGGCAAACCATTCAACATCACAGTGATCCAGGTCTATGCCCCAACCACTGATGCCGAAGAAGCTGAAGTTGACCGGTTCTATGAAGACCTACAACACCTTCTAGAACTAACACCAAAAAAAATATGTCCTTTTCATCATAGGGGACTGGAATGCTAAAGTAGGAAGTCAAAAAATAACCGGAATAACAGGCAAGTTCGGCCTCGGAGTACAAAATGAAGCAGGGCAAAGGCTAATAGAGTTTTGTCAAGAGAACACGCTGGTCATAGCAAACACTCTTTTCCAACAACACAAGAGACGACTCTACACATGGACATCACCAGATGGTCAATACCAAAATCAGATTGATTATATACTTTGCAGCCAAAGATGGAGAAGCTCTATACAATCAGCAAAAACAAGACCTGGAGCTGACTGTGGCTCAGATCATGAGCTTCTTATCGCAAAATTTAGGCTTAAATTGAAGAACGTAGAGAAAACCACTAGACCACTCAGGTATGACCTAAATCATATCCCTTATGAATATACAGTGGAGGTGAGGAATAGATTTAAAGGATTAGATCTGGTAGACAGAGTGCCTGAAGAACTATGGATGGAGGTTCGTAACATTGTACAGGAGGCAGCAACTAAAACCATCCCAAAGAAAAAGAAATGCAAGAAAGCAAAGTGGCTGACTGATGAGGCTTTACAAATAGCTGAGGAAAGAAGGGAAGCAAAAGGCAAGGGAGAAAGGGAAAGATATAAACAACTGAATGCAGAATTCCAGAGAATAGCAAGGAGAGATAAGAAGGCCTTCTTAAATGAACAATGCAAAGAAATCGAGGAAAACAATAGAATGGGGAAGACTAGAGATCTCTTCAAGAAAATCTGAGATATCATGGGAACGTTTTGTGCAAAGATGGGCATGATAAAGGACAAAAAAGGCAGGGACCTAACAGAAGCAGAAGAGATTAAGAAGAGGTGGCAAGAATACACAGAAGAACTATACAAGAAAGATCTTAATCTCCCTGATAAATACGATGGTGTGGTCACTGACCTTGAGCCGGACATCCTAGAGAGTGAAGTCAAGTGGGCCTTAGGAAGCATTACTAACAACAAAGCTAGCGGAGAAGACAGTATCCCAGCTGAGCTATTTAAAATCCTAAAAGATGATGCTGTTAAAGTGCTGCACTCAATATGCCAACAAATTTGGAAAACTCAACAGTGGCCACAGGATTGGAAAAGGTCAGTTTACGTTCCAATTCCAAAGAAGGGCAATGCCAAAGAATGTTCAAACTACCGTACAATTGCGCTCATTTCACATGCTAGCAAGGTTATGCTCAAAGTCCTACAAGCTAGGCTTCAGCAGTATGTGAACCGAGAACTACCAGAAGTGCAAGCTGGGTTTCGAAGAGGCAGAGGAACTAGAGATCAGATTGCCAACATTCGCTGGATCATGGAAAAAGCAAGAGAATTCCAGAAAAACATCTGCTTCATTGACTATGCTAAAGCCTTTGATTGTGTGGATCACAACAAACTGTGGCAAAGTCTTAAAGAGATGGGAGTACCAGACCACCTTACCTGTCTCCTGAGAAACCTGTATGCAGGTCAAGAAGCAACAGTTAGAACCGGACATGGAACAACCAACTGGTTCAAAATTGGGAAAGGAGTACGACAAGGCTGTATATTATCACTCTGCTTATTTAACTTATATGCAGAGTACATAATGAGAAATGCCGGGCTGGATGAATCACAAGCCGGAGTTAAGATTGCCGGGAGAAATATCAACAACCTCAGATATGCAGACGATACCACCCTAATGGCAGAAAGTGAAGAGGAACTAAAGAGCCTCTTGATGAGGGTGAAAGAGGAGAGTGCAAAAGCTGGCTTGAAACTCAACATTAATAAAACCCAGATCATGGCATCTGGTCCCATCACTTCCTGGCAAATAGAAGGGGAAGAAATGGAAGCAGTGACAGATTTCATTTTCTTGGGCTCCAAGATCACCGCAGACGGTGACTGCAGCCATGAAATTAAAAGACGCTTGCTCCTTGGGAGGAAAGCTATGGCAAACCTAGACAGCATATTAAAAAGCAGAGACATCAGCTTGCCGACAAAGGTCCGTATAGTTAAAGCTATGGTTTTTCCAGTAGTAATGTATGGCTGTGAGAGTTGGACCATAAGGAAGGCTGAGTGCCGAAGAATTGATGCTTTCGAACTGTGGTGCTGGAGAAGACTCTTGAGAGTCCCTTGGACTGCAAGGAGGTCAAACCAGTCAATCCTAAAGGAAATCAACCCTGACTGCTCATTGGAAGGACAGATGTTGAAGCTGAAGCTCAAATACTTTGGCCACCTAATGCGAAGAGAGGACTCACTGGAAAAGACCCTGATGCTGGGAAAGACTGAAGGCAAAAGAAGGGGACGGCAGAGGATGAGATGGTTAGATAGCATCACCGATGTAATGAACATGAATTTGAGTAAACTCCGAGAGACAGTGGAGGACAGGAAGGCCTGGCGTGCTATGGTCCATGAGGTCACGAAGAGTCGGACACGACTAAACGACTGAACAACAACAACAACAAATCTCTCACTCCCATGTCTCTTGCAAGAGTATCAAATTTGTCCAACAGGCAAGTGTCACCACCCTTTTACATTCCAGATCTGGTGAGTATCCAACAGTCATTCAGCATGACATACTTCCAGGTTGATGAATGTAACGGACCAAAAAAAAAGTTCATTGCCCTCAAAATCATGGGCATCTTGGGCTACAAACTAAGGCTATTTCTTTGTTTATAGTACACATCTTAGGACTTTAGGTCTAGCTTCTTGCCAGGTGTTTTCTTTCCCTGAGATTTAGGATAAGGTCTTCCTCAGGCTTATGTCTTCACTGTTGAGATCCTGAGTGGAATATGCTCTAACAGTGCACCAAATCCTTATCAGTATCAGACAATTTATAATCTGTATGGGGAAATGTGGGGCTGATCTAGAGTGGGGACTACAGGATCAACCCCACTAAGGTCACATTAACATCTGACACTAACCCAATAGGGCTTTAAGAGAAGCAAGATTTGTGTGCAGCCTTGTCAAGTCTTGCTTTAAAGCGTCTAGTCTTTGGAGATTTTATTTTATTTTATTATATTATTATTATTATTATTATTATTATTATTTTATTATTTTAATTTTAATTTTATTTTATTTTATTTTAATTTTATTTATTTATTTATTTATTTTATTATTTTTTATTATTTTATTTTATTGTATTATTTTATTGTATTATTTTATTTTTTATTTTATTTTATTTTATTATTTTATTTTATTTTATTTTATTTTATTTTATTTTATTTTATTTTATTTTATTTTATTTTATTTTATTTTATTTTATTTTATTTTATTTTATTATTTTATTTTAATCCTGCCCTTATTATTTTTATAAATAACTCAAGGCGGCGAACAAACCCAATACTCCTTCCTCCTCCTAATTTCACTCTATTCCAGCTTCAGCAGCTAACCAAAAGCATTCTTTAAGGAGACTTCCTCAGGGAAATATTCAGAAAAGGGCATTTCTTAAAAGTCCTTTAAAACTAACCTTACTTCTTCCTTTCAAGGTTGACTTACCTGACTCCCTAGAGTTATGAGAAGAAGAGACCTCACTGCTTCTGGATACAGTGGAAATATGTCAGGATTTCATTTTGAGTAACAGTGGTCTTTTGCCAGCAACTTGGAAGACCTGGCTTGGAAAATATTTAAAAGGACACTAGGAATGTTTTTATGCCAAGGAGCATTGAGGGAATAATTAAATATTTTAAACTTTAATAACATTTACATCTATCATAGATCCTTGGAAGCCAATCTGGCTTTTTGAGGTCTATGTGGGACATTAGGGTATGCAAGAGCTGACTAAGAGAAGAAGTAAATGCATGGTAAGAGGATCATCTTACATCATGAGTCCCTCCTTTAGGGGAAGATGGGCGGTGATAGAAATTTGATAGATAGATAAATAAATAAATAAATAAATCTTCCTTTATGTTGTTATTTTTCTGGATTAAAAGCACTGTTTGCGCAGGGTGCAGAATACAGGCAAGAGGAAACCTTGTGACTATGCATCTGAAGAATCTCTCTATTTCATGAGTTAGCAGGAATCAGTATTTCTTTCAACAAGCCAGTTGAGGTCCTTTCTGCCAGAGGTTCCAGACTTCTCTCCTGCCTGCCTTTCAAAATAACACTTGAGAGAAGGTTGGAGTTTCTTTGGTGTCTAGCAGCTTTGCCGAGATTAGTTTGAATGTCAGCTATCAATAAACACAAAATCCATTGAAGGAGATTTGATCAAATAACTCTTGGACATGTCATCATTTGTTAAATTCATGTCAGCCCTTCAAGGAAAACCAGGTGAAGCAATATCCACCACAGGGATTCCAGGAATGCTGCTTTATTGTTGTAGGGTATAATAACAGAATCTTGAAAGCCTACCCAAGTTTCTCTTTGTCCTATCTTATGCTAAATAAAATCAAGGTGGGGTTATTTTGAATGTCTTTCTCAAGCTTCCTTCAATCTCTGGACTGTGTAATCTCTAGTCCAAGCCCTTTCTTAATGGCTCTTTCACACCTTTCCAAGGTCAGTTCTAAATTCCTTTACAATTCAATGTCTGTGAAACCTTTGCATGATATACAAATTTACAAATGTGGGGGGGGATTGCCCTGTCCAGAGTTTTAACTGAATAGTTCAAATCTGTTGTTTAATAACGCTGGTTTAGTAGCCCAAATGGCCCTAGTTTAATAGCTCAAATGGATAGCCATAATTATCATTAGATGCTTTCTGTGGGTTTGGCTGTCCAGAAGTTGTTCTTAATCTCTTATCCTCCTCAATATTTTGAGTCAACAGAGCAAAGCAAATGAATAGGATGCTAAACCAATTGTAAGATCACATTACACTGCTGAAAATAAGAGAACAAGGGTTCTTTTAGAAAAAAAACTCAACCCAAACAATCAGTTAAAAGGCATATAAAACCAAAAACTTGAAAAGGATGAAAACCAAAGGCTGCTGTAATGCCCTGGTGAAGGCCCAGTGCATGATGATAATTGAAGCACTAGCAACACATTCTGAGAAAAAAAATGTGCAGATTCTCTGAATGAATATGATGCAGAAATAAAACATTATTCTGCTAGTAACATATATTGATTAGTGGAAATATAACATGGCATACAGAAAAAAATGATTAGGCTACTGGATGACACAAGAATGAGTGAGAATGTTGACTGTTGAGTATAGTGTGGCTTTATGCCAGATATTTGCTCTTCAATGGGTCACAGAGAAATGTATGAATGTGAGACTTTTCTTTTGCATTTTTTGGTTTAGAGAAAGTGTGAATTTGCATTAGTATGAAGTTAATGGTTGATTGCTGAATGAAGTAAGAGCAGAATATGACAGAAGTAAAGGATATATGAAAATAAATGAAATCTTTTTATTTATTTAATTTTTATCCCGCCTTTATTATTTTTATAAATAACTCAAGGCGGTGAACATCAAGCAAGGATAAGCCAAGGAAGTGTGATGTCCCACTGACGTTTGTTCGTTTATTTTATTTATTTATATTCATAGATCAAGGTAGTTGGGTTTTAAAATATACATGGAGTAAACAACTGTATGTTATGTGTAAATGGCAAAAAAATAGAGAAGCTAATATATGATTTGTGTACCTTGGTACACAATAAACATACCTTGGTAGTATGTTTATTAATAGATGGGGAAATTGATGGAGATATGTTAAGACATGCAAAGAGATAACAAAAATAGTATATATATTCTGTTGCAAGGAATAAATGTTTGTCAAAGGAAGCTAAAATGGCTGTATATAAGAGCATGCTTTTGCCCACTCTCCATATCCAACTAAGAATTGGATATGTCAGGAGAAACCAAATTGAATATAAAGGGAATAGGCTACTTAAGAATTATGGGTAGTAAACAATGGAGAGATAAGATAAACACTGAGAAAGCACTGAATATGAGTGTCCAGGATGAAAAAAATATGTTGCGATGGTTTGGTTGTATAGAGAGAATGAATGAAGGTCTAACTGCAAAATAAATATACATGAATGAATGGAACAAGTGAAGAATAAATGAGTTGAAAGCAGAAGACTAAGAAAGCTGTGGCTGAATGAAGTTGATGAGATTCTGAAAAAAAGTGAAGTAAGAAATTTAAAGAACAAAAGGCAATGTATGCAGTGGGGGATAGACATGATGGCACCAATGATGCTTGCAAGGATAGAAAAGTATGGAGAGGCATAGTGAATAGTGTGAGTGAAAACTAATTTTAACCGTATTTCCTTCCCCCCCCTTACCTGATGATTTCAATTTCTTAGTTTACTATTACTCTCTTCTTTTCTATACTCTGCATAACATTGCTCGCCATGAAGCAAATACTTGATGCTACTTTAACTTTCTAAATAATCTTATATGTGATGGGTATGTATACATGTACAATATTATTTATAGAGTATTATGAAACTGAATTCAGATTCATCAACAATGATTTCCACAATTCTGCTAGGTTGCTTCATATGCAGTGATGTTATTTCATTTTATGCCAAAAACTGTTTCCTTAGAGATGAAAAAAAAATGACGCACAGTAAGACTTTTTTCCCTTACATAAGTTTAGGTAACCAGACATTATTCTACAAGAAGGAGGGATACCAAGCACACTCCAGAATAAGACTGTCTTCTTCATTTTAAAACTCTTATGCTATATCAGGCTATTCCTATATCCCTCCTTGAAATGGTTACTAATAATACAATAATTAAATTCCTAATGTTTGGTGGTCAGAAAGAGAATTCTGTAGAAATGATGAGGTCTTTCCTGCAATTGTAAAGCCATTAAAATGTCTTCTTTTCTTTTTGAAAACCATCTGTTCTTCTTTTTTTATGCTTCATTAGCCATGAACATGAGTGGCAAATGGTCTGCAGCGTTTGCGCTTCATTCTACCAGAACATAAACCCTGCTATAATTTTTATTGTTTAATTTCTAACAGAAGCAGAGAGGTGTTCTATACACAACAATGTACAACAACTGTATTTAACTAGAGCTTAAATTAATAGATGGCAATTCACAGGACAGGCTTGGGGATCTGGACGTGTGGCAGAGCCCATGGAATGGATGTTGCTTTGTTGTTGGTTGTTCTGATTTTATCTTGGTCGCTGATTGTGTGTGTGTGTGTTTATTGTTATATGTTTTATAGTGTTTTTAGCTGTTGTTTTTGTGGAGCTTTTAGCAGTTTAAAATCTGGACAAGTACTAGGGGGCAGCATAGAGTGAGTTTTCCATGTCTCCTTCCTGCCACTGAGTGGTAACCCTACCTATATGTGCACAAACATTCTCACTTACAGGTACCCATTCACATACATGACCACCCTACAGCCACATATCAGTCAAATACCTCCTCCCTCTCTTTGACTTGTTCTCACCCTCCAGCAATCTTGTAAATGTCCTTGTAAGAAAGGGGCAAGCAATCAGTCTTCTTTCTCTGCCCCTGAATTTCTGGTTATCCACTACTGCTACAAAAACATTAAATGATAAACTCTCTATCTCTGGATTGCTTGGCTTCATGCGGTTAATGGTAGCAGGAAACCAATGAACCATTTCCTACCAGCTGGCCAGAGAGACTAATAAGCAGGACTTCCTGAGGTTTTACAGGCTCCATGTTTTGTAGGCAGAATACAAAACCCTTAGGCCACAGATTGCTTACAGTATTCATGCTTTAAGACACTCTGCTGTTTAAAAGTTGAAGCAAGAATACATGTGATCAGAATTCCATAACCCAACCTGTGGTTACATTAATTCATAAATACTTTTAAGTGGGAGAGACATTAAACAACATGAAATGTCAAGGGAAACAGAAATAAATGTTAGATATATTGGGAAGGTTGAAGCCAAATGTGTTTGTTGAAGCTTGTGATCGGTTATGGCATTTAATCACATAAAGGAAGATTTCCCTTTTTAAGACAGCAATTCATACAGTACTAGATTCTAACAGGTCTATCTCAACAGTGTATTACTGAATACATTTTTGTCATTCAAGTTAATCTAAGTCACATCTCATGAAATATGTGTTATACTGGTATATCAACCCATGGCAAACAACAAGGCTTTGACTGTAAAAAAATAAACACACCAAATTTCCAAATGCAAGAAAAATCTTGTTATTTTCTCAGATGAAAAAGATATATCATAAAGAAAGTAGCTGAGGTTGTACATCTTTCAAATTATTTAAACTTTGGGGGGGGGGGGGAAAGACTCCATATAGGATCCCAGCTGCTATTAGTGGGATGAAAAGGGGAGTTCTATAGGTCTTAAATACTGTAAACTAGTATTTACTTTGGGAACTTTATGCTATATTCATATTTTACAATGAAGAAAAGTCCACCACAGAAATTGCCATACAATAATTAGGTGTCTAAGATGACCATGTCTAAGGCATAAATGTCAACAAAGTCAATGTAGAATAAGTTGTAAAGATTCACATACAATGCAAAATGTAACTGAGCTGATTATGCGGAGAGATTAGGAGTAGAAACATACCCACAAAGTCTTAAGGTCAAATGTCCATTTTACCCCCCCCCCTTTTTTTTTTTTTAAATCCATTCAATCATGTCCAATTCTCGGGGACTGCCTGGACAAGTCCCTGCAGTTTTCTTGGCAAGGTTTTTCAGAAGTGGTTTGCCATTGCCTCCTTCCTAGGGCTGAGAGAAAGTGACTAGCCCAAGGTCATCCAGCTGGCTTTGTGCCTAAGGCAGGACTAGAACTCACGGTCTCCCAGTTTCTAGCCTGGTGCCTTAACCACTACACCAAACTGGCTCTCTATTTTCACCCCTTAATGAGAAAAGTACATCTTCCAGCTACATTGAATTCTACGTGGAAAACAAACTGTCTAGTAATTGCAGCCAAATTTAAATATGTAAAGACAGTGGATTTTAGATTACAGAAACAAAAAAGACCAGTGCTCATCTCCGTTGGTTAGCCAAGGAGCCAGCGTTGTCCGAAGACGCTTCCACGGTCATGTGGCCACATGACACGCGCGGAACGCTGTTACCTACCCACCAAAGTGGTACCTATTTATCTACTTGCATTTGCATGCTTTCAAATTGCTAGGTTGGCAAGAGCTGGAGCTAGTGCGGGAGCTCACTCTGCATGCAGGACTAGGGATTCGAACCTCCGAACTTGCAATCTTCCAATCAACAAGCCTGGCGTCTTACCCACTGAGCCACCACGCCCCCTAATGAATAGAATACATACATATAATTACATACATAGGTAAAGGTAAAGGTCCCCCCCGCACATTTGTCTTACCTGCTGAGTCACCACGCCCCTTGAATTACATACATACTGTAGTAATATAATGCCTAACTCATCTATGTTGCTATTGATCTTTTTTTAAAAAAAAATCGTATTATTGTTGCTGTTGTGTAAGCTTTACACTGAGGTGAGGATTGAAGTGAGAAAGGTGAGATTCAAAATATCAAGAAAAATGAAAAATTAATTAAAAAACAAAACAGAGGAAAAAATGTGTCTATAAGAAAAAGCATTGAAGCAGTGCCAGGAGCCATTTTGGAGATAGCCACATAGGTCACACAAAATATGTGGCAGTTTTATCTATTTAAAGAGAGATACTTTGTTCATGCCCCCACACATTGCAAAGCACCTCTTTCAAATACTTCCCACATCACTAAAAAAAATTACAAATAAGACTCAGGAAAGAAAACAATTTGGTCTTTTATTTCACTCTCATAATGCTTTAAGCAATATTTCCATTCAAAAACAACTAGGAATATTTTTCTCTCCCTAAAACTACGACCAGAAATTATTCTTAATCTACCAAATTCACTTGGGACACTAAGAAAGACTAAAACTGCTGCTCGGCCTTAACAATCCTATTCTGCTCATGAGGTGAAAGGCAATGGACATCTGAACACAGCTTAGCAAATTGAGAGTAGGGAAGGAATTGCTAAAGCTTGGGATTGCTAAAGTTTGGGTAATTCCAAACAGACTAGTTTTTCTGAGATCTGGGGCTCAACCGAATCTTTTCATTTTTTTAAATTAAATCCTGACTCAGCAAAACTATAGGATGACAAATCTCTTCAGTGCAAAACCCTAACTACTTTGGAAGATCAATCCATGTTCAGGATTAGAAAAGGCTTTTACTACTGAATATGTCATTTAGAAGAAGAGTTAACATAAAACATATTTTGGAATAACATTCCTCCTCAGATTATTCATGACAACTGGAACATTTGTTCCTTATATTGTTGTTTCTCCTCCTCCTTGTGACATTTACATGTAGAAAGTGCTTAATCACATTGTCAAGTATTGTGAACAGGTTTGATTGAAAGCATACATTAGCTCATTCGAGGATTTATTTCAAGTACACAATTTAAAATAATCTTCAAATTCTTTAATAATCTGTTCCCTCCTTACTCAAATACCTCTTTAAAAAGTAAAAATTAATCCTCTATTTCAACAGTTTAATTTAAATTCTAGAACTTTGATCTTGGCTATTGTATTTGTCCCTTCATATTTTTAAGTGTATGTCTTAAATATGTACTCAGCGTTAATATTCACTTGAAAAATATATTACCTCTTACTTGTTTTTAAAGACTGGCTTTATCCATATTGATCAATACCTATTTCATCCCTTTTACCTAACCTATACCCTCAAAGCAGCTATTACTTATGATAAAACAAATATAATAACAATAATATTAATAAACAGCATTAATAAAAATCAGTATCTAAATCAAATTTTAAAAATCCACTTTAGTGGAATACATATCTAAACCATGTTGTTTTGGTATGACACCTTAAATGACCAAGACAGGAGGTTAATCAAGATTCATAGAACAAAAAATTCCAGAGTCTGAAACCATTGCTGGGAAGACACTGTTGTTCTTTCCTGTCCTCCATACATTAGACGTTGGTCAGAGCAGAAACAAGGTCTCTTCTAATGGTTTTAGTGTCTTGGTACATTCATATGGCATAGATGTTTTTTTAAAATATTCAGGTGCCATATCATTTATGCCTGTGAATATCAAAAGCAGTCGCTAAAATAGGATGTGGAAAGAGAGAGTAAGTTAGTTGCTTTTGAAAAGTACCATTTATATAGATAGGAGCTTGGTCATAATCATCAGGCTCCTATCTATACAAATTACGTTTTTCCAAAACAGAAATTTCCATAAATTCAAGGCCCTTTTATCTGCCTGGGCCAATAAAAGAAAGCTTGATGATTAAGCTGGTTGAAAATGTCATGAAAACCTTTGGAAGTGCACTGAGATGTATCAAGGAGAAGGCAGAAAAACATGAATGAGGTGTAAATTTAGCCCCAAATTCTTGGACGATGGACTAATCTTGCCTAAGAAGCTCCACTGAAGAAGACTACCAAACTGCTCAAGCTATTTTCAGGGCATTGCAGGGTACATAATTTGGGCCACAATCTTACATCCAATTACCTGAAAGTAAGCCACAATATAGGGGGTGTGGTGGCTCAGCGGCTAAGACGCCAGGCTTGTCGATCAGAAGATCGCAAGTTTGGAGGTTCGAATCCCTAGTCCCACGTGACGGAGTGAGCTCCCGCACTAGCCCCAGCTCTTGCCAACCTAGCAATTCGAAAGCATGCAAATGCAAGTAGATTAATAGGTACCACTTCGGTGGGTAGGTAACAGCGTTCCGCATGCGTCATGCCGGCCACATGACCGTGGAAGTGTCTTCGGACAATGCTGGCTCTTTGGCTAACAAACGGAGATGAGCACCGGCCCCTAGAGTCGGACATGACTGCACAAATGTGCGGGGGGAACCTTTACCTTTTTTTTTAAGCCACAATATAGGTTTATTTTCTATGTAGTCATGTGTAGTTATAGATCTGCAGGATGAGTTTAAGACATTTTCCAAAACATCAGTATGTCATACCTGGATTTCCTACATTGGTTTTTGTAAATATTTGCTTTTTTGTATTCTTTAACCATCACTGTTCTAGTTCAGGCCATTTGTTTGCCTGAATGTTGTTGTCAAAACTGTGTTTCATTGCATAGGCAGTACATTGTTCTTATTCTTTAAAATTAAAATGAATGGAAATCTATGGAGCAGAAGAGACCCCCATGCCAATCATTTCCCCCCTGGATCTACACTGCAAAGCAACTGCAACTATCAAAGACTTGGTACAACTGTTTCGTACTCTCCTGAGGTCTTCTGTGCCTCAGAGGAGGAGGTTTACAAAGCAGCCGCACCAAGCCTTTATGCCGTGGCTTCCTGAATTCAAGGAGTGGATCCAGAAGGGTGCATGACTTGCAATTGAAGCACCACACAGAATTTTCTGCATAGGCCTATATAGAATATGCCCCAGATACGATTTCCAAAATTTGTTGCTATTTCTATGCACTTTTTCTGAAATGAAAAAAATAATAATGAATATGGGAACTGGAGAAATGAGAATGCCCACAAATTCCTTTTTGTTGTTTATTCGTTCAGTCGTTTCCGACTCTTCGTGACTTCATGGACCAGCCCACGCCAGAGCTTTCTGTCGGCCGTCACCATCCCCAGCTCCCCAATGGTTGAGTCCGTCGCCTCCAGAATACCATCCATCCATCTTGCCCTTGGTCGGCCCCTCTTCCTTTTGCCTTCCACTTTTCCTAGCATCAGCTTCTTCTCCAGGGTATCCTGTCTTCTCATTATGTGGCCAAAGTACTTCAGTTTTGCCTTTAATATCATTCCCTCAAGTGAGCAGTCTGGCTTGATTTCCTGGAGTATGGACTGGTTTGATCTTCTTGCAGTCCAAGGCACTCTCAGAATTTTCCTCCAACACCACAGTTCAAAAGCATCTATCTTCCTTCACTCAGCCTTCCTTATGGTCCAGCTCTCGCAGCCATAGGTTACTACAGGAAATACCATTGCTTTAACTATGCGGACCTTTGTTGTCAGTGTGATGTCTCTGCTCTTAACTATTTTATCAAGATTTGCCATTGCTCTCCTCCCAAGAAGTAGACGTCTTCTGATTTCCTGGCTGCAGTCAGCGTCTGCAGTAATCTTTGCGCCTAGAAATACAAAGTCTGTCACTGCCTCCACTTTTTCTCCCTCTATTTGCCAGTCATCAATCAAGCTCGTTGCCATAATCTTGGTTTTTTTGAGGTTTAACTGCAACCCAGCTTTTGCACTTTCTTCTTTCACCTTCGTCATAAGGCTCCTCAACTCCTTCTCGCTTTCAGCCATCAAAGTGGTATCATCTGCATATCTGAGATTGTTAATGTTTCTTCCAGCGATTTTAACTCCAGCCTTGGATTCCTCAAGCCCAGCATGTCGCATGATGTGTTCTGCGTACAGGTTGAATAGGTAGGGTGAGAGTATACAACCCTGCCGTACTCCTTTCCCAATCTTAAACCAGTCCGTTGTTCCGTGCTCTGTTCTTACCGTTGCTACTTGGTCGTTATACAGATTCCTTAGGAGGCAGACAAGATGACTTGGTATCCCCATACCACCAAGAACTTGCCACAATTTGTTATGATCCACACAGTCAAAGGCTTTAGAATAGTCAATAAAACCGAAATAGATGTTTTTCTGAAATTCCCTGGCTTTCTCCATTATCCAGCGGATATTGGCAATTTGGTCTCTAGTTCCTCTGCCTTTTCTAAACCCAGCTTGTACATCTGGCAATTCTCGCTCCATGAATTGCTGGAGTCTACCTTGCAAGATCTTGAGCATTACCTTACTGGCATGTGAAAGAAGTGCCACTGTTCGATAGTTTGAACATTCTTTAGTGCTTCCCTTTTTTGGTATGGGGATATAAGTTGATTTTTTCCAATCTGATGGCCATTCTTGTGTTTTCCAAATTTGCTGGCATATGGCATGCATCACCTTAACAGCATCATCTTGCAAGATTTTAAACAGTTCAGCTGGGATACCATCGTCTCCTGCTGCCTTGTTATTAGCAATGCTTCTTAAGGCCCATTCAACCTCACTCTTCAGGATGTCTGGCTCTAACTCACTGACCACACCGTCAAAGCTATCTCCAATATTATTATCCTTCCTATACAGATCTTCCGTATATTCTTGCCACCTTTTCTTGATCTCTTCTGCTTCTGTTAGGTCCTTACCATCTTTGTTTTTGATCATACCCATTTTTGCCTGGAATTTACCTCCGATGTTTCTAATTTTCTGGAAGAGGTCTCTTGTCCTTCCTATTCTATTGTCTTCTTCCACTTCCGCACATTGCTTGTTTAAAAATAATTCCTTATCTCTTCTGGCTAACCTCTGGAATTTTGCATTTAATTGGGCATATCTCCCCCTATCACTGTTGCCTTTTGCTTTCCTTCTTTCTTGGGCTACTTCCAGTGATTCAGCAGACAGCCATCTTGCCTTCTTGGTTTTCTTTTTCTTTGGGACATTTTTTGTTGCCGCCTCCTGAACAATGTTGCGAACTTCTGTCCATAGTTCTTCTGGGACCCTATCTACTAAATCTAGTCCCTTAAATCTATTCTTCACCTCCACTGCATATTCCTTAGGAATATTAGTGAGCTCATATCTAACTGATCTGTGGGTCTTCCCTATTCTCTTTAGACTGATTCTAAATTTTGCAATAAGAAGTTCGTGATCTGAACTACAGTCAGCTCCAGGTCTTGTTTTTACCGACTGTATAGATGTCCGCCACCTTTGGCTGCAAAGGATGTAGTCAATCTGATTTCGGTGTCGACCATCTGGTGAAGTCCATGTATAAAGTCGTCTTTTAGGTTGTTGGAAGAGAGTGTTTGTTATGCACAGTGAGTTGTCTTGGCAAAATTCTATCAGCCTATGTCCCGCTTCATTTTGTTCTCCCAGACCATGCTTGCCTGTAATTCCAGGTGTCGTCTGACTACCCACCTTAGCATTCCAGTCTCCTGTAATGAAAATAACATCTCTTTTTGGTGTATTATCTAGTAGGTGCTGCAGATCCTCATAGAACTGATCTACTTCTGCTTCTTCAGCATCTGTGGTTGGGGCGTATATTTGGATCACTGTGATGTTAAATGGCTTACCCTGAATTCGAATTGAGATCATTCTATCGTTTTTTGGATTGTATCCAAGCACTGCTTTTGCCACTTTATTATTAATTATGAAGGCTACTCCATTTCTTCTGTGGTCCTCTTGTCCACAGTAGTAGATCTGGTGGTCATCTGATGTGAAGTGGCCCATCCCAGTCCATTTCAGTTCACTGACACCTAAAATGTCTATATTTAATCTTGACATCTCACCAATAACCACATCCAATTTGCCCTGGCTCATAGATCTTACATTCCAGGTTCCTATGGTGTGTTGATCTTTAGAACATCGGATTCGTCGTTCACCACCAGCAACGTCGGCCGCTAGCCGTCCTTTCGGCTTTGAGCTAGCTGCGTCATCACATCTGGGGCTAGTTGAACGTATCCTCTGCTCCTCCCCAGTAGCATTTTGACCATCTTCCGACCTGGGAGTCCCATCTTCCGATGGTATACCGACATATCTTTGGTTGTACTGATCCATTTAGTTTTCATGGCAAGAATACTGGGGTGGGTTGCCATTACCTTCCCCAGGGATCGTATTTAGTCTGACCTCTCTGCCACGACCTTCCCGTCTTGGGTGTCCCTTCACGGTTTAGCTCATGGTTTCATTGAGGTGCTCAAGCTCCAGCACCACGACAAGGTAAATCTTAAAACCACAAGAAAACAAACACAGAAGGTTAACTTTGCTCTTTGAGGCCATTACAAAAAGCAAATTTACACCAGGGCATCTGATGTAAGAAATGCATTTACAACCATTTGCTTTTTATGGAGACTATCCTTTTACACAGTGTTTTTCACACAAACTAGTTAATTACTAAAATGTCTGTTTTGAGAGGAACACATTAGTCAGCATGTTGCAATTAGTCTGGCATCTACAGCATTCAAAACTTCCATTAAAAGAGAGCGAGAGAGCACTCTTCAGCTTCAGATGGAGATAATATTCCTTACAAATTCAATGAAGAAGGGGGGGTGGAGAGAGGAGGAAATACTGCTTTGCCTACCCATAAAGGAATTATCATCTTAAATTAATCTGAAGGGAACATACTGGTGAAAGAATATAGTAAGATTAACATCAAATTATATTACCCATCATTATATTGCTTATATAGAACATGCATAGGATCCAAGGCCTTCTCAATCATTACATGATTCAGGAAGTTGAGAATAGCAAGTATTAGTTATTACATTAGAGTAATACCTCCTCTTAGGGTTTTGGCAAGAACAATCTATTTTTCCCCAGCAGATTTCTGGGAGGTGGGGAAGGGGCAGAAAAAAGAGGCAGCTACACTCATTAGCGGCATGGTGTTCCTTAAAATAGATTCCCTCAGTAAGAAATAGGGCTCTCAATAAGAAAAAAAAAGATTCCTCTTTTTGTATGCTAATTTATTATATAATATATTATTATAAATTACACTTGAAATGGCTCATGGAACTCCTATAATGGATAAAAGAATCACCAGAAGGAAGCTGATCTTCAGAATTTTTAAGTCTTCCAATAGAAGAGAATATATACAGGCTGAACTGTTGGATTCTTGGTGCTCTCTGAACTTGATTGTCTTTTTTGTTTCATTACCTGGCTAAGTAACATCATCAGTACAAGAAGAGTGGGGTTGGTTGGCTGTTTATTTATAGTCGCTTGCCCTGCAGTCTTAGTGGGAGTGTAGCTTCCCCCTTGATTTTTTTTTTAAATTAGGGTATTGTTTCCTTCCTGATTGTTTATCTGGGGCTATTTCCTCCTAATCTGGGTGTTGATATGCAAGAGAAAAGTCATTCTTGGACTTGGCCATCCCTGCTAATTACAATCCAGTCTCTAACATCCCCGCTACAAGATGTGGATTATCTGGACCAACTTCAGTCAGGATTCTGGTCTGGACATCGGATGGAGTTGATATTAGTCACTGTTGTCGACAACGTTTGTCAGGACCTGGATGGAAGTAGTGCACCCCCATTGGTCCTTTTAAACTGCTCAACAGCCTTTGACATCATTAATAGTAGTATCCTTTTGGACTGTTGAGAGTTGAGGATAAGAGGCACTGTGGCAAGTGTTCCACTCTTTCCCTAGTAGACAATTCCAGTCAGTAGTTGTAAGGGGAGAGAGATAGGCCAAGAGGTCAGTCTCCTCTTGTGGGGTGCAGCAATGTTAGGTTCTCTTTCTCCCAATTTTTAATATCTACATGAAACTGCTGGAGGAGGTTGTCCACCAGTTTGTAGTATAGTCTCAACAATATGCTGATGAAACCTAATTTTATATTGCCACCCCAGGCCAGGTAGGAGACAAGGTCAATATTGTCCTAGTGCTGTACTTTGGAATGGCCTCCTGTTTGAATTCAGGTTGGCCCCTAGTTTTGGTTTTCTGGAAACCACTGAAAACAGAGCTTAACCAGAAGGGCTGTGGTGATGCATGACATCTAGGATAGATGAATATACTACAGTTTTGGAATTTTATGATTTTATAATTATGTAATTTTAATTTTTTTTATTCTGGGTGTTTTATTTCCTATGTTTTATCAGGATTCTGGCAGGTAATAAATCTAATTAGTAAATAAATAAAACTTTTAGAATCCCCTTATCTCAAAATTCTGCTGTAATACATTTACATTTGTAACCTAGATAATTGTGTTACACCCACTATATGCAGCTTATTTTAGAGAAGAGCTCATTTATTTCTATATCTTTGTACTGTGGATTAATTGCACATTCTTCCCACATTTACAAATCTTCTTCTCTTTATTCCTTTGCTCTCCTGATATATCTGTGTTTGGATTGTAAGCCTCTTGGGATATGCCTTCTCATTGTTTATGAAGTATCATGGATGCTCTGTAAATTATTTTAATTATTATATAAGTTATATACATCTGCTGAGAGATAATATCCCTCATATATCTATGAGATATCCATAGGCAACAAAGAATGCCTGGTTAAAAAGTTAACTCATTAGGCTCATTTATCTTTGATAAATACATACAACTACATTCACTGGGCTGGACAATGAGAAGAAAATCTGGAATTCCCACTGATGCTACCTGTTAATCCATGTTGAAGAATATAAATCAATTTGAAGCCTCCAAGTTTTCTAATAATTTAAAAATAATTTTGCTCCATCCATATATCAGTTTATTAATTAACATATCCGATAGAAATATTTTATTTATTCATATAAATACTGTATCTTTTAAATCAGCCTTGCTCTCCAGATAGGTTGAACTACAAAATTCATAATTCCAGCTGTATTCCAATATATCTGGGGGCTGGATACGTCCTGTTTATTTATGCAGATAGAACCTTGTTGAGTTTGTTGTTATGCAGAAATCTTTGTTCAGCTTAAGTTAAACTTTATATAATAGCTATAAAATACGATAAAATTTTAAAATATAAAATGCTAGGGGGCGCAATGGCTCAGTGGTTAAGACGCCAGGCTTGTCAATCGGAAGGTTGGCAGTTCGAGACCCGAGCGCTGTGTGACGGAGTGAGCTCCTGCACCAGCCCCAGCTCTTGCCAACCTAGTAATTCGAAAGCATGCAAATGCAAGTAGATAAATAGGTACCACTGCGGTGGGATGGTAACAGCATTGCACGCGTCATGCCAGCCACATGACCGTGGAAGTGTCTTCGGACAATGCTGGCTCTTCGGCTAAGAAACGGAGATGAGCACCGGCCCCTAGAGTCAGACACGACTGTGCAGGGGAAAACCTTTTTGCCTATAAAATGTGATGAAATTTTTCTGTACTTCATATAAGCTCACTTGTTTCATCCCTCCTCAGTTTTCTGGAGTAGATAAACCAATTTAAAAAAAAGTGTAGTCAAAGCTAATCTGTTGTAGGGTTTTGTTTTGTTTTTTCAATATAACAATGTTAGGCAGTACAGCTCTAGGACTTGTGAAAGAAATCTATCAAACTTACCCTTGAAGAGAAGGTTTCATTATTTCCTTTCTCTGCCACTATCCAAGTCTCATCAAATTGCCATCAGCAGAACAACTTAATGTGCTTAACATTAACATTCATCAGCACAGCATTGGAAGGAGAACAATTCTGGAGCACAGCTCTACAGCAGTGCAATATTACACAATCATTGCCACCCTGGCAGGGCCATGCCCCCTAAAATTACTTTGGGCCTAACAACAACTCTAACCTTGTCAGGTTTTATTCACTACACACATAAAACATAATAAACTCTCACTATGCAAATGGAAAAACCATTGGCTGTGCTTCAACAATGTCTGATAATTCACGAAGACAACACATACAGAGATAGCTATTAATGCAAATGTGGTTCCTGCATCTTTAATAGGGCATAAACATTGAACTTACTGTGAACTAGGAATAAAAGAAGAAAAAAGACACCCTGCAAAAGCAGGGCTTAAACTGCAGAAAATATCTGACATCTCATGAGGAATGCCATAGCAAGTGTTGAATATATTTAGCTCCTTTCTGGTTCTCTGAAAATGTCCTGGTTATCTACCTCTAATCTTGGTGTACACTTGGATACCAACAAGAAATTCTCTTCTTTTTCTTTGAATTAGATAGATAGATAGATAGATAGATAGATAGATAGATAGATAGATAGATAGATAGAGTGAGCACTGTGCACCTAAGATACGTTTGTTCTTCAGGAAGTGGTCACTTCAATTTGGACCACTTCAGGCATGATTCACTTGGCCTTTTATCCAATGCAGAGCCTCACATTATAAATCCAGGACTTCTTTTTTTTTCACATTGACTTTCTTGCCAGACTGGGACTGGTGAAACCCAAATTCAGGTCCCTGTCTCTCAGGGGCTTTGGGACAGCCCCTCTTTCCCACACTGTTTTGTTGTAGGGCTAAAATGGGTGTTGTGAGAAATCTGCTCACTTAAATTAGAAACCAAAGTGACTGGAGATAGATCCAACAAAGTATACTTTTATTGGAATGCACTACAGTTATCACCAGGCTCCTTGCCATCAGACAGTGGGAGAGATAACAAGTGAAACACTTCTACGGATGATATACGTTTAGTCAATTACACTGAAAACAGAAAGATAAAAGAAGAAATACATTACAGTACACTACCACCCTTTAACTGGAATGCTTTGATAAGCTGTTAAAATGACCTCCTTGTTCTATTTCTCACTTGTAGTATTCTTCCTGATATTATCAACATGTACAATAAACAGTATTTACATTGTAGTCTCCTTTGCCACCATTCCATTCCCCCGTGCTAGGAAGGACAGCTCTCTGGTTTCTGTTAGCTGTCTTCACCCCATGTATGTTGCTTTGAGCTTCCGGGAGAAAGATAGGGATATAAATTCAATAAAGGATTAAAATAAATAAACAAATGTTTCTACCGGACTGGATGGAAGGCATAATTGCCTCTGCTGGTGGCCTGGATACTGAAATTCAAACAGATGCAAATAGTGCGTGAGATTTCTGTACTATATGCCTTCACTCTTTGAGGTTTTGTTTTGGTTTTTTAAAGAAGGGACCCCTACAAGGTGACTATAAAAAGGATTTATGTGTGAGTATGCATGAGTGTATGTTGTTATGCTTTCTCCCCAGGGACTAATCAGAGTGTATGCGTACATTATGGGCGTATGGATATGTATCTGCTTATGAGTATGTGAAGGTCTAACTAGAGTGAAACCTATGCATTACCTCTGTATTTGTGTGCTTCTGCTCTTCCCTTGTACTGGGTCTTTGTGGACTGTGTGTATGGATGTACTGGGAAAGGAAGGGCAGGCTGCATGGATTTTACGCTGGGCCCTGTGGCCAGGAAGAAGAGGGGAGGGACTTAGAATGGAGCAGTTGGCAGCATTCTGAGCAAGTGTCCGACTGCATCTCTCAAAAGGATAGACTGGGGGATTTCTTCTGAAATGTTTTTCTCTGCAGCCCCCAACTATATCTAACCCATTTTTTACATCAATCATCTTTTGCCAGCTTCTTCCCCACTAAAGTTGGTCCCATTCTGTTTTCAGAGTTATTTTGCTGACAAATAGATCAGTCCTGACTCCCTTTACAGAATTTCTGTCTAAAGTTCTATTGGGTTGGAAAGAATAAAAACTAACAAAGTAATTACAGTCTCCAGAGAGCACTTCAATTAATCACTTACTACACTTTTGACAAATACTAAGCTTAATCAATGCGTTTCTTCAAAACACATGCTGCATCTTAGCTTCCTCATAATAGAAGTTCCTTTTATTTCCCAAGCCACGATTTTCCAAATTCCCACTGTGTAAAGTTAACAAAAACAGATACTGCATCCCCAAATTCAGCTGATTTATTGCTCCAGCAACACCTCCAACAAATCCCATCCTGTCCCATCCCCAGTCCCAGCAGTTGCCAAGCCCAAGTGGGAGACATCAACATTCTACTGCAACAATAAACTGCACATTTTAAATATATTTCACAATATCCTGCCCACTTTACAGGAGAGTAAAACATTCCCTGCCCAGAGAAAGAACTGTAGTGCATTTTGACTGAGAACTTCACCAATGGAAGCTTCGTTTCAGATGAAAATTGCAGCCCCAAATCTGAACTGTAATGGGGGGGGGTTGTTAAGTCTCTACCCCACTATCTTATTATGGATCAGGATGACCTCCAGCTATTTTTACTTTTCTTTAGAAATCATGCAACTCCTCGTTGCATTAATTTTATTCTGCAGAAATAATATGCAGGATAAATTTTGGGAGGGAAAGGACAGCAAGTTTCTAGTTAAAAAAGGAATGAAAAAATATCTGAAATATGGCAGGGGAAGAAAAGTTACTTGTTGACCCAAAACTCTGATTTTTAAAATATACTGATTTTTAAAATATACTGCAAAGCAATCATGTTCTTTGTTGTTAGGAAGCTTTAAAAAACCTTCCACCATTTGATACTGAGGACTTTTTTCTCACCACATGAACCCCAGTATTACAGAACCAACTGTGCTTCTTTAATCTACTATTCCATTCTGTTTGGAGGAATTATGCCAAAATCTGGAACAAAGTTGGCAGGAGCAGTCCTGCTCTCAAGCTTCAGAAATTCGTAATCAGGTGGGCGTGTGAAGGTCTCCCGAGAAAGCACAGGCATCTGCTCAGAGGCTTTTGCTCTTTGGAAGTTGCTGCAACAGACAGCCGTCTGTTGTTAAGTGTTATTCTGTGCCACTGATAAAGATATTAAATGATTAATTGTCTCCCTTTCCTCAAAACCTAATTATCACAGAAAATCTGGCAGATGACATGGACCATTAAGGGAAAAAAATATCAAACTTTGCATTAAAATAGGATTCTGGCCCACATTCCAGTTGGCGATATGCTTGGATCCTCCAGAATTTGCTAGGTCTTCATTGATATTCTTATACTGCATAGTAAAGTTCAGTAAAAGCAATATCACAAGAAGAACTCCAGTGATGACCCTGGATTTTTGAAATGAGATAAATGTGACATCCATAAGTATCCTTAACTGTTATGCCTTCCCCCCAGGTAAAATCAAAAGCCAAGTACCATCAAACCTGATTAGCTTTAAATCATTATTTCGTGATGTTTTTGCACTGTTATACAAGATTTGCTGCTATTTTACGAAGTTTCAGATGTGTTGGAACGTCAATACATCTTCAACACATCCAGTTATTTGGTAACTGTGGGAGTTGAAATTTGACACATCATAAGAACTGGAAAGGCTTTGATATTTCCCTCCCAAAATGCAGATTGATAATTGCTGCATTTTGTAGAATCATAAAGCTACTAAGGGCATAATTACCTGAGCGGAAGTATCTGTGTGTACATGGCACACATGCAGCTACTCAGACAAATCTGCATCTGATTCACTGAGCAAGAGCTGCATTTGACTTCTTCTCAACCCCAAATCACTACATGAAACAGACAAATTACAGTACAGGCCATAATATTATTTGAAATCCATATGTAGGCAGAAAACTTGTTGAGAAAATACAGCTGACCACATTTTTAAAAAAATTGTCTTGATATTATGTATTAATTACTTACTCATTTTAACAGCATTTGTAGGTTATATGATAACCACAGGTAGTCCTCATTTAGCGACCACAATTAGGACCAGCAACTCGGTCATTAAGTAAAGTGGTTGTTAAGTGAAACCGCAACTGTACTTATGATCTTTCTTCAGCTTTCCTTTGCTTTACAGACCTGCAAAGGTCGTAAAAGCGAGGATTGGTCACAAAGTTACTTTTTCATCACCATTGTAACTGTGAACGGTCGCTAAACGAGGACTACCTGTATGCTCTCTGGGAAGCAGCCACAGTTACAAAACATGATACTTAACATCAAAAAATGTTTTTGCTGTGCAAAGGACCTACAAGAATGATTTCTGCTTTCTAGAGAATAGGTGATGCTTGTCAGTTTCACTTCAAACAGATTCTTTTTAGCAGTGTAGTACCTAATAAGTACAGTGGATATAAAAAGTCTACATACCCCTGTTAAAATGCCAGGTTTTTCAGATGTAAAAAAATCAGACCAAGATAAATCACTTCAGAATTTTTTCCACCTTTAATATAACATACAAGCTGTACAATTCAATTGAAAAACAAACTGAAATCTTTTAGGGGGAAAAATAAAAATAAAAAACTAGAATAACGTGGTTGCATAAGTGTGCACACCCTTAAACTAATACTTCGTTGAAGCACCTTTTGATTTTATGACAGCATTCAGTCTTTTGGGGTTCATTGGCGATCACTCATAGCCGAGTAAGATTGTCTTCCAAGGGTAAAATTTTAACAGTGGATCCGTAAGTGGCTGTAAAGGCCAATTCTGGATCCGCACAACCTCCCACAATGAGGGCATAGGTTTCTGGGTGGGAGACGGTCATGATGAGGGTTTGCTTGATGTGCCTTCCTTTTAGCTCTTTTCTCCCTTTCGCCCTGTACTCGCGCTTCTTCAAAGTCCATAGCGCCTTTAATAAAGGCTGACCTCCAATTGAAACGCTCATGAGTTAGGGCTTCCCAGTTCTCAATGCTGATATTACATTTTTTAAAATTAGCATTGAGGGTGTCTTTGAATCTCTTTTGCTGTCCACCAATATTCCGTTTTCCATTCTTAAGTTGGGAGTAAAGTAGCTGCTTTGGAAGACGATGGTCAGGCATTCGAACAACATGGCTGGTCCAGAGAAGTTGATGTTGGATGATCATTGTTTCAATGCTGGTGGTTTTCGCTTCTTCTAATACGCTAACATTAGTCCGCCTATCTTCCCAAGTAATTTGCAGAATTTTTCGGAGGCAGCGTTGATGGAATTTTTCAAGAAGTTGGAGGTGGCGTTTGTAGAGGGTCCATGTTTCACAGGCGTACAGAAGGGTTGGTAGTACAATGGCTTTGTAAACAAGCATTTTGGTCTCCCTGCGAATGTCCCGATCCTCAAACACTCTACGCTTCATTCGGGAGAAAGCTACACTTGCAGAGCTCAGGCGATGCTGAATTTCAGCATCGATGTCGGCTTTTGTAGATAGATGGCTGCCGAGATAAGAAAAGTGGTTGACATTTTCTAGTGACACACCTTTAAGCTGGATTGATGGCGCTGCAGAGGGATTGGTTCGAACTTGCTGGTAAAGCACTTTGGTTTTTTACTACTTTTGGGGTAGGAGTCTATCAGCATGGCACATCTTGCCTTGGGAATCTTTGCCCACTCTTCCTTGCAGAAGCGCTCCAAATCTGTCAGATTGTGAGGGCATCTCCTGCGCACAGCCCTCTTCAGGTCACCCCACAGATTTCAATTGGATTCAGGTCCAGGCTCTGGCTGGGCCATTCCAGAACTTTGATCTTCTTCTGGTGAAGCCATTCTTTTGTTGATTTGGAGGTATGCTTTGGGCCGTTGTTGTGTTGAAAGGTGAAATTCCTCTTCAGCATTTTAGCAGAGGCCTGAAGGTTTTGTACCAACATGGACTGATATTTGGAACTGTTCATAATTCCATCCACCTTGCCTAAAGCCCCAGTTCCAGCTGAAGAAAAGCAACCCCAAAGCATAATGCTGCCACCACCACGCTTCACTGTGCATATGGTGTACTTCTGATGATGCGCTGTGTTGTTTTTGCGCCAAACATACTGTTTGGTATTATGACCAAAAAGTTCAACCTTGGTCTCATCAGACCATAACACATTTTCCCACATGCTTTTGTCAGACTTGATGTAGGTTTTTGCAAAATGTAGCCGGGCTTGGATGTTTTTCTTTGTAAGAAAAGGCTTCCATCTTGCCACCCTACCCCACAGCCCAGACATACCTGTATGAAGAATATGGGAGATTGTTGTCACATGTAGTACACAACCAGTACTTGCCAGAAATTCCTGCACCTCTTTTAATGTTGCTGGCATTATAAATAAAAGGCATCTTGGCAGCCTCTCAGACCAGTTTTCTACTTGTTTTTTCATCAATTTTGGAGGGACATCCAGTTCTTGGTAATGTCACTGTTGTGCCATATTTTCTCCACTTGTTGATGACTGTCTTCACTGTGTTCCATGGTACAGTATCCAATGCCTTGGAAATTTTTTTGTACCCTTCTCCTGAATGATACCTTCCAACAATGAGATCCCTGGATGCTTTCTTTGTAAGCTCTTTGCAGACCATGGCTTTTGCTGTAAGAGGCAACTGAGTAAATGTCAGAATAATCCTATTAGAACAGCTCAACTTTATATGGGCTTGATCAGAGTCACTTTAATTGATGGCAGGTGTGTACTGACTACTATTTAACATCAGTTTGAATGTGATCGGTTAATTCTGAACAGAACCACATCCCTACTTATAAGAGGGTGTGCACACTTATGCAACCATGTTATTCTAGTTTTATATTTTTATTTTTTTCTCCCTAAAAGATTTCAGTTTGTTTTTCAATTGAATTGTACAGCTTATATGTTATATTAAAGGTGGAAAAAATTCTGAAGTGATTTATCTTGATCTGATTTTTTTACATCTCAAAAACCTGGCATTTTAACAGGGGTGTGTAGACTTTTTATATCTACTGGAGCTCTTCTGATCTGATAGGGGAACAGGGAATTAATATCCTAGGGTTTGAAATGTTCTCTCTCAAAAAACACACACACAAAAAAAAAAAACTCCTCACCAAAACCAAATGAAGAACATTATGGCAAAATACAATTATCAGCTGAGAGCACAGCTTTCTCTTTCTTCATATTATGTACTTGAAGTGTAGATTTAATAGGCATGCTCTAGAGATGGAGCTTCGACCATTTTAATTTTCAAATGACAAGACATGAGTAAAAGGGCAATAAAAAGCACAGCCAACTGGAGGCAGAAATCTGATTTAAAAAACACACCACCAAAACAGGTACGATATTTGTAGTTTAGAGACGCTTCTTTTTAATCATTTATTTTCTATCCCTCAGCCTGAGGAGGATGACTCAGCTTGGAAAATAGCATTAGTACTCCCTCCCACGCAGATGTACATGAAATCCACTGAGAGGCTGCATAGAAATCAGAAGCCCACTACTTGATTCTTGTCTCTTTTTGCAGCACTACAAAGAATCATTTGATACATGAGACATCAAGGAAAATATGGTCACACCTTTGGAGCATAAAGCACACTGCAACAGGCCTCACTCACAAAATCAGGAAACATTCCCACTAGCCAAATATTTGTTCCCTGATGTTTTCACTTAATAAGAGAAATATAGGAGAAAAGTGTTTGCATGTCAAATTGCACTCTGAGCAGGACCTATCAATGTATGCTCTTAGCATTAGTCCAGAATTATACTCCTGACGAAGGCTGATCTTGGTAATGAAATACATTTGCAAAAAAAAAGAAATAAACAAACCATCCAAGCCATTAAAACTAGGAACTGCACTTCAGGGAACAGTGGAACTTAGCATATATGAGCAATTACCTTAAATATTAGTAAAGCAATCTTGCCACAAAGCTAGAATGGCCTTTTCTTTATGCATATGTTGATTTTAAGCCTATTTTCTGAAACATTTTGCTTCTATGCAAACAATGAAAACATGCAAAACTAATGCTGCTGTTAGATTTATTTTTTAAATGCCTGAAGGACAAAACTCTGGAGAGGCAAAGTAAAACTACTGCTCTCAGCTGCTATCAAGAGATAAAGGTATGGTCCCAAAACAGTAGAGAGTAATTTAACACAAATAGCCGCTGGAGCGAGGCTCCCAGAACATGTCTGGAGATAGACAGTTCCTACCATTCGTGGCCTTGTAAAGCCCATGGGCAAAATTTTAGGGACACAATTAAATAAATGGAAACTGTTAAAACTCAAAGATTGCTTTCCTACAATGCTCAGACACAATAATGGTTTGCCTTCGCTCGTGAATTAATTCATTTACAATTTATTTTAATCACATTTATGTTTTTATGCTTGTAGCCTTACAGGTTTCATTTCCATAAAATACAAAGGTAAAGGGGGAAAAAAGTATGTGATGAAATGTAAGCTGACAGCTGTTGATCTAGGGCAGGGCTTCTCAACCAGGGTTCCATGGCACCTAGGGTTCCACGAGAGGTCACTAGGGGTTCCCTGGGAGATCACGATTTATTTAAAAAATTATTTCAAATTCGGGCAACTTCACATTAAAGAGGTAAGTTTCATTCTTTATTTTTAGTTTAAGAACACTGTTAATGCATGTGTACAGGCCTACACGTGAAACGAATATAATAATTTTGTAACTTGTGGCCTACATTTGGGCCTGAATGTGCAGGGGTTCCCCGAGGCCTGGAAAATATTTCAAGGGTTCCTCCAGGGTCAAAAGGTTGAGAAAGGCTGATCTAAAGAGAAGAAATCAACTGGGATATAGAAGCTAGGGCAGTGATGAAGATCCTCCAGACCACAACAGCTCCCTGTCTAGTTTAAGGATCTATACTAGTGGTTTGCCACTGCCTTCTTCCTAGGGCTGAGAGAGAGGGACTGGCCCAAGGTCACCCAGCCAACTTTGTGCCTAAGGCAGGACTAGAACTCACAGTCTCCTGATTTCTAGCCTGGAGCCTTAACCACTACACCAAGCTGGCTCTCTATCTTTCTGCTATACATTTTTTATTATTATTATTATTATTATTATTATTATTATTATTATTATTATTATCAACATATTAAACATTATAAAAAAGCCAGTTTTCATCTTTGCTGCCCCTTCAGTGAATCTTATTAATTCTCTTTCTATCTAGACTAACAGATCTAAAGTGACTTTTGTATTATACCATATTTGGAAAACATAATTGTCTCTGGGTCAGGCAGATGCTATCAACAGCCCATCTACCTGAAGAACAGAGCCAGGATTCTAACAGAAAAAAGAGTGGTTGCCCAGCAAAATTAAACTAATTTCCCCCCAAGCTATATTTGCTCTTGGAGAGTTCATTCTCTAATCAAAAAGACATTATTTCCAGATGTGTATGGAGAACATTGTTGCATGCATGCAAGTACTGCACCACCTTCTACCGAGAGTTTTACAACAGAGATTGGCTGCCAAAGGAACTTCTTAAACTACAAAGGTCACAAAATCCATCTTCTATTCTAAATTAGAAGTAGGAATGAACAATAAAATGTAACTGCTTGCAGCTTCCGGTGGGGATCATAGCCGACTGAACAGCCTTGTCCACGAGCTCCGTGTGGACAGAACTGGCAAAGCGTTTTTTTTAGGGCTCAGGCTTTTACTTGAAGCCCAGAGCTTTTTCATGAGTTAAGCAAAAACTCGGAATTATCCCATTTCGTCCTCCAAAACATTGCCTTGCAGCCTGAGAATCGCAAACAGCGAAGACCTGGTAAGAGACGACGGGAGGCTGGGGACATTAGGTCGAGCCCCCCCCCCCCATTTCTAAATCACTCAATTTATATTTTAAAGTTTTCTTACCCTAAAAGAGGCTTCCTACAAAAAGAAAAAGCTGATTCTCTTGGTGTCTATCATTATTTCTGGATTAACTTTAAAAAACTTTTTTTTTAGTCTTTGGCTTACTTCCCATCTAATTTTAAGGTGGACTGAGAATAATTAATCATCTCCTGGTTACTATTTTTGTATTTAATTTGAAGGACTTAACTTTTTCCTACATGTTGAATTTGCTGTTTTGACTTTTCATTTTTCTGTTCACTCTCTGTAGCTGCTGGTTAGTACATTTTTTCTTTGTCAATTTCACTTAATAACTTTGCAAGCCTTTCATTAACTCATTATCTCCTATCTGTGTTAGTCAAGTATCCAGGGGGAGCCATAATCTACTGCCTGAATTATGGACGACCTTAAGGAAATCTTCACAGAGCTTCATTCTGGGCTTCATTCTGATTTCAAAGAGATTTTCTATGACACTCTCCAAGCCATAATGCAAGATATTTGGGATATTGCAGAAAATATCAGTGCTAAAATGTGTCAACTGGCTGAAGATGTTCTGTGGGGGGAGGGAGAAGTTTATCAAGAGGGGGATTTTTTTCCTGACAGGGAGAATGGTCTCTTTCAAGAAATGCCAGACGACGAACATACTTTGGTGAAGAAGGAGTTAAAGTTTGACTTGCAAGATACTGATAAGGCTGTTTTCCTGAAGAATTGTTTTGAGAACAAAGCTATGTTGTGTGGGTTTTCTACTGAGCAGCTTGCTTTTTTAAGGGGGGCAGTTGGATTGTTTAATTTTTTTATGAAAAATGCCTTATGTGTAATATGGAGACAAGTAAAAATTCTGTTATATTTTGATGTAGGATAAGAAATTAAGAATATGTATTTGGATTGATATTAAGGCTTGTATGATTCCATTTTTCTTTAATGATTTAAAGTTTGTTTGATCTTTTAAGATTTATAAGATTAAGAATAAGTGTTTGGTTTTACGTTTAATAGGGTTAAGATTGTTATAGCACTATTAAGTATAAAAGTAGATAATTTAATGTTTTTATAGTTTGATTTTTATTATAGTGGCCAGAAATAAATAGAATAGTGGTAGGAAGGAATTACTTAAATAAATGGGCTCTTTTGGGGGTGGGAAGTTGCTTTAAAGGTTTATATATTTATTTTTCTTTATATATAAGGGGAGGGAGCAATTGTCTTTGGTGATTTTTATAATGTGTTTATGGAATGATTTATAGAAATAATATGATCTTGGTTACATTTAGAGTAAGGGATTAATTATGGAAATTGCTGTATATTCTTGTTGTTGAAAGTCAGAAGTCATCTTGTAATTTCTTAAAAAATCTTTTTTCATTTTCTGTTTTTTTACTTTTTTCTTTTTCTCTTTGTTGTAGTTTTTTGCCTTTTTGTAGTTTTTATCTTTGCTTTAAACTTAATAAAATTATTAAAAAATAATAAAATGTAACTGCTTGCAAATGATACGTTTGAGAGGTGTTAGGTTATAAAATTCCAGTTTATAGGATGGAAGGTCATCCTAATAATATACAATAAAATGAAGTCCTTAATTAGTTAAACACACACTTCAAACCTATGGATGGAAGAGATCCACCTAATTTCATATTATTTCTATTAATTTAAGCCAGCCCTTGGTTGTTGCAAAGTGCTCTCCATCTTCGAAGAGGGAGCTTAGCCTTACTCTGCTTCTTATGGTGCCCGGAAGGTCTTACGTTATCATATAGTAACACCTGTTTCTGAGAATATTCTCATTATTTGGCTCTGGTGGTGATGGGAGGGATCACAGCTTCACATATGATGGCAAAGTCTCTTTAAAGAGAGGCAGTTGGTGATGAATATATTTCAGCATTTATGCTTACTTGCTAATGAAGTCCCTTAAAATCATACATTCAAAAACAGGCTTTTGCAGGAAATTGGAATGATGAAAAATTATCTCACTGCCTTTTCATTTCAAAGGAAAAACAAAACTTCTTCCTCACAGTTGTTATCCACCCACTAGCATTTCTACCAGCTGGCTTTTAGCCATAATCCCATGCACAGACTGCACTCCTTCCTGGAGTGAAACAGAAACATTAGACTTTAAAAACTTGGCTTAAAAACATGTTTCCTCACTAAATCTGTCACTTGAAACTCCTCAGTCAACACTTAGTCAAGCCTCTCTAACAAGCAAGGTGCAGTTCCACATGACTGATGCCAGCAAGTTTTGCACCATGTGTGGATTGGTTCATAGCATCTTAATGCATCTTCAAACTGGCATGCTAATAGCATATCCATACACTGCTTGCAGTATTCCAAATAAATTTATTAGAACACATTGCTAAGGCTGAGACTCAGGGTGAGTTAATTACTTTCTAGTGGTAGATCAAATTGTGACTCAGACAAATAAAGGTCATATAAAGAGCCTTAGGGAAGCCTAGAAGAAACCTTCACAATTTCAGTGGGGGAAGAATTTAGAGATTTGATCCAAATAATCTGATGGGGAAGAAAAAGAAAACAGGCATCCAGCAGTGGGAAAAAGCATGGCTCATAACAATTCACCTTGACTATTTCCTGAGCCATGCACAGGAACACAGAAAGCCTGTCTTCACAGGCTCCTTGGCCCTCATGAAGATGCTCCACTCTGTTTCCTGAGGACATGTCATCAAAATATCACCTTGACATCAACCTAAAACTGGTGGTGGTCTTGACTGTGCAACTCAGAGCATCCAAAAAATGATACTGCACACACACCACTCCTGCTCTTGAATACCAGGTCCATTTCTGCTAGCTACGAAGCAGGTGGTCCAGTGGACTTTCTATAAACATTTGAGGTAGAGTGTGAGCATGAGGCCTTCCTTGCATTTACTACTGCTCTGCCTGCAAGGGAGCTCCCTGTTTTATTCACTGTATTTTGAACAGCATGCCAACGTAGTTACTTACACATATACAATATAATCCCTTTCTCAAATCCATCTCTTCAAGAACACTTAACCAGCAGCTGCATGAATCTGGACCACTAGATGGCAACCAAGACATACAACCCCCACCTCCCACCTCTCTTTGCTGTTCCCTAATGATAGGTCAGCTGATCAATAATGATTTTGGAAAAATTTCATATATGTACCCAAGAGCACTCCACAGTTTAGTACATCTCTCACATACACCAAAGCACCAAGAATATTTATGCAGCAGCTGCATCTTGGCAGCACAAATCAGGCAACCACTATATTGCAATCAAGAGAGATTACCTCTTTGCTGCCATCTAGTGATTAGGTTGATGGGCTGACAAACCTTTGGGGGGAAAATAGGGGGAAATTAATTGAAGTATCTGGCTGGGTAAGCAATTGGTGGTGGCTTTTCCTGCAGCTGATGATGTTTGGATTTCATCCTGGGAAGACCATCAATTACTGCTTTTACAGTGCCACATGGTAGTGCTATACAAACAGCACTGGATGCACAGTAAGGGCATACTGTAGGAGCAGCAAGATTTCTGGGGACCAGAGTCCTTCCTGGCTCCAGGGAGGGAGAGATGCATACGAAATGCAGCTGTGTGGATGAGCTGAGGCAGTTTAATATGTGCAACTGCATTCTTTGAAGAACAGAAGAAAGAGACCTGATTTCTGGAGCAAGGCACCTTAAAGCACTACAAAAACATGAGACCCTAAGCAGCAAATGACTGTGTGTGAGAGAGACAGAGATTATAAAGAATTCTTAATCATGGCCTCAGTATAAGATATGGGGCATCTCTGCAATTCAATCTTTCAATGAACTGTTGAAACAAAAGAATAGTTGTCATTTCTGTCACCATAGAAAATTAGCAGTAGTAAGCCTAGATTCAGCTAGTTGGCTAGTAACTCACACATGTCACCTCCCCTATAGGCACACTTTCATCAGCCACAGCCAGAATTCATTTCATTTCAGCATTTTAGAGTGCTGAAAACTGTTGTCATATGTACCTTACCTCTGCAGCCTGGGCACACACCACAGAAGGAGATAGTAAAATTTTAAGAGGGTAGCACACATGGACTATGTTGGCTCAGGAGGGTGAGAGATGCTTCCAGTAGGATAGCTGATTCTGCCATCTAAAGGCTCAGCTGGCTGTTTCCCTTTACGCTGATGTATTTGGGAGTCGTGTCAAACCATCTGACAGCCAGATGGGCTCAGCAGCTGAAACACTGGACAGGCATCTAGGAAATCTGATTTATAGAGAGAGAAGAGGCTCCTTCACATATTCCCTGTATAGATACTTAGACAAAATTCTTAACAGGATTTGCTCTATAGATTTAACAGCTGCTTGATTTGTGGTTCCATTCAGTGATCTACTGCTTCAGCTAAGAAACAGTTTTAAATGAGGGCGAGGTGGGGAGTTTTCCAAACAAGGACATCCAAGGAGAATTATTTGAACAATTTTTGTCATGGTACTAGAACAGGGCTTTCCAAAGTGCCGCCGCTGGTGACACACCCGGCGGTGGCGGCGACACGCGCGCGCACGGCGGCGGCGGCGGCGCGGGGGGCGTGCGGCGGCGGCGCGGGGGGCGTGCGGCGGCTTGCGCGCGGCGGCGTCATGGGGTGGTGTGCGGCGGCGCGCGCGCGCACGGTGGCGACACGGGAGGGGCGTGCGGCGGCGCGCGCGTGCATGGCGGCCGCCGTGCATGCGCGCGCCGCCGCTTCCGGGTGGTGTGGCGACACACCACGCTGTGTGTGGCGACACACTTTTGTGTCGCCACACACAGTTTGGAAAGCTCTGTACTAGAAGAAATTTGCCTTCTTCACTTTGTTATAATACATTCATTCCTGTACTAATAATTCAATTTTTTTCCAGTGCCAATCAATTTATTATTTAAATTTGTATCACTGCCCATCTTCTCCATACCAGGGAACTCTGGGCGGTTCATGGATGTAGACGTAGAACCTACATCAAGGTAAGTAATTGGGGGAGGGTGTTTTGATGGCGCCCTTCCATGACTGCAGGTCAAAAGGTCTGCAATATTTTTAGCTACTGTCCCATTAGTCTGCTAACCCTACTGCTTCATAATCATATGATTATGATTTTGCTGGTCATTGAACAAATAGATATTATATATGTATATATGTATATAGTATATAGTATATAGTATATATATGCATATATATGTATATAGTATATAGTATATATACGAATATATATGTATATAGTATATGTTGTTGTTTATTCGTTCAGTCGTTTCCGACTCTTCGTGACTTCATGGACCAGCCCACGCCAGAGCTTCCTGTCGGCCGTCACCATCCCCAGCTCCCCCATGGTTGAGTCCGTCACCTCCAGAATATCATCCATCCATCTTGCCCTTGGTCGGCCCCTCTTCCTTTTGCCTTCCACTTTCCCTAGCATCAGCATCTTCTCCAGGGTATCCTGTCTTCTCATTATGTGGCCAAAGTACTTCAGTTTTGCCTTTAATATCATTCCCTCAAGTGAGCAGTCTGGCTTGATTTCCTGGAGTATGGACTGGTTTGATCTTCTTGCAGTCCAAGGCACTCTCAGAATTTTCCTCCAACACCACAGTTCAAAAGCATCTATCTTCCTTCGCTCAGCCTTCCTTATGGTCCAGCTCTCACAGCCATAGGTTACTACAGGGAATACCATTGCTTTAACTATGCGGACCTTTGTTGTCAGTGTGATGTCTCTGCTCTTAACTATTTTATCAAGATTTGCCATTGCTCTCCTCCCAAGAAGTAGACGTCTTCTGATTTCCTGGCTGCAGTCAGCATCTGCAGTAATCTTTGCGCCTAGAAATACAAAGTCTGTCACTGCCTCCACTTTTTCTCCCTCTATTTGCCAGTTATCAATCAAGCTGGTTGCCATAATCTTGGTTTTTTTGAGGTTTAACTGCAACCCAGCTTTTGCACTTTCTTCTTTCACCTTCGTCATAAGGCTCCTCAACTCCTTCTCGCTTTCAGCCATCAAAGTGGTATCATCTGCATATCTAAGATTGTTAATGTTTCTTCCAGCGATTTTAACTCCAGCCTTGGATTCCTCAAGCTCAGCACGTCGCATGATGTGTTCTGCGTACAGGTTGAATAGGTAGGGTGAGAGTATACAGCCCTGTCGTACTCCTTTCCCAATCTTAAACCAGTCCGTTGTTCCGTGCTCTGTTCTTACCGTTGCTACTTGGTCGTTATACAGATTCCTCAGGAATCTATATGTATGTATGTATGTATGTATGTATATATATATGTATATAGTATATATACGAATATATATGTATATAGTATATAGTATATAGTATATATACGAATATATATGTATGTATGTATGTATGTATATAGTATATAGTATATAGTATATATACGAATATATATGTATATAGTATATAGTATATAGTATATAGTATATAGTATATAGTATATAGTATATATACGAATATATATGTATGTAGTATATAGTATATAGTATATAGTATATAGTATATAGTATATAGTATATAGTATATAGTATATAGTATATAGTATATAGTATATAGTATATATACGAATATATATGTATATAGTATATAGTATATAGTATATAGTATATAGTATATAGTATATATATACGAATATATATGTATATAGTATATAGTATATAGTATATAGTATATATACGAATATATATGTATATAGTATATAGTATATATACGAATATATACGAATATAGTATATAGTATATAGTATATAGTATATAGTATATAGTATATATACGAATATATATGTATATAAAGGTAAAGGTTCCCCCTGCACATTTGTGCAGTCGTGTCCGACTCTAGGGGCCGGTGCTCATCTCTGTTTGTTAGCCGAAGAGCCAGCGTTGTCCGAAGACGCTTCCACGGTCATGTGGCCGCATGACGTGTGCGGAACGCTGTTACCTACCCACCGAAGTGGTACCTATTAATCTACTTGCATTTGCATGCTTTCGAATTGCTAGGTTGGCAAGAGCTGGGGCTAGTGCGGGAGCTCACTCCGTCATGCGGGGCTAGGGATTCGAACCTCCGAACTTGATCTTCCGATCAACAAGCCTGGCGTCTTACCCGCTGAGCCACCACGCCACTATATATACTGTACGTATATAGTATATAGTATATAGTATATAGTATATAGTATATAGTATATATACGAATATATATGTATATAGTATATAGTATATAGTATATAGTATATATATGAATATATATGTATAGAGTATATAGTATATAGTATATATATGAGTATATAGTATATAGTATATAGTATATAGTATATATATATGAGTATATAGTATATAGTATATAGTGTATGTGTGTGTGTGTGTGTGTGTGTATGTATGTATGTATGTGTGTGTGTGTGTATATATATATATATATATATATATATATATATATATATATATATATATCTCACTATAATCATTGGCAGCAGCAGAGAAAGTAACTTGACCTCCACTGTTTGTACCCAGAGTATTTGGAATGACAAATTACCATTGCAGATGTTTCAAGGTTTGTACCACCAGAAATGGTATGGAGCACCCTCTGTTCAATGGAGAGTACACTTTAACTGAACTCGGAAAAACTACATAGAAGCCAGGTTTTATACTTCTCTGGATTCTACTTTCAATACAGAATTGGGGGTGGCTATACTACTTATTTGGATCAGAACCAAATGTCTACAGTGCAAAACATTTCAGGAGTTGATATCTCCTCCAGGAAATGAAGAAAAGTTATGTCTTACTACTTGGCTTGATTTCTATGGTTTTTGCTTAACTGCATGTACTATTTTTATTGAGGCCATTTTTCCAAAGGACACTATTATCAAGACTGCCATTTCAAGGAAGCAATTGCTTCTTGCTTCCAGCTTAGATTCCAGTGAAAATAAACTTCAGCAGTATGAATCATGTAAACTTTTAAAACATTAAAAGAGTTTTGTGTAAGCTGAGTCCACGCTTTCAAAACCATGCAATAAATGCAAAGTCAACCAATGTCAAGTGGTTGCTCCTCTTTCAGAATGTATCATGTAATCAGACTCTTTTCCAAAGGACAACAATTCTGCTAAAACACTGAAAACAAGTGTCTCAGATAGAGAATGGGATGTGGATTGATGACATCAATTTTGGCAAACTACTGTACACACTTGTCTCTTGTTGGTGGCACCCAGCATTGCTTTCTTCTGAACTTGATCTGATAACAGAGATTGTACATTTAAACAAAATGTGGTGTAGCTGTCCTTTTACCAGGTTCATTTTAGTTATTTTTCCTTTGCATGAGCTGACTACCTTGGGAGCACAGTTTGTCATTTCTTAAGATAAGTTATTTTTAAATGCTGGATCTTAATCCCAAAAATGGAGATACAACTACCTACAGAAAACACAGAAGCATGCGTCAAAGATTTATTTCATACATGGAATTTTTTTCCTCTCCCCAAAACTAATTCTGAGTAATGCATTCTGGGAGACTTTAAGCATCTTCTGCTTCCTCCAGCAAGGCTCAAAATGGCAGTCTGAGATTCCCTGGACCAGCTTAAGTATGTTGATGACAGTAGTAATTTCTAACAGTACAGGTGGAAAGCAGAGTTGCATCTGCTAGCACTACTTAACCATGCATATTGGGTATAAACATCTGCAAAAAGGAGATTGATTTGGAATCACAGGCTATTGCCATAATTCCCATGGTAAGACTATACAACGGGCTCCCTGCAGATGCACTAGTATGGCACAGAATGAAAATAATTCCAATCAGTTAGAGAACACTCTAAAAGCCTCCTTGATAAGCTTGTGTGTAATACACATGCAAAATTATGTAAAGCCAAACCTGCCTATCGAGACACAGCAACTTACATGAGCAAGAATTTCTTTAAATAAGCACTACAACCTTCATCTGAAAAATACTGAAGCAGTTCAATTAACGCACATCCTCTTTTCTTTCAATTGTTTTATGATGAAAAAGAATTAGTAGTAGTAGGAATGGAAGACAAAACGAAACAGCTGTTTCGTGACAGATTTGTTACATTTGTGGCTGAGCTTTCAGGATGACAAAATTGATCAGAGGAAGTTAGTTTAGCCCCAAATAACCCTGGGGATATTTTAAACTAAAATGAACCTCTTTTACCTTACCACCTCCTGAGTTATGGTATTTCGAGGATTGAGTTGATTGTGTTTATTGTGTGAACCAGGCATAAATATCCTAGAGATGAAGTGATAGAAGAATGCTAATGTTATAGACATAATTTTATTCATTATTCACACATGGTCAGCAAATAATCAAATGGTCTAACCCATTATTGAGTTTGTCAACAGTTAATCTACTTCCTTTATATATGACCTTGCATATAGTCTATTTTATCTGTGATAGACTTGAACTTTGACTTTTTTTCCTTCATGATAATCTTGAGTACAACCCATGATTTTATTATATGTCCAGTACCAAAACTGCATATATAATAGAATTACATTCAGTATGGATGTTGGCAGTCCAGCAAGCTTCCATCCATGTTGATTTTCTATTTTTTTTTTATCCATTCAATCATGTCCGATTCTTGGAGACTGCCTGGACAAGTTCCTGCAGTTTTCTTGGCAAAACTGGAGGCAATGGCAGAAGTGGTTTGCCATTGCTTCCTTCCTAGGGCTGAGAGTGTGTGACTGGCCCAAGGTCACCCAGCTGGCCTTGTGCCTAAGGTGGGACCAGAACTCACGGTCTCCCAGTTTCTAGCCTGATGCCTTAACCACTACACCAAACTGGTTCCTGATTTTCTAAATAATTGTGGCCAAATCACCTAGTTTACTACACTTGAAGACATAATTTTTTTAACCCACTTCAAAGGCACTCACATGAGTAGTAAACTTTAATGGGTCCATTTGATTTAACACTCTGACACAACATGACTTTTTTGAAATCTAAGATTGGTTTTTGTTCTAAAATTTGCCATAAAGTATTAAGATGGTTTTCCCACATGCATCTTACATCCTCTGCTTTATTACTATTGCATATATTGCAATAGTATATCAGTGTCTGGAGGCTGTAGGGGCCTGGATGGGGCACAACAGGCTTCAGCTGAACCCTGGTAAGACAGAGTGGCTGTGGATTGATGGCCTCTCGATTTCCAGGAAGTTGTCATCTTTAACTCTGGATGGGGTGGCACTACCCCATTCAGATTCAGTGCGAAACTTGGGGGTCCTCCTGGACTCACGACTCCTGCTCGAGGAGCAGGTGGCAGTTGTGGCCAGGAGGGCCTTTGCACAGATGTGGGTGGTGCACCAGTTGCGCCCCTTCCTAGATCAGGAGGCCCTCCGAACAGTCACTCATGCCCTTGTCATCTCCCATATAGATTATTGCAACGCGCTCTACATGGGGCTACCCTTGAAGAGTATCCGGAAGCTTCAGCTGGTCCAGAATGCGGCTGCACGGGTAGTTCTGGGTGCTATGAGATCAGCACATGTAACACCGCCACTCCATGAGCTGCATTGGGTACCGGTTTGCTTCCAGATTCAATTCAAGGTGTTGGTTATCACCTTTAAAGCCCTACATGGCATGGGACCAGGGTATCTGAGGGACCGTCTTCTCCCGACCACATCTACCCGCCCCACCTGATCATGCAGGGAGGGCATGCTTCGGATCCCTTCTTTAAAAGAATTCCATCTAGTGGGGTCCAGGAGGCGTGCCTTCTCTGCAATAGCACCCGCCCTGTGGGATAACTTGCCGCCTGAGGTGAGACTGGCACCCTCGCTCCTGGCCTTTAGGAAGTCCTTGAAGACCTGGCTCTGCCGCCGTGCCTGGAGTGAAGGAAATGATAGTTCCTCCTGGGGGTGGTTGGCTTAGTGGTTTCCCTCCTTTTAAGAACAGACCATCTTTTGGATTTTTATTTTTTATTTTTATAGTAGTTTTAAATGTATAGGTTATATCTTTTATATTGTGGTTGTAAACCGCCCAGAGTCTACCACGGTGGAGATGGGCGGGGATAAATCCAAATAATAAATAAATAAATAAATAAATAAATAAACAAATTGCTATATTATTATTATTATTATTATTATTATTATTATTATTATTATTATTATGACTAAGGTTCCAAGCATTCTTGGGAGGCTGAAAGTACATGAAAATATATATTCTATTATAGTTTGCCATCTGCTCAGAATAGCTATTCTAAAGGTATGCCCACAAAATCCAATCTTTTGGTTCAATTCTGAAATAATAAATTAATTTTTCTAAGTCATAGTCTTATTCAGGGTCTCTTTCAGATGGCAATATAATTATGAAAAGTAGCACTACCAATCATCAAAAGATGAGAGCTTAATCAAAAGTATATTTTAGCTTTTTTACTTATATATTGGTTGTCTGTTGTTAGTTTTCATCGTTATTATTGTATCATTATTGTGTGTTTATGTTGTACGCCACCCAGAGTCACACAGTTTGAGTTGGGTGGCATTATAAATTTGAAATAAATAGATAATAAAATATAACAGAGAAAATTTCAGGAAGGAAGAACAGAAGAAAGAAAGGAAATGTAAATGATGAAGAAAAAATGTGCTGAATTCAAAGGACAATATATTTTTCATACATTTTAAAAAATGTTTCTGATATATGACCCTTTTCTGTATTACTTTGCTTAATTGTTTGCAAGGGGCATGCACTGAAGTAAAAAGAAAATCTGTTCTCTTTGCTAATGAATTGGGCTAAAGCACTCTCATTTCAACACAATTACACATAATTAAATTGGGCCACAGCGGAAATGTACATCCAAATGCAGTGCAAATACCAAAACAAAAAGCAAAAGCAAACAAAAGAAACAAAGCACGAACACATGCAGGAGAACAACAATATGCATGGAGAAGAGCAACAAAAATCATCTAAAGAAACCCCAAAGGTGTTTTTGCACAGGATGTTTCCATGAAGCTGACTTATACAAACTGGAACATTCATATTCAAGTATCCCATGGTCAGGTCTCAAGATCCTTTCTCAGACACAAAGAGGGCAAGGAGGAGACATCCCAAGAAGTAGATCTTGTGCTGTCAGGTCCTACCATAATGATGTGGTGCCAGTAACTGGTCCTACCATTCTTGCCCTGGACCCAACACACTCTGATCCAGACAGGGAACTTGCTATACCCAGCCCTCAACAACCTAATACATAAGACCTTTCTTGGATTCTTGTCCTAGCTTCCAATACTTTCCCTTGGGAATTGACTCAGTTTGTCTAGGAAAAAATATCTACACTACTGTATATGCAGTCAAGAACTCCAGACTATCATTGCAACGTTGAATACTGGAAGTATGTGTAGCTGCTGAACCAGCTTGTGTTTTTTTTTTTGCGTGTGTGTTTTTCAACTCTCTAATTTCTATTTTTTCTCCAGCAAAGAACCAGCATATACCAATACCATGTGCCACAGATCAGAGCATGTATTAAACAAGGTTGGAAATGCTATCACAACAATAGGGAAAATGGAAAATTTCATGGTCCTCCAGGGTCCAAAATCCATGAAGAAAGAGATATGGGGTCATCGGCCATGCAACAATTCCACCCTAGCCAAGATGGTATAAGAGCTGGTTCTCAAACTGACACGAATTCAAGCAACCAATATATAAACAACCCTAACCCTAACCTTATAAGTCCTTAGCTGATTAAACAGGAGGACCCCCTCCCCCATGGGAAAAGGTCTGGCTACCTACCAAGAAGAAAGTGCAAAAGCTGGGTTGCAGTTAAACCTAAAAAAAACCAAGATTATGGCAACCAGCTTGATTGATAACTGGCAAATAGAGGGAGAAAAAGTGGAGGCAGTGACAGACTTTGTATTTCTAGGCGCAAACATTACTGCAGACGCTGACTGCAGACAGGAAATCAAAAGATGTCTACTTCTTGGGAGGAGAGCAATGGCAAATCTTGATAAAATAGTTAAGAGCAGAAACATCACACTGACAACAAAGGTCTGCATAGTTAAAGCAATGGTATTCCCTGTAGTAACCTATGGCTGTGAGAGCTGGACCATAAGGAAGGCTGAGCGAAGGAAGATAGATGCTTTTGAACTGTGGTGTTGGAGGAAAATTCTGAGAGTGCCTTGGACTGCAAGAAGATCAAACCAGTCCATACTCCAGGAAATCAAGCCAGACTGCTCACTTGAGGGAATGATATTAAAGGCAAAACTGAAGTACTTTGGCCACATAATTAGAAGACAGGATACCCTGGAGAAGATGCTGATGCTAGGGAAAGTGGAAGGCAAAAGGAAGAGGGGCCGACCAAGGGCAAGATGGATGGATGATATTCTGGAGGTGATGTCAACCATTGGGGAGCTGGGGATGGTGACGGCCGACAGGAAGCTCTGGCGTGGGCTGGTCCATGAAGTCACGAAGAGTCGGAAGTGACTGAACGAATAAACAACAAAACCTACCAAGCATCTACTTCTACTGGGTTATACCAGGAAATTAAGTCCCAGGTTCTTTGGCCTATTTACTACTGTAGCTCATATCAACCCTTTGACATACAAGGTATAGTAGTTCCCTCTTTTTACCCCTATTCAGTATTCCACAGATTTTTGTTAGTCCTTAAGCTTTCTCATTGCTGCCCATATGTCCACAGTACAACCACCTCCCTTGTTGGTAGAATGAAATAAATCTTTCTTATGTTCATAGACCAGCATAAGGGAGTAAAAGAAGGCATAGGAACATAAAAGATATACAAAGGCATAGGGGGACATTAAAAGTTGTATAAAAGACATATAAAATATATGAGGTTGAGTGTAAATAAGATAAACTAAAAGACTGTAAGCTGCTATCCTATAAAATGCTCTGTGGTGTTATGCTAGAGACACACTGAGACTAAGCTACAAGACTGGATACTAAGCATAAGCCATGAGTTGTTGTCTGGCAAATGTTGAGGGCTGCTGTACAGAACCTGCCAATGCTATCTGTTCTGGTAGGGTTGCTGTCTGAAAGCAGCAGGGAAGGAGAAATTTGTCCCATTGCCCTGGACCAGGGTTTCTCAACTAGGGTTCCGTGGAGCCCTAGGGTTCCGTGAGAGGTCAATAGGGGTTCCCTGGGGCAAGGGTCGGAAATGGCGGCTCGCGAGCCAGATCTGGCTCTTTGGCCCCTTGACTCTGGCTCTCTCTCTCTCTCTCTGCCGCCCGACATCCGGAAAGCCGGTCTCCGGAAGCAGCAGGCTTCAGCCCGCCTCTCTGCTCTCCTTTGGCGCGCGCTGATTGGTGGAGGCTCAGAAGGAAGGACGCCTCCACCAATCAGCGTCTCTCTTTCTTCTCCAGGAGAAGAACCCTGGAGAAGAAACAGAGACGCTGATTGGTGGAAGCTCAGAAGGAAGAACGCCTCCACCAATCAGCGTCTCTGTTTCTTCTCCAGGAAACCCCGCCCCCTTCCACACGATTGGCCCCCGCCCGCAAACCCCGCCCCCTGGCTCTCGAGCATTTCAAAATGTGCACGAGCATGTCAAAATGGCTCCCGGCATAAAAAGTTTGCCGACCCCTGCCCTGGGGGATCACGATTTATTTTAAAAATTATTTCAAATTCGGGCACCTTCACATTAAAGAGGCAAGTTTCATTCTTTATTTTTAGTTTAGGAACACTGTTAATGCATATATACAGGCCTACCCATGAAACGAATATAATAATTTTGTAACTTATTTGAGCCTGAATGTGTAGGGGTTCCCCGAGGCCTGAAAAATATTTCAAGGGTTCCTCCAGGATCAAAAGCTTGAGAAAGGCTGCCCTGGACACTTGGATAGTAATGGTAGAATGAGGTAAGGTGTAATCTCTGAAATACATCACTGGAAGAGAACATGCTCTGTTGTTTCTACATGACCAGAGTCATAAGAGCATTGCTGGTTCTGAGAGGGGAGTTTTTCCAGTATTATCCCTCAAGAATAGTTTAAGCCAATAACTAAGTATGGCCAACCACATCTACCCTCCACTTTCATGAGGCCTGCGTCCAGTCACAGTGTGGCACTGGAGGCAATGTTAGGGACTTAAAGGGCTGTTCTTAAAAAAAAATTGTGAAACCTCCAATGGACCAAAACTAGAAAAGGGATCCAACTGGGCACCACAAAGAAGCTGTGCTACTGGCTCAACTTCAAAAATTTAAAAACTGCTGGTATGTATATTTATTGTCTGTATATAGCAGGATGGAAATACGTCTCCCAGCAAGTTTTGGAGGTGAAACTCTTATCCACCATGGAGTTAATATAGTATTTTATAAAATTTATATGTTTATATAAAATATAAATTGAATTATGGATTCATAGGGTTTAACTTCTTCAGTCAGTAAGGATTTAAGTAGTTGGCTCTTGGAATGCTGGCAGGTTTATTGCAATTGGAGCACAAGGTTTTAAAGCTCTTATCTGCAAGATCATCACCAGAGTCATTAATCACTTTCCAATACCGAAGATCACAAACTAGCTGATCTCTGAAGACTCTGACCATTTTGATGCCATGACTCTCCCATAAGGATCTGCTCATTTGTGCAAGTCTGGCAGGGAAGGCTGGTCAATTAAAAGTTAGGAGTATGTGCTTATCACCTCTTAAACTGGATAAATAATGGAAGTCTTTTAGATCCACTGAGGTAATCTGGCAGCTAAGAAGTTAAAACAGAGAGGCCATGACTACCCTTCTGGCTGGTCCATCTGTGGGTATTATCTTTGATTTCTAGGACAAGCTGCTTTTTCTATAGCACACAGCAATAGTTAGCTGGGATGACTGCTTTCAGTTGCTCTACTGGTATCATGTGTAAGGTGGTGGTGAGAGACAGGGCAGAGGGTGATGTCAGGGTGTTAATGCAGCCAACATTTGTTAGAATTTTAGTCAGGCCATCCACCTTGGCTGCAATGTCATATCACTGTTGTAGTATTAGAATCCAGGTTTCTGCTGACAGTAGACAGTTATCATTAACATGTTGAGTAACAAGATTGTGGGTGATAGAGGGGGCTCATTTGGGGGGTAGTTCCTTTGTTAGCCTGCTCTGGAGAGTGCTTTGGCTCAGGCTTTTCAATGGCAAGAAAGCAGCCTGTTTTGTTCCTGGCTTCCATGGTATCATCTCTCTGGGGCAGGAGGGAAAGCCCAAAGTCTTATGTCTACTTTTCTTGATGTATAAGATAATCATAGTTTGTGCTGTCTCTGTCATGGGGAAATGGGAGTTGATTCTCACCTGCTTCTCAGCTTTATTGGATTTATGAATCCCAGTATCATTACTGGAACTAGTCTGGATTCTTTTCTTGCCTCTCAATGACATTTTAGATCTTGGGGGTTAGACCAGGGGGAATAAGACTGGTCACAGTATAAGGAACTGCTAGGTGGTTGTCATCTTGGCTCCTATGTAATAGCTCAATCTTGGATTCATGTTGACACCAAGGAAAGTTAGAATACCTAGTACAAAGAGTGAGGTATACACCTGAAGACTGTTCTTGAGGAGTCATTAAAGATGTCTATGTATTGTTGAAGGCTTTCACGGCCGGAGTTCAATGGCTGTTGTGGGTCTTCCGGGTTGTGTGGCCGTGTTCTGGAAGTTGTGGTTCCTAACGTTTCGCCAGCATCTGTGGCCAGCATCTTCAGAGGGCAAGAGCACAGATAGAAGCAAAATCTCTGTGCCCAGGTAGAGTGGCAATGTTCTATTTATAGAGCTAAATTATAGGAGATTAGGTGGGGTTTTTTGTTGTGTTGAAATGTTAACGAGTGGCTGATGAGCGTGATTAGCATGTTCATTGTGAGAATTATTCCCATGTCCTGGTGGTTGGACTGAGTTCGTTGACCTTTTGCAGGCTGTGTTTTTCAGGACTGGTAGCCAGGTTTTGCTAATTTTTAAACTTTCTTCTTTTTTTTTTAATTGTAACTGTGCTGGTGTTTGTGAATTTCAATGGCTTCTCTGTATAATCTGGTGTAGTGGCTTTTGGTGTTGTCCAGTATTTCTCTGTTTTCAAATAGGATTTTGTGTCCCGTTTGCTTGAGAGCATGTTCAGCTACTGAAGATTTTTCTGGTTGCTGTAGTCTGCAGTGTCTTTCATGTTCTTTTATCCTGGTGTGAATGCTTCGTTTTGTGGTTCCGATGTATACTTGTCCACAGCTGCATGGTATGCGGTATACTCCTGCAGCGGTGCGGGGGTCCCTTTTGTCTTTTGCTGATTTTAGCATTTGTTGTATTTTTCTGGTGGGTCTGAAGACTGTTTGAAAGTTGTGTTTTTCCATCAGTTTTCCCATGCGGTCAGTGACTCCTTTGATGTAGGGCAGGAATACTTTGTTTGTGGGGGGCTGTTTTTCTTCAGTTGGATGTTGTTTTCTTGGTTTGATGGCTCTTTTTATTTCATTCTTGGAATAGCCATTTGCCTGTAGGACCCAGTTCAGATGGTTAAGTTCATTGTTGAGAAATTGGGTTTCACAGTTTCGATTAGCACGATCCACCAAGGTTTTGATCATGCCTCTCTTTTGTCGTGGGTGGTGATTGGAATTTTTGTGTAGATATCGGTCCGTATGGGTGGGTTTTCTGTATACTTTGTGTCCTAGTTTGAGGTCCGGATTGCGTATGACCAGCGTATCTAAAAATGGAAGTTTGCCATCAGTTTCTTTTTCCATGGTGAATTGTATATTGGGGTGGATGCCGTTTAGGTGGTCCAGAAATTTCTCCAGTTCTTCTTCAGTATGACTCCAAATTGCGAAGGTGTCATCCACGAACCGGAACCAGACTGTTGGTGTAATGGGTGCCGATTCCAAAGCCTGTTTTTCAAAGTGTTCCATGTAAAAGTTTGCTATGACTGGGCTCAGGGGGCTTCCCATGGCAACGCCATCCATCTGTTCATAGAACTCATTCTCCCATTGAAAGTAACTAGTTGTTAGGCAGTGTTGAAATAAAGCTGTAATGTCTTCTGGGAAGATTTGCTTGATGAGTGCCAGGGTGTCCCTTACTGGCACCTTAGTAAACAGGGAGACCACGTCAAAGCTGACCAGTTTGTCCGTGTGGTTGAGTTTTAGGCTGCTGATTTTGTCGATGAAGTGTCCTGAGTCTTTGATGTGGGATGGAGTCTGTCCGATGTGGGTCTGTAAAAGGGTTGCCAAATGTTTGGATCATTCATATGTCGGGGAGCCAATGGCACTTACAATGGGTCTGAGTGGGATCGAGTCTTTGTGGATTTTGGGGAGTCCGTATAGTCTAGGTGAGAGAGCTTCTGTCTTGCAAATACGTTGTAGTACGTTGGGATGCAGGGAGGAGCTCTTTATCAGTGTGTTGGTTTGCTTCATGATTTTGCGGGTCGGATCCCATCTTATTGTTCTGTATGTGGTGGGGTCTAGTAATTCTCTGACTTTGTCTTTGTATTCATCTATGTTCATAATTACCGTGGCATTGCCTTTGTCCGCTGGAAGGATGATGATGTCTGGGTCCGAATTGAGGGTCTCTATGGCGTTTCTCTCCTTCTTAGTAATGTTGCTGGTGGGGGGCTTTGCTTTCCTTAGGATTCTTGCCACTTCACCCCTTATTTCTTCTGCTTCTTCCTCTGGACGTTGGTGAATGGCTGATTCCACATTGGCAATGATATCTTCCACTGGAATTCTGGTGGGTGTAATTGCAAAGTTTCCTCCTTTGCTTAGGATGGAGGTTTCTTCAGGAGAGAGCAGGCGTTCTGTCAAATTGATGACAATGCGTGAAGTATCCAGTGCCGGTTTTGGTTGCCCAGTCATAGCAAACTTTTACATGGAACACTTTGAAAAACAGGCTTTGGAATCGGCACCCATTACACCAACAGTCTGGTTCCGGTTCGTGGATGACACCTTCGCAATTTGGAGTCATACTGAAGAAGAACTGGAGAAATTTCTGGACCACCTAAACGGCATCCACCCCAATATACAATTCACCATGGAAAAATAAACTGATGGCAAACTTCCATTTTTAGATACGCTGGTCATACGCAATCCGGACCTCAAACTAGGACACAAAGTATACAGAAAACCCACCCATACGGACCGATATCTACACAAAAATTCCAATCACCACCCACGACAAAAGAGAGGCATGATCAAAACCTTGGTGGATCGTGCTAATCGAAACTGTGAAACCCAATTTCTCAACAATGAACTTAACCATCTGAACTGGGTCCTACAGGCAAATGGCTATTCCAAGAATGAAATAAAAAGAGCCATCAAACCAAGAAAACAACATCCAACTGAAGAAAAACAGCCCCCCACAAACAAAGTATTCCTGCCCTACATCAAAGGAGTCACTGACCGCATGGGAAAACTGATGGAAAAACACAACTTTCAAACAGTCTTCAGACCCACCAGAAAAATACAACAAATGCTAAAATCAGCTAAAGACAAAAGGGACCCCCGCACCGCTGCAGGAGTATACCGCATACCATGCAGCTGCGGACAAGTATACATCGGAACCACAAAACGAAGCATTCACACCAGGATAAAAGAACATGAAAGACACTGCAGACTACAGCAACCAGAAAAATCTTCAGTAGCTGAACATGCTCTCAAGCAAACGGGACACAAAATCCTATTTGAAAACAGAGAAATACTGGACAACACCAAAAGCCACTACACCAGATTATACAGAGAAGCCATTGAAATTCACAAACACCAGCACAGTTACAATAAAAAAGAAGAAAGTTTAAAAATTAGCAAAACCTGGCTACCAGTCCTGAAAAACACAGCCTGCAAAAGGTCAACGAACTCAGTCCAACCACCAGGACATGGGAATAATTCTCACAATGAACATGCTAATCACACTCATCAGCCACTCGTTAACATTTCAACACAACAAAAAACCCCACCTAATCTCCTATAATTTAGCTCTATAAATAGAACATTGCCACTCTACCTGGGCACAGAGATTTTGCTTCTATCTGTGCTCTTGCCCTCTGAAGATGCTGGCCACAGATGCTGGCGAAACGTTAGGAACCACAACTTCCAGAACACGGCCACACAACCCGGAAGACCCACAACAGCCATTGAACTCCGGCCGTGAAAGCCTTCGACAATACATTGAACGCCTCTACGGGGAGGAAACGTTCCGACAGACACGGAGACTGGAAACACTCCGGAACAGAAAAGCACACCTTCTCTGCTCCTTAACCTTCCTAGTGCGATGCAGAGATACCAGGACCATTCCAGCTTTTCTCAGAACGAAAAGGACCTTCAAATCGTCACAAGCCAGCCGCATTTACGACCGCCTTGAACAAGCCCTCCTGCGCGAGAGAATTCACACAACCCGCCGAAACCTTGCCATCACAGAAAAAGATCTATTCGACACACATATGAGCCTTAGTCACGAAATGAGAAGCCAGGATTGGGACAAGATTGATACCATATCCTACAGAAAAATGGAAAAGGACATCTTTGACTACACAAACAGACAAAAGCAAAAATTCAACAAATGCCAAAACAGTCAACCAAAACCGGCACTGGATACTTCACGCATTGTCATCAATTTGACAGAACGCCTGCTCTCTCCTGAAGAAACCTCCATCCTAAGCAAAGGAGGAAACTTTGCAATTACACCCACCAGAATTCCAGTGGAAGATATCATTGCCAATGTGGAATCAGCCATTCACCAACGTCCAGAGGAAGAAGCAGAAGAAATAAGGGGTGAAGTGGCAAGAATCCTAAGGAAAGCAAAGCCCCCCACCAGCAACATTACTAAGAAGGAGAGAAACGCCATAGAGACCCTCAATTCGGACCCAGACATCATCATCCTTCCAGCGGACAAAGGCAATGCCACGGTAATTATGAACATAGATGAATACAAAGACAAAGTCAGAGAATTACTAGACCCCACCACATACAGAACAATAAGACGGGATCCGACCAGCAAAATCATGAAGCAAACCAACACACTGATAAAGAGCTCCTCCCTGCATCCCAACGTACTACAACGTATTTGCAAGACAGAAGCTCTCTCACCTAGACTATACGGACTCCCCAAAATCCACAAAGACTCGATCCCACTCAGACCCATTGTAAGTGCCATTGGCTCCCCGACATATGAATGATCCAAACATTTGGCAACCCTTTTACAGACCCACATCGGACAGACTCCATCCCACATCAAAGACTCAGGACACTTCATCGACAAAATCAGCAGCCTAAAACTCAACCACACGGACAAACTGGTCAGCTTTGACGTGGTCTCCCTGTTTACTAAGGTGCCAGTAAGGGACACCCTGGCACTCATCAAGCAAATCTTCCCAGAAGACATTACAGCTTTATTTCAACACTGCCTAACAACTAGTTACTTTCAATGGGAGAATGAGTTCTACGAACAGATGGATGGCGTTGCCATGGGAAGCCCCCTGAGCCCAGTCATAGCAAACTTTTACATGGAACACTTTGAAAAACAGGCTTTGGAATCGGCACCCATTACACCAACAGTCTGGTTCCGGTTCGTGGATGACACCTTCGCAATTTGGAGTCATACTGAAGAAGAACTGGAGAAATTTCTGGACCACCTAAACGGCATCCACCCCAATATACAATTCACCATGGAAAAAGAAACTGATGGCAAACTTCCATTTTTAGATACGCTGGTCATACGCAATCCGGACCTCAAACTAGGACACAAAGTATACAGAAAACCCACCCATACGGACCGATATCTACACAAAAATTCCAATCACCACCCACGACAAAAGAGAGGCATGATCAAAACCTTGGTGGATCGTGCTAATCGAAACTGTGAAACCCAATTTCTCAACAATGAACTTAACCATCTGAATTGGGTCCTACAGGCGAATGGCTATTCCAAGAATGAAATAAAAAGAGCCATCAAACCAAGAAAACAACATCCAACTGAAGAAAAACAGCCCCCCACAAACAAAGTATTCCTGCCCTACATCAAAGGAGTCACTGACCGCATGGGAAAACTGATGGAAAAACACAACTTTCAAACAGTCTTCAGACCCACCAGAAAAATACAACAAATGCTAAAATCAGCAAAAGACAAAAGGGACCCCCGCACCGCTGCAGGAGTATACCGCATACCATGCAGCTGTGGACAAGTATACATTGGAACCACAAAACGAAGCATTCACACCAGGATAAAAGAACATGAAAGACACTGCAGACTACAGCAACCAGAAAAATCTTCAGTAGCTGAACATGCTCTCAAGCAAACGGGACACAAAATCCTATTTGAAAACACAGAAATACTGGACAACACCAAAAGCCACTACACCAGATTATACAGAGAAGCCATTGAAATTCACAAACACCAGCACAGTTACAATTTAAAAAAAAAGAAGAAAGTTTAAAAATTAGCAAAACCTGGCTACCAGTCCTGAAAAACACAGCCTGCAAAAGGTCAACGAACTCAGTCCAACCACCAGGACATGGGAATACTTCTCACAATGAACATGCTAATCACGGTCATCAGCCACTCGTTAACATTTCAACACAACAAAAAACCCCACCTAATCTCCTATAATTTAGCTCTATAAATAGAACATTGCCACTCTACCTGGGCACAGAGATTTTGCTTCTATCTGTGCTCCTGCCCTCTGAAGATGCTGGCCACAGATGCTGGCGAAACATTAGGAACCACAACTTCCAGAACACGGCCACACAGCCCGGAAGACCCACAACAGCCAATCAGACTTATGATGAAGTTTTTGCACCAACGCTAAGAGGGGAGACATTTAGGTTTGCCTTAGCAATGGCAGCAGCTGGGAATTGTGTAGTACAGCATTATGATATTACAACAGCATATTTGCATGCTGATTTGAATGAAGAGATCTATATGACTGAAGCCCCAGGGTATGAATCAAAGATTGCAGGAAGGGTATACAAGTTGCAGAAAGCATTGTATGGACTCAAGCAGTCAGCACGTTGCTGAAATCTAACTTTAGATAAGGAATTACAAAGAATGGGATTCAAGTGTAGTATAGCTGACCCATGTCTGTATGTAAAGCAATGTGAAAATGATGAACAGATTTTGCTTTTGATATTTGTAGACAATTTATGTCTTATAGCGAAAGATCAAAGCAGGGTAATTGAATTTACTGAAAATCTGAAACAGCACTTTGATGTCAAAGATCTGGGAGAAATTAAGAATTACCTAGGAATGGGTATTCAGAAGGTTGATGGGGGTTATGTTCTAGAGCAGCGGAAGAAAATTGAAGCACTGCTAAGAGAGAACAATATGGAACAGTGTAAAGAAGTTTCTACCCCGATGACAACAGATTTTGTTAAATCAGAGACTGGAAATGATGACCAAACTTCATGTGACCAAGAACACTATCATTCAATAATTGGAAGTTTATTGTATATAGCACAATGGTCGTGTCCTGATATCGGGAACGCAGTCAATGTTCTGAGTAGATATGTAACCAAACCTACTCAGAGGCATTGGCAAGGTATCAAACGTGTGTTTAGGTATCTGAAGGGGACTATTGATAAATGTTTATTGATAAAACCATGTAAGCCATTGGAATTGAAATGCTATGTAGATAATGATTGGGGTAATGATGTACATGACAGAAAATCAATGACAGGGTTGATAATAATGTTTGGTAACACCTTGGTTGGGTGGAGGTCTCGTAAACAAAGTTCAGTAGCTGTGTCAACTGCAGAGGCGGAATATGCAGCATTATCTGATTTGTGTTCAGAATTAATTTGGTATAGGCAATTGTTAATGGATGTAAATATAACAATTGAGGGGCCTATATGTGTATACGATGATAGTGAGGCATGTATACAGATTGCAAAGAGTGATAAGGTCAGAGCACGAAGCAAGCATGTTGATATCAAGTATCATAATGTTAGTAATGCTGTTAAAGAGTCTCGGATTGATTTGCAATATTGTCCATCTGAGTGTAATGTAGCAGATGTGATGACAAAGCCTCTAAGCATAGATAGACATAGGATGTGTATATCTCAAATGTGTATGTCTTCTATTCTGTACAATTGAATGTAATATCTATTGTAAATTGAAGGGGTGTTGGGGTTTGATAAACCCAGGAATTTACTTCTAGATATAAATTATACAGAGAGGCTTGATTTCTAGGTAAAAGGTAAAATATTCTGCACAGTCACCCAATTAGCAGCCATTGTTGTAAGAATGATGTGTCATGTGTGACTCATTCAACAGGTGCTTAGAGTTAAGTTGGGTGTGGTAGTTAACGAGATTGACCTATGATGTGATAGGTCAGTTTGACTATAAATGTAGAGATATTCTGTATTCCATTTTATTCCCATTTACTTCGTGAAAGCTGTATCGTTGATGGTGTATCATTTGTTACCTGTGGAAGTGATCTGTAAATACGTATGTATATAAAGTAAATAGGATATTTGATATAACTTCTGTTTGGAGTCTATTTACTGCATAGTACTTGGATCACTGGTGCCTAGGAGAGAAGCAGGCCGCTCCATCTCCGCGCGCTCCCTTTGACACTTTTCCTTGGGATTTGACTCAGTTTCTTCATCTTCACTTTCTTTCTTTCTTGCTGCTTCTTTGGATACTATCTGCCCAGTGAGTTTGTTTAATGTATATATAAAATTTACACACAGATTTATTTCCCTTCCATTAAACACACACACACACACAGAGAGAGAGAGAGAGAGAGAGACAGAGACAGAGACAGAGAGAGTAAAGAAACCAAGTCAGAACTACAGAAACAGGAGCCAATACAGGATTCCCAAGAGAAGGATCCAATAGTCAACTGGTCCAGATGTGCAACTGCCACAGCATCATGTTAAGACAGGAAATCTCTCTCTCTTTCTTTGTCTGGTTCCTATGCCACTCAATTCCTGAAGACTCTAAACAGCTTACAGCAGGCGTGTCTAACCCGCGGCCCATGGATCGCACGCAGCCCTGAACAGCTAGTAATGCGGCCCCAAAAAATCGTAAACTTTTAACATTATTTTGCGATTGTTTTCATGACTCAATCGCGCGGTGCTTGAGCGCAGACTGCTTAGGTAGAAACAACGGAACGCTGTGTAGGGGAGGGGGCAGTACAGTGCTAACACTGCCACCGCCTGCTACACACGTCAGCTTGTGGCGACTTGGTGTTATATATAATATTTCAACCTGCCTACACGTGTTCTGTGACAACAGGCATTTATTGTAAAATATTTATTCCTAAATAAATTTATTCCAGCATGGCTTCAACGTCATTTCAACAGAAAATAGAACCCAAAAAAGAAAAGAAAAAAAGAAAACTTGCGGATGAAGGAAGAGTATTCAACAAAAAATGGACAGATGAGTACATTTTTGTCAAGACAAATACTAAGGCACTATGCTTAATTTGTAGGGAAAATGTGTCAGTTTTCAAAGACTACAATTTGAAAAGGAAAAACATGCTACAAAATTTGAAGCATATCAAGGAATTTGTCCTAAAGACAAATTAGCGGAACTGAAAAAAAGTTTGTTGTCTCAACATTTTTTTTAAAAAAAGTCACAACTCAAAAGGACTCTATATAAAAGCTAGTTAATTGGTGGTCAATACCGAAATCAGATTGCTTATATACTTTGCAGCCAAAGATGGAGAAGCTCTATACAATCAGCAAAAACAAGACCTGGAGCTGACTGTGGCTCAGATCATGAGCTTCTTATCACAAAATTTAGGCTTAAATTGTAGAACGTAGAGAAAACTACTAGACCACTCAGGTATGACCTAAATCATATCCCTTATGAATATACAATGGATGTGAGGAATAGATTTAAAGGATTAGATCTGGTAGACAGAGTGCCTGAAGAACTATGGATGGAGGTTCGTAACATTGTACAGGAGGCAGCAACTAAAACCATCCCAAAGAAAAAGAAATGCAAGAAAGCAAAGTGGCTGACTGATGAAGCTTTACAAATAGCTGAGGAAAGAAGGGAAGCAAAAGGCAAGGGAGATATGGAAAGATATAAACAACTGAATGCAGAATTCCAGAGAATAGCAAGGAGAGATAAGAAGGCCTTCTTAAATGAACAATGAAAAGAAATCAAGGAAAACAACAGAATGAGGAAGACTAGAGATCTCTTCAAGAGATATCAAGGGAACGTTTTGTGCAAAGATGGGCATGATAAAGGACAAAAAAGGCAAGGATCTAACCGAAGCAGAAGAGATTAAGAAGAGGTGGCAAGAATACACAGAAGAACTATACAAGAAAGATCTTAATATCCCTGATAAATACGATGGTGTGTTCACTGACCTTGAGCCGGACATCCTAGAGAGTGAAGTCAAGTGGGCCTTAGGAAGCATTACTAACAACAAAGCTAGTGGAGAAGACAGTATCCCAGCTGAGCTATTTAAAATCCTAAAAGATGATGCTGTTAAAGTGCTGCACTCAATATGCCAACAAATTTGGAAAACTCAACAGTGGCCACAGGATTGGAAAAGGTCAGTTTACGTTCCAATTCCAAAGAAAGGCAATGCCAAAGAATGTTCAAACTACCGTACAATTGCGCTCATTTCACATGCTAGCAAGGTGATGCTCAAGGTCCTACAAGCTAGGCTTCAGCAGTATGTGAACCGAGAACTACCAGAAGTGCAAGCTGGGTTTCGAAGAGGCAGAGGAACTAGAGATCAAGAAGGGCAATGCCAAAGAATGTTCAAACTACCATACAATTGCGCTCATTTCATTTCACTCGCAAGAGAGTTCCAGAAAAACATCTACTTCTGCTTCGTTGCCTACGCTAAAGCCTTTGATTGTGTGGATCACAACAAACTGTGGCAAAGTCTTAAAGAGATGGGAGTACCAGACCACCTTACCTGTCTCCTGAGAAACCTGTATGCGGGTCAAGAAGCAACAGTTAGAACCGGACATGGAATAACCGATTGGTTCAAAATTGGGAAAGGAGTATGACAAGGCTGTATATTATCACCCTGCTTATTTAACTTATATGCAGAGTACATCATGAGAAATGCCAGGCTGGATGAATCACAAGCCGGAGTTAAGATTGCCGGGAGAAATATCAACAACCTCAGATATGCAGACGATACCACCCTAATGGCAGAAAGTGAAGAGGAACTAAAGAGCCTCTTGATGAGGGTGAAAGAGGAGAGTGCAAAAGCTGGCTTGAAACTCAACATTAAAAAAACCCAGATCATGGCATCTGGTCCCATCACTTCCTGGCAAATAGAAGGGGAAGAAATGGAAGCAGTGACAGATTTTATTTTCTTGGGCTCCAAGATCACCGCAGACGGCGACTGCAGCCATGAAATTAAAAGACGCTTGCTCCTTGGGAGGAAAGCTATGGCAAACCTAGACAGCATATTAAAAAGCAGAGACATCACCTTGCCGACAAAGGTCCGTATAGTTAAAGCTATGGTTTTTCCAGTAGTAATGTATGGCTGTGAGAGTTGGACCATAAGGAAGGCTGAGCGCCGAAGAATTGATGCTTTCGAGCTGTGGTGCTGGAGAAGACTCTTAAGAGTCCCTTGGACTGCAAGGAGATCAAATCAGTCAATCCTAAAGAAAATCAACCCTGACTGCTCATTGGAAGGACAGATAATGAAGCTGAAGCTCAAATACTTTGGCCACCTAATGCGAAGAGAGGACTCACTGGAAAAGACCCTGATGCTGGGAAAGACTGAAGGCAAAAGGAGAAGGGGACGGCAGAGGATGAGATGGTTAGATAGCATCACCGATGTAACGAACATGAATTTGAGTAAACTCCGGGAGACAGTGGAGGACAGGAAGGCCTGGCGTGCTATGGTCCATGAGGTCACAAAGAGTCGGACACGACTAAACGACTGAACAACAACAAAGTTAATTGGTAGCAAATCTGATTGCAAAAAAATCAAAACCATTTACCAATGGTGTGTTTATTAAGCAATGTATGGAAAGCGTGGCAGATATAATTTGTCCTGATTAAAAAAACGATTTTTCTAAAATCAGTTTGTCTCACCAGACTATAGCCAGGCAAACTGAAGAAATAGGAAAATCTATCGAAAGAGGTTTGAAGAGTAAAGCTGCTAATTTCAAATTTTATGCTTTGGCGATGGATGAAAGTACTGATGCCACAGATACTGATGCTCAACTTGCCATTTTTATTAGAGGTATTGATAACGAATATAATGTCACTGAAGAAATGGCTTCTTTGGTGCCATTAAAAGACACAACTAAATCTCTTGATTTGTACAAAGCAGTAAAAATGACATTAAAGCGATTTTCTTTAACCATTGTCAACATATCTGGTATATCGACTGATGGCGCCCCGGCGATGGTTGGTAAAAGTGAGGGACTTACAAAATTGATAGAAGACAATGCAAATGCCGCCAGCAACTCATGTTTGATGAAGTATCACTGCATTCTACATCAAGAAAATTTATGCGCGAAAGCTTTAAAAATGGATATGTCATGCAAATTGTCATCAAAGCAGTGAATTTCATAAAGGCCAAGGGATTGAATCATCGCCAATTCCAGGAGTTCCTTAAAAGTATGGATGCTTATTATGGGACATTATTTAATTTTCTGAAGTAAGGTGGCTAAGTCAGGGAAATTTGTGCCAGAACTTGAAGATGAAAAATGGCTCACAGAATTAGGATTTTTGGTGGATTTGACCACTCATTTAAATGAGTTAAACATGCGTCTTCAAGGTGAAAACCAACTTATCACTGCAATGTTTCAAACCATAACAGTGTTTGAAATGAAACTTAAAGTATGGCAAGCTCAAGTTATGGAAAATAATTTTATACATTTTAATACCTTGGCTAAACACAGTCCTGTGAAAAGCGAGAAATATGCAGCCTTGCTTTTCGGTTTGATACAGGAATTTGAGAACAGGTTTCAAGATTTCTGGAAAAATCATCAATATTTTGGTATATTTTCAACTCCATTTTCAGGTGACATAACTACATAACCTCCGAATTTTCAAATGGAATGCATAGAGTTGCAATCAGACATTCAACTCAAAGAAAAATTTGATCATGTCTCTCTACTGGACTTTTTATAAGACCTATCTTCCCAGAGAAAAATATCCCTCGCTTCACAATCACACCTTATTCATGACATCGCTTTTTGGCAGCACATAAATTTGTGTGCAACTATTTTCAAGGATAAAGCACACAAAGAGTAAAATTAGAATTAAAATTTCTGACGAGCACCTTGAGAACTCACTGAGATTTGCAACCACTTTCATCGAACCAGACATTGATGCATTAGTTTCACAAAAACAAGGTCAAATATCCCACTAGTTTTATGTTGCCCTCTTTTTTTAAAATTTATAATAAAAATATAAAAAAATAAATGAAGTTTTATTATTTCAGAGGTACACAGAAGGAGCCTCCCTGAAGATTGTCGAAACAATAATACAATCGGGTGTACCCTGGAAACGATGAATTGCACCGGCTAACACCAGATCAAACCACAGCTAAGCGGAAGATGAACCCACCAAAATGGTTGTTGTCACGACCAACCCTAATGGCGGAGAAACCCAAGACCCGGTGCATCTGATGGTGTGTCGATTACTGCCGGAGCCTTGTACTGTTGACGACCTACAGCAAGCTAATGACAAAGCTGTGGTGGTGGCTACATTTTGGCAGAGTACAGTTTGATCTGGACATGAAAATAATAATAATAATAATAATAATAACAATAACAACAACTTATATACATTAACTATATTATATATTTTATGTGTAGCCCAAGACAATTCCTCTTCACTCAATGTGGCCCAGGGAAGCCAAAAGGTTGGACACGCTTACAGCAACCAACCACGAAACAATATCATAACATGCTATCAATTTGATGTTCCATTCTTGGAGAACAGACTCATCCTCAACTATCTTCAAATGCTCTCTTAAAAACCATGTCATTACAGCTCTTTCAAATCCCCTTAGGGAGGAGGTGATGGCTCCTTCCCTCCACATGCCAAGAAGTCTCAACAAAAGGGTCCCTGCAGATGACATTCTCTTGGCAGTGGAGCCTCAGTGAGCCTTGTCTCCCAGATTGTATCAGACATGCAGATTAACCCAGAGAAGGCAGTCTCAGAGATACCCAGGGCTTGAACCATTTATTGTTAAAAGCAGGGTTTCTCAACCAGGGTTGCATGAGAGGTCACAATTTATTAAAAAAATTATTTCAAATTCGGGCAACTTCACTTTTTTTTTTAAGATGGCGGCAGTGAGGGTGGTTGTTTGAGGGGCTCCGTAGAAACTTTTGAAGTGTGGTTGATGGTGAGGTTTTTGAAGGTCTCGGGATGTGGGTAGGGCTGTGACTTGAGCTTTGGAGAGAGTTGGAACGTGTTGGAGAGTTGGAGGGGAAGTTGGAGCAGAGTCAGGACGGAGAGCTCGCGCACGCCAGGAGGGAGAGTGCGCAGTGAGCGGAGGCCGTGTGGGACTGTTTGGAGGACTGTGCTGGTGTTGGAAGACTGATTTCTGCCCGACCCCCCGTGGGCTGCACTGGGACCTTCTCTTGAAGGGGCTTCCTTTTGGTGTAGTTGAGAGCAGCCGGTGTCTGGGAGGTGGATTTCTGAAGCTGTGGCTCCAGCAAGATGGCGTGGGCAGCGTGATGGCAGTGGAGATGGTAGGGAAGATTATCTCTCTTGGTCTCTGCCGAGGGTGGCAGCTGGAGCTACTTGATGCTGGAGGCATTCTGGATGAGAGCGGGCTGCTGGCTGGACTTTCTGCTCCGGACATTAGAAGCCTCTTGGAGGTGACGAAGACGGCGGCTTTGCAAATCAGTACTACTTGGTGATTGGCCGGCGTTGGCGGCAGCAGCATTTGGTGAAGTGCAATCTGTTCCCAAGCTGCTGAAGAGGCTGCATGGCCACCCCATGCTGTTAATGAGAAGCGCTGTACTTTGGGTTTTAGGAAGCTATTCCTGGACTGTGTGGATATGGGACGGAAACGGCATTGGTCGCGCTTTTCGATGATCCCTGGTGGGAGCAGGATGAAGGATGTGTGACCATCCTGGCTCTACTTGACCTCTCGGCGGCTTTCGATACCATCAACCACGGTATCTTTCTGCAGCGGCTTTGGGGGTTGGGGGTGGGAGGCACTGTGTTGTCCTGGTTTACCTCCTTCCTCCAGGGATGTTTCCAGTTGGTTTTGATCGGGGGCGAGAGGTCCCACCCTCAGCCCCTGTTTTGTGGGGTGCCATCAGGGTCAGTGCTCTCTCCGCTCCTGTTTAATATCTACATGAAGTCACTGGGTGAGATCATCCATCACCATGGGGTGAGATATCATCAGTATGCTGATGATACTCAGTTGTACATCTCTGCCCATGGTGAGTTAAGCGATGCTGCAACCGCCCTCTCCTGGTGCCTGGAGGCTGGGGAGCAACAGGTTGAAGTTGAACCCTGGCAAGACGGAATGGCTGTGGGTTCAGGGCTCTTTGGTTTCCAGAGAATTACCATCTTTGGTCTTGGATGGGGTTGCACTGCCCCAGACAGACCCTGTGCGTAACCTGGGGGTTCTCCTGGACTCACGACTCCTGCTTGAAGAGCAGGTGGCAGTTGTGGCCAGGAGAGCCTTTGCACAACTGCGTGTTGTGCGCCAGCTACACCCATTCCTGGACCAACAGGCCCTTCTCACAGTCACCCACACCCAAGTCACCTCCCATTTGGGCTATTGTAATGCGCTCTACATGGGGCTCCCCTTGAAAAGTATCTGGAAGCTTCACTTGGTTCAAAATGCAGCGGCCCACATAGTTTTGCACAAGCCTAGACTTGCCCATGTGTCACCTCTTTTGCGGGAGCTGCATTGGTTGCCGATTTGCTTCCGGGTCCAATTCAAGATGCTGGTTATCACCTTTAAAGCTCTACATGGCTTGGGGCCAGGTTATTTGCAGGACCGCCTTTCCCCAGTTACATCCACCCGGCCCACCAGAGTGGGGAGGCAGGGCATGCTGCGGGTCCCTTCAGTTAGATACATCTAGTGGGACAAAGGAAAAGGGCCTTCTCCGTAGTGGCCCCCTCCCTTTGGAACATCATTCCCCCAGATATAAGATTGCCCCCCTCCTTGCTCCTGTTCCGGAAGGCCCTGAAGACATAGTTCTGTCAATGGGCCTGGGGACCCCAAGCTGCTTCGGAGCCGATCAAGTGGCTGGTATGAATGTGTCTGCTGCCGCCGGGGGGTGTCTATTGTGTTTTTATGTTTTTTTAATTCTGTAAGCCGACCGGAGTCACCGTATGTGAGTTGGGCGGCCTTATTAATCTGTTAAATTAATTAATTAATTAATTAATTAATTAATAGGTAAGTTTCATTCTTTATTTTTAGTTTAAGAACACTGTTAATGCATATATACAGGCCTACACATGAAACAAATATAATAATTTTGTAACTTCTGGCCCATATTTGAGCCTGAATGTGCAGGGGTTCCCCGAGGCCTGAAAAATATTTCAAGGCTTCCTCCAGGGTCAAAAGGTTGAGAAAGGCTGGTTTAAAGGTTGTGACAGACCACAGGAGTCCATACCTTTCAATGAACCTGTCATGGAGGAAAAGGTAGCCCAGATACCAAACACTTTGTTCTAGTGAGTCTGAGAGTTAGAGATAGCTTAGTTTTCCATAGAAAAATGTTCCCATAGAAGAGAGAGAAAAAGGCTGATGAACAGGCAAAGGAAGGTGGAGTCTTGAAAAAACAAAATCTATATCAGGATTGTTGGTTCAAAAGAAGACTGAAGACTTCTGAAGCAAAGCAGCTTGGTTATCTCAACTGGACTTGCCTAACTGGCATCCAAGTCCAAGTGAATTTATTCTCCAGACTCTGAAAGGATTTCTTCCAATCACCCTGCAGCCTGTCCTCATCCAGATTCTCCCATAGGGATGCAATAAGAGTGGGAAAATCTACTTCGCCACTTTTGCTGCCATGGTGTAGGCATGAATTTAAGTTCTTACCATGTCCACTCACATTTGTTCTTTTTATGCCAACCCAAGCACCTCTTCTGCTCCTTCATCTCCCAGTTGTTGTTGTTGTTGTTCAGTCGTTTAGTCGTGTCCGACTCTTTGTGACCCCATGGACCATAGCACGCCAGGCCTTCCTGTCCTCCACTGTCACCCGGGAGTTTACTCAAATTCATGTTCATTACATCGGTGATGCTATCTAACCATCTCATCCTCTGCCGTCCCCTTCTCCTTTTACCTTCAGTCTTTCCCAGCATCAGGGTCTTTTCCAGTGAGTCCTCTCTTCGCATTAGTGGCCAAAGTATTTGAGCTTCAGCTTCAGTATCTGTCCTTCCAATGAGCAGTCAGGGTTGATTTCCTTTAGGATTGACTGATTTGATCTCCTTGCAGTCCAAGAGCTCTTCATTAAACCAAGCTGCTCACTTGGATCAACAGACAGGAAAGGCTGCAAACCTATCAAGCATTGTCATCAACTGCTTGTTCTGGTGGCTGATCAAGCACTCAGCTTAATTTCCCACTAGAGCTTTGGGTGACTCCCCAAGCACCTTTTGGAAATCAACAGGATCCATTAGGCATCCAATGCAGACTGTCACAAATTGTGTCTCTTTCGTGCGGAAATTCATGACATGGCTAACTCCATGGAAACCAGAGAATGATCGAACCATGACAAAGGACTGCTAGAAATTTCCCCCATCCTCAGGTCATGCCTCAACTGCTTGAAAACAAATTATCTAACATGTGCCCTCCAATGAGGATTTGAGTCATGATAACCAGAAATAAGCCCATGGTTGTAATGGCTAGGCAATAGGGATGCATTCCTACAGTATTTCTTTCACTTCATTAAAGGCAACAGGAAGGGGACATTTCCCTTAGCAATACCACATAATTAAATTTTCCAATCTTGTTATTATGATGTCTCCTCATTATAACTGGCTGGCATCAAATGGTGCAAAAGAACTTTCAATTTTTTAAAAATGGCATTCAAACAATAACAGATTTGAACACCTATGAAGAAAAGCACAAGAAGTAGAGATTTTTCAAACAGTACTTTTCTCTAAAATGACAACACTCAGAGAGCAAATTAAGCCTGATGAACCTTTGGGACACCAGTAGAAAAATATAATAGAATAAACAAACGTAGGGGGAAAAAGGTAACATCACATAAATCTATACAGCATATTGCTAGAATGGTTGAACTGGGCAACTTACAAAAAACCAGTTGTTTGCACTAGAATGCATTTTCTTCCTAGATGTGTCTAGGTCACAACTGGGAACAAACACTTCAGCACGAGCAACTCAAATATGCCCTTGATGAGGGAAGAAAAGAGGACATGGCTGATACAGTTCTTATCAGCAAATTACACCTGCTTTATAGTTGCTCTGTTTTTCAGAACAAATGCTTCCAAATGCTTTTCAAACAGAATTCTCCTTGGGGTCAATCTTTAAAACATTTTCAAATAACATAACCTTCATTCAATTACTTTAAACTGATATTTTAAAATAAACCAAAGTATCAGTAACAATTGAAGGAGCGTGAACATTCCATCTCAAAATGAGAAATGCTAGCTATTTTCATTTTATCTTTCCAAAGTCCCATCAGGAACAAATGCTGAGGCCCTGAACATTTTATTTTCCAATCTGCCCTTTCAAACGCTCTTTATTTCTTTTAGACTTTTTTGGGCTGGCATTTAGGATGTAAAATCCTCTCAAAGAAGTTGACAGAGTAAAATAAATACACAGAGACACACACAAAGATATAGATAGATAGATAGATAGATAGATAGATAGATAGATAGATAGATAGATAGACAGACAGACAGACAGACAGACAGACAGACAGACAGACAGACAGACACGTGCGCATGCACGCACGCACACACACACACACAGTGTGTGTGTGTGTGTGTGTGTGTGTGTGTGTGTGTGTGTGTGTATTAAAAAATTCCCTTCTCACCCATATGGGTGGTATGTGTCTTCCTCAACCTCGGGTCCTCTACCAGAGGCCTGGGAGCTTGAGGGTTCTGCGCAGTATCTTAGCTGTTCCTAGCACTGCACTCTTCTGGACCGAGAGCTCTGAGGTTGTTCCTGGGATCTGTTGGAGCCACTCTCCCAACTTAGGAGTCACAGACCCAAGTGCTCCTACCACCACTGGGACCACTTTGGCCTTCCCTTTCCACATCCTCTCTAGTTCCTCCTTCAGGTGTTGGTACTTCTCCAGCTTCTCATACTCCTTCTTCCTGATGTTGCTGTCACTTCGCACCGCTACATCTATCACCACCGCCGACTTCTGGTCGTTGTCTATTACCACAATGTCTGACTGATTGGCCAGTACCTGCCTGTCTGGATCTGGAAGTCCCACAGGATCTTAGCCCTGTCATTCTCCACGACCTTCTGTGGAATCTCCCATCTGGACTTTGGAGGGTCTAGCCCATACGCTGTGCAGATGTTCCTGTACACAATGCCAGCTACCTGGTTGTGCCGTTCAGTGAATGCTGTTCCTGCCTGCATCTTACACCCTGCCACCATGTGTTGGACTGTCTCTGAGGCCTCTCTGCACAGTCTGCACCTTGGGTCCTGTCTAGTGTGGTAGACCCCTGCTTCTATGGATCGGGTGCTTAGGGCCTGTTCTTGTGCTGCTATGATCAGTGCCTCAGTGCTGTCTTTTAGTCCAGCCCTTTCTAGCCACTGGTAGGATTTCCCAAGGTCAGCCACCTCAGCTTTCTGTCAATGGTACATCCCATGCAGGGTCTTGTCTTGCCATGGCACTTCCTCTGCTTGAACTTTCTTCCATGTCTGCTGCTGCTTCTGGCATTCTCTCAGCAGCTCATCTTTAGGTGCCATCTTACTGATGTATGCCTGAATGCTCTGGGTCTCATCCAGGACAGTGGCTTTGACACTCACCAGACCCCGCCCACCCTCTTTCCGGCTGGTGTACAGTCTCTGGGTGTTGGACTTGGGGTGAAAGCCTCTGTACATTGTGAGGAGCTTTCAGGTCTTCACATCAGCAGCCTCCATGTCCTCCTTTGGCCAGCTCACTATACCGGCAGGGTATCTGGTGACTGGCAGGGCATACATGTTAATGGCATGGATCTTGTTCTTCCCATTGAGCTGGCTCTTCAGGACCTGTCTTATCATTTGGTGGTACTTGGATGTTGCTGTCTTCCTTGCCTCCTCATCGTGGTTCCCATGTGACTATGGGATACCAAGGTACTTGTAGCTGATCTGTATGTCTACTATGTGGCCTGCTGGTAGTTCCACCCTCAGTCTTAACTACCTTCCCTCTCTTTACTACCATCCGGCCACACTTCTCTAGTCCGAATGACATCCCAATATCCTCACTGTAGATCCATGTCAGGTGGATCAGTGAGTTGATGTCTTGTTCACTCTTAGCATACAGCTTGATGTCATCCATGTAGAGGAGGTGGCTGATGGTAGTTCCACTCTTGAATTTGTATCCGTATCCAGTTCTTGTGATAATCTGGCTGAGGGGGTTCAAGCCCATGCAGAACAGCAGTGGGGACAGTGCATCACCTTGGTATATGCCGCACTTGATGGCCACTTGTGCGAGCTGTCTTGAGTTGACTTCCAGTGTTGTCTTCCACAGTCACATTGAGTTCTTGAGGAAGGTCCTTAGTGTCCTGTTGACTTTGTATAGTGCCAGGCATTCACAGATCCATGTGTGTGGCATTGAGTCGTAGGCTTTCCTGTAGTCAATCCAGGCTATGCTCAGATTAGTCTGCCTAGACCTTGAGTCTCGGGCGACTGCTCTATCTATGAGCAACTGGTGTTTGGAGCCTCTGGTGTTGTTCCCAATGCCCTTCTGAGCTGTGCTCATGTACTGGCCCATATGGTCCTGCAGTTTGGCAGCTATGATGCCTGATAGGACTTTCCATGTTGTGGGGAGGCAGGTTATTGGCCGGTAGTTGGATGGTGTTGTTGTCAGATTTCTCGTATGAAATTGGCAAATTAGTTTTCTATACAAAGCAAAAGTTTCTCATGGTGCCGTGAAGTGCAGGTGCCAGATAACAACTGTCACGTGTGTATTGTTTTGGCTAGATTGCATGGGAACAATGTCTCCTGATTCCCTCCGTGGGAAGCCTGCTCCAGGGGGAGCAGAGGGAGGGGGGAGATCACGTGCTTGCTGAGATGCAGCACTGCCACCCAATAGCAGGTCACGCTATGTACTATGGCCTATGTTTTAGGCCTAGTGTGTGTCACACCTAACATCCAGCCAATCAGAAAGCTGGAAGAACTGAATATCTAACCATGCAAAATGGTGTTCTCTTCTTCTTGACTTCTGTCTGGTCTTTTTAGCCATGTTCGTGTGTGTATTCCACTTCTGAGGACTGGGCAGTGCGTAGCTATGCCTGGCTTTGTGTGTAGGCCGTGGCATGAGCTCTGGCCCAGGAAACAATACACGAAACTCTGCTTATAAGTTTGTTTTTCCTTTTGCAATGCTGTACCATGTTTATTCAATTTTCCTTTTTGCGATAATGTACTGTAAATACATTATTGCCTTATGCTACAAGTAAACACTTTTAGCCCTAAAAGCTGCACTCTGTCTGTTTATTCTCAAGCCTTGATTTTTCCCTATAAGCCAGCGTACATCCTATCAGTTGTTCCCTTGTTGGGGTCTTTTATGATCAGCACTGTCCTACCTTGTGTTAGCCAGTCTGGGTAGGAGCCTGCTGCTAGCAACTGGTTCATCTGTGCTGCTAGGCGTCCATGCACTGATGTTAGTTTCTTTAGCCAGTAGGTGTAGATCATGTCTGGGCCAGGTGCTGTCCAGATCGTCATGTTCTTGACACACTGTTGGATATCTGCTACTGTGATAGTGACTGGTTCCTGCTCTGGGAGATTTCTGTGGTCTGCTCTCAGGTCCTGCAGCCACTTTTCAATGGTGTTATGTGTCTTCTCTTTCTCCCATATGTTCTTCTAGTACTGTTCAGTTTCTGCTGTTGGTGGCTCTGCTGTTACTGTGTTGTTGCACTGCAGCTGGGAGTACACCTTGGATGGTTCTTTGGTGAACAGGGCATTTATCTTCTTGGCCTCTGCTTCTCTAGTTTATCTCCTTAGCCTGGTAGCCAGTGCTGTGTCCCTTTGTTTAGCAGTCTCTAGGGCTTCAGATGAAGTCAGGCCCTTGTATTTTTTCAGTAGCCTAGTCTTATCCTTAATCTCCACACCCTTCTGTGGTTCTACCAGCTGACTAACTTCTCTCCGAGTTGCCTTCATCTTAGCCTCCAAACTCATTTTCAATGGGGGGTATGTAGTGCTGTTCTTCTTGATCATGTAGCCAAGCATCTCCAGGATTACAGTGGCTGTAGCGTATACCAGTTCATTGGTTTGAGTTATAGTGGTAGTAGGGTTTGTCATGAGGGCTTTGTTGGCATCTTCTAGCATACTATCTGATGGTACTTCTCCTCTGAGCCTTGGTAATCGGTCTTGAGAGTTGACTGTAGCTAGTTTATCCATGATCTTTTGCCTCATATCAGCTGCTGTGCTCTGTAATGGAGGGGGTGGCAGTGACGTTCCAGCTTCAAGTGTTGGCTGCACCTCCAGTTGTTCTTCCGGGTCTTCTTGAATCTGGGATATAATGTGTAGATGGTCTATCACAAGTTGTGAGAGCAGCTTCCTCTTCACTATGTTGAAGCATTGGGTAACTAGCTGTTTCTCAGTGTGGATGCAGGTCTTCTGTCCATCCATAGTTCCCTCATACGTTTCATGTATCCCCTCTCATTAGGTCTACTGTTGTAGTAGCATTCCATCAATTCCAGGTTCTCTTGTCTCGTCCATGTATGGTTTGTTCTAGTAGCCCACTTATCGTCAGATTGCCCTGGTTCCCCAACATCTGACGCGGACCTTGTTAATCCAGGCGACGTCTGAGCCGGCATGACTTATAGTTCATGTCACTCTCATATTTTGAGGTAGGCAGGATGACACGTTAGGGGGTCTGTGCTCAAGGACTCCTACTGGTAACATAGGTACAGCCGGGATTTGAACCCCAGTCTCCCGCTCCAAAGGCGGTGCTCTAACCACTACACTATCCAGCTGCTCTGATATATATTATAATATAATATAATATAATATAATATAATATAATATAATATAATATAATATAATATTATAATATATAAATATTATATAATAATATATAATATTAATATAACATAATATAACATAACATAATATAACATAATATAAATATAATATAATAATATAAAAAACAGAATTAAGGAACAACTTTGATTGATGCTTCCTTCATATAAGTAACAAGTCAAACAATTATTGTATGATGAAATCAAAGGCTGGTTCCTGGTCCTACTATCAGTGTTGGACCCGTTTCCTGGTGTAACTTACAGACTATATTAATAGGGTAGCCTACATGAAAACAACTGTTCACATATAGGTTTCCATGTAATTTGAACATTCTATTATGTTGTCAGCCCTTCGAAATAGGGCAGATCAGGAAACAGACAATGTAAGAATTACTGCAATGTTACTGTATTGTTAGGATATAATAACAGAACCTTGAAAGCCTCCCAAAGTTTCTCTCTGCCTCCCCTAATACCAAACAGATTCAAGTGGGGTTTATTTTTAATTTCTTTCTCCCACCTCCTTCTTTCCCAGGACCGAGTTGTCTGTTATTTTGCCTTAATTGTTCCTGCATACCTTGTACAAGGTTATCCATGCATTCCTCTACACCATCTCACCCATCAGAATCAATCTCCCCTCCCATGTGTGAAGAAGACCCAGGCAAGTCATTATGGGAAATGCTACAGACTCATTCCCCCCACCCTTGCTTGTCAATGGTCCCAACAGCTTCCCAAGGTCAATGGGCAAGTCTTGCCATGCAGAGCCAGATGGAGCTAGAAGGTTCCCCCTTCCTTCTTGCTCCCCAGCACCCATTACTGGGGAGTCTATTGGAGCAGGAAGCAGGTAGTCTTCTTTGTCCTGGGGCTCTATTGATAGCGGTAGCAAGTCACTGGGACAGAGCCTGCATGAGAATTTCAGATCAAACTGCTGTGCAAGGTATGGAGCATATACATCTGCTGCACTTTCTCATAACCTCTGTAATTTAGTATAGCCTTTCCAGTGAATAAAATATTACAAACATCTCCTGGGTCTAAAATCCAGAAAACATTCAACTTCACATTCTTCTTCCCCATTTACCAGAACTAGAAGGGAAGGAGCAGCTTTAGAAGACAAGGTGTGGAGGGCTCCTCACAAACAAGCAGTGACTGATGGAAGACCGACTGATGAATCTTTATTGAAGCTGGAAATTGCAAATGAAAAACCACTAAATTAATTTGCTGGGTAACTGGGAAGGGGTCAATTTTTTTTTTTTGAGTCCAGCTTTTTAGACAGGCAGGCAGAAGCTAAAAATTTAGTGGAAAGACACACCAAATCACCAACTCATGTCACAAAAATGGTCACGTAACTCTGTGGTGGGAAGATAGTAATAAAATCCATTGATACAGAAATTTGATTTTGCCAGAGTTGAAAACACTTCTAGACTTGCTAGTATTATGAAAAACGTATATTTCTATGTCTTTTGATGTTATATTTTATTCTTGCTACTTTAGCTTTAAGAAGGAAAGCGTCTTCTCATTTTCCTTTGTTTTACTTGTGGCCATCTTGATCTTAGAAAAGGACAGGTCTACCTATCTTTTCTTCCTTCTTTTATATCTAACCTTGAATGTCTCTCCCTGCTTTTGCATTATTATTCCAATGCATCTTTAGCATTACTGGATCTCCTCCCCACAAACACCCATTCCAGGGGAGAATAAGTCTCTTAGATGAAGTTCAACTAATTATTGACCTTTTCCTGACCACAGGTATAATTGTTTAATATTTTTCCTGTTTACACTCAAGACTTTTGTCAAGTGCCTATACTTCGGTAAGTACTGTGAATTATTGTATCTAGCCCTGTTCCTGATTACTGTTAACAGTTCAACCTCTTGCCCACTAAATCTCATCAGGATATTCCATATGTTTCTATGAGTTTCTTTTCTTTGTTTGCATTGTCCTATTGATTTAAAACTTACCTATGTACAAAAATGTATAAAAACTTGTTATCAGTATGCTGTAGGGAAGAAGATGTAGCAATGTAAGGAAAGAGATGCCTGTGCTACATTTCTCCCAATTCTGGAATTTAAAAATAAAGTATTATTGCCTTTTGCCTTGTCTGCCAATGCTGCAAATTTCCTTAACACTAGAAACAATAGAACGTTATATTTAAACCTGGGTTAAAACCCTATCAAGCAAAAAGATGGGAAGGTCAGATTAATCCTCATGAATCACATATGGGAGTCAGCACCAGCCTTTACTGCAGAGCTTTCCAAACTGTGTGTCGCGACACAGTGTGTCGGCTGCAGTGTCTGGGTGTGTCGCGGCTGTTGCTGCCTCCGAGCCCTGCCAGGATTCCATGCAGGTCCTAGTGCCTGCCTTGTGCCTTGCTGCCTCGAAACCTGCCCTGCCAGGATTCCGTGCAGGTCCTAGTGCCTGCCTTGTGCCCTGCTGTAAGTGTGTCGCAAAATGATGCATGTCTAAAAAGTGTGTCACCAACATGAAAAGTTTGGAAAGCTCTGCTTTACTGTATGTTTGGCATTCAGCCAGAATAAAAATTGTGCTGGGCAAGAAACAGGGAATGTTACATTATTACTCAACAATTAAAACAATTAAAACTCATAAATTGTCACTCAATTTTTAAAACTCATACAGTATTCCTACAGAGAGCAAACAATATCCTTTCACTACCTGTCATGTACCCCTGTATACATCCAGTCTAAAAGTAATGTTTTAGGAACCTGATATCAGAGTGCTGTATTGACTCAGCATATTTGAGGTGAACTATAACCATCTTCCTGATAAAGTTACTGACCTCATATGGAATCGTTAAGAAATTCTATTTGATCCCCTTCTGGTAAATCTGAATCTTAAGATGACTGTTCTCGAAGAGGTTGCATTATCTGCACAGAAGTTAATCCATGCAATAGCTTCTTCATTCCAGTGACCTCCAGATGCATAAAACTACAGATCATATAATTCACAGACATCATTTGTTGTACTGGTTGGAGATTATTAATACTGCACATCTAGAGGGTATCAGTGTGGGAAAGGATATATAGATAGGAAATCTATCTAGTTGTACAATCTATTGGAAGGCACACTTGATGCAATGTGAAACAGCAGAAAGGCCTCTATCCATATCCGACCGGGGTAAATGAGAGCCAGGATGCAGCTGTCACTTGTATTCTTTGTAGATCATTTACCATCAGTAATGCTTGGAGCACTTCAGTTCACAGAGACACAAGTAAATATGGGCTCAAAAGAGAATCCAAACATGATAGAGAAGAAAGGAAATCTTGGAGTCATCATATGACTCATCTAAAGGAAATGAAAAGGTCTGAAAAAATTTTAAAATATGTTTTTGGCAGGTGTATACTTATACACATATAACTTACCTGTAACCCATGGAAGATAAAGACTCAAAAGCCTTTTTTCCTAAGACCTTGGAATAAGGCCCTATATTCAGTACAGCTATGAAAAGAAAATATTCAAAACAGTACAATATGAAAATTATACACTTGGCCAAGCAGATAAGAAACTGTCCATCAGTGGGCAGATGCTTGAACAGCAATTAATAAACAAGATCAGAAAAATTATTATTATTATTGAGAATTCTAATCAGCATCTTAGCATTTTATGAGACGCTTAATACAAACTACAGTAATGCCAATTCCAGTTATATAAAGAGTAATTATTATTCTCATAACTGAGGTCAAGGAAAACAGAAGAGTGATTTTATTCAAAAGGCCATCATCCTGTGCCATATACCACATGGAAGAAACTCTGATCTAAACTTACAGTACCTTTCCTGGAAATTAGAAAGAACCATACTGAAACATAGTAAATGTGAAAAATCAACAAGCAGATAAAAGAAAGGAACGCCAACAACCATAAGAAAGCAAGAAACAGAGAGCTCCAATTTACCACAATCAGATAGTCTGAATTTTATGAAAATATGCAGAGCTTCTGAATGAAAAAGATACAGCTGCTCAAACATCAGAATACTGAGTTCCTTGATGTTTCTTTATTTGAAGCATGCCTGGAGAAAGAATATCTAATTTTCCACAATTGCTTTAATGTTAATTCACAGATCAATTCTGCCTTCAGCTAAGGTTGAAAATGAATGGTGTACAGCCGTCAACCAAGAACTAATAGTAGAGACTAATAAATCATATGGCTTTGTGCCAGAATGTTATTGGGGGACAAAATCCGTTTTCTCTAAATCCTATCCGTATTATTACCAGAGCACAGAATTATTATTAGTCCCTTGTTGAAAGCTCAACCTAGCGTGAAAATGCTGCTCATCAATATTCTGAATTCAGGGCATTTAGCATAATTTCCTTTTCTTAAAATTACTACATTGCAAACAGAATATTCATCAGGTTTGATGTATAGAACATGTTGATATAGTCCTACATCAAACAGCAAAATCTCTTCAAAAGCTACTCACATTACACATGCACCAATTCAACTGAAATCATATCTAATCCTGCTTCCAAAATTTAAAAAAATGCAAGTATTTTCTTTTCCTATGCACACAAACATATCTTTCTGCAAGTAAACCTGCAGTCATTAATGCCCACTAAGAATATTTTAACCAGTCATTCTTAAATACATGAAAGTGAACAATTTATCAAAAGGAAAAATCACAAGGACTGAAGCTGATAAGGCAGGAATCAGTGATTCTTAGGTCAGACAGAATTGTTATGTAAACAGCAAGCAGATATCGCCCAATCTCAAAGCCCAGAACAGAACAGCCACATTTACATTAGCTCAACAAGTGAGAGGAAAACGCCTAGCATTTACTTCCTGGAGGAAACTTTGGATATTACAAATGATATGTCACTACTTGAAGATGATTACAATGAATCAAATGTGCTTTTATTGCTGCAAACTAGACAATCACTCTCAATCACAATCATTACATGGTACAGGAACAGAATGTGAAAGTTTATCATCCCATTTCATAAAGACAAAATCACAGTGGGGAACATACTGGAAAATTACAGGTGGCCCTTGTTTAATGACCACTCATTCAGCAACCATTCAAACATATGATGGAGCTGAATGAGTGGTAGTTACGTCTGGACCTCGTACTTATGGCCACCACAGCGTCCCCACGGTCATGTGATCTCAATCTCATTCATTCAGATGATGTTACTTACATATTATGTTCCAGTGAATGGTGATATGAATCAGGGAAGAGGGGGAGAATTTATGCAATATTATGCAATATTCTGAATGAATGAGATTGAGGTGAAAATATTATTTTGTTAGGTAACATGAATGGATGGGCAGGAATGAAATGAGCAAGTAAAGAAAAAGTAATTGGGCCATTTGGTGACCGAAGAATTGTACACCTTGGTTGGCATATGCTTAAAAATGTTTCTAATATAGAGTTTAAGCAGACATTTATTTGTGTTAACAGGTGTGAATAAAGAGCACAATTGTTTTGTTCATTATGAAAGATTGAGAAAATTAGTCACAAATACAAGATTGATGTAAATGTGCAACACATTAGTTTTTGATTCTTCTATATTCACTGGAACATAACATATAACTATCATCAACTTTGACCTATAAATTCCTACTTCCATGCACACCCGCAATGACCTAGATGAAAACCAATTCATATTTTTCACATACATTTTAGCCCTGTCATTCATCATCTTCACTTCCTTGCATATATTCACCAACTCCTCTGCACAAGATCAGGCCACCTACATTCAGTTCTATTATATCCTTCCTCTTTCCTTTAGTTTCATAGAGACAAAAAAAGTATGTGTTTTCTTCATTCCGTTAATTCATGCTGTTTACCATTAAGTTCTCTTACATTCCAAGTCCCTATTTTTCATGGCCAGTTGGGGCCATACCATATATATTGATCATTACCATCCATCGTGCTTTGGTCAATTGAGGTTTTCACATGTTTTTGTTAAGGTAGATAAGATGTAGGATTACAGATTTTAGACACTCCTATGCCTAATACAGCATTCCTTGTTAATGATAAGAATATTTTAAAAAGGTAAAGGTTCCCCCCGCACATTTGTGCAGTTGTGTCCGACTCTAGGGGCCGGTGCTCATCTCCATTTGTTAGCCGAAGAGCCAGCGTTGTCCGAAGACGCTTCCACGGTCATGTGGCCGGCATGACACACGCAGAACGCTGTTACCTACCCACCGAAGTGGTACCTATTAATCTACTTGCATTTGCATGCTTTCGAATTGCTAGGTTGGCAAGAGCTGGGGCTAGTGTGGGAGCTCACTCTATCACGCGGGACTAGGGATTCGAACTTGCGATCTTCCGATCGACAAGCCTGGCGTCTTACCCGCTGAGACACCACGCCCCTTAAGAACATACCAGTATCTTAAATGTGTGACAATATACTACATGTACTTCCTAATTGGTGGAATGAGGGTAATACAATGTTGGCTTGAAAGACAGTCTTTAGACTAAAGATACTAGCTTGGGTAGCACAGTAGGAGCATCCTTGGAGGAAAAAAAATGGTAGTACTTGTGGTATAGTGTCCAAAATGTGCCAGAACTGATCAGTATTGTTTTTACCATCTTTTTTCATTTTATCATAAAGCTAGGAGGCCAAATAAGGGGCGTGGTGGCTTAGCGGGTAAGATGCCAGGCTTGTTGATCGGAAGATCGCAAGTTCAGAGGTTCGAATCCCTAGTCCCACGTGACGGAATGAGCTCCCACACTAGCCCCACACCATACTCATAGAGATCACTGGCCAAAAAGCAGAAGGGCTTTCAGACAGTGGCACTGAGATTATGCTGGTGAAGCCACATCTAGTCAAAGGCATATGTAAAGTGGATTCAGAGACCATCAGTAGTGTTTTGGGGAAGTTTAGAAAAGTCCCATTGGTGGGAGCCTGGCTAGAGATCCCAGAACAAAACCAGAAAATCACTGTTGATACTGTGAAAACATTGCCCTGTGAAGTAATTATTGGTACTGACTTGCCAATCTGTGAGCTACTGATTCCTGAAAGTCCTACATCGTAAGACAAGCAGCGGGAACAAATAGCCTCAGTAACTACCACAGCACAAGCAAAACTGCTTTAAAACAATTTCTATAAAATTGGTGTTTTGTGAGTAGCCACATCCATCATGCCAGCTATTTTGTGGTGGTGCCCAGTAAATTTTCGTAAAATTCAAAATGTTCTTACCAGTTCGAATTAAGTTTGGGGACCCCTGCCCATACTGACTGACAGGAACTCTCCAAGGTCTCAGACAAGAGATATTGCAGGAGATATTCCAGATGTTGCACCACAGAATTTTGGATTTTTGACATGAAATTTTGGAAAATAGAAATGCTAAGAGTTGTGAACAATGTCCCCTTTGGGTCTGCTTGACTACAGTCCCTGCAAGGATACAAAAACTTAGTTACAGAATTGAGAGAGGCTAAAAAGCTATGTAAACTTTAACCTATTTTCATACAGCCCTCTTTAAGCATTTGGTTCACATCTCTGAAATAAGAAATATGACAAGTAAGAAGGAAAGAGAAAGAGAGAGAAGGGATGGCTTTGTGCCATTGTCAACTCCAGCACCAACCATTGCTGGCATGTGTTCTCTGACAGAACTAGAATCCCCAACTGAATGTCGCCTTCAACAGGAAAAAGGCTCCTCACTGCTGCATTAGGAGTTTCAGGAACCAGAGTCAAAACCAGCATTAGATTTCCACAAAATAAAATATAGAGATTATTGTTAAGATGTCAACAATTTTCAAAATATTAACATTCAACAAGCTAAATCATGGAAGCTATCCAAGTCCTAGGAGAACAAAGCTACATTTTCCTTACTTTATTTTTGTGGCTTATTCATTCCATAATGGAATGGAAAGAATTTAACAGCAGGACTCTAAATCTGCTACGTATTTTTTAATGACATATTGGGAACACAATCTGCTACTGAGCTTTTTAAATAATGTTGAAAAGTCCCAAAAGGTTACTACTGTATTTACCAGAAAGAAAGACATTTCTCTCCTCAAATAACTTACCTTTAAAATGGAAAGGTTGTCCAAAATTCACCAGCAATATGGTAATAGAGCTTAGTGAATCTTTTCTCAGTGTTTTGGTAGTGGGAGATTATCTAATTCATGATGGTCTTCTTTTCAGGCCAATACTCTGTATTGTGTATAGGCTGTGTATAGCCTATTGTGTATTGTGTATACAATAGGCTGTGTATAGCCTATTGTAACAAAAACCTACTTGGCATGTTAATGATGAGAGTTCAGCTTCTTAGATGCAAGAAGTGATATCCCAATTTGCAATGTATAATAGTTTGAAGTTTGCAAACTTCACAGCTGAAAAACCATGAAATGTATTGCTGAACTCTTAACACAACCTGAGCACCTATAATTTTTCAACTTGTCAAAAAAATCTGTATCTGTGATATTATCACATTGACTCTAGTATAACACTAAGTTTTAGCTGCCATCTAGTGATTACCCAGATATTTGCAGCCTATAGTAGATCTAACAGAGAAGTCTGAAAATTCCTGAGCCTATATTCTAACAAGTGCAGATTATAAATATTTCAAATATTCTCATGCTTAAGTCTGTAGCTTGAATCATGTCAACTGGATTTCTATTTTCTTAGTGGAAACGTTTCGCTCCTTATCCAAGGAGCTTCTTCAGTACTGAAGAAGCTCCTTGGATAAGGAGCGAAACGTTTCCACTAAGAAAATAGAAATCCAGTTGACATGATTCAAGCTACAGACAATTCCACCTGGATGACTGAGAACCTTCATAGACAGTCTCATGCTTAAGGTTTTTTGGAAACAGAAAGTGAATACAATCTCTTTGTAATACAAAATTGTAATACCATGTTCTATTAAATGGCAAAACTCACTAGTGGAAATGCCTCCAATACAATTCCATCACAGGGTTATTCAAAAACATTAGCGTACTGCATTTCATTAATGTAACAGTTTAACACTTTTGCTAAAGTGAAAAATGTACTAGAAATATTGAACCTAGTTCATCCATTGGGTTCTCTATTCAGCAGAGCAGGGGTGTATGCATAGAACCAAGTCCAGTAAGAGTATTTAAAGAGTTTTAAGGGAAGTGTCCTAAGAAATTTACATACCCCATAAGAAAGCCTGCATCTTTGCTTTCTGTCTTCATGGTGGGAGAAAGGAGAAGGAAGTAGGCTGTTGTTCCTGCAGGAAACAGGCTGAAGGGGAGAGGCTAAGTCTTCCAATCAGGGGGAAGGAGAGGAAAGAGAATGAAGGAAATAAAGAGGTACCGTAGTCTCTTATTTATTAAAAGTACTAATAATACCCTTATTGGGCAATAGGGTAAAAACAAAGAATTAAAAGCTTCTGAAGTTGCATCTCCAACAAAAAAAAAGTGTTCTTAATGGGGGCAAAAGGAAGTTATCTCATTTTTAGCAATAATTCATAGGTTGCCATTGGGTCAGCTTTAAGCTGGACTGTTTGCCATCCAGGAAGGATTAAATGTTCGGAGGAAAGGCGATTATCCTACTTATTATGGACTTACAAAGAAAGAAGAAAGAGAGTAGAAATAAAATAGACGGAAAAAATGAAACTGAAGTTAAAAAGAAATGGAGAAGAAATTATTCCACTTGTTTTCCAAATGATCATTAGCTTGGCAGAAAAAAACACAACTGAACATGATGAAAGGAAGAGGGGAAGTCAATTTGGCAAAGGACAGCAACTAAATGCTTGTATTTAAAGCAAGTCATATTACTGGCAAGAAGCCCTGCCAGGCACATGGCCAGTTGTAAGATGTCCATTTGGGGGCTGGCAGCAGAGCTGGGCTGGCAAGATTCAACAAGTATCAAAGCTGCAGCGTGAGGCAGTAGAATCATCAAGTAGAAATAATAGTGCAGCAAAGCTGGAGAAGAAAAAAGAAACCAGAAAATTGGTCCAGAAAACCATTCAAGATCAGAGCATCATATGACTCACCTTGAAAATATATAGCTAGAGCCCGTTAGAGTTGCCAGAAATGCAGAAATCAGCATTATTTTGGTAAGTATACCCTCTCAACACATACAGAGTACCTTGTAACATTTACAAATTTTAGCAACGTATGCTGTTGTCATTATTTATTTATTTATTTATTTATTTTATTTATATCTATATCACCGGCCCATCTCCCCCAAAAGGGGGACTCTGGGCGGTTTACAATAAAATCATCCGTTAAAACCATATAAAACAACATTGCACTCTCACAATAATTACACTCTCATAATGCTGGGAATGTGGAATTGAAGCAAGAAGAACCATTTCACTTCACATAGTAACAGTTTGTTAATATTATTACCAGGTATGTTTAGAATTTCTTTCACAATAGTGGTAAGACGAACTCTTGAAAAGATCTGCCAATCAAGTAGAAATTATGTTTAAAAGGCCCACTGAAACCTGGGCAACCCCTCCTCCCCACAACTAGACAGAACTTCTGAGAAAAATATTAAAATCACTCAATAGACGAGAAATAATAGGCAAACACAAATGGCTAACTTATCTCGAGATACTAGAATTTTGTCAAGGGGAATGTAAAATAAAATCAAGAGAAGAACTGGTGGCAGAGGGATATACTTGTCAATGGTTCTCTTATTTACAATTATTAGAAAGATTTAAAGTAGACAAAAGAATTTATGGTTTTGTACATTGTAAGACTGAGTTTGAAATAGAATTGTGTACAAATGATGAACGTGTAATTGCTAAAATGTATAAATTTTTATTGAAATTTGAAAAGAAGAAGAAGTGAAAGAATGTATGATAAAGTGGGCTAAAATTTTGGTTATAATACACAAATGGAACAATGGGAAAATATGTGGCTGACAGGATTGAAATTTACCCTATATTATAATCTTAAAGAGAAATTTTATAAAATGTTTATTTATTTATTTATTTATTTATTTTTCCAATTTATTCCCCGCCCATCTCCCATACAAGGGACTCTGGGCGGGTTACAATAAATAAAAATTTAAAAATTATACAAAATATCTAAAAACACAACAAGCATAAAATAAATAAAATAAAATCCAAGATGGATTAGGAACCGCAGAATAGATCGTGGAGCTACGGGGCCAGCCAACCCCAGGAGGCACTACCACCTCTGTCATCCCAGGCCAGGCGGCAGAGCCAGGTCTTAAGGGCCTTCCAAAAGGCCAGGAGGGAGGGGGCCAGTCTCACCTCCGGGGGCAAGATATTCCATAAGGCGGGCGCTATCGCAGAGAAGGCACGCCTCCTGGACCCCACTAGATGGAATTCTCTTGTTGAGGGGGTCCGAAGCATGCCCTCTCTGCATGCACGGGTGGGGCGGGCCGATGTTGTCGGGACGAGACGGTCCCTCAGGTACCCTGGTCCTATGCCATATAGGGCTTTAAAGGTAATCACCAACACCTTGAATTGGACCCGGAAGCAAACTGGCACCCAGTGCAGCTCGCGTAGCAGAGGTGTCACATGTGCCGATCTCCCAGCACCCATAACTGCTCACGCTGCCGCATTCTGCACCAGCTGAAGCTTCCGGATACTCTTCAAGGGTAGCCCCATGTAGAGCGCATTACAATAGTCTATACGGGAGATGACAAGGGCGGGAGTGACTGTTCGGAGGGCCTCCCGATCCAGGAAAGGGCGTAACTGGCGCACAACTCGAAGCTGTGCAAAGGCCCTCCTGGCCACGACTGCCACCTGCTCTTCGAGCAGGAGTCACGAGTCCAGGAGGACCCCCAGATTCCGCACTGGATCCGAGTGGGGTAGTGCAACCCCACCCAGAACCAAAGATGACAACTTCCCGGATCCAGGGGAGCCATCAATCCACAGCCACTCCATCTTACCAGGGTTCAGTTGAAGCCTGTTGTTCCCCATCCAGACCCCCACAGCCTCCAGGCACTGAGATAAGGCATTGACCGCATCGCTTACTTCATCCAGGACGGAGATGTATAACTGGGTATCATCAGCATATTGGTGACACCTCATCCCGTGGTGACGGGTGATCTTGCCCAGCGGCTTCATGTAGATGTTGAATAGGAGAGGAGAGAGAACCAACCCCTGCGGTACCCCACAAGTCAGGGGTTGCGGGTCAGCTCTCTCCTCCCCTATCAACACCGACTGGGAACAGCCCTGGAGGAAGGATGCAAACCAGCGCAAAACCACGCCGTCCGCCCCCAACTCCCTGAGCCGCCCCAAAAGTATACCATGGTCGACGGTATCGAAAGCCGCTGAGAGATCTAAGAGAGCAAGGATGGACGCACTCCCTCCATCCCGCTCTCACCAGAAATGTTGTACTGTTGGTATATGTCACCAGAGATATTGTCTAGAATGTATAACGGCACTTCAAATATATGTTGGAAATGTGAACAGCAATTTCAAATATCATCTTTGGTGAATGTATTAAAAAGATAGAAAATTTTGGATTCAAATACACACACTAATTCAGAGGATTTTAAAGATTAATATACAATTGATACCAGAGGCTTTTCTTTTGGGATTGATGGACAAACAGCTGGAAAAAAAGTCATGGAACTTTGTTTTGTATATGATAACTGCAGCAAGATTATTGTATGCACAAAGATGGAAAGACTCAGCATTACCCACAAAGGAGGAATGGTTGGTGAAGATGATGGAATTTGCTGAGATGGCTAAATTGACTTCTTTGACCAGAGAAAAGACAGTATCTACAGTATGTTTATTGCTGACTGAAAATGCCTTATAGACTTTTTGCGTGAAACAGAAAAAAATAACCTTACGATTTATGGTTTTGATGATTAGACAGGATAGATCAAGGGTCGGAAATGACGGCTCGCAAGCCAGATGCGGCTCTTTGGCCCCTTGAGCGTGTCTCTTCCGCAGCTGAACTCACCCCCGCCCCTTCAACGCGATTGGATCCCGCCCCCAAACTCTGATGGCCGGCGCTGGAGGAGGGCGATTGATTCTTCCTCCTCCCGCCCTCGGGAGCCTTCCAACTTTCGCCAGAGTCAGGCAGCGCTTCTTCAAGGTCGGCGGGTGGGGAAGTTGGTTGGATGCCGCCGCCGTCTCTTCCTCCGCCCGCATTGCAACGGCCGCCGCCGCCGCCCCCCGAAGCGCTCGCCAGGCAGGCAGGAGAGCGTCGCCATGCTGGGCGCGCTGCGAGAGGAGACAGCACAGCTGCTGGGCGACTACCTGCAGCACCGGCTGGGGGATGCGGCGCTGCCCCCCAGCCGCACGGCCGAGACTCTGCGGCGGGTGGCCGACGAGCTGGAGAGGTGCAGCGGGACGGGAGCATCGCCGGCGGCCTGCGAGGACCGGCCAGGGAAGGCGTGCGGGCGGAGCTGCCTGCCTGGCACTCGGGCGCTCCGGCTGGGGTGCAGGACGTGAGCTCCGCCCGCGCGCCTTCCCTGGCCGGTCCTCGCGGGCCAATCGTGTGGAAGGCGTGCGGGCGGAGCTGCCTGCCTGGCACTCGGGCACTCCGGCTGGGGTGCAGCGGGACGGGAGCATCGCCGGCGGCCCGCGAGGACCGGCCAGGGAATGCGCGTGGGCAGAGCTGCCTGCCTGGCACTTGGGCGCTCCGGCTGGGGTGCAGCAGGACGGGAGCTCCGCCCGCGCGCCTTCCCTGGCCGATCCTCGTGGGCCGCCGGCGATGCTCCCGTCCCGCTGCACCCCATCCGGAGCGCCCGAGTGCCAGGCAGGCAGCTCCGCCTGCGCAGTCGTGGCAGCGGGCATGGCGGCGGCGGGCACTGCAGCGGGCATGGCGGCAGCAGGCCCTAAGTGTGCGCGATTGGCCCCCGCCCGCAAACCCCGCCCCCTTCCACGTGATTGGCCCCCGCCCGCAAACCCTGCCCCCTGGCTCTCGAGCATGTCAAAATGCCCTGGAGCATGTCAAAATGGCTCCTGGCATAAAAAAGTTTGCCGACCCCTGGGATAGATTATAGAAAGAAGAGAGTTATGCTGTAACCATAGAGTAAGAGGTAAATTTATAATTGTACTTATAACTGCTGTAAAGAAAATCAGAAGCTACTTCTTTGTAGCTTCTTTCTTTTCTATTTTTCTTTTACTTTCTTTTTTTCCCTTTCTTGCACTGTTAGTTTTCTCTTTGATTTATTTCTATTATTTACTTTTTCTTACTTTATATTAGTTTGTATTGGTTTTTATCTTCCTTTCAAAAATCTTTAATAAAAATTATATATATAAAAAACAAATCTGGGCAACCCCTTGAGTAATGTGAACCAGCAAAACAATCCAGTTGGTTCTGAAGACTCCTACGCTAGTTCTAGCACTGAAGACTCTGATTCCAAAGCGAAAGGATCTGAAGCTAAGTTGTGCAAGAACCAGACACTGGCAAGGCCCTCAAGTTCTGCCCAAACAGCAGTCTGTATGCACTCCGTTCCAAGAAAACAATTTCTTCGGGTAGTTCAACATCAGGGATAGAGAGGAAACCAGAAAGATAGCCAAACAATATTTGCAAAAAACAACTGGCATATTCCAGCTATCCCCTCAAAAGACTGTACTAGAATATGGTAGGCAATTTGTACACTTTCAAAAGTTGCTGGACTACAATTCCCAGCATTTTAACTGTTGGGTATGCTAACTAAGGTTGCTGGGAGTTGTAATCCAGCAAATACCTGGAATTCCACAGATTTCCCAGCCCTTTATTAAAGGCTTTTTTTCTTTCATGACTTCTTAACACTACAGTCAATCTTTTGAAGCCCACTCTCTTAGCTGCTAAAGGTATCTTTGAAATTGTGCATTTTTTTGGCAGAAACATTCTTCTTTGCTCTTCTACAAAACTGCTGTTATTTTTATTGTAACAAAATTGCCTGTAGGACCTCTCTCACTTGTGCAAACATGTTCACCCCTCCCTGAATGATCACCCTAAACACAAACCCCCAACATTTTTTCAGTTTGCTGATTAATGAAAAACCACCACCACCACCACACTCTGCAGTATATTCACCAGCTGCAGGAAAGTGTAAAAGAGCTTTAGATGCTAGATGGAATCTTCTGATTCCATCAGATATCTTTTATTGAGTCAGACAGAAGTTTTCTAAAACTTCCCTCTGATTATAGACAGTTATATGAGAAAGATACAGTCATCACACAATGTCTACACTTCTTCAGTATCCCAGCCAAGGAGGGTTTGATGGTTCAGATGTTGTTCCCAACCCTGTGCTTCCAGCGAATGGAAATTATATGCATCTACATTGGGAGAGTTCTAGATTGTGAAATCTGGCCAACAGTAATCAGCTAGCTCGAGGTGACAAGAAACACCATCAGTTGCACATTGCACTCACCTTCTTCTAGAAATAATATATTATGTGAATATGTTTCACTAATGTAGCCTCAGAATCCAATCTCAGTCTTATCAAGACAGATCAAATAGATTAAGGATACGAAAGATCATATGAGTACAGCTGCTTCAGTCCAAGGAATCTGATTTCAGGGCAGCAGTGATCTCAAACCAATTCCATTCCACGGAGAATATTATGACTTATTTTGACAGCTTGTCTTTAGTTCCAAATGAAATAAAGAAAGCAAAAGTCAGGCTCCTAAAAAACTGTGAAACTACACTGCTTCTGGTTATACATGGAGCTATTTCATGCAACATTGCTGTTGCTGTATTATTATTATTATTATTATTATTATTATTATTATTATTTAGATATGTTATATGGTACTTTGAATAGCTAATAGCAATAATACTGAAATGTCTTTGCCTTTATCACCAGTGACTAAAAATGACTTAAATTCCATGATTTATTTATTCATATTACATTGTTAGAAAAAACTAAGAGCTATTTCTCATATAAAGACATTTAGTTATGGTTTGTTGTTTATTCGTTCAGTCGCTTCCGACTCTTCGTGACTTCATGGACCAGCCCACGCCAGAGCCTCCTGTCGGCCGTCACCATCCCCAGCTCCCCCATGGTTGAGTCTGTCACCTCCAGAATATCATCCATCCATCTTGCCCTTGGTCGGCCCCTCTTCCTTTTGCCTTCCACTTTCCCTAGCATCAGCTTCCTCTCCAGGGTATCCTGTCTTCTCATTATGTGGCCAAAGTACTTCAGTTGTTGTTCAGGTTGTTGGAAGAGAGTGTTTGTTATGCACAGTGAGTTGTCTTGGCAAAATTCTATCAGCCTATGTCCTGCTTCATTTTGTTCTCCCAGACCATGCTTGCCTGTAATTCCAGGTGTCGTCTGACTACCCACCTTAGCATTCCAGTCTCCTGTAATGAAAATAACATCTCTTTTTGGCGTATTATCCAGTAGGTGCTGCAGATCCTCATAGAACTGATCTACTTCTGCTTCTTCAGCATCTGTGGTTGGGGCGTATATTTGGATCACTGTGATGTTAAATGGCTTACCCTGAATTCGAATTGAGATCATTCTATCGTTTTTTGGATTGTATCCAAGCACTGCTTTAGCCACTTTATTATTAATTATGAAGGCTACTCCATTTCTTCTGTGGTCCTCTTGTCCACAGTAGTAGATCTGGTGGTCATCTGATGTGAAGTGGCCCATTCCAGTCCATTTCAGTTCACTGACACCTAAAATGTCTATATTTAATCTTGACATCTCACCAATAACCACATCCAATTTGCCCTGGCTCATAGATCTTACATTCCAGGTTCCTATGGTGTGTTGATCTTTAGAACATCGGATTCGTCGTTCACCACCAGCACCGTCGGCCGCTAGCCGTCCTTTCGGCTTTGAGCTAGCTGCGTCATCACATCTGGGGCTAGTTGAACGTATCCTCTGTTCCTCCCCAGTAGCATTTTGACCATCTTCCGACCTGGGAGTCCCATCTTCCGATGTTATACCGACATATCTCTGGTTGTACTGATCCATTTAGTTTTCACGGCAAGAATACTGGGGTGGGTTGCCATTACCTTCCCCAGGGATCGTATTTAGTCTGACCTCTCTGCCACGACCTTCCCGTCTTGGGTGTCCCTTCACGGTTTAGCTCATGGTTTCATTGAAGTGCTCAAGTTCCAGCACCACGACAAGGTAACAATCTCCTTTGCTGGAGTTAGATATGGTAGAACTACCAAAAATAATTTACTAGAATAAAGATCAAATCAAATTCCTTATTACAGGTCAGCAACCCCGACTAGAATAAAGATGAACCATAGGGATAGTATAGGCATACTATATATATACTATATATATAGTATATTCCTCAATCTGATGCCTTCTAGATCATTGGGATTTTCAGATTCATAATAAATATGGAAAGCTGGTATTTGCAGTGCCATTTTATTAGCATACCAAAAGCTTCCCTCTAATTATAGATCAGAGACTTAAAATATAGCAAAAATAACAGTACAAATATATATAATTATTACACTATGCTAACAGTAATTCTTCTAATTTGAGTCCTGAGTTGCAAATTCAAGGTTGAGCTCAACTAAAATTGAGAAATAGATTAATAAACATCCTCTTTCATACCCCAGGATAATATATCCTATATAACACTGTGGTCAGAACTCAAGTGATTGCAATTAATACTAAAAGTTAAACTTACTAAAGGTGAAATAAATGTGCCTGCAAACCTACCCCCAGCTTTACTGAACATGTCAACCAAACATCAGAAAAAGTGATAGGTCCAGATAATGATCTCAATGCCCATGGATTACGGAGTCTCAATCATAGTTAAGAACTGGACCTAGAAGTTATAATAAACTCAAGTGTAATTTGTTATCTCTCAGGCCACCCTTCATCACATCACAAGTTATAAATCATCAAATTTAATCTTCAAGTGCTTGAGCAATTCCAAGGCAACACATTTAATCCTTTAGCTTCTCTTACTACAAAGGATGAAAGCTTTTAACTTAAGCTTGCCATTTATTTTATGTTATTAATCATCTTGCATTCTTAAATTGTGGAGATTTAATGCCTAATAGGTGGCATTATGAAACCCTCAAGCCCTGTGTATCATTAAATAACCTTGATAATGAAATTCTGTTTCTGGAATATTTCATGCATGCTAGTTTTCTCCCCACAGTTATTTCCCCCATGTCTCTTTTTAACTGCTTGCCAGCCCATAGCAGCCAAGAGCCTTAACCACAAACAAATTAATTTACCTTTATGAATCTTCAGGATATTTATTTATACATCCCAGGGGTTTGCACATAGTTGTATCACCAAGAGGTAAAGAAGTATTGGCAACATAGTATAGAGGAGACATGCCAAGAGTTATTTCATTCAAAAGAAGTTCTGATTATTAATTTTATGCTCACAGGGGATCCTGGAGCCAACAGAGTAAAACTGGTACTGTTTAGCACACCAAAGTCCAGAGTAAAAAGATATGGATCAGCCGTACTGAACTATACTGCAGCTTCTATTGCAGAGGATGGCATCATATTGGTAATGTCTTCCCATATAATAGCAACCCAGTAGTTTTACATTTATTTTTTATTTTTCCATTTATTTTTTATTTATTTATCCATTTATTTATTTGTCCATTTATTTATTTATCCATTTATATGGCCGCCCAACTCAAACTCTGTGACTCCAGATGGCATACGAAACACAAAAAAACCAGAAATAATTAATGCAAATATTAAACCATATTTGAAACCACGTTTACTATTAGTTGATAAGTATGGTAGGTATGTAGCAGTTGAAGTGGAACTTTATGGACTTAAATCTATTATTGTGGGAGTATATGCACCAAATGAAGATAAAAGTAAATTTTTTACACAACGTTTGAATGATTTGTCAGCTTTTTCATATTAAAGTTGGTGTTTAAGGGGGGATTGGAATGGAGTCATTTCCCAACTGATTGACAGAACATCTGAGAAACAAATTAAAATTAAACAAGGGAGATTACCAAAATCTTTCTTTGATTTAATGGATAACTTGGCATTAATGGATTCATTCAGATATAAAAATGGACTGGCAAAAGATTATACTTTTTACTCAGAGAGACATAAATCCTTTTCAAGAATTGATATGATTTGGGTTTCAAAAGATTTGGTGAATAAAATTTCTAAAGTGAACATTTTACCAAAGACTTTTTCTGATCATAATCCTTTAAGTATGACAATAAAAAGAATTTCTATGTCATATAGATGGAGATTGAATGAATCTATTCTAAAAAAAGAAAAGGTTGTGGAAGACTGTAAGAAGAAATTAAAGGACTTTTTTTAAATCAACCTGGATAACGAAATAGACCTAAAAACTGTGTGGGATACTAGGAAAGCAGTTATGAGGGGACATTTTATTTACCATAATCGTAGGCTTAAGAAAAAATCTCAACAAAAGTTACAAATGGTTTTGGATCAGATCAAGTTCAAAGAAATTGAGTTATAGAAAAAACCATCAGATAATAATATTGTGTATCAACTTAAGTTACAACATCAGCAAGTGTCAATGTTGACTGTGAAAGAAATTGAAACAAAGTTAAAATATGTTAAACAGAGACATTTTGAATTTGCTAATAAGCCAGGAAGATGTTTAGCATATAAATTAAGGAAAGAAAGAGAGAAGAAAACGATATTAAAAGTTGAAGAAGGAAATGTGGAATTATTGGACAACGAAAAGATTAAAAAAGCATTTCATAGTTTTTTTTCTAATTTATAAAAAAAACAAGAAGTCTCTTTGGAAAAGATAAATGAATATTTGAATAAACAAGATTTACCAAAACTTACACAGTCACAGAAATTAATATTGAACAGTCCCATAACCACCTTTGAAATAGTAGAAGCTATAAAAAGAACAAAATTGGGAAAAGCACCAGGACCTGCTCTTATACCAAAGGAAGGACAAGACCCTTCCTTAATTAAGAATTACAGACCAATATCACTTCTCTGCCTCCTGAGGATCTGTATAACGACCAAGTAGCAATGGTAAGAACAGACCACGGAACAACGGACTGGTTTAAGATTGGGAAAGGAGTACGGCAGGGTTGTATACTCTCACCCTACCTATTCAACCTGTACGCAGAACACATCATGCGACATGCTGGGCTTGAGGAATCCAAGGCTGGAGTTAAAATCCCTGGAAGAAACATTAACAATCTTAGATATGCAGATGATACCACTTTGATGGCTGAAAGCGAGGAGGAGCTGAGGAGCCTTATGACGAAGGTGAAAGAAGAAAGTTCAAAAGCTGGGTTGCAGTTAAACCTCAAAAAAACCAAGATTATGGCAACCAGCTTGATTGATAACTGGCAAATAGAGGGAGAAAAAGTGGAGGCAGTGACAGACTTTATATTTCTAGGCACAAAGATTACTGCAGACGCTGACTACAGCCAGGAAATCAGAAGACGCTTACCAACATTTATTGGAAATGTTTACAGGGTGAAAGAACTTTCTATCATCTTTGGTGGACCTGTGAGAAGGCTAAAAAGTTTTGGGATCAAATATGTGCCATTATCCAAAAGATTCTTAAAGTGAATATACAAAAAAAAAAAAAAAGAACTGTTTCTCTTGGGTTTGATGGAGAAGGAGCTAGAGAAACAATATGGAACTTTGCTTTTATACATGATTACAGCTGCAAGTTGTTCCACATGCGTTCCACGTGCGTCATGCCGGCCACATGACCGTGGAAGCGTCTTCGGACAACGCTGGCTCTTCAGCTAAGAAACGGAGATGAGCACCGGCCCCTAGAGTCGGACACGACTGCGCAAATGTGCGGGGGGATCCTTTACCTTTACTTATACAGCTGCAAGACTTTTATATGCACAACGATGGAAAGATCCACAAATACCTACAGTTGAAGATTGGATTATTAAATTAATGGATTTGGATCAAATGGCTAAATTAACAGTGTTAATAAAAGATCATTCTATTTCTGGATTTATATGTACTTGGCAACCACTTTTAGAGTACTTGCTTGTGCTGGAAAAAATGAACTTTTGATTCTGGGTTTTAGTGATTAAATGGTTTGTTTTAATAGAAATAATGTTACTATGGTTTAACTATGGTAAGAGATTATATTTGTAAATTTATCTGTATTGGAGAAAGTCAGAAGTCACTTTCCGTTTCTATTTTCTGTCTCTTTTCACGCTTATAGTTTTTTCTTTTTTCTTTACTTCTATTTTCTATCTTTTCTAAACTTTCTATTTTGTATTTTAATTATACTTTGAAAAATAATAAAGTTCTTATAAAAAATAAATAATTAATGCAAAATAACCTAACACATTAAAACATATAAAACAATAAAATGGCAAACAGAACTGAAAACTTCTACAATTCATTCACGGGGGACTCCACTCAACCTGACCCCAAAGCCCAAGGGAAGAGCCAGGTTTTAACCACCTTCCTAAAGGCCTGTAGGATTGGGGCCAACTGTATGTCCAAGAGAAGATCATTCCAAAGGGCAAGGGCTGCCACGGAGAAGGCACACCTCCTGGGTCCCATAAAATGGCATTGTTTCAACAAAGGGACCCAGAATGTGCCCTGACTATCAGAACATGTGGGACAGGCAGATAACCTGAGGAGAAGGCAGAGTCTCAAGTGACCCAATCCTGTGCCATGTAGGGTTTTAAATTTGATAACCAAACCTTGAGTTGTACCAGGAAGCCTATCGGGAGCCAGTGTAGCTCATGGACTAGAGGTGTTACGAAGCCATAATGAGAGAAACTACCTATGCCACCACATTCTGGATCACTTAAAGCTTCCAAATGGACTTCGAAGGCAGCCCCATGTAAAGTGTATTTTGTTGTTCATTCGTTCAGTCGCTTCCAACTCTTCGTGACTTCATGGACCAGCCCACGCCAGAGCTTCCTGTCGGCCATCGCCACCCCCAGCTCCCCCAAGGTCGAGTCCGTCACCTCCAGAATATCATCCATCCATCTTGCCCTTGGTCGGCCCCTCTTCCTTTGGCCTTCCACTTTCCCTAGCATCAGCATCTTCTCCAGGGTATCCTGTCTTCTCATTATGTGGCCAAAGTACTTCAGTTTTGCCTTTAATATTAGTAAAATGTATTGCAATGATTCAATCAGGAAGCAACTAAGGAATAACGGTGAGCAGGGCCCCCCAATCTAGGAATGAGTGCAACTGGCGCACAAGACAGAGCTGTGTAAAGACCCCCTTGGCCACAGCTGCCATCTGCTCTTCAAGCAGGAGCTATGACTCTAGGAGGACTCCAGATTGCACATGAAATTCAAGCAAGGCAGTGCAGCCCCACTCAAATTCAAATATGAAATCTCACCAGTTCCAAGATTTGTGGGCCCCCAAACCCACAGCCACTCAATCTTGGAAGGAATGAGCTGAAGTCTGTTCTTTCCCATCCAGACGTTATAGCATATTGGTGATATTGTACCCCATGTCAGTGAATGACCTCCCCCATTGGCTTCATGTAAGTGTTTAAAAGGAGATGGGAGAGAATAGAACCCTGAGGCACACTGCAAAGCAGGGGTCTCAGACTACATTACTTTCCTCCAACACTGACTGGATCCAGCCCTGGAGGAAGAAGGAGAACCACTGTAAAACAGTGCCCTCCACTCCCAATTTCCTGAGCTGGTCCAGAAGAATACCATGGCCAATGGTATCAAAGGCTACCAAGAGATCAAGGAGGGCTAGGATGGATGCACCTCCAACCTAGCCAGAAGTCCTCAACAAGTGCAACCAAAGCTGTCTCAGTACTATACCCCAGTCTGAATCCTGACTGGAGGGATCCAGATAATACATTTCCTCCAAGGTCCTCTGGATTGCAGGTCAACCATATTCTCAACAACCTTCCCCAAAATGGGAAAGTTGGAGACTGGACAAAAATTGTCCAGATCTGAGGGATCAAGCAATAGTTTATTCAGGAGGGGGCAAACCACACCCTCTTTCAGAGATGGCAGAACCACACCTTCTCTCAAGGAAGAATTCACTACCACATGGATCCACCTATACATATCTTCCCTGGAGGACTTAACCAACCAGGAGGGGCATGGATGTATGACACAGGTGGCCACACCTACAGAACTGAGGACCCTGTACACTTCCTCAGGACTAACAGGATCAAACTCCTTCCATTTAACACCTCAAGACCATGCCTCAGTCAACTCCATACGATTTGCCGAGCCGGAATCCAACACAGAGTGAATTATATATAATATAATATAATATAATATAATATAATATAATATAATATAATATTTATTTATTTATTTTTCAGATTTATTCCCCACCCATCTCCCATGCAAGGGACTCTGATATATAATATATATTATATTATATATATTATATATATACAATATATAGCTTTTACTATATTGCCAAATAGATCCAGATTTTGGAAAAACTATACACAGAAGAATTCAAGTTCTGAAAAAGCACATCAGTATTCTATCAAAATTAAAAAGTAGCCAACCTCATCTATTTAAGACAGAGTATAGCCACAGATATTATAAATATATTGTTCAATAAAGATAAATCATAGATATACATACACTTACATAACTATACCCTGATAGATGTGTCTAGATTGAATGTTTAAATGCCTCATTAAACTAGGCATTTATTGATATACAGAGCTCAAGGGCAGCATTAAATACTTACAAGGAACAGTAGAGGCACATCTTGTTCTAGGGTTTTCAGACTCAACACTGAAACCAACTGTCCAGATGATTTACGACATTTAAATCTAGCAGCACTGCTGCCTTACATAACTTCCTCATGGCTACAATACTAACCGTTCAATACATTCTTTCTTGTCAGTAAGACCAGCCCTCCATCATAATCTCTAAGAGAGACCTTTCTGTTCTGTTCGGAGTATGAACCTTATAGAAATAGTTTTATTATATAAAAACTATTTACAGTTATAAGTCCATAATACAATTGAAGAATACTGGATCAATTGGATGTGCTTGGAGGTAGGCAGCTATGCAGTAGAACAAGCTACAGTTCAGCAACAAGTAGGACAACAGTCCTGGATCAAGATGCTAGGTAGGTAAGTTCAACTAGGAAACTCAGGATCAGTTCTTCTGAATTACTGGGAGCGAGGCTGACAAGGCTGGACTGAAGTCTCTGGAACTAGGATTGCAGAATAGATGGATGAGGTTCTTCTGAATTCTCAGGATAACTGGACTGGATTCTCTGGACAAGCTGGATGCTCTAAAGGACTGGACTGGAACTGCAAGGCAGACTGGTCTGGTTCTTCTGGACACGGGACTGGAACTATAAGGCAGACTGGACTGGTTCTTCTGGGACACCGGACTGGGACTGCAAGGAAGCCTAGACTGGAACCTCTGGGACACTGGACTGGAACTGCAAGGCAGACTGGTCTGGTTCCCGCAAGGAGACTGGACTGAGACTTTAGGACACTGGACTGAGACTGCAAGGCAGACTGGACTGGAACCAGAAGGAACGGAATGGGAGCTGCAAGACAGACTAGGCTACTATCACTAGGCAAAGCTGCCTGTAAACCAGGCAGGACAGGGTACGATGAACTAGAAAGCCTCCCAGCGACAGAACGTGGCGACCCGAAATCGACGTGACAAGATGCACAGGGGTGAGCAAAGTACTTAGCTGAAGTGTCAAGGCGTTGCCTTGCCAAGGCTGACAAATGCTGTGAAGCTGTAGACACCAGCTGACAAATACCCGAAACGACTGAAGCTCTCCTGGTAGGGCTTGCTGAAGAACTACGAGCTAAAGTTCCATTCCCACTTGATGCTGAAGCAATCTGGGCTTCTGATGCAGCTGAGGTGAATTCAGAAATCAGTTGAGGATCCGACTTGGGTTCTTCAGCAGCTACAGGACAGGCTTCCAAGGTAGGCTCTGGCTAGATTTCTTCTGAAGAAGCTGATAGCTCAGTAGAACGTTTGTCACCGGCAGCCTGATGCTTGCGATGGCGTCTTTTTATCCTGTTTTCGGTGCGCCTTCTCTCCTCGGGAGCCAATCGGGACTCCCTCTGTTTGGCGCGCTTATCCGCCTGCCTGGCGCTGATTGGAGCTGAACTAGGAAGTAAGTCAGGAGCACCAATTGGCTTCTCAGGATTCTCCTGTGCTGCTGGGTCATCCCCGGGTCCGGACTCCTGCACCTGTTCATCATGAGTTGGATCGCGAGTATCGCACTTTTGACCCTGCGCCAGTTGCTGCTCAGTATCAGTTTTGTTTCTGAGGTAAGTTTCATTTCCTTCTAACTCAGAGTCAGAGTCAGAGTGAACTCTGACACTTTCTGACTGCAAGTTAATTTGTTATTTATTCAATTTATAATGGATATCACTCAGTTCATAAATGTAGGAATTTCCAGAGCCAGCCAATCTGGAGCTTTGTTTTTTCATATCAAAAGATTATCTCAACAATAGATGTCAACGTGGAGATGAAATCTGTAATCTGTAGATACACCTGACTGTACTGTTCTCATACAGTATACCATACATACATACATACATACATACATACATACATACATACATACATATGAATTCTATTTGTCTTAGTGGGTATTATACAGTAGACCTATCATTAATTTATATGTCTAATAAAATAAAGATTGCCTGCTTCATTCAAACCAGCATAAATCAGACAGAAGATTCTGTGAGCCACCCAGAAACAATTGGAGGTAGGTGGTATCCAAGTCAAATACTGTAAATAAAATAAAAAAATTTAAATGTCTCATTTTACAGCATTCAGTACTGTCCAGGATCAAATTCCATGTGAGCTCCTCACTTCATTTCAGTCCCCCTTAGTCACTAAGGCACAGTTCAAATGAACTAGGACTGTCCTCTCACAACATTCTGAACTTCCTTGAATCAGGGGATCATCCTCTATAAATATCTCCCTTTATCTGGAAAACTTAACACATAGAGAAAATGTCATGTTCCACCCAGGCAGGAGCCTATGGTTCCACCCCCCCGAAAATGTCCTCTTAATTTGGCAACTAGGTAGCAGAGACAACAACTGGAATTTCCGTTTGGCTTGGGGTTTGGGTCTCAAGTTGCCATTTAAAAAATCTCTGCAGGTGGTTGTGACAAAGAGATGCTGACAGGGTGAAATGCTGATTTCACCCATATTTGGATCCTGAAAGATGATGCTTCAAACAAGCATCATCCTGCATTCTGAACATAGAAACGCCTGAAATGATCACACCACACAGGCAGTTTCTTATTTAGTTTAGTTATAAGCATATATCACACTAAGCTGGTAGTGCTATAAATCACTTGCTTTATCAGCTACAAGGTGCATTTGTAAAAACATACACCCCCCACAGCAGAATCAAGATACATAGTGCTAAAGGCTAAAATGCCATTATATCTCTTTCTTTCCCTGACAGTAAAAGTAAAAAAAAAAACATATTTAAACAACTAATACTCCATTCCCCTTTCATTATATCCAAAATCAGCTTATTGAGGCATCCACCTCACTCTGCCTTGTGATAAAGCAGGCTGGCCTTTCTACTTATTCCCCGATTTCCATTACCACTTTCCATGTCCAAAAATGCTGCACTCCAGAAAGAATCCCAATCTGTTCTTAAAAGACATCACTTCATAAAACAATGTTTTGTTTTGTTTTTGTAATCAAATGCCACAGCAGACATGTTGATGCTCTAGCATTACTTATTTGGGGGAAATGTGGGTTTCTAGGCTTTTAGTAATTATACTAGGGTAAAACCCTTAATAAAATAATGTACATTTTTAAATCAAGCAAGCTACCCACCCAGCCGTAGGGAGGGAGAGACACTAGTTAACCTCAAAGGTGTAGACCTACTCCACAAATCACACCACCAGTTGGAACCAGTTGGGGAGAGTATACAAAGAGCATGCTCTGATCTGATAAGGTAAAACCCAAGTTACTCAAAAGTTACTTAAATGTAAAGTGCTAAACCATGTATGTTAAACTACTGTACAAGCTAACAAGCTAATGAATATGCATATGGAAATCATATATTTTTGTTGTTGTTGTTCAGTCGTTTAGTCGTGTCCGACTCTTCGTGACCTCATGGACCATAGCACGCCAGGCCTTCCTGTCCTCCACTGTCACCTGGAGTTTACTCAAATTCATGTTCATTACATCGGTGATGCTATCTAACCATCTCATCCTCTGCCGTCCCCTTCTCCTTTTGCCTTCAGTCTTTCTCATTGGAAATCATATATAAATGTTTCTTTTTCTGGGGTGCCTTTTCCATTAGGGAAATACCTCAATGATCATTGAGTAATTAAGTTTTGTTATACTCTCATCAACCTGTTGGTCTTTTTGCAGGAGAAGCCATTTTCCCCCAACACTTGGGCCCCAGATGTCCCTTTAAAGTCTAGAAATACTGTTTGCATGTCTGAATTTGGAGCTACTTTTTGTCATGTAAGTCTGAAATATGATGCATTTTTTAAACAGAAGTCCTTTTTACCTCCTGGCTGTCAATTCAAAGACTGCAGGGAGGTTGTGGAAGGGAGCTTGGCAAAGCAAAACATGTACTTTAAAAATTAATATAATCAAAATGGGAAGAACAGATTCTAGAGGGATTTTTCCAAGACAAATTTCTCCCTTTGCACTTTCTATCATCTAGTTCAAAATTAGATTACTCTGCCTCTGAAAATTCTACAGGACTGAAGAATATTTTCCAACTGTGAAATATATTCCCCCAATGGCTTTTTATGTTCCAGCACCAAGTAGGATTACCTTCCAACCTTTCATAAGAACAAAATAGGAATATGTAATTTTGCTCCAGCAGTTCTACAGTCCATACAAGAATCCATCAATTCATCAACACTGCTGCTTTCATAAAATGTTACACATACAAAAAGGAAACAGTTGATTACTTATTTTTGGAGCACTGAAAGATTTGAAAACACTTTCCTCACACCTGATTACTACAAGCTTTGCTTATGTAAGCAGTATAAATTAGATTATATTTTGTTTCCATTGTAAATAGCTGAGAGTCCAAATTCATTGCTACTCTATTGCAGACCAGGCAGAAATTTAAATCCAGAATTAACTTCTGTCATTCCATGATTTCTATGAGCAAGAAATATCCATTATATTAAGAAAGAGGTTATTAGAATTCCTAGAATGCTCACAGAAAGTAGACATAAAGATACTGCAACTTTTAAAAATAGTAGAAACTTAGTAAACTTATGGTTAGTACTCTGACTTTGCCCTCCTTGACAGTCATGATTCATTACATGAATACACAGTGTTCATCCCGAAAGGCCAGAAAGCAACATGTCACTGAAGAAAGAAAGAACACCAATCCTGGTTTGTCTTTTTCAAATACTAAAATGTGAGACAGGAAGAAAAACAATCTTTTTTTTCTCAGAGAGAAAAGTAAGCATGCTCAATTCCTGCACACCCAAGAAAGTTGATTTAACTGCATTCTGAATTCTCACAATTTGCAGTTCAATCTACTTTCAATCTATTTTGCTTATTGCTTGTGATGGGATAACCACTACTTAAATCAACTTAAACTGTTTTAAAAGAGATTCCTTATAAAAAACTCAAACCAATGCAAGGGTTCATATGTGAAAGTAATGGGTAATACTGAAAAGAGGTGCTACTGGTTTCTGGGTTTAGAGCTACCATTACTGTGTAGAAATTCTTTTTGTAGCCAATATTCACCTTAGCAAGCAAACAAACAAACAAATAAATCTCAATACCCTGTACAATGTCCTGCAAAAAGGGAAAGAAAAATAGTGTGAAAATATTAGAATTCTATCTGCAAGTTTTATATAAAGTGGAAATATAGGGCCATACAGCAGAATAATTATCTGAACAGTTGGGCTATCTTTGTACAACCTTTGGTGATACAGAGACAATCCATTTCTATCAACATTCCATAAACATTGGAAGCTCATAAGCGTTTCCTGGACAATTTTAGTTTTATTTTTAAAAACTTTTCATTTTTTTCTGCACTTTCAAATGTCTATTCTTCAAATTTCTAAATCAAGTTTTATCAACATTCCATAAAAGCTAAACATTTGTAGGTCCTTAACGGACATTTTAAAAATCATTTCAATTTTTTTCCCTGTTTTTATAGGAAGACCCCAAATAATAATTTCTATCCTTATTCTTGAGTGTCCCTTGCTTTTTTATCTAATGCAGGGGTGTCCAACCCGCAGCCCGCGGGCCACATGCGGCCCTGAACAGCTAGTAATGCGGCCCCAAAACATTATTTTGTGATTTTTTTCATGACTCGTACCTTGCGATCAGCCCGGCAGGTGGCAGCAGCCAAGGGAAGGTGCGGGGTAGGGCATACGCGGCAGATGGCAGATTTGGGCATCGAAGAAAGAGGAGGCCCGGGAAGGGCAGCAGGTGCCTTGCAAGCAACAAGGTGGAGAAGCGAGTCGCCGATTGGCCAGCCCCGGATTGCCGCTGGGGCAAGCGTGCCATCAGGTGTTTGCAGCAATGGGCAAGAAGCACGAGGTGGGCTGCTTTCTTTTCCTGGCAGGGCTGGCGAGGCTTAGCCTATAAATCTCTGCACCGGGAAGCCAGGGTGGGGGGCTGCCTGCCCAGCCCTCTCCTCCCAAAGGAGGGGTTTGGGAGACGTGGCGCTGGAGGTCTCCGGTGAGGGCAGAAGAAGGAATTTAGGGCCAATCCCTTTTGGCTAGAAAGGGATCGGCCCTCCTTTCCTCCTTTCCAGGGCTGCCCACACTGCAGCCGTCCAGGGAGGCGAGGCCGGGGAGGGGTCCCCACGTGGGGAAGCCAGGGCGGGGGGCTGCCTGACCAGCCCTTCCCTCCCAAAGGAGGAGTTTGGGAGACGCGCTGGAGGTCTCCTTTGGGGAGAAAGTGTGAAAGTGTGCATATCAAAAGTAGAAAAATGGGGAACTAAGCCACATTGCACTTGACAAATTTAGCATTTTTGGTGGATATGACCGCTCATTTAAATGAGTTAAACATGCGTCTTCAAGGTGAAAACCAACTTATCACTGCAGTGTTTCAAACCATAACAGCGTTTGAAATTAAACTTAAAATATGGCAAGCTCAAGTTATGGAAAATAATTTTATACCTTTTAATACCTTGGCTAAACACAGTCCTGTGAACAGCGAGAAATATTCAGCCTTGCTTTTCGGTTTGATACAAGAATTTGAGAACAGGTTTCAAGATTTCCAGAAAAATCATCAATAGTTTGGTATATTTTTGGCTCCATTTTCAGGCGACATAACTACATTACCTCTGAATTTTCAAATGGAATGCATAGAGTTGCAATCAGACATTCAACTCAAAGAAAAATTTGATCATGTCTCTCTACTGGACTTTTATAAGACCTATCTTCCCAGAGAAAAATATCCCTGACTTCACAATCACGCCTTATTCATGACATCGCTTTTTGGCAGCACGTACATTTGTGAGCAACTATTTTCAAGAATGAAGCACACGAAGAGTAAAATTAGAATTAAAATTTCTGACGAGCACCTTGAGAACTCACTGAGAATTGCAACCACTTTCATTGAAACAGACATTGATGCATTAGTTTCACAAAAAAAGTCAAATATCCCACTAGTTTATGTTGCCCTCTTTGTTAAAATTTTATAATAAAAATATTAAAAAATAAATGAAGTTTTATTACTTATATACATTAACTATATTATATATTTTATGTGTGGCCCAAGACAATTCCTCTTCACTCAGTGTGGCCCAGGGAAGCCAAAAGGTTGGACACCCCTGATCTAATGGATATGCACTCAGTTCCCAAACCAGAGCTGCAAAGTGACAATGCATCCTAGCTTTCAACCACTTGATTTCTAGGAAAGAATCTAAGGACACCGCCTCTCCCCTCCACCTTTATGCCACTTGGGGCTACTATGCCCTTCTCAGCTTGTCAAAGAGCTGTTTGATGGGCAGGGAAAAGCAATGGATTGGGGATGAAAGTGCTAGGGCCAGTGGACCAAAGCCTGTTCTTATTGATTAGGATAATGGCTTCCCCCCATCAGCAACAGGGAAACAATTATCTTGATTGATAAGAATTACTAAGGAAGGAGGGCTTCTACCTGCTCTTAGCAGTGCATAGTTAGCATACTTTAGCCTTCTGCCAGCTGACAACTAACCCCCAACCAGGGCAAGTGAAGGGAGTCATAGAGGAAATAGACAAGGGTCTCATTGAGTCCACAGAGAGCCCACATGCATATCAAAGAATCAGGATTCCTCATTCCAAATAGGATAGCCATCTTCCAAAGCAAAGAGCTTTCTAAATAGCAATAGGACATGCAAGCATTAGGATCTAAGGTAGAGGTTTGAAGGATGAAAAACACCAAAGAAAGAAGTTGCTCTCGTTACCTCTGCCCATTTTCCTGACTAATTTTTTTCAGTGACATATACACATGTAGGATGTGCATATGCACATATATATATACATATTCATACTGCTATCGTATTAGCTTGATGGTATATGACAGGATGCTTGCCTGAATGTAAAGCTGTTCTACCTATCCGGATGGACAGTTCATTTTCATACTCCTGATGATCTGTGGCCTGGTGCTCGTATTTCTCCTTAATCACTCTTGAATCACAACTTAAGGCCAGTGATGTTTGAGGAGACACACTGATATCCTGAAAGAGAGAAAACAAACAAAAATGCATATTTTATTTTGTTTCTTTCTTTTTAATGCAACACAGCCCAACTTTATGCTATATTCTTCCAAAAGAATCAATCTGACATATGTGTCTATATCCAAGCAGAGTGAATCTTAATACAGTTTTTTATATCCGGTGTGTCAACTAGCTTTGCTGTGGCCAGCATTATATATTACTTTGTTTAAGGAAATATGGACACACAGGGAACAGGTGCTCTCAGAGAAATGCACTTTGTAACACCAGCACCAAGAGTCATGTGAACATGAAATCCTTATACAAGAGACATTAGTCTGAAGATGGCATTTATCTGACAGCTGAGTCTACACTGAATTCACAACAGATAATATTTGATATACTTCTTTATACTTCGCTGCCTAATTTTAAAAAAAATAATTGCTAGTTTAGCTTAATTGTTGCTTAAAGATCCTAGTCTGATATAGATATGAGTACCCTGGAGCCAAAGACAACGGGTCTGGTTAGTCTGGGGAAGAGAAGATAATAGGGAGAAATTATGGCCATCTTCAGCTTTTAGAAAGACTGTAATGCAAGACAGAATTCTTCAGAGTTGTTCCAGGAGACAAGATATGAAACAATGGGTTTAGGTTGCAAGAAAGTAAATTTCAGTTGGACATCAGGAAAAAAAAAAATCGTAACAGATTGCCTCTGGAAATGGTGGACTCCCTTTCCTGGAGATATTTAAACAGAGGTTGGAGGACCACCTCCCACAGGTACTGTCATAGTGGATTACACTGGGCCAGACTAGGTGATCTCCAAGGTCCCTTCCAACCTTTATATTCTGTATAATTCTAGGACCTCTTTCTTCAGCCCAACTTTTGGAAGAATATTAAAAGAAGGGTGTTTGGGATGCACTTGCCCAAAGCTAAATAACAACAACCAACTTAGGGCCTTTCTCCACTTACACCTAACCATTGCACAAACATGCCATAGGAACACCTTTTTTTTTCTGCCATGATCCCAGGATGTTGCCTTCATTTTGTTCCCATCTTGTATGAGAAACAGGCTTAAGTTATCCTTAGTTGTATCCGTGTTAAAGTAAGGGCCCTTTCCTCTTATTTTGACATTGTCGAAGGAAAGCCCCAAGGGGTGTAAAATCTGTTAGGCTTTATCACCCATTTCCCTGCAGGGAGGTCAGTAGGTTTGCAGTGAATGGGAACAGAAGTAAGAGAAGCACCACAGGGATCAGCAGTGGAGACAGCCAAATTCATGCCAACTCAAGGATGGATGGAGAACACTGTAACTCAACAATGGGGAAAGATGCCTAGCAATAGCTATATAATATCTTAAGAAACAAGAGTGTGCTTTGCAACAGTGAAGTCCTATACGTGGGAAATATTTTAGGGAACAATTCCCTTTTAAAATAATGTAGCCAGTTATCTTGCTACAGAAAACAGTATGCCCAATGGTATGACAGCCTCTATATTTCTGATGTCAGTGGTCTAGTCAGCTTAATGACCATGTCTTTGAATGATAAAAGATCGCTTTTTGTGCAAAAGAACTTAAGTTCTAGAAAAAGTAAGGCTCTGCCTATTCAGTTTCCAGGGCTGAGGACTATCAGAATATCAGAGCTTATCAATTATGACATCTGTACTTTATCTACTCACTACCTGGCTCTGTTGTTTCTTATCCATGGAAACAAAAAAGGAATTAATGGAGCAGATAATAATCCCATTTTGAAGGAGAAGGAGGAATGAAAATGGTGCCTTTGAAATTACAGTTCAAAAATGAATAGAAAATTAGGAAGTATTTATAATGTTTCAGAATCATAATGCAACCTTTTACCCAGTGTGTTTCTACAGAGCTTGTTTCTGTAGTACAGATAAAAATTTTATATATCTCACAGTATAAATATGCACATTCTTGATACATTGTACAAAATGTAATCAAAACTATATTGGCAACTCTTCTGTTTTTAATTAAAGGTGTCATATATGGACTGCAAAAATCTGGTGACTACTAGATGGCAGAAGAGAAATACAAAAAACTCTTTAGTGATAATTTGGAATAACAGCTTTCAAAATTAGGCTTGCATATTAGTCTGAGAAGCCAAGAGACTAATGTGGGTATCACTGTAGATATCACATTCATTATATTAAAGAGAAAGAAGAAGAAGAAGAAGATGCTCAGCCATAATTCATAATTGGCATTAGCTTCAATTTTACCATTTGTTTAATATAATATCCAATTAACCTTAACATCATATATGTATAATTGGAGACATCTGTTCTGTCTGGAGTTCTGTTACAGAATAATGGATGCCATCTGACCTGGAACTTATCCAGTTTCAGCTAATTTCAGTTTTTGCAGTATCCAAATCATGCAAAACCATTGACTGGAGAAGAAATGAGTTCTAAATACATTGTTAAGTTATCTATTTTGGCCCTGTCAAAATAGATATGCTGGGACAAAACCCAGCAAAAAGATCAGTAGGTCATGTAGTTAATTATACACACACACACACACACACACACACACACACTTATTATTGTATTTTTATCCTGCCCTTTATCCTGCCCTTTTTTCACCACTGCACCAAACTGGCGCATTCTTTCCCCGCCCCCCCCCCCCCATATATTTTTATATACATACACACACACACAAACAATATAGAATTTTTCAGAAGGGTCAGTGCAACACTTCTCTTCCATTTGCAGCACTCTCAAATTCTCCTATTTAAAATAACTGCTCTGGGACAAAATCCAATCCACATGCATGTATGTGCCTGATTCTAAGAGGAGCATCTGATGGGATGGGCAAGTTCCACTTAGTTCAGTAGAAAGGGTTTGCTTTAAGCAGGAGAGAGAAAAGGACTTGGAGATTGAGAGGTAGAGAGGAGTCTTTCAAGAATTTGATCAGCTCTTAGCCCAATGAGATAATCCTCTTTAAAAGATGTTCCACTGAAACAGAACGGCATAGATTCAAAGGTTTGAGGTTCAGACCACACCTAGCTTTTATTAAAGTTCTTGAGTGAATTAGTTCATCAATCTACTTTCTTCGAAACAAATGTTTTCAGAGACATGACATGTCCACAAAAACCATTTTATGAATGGACATATCCCCAGAGGCAATTTAACTAATGGCACCCACAGACTTCTCTCAAAGTTCCAGGGGAACCCACAGGCCCCAAAAGATTGGTTACCTCTAAGAGGAGTTCATCTGGAAACATTTTAAAACTTAACCTCAATTAAATTTATCACCTTTTTAAGGAATCATGAAATTATTTCTAACAGTCATTTGGGGCTAGCCCTCCATAATCACATAACTGCAACTATATCATACTCTGAGAACAAAAGAGCTGCCCTCTATACAAAAGTTTGACACCAAAATTCCATCTCTTTTTTATTTATTTATTCATTTAACTGATAACAATATAGTAGGAAAAAGGAAACATGGATTTCACAGAAAAATGAAAAAGACCACTTAGAAACACTTTAATGACACAACAAACTATCCTGTGCGTTCACACACAGTGTTAAAAAATGGATCAGAATATCTTCCTATTATTCTACTTTCCACAATGTAATGTTCTCTGGATCTAACTTAAAGGAAATCAAAGCTTATATGAAAGCACAGGTGTAATGCAAAAGAGTATTTTTACATAATTTTAACACAATCCATCATAACAGAAACCATGGGAAAGAACAAAACGATTACTAATGAGTTGCTTGATGAGTTAAGGTCATTTTATATTTAAAAAAAATAGAGAGGAAAGACAATATTCTACTCTCTTACATTGCATAATGTATTCTGACTAGCAATATTGATAGTAATCACATATTTGCTAGGCTTTTAAAAAAACTGCTTAATCATGTTTCCACTTCTGTAAAGCCATTGATTGCAAAATTGTTCTGGAAAGAATAGAAATGTATCACTGAGTGATTTATTGTTTGTTTGTTTTAACAAAAATAACAGAGGAAAAGAGTACATTTTCTCCTTTTCCTTGTATTCTTTATCAATCTCATCTGACACCAAACTACCATGAGCATCGGTATCATTTAAATTTTATGAAATGAAATACAGTAGAAAAACACACGCATTGCAGATTCCTCTCTCAAATTTACAAATAAGAAACAACGACAGAAAAACTGAAGAACTTGGATGAAGACTAAGCAATGTTAACTAACTAACTAACTAACTAACTAACTATATAGTTTGTCTTTCAGCTTAGAAAGATCATTCAAGGTAGATTATACTTAAATGATAGCAGGTGTAAAAATGAACTACTAGTGGTCCTCACTTACCGACCACTCGTTCAGCAAAGTTGTGACGGTGCTGAACGAGAGGTACTTACAACCAGTCCTCAAAGTTTTGGCCATTGCAGCGCCCCCATGGTCACATGATTGCAATTAGGGCGCTTGGCAACTGGCTTGCACTTATGACAGTTGCAGTGTCCCGTGGTCATGTGATTGCCATTTGTTATCTTCCCTGCCAGTTTCCCACAACCAAAGTCAATGGAGTTTCCCCATTGACTTTGGTTGTGGGAAACTGGCAGGGAAGATTGCAAGTCACTCTAAGTTTCCCCTACCTTCCTGAGCACCATATTCTAGGCATTCACATGGCTTCATTGGGTCTTTTTGTAGCTGCTTTTAAAGAAAAACATATATTTCATGTGCAAGTCTACAGGCTTACATTCACCTGTACTCCTGAGAAGTTTGAAAGTGTAAAGAAACCAATTTTCTTTATGTTTGAGTGACATTTATTTCCAAGCCAATAAGGAATTGCTTATAAAATGATGGAATAGAAATGTGTGATTGGGACACCCTTATTCAGTGGTTTGTCACCAATTTTCAATATTATGAACTTGGGAGAGCTCGGGACTGTGAGAAATGCATTTAGGGCTGCATTGTGACCTATGGGCTGCTGGTTGCTTACAGGTTTGATATAGAGAACTAAAAAGACAAGGAGAAAACTAAACTTGATGCCTTCTCCTCAACACTGAATGTTTATATGGAAGCATATTTCGTGTCCTCCCCACCATCACATGAAGTCTTCACATGAAACAGCCACATGAAACAGCAAACTGGCTCAGACAGGAGAATCCAAACAATAATACTCCAGTTGCAAGAGACAATCACAAGAAACAGTCAATCACAGCAGCTCCCGCAGAAAGAAACAGTTTTTCTATCTGGAACAGCTGAATTCCTGATTCTATCAGGAACAAAACACTCCGAACATGTATTCGGTTCCATGCACGAACAACTCCAAAGTGCCAGTTTTCCATGAATGAAATATTTTATCTATCCCTAGCACATCTGGTTAATCAGAATCCTCAGAAAGACATGGGAAATTGGCACTTTGGGGAAGCAGTGCTTTTGAAGAGCAAACAACTGTTCAGCTGGTTTCAGAAACTCTATTGAGTACATGTAGGAAAAACTTTCCCTTAATCCCAATTTAGGGCAGGAAAACCAAAACAGCTGAACAGTGCTTTGAAGTTTCATTGAATCTGTGAACACAGGGTGTTCTCAATGGGAAAAGATAAACGTTCGCAGTCAAGAAAGCAATTATTTATGGGATTAATCACATGTCTTACATCACCTTTTCTTGCATACCTTATTAGGACAAACAATTGTTGATTTAGCAAAGGAACAGCCTTTATCACACACCGCTATCTCTAACTTGCAGCTTTCTCTGGAATCTGTACAAGACAACAGTTTGGACTAAGCTTTTTTCTAACTCGTATATAGCTTGTGCTCCTTATCACTTACTACTTCCCTGCCAGTACTTTGTTTTATGCAATGTATCTGCTATTGTGATGGCTTCTAACTTAATCTGTTGTGCAACCTAAATATGATTTAGGTTCTGTCTGCTAATATTACTAATTTTGGGGTCCCAGTAAAACAAGTTCATGCTGTGTCACCTAGGCATTAACAACACCCCCTTTCCTTTTTGTGTTTATGCCAACAGATGCTGCTTATATTACTTCTGAAGCAAAGAGTGCCAATAAGAAGCAACAGCTATGAGCTATTGGGAGGGAGAGAAATGCAATGTCTTTATAGTAATTAGAAATAAACAACCTCAGAGGTGATCAGCTTAATTCTTCACATTTACATTTATTCACAAGCTAAAGCTGTTGCTGACATTATGATAAGGAAAAACACTTGGTACAAGCCTTAAAGCAACGGCCCCCAACCTTTTTGGCACCAGGGACTGGTTTCGCCACACGGGCCATGGGCGGGGCTCGATGGGTGGGCCACATGGGCCATGGGCGGGGCTCAATGAGCAGGCCACGCGGGCCATGAGCGGGGCTCGATGGGCGGGCCACACGGGCCATGGGTAGGCCATGTGGGCCATGGGTGGGGCTCAATGGGCGGGCCATGGGTGGGGCTAGATGGACAGGCCAGGGCGGGCCATGGGTGGAGCTCGATGGGCGGGCCATGCGGGCCATGGGCGGGGCTCAATGAGCAGGCCACGCGGGCCATGGGCGGGGCTCGATGGGCGGGCCACGCGGGCCATGGGCAGGCCATGTGGGCCATGGGTGGGGCTCAATGGGCGGGCCATGGGCGGGGCTAGATGAACAGGCCATGGGCGGGCCATGGGCGGAGCTCGATGGGCGGGCCACGCGGGCCATGGGCGGGCCAAGCTCGATGGGCGGCTTGTGTGGCCTGGTTCGTAACAGGCCACGGACTGGGACTGGTCCGCGGCCCGGGGGTTGGGGACCCCTGCCTTAAAGGACTCTTATACAGAATGGAAATCTAAAAGCAACAGTAGAGTTGCTAATTAGGAAATACAAGCTGAAATGGATGCGTCTATACCTACAAAGATCAGAATCGTCCAAGCCATGGTATTCCGTGACACTCTATGGAAGCAAAAGTTGGACTTTAAAGAAGCAGGACAGGAAGAGTATTGACACCTTTGAACTTTCGTGTCAGAAAAGACTCCTGAGAATACTGTGGACAGCCAAGAAAACAAACTGATGGATCATCGAACAAATCAACCCAGAGTTCTCTCTTGAGGCACAAATGACCAGGCTCAAATTTTCCTACTTCGGACACATTATATGAAGACCCAGCTGTCTGGAGAAGGCTCTAATGCTGGGAAAGGTGGAAGGAAAGAGAAGAAGAGGACGACCAGCAGCAAGGAGGATGGACTCAGTTACAGTGGGAATAAGTGCACCTTTGGGAGACCTGAAAGAACAGGCTAGGGATAGATCATCATAGAGAAAATCTATCTATGTGGTCGCTAGGAGTCGAAAATGACTTTATGGCACATAATCAATCAATGACAGTTTTATAACATTAAATACATGCATATAGGAATGCATGCATATATAAATAAATACATTTCTTTCCAGGGCTGTTTTCCATCAAAGTACCATAGTTTGCCTTTGAATCTACTTGGTTTCAAAAACAGCTTGTAATATAGCATTGGAGGGTGAGAGCAATTCCTTGTATAAGAGAAAGCAAACTTAAAGACTCCTCAGACATGTGGAACTAGTTATGTAGTCCTTTGCATCCCAGCTGATCTTAACAAAGCCTTTCCAAGCATCCAGAACAATACACAGGCTAAGATCAGTAATTTCCTCATTGAAAATGCATTGCTAATATTGCTCCCCACTGAATTTGCTTATCTCAGCTGCAGCAAAAAGGGGGTTATGGATGTTGAGCTTCAGACACTCATCTGGGTACCATTTACAACAAAAGCTCTGAATTACCAAACCTCTACAGCCTCATGAAAAGCAGAGATAAGATTAGGTGTACTCATGATGTCATAACTAAAGGAAAAGGTGGGTTGAGCTTACAGAACACAACTTCCAAATATACAATTGCAGCTTGTTCTATAATATCCAAAACTCATGCACATTACTTGGTAAGCTTGTTTTTTAAATGCATGAATATATAACATTAATGAAAGCAGAGCTAATATAGACCAAATGTCAGGATGGAGCATCCTGCCAGCGTAGTTATGGGGGATAGTAGTAGTCTGGCATGCCTGCAGGGTCATAGTGAATGGGTAAACGGCCACCATGTGCAAGCACCCCAATTAGTCAAAAACATTCATGATAAGTTCCCAACAAAACCGAAGTAGGAGAGATCTAGAAGGACAGGAAAGGAAGGCATGGGATATCTAAAATGCGAGATGTAATGTGTGCCTCAAAGGTGTATATGTATTCTCTCGGTAAAATCTTTGGGTTTGGGAGATTTGTTTTAAGGGGGGCGGTATGTACAGATGACACTCTTCTTTAAAATCATTCAGATCAAGGTAGAATGTTCTAATTTGCAACCCACTTAATAACAACTAACTCCATTTCCATCAGGTTTCAGTCCTGGTCTAGAATAGATACTGCCCTGATCACCTTGTGAGGTTACCTTTCCTAAGAAAAAAGGCAGGAAAATCTGACATTATTGATTCCTCTGGATCTCACAATGACTTCCATTGTCCATGGTATCCTTGCAGACAATTTTTCTGAGATGGTGTAATGGTATGTGAGAAAGACCTTGAAAGATGGGCTGGTCAGATAAGAGAGGGCATAGCCTGCAGCTGGATAGTGGGCAGAGAAAGAGGCTCAGAAGCTTCCCAGGCTATAAAGGAGACATCAGGAGATTTGTACTTTCAGACTTGCAAGATTTTGTTCATGTAGCCTTACAATAAAGTAGAAGTAGCTCATCTGGTCGTGTTTCCTGTCTGGTCAACTGGGAAGGCTGACAGTTGGATATTAGGAGCCATTGCAAGGCAGCATCTCTCATCCAGATGATTCATTTAAGAAGGTGGAGCTAAAGGGTTCAGATATTGTACAAACTCTCAGTAGTTATGCCTCAGGGTCAGCCCTACAAGGTAGGCCGACCAAGAAACAGATGCCACATAGGCCTAAACTAGTTTGATAGATAGATAGATGATAGATAGATAGATAGATAGATAGATAGATAGATAGATAGATAGATAGATAGATAGATAGAGATACACACATACACATACACATACATACGTACATACACACACAGACACACACACACAAACGTACGTACATACATACATACATACATACATACATACTGTGAGCATCTTAAACCAAGCCAAATCCAAAAATGCTAGAGAATTCTAGAGAATGCTAGAGATCTTTGTTGAGAATTTGGAATAAATATAAATCAACTTTATGTTATAATAGACCCTTATGGATTTCCACGCAAGAAGCATTTTATAGAACAGAAATAAGAAATAAGGACAAGTGGTTGACTTATAAGGATTTTTAAAAAAGGAACAAGGGCATTATGTAACAAAATCAAAAGAAGAACTTGCTCAAGAAGGGTATACTTTTCAATGGCTTTCCTATATGCAACTTATAGAGAAATTTAAATAAGATTTTAAAAAATTGGAATTTGAACAAACCAAATCAGAATTTGAGATACAATTATGTGAAACTGATGAACACTTAATTGCTAAAATGTATAAATTATTGTTAAAAGGAGAAATGGTGGAGGAACAGGTTAAAGACTGTATGATTCAATGGGCAAAAAATATTGGCCACAATATACAATTGCAACAATGGGAAGATACGTGGACTAAAGGATTAAAATTTACTTTGTGTTATAATCTAAAAGAAAAATTTTACAAGATGATGTACCGATGGTATATGACCCCACAAAAACTTGCAAAAATGTATGGGAATATTTCCAACTTATGTTGGAAATGTAAAAAACAAGAGGGGTCTTTTTACCATATGTGGTGGACATGTAAAATGGCAAAGAAATTTTGGATTGAGATACATTCACTGATGCAAAGTATACTACAAATACGAATACCATTTAAACCAGAATTTTTTTTACTCGGAATTTTGGATGTACAAATAGAAAAACATTTTTTTAGAATAATACAATATATGATTACAGCAGCAAGACTTTTATATGCACAAAACTGGAGAAACCTAATTGTACCAACGGTACAAGAATGGATGTTGAAATTATTGGATATGGCAGAAAATGACAAATTGACATGTTTATTAAAAGAAAATTCAAATCGTTATTTTCTTAAAGAGTGGAAGCCTTTGATGGACTATTTGCAAAAAGCAGGAGGAGCAAAGCTTGCATGGGGTTTTGATGATTAGATTATATATAAATAGAATATATTAGACAAGAAATGTATATGAATGTTATATGAATAGCCAGCATCTAAGAACAAATTACTTTTTTTTACTCCTATGACCATAGATAGATCGGAAGTTATCCAATTTCTATGTTTGTTTTCTCTTTCTTTCTTTTGCTTTACTACACTTTTCTTTTCCTATTTCTTTAATTTGTATTTGTATTTCTGTTTCATTTTCAACTTTTAACTTTGTATATTTAAAATCTTAATAAAATCTATATATAAAAAAAACAAAAATGCTAGAGAATTCCTGGAAGCTTGGCACTCAGACAAAGCAGCCATCAATAGACACATAGAGGTAAACAACATTTACATACCATTCATAAGAGACAATAGAAAAGCCAGAAGACCAGAACACCTCCTTGCCAGCAATCATCACCCAGATAGGCAAAGATTAACACCAGGATTAGCACCAGAGGAACAATCAAACAGCACAATATACCCTAATCAAGGAACTATTAACTCAGTCAATTAACGAAGCAGGAAACAACAGCCCAATCAAGGAACTACCAAGGAGAGTACAACACCCCCACCAACATTTTGCACTGAAGATGTTGCCTAGCCTGGCAATGAAACATCTGCAAGAAAACAACAAGGTTCAGAGAGCACCAAGGACTCCATATATATATATGGAGTCCTTGGTGCATATATGGATGGATGGATGGATGGATGGATGGATGGAGAGAGAGAGAGAGAGGGAGGGAGGGAGGGAGGGAGGGAGGGAGGGAGGGAGGGAGGGAGGGGCAGGCTATAGTAACAGAATCTTACAAGTCTGAATATGCTTACCCTCCTTCTTCCTCTTTTATACATCATGTTAATTACGGGGGTTCCTGTCTGAGGTGTTTTTGTAACTCTCTCCCCTTGCCTGGGCTTAAGCAATATTTATCTACTCATTGCCTTGGTAACAGATCTTTCGTCTCTCTGTCAAGATCATCCTCTTTATTCTCTACAGTCTCACAAAGTTTCTTATCCATAGATCTAGACAGAGGTGTCATTGATGTGCTCTATTTCTTTTTAAAGCAAATTTAAAGGTATACTAGCTGGGGCGCGATCGCTCAGCAGTTAAGATGCCAGGCTTGTTGATCGGAAGGTCGCAAGTTCGGAGGTTCGAGACCCGAGTGCCGCGTGACGGAGTGAGCTCCCGTACTAGCCCCAGCTCTTGCCAACCTAGCAATTCGAAAGCATGCAAAATGCAAGTAGATGAATAGGTACCAGTGGGAAGGTAACAGCGTTCCGTGCGCATCATGCCGGCCACATGATCGCGGAAGCGTCTTCGGACAATGCTGGCTCTTTGGCTAACAAACGGAGATGATCACCGGCCCCTAGAGTCAGACACGACTGTGCAGAGGAACCTTTACCTTTACTAGCTGGTAGGTATCAGGACACAGTGCTGGACTAGAAAAGCTAATTATCTAATAAACTGAGACTCAGTCCTAGAATGTCAGAGGTGTATTTAATAGGTGGTAGAGATACAAACTTTTCTGAAATTTTGAAGCCACGGGGATGGAGAGATGGAGGGAAAGTCCTAATCAACCACACACACATAAGGAAGGGGTGAAACTCAAATACAGCGTGTACCAAATGTCAGGCCCCATAGGCCAATAGATGATCTAAAGGAGACCATCACATTAGAATTTGCAAACATCAGAGAAAATATTATTGTACTTAGGAATGTTCAAAGGCCATGCATCAAACAAATACAGAAGTGTTTAGAAGAAAATGGTAACCAATTCAAACATTTAATGTAATTTATGTAATGAATTGTCTATGGGGCCTGACTTTTGATACACCCTGTATATGAAATAAAGCTAAGAACCATACAGTAAAATCACAGAACTCCAACATTTTCAGTGCCCTCCCAGCTACAGGAAGGAATAGATTCAGACCAGCTCAAGAACTGGGCTAAATGTTAAAAGCATCTTGGGGCAAGCTGAGAAGCATAGAAGCCTTGGGATCCAAGAAAGCCATCATGGGCTGTAGCACCCGAAGTATAAATGCATTACATTTTTAACAAGTAAAATAGTAGGTGTGTCCCAGACTGGAGTGGGAGGGAGGCAGTACATTTCACTGTGTGGTAGGGCGAGTTCACCTGATGGACATGGGATGATGTATTGGCATCAAGGCTAAAGGTGTTGTGTTTTGTTTTTCCTTTGGGTGTGCCAAAACAAGGCTCAGTGTCACATAGACAGAGAAGCTTTGTGCCTCTTTAAAACATCTGGATGCAGGCACATCTGCTTTGTAAGTGAAAATACATAAAAGGGCAGAAGTATTAAACAATGGAGGGGGGTTGTTGGACATTGCTGGAGTTGTATTTGTACAGCATGGACTGTAGATACTGCCTGTATCAAGGGAGAGGTAGAAGAGGAATCTGCAGCTGAAATCTCAGCAGGAAAAAATAGGATTCAAGGAAGAGATTTGCTGAGCAGACTGGCTGATGGAAAAGACAGCAGCTTTTTATGAACTTGCCAAAGTCAGATTAGTATTTTTTTTGCATTTCCCAGACTGCTTAACCATTTAAAATCAATTTATGTATTTCTTGATTACATATTATTTATTACTGCCTTCTGATGTTTCTATTGCTACTGAAAGTTGCATACCAGAAAGAATGTAAATATAGTAAATAACAAATATATACTAAGTAGATGAAGACATGTAATTTCTTTTGATTTCCCAGTTCTGTTTCAGGTATTTTCCCTGCTGTTGCACTGTGGTCCTTTAATTACTGATTCTGCAGAACCTTCTCACCACCTACACACATATACACGTACCTTCGTAACCAGTCTTCCCCCACATGATGATATTCTGCGAGTCTAGCCACAGAGACAATCACTATTGGATTCATAGTTCAAGGCACTGGACCTTCTTAAGGTTGTTTTCCCATGTTTTCAACAAGCAAGCAATATTCCTGCACAGACTTTCAGAATGAAAATTCTCACCTTTTCAGTTCAGGTGAAGATGAAAGAAAAGTAATTATTCTCTATTCCTGTGAAATATTCGGGCTTTCTAAAAAAAGTACCACCACCACCACCCTGCTTAATGTCACTGTCTCAAATATAATGGCAAAATAAAACATAAAACATGCGCTGCCAGTTTTCCCATCGCTTCTGTCAGCTTTGCATTTCCAATTCACAAGTATAAAAGTAATTCAAATGAGACAGGAATTGTCTTAATGCCTAGAGGTAAGAAACATGATGGAGCACGTTTTCTAATTATAAATCAGCTATACTCTGATCCATACCATTTTATGTCTTCCTCATAGAATGAAGAGGCAGTCCATGGAACCTAGAAAAGCTCCTGTCTATACCCACACAAAAAAAGGGAAGTCAGAGAATTATATGCCTCCGAGATTGCTTGCCGGAATTTTAAGCAGCACTGAAAGATTAGGACAAGTGAGAACAGAGAATAAGAGAGTTCTGAGTTATTGCAAGCTACCTGCTCTCCCAAGACTGACCTACACAACTGTCCAAACCACTTAATTTTCAAATGATATAAGCTCCAGCTTCCCTTCCTATAATGGGAGTTATTGCAGTAAGACAAGAACCGCAAGAAGTTAGTGCAAGAGATCACGGCGTTACACCAGGAAGTGTGAAGGCTTGGAATACAGCCCCTCCGCACGTCGATTCCTTACGTCTGCTATTCTTTTCCATTTACTTTCTGTCCTTTTCAATATATTCATCTGTCTTCACTCCTACCTATTAAACAAAGGAACTACGGTCAGAAGTGCTTGGCAAATTTACTTTTTCTTCCAAAGACCAACGGCTCCAAATGAACCATTGGAGAATGAACTGTCATGAAAGAAGAGTCTCAAATGAAAGACTGCCCTGTAAACTTGCAGAAACTAGCACTGCAATTCCAGAGAAAGTATCCTATTTTAGGAGGGCAAAAGTTCTGCAATGGGTTTGACCACCAGCAGCTTTCTCATCCTGTTTGGTGATCTCCATAGTTTCTGACTACTGTTCTAGGCTGCAACTAATCCATTTCCTTTTCTATGGATCTCTCTGTGACGATATATGTGAGAAATCCATACGTTTTGATGTAGCTCAGCAATGTCCCCTAGAGTTTTTTGGGGAGGCGATGAAAACTAAATAGCCCACATCTCACTTATTCTTCCACAATTCACCTCCAGAAAGTTAGCTCTTTTGAACCATGGTTTGTCCACTTGGAATTATCATTCATTCATTCATTCATTCATTCATTCATTCATTCATTCATTCAGATTTATCACCACCCACTCCCCCAAGGGGGACTCTAGGCGGTTTACAACAAAATATAGTTAATTAAAATACAACTATAAATAAGTTAAAATAACATTCAAATAAAACTTATACATATAGATTATTGCAACGCGCTCTACATGGGGCTACCCTTGAAGAGTATCCGGAAGCTTCAGCTGGTCCAGAATGCGGCTGCACAGGTAGTTCTGGGTGCTATGAGATCAGCACATGTAACACCGCTACTCCGTGAGCTGCATTGGGTACCGGTTTGCTTCCGGATTCAATTCAAGGTGTTGGTTATCACCTTTAAAGCCCTACATGGCATGGGACCAGGGTATCTGAGGGACCGTCTTCTCCCGACCACATCCACCCGCCCCACCCGATCATGCAGGGAGGGCATGCTTCGGATCCCTTCTTTAAAAGAATTCCATCTAGCGGGGTCCAGGAGGCGTGCCTTCTCTGCAATAGCACCCGCCCTGTGGGATAACTTGCCCCCTGAGGTGAGACTGGCACCCTCGCTCCTGGCCTTTAGGAAGTCCTTGAAGACCTGGCTCTGCCGCCGTGACTGGAGTGAAGGAAAGGATAGTTCCTCCTGGGGGTGGTTGGCTTAGTGGTTTCCCTCCTTTAAGAACAGACCATCTTTTGGATTTTTATTTTTTATTTTTATAGTAGTTTTAAATGTATAGGTTTTATCTTTAATATTGTGGTTGTAAACCACCCAGAGTCTACCATGGTAGAGATAAATCCAAATAATTAATATAATATAATATAATATAATATAATATAATATAATATAATATAATATAATAAAATCCAAGTGGCAGAATTTTCTTAAAACTGAGGAAAAAGGGCGCTCTAAGGCCACCCTAAGGCGCTAGCCATCCCCAGGAATGTACACTCTTCTTCCCGCCCCAGGCAAATTGACAAAACCAGGTCTTGAGTTTTTTCCAGAAGTCCAGGAGCAAGGAGGACTGTCTTATCTCCGGGAGCAGGATGTTCCACAGGGCAGGAGCTACTGCAGAGAAGGCACGACTCCGTGACCCCGTTAGATAGAATTCTTTAACCGATGGGGTCCGTAGCATGCCCTCTCTGCAAGCCCGGGTAGGACGGGACGATGTAATGGGGATGAGACGGTCCCTTAGGTAACCTGGTCCCATGCCATGTAGGGCTTTAAAGGTCATAACCAACACCTTGAATTGGACCCGGAAGCAAACTGGTACCCAATGCAGCTCGCACAGCAACGGTGTTACATGTGTCCACCTTGGGACACCTAAAATACATGTGTCCACCTTGGGACACCTAAAATAATCCGCGCGGCTGCATTCTGGATCAGCTGTAGCTTCTGGATACTCTTCAAGGGTAGCCCCATGTAGAGCACATTACAGTAGTCTATATACAGTAGTCTATAATTACTTAAGTATGGAGTGATTAAGAAAGCAGGATCACCACTAGGTAATTTTCTGATTTCCTATTTAAGATTCTGCCAACAAAAATGGAGAAATTATTGATCAAAACAACAGTCTCCATTAAAGATGATTATAGACGGAGAGCTCCTAAGCCAGAGCTTTCCAAACTTTTCATGTTGGTGACACACTTTTTAGACATGCATCATTTCACGCACACTCTTACAGCAGGACATCATTTTGCAACACACTCTTACAGCAGGGCACAAGGCAAACACTAGGACCTGCGCAGAATCACAGCAGGTTTGGAGGCAGCAGGGCACAAGGCAGGCACTAGGACCTGCACGGAATCCTGGAAGGGCAGGTTTGGAGGCAACAAGGCAGAAGGCAGGCACTAGGCCATTTGTCCAAGATAAGGCAGAGCTTTCCAAACTTTTCATGTTGGTGACACACTTTTTAGACATGCATCATTTCACACACACTCTTACAGCAGGGCATAATTTCGCAACACTCTCTTACAGCAGGGCACAAGGCAGGCACTGGGACCTGCGTGGAATCCTGGCAGGGCTCGGAGGCGGCAGCAGATGGGACACACCCAGACACTGCAGCCGACACACTAACGTGTCCCGACACACAGTTTGGAAAGCTCTGTCCTAAGCACTAAAAATCTTTTTTTTTACTTTATTATTTTACTACTATAAGCAGTTGTTCACCTCAAAGTGTCCACTCTCATTTTCCTGCCCCTTCCTTCTACAGTAGCCAATGCTTATTTCCTTTTATCCACCCACATTCTTCTAAACTTTTAAGTTGTCCTGTTCGTTCAGTACCAGCTTCCTCAAAAGATGAAACACACTAAAACAACTTAAAAAAAACTTCTCAGCCATTTGACTGTGTGAAGATGATTTTTAATAAAACTAAAAACTGCCCATAATGTAAGACTAGAGGACTGAAACTCAGCTCATTTCTGAGAAAAATGAATACAAACTGGGTATGTAATCAATTGGTTTTGCCTAAAAATGCCCTTTTCTCTAGACAATCTTATAACCCATTCTATTTAATTTCACGGTTTGCCCTAACCAGGTTCACAATGCTAAGAATGATGTCACACTGACTGTCCCTGCTTATAAGTAGCACACACCTGTCCCTATATTTATGTTTTTTCTTCCAGAGAAGTGTGTGGGATCTCAGCCCAAATCAGGAATTAAAACTTTCTTCCCCAGCCGCTTTGTTTCAAGAATTCCCCCTCCCATACACATGTGTGCTTGCTTGTGCGCACCACACACATGCTACTAAATAAAAAGAAATAAAAATAAAAACTCATTGGCCAAAAGAGTTCCCTTTTAACTCTCATTCGGATCCTCTTCTCTGCAATGAATATGTATATGCTCTGAAAACTATGACATCACTCAAACAGGTAATATGAACTTATTTGTTTTATTTGGAATTCTCTTGACAGCCTTCTTTTGTTTTCCATTTTTTGGGACAAATAAATCCTTTCTGTGTCTGGGCATCTGATTTAATGTATTGCTTGCACAGCCACTCCTTGTATTCCTAAATTTCCTAGTTTGTTCATTTAAGAAATTTAAATTCTGGGAAAGAAAATCCAGGGCATCTTATTTTTTCCTTGAGCTGAACTCAGCAACAGTACTGCCAGGTCTGAGGAGGGCCCAAACAACAGGGGCCTTGTTCCATCCTTGTGCTCACCCTGAGCTGCCTCCCCCTCAAATGGCGGTTTGCTTCGCCTATTCCCACCTCTCCTTTCTTTGCCTACCAGCCCCAGTAGTCTGCCACTACTCAGTTTCCACATTCATCCATTCATTCTAGCATTCGTTCCCAGCTTGCCTGTTCATACCTATTTCTCTCAAACTCACTGCCCAAAGGCCCTTTTTGCACAACAAGTCCTGAGGCCATGATCCAATCTCCCATTGGTTGGGCTGAAGAATGGGCTCCATGGAAGATCAGAACTCCCCAGCTGGATAAACACATTAGATGTATTTGTGAAAACTCTCCTGGCCACAACTGCCAACTGCTCCTTGAGCAAGAGTGTGAGTCCAGGAGAACCCCCAGATGGTGCACCAACTCTGCTTGGGGGAGTGTCACCCCATGCAGAGTAAACTATGGAAAATCAGCAATTACAATGGAGAGGGGGGCTAAAATCCAGAGCCATTCAATCTTGTCAGGGTTGAGCCAAAGCTGGTTCTTCCCCATCCAGGCCCACACAGCCTCCAGCTATGCACTGGGAAAGCACCTTGGCAGTATTACTTGGCTGGCCTGGGGCTGAGATGTACAACTGAATATCACCAGCTTACTGATGATATTTAACCCCATGCCAATGGATGACCCCAGCCAGCAGTTTCATGTAGATGTTAAATATGAATGGGGAGAGAGTCATGCCCTGCAGCAGCCCACAAAGCAGGGGCCTAGGACTGGACATCTCTTCCCCTACCAACTCTAACTAGAACCAGGCTTGGAGGAAAGAGGAGAACCACTGAAGAACAGTATCGCCCACTCCCAATGCCTCAACTGATCCAGAAGACTACCATGACTGATGGTACTGAAAGCCACTGAGAGACAAAGGAGGGCCAGGACAGATGCAACTATCCCCATCCCAAGCCTGCCAGAGGTCATCTCCAAGCGTAACCAGTGCCATCTCAGTGCTATACCCTGGCCTGAAACCCAACTGCCACAGGTCCAGATCCTCTACTTCCTCCAGAACCCTTTGGAGCTGCAGACCTACCACCTTCTCAACAACCTTCCCTAAAAAGGGAATGCTGGAGACTGGATGAAAATTGTCCAGTACAGCCAGGTCCAATGATGGCTTCTTAATGTGAGGACCAATGTAGTATATCACAGGAATATGAAACTAAATTAAAATAGTCAGCAAACGTTATTTCAATCTGTTTCAAGCACCTTTTTTTCCCCTTCTCATTAGCTACAGGAGCACCAGCTGAAATACTTCCACAGTCAAAAGGGATGATGTTTCCCAGGCTTTATGGATAATAAAAAGTCATTATTGATCTCTACTGATGCATCTGGAGAGCATAAATCCTGCAGATCTCCTGGTTATAGCCTTCTTTTTTCAACCATGTCAGAATCCAAATGTTTTTTATAATACCCTAAAGAGAAAACCTCTGACAAAAAATAAGAGGTAACTGGAATAATTTAACCAAAATGCTTACAGCCTATTAGTACAAAACCTGATTTTAAGAAATATCTCATGGCATCAAACTGTGCTGCATTTTTAAACATGAAAAAAGAGGTAATTTTGTTCCTAGGTTTAGAACAGGCTGATGGCAATGGACTCACTCAAGTGATTAGCAAACTCTTATCTTATTTATATATGGAGGGGGGGAAAGACAGCAAGATTTCAATACTATTAAGAATAGAGGGATGCAGTTATGATAAGCCACAATGGGTGAAAAACTGAAGCATCTCAGAATCATCAGCATCAATTATAAAAACACAGCATAAGAAACACTTAACAAAAATCTCTCATTTAGATTTTTGGTAAGATTTCCAGGATTATCTCATTTTTCACAGATTTATTTCTCTGTTTTAATTAAAGAGGAAAAAACAAGTTGTTTATGTACAACTGTGGTTCTTTAAGGGGTCATATGCACATTCAGAGAGATATATAACGTGCCTATAAAGAGTCAGCCAACAGTGGAACTTTGTAGAACTGCAGAGGACTTTCTGTAGAAAGCACCCTCCTCAAAGCTCCTGAACATCATTAGAAGGGAAGGTGCAGAAAGTTGTGTGAAGGCACTAGTGGCCACTGTCACCAGAGCTTTGAGGATTCACAGAAATTGATCCAACAGACAGAAGAAACTGTCCCTTCTTGTGAATTTTGATATCTTTCGTTAGCAAAACAAGGCAAGTTCTTAGTTTTGTTTTCAGGCATGTAAACCAATACAGGAAGCATTTCATTAAAGCATCTCCATTACAGCCAATTCCTTTCTCCCACACTGTCACCTCTCTCCAACCTTTCTGATAGACAGCAGTGAAGCAGCAATACAGCAATAAACCAAAGGCTTGATTTATATATGTCCAATGAAGCATTTTAAAGTTAAGTATCTCCCAATATGTGTTCAGTCTACAGTGTTAACAATATGTGTGCATTGCTATAGATTCCTCTCCTACTTAGTTGTAAGAAAGAAAGAGGTAATTATGACAGCTGGCAGGCATTTACTCTTGGTGTGGCAGGATGTGTTCTTTCACTCTTTTCAGCTTTCCACAAAAGCCACCAGTATCAAGGAGACATGTCCCTTATTGCCACTCTTTCTTCTTCAGCAGTTCTTCTCCAGACCCCACATAGCTGCACTTCAGGCATCTTGCCCTTGTCTTCCCTGGAACTAACAGGTTTTCAGCAGTTCAAAACTGACTAATCCATTTTAGGATTACCAGCCATTTTTTTTCCTCTCCTTCCCAGCAGTTTCTCTTTTAATTCCCCAGATATCTCCTTCCACCTTGCCAGAACAACAGCAGACCTCCTTTCCTATGAGAAAGTTCTTGTGCCTATGATAAAGCATGCTCTCTCTTCTGCTCCCAACTTCTCCTTAAAAAGAACACTATGCGTGTTCGCAAGCTCACATGAAAGGATGACAGACAGCCTTGGGCTATGGCATGCTGTCATATGTTACTCAAGTACCCACAGCTACAGATAAGCAACTTCTCCTTCATCATCTCTGTGCTCATTCCTATGGGTTAGTGGCAAACTTATTTCAATGGTGAAGAGGCAGGAGCCCAATTGGCATAATTCCCTGCCAGAATTGGAGGAAGCAATCAATACTGGTAGCTGGCTTAGAAAAGGAAGCTGTCAATACAATTGGCAGATTAACATGAAGTCTGTTTTTGGGAGAAATTAGTGCTGCCACTGCCAAGTTTCTCTGACCGAGTTCAGAGCCATTCAAAGATAATGGCATAATGGAAGAGATTAGAAAAAGGGGGGATAATTGACGGTTTCTATCTCTACTCCAAATGCCTCCCTTATGTAAAGCAATTGTTCAGAGTCTGACTGGTGTCCTCTAATGGGAAAGAAGCTGATGGAGGTATCTGGGTTGAGAACAATGACTGATCTGATACTGTAGAAGAGAAAAGCAGATCGTCACCTTTACAGATCCATTTTAACTAATGTAGAAAGTAGATGCAACCAGGACTTCGGTTCTGGAATCTCAAATCAGTGCCAAGTGCTATTGTAAAGGTTAGGCTACAGAGACTGCCAATGATACAACTGGTGAGGCAAGCTACAGAGTATGTGGTTGGTAAGCAGAAACATAACTTGGTAATGGTTGTCATTCTGCATCTACAAAATCTTCTAGACAGCAAGAAACTAGGACACTCTCAGAACGTTTGTGGCAGTGGCAGTAAATAGGAGGTGGTTTGGTCTTGCAGCACTAGTAGGATTAGAGGCCTCACACAGACCTCATCATGTAAGATAAGGAGCATCTTGTCTCACACTGCTCAAAGTCACAGTAATCAGCTCATTAGAGAGGAAATACAATAACTGAAAACGAGAACAATCTCACCATTGGTGCTCTCTATAAGATGATAGATAGGAACAAGAATCAAGGACTTGTCAGTTAACTAGATACTGAGTTAAACAGTTCTGATCCATCAAGATTTTTTCTGATATTCACCTGATACCTGTAATTTTTTGCACAGCCAATTAACCTTTGCTGAGGGCTAATTCAAATCAAATGTCTTTCATTTGGTAGCATTTCAAGCAGAACAGGTTTTAGCAAGAGAATTGGATTGAGGTTCTCTATTCAGTATACTGAATTACTGCAGACGCTGACTGCAGCCAGGAAATCAGAAGACATTTACTTCTTGGGAGGAGAGCAATGGCAAATCTTGATAAAATGGTTAAGAGCAGAGACATCACACTGACAACAAAGTTCCGTATAGTTAAAGCAATGGTATTCCCTGTAGTAACCTATGGCTGCGAGAGCTGGACCATGGGGCGCGGTAGCTCAGCGGGTTAAACCGCTGAAGCTGTAAGACTGCCGATCAGAAGGTCGGCAGTTCAAATCTCCGCATGACGAGGTGAGCTCTCGTCACTTGCCCCAGCTCCTGTCAACCCAACAGTTCGAAAGCAAATGCAACTAGATAAATGGGTACCACCTTAAGTGGGAGAATTTGCTGGCGTCCTGTCGGGGGTCGCCCACCGGAACGAAGATCCCGTGAATGGCGGTGGAGACGACGGTGGCGGTGGAGACGACGGATCCCGAACAGCAACATCCAGGACGTCAGCAGCCGACTCTGAAGCAAGGTATTCTGGGACATGTAGTCCAATACCCACGGAAAGAGTCGGTTCCCTTACCCCTTTCCTCAGCGCGCGGAACATAAATGTATAAAATGTATAAATATATATGAAATATGTATGTAAGCTGCCTAGAGTCCTCCATTAGGGAGGGGATAGGCGGGGTATAAATACGATCGATAAATAAATAAATAAATAAATAAATAAATAAATAAAGAAGGCTGAGCAAAGGAAGATAGATGCTTTTGAACTGTGGTGTTGGAGGAAAATTCTGAGAGTGCCTTGGACTGCAAGAAGATCAAACCAGTCCATACTCCAGGAAACAAAGCCAGACTGCTCACTTGAGGGAATGATATTAAGAGCAAAACTGAAGTACTTTGGCCACATAATGAGAAGACAGGATACCATGGAGAAGATGCTGATGCTAGGGAAAGTGGAAGGCAAAAGGAAGAGGGGCCGAGCAAGGGCAAGATGGATGGATGATATTCTGGAGGTGACAGACTCAACCGTGGGGAGCTGGGGATGGTGACGGCGTAGGCTGGTCCATGAGGTCACGAAGAATTGGAAGCGACTGAACGAATAAACAACAACAACAAATTCAGTATACTAAATATGAGATATTATGAACAAGTATGCTGACTCAGAGGAACAGGGAAAAACAGTGATAGCACTATTTTAAAAGGAAAGATATTCTAATATTCCTCGGTCTAACCTACTGCCTACCCATTTAATCTACTCTAGGTGCTTCAGTGCTGCTTTCAGTATGCTTTCAAGAAGTTGCTTGCAATTTCAGAACCTTAAATTACAGCTTGCAGAATAACTGAAAAGTAGTATTAGTGCTAATGGAGAAGCATGGATATAACTCAGTGGCTCCTATATTCTGACTTACAAATTTGGGCTTTGGGCAGATTTGGAGAGCTGACATCCCTTCCAAACAGAGTTTCAATTGCCTCTGAAAACTTTATATAGCTTTTATCTTTGCTCATATCAGAACAGGCTTGTGAAATATCATTGTCTATTTTTTCTCCGCAAAAAAAAAAGGAAAAATTATTTTCCAATATTGGTGGTTAGCTACTTCTATTTCTAAAGGCATTACCATGGCATCTCCATTCCAAGAAATAAGAATAAACCTTCAACTGTTGAAAGCCAATGATTTCAGACATTATCTCAATAGTCCCGCTTCAAGCAGAGCTACACCTCATCTCAGTCCCTGCTGTCTTCTCAGGAGAAATTTTTTTTAAAAAAAATGGAGCACAGTCAGAAGCTGTGGTCTAACAAGAGGTCCGCCTTGGTTTAAGTGGTGCAGAGTCAAGGTTAAAAAAGAAGACATAGGCCGGTATGTTTAACAGGGTTTTTTTGTTTTTGTTTTAGTTTTATGATTCTGGACTTTGGGCAAGAAAATCCAAAGCACTTTCCTTTTCCTTTTTATTTTTTTAAAGCTAGGCTAGAAGAAGGGATATTTATTTATGTATTTATAATTTATTTAACTTGCTCTTCTCCCAGCTGCTGGATTCTCTTGGTTCACAACAAAAGCAAATTAAAAATAAAACATTAACATGATTAAAATTGCAAGTAAAAACATTCAAAGCAAGTAAAACTAATCATGGAAATTAATAATTAAAAGCCTGCTCAAAGAGATGTGTTGTGCTAAAAGCCAATAAGGTTAGATTGCACCATGCTATACGGAATGCATTTCGAAGAACTGGGTCAGCAACAGAGAAAGCTAAACCCTGTATTGCAGCCAGAGGAGCCTGCAGCACTGTAAGCAAACTTCTTCAGCGTCTCAATACGTGTGGATCTTCATGTTGAGAGAGGCAAAAAGTCTTAGAAATCCTAGTTGGGCTGACTAGGACACATCAGAATGCTCAGCCCAACTCATGGTAAAAAGGTAAAGGTTCCCCCCGCACATTTGTGCAGTCGTGTCCGACTCTAGGGGCCGGTGCTCATCTCCGTTTGTTAGCCGAAGAGCCAGCGTTGACCAAAGACACTTCCACGGTCATATGGCCGCATGACATGCGCGGAACGCTGTTACCATCCCACCGAAGTGGTACCTATTCATCTACTTGCATTTGCATGCTTTCGAATTGCTAGGTTGGCAAGAGCTGGAGCTAGTGCGGGAGCTCACTCCATCACGTGTGACTCATGGTAGTCTATCATAATTCATTCTAAGAGTCCACCCTTAGAAAGAAGGGGTTTGCCAATAAGGCATATCAACTCGTCCTATTTCTCCTTTGCATCCCAACAGTTAGCTGCACCTCGCTGCAGCTTCTTATGGTTGAAGAAGAGAGGGGCAAAAGGACAATCTGCCCCCTTTTCCTTGTCATAGGACCCACAGCTGCTGAGTGGCAACATTTCCCTCCCCAAAAGAATATGAATAACAATTCTCAACTGCTACTAGAGTAGATACAGCCATTATTTGTGAGTTCTAGTCCCGCCTTAGACATGAAAGCCGGCTGGGTGAGCTTGGGCCAGTCCCGCTCTCTCAGCCCAACTCACCTCAACAGGGTTGCTGTTGTGGGGAAAATAGGTGGAGGAAGGAGTGTTAGGTATGTTTATAAAAATAATAAAGGCGGGATACAAATTAAATAAATAAATAAATAAATTTTCATTATCCATAGTAAGGTTATAAAGCATTCTAAGATGACAGCTCATCAGATCACAGGCCTTTACTTGTGTTCACATAAAGGACACTTGTCAACTCGATTTCTGACATGCACAATCCTACATCTCTAGAGTTGGCAATCTTTTCCAACTGCAGTTACTCCTCATGTGCACATAAAAATACGCTGGAATTTCATTCAAATTTGCCAAGATCACAGGAGACTTCAGAATTTCTTGTGGTTTCAAAATTACTTTATTTACTCTAGGGAAGCTGGGACTTCCTCATGCCAGCTTTTTCTACACCTTAATATTTGTGCATGATTGAGATGCGATAGGAATCTGAATATTTCAGCCTGAATTTTTAATTCCATAATTGACAAGTTGGGAATGGACTGCTTTAGAGTACAGAGAAAGCGTAAAAGGGAGTGAGACATGTTACATGTGGATGTGAGGCAGCATGCTTTTCAGACTAATTTGTCAGAGTAATGCAGTTGTTCTTTTTAGTAATTCAATAATTTTGTTTTTCCCACAACACTCTCTACAATGTTCCTAACTGATTTCAACTAAACAGAACAGTATATTAAAAGGCCCTGATTAACATTGTACTGCTTAAAACATAGCTTTCCAAACTGTGTGTCGGGACACATTAGTGTGTCGGCTGCAGTGTCTGGGTGTGTCGCGGCTGCTGCTGCCTCCGAGCCCTGCCAGGATTCCACACAGGTCCTGGTGCCTGCCTTGTGCCTTGCTGCCTCCAAACCTGCCCTGCCAGGATTCCGCACAGGTCCTAGTGCCTGCCTTGTGCCTTGCTGCCTCCGAGCCCTGCCAGGATTCCGTGCAGGTCCTAGTGCCTGCCTTGTGCCCTGCTGCCTCCAAACCAGCTGTGATTCCGCACAGGTCCTGGTGCCTGCTTTGTGCCCTGGAAAGCTCTGGCTTAAAAGGTCATTTTAATCTTTGCTTAACAGAAGTAGTGATACCCAGAGAGTCCTCAGGAACCCTAGCGAGATGCAAAGAGGATGGACAGTAGTTGTATCACACAAAATAGGAAATGAAACTGAAGGCATCAGAGGGGCATTTCTTACGAACTCTTGCTATTAGAAACAATAAACTGAAAATGCCAGAGGAAATCCTAGTCCTTACTTCAAAATGATAACGTGTTATAAAGGCTTCCTTGTCATAGGCCACATATATTTATGCATGAAGCATAGAGTAAATTTATTCTTGAAGTAAAAGAAATAAAATTATTAACATCTATTCCACTTGGATTTTATAATTATTTTATTGATGTTGTAATTTTATATTCATGTTTTTAATCTGTTTTATTGTGAACCGCCCAGAGTCCCCCGGTTGGGGGAGATGGGCGGCAATACAAATTTAATTAATTAATTAATTAATTAATTAAATCAATACAAAGAGGTTGGAGAAAACAGGAATGAAGGTTCTCTTTGAACAACTTTGCTGCTACTGATATCAAAAAGGCTCCTATTCAGACTTCCTTCCCCATAACAAATTCTTTTCTTTGCAGCTCCAAGATCTGCCCCCATGGTTACTAAGGTGAAGAATGGAACTCTGTGTACACAGGGAGGAAAGGCTGAGGAGCTAACCCATCACTGGAAAAACATGATGAATGTGAGTGGCAGAAATAAGATTAGGACTTTAAGGCTACCAAATAAGACTATATATCAGACTAAAAGTAATAAAAGGATCCGCAAGGCAAGACTAAAATGGCCATGTCTGTCAACTACCTCCCTGTATTAAACAGAAACATTAAGTTGAAAAAGGGAGCAACTTGGCCAATTTTTTTCCACATGATGAAAAAGGAAGAATGAGAAGAAGTGATGATCTTATAGCTCAAAGCAGACACACACATACAAACTCATATAGTCTATAGATATCACTATAGACAAGCAGTTTCCATGCAACTCAGTGTTTGGGAGGTTGGGTGCACAGTAATTACCAAAAGGGAAAAAAATGGGAACTAGCTCCCTGAAGTCTACATATTTCTGCTCGCAGGTATCCATCCATATTATTATTATTACTACTACTACTACTGAGGTTCTCCTCAAGTTACAACCACTCATTCAGCGACCATTCAAAGTTACGACGGTGCCAAACGAGTGGTACTTACGAGCGGTCCTTGAAGTTCCGGCCGTCGCAGCACCCCCGTGGTCACATGATTGTGATTTGGGTGCCTGGCAACCGGCTCGCACTTACAACGGTTACAGCATCCCGCAGTACCATGATCACCATTTGCGACCTTCCCTCCCAGCTTCCCACATGCAAAGTGAATGGGGAAGCTAGCAGGAAAGGTCGCAAGTCACTCCGGTAAGTTGCTCCCACCTCTTTTTCTCCTGAGGACCCCCAATACAGACTACAAGGACTTGTACTCCCTCCCCCGCCCGCACTCTGCAGCGCGCACCACCCTGCAGCCCCCCGACTTGCCTGTGGCCCCCACCAGGCTGCCCGCACTCCCTAGCACCTGCCTGCAGTCCCTGCTGACCCACCTGCACTTAGCGCTTGCCTGTGGCCCTCACCGGCCAGCCTGCAGCCCCCACTGGCCCACCCACACTCACTAGTGCCCACCTGCGGCACCCCCACACACCCCTGCAGCACCCCCACACACCCTGCGCTCCTTTCCTGGGACTCCCGCCTCTTCCTGCCTAATGACCCATGCGATCCTGAGGTTACAACAGCAACCAGGACTGCCGGGATTGCTGTTCCTAAGTGATGCAGTCACATGACATTGCACTTTACAACCATCATTTAGTGATGGAAATTCTGGTCCCAATTGCCACTGTAACCCGAGGACTACCTGTATCTCTTCTTGGTGTTCCAAAGTGGGGGTGAGATCATGGTCCCCTCACACTAATCTTTATCAAAGCAGAAAGTGCAGGATATAGTTAAGGATCCAGTGGAGTTTGGCCCAATGGAGTCAATTTCCTCTAACCCCTATTATGCAATTCTAGATCTCCCAAGTTGATGAGAGAGCATCAACACTATGACATCAAGAACCAAATGGTTGTGACTGTTCAGAAGGGCCCATTGAGAGTAACAATCTGTCAGGGAATAGATGACAACTCTCAAGAAGACCAGCTCCAGCAATCAGGGTTGATCAGCACTGGCTATGCTCAGATATGGATCAGGAGCCTTTGGCATAAAAGCTTCTGTCTGAGAGGAGTTCAGAGTTGGAACAACAGTTATGAACAATCAGTCTTGAATCCGACCATACTTTTGACTCCCACATAGCTCAGGCCCTGCCATCCTTGAACTTTGCTATAGATTTTAGAACAGAATTATAGCACTTCCAGGACCTTGAAGAGCTCAGATGCAGCCCGGGTTATTGCTCATTGTAAGAGCTGTTATTCCAATGCCTGCCTATGTTCAACTAAAGAAGGTGGAAAAGCCCCTGCAATTCCTTAGTTCCACCACTAATCTTACTTCTGCCATTCACATTTCTTTAAAAGACACCCATCTTTCTGAACCTATATAGGTGGGAAATTGCAGAAATTATGGAAGAGTCTTAAATGGGGTGGGGGGAGGGGTGGGGAAGCTACATCCTCAGGCTGGGAAACCCTAAGCTTAACCTGAGATTCGTAATACTGTTAGTCTTCTTCAGATCGCAGCTCAGCTCTTGACCCTGATGACATTTATTTATTCATATATTTGTTTTAAACATTTATATAGCCACCCATCTTGTACCAAACTCTGGGCAGCTCACAACCAAAAAATGAAACAACGTCTATTTACAATAAAACAGATTAAAACCAAAAATGTTAAAACCAAAAGACCCGGCACCACAGCTAAACATTCCCATGCAGCCCACAAGAAGTTCACCTCAGCAATCTCAGTCTATCCCAGTGCATGGGGGGAAAGCCAGGTCTTGAGTGCTTTTCAAAAGATTAAAAGGGTGGGGGCCTGCCGAACGTCAGGGGGAAGGGTGTTCCAAAGGTAGGGGCTGCCACGGAAAAGGCACACACGGCAAACATACGAACAAATTTCTGCCTTGATGAACAGCTGTTCATCCCTCATGGGTCCAATAAACATTGTCTAGGTCGACTCCAAGCCTGGCTGGCAGCTCGACAAGTCAGAGTTTCTCAGAGCTCTGAGCTCTGAGACCTGGCTAACTTTCTATCTTGTTTGCAGGGGTCTACGGACCACTGAAGTTTCCCCCTGGAGAAGGGGGAACCAGAAGATTGCTCACAGAGCCATTGGAATTGCTCACTCCTGTTTTTCTTTGTTGTTTCCACCGCGGAGAAGAACGGGGGTTGCAATGAAATGGCCGAAAGAGGATTCTAGCTCTGCAGAGAACAGTAAGTCTCTTGGGAGACACAAGAGTGACAGCCAGCTTTTAGATCACCTTATATTAGTTTTCTTTTTAGATTAGTACATTTTTATTATTCTAAAATTTATCTTTGGACTTCGTTCGTTCAAGGTGTTGGCTAATTTTGTGTTTTCTTTGCTATAATTAATTTTGGTTGAAGTTTGATAGATTTTATTTTGGCAACATAGTGAACAAGTTTTGTATTTTTCTGCCTTTCTTTTGTATCAGAGAAATTGGGACTTAAGAGACTTTGTTGGTATTTCTCACTCGACAAACTTACTGACTTTTGAGAAATTGTTTGTTTGGGTTAAGCGGCTTGCAGCCTGAAGAATAAAGAAGAATAAAGAATAAAGTGTGGAGAGTGTGTGCCTCTCTATCTTTTTTTTTTCTCCTTTTCTATTTTTTTTTAGAAAGGACTATTTTTCATTTGGAATATACTTTCATCTTTCCCTTTACAAACTGTTTGAAATACTGCTCTGTGGAATTTTTTCATCTTTTACTTTAAAAGCTTTTTTTACTTAAAGAAATAGACATTATTGATAAATAATAGAACAGCTGTTCCTTGCTCCCTGAGAAATTTTTTTTGTTTTGTCTACGGCAGTTGATTACGTTTTGAACAATAAATAATGGCCTTTCTCACAGTACTTCAGGATTTTAAGGAAGAAACCAGCAAATTTTTTTTGCAAATTAAGAAATCCATAGAACGTATATTAATAATTTTGGTGGCTCAGGAACAGAAGGTACAAGGGACAGATTTAGAAACAGAGGAAAGATCTTTCGAACCAGTAGAGAAACAGGGAAAGAGGACTTTGAATGTATTGGTACAGAAGAAGATTATGATATCTTACAGGAAGTGGTCTATTAAATGTTTGGGCATAAATACATTGTGGCAGCTGAGACAGGAAGATTTTAATATGCAAATTGATAGATATGGCAAAATAAACATTTTGATATCCCACATGAGTTACAGAAATAAACAAGTTGCATATTGTGATATTGGCATAACCTAAACAGGAGATTTATTGATATTGATTTGGAATGCAAGGTGAATGAAAATGTGGATTTGGTATTGTACACAGAGTAAGCACAGATATGAGAAATATACAGATGCATAAAAACATGATATTTTAAGTGTAAGATACAAGATTATAAATAAATATGTTGATATTATATATTACTCTTTCTGGAGACACATTTATGAGAAGACAATGAGATGATGAGATGGAATTAGAATGTAGGTTATTACAAGAATATGTTGTATGTATTAGGTTATATGTTATGTTAGGTTTTGTATTTTTGCTATATTATGTATTATGTTATGTAATATGTTAGATTATGTATTAATGGAATATATAGTCATAACATGAACAGAATATACTGTATTTTATTAGACGTAGATAAGGCCTTTATTTGCTATACTAACTGGACTTTATTGAAGATATAAATATAGATGTAAAAATGGAAAGAGCAAATGGAAAACATTTAATTGATGCAACAACGAACATTTGATTACTATTCTAAGGAGTAGAAACCAGAGATGGATTGTTGGAAGATATCAAGAAAGGCGAAACCTATATGAAGAACAGAAGATTGGATTAGAGAAATCAAAGGGTATATGACAAAGAAAAGTTTCTGTGTATTGTATTAAGGACTAACATTTAAAGTTAATTGTTGTACTTAAAGTTCAAGGATAAATTGGAGGACATCTATTTTCTATATTTTTTCTTGTTTGTTATTTTTTGACTTCACTTTTTCTTTTCCCTTTTCTTACTTTGTATTTCTATTTCTTTTCTTTTGTATTAGCTTTTAATGTGTATTTTAAAATTAATAAAATTTATAAAAAAAACATTGTCTAGGTCAATTTATGTCAAAGTAAAAGTCCTGTTATGTTCAACTGATTTATTCTGACAGTAAAACACGTAAGATTTCTGGTTTGGCTTTCTCAAAAATAAGTTGTGAGTGTTCCTTATTTAGTCTCATGATGACATTATAGATTTGTTCAAATGTACAGTACCTGTTTCCAGGTATGCCTCATAATGTAGAGAAGGGTAAAAAGGGGAATATTTGCCTGAGAACCTCTCCTTGGAACCATGATTTCAGTGGAACCTTTTTCCAAGTAAATGTGCAATAGAACAAATGTTAGTTACCAACAGACTCTGTTTTTCAAAGATACAGAAGAACGCAAAGGAATGAATACCTTTAAATCTAACAGGTAAAGTCCTTACTTCCAATTAGATTAAGTAACAGAAAGAAGTTCTAGACATGTAGCTTCCCTCAAGCCTTGCCACTCTTCCCATTAATGTCATCATAAAGAATGTTTGAATGGGAAGAAACTTCCCACTTGGCTTTTGCTCTCCAGCTTCTTACTCTGCTCTCTGCCAAGTACTTAGAGTAATATAGGAGGATCAACACTTATATACAAGTAGTCCTCAACTTATGATGGCAATCGGGACTAGAATTTCTATCACTAAGGAATGTGGTTGTAAAGCGTGACCGCATCGCTTAGCGAAGGCAATCCCTGCAGTCCCGGTTGCCGTCGTTAACCGAATCCTATGGTCATTAGGCAAGGCAACTTCCTGCTGGCTTCCCACAACCAAAGTCAGTGGGGAAGCTAGCAGGAAGTTGCAAGTCCCAGGCTGGCAGGCAGATAAGTGACACTGATGACACTGAGACTCTCTTGTGCTGCCCCACTCCGCAGGGAGGCGGGACCCATTCGATTGATCCGCCCCCGGCGACTGATGGACCCAGTGAGGTTTCAGAAGGAGCTGGGGGTTATTCCCGAGGACTTGCTTCACGGTCCAGTGGAGGTCCTGGCCGCAGCCTGGAATAAGGCAGCGGCCGGAGCCCTGGACAAGATCGCGCCTATGCGACCTCTCCGGCCCTGCTCGGCCCGCTGCTCTCCGTGGTTCACGGAAGAGTTAAGGGCTTTGAAGAGGGTTAAGAGACGTCTAGAGCGCCGCTGGAGAAACACGAAGACTGAATCTGACCGAACACAATCTAGAGCCGCAGTCAAGGCCTACCTTGTGGCGGTAAGAGCGGCGAAACGTGAATATTTCTCCGCTCTTATTGCGTCCGCAGAATGCCGCCCGACGGCCCTTTTCAAGATTACAAGATCACTTTTGGGTCGGGAGCAGGGGGAGACCCATTTACAGGGCCGATCGGAAGAGTTTTCTGAGCATCTGCAGGACAAAATCGCTCAGATTTATTCCAAGTTGGACTCCAAGCGTGAGACAAGATCTGGGGAGATGCCAGAGGCTCGTACTTACCACGTTATCTGGGAACAGTTTGATCCTATTGCGCCTGATGAAGTAGACAGGATCCTCCGGATTGTAAACGCCACCACATGCCAGCTTGACCCATGTCCCTCCTGGCTGGTGAAATCAGCTAGTGAGGTGACATGTGGCTGGGTCCAGGCGATGATTAATTCATCCTTGAGTGAGGGGGTGTTCCCGGCTGCCTTTCAGGAGGCGCTGGTGCGCCCCCTCCTCAAGAAACCTTCCCTGGACCCTACCATCCTGGGCAATTTTCGCCCAGTCTCCCACCTTCCCTTTTTAGGAAAGGTGGTTGAGAAGGTGGTGGCGTTGCAAATCCAGAGGATTCTGGAGGAAACGGATTATCTGGACCCCTTCCAGTCAGGTTTCAGGCCGGGATATGGGACGGAGACCGCATTGGTCGCGCTTATGGATGATCTCTGGCGAGAGCAGGATGGAGGGACTGCGTCCATCCTTGCTCTCTTAGATCTCTCAGCAGCTTTCGATACCGTCGACCACGGTATACTTTTGGGGCGGCTCGAGGAATTGGGAGCGGGCGGCGTGGTTTTGCGCTGGTTCGCCTCCTTTCTCCAGGGCCATTCCCAGTTGGTGTTGATAGGGGAGGAGAGAGCTGACCCGAGACCCCTGACTTGTGGGTGCCGCAGGGGTCGGTTCTCTCTCCTCTCCTATTCAACATCTACATGAAGCCACTGGGCGAGATCATCCATCACCAAGGGATGAGGTATCACTAATATGCTGATGATACCCAGTTATACATCTCCGTCCCGGGTGAAGTAAGTGATGCGGTCAATGCCTTATCTCAGTGCCTGGAGGCTGTGGGGGTCTGGATGGGGAACAACAGGCTTCAACTGAACCCTGGTAAGACGGAGTGGCTGTGGATTGATGGCCCCCCTGGATCGGGGAAGTTGTCATCTTTGGTTCTGGGGGGGGTTGCACTACCCCACTCGGATCCAGTGCGGAATCTGGGGGTCCTCCTGGACTCGCGACTCCTGCTCAAAGAGCAGGTGGCAGTCGTGGCCAGGAGGGCCTTTGCACAGCTGCGAGTTGTGCGCCAGTTACGCCCTTTCCTGGATCGGGAGGCCCTCCGAACAGTCACTCACACCCTTGTCATCTCCCGTATAGACTATTGTAATGCGCTCTACATGGGGCTACCCTTGAAGAGTATCCGGAAGCTTCAGCTGGTGCAGAATGCAGCGGCGCGAGCAGTTATGAGTGCCAGAAGATCGGCACATGTGACACCCCTGCTACGCGAGCTGCATTGGGTGCCAGTTTGCTTCCGGGTCCAATTCAAGGTGTTGGTGATTACCTTTAAAGCCCTACATGGCATAGGACCAGGGTACCTGAGGGACCATCTCGTCCCGATAACGTCGGCCTGCCCCACCCATGCATGCAGAGAGGGCATGCTTCGGACTCCCTCAACAAGAGAATTCCATCTAGCGGGGTCCAGGAGGCGTGCCTTCTCTGCGATAGCGCCCGCCTTGTGGAATATCCTGCCCCCGGAGGTGAGACTGGCCCCCTCCCTCCTGGCCTTTCGGAAGGCCCTCAAGACCTGGCTCTGCCACCTGGCCTGGGACGACAGAGGTGGTAGTGCCTCCTGGGGTTGGCTGGCCCCGTAGCTCCACGATCTATTCTGCGGGTCCAAATCCATCTTGGATTTTATTTTATTATGTTATGCTTGTGTTTTTAGATATTTTGTATAGTTTTTAAATTTTTTATTTATTGTAACCCGCCCAGAGTCCCTTGCATGGGAGATGGGCGGGGAATAAATTTGAAAAATAAATAAATAAATAAATAAATAAATAAATAAAGTGGCTGCTGCCGGGGAGGGGAGGGAGCAAGGGGGTGCGTGCGATAGCAGAGGATGATCAGGGAAGATGTGCGAGGGTCAGGGAGGGTACGCGAGGGTACAAGGGGATGCGCAAGTGTGGGTCAGGGAGGGTGTGAGGGAGGGTCAGGGAGGGTGCACGGGGGTGTGTGAGTGGCCGGTGTGGTGTGAGCACAGAGAGGCTGGGGGAGGGTGCATGGGTGGGGGAGACTTACCCCAGCGACTTGTGACCTTCCCCACTGACTTTCTGGGGAAACCGGCAGGGAAGGTTGCAAGTGGCGATCATGTGATTGCAGGGCGCTGCAACGGTTTAAGTGCAAAACGGCTGTCAAGCGCCCAGATTGCGATCACGTGACCCCGGAAGTGCTGGGATGGCCAGAACTCCGAGTACTAGTTGTAACCACCATTCGTTCAGCACCATCCTAACTTTGAATGGTCGCTGAATGACTGGTCATATGTCAAGGACTACCTGTATACCCATAGACCTACCACCTTATTTTTTATCTCTTAAACAAAGATGCAAGTGATGTTCCACTGATGCTCTATTTTCACATCATGGGCACATCCCGCATCTTAAACTGACACATATATACAACCAACAGACATAGGTTTAAGACCTTCCTCAGAAGGACATACATCTTCTATGCAGTGTGAGAAACCAAGCAGGGAACTTGCACAAGGGAAAAAAGTGTCTTTGCTACTTAATGGATATTTTAAAGTATTACTTCAAATGACACTCTCTGGTTATTTAGATTATATCCATGAATATCAAAGTAACAGATGCTGCTAAATTCTAATCACATAGAAGGGGGTCATAACCAGTCCTGGCTTGGGGCTGCATTTGATTCTTGGGGACACAGAGGAAGTTGCATATAGCTGTGGCAAGAGGGATGGTGGCAAGAGAAATGGTAACACAAACACAACCTGCCTTCTCTCCCTCTTGCCTTTTCTTAGTAAGATTGCTGAAAGAGAGAAAGAAGCAATGAGGCTTTCCACCACTCCAAGTGACTTGATTGCAGAGTGCAGATTTCACACAATGGAAAACCAACCGTTGGCATACTAGGAGGAGGATTAAAGATGTGTCCGTCCCACCAGCTCAGCAAGCATGGACTGGAAACAAAGAAATGGACAAGAGAATGGATACGGGGAAGCATCTGGACCAACAAAGTATAGAAAGCAAGGGGAGGAAAACAGGTTAGGAGATGCAAAATTCAAAATAAAACTTTTTGTTCTGTACCATGAGAAAAGGGAAAGGAAATAATGGGGAAGAGGAGAGGAGAGGAGAGGAGAGGAGAGGAGAGGAGAGGAGAGGAGAGGAGAGGAGAGGAGAGGAAGAAATCGTGTATACAAGGGTATACAAGCCCAAGTTTCAGATTCTGGATTAGGCCAGGATTCTTTGGGATGAGGCACAGAGATATTCCAAAGTTGTTCCAACAACTTTCACAGCTGTTTTACACCTATCAAAACTTTAGTGGGACTTCTGATAGACTTTGCAATCCCCAGCAATTAAGACTTGGTCTACTTGCAAAAAAATTGAATGACTGGATAAACGTTGAATCAACTTTTGAAGGGAAAAAAAGGGGGGAACCTTTAAAAATAATAAAAGAGAGGGAGGGGGAGACATTTGAATAGATCTCCAGCTGGTGTAATTCAGATAAATTTTCACTGAGCTATCTCTCTTTTTATTTGTCCTATTGTTATTATTAAATATAAAGCTTTGAAATAAAAAACTGATCTCTCCCCCCCAAAAAAAATAACAAGGATAAAATATAATAATATGTTATACAATATATGTATAAGCACTAGTGGGGAAAAAACACTAACTTAACTGCCCTATTTTGAACTCACCAATGTTCAAAATAATTTCAGAAGACTAGAAGGTAATAGGTTGCTAGTCAATCAGTCCCAGGAGCTATCTCATTTCATGCTTACTAAAAGGCAAAAATGCAGTAATAATTTAGAGTTTGGAAACTAACAAGAATAACTCCTTAAGGAAGTGTACTGGGGGGGGAGGGAGCAAAGTATTGAACAAGGTCTGCACTTACAAGTTCCACTTTATGCCACTTTTAGGCATAGATACGTCATTTCTTTAAGCCTAAAATGGGACAAATATGCTCCTTGGGAGGAAAGCTATGGCAGACCTAGACAGCATATTAAACAGCAGAGACATCACCTTGCCGACAAAGGTCCGTATAGTTAAAGCTATGGTTTTTCCAGTAGTAAAATGTATGGCTGTGAGAGTTGGACCATAAGGAAGGCTGAGCGCCGAAGAATTGATGCTTTCGAACTGTGGTGCTGGAGAAGACTCTTGAGAGTCCCTTGGACTGCAAGGAGGTCAAACCAGTCAATCCTAAAGGAAATCAACCCTGACTGCTCATTGGAAGGACAGATGCTGAAGCTGAAGCTCAAATACTTTGGCCACCTAATGCGAAGAGAGGACTCACTGGAAAAGACCCTGATGCTGGGAAAGACTGAAGGCAAAAGGAGAAGGGGACGGCAGAGGATGAGATGGTTAGATAGCATCACCGATGTAATGAACATGAATTTGAGTAAACTCCGAGAGACAGTGGAGGACAGGAAGGCCTGGCGTGCTATGGTCCATGAGGTCACGAAGAGTTGGACACGACTAAATGACTGAACAACAAAAATCAAGGATAAATTGGGAGCCATCACAAAGTGATGACTTTTAAACCAACATTAGCAAGCCAGTACTTGTTATTTATTATTTATTTTTTATTTAAATTTATATGACCGCCCAACTCCCCCAAACGGGGGACTCTGGGCAGCTATCATAAAACACAGGGCCCTCTTCAGCTCATACAATAAATGGTGTGGGATGATACCTTGCATTTATTATTTCCTTTTCCCCTGTCCATTTTCTAATACCAGGTGGAACAATAACAAAAAAAGGTACTTAGTTCTGCTTATTTTATCTTGCTTTAGAGAGCATATAAAGGGTGACCGTAACATTTAAGGTACACTAAAAAGAAAAGAATCAGGTTTGAAATTTATTGAAATAAAGGGAAAAAATCAGAAACCACTAAAAAAAATTACAAAATACATTATAGGTACAATAGACCTTAATCAAGGAACTATTAACTCAGTCAATCACCCAAACAGCACACAACAGCCCAATCAAAGAACTACCAAGGAGAGTACAACACCCCCACCAACACAGGCAGGACAAGCCAGGGTATATAAACAGACAGCAAGTTCCACTCCCTTTTCACACTGAAGATGTTGCCTAGCCTGGCAATGAAACGTCTGCATGAAAACAACAAGGCTCAGAGAGCACCATGGACTCCACATTATAGGTAATATAAAAACAGGTTAAAGCATCATAAGTGAAGCAGTGGCCATGTAACATGCCCAAACCCAAACAAACATTGTGTATTTGCTGATAACAAGAAGCTGAGAATAGGTGTTAAGTTTTGATTCTCATAGGAAAGCTTCTTACAGGGGATAAAAAGAGGAGTTACAGAGGTTGAGCTGAAGAGGAGAACTCAAATGGAGTTTTGGAAATGGCAACTAAAATGGATTTAGACAGCAAATGCTCTTGAAGATAGCTGTTAGTTTTAATAAAGAACTGTGTGGGCTGGTAAACCTGAGTTGGTTTGGGCAGTGTTTGTAATGCTGAAGAGAGTCCTTGGGCACAATCCCAAAAAATATGCCGAAAATCTGAATAGGCTTAACAGTGCCAAGAGACAATAATTAACCAATGCAGAGGGCACAATGGGGTACCAGAAGAATAGAAGATCAAAGATTTTATCAAAGAGGAAAGCCAACTGCCAGCATGACTGGGACTGCAATAAAATACTACTATTCTCTGTAAGCCCTGGATACCATCACGTGAGACCTGCATCACAGTGCCCCCTGGGCCTTGCTCTACACCGATGTCCTCTCCTCCTCTAGGGAAGAACTGCAGTGCTGTGTTCAGACATGGAATGACTATCTTAGCCAATTTGGTTTGTGCCTCAATATCAAGAAGACTGAGTATCTAGAGACTAGCCCAAGTACCTCCACCATCCAGGTCAGCGGCAAAGATCTAGTGAAGACAAACTCCTTCTGTTATTTAGGATCCCATCTGCAAAGTGACAGTGTCATTAATGAGGAAGTGTGTGCAAGGGTGAATGCAACATGGTTGCGGTGGAAGGAGATCACTGGAGTGCTCTGCAATAGGCGCATGCCAATTCACCTAAAATCAAAAGTTTATATAATGATGGTCCACCCAGTAGTACTATATGGTGCTGAGTGCTGGCCAACCACCAAAACTGCAGAGCACCCTTTACATGCCATGGATATGCACATGTTCCATTGGTCATTAGGCATCTCCCTTCTCGACCACATCAGCAATTATACAGTCCAGCAGCAGATGGGCATTGCACCAATTGCAAAGAAAATGCGGGAAAAACGCCTACAATGGTATGGCCACGTTCTATGAGCAGCGCCCCCACACCGTCGCCTGCACTGCCTACCACTTTAACACCGATGGCAAATGCCCACACGGAAGACCAAAGCAAAGGTGGCGGGACACAATTAACACGGATGTGAAAATCATCCAGTTGGACCTGGTTGCTGTGTTTGTTCGCGTGAAATGGTGTTTCGTTAATCGAAAAAGAGGACCCTGCAACTGTGGGAAAATGCTAGGATCAAGAAGATGATTCTCTGTAAGCCCTTCTTTAACTGTAAAATTAGCAAATAGGCTGGGTAAGAAATAGTGGAGTACACACTTATATTCAGCTTACATCATAACTAGTTCATATATATGTACAGTATGTGTTTTGGGTAGCTGTAGGCTAAAAGCTTGAGTACAGGGGGAAAATGGCTAAAACAACAAGCCACAGTAGCAATGACCTTGCCTTGTGTAAATGTAAATTATCTTCATTATCACATGCTAGAGGAATGTGTCTGACTAAGAGTGAAAGTTGGATGTTGTGTATTTTATCAGAGTCTATATAGTTAATAAAACCTGAAAAATGAGAATGCTATTTTATTTATGTATTTAATTTGGAAACTGCCCAATACCAACCGACTGTGTTTCAAGCAAATCCTCAGAATCCATACACACACCCCATGACCCACTATATTAATGAATCAAAGCAACTTAAATACCAAGTAGAATACAAGAAACAAGCATAGTAAGCTGTAACATTATTTAACATAAACATTCAAAATACTCAAACATAAGAGAAATCTGTAGCAATCACTTCTGTGGTAAACTAGGATTTCTTCAGTGATTTCCAGGTCAGATGAAAAGTTCTCGAAAAGATTCAACGATTTCCTAGAAAAGTTGGTAAGCACCCAGAAATTTTTTTTTAAAGTTAACACGATAAAAAAAAAAAGAGTTCAGGAAGGTAGAGATATTGAGAAAATCCACAAGGTAGAGATAGAATTGGGAAAAGAGAATAATAAAGAAGATGCCTTTATGATGTAAGCCTTTCATGCCAAGGCTGTGCACAAATATCAAGAGAGAAAAGAAAGTTCCAGCCAAGGAAACTGAGAGGAACAGCCTTCAGTTCTGAAGCCTCTCTCCTTCTTAGAGGAAGGCTGCATGCTAAACTCTGGGACTTCTTTAATTTTCTCTTGTCTCTGAACCACATGGCTTGCAAAATTTTCCTTCCCCCTTCTCTTTCCAGGCCTGTCACCGTTGATTTTGCGGCAGGTACAATCTTTCATGCATCGTTACATTTCTCTTTTCATAATCTTGCAACTCCACTGGCATTACCAATAAAACAGATTGTGAGACACTAATAGTCACTGATAAAAATAAACCTATACTAACCACAGAAGCTAAAGTTGTTATAGATTAAATTATAGATATGTATTCTGCAAGGCTTTAAAAATATTTTCAGGCTGCTTTTTGTTTGAACACTATATCCAGTGAAAATGAGTGTCATGGAAATATGATTTTTTAAAGTTTATCTAACTATCTTTGGAAGTTCTTATAGTTCTACAAATTGAAACAAAAGGGCTGGTTCGAGGCAAACAGAAATTGTGGCTTACTATTCTCAGACTCTTCTACTCCTATTATCATCCTGATTTCTTCATCTAGGGTTGCACTGCCCCAAATGGACCCAGTGCACAATCTGGGGTTCTTTCTGGACTCATGACTCCTGCTCAAGGAGCAGGTGGCAGTCGTGGCCAGGAGGGCCTTTGCACAACTTTGTGTTGTGCACCAGTTGCGCCCATTCCTGGATCATGAGGCTTTGCTCAGTGTTATTTATGCCCTGGTCACCTCCTGAAGAATAGACTAATGTAACACGCTCTACATGGGGCTGCCCTTGAAGAGTAACTGGAAGCTTCAGCTGGTACAAAATGCAGTGTCATGGGCAGTTATGTTTTCCCCTAGGCGGGCACACATTATACCTCTGCTCCGTGAGCTGTAATGGTTTCCAGTTTGCTTCTGGATCCAATTCAAGGTGCTGGTTTTGACCTTTAAAGCCCTACATGGCATGGGGCCAGGTTATCTGAGGGACTGCCTCTTCCTGATTACATCTACCCGTCCCATCAGGTCTAGCAGAAGCGGCATCCTGCAGGTCCCATCTGCGAAAGAGTCCCATCTGACGGGACCTAGGAGGCAAGTCTTTTCTGCCGTGGCACCCACCCTCTGGAACATCATCCCTCCCAAAGTGAAGTTAGTCCTAACCTTTATAGCCTTCCTCAAAACGTGATTTTTTCAGCAAGCCTGGGAATCCCCTGGTTAAGAGGGAGCCTGCGCATTGGTTGTATTTGTAACATCTTTCCTCTCATGGTCTTGTTTATTTATTTTTATTGTTTTAATGGGTTTGTAAAATGTTTTAATTCCTGGTTCTATTGTACTTCGTGTAAGATGGGCGGCCGTATAAAGTTGTCAAATAAATAAATAAAAATACAAAGCAAAATTCATGTTCTCTGTGATGATAGCAAGTCATGCAGGCTCTGAGGCAGCAAAGCATTCCCAAAATGTCACACTAATACCCCCATGTTCAACAGTTGATATGAGGTTCTTATTGTGAAATGTAGTGTTTCGTTTCTACCAGACATGAAGTTACCCATGTAGCCCAAAAATTCCACTTCTGACCCACTTGTCCATAGAACATTCCTCCAGAAGTCTGAAAGCTCATGCAGGCGCTTTCCGATGAACCTCATCAACGTTCTTAATGAGTAATGGCTTCCACATTGCAATTCTCCTATGAGCTTCTTTCTTACCTGGTACTTTTCCAATGGTGGAGTCATAAGCCCTGAGTCTAGCTAAGATGAGAGAAGGCTGCAGAATTGGGGAACATTGAAGACAATGCTACAGCCTTCGAGTGATTGCAACAGAACAGCCTATTGTCCCAAATCATCTTCATTTCAAGATGTTTCTATCTGTGGATTCGTGGAACTTCACAACTTTAGAAATGGTTCTGCAATTTTTTCCAGACTAATAGGCAACAATGAATTTTTGTGGAGGTTTTCAGAAATTTTTCTTGAGTAGCATATGAAATGCTTCTAGAATTTGTTTGGTAAGAACTTCACCATGATGAGGGGAACCCGCCCAGAGTCCCTTGCATGGGAGATGGGCGGGGAATAAATTAAATAAATAAATAAAATAAACCAAAGTCAGAATTTTATACAAGTGACCCTAATTATACCTTTCACTGAATTGATTGAACTAGGGGGACATTGCATGTTGGATGACTGTTTATGAAATAAAGAAACAAGCACCAAACTTCTGTGTGATTTGGTCACTCAGACTCTATTTTACAGTAGGACCCACTTGAAACTCTCATAACATTCAGTGGCAAAGATATACAGAAATTCAGAAAATCCAAAAGGAGGGAAATGTTTATTCATAGAATTGTACAAGATTTCAGCAGCTTGTCTTTGGTATCACTTGGAAAATCTGAAAAAGAGTCATGAGGTTGCAAGTAGGGAAGGTGTCTGCAGTTAATAGAAGGTGAAGAGCACTAGCATCTAGTACAGGGCTTTCCAAAGTTTTCCCGCGGCGACACACCAACACGGGAAAACCCGGAAGTGCCGCCGTTGCGGCAGCGCGCAAAACCCGGAAGCGCTGCTGCCGCTTTTGGGTTTTTACGCACCGCCGTTGGTGTGTCACCGCGGGAAAACCCGGAAGTGCTGATGATGATCAGCGCTTCCGGGTTGTGTGGCGACACACCAGACTATGTGTGGCGACACACTTTTGTGTCGCGACACACAGTTTGGAAAGCTCTGATCTAGTATATATCAGATTCCCGTTCCCCAAGGATGTAAATTTCAAGCTAAAATTCACGAGCTTTACCTTAAAAAATAGTTCCATTTCTAGCATGTCTCCTAAAACATTTTGTACATTACTATTATCACATTGAAATGAGATTTTCCATGAACCATAGTCAAAAGCATCCATCCATCCACAGTTCACAGAGTTTCTTATTTGTTTCATCAAATAATGAAGTTTTCCTTCATTAACTTACAAGGTACAGTTAAATAGCCTTGATCAAAAGAAAGAGTACTGAATGTGCAAAGAAAACAGAGAATGCAATCAGACTTCCACTTCTTTCCCTCATTTGCAGACGCCAAAAAGTATAAAAAATTCACAACTACTTCTGCTTGATGTCTGTGTACCCTATCATGCCTCATTAGCAAAACTGAGACAGTTCTGCCTTCACTCTAGCATTTTGTAAAAAATGTAGCATTGTAGTTCCTTTACTCAATGAGGGAGGAGAAAGCATCCATTGTCACCATCACTTTGTCCTATTGTTTCCAAAGAGATTGCCCTGTTAATCTGTTCCGTACCACAAATTACACTGCTGGTTTTCTGCAAGAGACAAATCTCCTCAAGAAATGTAATAAAGGTAGGTACCAGATACCAACACATCCAAAGGCAGGCGAAGTGCTGAGGCCAGGGGTACATTTGCAATTCTAAGAGCATGTGGTAGGTATACTCACAAATGACTGCCACAGAGGGCATGGCCAGTCACAAAATGCCCATTTACCAGAAAGCAAACTAGTCATCTTGGAATACTTACTATTATCTGACTACGAAGTTTGTGAAGGCCAAGGCATTGCTGAAAATAAATATGATGCTGAGGCTGGTGTTTTGCTGTATAGCATGTCAGCTTCCAATTTTTTAAATTAAAAAACCAACTTTTTAAAAAAAAAAAAAGTAGATGGAGCAGGGAGCCTGGTGGCACCACACTGCTTACTTGTGCACTTTTTAACTCTGATAATCGATGTGATGACAAGCTCAAAATTGCTTATGATTGCTGTCTGTATTGTTCACAGATGCTGCTGCAAAGCTAAATGCTTTGAGACAACAGAGTCATGACTCAAAAAAGAAAAGAAAATGCTGTTTACTAGTAAATCCTCATTCTTGGAGATGCCAAGCAGCAGATGAAATATCTTGGAAAGCACTAGCTGTTGATTACACACAGGATCTGATGGTTAGGATAGCAGTGGAGAGGTGACCCAGTTCACAAGAATTACCATGCCTCATTAAGCTGGTAATTAAAATGTCACTGGACATTGTAATACATACTGTTCAGCCGACTGCCATTTATCAGCTCATTCCATCCTCTTAATAAGCATTCTAGAGTGGCTTGCTTTTAACTACGCCAGGCTGCATGTTCCCTAATTCTACAGCAACCACATTCAGAGAATGGAAGGAAATTCAGTTTCTACAAATCTTCTACATAGTCTAACACTTTATAAGAGATGCTTCTCAGGCTGATACAGATAAAAGTGACAATCATGTAAGCAACTAGCTACAGACTTCCAGTTATCAATGAAGAGAGCCATCTCCCCTCTGGTGAATCATAAAACTGTGAGAAAGCAACTAAGGGGATTTCGGCCCTAATGGACACTGAGATATATTGATTCTAAATTGAAAGCGAGTTCATTAGCTGGAATTTTGTACCTCTTTCAATTTCATCCCAATAAATCTTGGTAAAGGGAACTCTCTGTGAGAATTGTGCTTGGAAAAGAATCACTTTCAGTTCAGGCAACTGTCAAGTGGTCCGATGATTAGAATTTAGTCTGTTCTGAATGAGTTGCCCACCTCCTGAAATAACATGTTGCGGTCTGGAAATGTTTCTTGACTTCAAGTGATCTGAGTTTCCAGGTGGCAATCATAGTAGATAATGTGCTTTAACCATTTCCTCTAGTGTTAAAATTGCAATCGTTCCTGAACCAGTCTTCGTGCCTTATTACATTCCCCCTTCACCACCACAATGCAATCTATCTGGGATTATCTAGAAAACGGAGATGATGCAGAATGTGGAAGTCCTTGATACCAGGAACATAGTATGCTGAAAGACCTGCATTGTTACCAATTGTTTTCTGTACACAATTTAAGATGTTTAATTTGAACTATAAAGCCTAAACGCTTAGGATTTGATCATCGGAGGCCTGCCTATCTCAATATAACCCCATCCAGATAATACTGTCCGCACTTCCTGAGATCCATATATATCAGGGACACAAGAGAGGGCCTTCTCCTGTGTTGCTCCCAAGCTGTGGAATGTGCTTCCTCGGGAGTTGCACTCAGCCTTTGCTCTTTTGGCTTTTAGGAAAGGAGTCAGTGCTTTCCTCTTTAGCCAGGTTGTTTCAGTTTAAATTAGTTAATACTGATTTCAACTATTTAAATCAGATTTAGTTTGGGTTTCTTTTACATGTTGCCTAGATGGCCCTCAAAACAAAAACGTATTATTTTAATTATTACTGAAAATAAATAATAATACTATGAGCATATGGGACTTAAAATCTATGCCAACATTCACAACTAGAATGGATATCTTGGTCCAGTTAAAACACACACAAAAATCAGCTTTCTTTTATTACAATTTGCTCTCATTTGTTAAAAAAAAAGGCAGGTAACAGACAATCTGTGGATACTTGTGTCCCGTTTTGCCAAAATGTGCAACAGCAGAAAAGCTGTCAAACAAGCTCAAGTATACTGGATTTGGTATGACAAAAGACAATTCCTACAAAAACAGCTTGGGAACAGTGAAGAAAATATCAAGTTTCCTACTCTATGAGACCACTGGGGAAAATGAAAATAATTTCCTCCTCCCTAATGATAGAATGATCTCAATTCGAATTCAGGGTAAGCCATTTAACATCACAGTGATCCAAATATACGCCCCAACCACAGATGCTGAAGAAGCAGAAGTAGATCAGTTCTATGAGGATCTGCAGCACCTACTGGATAATACACCAAAAAGAGATGTTATTTTCATTACAGGAGACTGGAATGCTAAGGTGGGTAGTCAGACGACACCTGGAATTACAGGCAAGCATGGTCTGGGAGAACAAAATGAAGCAGGACACAGGCTGATAGAATTTTGCCAAGACAACTCACTGTGCATAACAAACACTCTCTTCCAACAACCTAAAAGACGACTTTATACATGGACTTCACCAGATGGTCGACACCGAAATCAGATTGACTACATCCTTTGCAGCCAAAGGTGGCGGACATCTATACAGTCGGTAAAAACAAGACCTGGAGCTGACTGTAGTTCAGATCACGAACTTCTTATTGCAAAACGTAGAATCAGACTAAAGAGAACAGGGAAGACCCACAGATCAGTTAGATATGAGCTCACTAATATTCCTAAGGAATATGCAGTGGAGGTGAAGAATAGATTTAAGGGACTAGATTTAGTAGATAGGGTCCCGGAAGAACTATGGACAGAAGTTCGCAACATTGTTCAGGAGGCGGCAACAAAAAACGTCCCAAAGAAAAAGAAAACCAAGAAGGCAAGATGGCTGTCTGCTGAAACACTGGAAGTAGCCCAAGAAAGAAGGAAAGCAAAAGGCAACAGTGATAGGGGGAGATATGCCCAATTAAATGCAAAATTCCAGAGGTTAGCCAGAAGAGATAAGGAATTATTTTTAAACAAGCAATGTGCGGAAGTGGAAGAAGACAATAGAATAGGAAGGACAAGAGACCTCTTCCAGAAAATTAGAAACATCGGAGGTAAATTCCAGGCAAAAATGGGTATGATCAAAAACAAAGATGGTAAGGACCTAACAGAAGCAGAAGAGATCAAGAAAAGGTGGCAAGAATATACGGAAGATCTGTATAGGAAGGATAATAATATTGGAGATAGCTTTGACGGTGTGGTCAGTGAGTTAGAGCCAGACATCCTGATGAGTGAGGTTGAATGGGCCTTAAGAAGCATTGCTAATAACAAGGCAGCAGGAGATGACGGTATCCCAGCTGAACTGTTTAAAATCTTGCAAGATGATGCTGTCAAGGTGATGCATGCCATATGCCAGCAAATTTGGAAAACACAAGAATGGCCATCAGATTGGAAAAAATCAACTTATATCCCCATACCAAAAAAGGGAAGCACTAAAGAATGTTCAAACTATCGAACAGTGGCACTTATTTCACATGCCAGTAAGGTAATGCTCAAGATCTTGCAAGGTAGACTCTAGCAATTCATGGAGCGAGAATTGCCAGATGTACAAGCTGGGTTTAGAAAAGGCAGAGGAACTAGAGACCAAATTGCCAATATCCGCTGGATAATGGAGAAAGCCAGGGAGTTTCAGAAAAACATCTATTTCTGTTTTATTGACTATTCTAAAGCCTTTGACTGTGTGGATCATAACAAATTGTGGCAAGTTCTTGGTGGTATGGGGGTACCAAGTCATCTTGTCTGCCTCCTGAGGAATCTGTATAACGACCAAGTAGCAATGGTAAGAACAGAGCACGGAACAACGGACTGGTTTAAGATTGGGAAAGGAGTACGGCAGGGCTGTATACTCTCACCCTACCTATTCAACCTGTACGCAGAACACATCATGCGACGTGCTGGGCTTGAGGAATCCAAGGCTGGAGTTAAAATTGCTGGAAGAAACATTAACAATCTTAGATATGCAGATGATACCACTTTGATGGCTGAAAGCGAGGAGGAGTTGAGGAGCCTTATGACGAAGGTGAAAGAAGAAAGTGCAAAAGCTGGGTTGCAGTTAAACCTCAAAAAAACCAAGATTATGGCAACGAGCTTGATTGATGACTGGCAAATAGAGGGAGAAAAAGTGGAGGCAGTGACAGACTTTGTATTTCTAGGCGCAAAGATTACTGCAGATGCTGACTGCAGCCAGGAAATCAGAAGACGTCTACTTCTTGGGAGGAGAGCAATGGCAAATCTTGATAAAATAGTTAAGAGCAGAGACATCACACTGACAACAAAGGTCCGCATAGTTAAAGCAATGGTATTCCCTGTAGTAACCTATGGCTGTGAGAGCTGGACCATAAGGAAGGCTGAGCGAAGGAAGATAGATGCTTTTGAACTGTGGTGTTGGAGGAAAAGTCTGAGAGTGCCTTAGACTGCAAGAAGATCAAACCAGTCCATACTCCAGGAAATAAAGCCAGACTGCTCACTTGAGGGAATGATATTAAAGGCAAAACTGAAGTACTTTGGCCACATAATGAGAAGACAGGATACCCTGGAGAAGAAGCTGATGCTAGGGAAAGTGGAAGGCAAAAGGAAGAGGGGCCGACCAAGGGCAAGATGGATGGATGATATTCTGGAGGTGACAGACTCAACCATGGGGGAGCTGGGGATGGTGACGGCCGACAGGAAGCTCTGGCGTGGGCTGGTCCATGAAGTCACGAAGAGTCGGAAGCGACTGAACAAATAAACAACAACAACAATTTAAAATACCAACAGCAGCAAAAAGCCACTCAAAAGAGAGAAGAAGGGTCTTATTTCAAGGAGCAGAGTTAACATTCTTATCAGTCATGTAGCAGCAATGGCTCCCATATCCTTCCTCAATATTCTATGTATCTTTTCACTTGTATACTGTACAACCCTGCTACATATGTCACACAACAGCATCACAAATTGATCTAGCACAATTTCAGGATATTATACAAAGCTGTGTATTACCTACAAAATGAGACTACTGCAGTAACTGAAATACAAACAATGAACATGTCAGATTGATTGATTGATTGATTGATTGATTGATTGATTGGATTGATTTTAAGGGAGCCCAATTCCAAAATTACTCTGGGCTTATACTATAAAGATTTTTTAAAAAAGTAAACAGGAAGAGTATACATGTCCGGATACAAATTCCAAATACTTCACAAAATATACGCTACAGGGGCTCGACAAACACCCTACTCCAGAGCCTGGGGGAAGAGCCAGGTTTTTAAGGATTTCTGGAAAACCTTTAGGGTGGGAGCCATACAGATGCTATTCCAGAGGACAAGTGCTGTGACAGAGAAGGTACGCTTCCTAAGTCCCACTAGATGGCACTGTTTAATAGATGGGACTCATAGCACACCAACTCTGTCCAATCTTACTGGATGGGCAGAAACCATGGAGGATAGGTGGTCCTTCAAATAACCCAAATCCTTCTGGAAAACCCGGAGCTCCCTCTGAAACCCTGCTAGGTCCATCAGTCACCTGGGACAGGCCAAATTGGACAATTGTATCACCAATATCTAGCCAGTAAGAAGGATTTTTATCACACATTTGATATGTAGTAAATTACTGTCTGTATCAAACCCAACACTGCGGTTTTGATACATTCCTTTCAGAAGGAAAATGAGAGATAATATAAACATTTTCCATAATCCAATCAGAAGGAGGTAGTAAAATCAAATAAAGTTGTTGCCTGGATCAATGTAGAAACAAGCAAGTTGTTACTCCCCAAAGCTTGACTACCCAAAGTTTAACCATACTAATTTGCCAGAAGCAATTTTTGTCCTCTGAAAATATCATGATCCTAGCAATGCCTAACAAGAGATGGATTATCCTCTAAGAGTGCCAATTATTTAGCCCTTGGTACATAATGGTATCACTGCTGTGTGCATTCTATGCTAAGTCCTGGTGACAATAACTTAGTATCCCCAACAGGAAAGACTAATGCAGTGCACTCTACACAAGGCTAACTCTGAAGACTATTCAGAAGCTGCAAGTGATGCAAAATCCAGCTGCCCACGTTCTGGTAGGTAACAGCCACTTCAGCCATATTACACCAATATTGCAGGTTGTACATTGGTTACCAAAAGGTTTTCTGATACAGGAAATGTTCATTTTGACATTTCCAAGTCCTGCATGGCTTAACTCCTGGGTACTTTCAGCGTGGCTTTCTCCAGATTGAACAGTCTAGTCTGGGGTGCTCATCCAGCAAGGGCAGTTATTTATCAGGTTAGCAGTGTTTCTCAGTTATGGCCCCCACTTTATGGGAAAACCTTCCCCATTCCCCAAGGCTAAACTGACACAGACTTTAATATAATTCTGCAAAGCAATAAACACTGAGCTATTCTTCACCTTTATTGCAAAATCATATAAATATTACTGGGGTCATATTTTCTTAATCTAATTATTCTAGTTTAAATTGTAATTTTGCAAGGAGTTCATGATCTGAGCCACATATCAGCACTAGGTCTGGTTTCGGCTGACTGAATAGAGCTTCTCCATTTTCGCTTGCACAGTATATAGTCAATTTTATTTCAGGGTTGTTCGTGTCTGTTTTTGGTTGTTGAAAGAAAGCATTTCTTATAAACACTGGATTTTCTAGGCAAAACTCTTTTAATCTGTCTGAAATAGTTTTCCCATTATTTCACATATTTTACTTCCAGACTTAATATTTCAGTCTCCTGTCAGTAGCATGACATCTTTTTTTGATGTTGTGCTGACAAGCTGTTTCAAGTCACCTTAGAATTGTTCAATTTCTGCTTCCCCTGCATTTGTAATTGGAGCACAGACTTGTATCATTGTAGTATTAATTGGCCTGCCTAGGACAGGAATTGAAATGATTTTATCTTTTTTTATTGAATCCAAGCACTGACCTTGGCACCCTTTTGTTAATAATGTTGGCTGCTACATTTCTTCTATTCTTTGTCCATAGTAGAAGGTATTATTCTCCTCTGATGTAAATTGACCCATTCCAGCCCATTGATTCCCAGAATGTCAATGTTCAATCTTGACATTTCTACTCTGGTTCATGGTTCTGACATTCTGCATACAAAAGGTATTGTCAGGGGGATAACTGGTGAAAAAGGAGGGAGCCCCCTCCTTCTTCACCAGTTATCTCCCTGACAAGTATACATCTCTCTGCTGCATCAAAATTTTCTTTTGCCGATGAGCACGTCAACAGCTGGCTATCTAATCCAGCCACATGTTAAACTTCAGTGCTAATCTCCTCTTCCCCAGTAGCTTTCTGGATACCTGCTTATCTGGAGGGCTCATCTTCATACTGACTTTGTCCTGGTTGTGAATGCCCATTTGGTTTTCTTGGCAGAATACTGGAGTGATAGCTTCCTTCTCTGATGGATTATATTTACTCTGATTTCTATTTGTGACCTACCTGTGTACCCTTGAGCATATACAATGGGATAGGTCATAGGGTCACTGGGTTGAGCAAGCTCCTTTACCGCTATGAGGTAATGGTTCATGAAAGGAACCACACAGATACAGTAGCCTTATGTCAGCCCTTTGAGGGAGGCAAGGTCAAGAAAAAGATGTAACAGGGATTCCAGGAATGTTCTTTATTATTCTAGGGTCTTGAAAGCCTATCAGAGTTACTCTCTACACCATCTTATACCAAACAAAATCAAAGCAAGATTATTTTGAGTTTCTTTCTCATGATTCCCTCTTTCTCAGGACTGAGTAACCTTTTCTGAAGCTCCTCCATTAGCAGTTAGCTCATTTTTCCCCATTCCCAAGCCCAGTCTACATCCTTTCACACTCAAGTATTAACCTTTTTATTATAATTCTAAAGGATAAAAACACTTATGAACTATTTATAAATTGACCATGTTGCTTCAAAGTATTGTTTAACTAAGCATTGCGAGTATTCACTGCAAAATCATGAATTATTTGTTATGTTTTCAGCTCATACTCCAGGAGCTTTGAAAAAATAGAAATCAGATAATGTAGCAAAATTTCTGCTTTTTGTAAACTCTACCCTGGGTATGGTGGTGATAAAGGCATTACCAGACTATTAGATTTGAGATGCTAGATGCCTCTGGCAGTTTCTCACCACTATCATTTGCTACAGATTCAATCTCTATATTGAGACAAACAAAAACCAACCCTTGAACCATTTGTTTCTCTCATTTTGCTTCCTTTCCTTTCCTTTCCTTTCCTTTGTTGAGCCTACTTACAATTTTGCCCCGATATTTTAGATATTTACTCACAGTTTTGGTGCTGTAAATCGTATCAGCAACGATTCCCACTGACACTGAGATCAGTCCAAATGTTTGCCCCTTTCCCTTATGCTTCTAAATGAAGAATGTTGTGGACTGTCCTTAAGAGGTCATATTAAGGTCCTATTAATAAAGTTCAAATTGACAGTTCTCCCAAATTACAAAGCACTGAGTTGTACTACATAATGAGAAAGCCCTATGTCTTCCCCCCAAACACCTCCAGAACTCTCATGCCACTGCCTGCAATTGATGCATTAACATTAGGCAAAAATGCTGGATTCTGGACACTCTCAGAAAAATAGGCTTTTGTTTTTCCCATGCTTCAGGTGCAGCTGAAATATGCATATTTAGCTCCCATTTGTTTGTTTGGCTGTTGTATTTATATACTGCCATATAGGTAAAGGTTCCCCCTGCACATTTGTGCAGTCGTGTCCGACTCTAGGGGCCGGTGCTCATCTCCGTTTGTTAGCCGAAGAGCCAGCGTTGTCCGAAGACGCTTCCACGGTCATGTGGCCGGCATGATGCAAGCGGAACGCTGTTACCTACCCACCGAAGTGGTACCTATTCATCTACTTGTATTTGCATGCTTTCGAATTGCTAGGTTGGCAAGAGCTGGAGCTAGTGCGGGAGCTCACTCCGCATGCAGGGCTAGGGATTCGAACCTCCGAACTTGCGATCTTCCGATTGACAAGCCTGGCGTCTTACCCGCAGCTGCCATAAGGTGGTTGTAAATGGCAAAAAAAGGAGATAGAAAGCACAATGGCCAGGCATGCAGGCGAGGGCACCTTAATAGAGGTGAGATGCCTCAGGAGACAAGAGCTAAGGAAAGTTTCCATCAGTGGGAAACTACCTGTCCTCAACCTCCAGCTAGTTAATCAGCTTAGGAGTCAAAGACAGAGGATAACATAGGAACAAAGGGATGCAGCATCAGTCCAGAAGTGATGCAAACTAAAAGTCTGGAAATTCCTTGACAACCCTAGAAAAAGGAATGTGGAGTCCAATGGGTGGAGAGATTCTTCTGTCACACTCAGAGAGTCAAAGCAATGGCAGTGACTCCCCCCCCCCCCCCGTCTCATTGCAAGCACTCAACCTTTACATAAAGAAAGTCCATCGTCTACCCCCATTCAGGCATTGTAAAATGGTTAAAAGATTTGTACACACACAAAGGCTTCTTCAGGGCAGATACCTTTTCTGAAAGCATGGATAGTCTGTAGCTTGAATCATGTCAACTGGTTTTCTATTTTCTCAGTGGAAACGTTTCGCTCCTTATCCAGCAAAACGTTTCCACTGAGAAAATAGAAATCCAGTTGACATGATTCAAGCTACAGACAATTCCACCTGGATGACTGAGAACCTTCATAGACAAAAGCATGGATACTTTTAAATATTACAGATCCATATGGCTTATGAAGGAAAGAGCTTGCTCTTGTTTCTTGTATGGCGACTTCCAATCTTTTCTGTAAAGACTGAAGAGCACACACCCCATCTCTTTTTCGTCTTCCCCATCCATTTACCTCTTTCACTTGCCTCCTGTCCTGTCCTGTCCTGTCCTGTCCTGTCCTGTCCTGTCTGGCATACTGTATACTATATTTTCCACATCCTCTCTATCTTGTTTCTTTTTGCTTCTGCTGGAAGGAGTGGCAGGGATTTCTATGAACGTGTGGGTGATTCTTTTGTGCATGCATGACACAGAACAGTGTGTGTGTGGAAAAAAAATACACAGACACACACACATACTTGAGAGATCTTTTTTTTCTGTCTGCTCTTCCTTTTTTTGGATCTAAAAATTCTGGGTTGTCTTCATTTCAGGTAAATTAAGTTTGGGATTTGAATTCTGCTTTCTCAGTTAGAAAGTGCTTGCTCTTCCTGCTTCAACTTTGCACCCCTTATCTGCCCATTCCTTATTTTTCAATCAGTGATGGACCACCTTTTGATAGCAGCAGAAAATGTTTGGAGGGCTACGTGCTGTGGTGTGCAAGTCAGTGTTGTAAAATGGACATGAGTATGTCCAGACTGATGGGGGATTTTGAGCAAGGGCAGGGTTGGTGACGCTTTATTTTCTATACTGTGTTAAGCTTGTTGTTCTTCTGGGTGTCTAGAAATCACACTACCAATTTAAAGCAACTGAAATCAGAGGGGTCTTCAGGGGGTTCCAAAAAGGAGGTTCAGGGGTTGCAGGCAGCCTCGGGGTCTTACACAGCTTACCCGTTTTTATCTTCTATCTGGAAAATATTATAGTATTATGCTATGTTATAGTAGCATCTTTATTGGTATCCCTTTCAAAAAGCCAATCTCTAATATTTTCTCTGTTCCAAGAGTTGAGTTCTCCCAAAGGGGGTAGGGAATACTGTACATTTTTAGGATAGGCAACAAAAGTTTGCTCCATTGATTCCCATCTGTGAAATGGAGAAAACGGAATAGGGCAAGGTGGGATTCTTTAAGGCTTTCTGGTATCTTATAGTGCCCCAATTTTTTTAGTTGAACGAACCCTTATTTATTTAATCATCTTTATCCCACTTCTTTATTGAAAAAGCACTCAAAGTGGCCGTGCTTTCAGCTATTGCCATTGCTGATTTTAATAACACTTTTGATAATTTTTCTGTCTATGTATGTTCTAATTTTTAAAAAATACGAAATAAGTATTGAAAATCCTAAATAATTATTTTTTTAAAAATTAGTAAGTTTTTCAACTAAAGGAGAACACTCAGATTAGTTCCATTCAGAGGGAACAATGCAAGCACAAAGTCTACAAATCAGCTCACTGTAAACTCATGCTCTAGAATGGGGAAGGGATTTGTGTTTTACTGGAAACTATAATGACAGACCGTATCACCAATCTGGGCCCACTAACCTTCTCCAGTTGATCTTCCTAAGCCAAACAAGCTATTCAGTGAAGAAAGTAGAAAGTTTTTGCTTTTATACCTAACACAATTGTAATATAAATATTTAATAATCATTTGTGACTTCAGTAGTAATGCAAAAACTATATTCCAAATTCCACTGCCATGGAAGATACAGAGACAGCACAGAAAACTATTGGAATAACCCCTTGCTGAAAACTGTGGTTCCCCCCAGCAGAAATATCAACCAGGAGAATTCTGGAAAGTTGTACATTCCATACCTTGATCATTCAAAAGGGATGTGAGAAGCTAGTTAAAAGGTGATGGAGAGAGGCAGGGAGAGAGAAACCCTACCATGAACAGGGAACATGTAAGAATACAAGCAGAGCCAGTTTGGTGTACTGGTTAAGGTGCTGTATTACGACCGAGATCCTCCTCTCAAGCTTCATACTAAACTTGGCTGTCCAGGCACCTGATCTGGCTTACTGGCTTACTGAGCAGAAGGCTCTCAGATATGATGTCAAGCACCACAAGGCTGGCAAGCTCAGGAAACAAGAACCACTTGGGTATCTGGAAAGATATTTATTGCTAATAGAGTAATGTAACAGAATCTACCAAAAAATCTACAAGAAAGCCCAGCAAAGTAATCCTCCTGTACAATTTGTACCTATAATGATTAAGGTGAAGTTACTCTGAATCTCTGATGAATTTTTCTTTCTTTCTTTCTTTCTTTCTTTCTTTCTTTCTTTCTTTCTTTCTTTCTTTCTTTCTTTCTTTCTTTCTTTCTTTCTACCCCCACCCCCACCAACTTATACATACAGAACACATCCTCTTCCTAGTTACATTTAGAAGCATGAGAATTATTCATGCAAGTTCCCCACATGGAGAACTGAACAAAATCTGGCATGAGAAGGAAGCAAGCAGAGATACTTTGGATGGGACCTCAGTTTTTTGAAGTCACACCTAAATATTATGTATTATTATGGCACTATCTTAAAGCATAAGAGAGACGGGGGTTTCATTCAGGTGACTGGGTCCTAATAGACTGAGTTCACACAACATGCTAAGCCATGGCTTGCTTAACAATGGTTTATGATAAAATAAAATTGGCTTCGTTCATACAACACGCTACATCAAAACCAACAACCCACATTGCTCATTTATATATTCCTAACAAGCTTTATCCCTCTTTTCACTAAAATCAATCCCATAGTTTACAACGTTGTGCGAACCAAACTACACAGTTCAGCATTGCACAAATAAATAAATGTGTACACATTCAATCTTGAAGTTAAAGGTAAAGTCTTCTGGGAGTCTAACTCAACTCCTGATCCTTTAATGCAGGGGTCCCCAACATGGCCGCACAGGAATGTTAGGAACATGGCCGCACAGCAGGAGGTGAGCGGCGGGCAAGCGAACGAAGCTTCATCTGTATTTACAGCCACTCCCCATTGCTCGCATTACCGCCCGAGCTCCGCCTCCTGTCAGATCAGCGGCGGCATTAGATTCTCATAGGAGCGTGAACCCTACTGTAAACTGCGCATGCGAGGGATCTAGGTTGCGTGCTCCTTATGAGAAGTCAGAATCCGACACTTATTTTAGTCCGCGCATGGCCCGCCCATTATTTTATTTACTACTTCCGATGGTTTCATCTCGAAACCATCCCCCCCCCCCCGGTCCGTGGAAAAATTGTCTTCCACGATACCGGTCCCTGGTGCCAAAAACGTTGGGGACTGCTGCTTTAATGGACCCATCCTTAGTAACAATATGGAAATGGGTTCTCTTTGCATTCTTCTGGGATGCCTTTTGAGTTCACCATCAAACTTACAGTCTTGGTGTTTTCTGGTCATCTTCAAGCCAAATAGTAGCTAGGTCTGTCTTTACTTAGCTTTTTGAAATCAGCCAAAATCAGGCAAAGGTTGTCAGTTAGCTGGGCACTCTGGAAATTCCTAAAGCATAAACACCTTGCATAATGAAAATAATTAAATTAATACAAACTGCTGTTAAAAATAAAATGGCAAAAAAGCTTCCATCTGCAAAACTTTAGTTTTTAGAACAAGCATTCTACACTTAATGAGATAACTTGTTATGCAATTCTATTTTCTTTAATAGTATTTGTATAGATAGGTCCCATTAAAAAATTCATTATTACCCTAAATCTGAAAATACTAAGTTGTTCACAAAACTCTTTATTATATCTGAATATACGTAAATCATAAACTTTATTACAGTATTTGCTGGGAAAAGATCCATAAAAGCAGCACATATCAAGGAATTTACATTAAAATGAAACTGCAATGTTCTGAACAAAATCTTCAGCTGAGATAAGGGAAAGATTATAAAGTGATTATTACATCACAGTGAATTCATATGAATTATTCTTTAGTGGACTGAATAAGTGTGTTGGTGCATTCTGTCCTATTACTCCAATTTGGCACTCTTACCAGTAAAAAGCTAAAGGTTCCCCCCACACATTTGTGCAGTCATGTCCGACTCTAGGGGCCGGTGCTCATCTCCGTTTCTTAGCCGAAGAGCCAGCGTTGTCCAAAGATGCTTCCACGGTCATGTGGCCGGCATGATGTCAGTAGGACAAGCTAAATAAACAGAAACCTTTCCAGTTTTCTGGCATAACTATCTAAAGAGGAACAAGCTATATTCAGAAATCCACAATAAACCCTAACTTCTGTTTCTGGCTTGACAGGAGAACAATAAACCCAGGTTGTCAATATGGATGCAGTATTATAAAAAGAGCATGGATAGGTTCTCTGGTTTTGCCACATCAACAATTAGGTATCAAGCAAACAGTGGGTACCAGCCAGCTTGGTTCATTCTAGAAGAATTCTAGTTTATCACAGCATGCAAAGTTTCCCTCTCTTCTTTCTTCAGTGTTTTATCAGATCTCACCTCAACTGTGAACTTAGCTAGCGGAAACTTTAGACCAGTGTTTTTCAACCTTGGCAACTTTAAGATGTGTGGACTTCAACTCCCATAATTCCCCAGCCAACAAGGGGAATGATTGTTTCCCAACAAATAATGTTAGCTTAAAAAGGCCAATTAATAGATCCATTAACTTTTACCATTCAAATTAGAAATCTGAGCCATTTCATCATTATCTAATTATCTTAAAATATTCTAGAATTCTAATGTGTCTGAGTACTGCCACTTGCTTTTTGGCAGACAGATGGTAAGGTCACCAAAACAACCACACTCCTTGACATCCATCACTATTTTCCTCCCATCAGTCACTATATGAACAATAAGAAATGTCAGAGGCTCAGGGTAACAGCTGGGCCCCCAAGTAACAAAGCTAAATATCAAGCTGATTCCTGCCTTTCTTTTATTCCTGTCCATACTTCCAGATGTTTCACATATAACATGAAACAATAACCTGAAAAGGAACAATGCCCAAGAGAAACATTACATTGAAGGCACTGCTTGCATAAAAAATGACACCAGTTTCAAAGGGGTACTTTTGCTGAATTTTGGAAAAGGCACATATAGGGAAAGCCACACAAATTAGCCACACATGTTAGACTTATATGCAATAAAGCCATTAACAGGTGCATTTGTATATTCCATTGCCTGAATTTGTTTTTTAAAAAAACTAGAGTAAAATTGACTGCCTCCACAAGAAAACGGTCTTGGTAACTTGGACTATAACAGTTGTTTCTGCTCACTGTTCCTTCTTGGAAAAAAAATGACTAACTCTGAGAATCAGTTAAGCTGGAAGAAATACAAAAAGAAGTCCAAGGGGCAACTCCAAAGCCAGAGCATTCAGGATTATTGCACCTTCTTAGAAAAATACCATGCTAGATGTAAAGAGGCTGAGATAATCTAAGACATCTGGCCAGGTCTTTGAAGACTTACAGACAGAAAAGCTATTTGGTAGTCCAACCAAGGTAGTCTAACCAAGTTTAGCCTGAATATTTTTGGGTGCTCTGCATTGCTGGGTTACTAATTACTCTACACCCAACTTGAAGAAAGTAATTGTTACCTTTATTAGCAATGACTTTATAAGTCATTGTTATGACTTATGTCCCAGCCTGTTAAAGGAACTTTCGTCTACATTTCCATCCAACTTCCCTAGTAAATACTGGTTCAACCATTTCCGGTACCCATCAAAAGATGGGATATGTGGCTTGACTTCTAAGAGGCAGGGGCACTACCAACCATGAGCTTTTTGTGCTGGCTTTTCAAGAAAGTGCTACCCATCATTCAGACCGGCATCCACTGCCAAAGTGATCTGATTTGGAACCTAGATGGAGATTCCTATTACAGGTTATCCAGATTGACTAAATGGAGCATCATAATGTGGGTGGAACTATGATTGCTAGGCTGAGATTGCTTGTGATTTAACCTTGAAAATCCAACAAGCAAAATCAGTTCACGTAGAATGAGCAGGACACCATTACCTTTCCTTTCATTCTTTCTTTTTGGCAAAAAAGTTGGAGAGATATATGTAGACACATTTCAAGTTAACAGGAAAGGAATAATCGTTTTCCAAGGAAAAACAGACAAAACACTAGCCCTGAACTGGAAGTGCTGCTCCCTGTATCCAAAGTGCAGGAAGCTACAGTAAAATAGCTGGATAAGAATACGATGGTAGGTCTCCGCAATACCTGTAAAGAGAAGGAAAGGACACCTACTTGGGCTTCCCAGATGGCACAACGGTCCTGCATGCAAATTTATTCCAAGATTTCATATAGGGGAGGGAAGCTGGCTTATGTTCTTTGGATTCCCAGCCAACTCCCTAAATTAGTGGATTTCCTTGGGGGGGGGGGCATAATTAGATTTATTCGAAACAAAGCAACTCTACAAATGAGCTTGGGGTAAAAAACTAAAAAACAAAACAATCCCAGATTCAGATCGTTTTAATCCTTCCCTACCATTTGTTTTTCAGGAAATGCTACAAATTAGCATGAAATTATGTTAATTTCATGCCAAGGATTAACAACTTTTCCCATCTTCTCTAGGCAAATTTAACAATGTTTCCCAGGTAAGTCAGTGTTCATCCCCCTACAGTTGACATCATCTTCTGAATGGCATTCTTAATTTATTGGCGGCATACAGTATAAATAATTTGTGTTTGCAGGTTCATTACATCCACTGGTGTAGGCAAAACAGATAGAATTTTTGGGGGGCTAAAGCAGTTTGGAGAATGGAGCTCCAAGGCAATTCAGATCAATAAAACAATCACTTTTGAAATATGCCCACTGAAACAGAGGTGAAACGTCATGTGCAGAGCAGCAGAAAGGGCAGTGATGTTTTCTGGATTTATCATCCCACATGCATTTGCTTCCTCAAAGGAGCAGCTTAGAGGGCAAAACTACTAGACACACACACTTACTCTTCATTTGCATAGTGCTACCCAGACTTCAGTTGCAGTAATGGAATACAACTGCATGTTGCAAGAGTGGGTGACTTCATGCTGCCATCCTCAGCAACATGGGAGTCAGAATCAGGGTACACTTATACCACCCATTCTTCCCCAGCATTCTTTAGCTAAATTAGCCACAGAACAGGATAAAAAGAAAGGGCTGTACTTCTCTTAGACCAGAGACTTTTTAGCAGCTGTAGACAAAGTTTGTAAATTACTTTTTTTTTTAAGAGCTGGGGGTAGAATGATCCAAATGATGATAGCACTGCTAGATTTAGTTGTTCCTTTTATATCAGTAGCTACTTCTATCTTGTACTGACTTCTCTTATAAATCTACAGAATTATCAGAGATCCCAAGCCTGCTGGTAAGTTTCTCCCCTTGGTTCAGGGTTTATTATTTTGCTTTTCCTCAGCTCCTGATTGTCACTTTTACTTTCCTGTTCTTAGTCCTATCTTTGTATCAAGTTTTTTTTTCTTGTACTATTTCATAGATGGCTATTTTTGTTCCTTAGTTTAGATGCTTGCGCCATTTTACCTCTACATGGATTAAACCAATTTACATATTTTACTAAACATTTACATAGCACTGATAGGTATGTATCAAAAATGGTTATAATACTTATAATACTCGTACCTGAGACTATGGGAGACTCTTGGGATTTAAGCAGATCTCAAATTATCTACCACAGAAAAGACATTTTCAGATCAAGAAAAACATGCTCCATTGCTTCTTCCTTACGTTTCGTTTTCAGAACCTTAGTTTTTTTTTTATTATTATTATTATTATTTCCCGTTAATTCCATATTTTTAAAAACACGAAAAGAGCCCTGTTGGATCAGGCCATGGGCAAATCACACGTACCCAGGAGGCTCACCAAAAATGGATGAGAGGATAAGAATCTCTTTTTCACTGCTGTTTCCTAGCAGCTGGTATTTAAAATATGCTGCCTGTGATAACAATAGGTAGAACACAGCCATCAAGATTAGTAGCTGATGACAGCAAGATATTTCATGATTTTTTTCCAGTCCTCTTTTCAAGTCATCTCAAGTGCTGGCCTTCATCATTTCTGACGGTAGTGAACAATGAACTGTGTAGCTACCACAGTTGTTTCATTACTTTTGCAAGCTGCACAAGGTATGCAGTGCTTTTTTTGTGCTTTGAATGGATCCCATACTGAAAACACATGCACATCAAATGCAATTCTCATTTTTCTTAATCACTTCCCTGTGAGAAAACACACCTTTTTATTTCAATGGGCCTATTGTATTTGATCCTTAGTGTATTGTCACATAGCTAAAGATGATAATGATGATACATTTTATCATTCATTTTAAAATGACTGTTAGTAGGGGGGGAAATGATTCCTGAGTGTCCTGAGAATGCATTTGAAAAATGAGAATTAAATGTTTTTTTCCAAAATGGTCTGGCTATTACATTAAACCAGTCTCAGAAAAAGATTCCCCCCTTCATTTTCCAGAGCATGGCCATTCTAATCTGGGCTTCTGAAAATAACAGCATCATAAATTCTTCACATAAGAACTATGTGTGAATTAGATCCAATTGATAGTAAAGCTATCTTTCAGTCTAAAATTATAAAGGAACATGACCAGTACATACAATGTATGTCTCTTTCACTCCACATATCTCCCTTCTTAAGGTGATATAATAGTAACAATATGGAGTAATTATAGAGGTATATAGTGTGATGTGTGAAATAACTGCCTGAATTTTAGGAGAGATTGTCTCAACAAGACCAAAACATGTCTTTCTGTCTTTCTGTCTGTCTTTGTTTCATTCATTCATTCATTCATTCATTAGTTTGTGTTAGTTTTTATGTTCTTTAAAAACGTTTAATAATACACACACACACACACACACACATACACGCTAGAAAGAGTATTGTATCTTCAGTTTATTTTACCCTTATTTGTAGAACAAACCCAGACATAAAGCCACATCTTGATCTTAGTTTCTTCTAACAAGCCTGATTCTGGATGTAACAACATTTGTTTAAAAGTAGAAGGGAATGCTTCCATCTCCTCCTGACAGACACAAGAGCAGAGAAATGAGTCCAAGGCTAACTCTGGTGCTTCTACCTCACTGAAGGTCATGGTATCCTTTTGAATGTGAACTAGCCCACATTGTATGATGATAAACTACTAAAACCTCAACAGCTCAACACATCTGATGACAGATGTAACATAATGCAAAAACATCTATAAAACAGTGTCCTCATGAGTTTTACTGAGTTGGAGTCATGGGCATCTCCAGGGGACAAGGAGGCAAATGATGAAATATGCATCCTGATCCAAAACACATGTCATGAATTTCCACTAACACAACACACGTTTTGACATCTGTGTGTCATCGCATTTTGCATCAAATATTTATGGATAAAGTAAGGGTTCTTTAGTTTGGATACAACTTACAGCCTTGTATTTGAATCCTCAATAATGGTTCTTATCTAAATAATTCAATGCTTGTAAAAAAAAAAGGAGAACTTGGATGAGAAGAGAGTAATGACTTAGTTCTACTTTTAAAACTAATATTTGGCCATGCTCCCATAACCTGGTCCTCTCACACTACTAGATGGTCAGAGTTACTCATCAGCTTCATGATTCTCCTGTAAACATACTATAGGAGGTTGTTTCATTTCCCATAAAGTAAAGGTAAAGGTCCCCCCCCCCCGCACATTTGTGCAGTCGTGTCCAACTCTAGGGGCCGGTACTCATCTCCGTTTGTTAGCCGAAGAGCCAGCGTTGTCCAAAGACACTTCCGCGGTCATGTGGCCGGCATGACGCACGCGGAATGCTGTTACCTTCCCACCGAAGTCATACCTATTAATCTACTTGCATTTGCATGCTTTCGAATTGTTAGGTTGGCAAGAGCTGGGACTAGTGCAGGAGCTCACTCAGTCACGCGGGGCTAGGGATTCGAACCTCCGAACTTGCGACCTTCCGATCGACAAGCCTGGCGTCTTACCTGCTGAGCCACCACGCCCCTCCTTCATTTCCCATGCAAGATTCAAATATAAAGCGGGGCATTACTCCTGAAGAGTTTGTAAAGTGACCTTCATTACACTTGAATGCCCTTTTCATGGAAACATTAAATCAAAGAGATCTCCCTCTCTCTTTTGATTAAAAATTTCCTTTCATACTAAGTTCTCAGACTATATGTACATAGGTATGTAAAGTCTTTCAATCTGCTGCATCAAAGCACTTTTTCCATTGGGGATATATTAGAGTCCCTTCAGCTTATAGTCATGTTCACTTCTCTCCTTGTCATTTTCATTACAAGTTACTTACCTAAGACATAAAATTGATTTGTTTGATTTTGCAAAATCCAAGGACATACTGTGAAACTGTCAAAATTAAAGAACCAGAAATAATTCTGATGCCATTTAAGAGAATCATACTAGCCCTATGAAAGCACTGGGAGATGCCACATGAGACCATAAGATCCAGAAGAAAAGGTAGCTCTGGTTTAATATCTCATCCTAAGCATATTCCAAGTAAAGTAGCCAAGAACAGTGGTACAGTTCAACTCCACCCCATCATTTGCATGTTGGGCAGCATGTTTGTACAGAGAAGCTTGCTTTAGGCATTCAGGTTTTCTCCTGATGCCAAATCTGGTATTCTAATCAAAAGAAATCCTAGAATCAATCTGAACAGGTTTTCCTTTTCAGACATATGTCCCAAACATTTGTTACAACATAAACAGAGGTTTAAGACATGGCTATACTTTTCCTCAGTCTATAGGTTTCATTGTTTGCAGGGAACAAACATAAGCAGTGAAAGGTTTTAAAAGTCCAAAACAACCCTTTGAATTGGGCTCTGAAATAAAACTGAAAGCTTTGGTAAGCATTTTCTATCCTAGAAGCAAGCATCCTCCTCCACAAGTTTTCCATTCATCCAGCCAGCGCTGCCAATGGTCACGGTATGGAATTATAATTATAATTATAATTATAGGTCACCATGATGCCTATTCCTGGATTAAAACAATTTAACCAATTTACCCAATTTCAGATATCTTGCTTCCAGTGGTCTTACAACTCTTGTCACTGATCGGTGCTTGAAAGAAATACTTGTTTCTCTAGCATTTTATTGTTTTGTTTTTCTCAGTCTAAACAAAAGCCATGACAATATTCACATTTCACATGCTAGATAGACATCAGCACTGTTGTCAAGCAAACCTTGCAACTGGGAAGAGAGAATAGAGAGAAGTAATTTTGTTTCATGTCTTACATGCCTCATCCAAGAGGAAATAAAACCTTCTTGACTGAAAATTATTTTAAAAAGGAACATTCAAGGCCTCTTATAGGAATGCAACATGGAAATGGAGAACATTTCTTTATGTGCTTCTGGAGGTGAAAGTCAATAAATCATATATAATTTTATTTACCTGGCAAAAATGAAAAGATAAAGACTTAGAGCATAGCTTTCCAAACTGTGTGTCGCGACACTTTAGTGTGTCGCAAAGCGGCGGCATGGGGGGGCGCGCGCGTCGTCGTCAGTGTATACAGCGGCAGCAGTGCGCCATCAGCGCTTCTGCGTTTTAGCGAGGCTGCCACCGCTGCCATGCATGCCACCGCCGCTGCGCACCACCACCACCACGGTGCACGCGCACCACCGCTGTTGGTGTGTCACCAACAGCGGCACTTTGGAAAGCACTGACTTACAGAATCCTGCAGATCTATGAACTTAAGTTATCTAATGGCAAGAAATGGACAGATGGCACCTATGAGAGTTTTTGTTTGGTTTGGTTTGGTTTTTAGAGATTCATAATTTTCTTTTAATATGTTTCAGATGATAAAAGTTTTATTTAAATACAGAGCTGGTCACTTATTTTTTAAGTTTTGAGTCAAAACTAAATTCTAAAGACAAAGTTCTTAGGGCAACATATGCATGTTTAAAATGAAATATAAAAATCCAGCTAAATGCAATACAAAGAGCACCCCAACTGAAGTTTAAAATTTAGTGAAGCCTAAAATATCAGAATCAAACTTTAAACATTTTAAACATATGTACAAAGATTTAAAAAACAGCTTTAAGACATAGTTACAAGGTTAAGATACAAGTGGAGGTCATGTATGGTATTCTTTATCCTTTCAGTTAAAAGCTTGACACCAAAAGGACATTCCACAATAGGCCAGTTTGTGAGTAGATTACCATCATCAAGGCAGGAGCACACCTGGCATTCTAGCTCATGTAACAAAAAGACTCATACTACACAGCAGTCTTTACTCTAGTGACAGAGATGGATCCACAAGAATCTTCAACTCCTAGCATGCTATTTGAAGACCATGCAATACCTTCCAGAACCAGATACTGTAACTCAGAGCTTTCCAAACTGTGTTGCGAGACGTTAGTGTGTCGGCTGCGGTGTGTAGGTGTGTCGCGCGAACGTAACAAGAAACCTCTTGTTATGTCAGATTTATGTCAGAGCCTCAAGCACCTTACTGCTGCTGCCTCCGAGCCCTGCCAGGATTCCATGCAGGTCCTAGTGCCTGCCTTGTGCCTTGCTGCCTCCAAACCTGCTGTGATTCCGCGCAGGTCCTAATGCCTGCCTTGTGCCCTGCTGTAAGAGGGGAGCTCTGTCCAAGCCTCTGTTTTCATAAGATATGTTGTGTCCCCATACATTTCGCTATTACAATTTATGTATGTGTCCATATCTCTTATAAGTTAGTTAGTTTAACCTCCAGTTTGCTAGTAAAACTGAATTACTGTGTCGCGAAATGATGCATGTCTAAAAAGTGAGTCACCAACATGAAAAGTTTGGAAAGCTCTGCTGTAACTACTACTAAACTGGGCTCCTGCTCCTCTACCTACACCAGTCTTTTCCAACTTGAGGTCTTGCCTACAGATATGTGTTGACTTTAACTCCCATAACTTCTGGCCATGCTAGGAATTGTGGGGATTAAAATAAAATGCATGCATCTGGAAAGCATGCAGAAGATTTAGCTATGATGAAGGGCTACCTGTCTTCAAGGACATCATCTGCCATTACAGCTCTTTCCGTTATGGAATCCATAAAAAATTTAAAATCCCACTCTTTGAAGATCCAGGCATAAAGAATTTTAGCAAATATTAGTAAATGATTAACTTTGGAAAAGTGCAACTCTTATTTAACAGTTCTGGAAAATTATGGAAGGCAGACAATATGAAGGAAATTGACAAACGGTGCCCTGTTCTGCCAGAACACCTTTTAAAAAATGAGATGGTGTCCTTTGATCACATTGATCAGAAATTTAAAGAACAGTGTTGGAATATATATTCTGCTTCAGTAACACAGGATCATCAATTACATGAATCATTTTGACATAGAGTGGTACCATCAACAAGCTAAATCATCCAGTTTTAATGTATAGGAGATACTTAGGAAATTGTTGAATAAAGAATCACCAGAATCATTATTTAAAGAACCATAAGATATTCAATCATGATATAGCTGAGGAAGAAATTTGCCAGCATATTGTACACAAATGCATTTGTATTCCAATTTGTACACTTGAATGCAATTTAAAACCAATTAAAATCAGAAGACAGCATGGGTATAAGGAGAGGGGCCATTATTCCATAATACGGCACAAAATTATAGATTCAGTACTTGCTACTTTCTGTTAAAAGGGGTCAGATAGCAGGTTATATGAAAGATCTCTGTTTAGGTTTTTGCAAAAATGCAACTGCAAATCACAGTAGATAATACAATGCTAGGAAAATAAGTAGTCTAAACATGTTCCGTGTAAACCAAAAGCCTTATGGAATCCTACAGACAAGAACTTTATAAAAATGAGCATGTTGTAGGGTCAGAATTGCTGGGAATTTGTGGGGCATGTAATAAAATCTCTTGCTTCATGTAAGATATCCAGAACTAAAACAACATTAACAGGTACCTATACAGGAATCCAAATATCCTCTGCTTTCATTGTTTAGCTGCTTATACTGGTCTGATGTTGTTTTCTAATATTCAATTGGAATATGACTTTCTGAAATTTAAATATATTATGTTCTGCACTCTGGCATGCTAAAGAACAGGTCTTATCCTTCTGTGAGACATCCTTTCAGGTATTTGAAGGGTGCTATAATATCTCATCCCTCTCATATTTTTTTCTCAATGCATAATAACTCAGTTCCTTCACTGTTCATAAGACCCAGTTTCTAGTCACCTGATCATTGTCATCACCTTTCTCTGAACATGTTCCAGTCTATCTCAATTCTTCTTGAAGTATGGTGCTCAGAACTGGAAGCAATAGTTTGTGGTTCCCCATGTGATTCTTCATTTCATCTAACAATGAATCATTAAGAGGCACCGTCAGAGAACAATTTTTGAGCTACCTATAAATCCATTTAATTATCATACCATCCAGCCCACACTTAACTAGCTTGCTAATAAGAATGAAATCTTGCTGAAATCAATCATTTTGCTTAAATCAAGATATATTAAATCTAAAGTATTTAATCCAGTAATGAGATAAAGTTACCAACAGAAGAGAATATGTGTAGCTCCAGGTTTCATTACCAGGAAACAATACCAGATAAATACTCAGGAGAGAAACAATACCCTAATCAAGGAACCATCAAGGAGGAAGTCACACCCCCACCAAGACTGGCAGGATAAGCTACTATATATAAACAGCCAGCAAACCCCACTCTCAACTCCACAGCAAACCCCACTCTCCTCACGCTGTTACCTAGCCAAGTTATGAACCATCTGCAAGAAACGTCTGTAGCTTGAATCATGTCAACTGGACTTCTATTTTCTCAGTGGAAACGTTTCGCTCCTTATCCAAGGAGCTTCTTCAGTCTGAGCAAAGTTAGTAAGGGAATCCTTAAATATGTTTCTAGGGTGGCTGTGTGACCTTGCACCTGGGGCTAGGTCATGGTTATTTGAGATGTTTTTTTTCTAAGTCCCTTTATCATCCAAAGGAGGATCGTTAAGATCACCATGCTGCTGTTGAGCTTGCGAAATGGTCTTAATCTTCCTAGGCACAGAAGACAAAGCAGGGAGGAAAACAGGGGAAAGATTGTGCCTGAGGCCCCCACCTCTATTCAAGGAAGGATTTTCCAAGTTGGCATAAATGGATTCCTTGACCCCTCTCTCAAACCACCTATCTTCTCTGTCTAAAATGTGAACATTAATGTCCTCATTAATGTCAAACATTAATGTTTGAGGACATTAATGTTCACATTTTAGACAGAGAAGATAGGTGGTTTGAGAGAGGGGTCAAGGAATCCATTTATGCCAACTTGGAAAATCCTTCCTTGAATAGAGGTGGGGGCCTCAGGCACAACCTCTCCCCCATCTTCCTCCCCGCATTGTCTTCTGTGCCTAGGAAGATTAAGACCATTTCGCAAGCTCAACAGCAGCATGGTAATCTTAACGATCCTCCTTTAGATGATGAAGGGACTTAGAAATAACATCTCAAAATAACCATGACCTAGCCCCAGGTGTAAGGTCACACAGCCACCTAGAAACATATTTAAGGATTCCCTTACTAACTTTGCTCAGACTGAAGAAGCTCCTTGGATAAGGAGCGAAACGTTTCCACTGAGAAAATAGAAATCCAGTTGACATGATTCAAGCTACAGACAATTCCACCTGGGTGACTGAGAACCTTCATAGACATCTGCAAGAAAACAACCAAGCTCAGAGAGCACCAAGAACCCAACAAAGATCAAGTTAATCAAGGAAGACTTGTTCTTGAGAAATTGTGACTTTTGTTAATTAAGACATTGTTTTTAAGTGCTTACTGATCAGTCAACATTATACCCTGCTCTAGGACCTTCCTAGATGTCAGTATCAGATTAATTAGAGAATAGATTTCCAGATCATCTTTCTTCTCGTTTTGAAGATAAGGACATTTTTCCTCTTCCAATTATTTGGTGCTTCATTCATTCTCCATGAGATTCTCTGGCGCTGCCCCCAACCGCAGGGAGGTGGGACCTATTAGATTGGTCCACCCCAGCAACTGATGGACTTGGAAGAGTTTCAGAGGGAGCTGGGGGTTGTTCCCGATGGTCTGCTGCACAGTCCGACTGAGGCCTTGGTCATTGCTTGGAATGAGAGGGCAGCTGCGGCTTTGGATCGGATCACGCCCACGCGACCTCTCTCCTTCTGCAGATTATTATTGTTATTATTGTGTACAAGCGGGGAAAAAAAGATGAGACTATCTGAGCATTTAACTCACACAAATAAAAATGTTACCTGAGCTTTTGGTTTGTTGCTTTTTTTTTCACACACATACCCGCACAACATATATTTCCTTCCCCCACTACCTGTAAAGTTAACATTTCAAGAGTATGTCTATGAAGGTTCTCAGTCATCCAGGTGGAATTGTCTGTAGCTTGAATCATGTCAACTGGATTTCTATTTTCTCAGTGGAAACATTTCGCTCCTTATCCAAGGAGCTTCTTCAGACTGAAGAAGCTCCTTGGATAAGGAGCGAAACGTTTCCACTGAGAAAATAGAAATCCAGTTGACATGATTCAAGCTACAGACATTTCAAGAGTATGCTTCAAATAAAATGCAGTCAGTTCCATATGAGAGATACAGATTGGAATTGGCTATAAGCTCTCTCAGCAATCAAACAGGGAGGGAAATGCTATCTCACATACATAGTAATGACATAGTAGTCACATCTTTCATGGGTTTTTTTTCTTCTCCAACCCCTCCTTCCAATGGCTTTTACATAAACAAGCACATCATGTTGGGACCTTAACAAATTTAAGTTGTTTAACAAATTTAACAAACCGCCCAGAGTCTACCGTGGTAGAGATGGGCGGTGATAAATTTGATTAATAATAAAAATAAATAAATAAATTTAAGAACACCTCCCTGCCAGCAATCAACAACCAGATAGGCAAAGATTAACACCAAGATTAGCACCAGAGGAGCAATCAAACAACACAATAGACCCTATTCAAGGAACTATTAACTCAGTCAATCAACCAAGCAGCAAACAACAACCCAATCAAGGAACTACCAAGGAGAGTACAACACCCCTACCAACACAGGCAGGACAAGCCAGGGTATATAAACAGAGAGCAAGTCCCACTCCCTTTTCGCACTGAAGATGTTGCCTAGCCTGGCAATGAAACATCTGCAAGAAAACAACAAGGCTCAGAGAGCACCAAGGACTCCACAATTTAAGTTGTCTCCAGATGCCCGGAGGAGCTTCCATGCATTGCTCAACTATTCTGTGCAAATCTCATGAACCAGAGTCTGAATACTTGAGCTTATAGCATAGTTTAGGCAAAACAACGCATTCTGATGAACTGATTGCTTAATATGGTAGAATAAGTGGAAAATCTTCCCACTGGAGTAGGAAAGAAATTTCTGTTGCAATCAATGCTTAGTAGTTATGTAAGCCCACAGAAGTATTTTCCTGGTGTTAAACTTAAACTTAAGTAAAGAATACATAAAATAATTGGGGCCCACAATAAAGTATATGTGTACATGTACCTCAGGCAGGAGGCTGTCCAGAACAAATGAGCAGACACTGCAGAATCTAAACAAGAGATCATCCAAAACTAATCAGATAGCAAGAGTTATTACTATTTCTCTGCCTGGATTTCACTATCCTGCATCCCACTACAGAAGATCAGGCCCACTGTATATCCTACAACATGTGCTGGGTCAAATGTAAGTTGGGACAGGACTATAGTCACCATGGCAGATATGACATTTAGAACTGCGACAAATAATAAAGGTTCCTCATGAATCCTGGAATTTCTCAAGTTCCATGAAGTCCTCAACACTATGTCCAAGACCACCTGCACTAATTCAAGCATGCACCATCAGAAATCCAATTTTCCTTCTATTTCTTAACACTGGGTTTGGACATTTAAAATCAATCAATTGCCCACCTACTCCAGAAAATTGGAGTACCACAAGACAGGGGTACACAAGCTTACCACAAGACAGGGCATTTTTTTAGTGGCAAGGGGGTCCATATTAGTGTCATATTATTGTAGCAGCAGCAGCAATTATTATTATTATTATTATTATTATTATTATTATTATTTTGGGTTGCTAATTGGCACTGCCTATGCCATGGCTGAGGCAGTGACATCACTGAAATGGGCAACATCCTTGCTCTGTGAAGCTACAAAGAAAGATATACCATTTTCTACTAACTGAAAAAATTAGTAGGGAACCTGATCTTTCTTTCTCAGAAATTTCCCACAGAAATGTCAGTGGCTAACTTGGGATTCTGGACTTCAGAAATTTGAGTATCCAAAAGTGAATTGCTCACTTTTTACAGTAATAACCCACATCTCCCCACTTTAACATAAGGTTGCTATTGCATCCAAACCCAGAATGCCACATTTGAAATATGGACATCATTCCTTCTTCACCTATTCATGTTTTCATTAGGCCATGAGGTCAGCACCTTCCTCCTCTATAAAATGGTAAATGGTGACATCCTTCCCTTTTGCCAGTTTAGCACTCAACAGCAACACCTTAAGGCTTAGAGAAAGCTTCCAGTGCTACCTAGCTGAAGCTTACAGGTAGTCCTCGTTTAGCAACTGCCTCGTTTAGTGACCATTCACAGTTTCAACAGTGATGAAAAAGTAACTTTACAACCAATCCTCACATTTACGACCTTCGCAGGTCTGTAAAGCAAAGGAAAGCTGAACTAAGTTCGTAAGCACAGTCGTGGTTTCACTTAGTGACCGCTTTGCTTAACAACCAAGTTGCCAGTCCCAATTGTGGTCACTAAACGAGGACTACCTGTATATTAGAAGAGGAAATGCTACACAGTTACTGATTTTGTCTTCTGTTTACCTATTCTCTTTATCCTTGAACCTGGTGTGTATATTGTCAAAACTGATATCCCCCAACTGGTGCAGGAGGAATAAAAGAGGAAGAATGTGGACCAGATGTTCATCTCCAACTTTCACCACAGCAGAGTTCATACTGTGTTTACCAAAGAGAGGCCTACCAAGGGGCTGACATTACATGACTTGCTTATACTTATACTTGTCCATTGGTTTATTTTCTCTGAGGAAAGCTGAGCATGAGGGGTTGTCAAATCTAATAGAAATAATTGTTGCATAAAGGAAGAAGGAAGACCAGCAGTTCAGGGTATATATTCAGTGAGCTGCACCTATAAGGTTTTAAAAGTAAGTAAGTAAGTAAGTAAGTGTGTGTGTGTGTGTGTGCGCGTGTACGTGTGTGTGCGTGTACGTGTGTGTGTGTGTGTGTGCGTGTATATATAAATAAAGGTTTCCACCTTTCATAAGAAAATGCAATAAATAGCTATCCTTGAACAATGTGAATATATTCATTGCATTTCCAACATAAAGAAACACACCGTTTGAATTCATAATTTCTCACTAACTATGAATCCAGGATTCCTAGGGGCATCTGCCACAGTACCATTATTTTAATCAGTCATATGAGGGAAAGGTGGGGGGGGGAATTATGGAACCCAAAGCACATCACATGTCTGGGCCTTATAAATTAAAACTAATGAAGTGTCACAGGTAATCTCTAAACCCAGAATTGTAGAGACATAGTTTTCTCCAAGACAATAAGTTTATTTCACAAAAGAATTATAAACACACCAAGTAAGTGAGCTGCTATAGCAACAGAAGTATCATTTTGCATTGTCTGCCTGACCTCAGGCATCTTTCTCACAGCCTTCCCTGGGTGCTTCAATACAATGAAGACAACAGCTCCTCCTGTATTGTGCTGCAAGTATACAAACACTGCCGATTCAGTGAAGCCTGGATACTGTATAAATAAGACTTGGGGGACTTCAGACACAATGAAAGAGAGAACAGGCCACACCTTGAAGAAAAGGGTTCTTCAAAAAAGGACTTCCGGTGGGAATATGGCAGAGTTACCAGCTGTGCCTACGAGCTCCGCGGGCAGCACTGGCATCGTGGCAGTTTTTTTGGGCTCAGGCTGGTATCTCCTGAAGCCCAGAGCATTTTTCCAGATTAAGGAAAACACTTGGAATTGACCCATTCATCCTCCGGACAGCGAGTTGTAGCCAGGAGATCGTAAACAGCGTTTGCGATCAATGGGTAAGGCTTCACCGGGAGGCTGGGAAGACACCATTTCCAAGCCGCGCTGCAGCCTTTAAGGGACATTACGTCCAGCCACCCCATTTCTAAAGCACTCAATTTATTTTTTTTAAGTATTTGTACCCTAAGGGAGGCTTTCTACATTAAGGACAAACGAGCTCTCTTCGTGCTTATTGTTATTTCTTTTTAAAGCTTTGGATTTTGCTTTCCATTCAATGCTAGGGAGGGCTGAGAGTATGCTATAGTCTCCCTGTTATTATTTTTGCACTAATTTTGAAGATTTTAGCATTTTTCCTACACGTTGAATCTGCCGTTCTGAACTTTCACTTTCCTGCCACTACTTTCTCTGGGAACTGTCTGTGATCTTATCTTAACTCAGTTCGGAAATTTTCCATTACCTTTCACTTCTGCCGGTTAACTACTGTATCTAGGGGGCGCCATAACTTACTGCTTCAGAAATAGAGGATCTTAACCAGGCTTTCTCTGAATTTCACCGATATATTAAAGCAGATATTAAACAGATTCTTTCTGATTCCTGCCAAGTTGCTGTGCAAGACATTTGGAGCATTGTGGAAAATATGTGGTCTGAAATGTGCTATCTGGTCGAGGATATTGTGGATGAACCTGAAGAATCTAACAGCTATGCAAATGTCTCTCCCAAGAGTGAGATTCGGGCTTCTGTTGAAATCCTGGATGAAATTGGCAATGCTGAATTGAAGAACTTAAACAGAGAAATTGAGCTGCAAGACATGAGTGAATTTGAGTTTCTGACCAAATGTTATGGAAAAGAAGGGGTTATTATGTATGGGAGGTTTTCTGAAGAGAAGTCTGTGTTTGTGAGGGGAGCAGTTGGGCTGTTTGATTTCTTTAAGAAAATAGCTCTGTGCCCATTATGGGGATATGTAAATGTCTTGGTTTATTTTGAAGTGGGTTAAGGGACTAAAAATATCTACCTGGATGATCTTTTGGCTTTGGATGATTTTACTTATCGTTAATGATTGGGATTATGGTTATTAAGGTTTTTTCTTATTCATGTTTTTTGTATTCATGTTTTTTGTATTATTAATTATTTTTGTATTATTAATTATAATGGTAGATAATTTACATACTCTTTATTTTTGATTTTTATTATAGTAGACAGGAATGTATAGAATAGTAGTAGGAAGGGAATAATTAAGTAATTGCTATTTTAGGGGGGAACGTTGATTAGGTGATTTATATATTTTTTTCTTTTAATATAAAGGGAGGGAGCAATGGTATTTAGTGATTTTTATAATGTGCTAAGGGGTTGACTTGTAGAAATAATGTGATTTTGGTTTAATATAGAGTAAGGGATTGATTATGGGAAATTGCTGTATATCCTTGATGTTTAAAGTCGGAAGTCACTTCTTTTTGTAATCTATCTAAATTTTTCTCTTTCCCAGATATTCAGTATAAAGTGCTCCTTGCCCTTTGCGACAGGATGGGACAAATAATCAGATTACCAAAGGGTTGCCCACATGTTGCCTATTATTGTAGCTCAGAAAATACATGGTGTTATCCATAGCCTATCATTCAGTAAGACAATATAAGCACAGCTATATATCCTTGTGACAGTGTTAAGAACCAGAGGGGCCCAATGGAAACAACTATTAGAAATCAAAGAGTGCACATTATGTGCTGACAAGGCCTTCTCTGCCATTCAGGTCAGTTCATATTGCATTTTAAAACAAGGAAGTAAGAATATTAGCAGTACAGCTCAAGAATAGGGTTGGACATAAAGTCATGCCATCTCAGTAAATAACATTCTTTGCTAGTAAGGAAACGAAGTGGGTCATCAACAGGATATGAAGAAGGCATGAATTTAATAGGAGACTTTTTGGAAAAAATAAGAACCAAACAAGGCAGATGATATTCCTTCATAATTATCATCCTTCTCTGAACAGGGTGTTCTTTCTTAGATCACAGTACCATGAGCTTTCAGAAATTAATTAATCCCTTGCAAACAACAAATGTTTTTTGGGGAAATTGGGAATTAAACATCCTTATCACCTCTTTTTTCATTCTACTGACATTGACCAGGCCTAGAATTCAGCCCATTCATATTCCAGGTTTTTTTCCATAAGCCTGTTAACTCATACAAAAGCTTGTGTACAATTACATGATACTGAATTATTGCCTGAAGGAGCATTAAATGCACTAGGATCCATTTTTTTTCTCTTATGAACATTGTGTCCTACTAGCCCTGAACATCAACATCAGATCATCACATAATCCAAGTAATTTTTGTATACCAAAGGGGCAGGACCTGCATCCTTAGGAAGACCAGTAGCACTTGCTTTACAAGCTTCCTCTTGCCCGCTAAAATAATGAAAAAAAATTACTTGAAGGGTTGAGGAAAGAGATGATTTGATATAACTATTACAGCTTAGATTTCATTTATTACCACAGCTTTTATGCTGCTTCAATCAAACTAATCTCAGTTTACGAAAACTACAAAAAATAAGCAACAACTATACCAAAAAATGCATACACACATATCCAAATAATTTAACTTCATATTAATAACAAGCAACCATAAGCAGCACCCATACACATCCCAGACACTTTCACCATCAGCTCCTCAATCCCCAAATGCCTGCTTAAACCACCAGGTTCTCATCATCTTTCTAAATTTCAATAATGACGATACTGATCTTACTTCTGGGGCAAATATTTCCACAAGAGGAGAGCTCAAGCAGAGAATGCCCACTCCTGAGGCTCCTCCCTCTGTATCTTATGGATTTGGTGACTCTTGCCATGATCTCTGTACTGGGGATAACTGGCATGTCTTGCCATCCCTACTCAGAATAGGAATTGTAGTCCAACATATCTAGAAGAGATCAGAAGAGGAAGGTTGCCTTCGAATACAGCATTACTGTATTAAAAACTAACTTGGATCTCTTGCATCTACTGGTCAGGTACGCAGACAACAGCAACATTCTTTGTTTTGGATTACCCAGTATTAGTAGCTTGGCAGCAAAACTGGCCAACCCAATAAATAAAACAGTAGCCTCTGCACACTTTTTACAGAATTCTATTACTTTGTTCTAGGTTTTGTAAAAGAAATGTAAGGTTTTAAAATTACACAAACAATTTCAAACATGGGGAAGAGCAGAGGGGGAAAGAAGGGCTTCTTCTCTGCAGAGGCTTGGCTCCCTTGAGGCCAAGTGCTTGTGCAGATGAGGCCAGGGGGTTGAGTCCCCTATGGGGCAAGGTGGGTTGTTGGGGCATTTGTTGGGGGGGATGGAGGAGAGAGTGGATACTTGGCCTGAGAGGAAGGAGCGGGGGGTGGGAGCAGGTTGGGGGGACCTGAGAGGACAGGCAGGAACATCACGATGGTGATGGACAGAGGCAGGTAAGTTGGGAACCCAAGGTGGGCCACATTCAGGGACAGTGGGCCCGCTGTTTGAAAGTGTGCCCTTTGTCCAGTCCTTGGCTTTCGCCCTCAATGCCTAGCTATTGGATCCTCAGTGGCCCTGGGTTCCAGCTGCTGCTGCTGAACACTAGGTCGGTATGTAATAAAACTACCCTCATTCATGCTCTTATTATAGGTGAGGGTGCTGACCTGGTGTGTATTATCGAGAACTGGCTGGGTTCAGATGGGGTGTACCTCTCTTGAAAATGTGTCCATCCTGGTTTTTGGTTTTGCATCAGCCAAGATACCAGGGAAGGGGGGAAAGGGTGGTTGTTGTCATCCATGAGTCTTCATGGGCTCTCAGAGACTCCACTCCACTCCACAAATAACCGGATGTGAGGCACTCTGATTGAAATTGGGCTTAAGAGAACAGTTGGGATTGCTGGTGGTGTACCGTCCTCCCTGCTACCCAGCATCATACCTGCCTGAGATGCTGGATTCCATAGCTGAATTGACAATAGAGTCCCTGAAGCTATTGGTGCTCGGAGCGTTCAATCTGCCATCCAGCAGCATTGAGTCCGGGGTGGCTCAGGAGTTCATAGCCTCCATGGCAACCATGGATCTGGTGGCCACACGTTAAATCTGGTTTTTGTCATGGGGCAGTTGCAACATGATCTGGTAGTGGGGGACATTAACATCAGTCCATTGCCATGGCCAGATCACTCTCTGATTGCTTTCCAGCTCACTGATGTCACCCTTCCCCACGGGGAGACAGGTTGTACAAAGTAAAGAAGATTACCCTGATGGAGATATGCCAGAATCGTTGTCTAGATAAAAGGGGCTGAAACATTTTTTTAAGTCCAGAACTACAGTAAAAGGTAAAGGTAAAGGTTACCCCCGCACATTTGTGCAGTCGTGTCCGACTCTAGGGGTCGGTGCTCATCTCCGTTTGTTAGCCGAAGAGCCAGCATTGTCCGAAGACGCTTTCACGGTCATGTGGCCGGCATGATGCGTGCGGAACGCTGTTACCTACCCACCGAAGTGGTACCTATTCATCTACTTGCATTTGCATGCTTTCTAATTGCTAGGTTGGCAAGAGCTGGGGCTAGTGCGGGAGCTCACTCCGTCATGCGGGGCTAGGGATTCGAACCTCCAAACTTGTGATCTTCCGATCGACAAGCCTGGTGTCTTACCCACTGAGCCACCACGCCCCTCCAGAACTACAGACGCCTCCCTAATTCACTGAACTATAAGGAGGAGGAGGAAGAGCACAATCAGACTTGCAAGATATTGTTATTATAGACAATCTCAATAAAAGTACTTTTAGCCTTCAAGAATCTTAAGCTTGACCCCTGCCATCTTCTAACATTCAGGAATGCCTCTTTGATCAAGATTGCACCTTTCCTCGGCGGTAAGAATATTATATGCTTCTTATTGTAAGATGTGTTCAGTCTCTTCCTTGGAAGAATGGCTAATTAAATTATGGGATTATGTTTCAATGTCCAAAACAACTTGGTATTTTAAAAATAAATCTGATGTAGAATTCAATTCTAACTGGAATCCATTCTTGGATTATAATTAACTCTTAATTACAAAACCTTGTGGATTTGTACCGCATCCTATACTTGGGTTTTCTATGTTTAGAGTTTATACTTTAATTTTATAAAAAATTAGATTCCTAGTGTTGACTTAATTTGTTATAGCTTATAATTCTTGTTAATAATTTACACTGTGTTAACCAAATATTAATCAAAGAGAATATTTATAGCTCAGGGTTGAACTGTGGAGTCCATGGTGCTCTCTGAGCCTTGTTGTTTTCTTGCAGACGTTTCATAGGGTCAACACAATAGACCCTAATCAAGGAACTATTAACTCAGTCAATCAACCAAGCAGCAAACAACAACCCAATCAAGGAACTACCAAGGAGAGTACAACACCCCCTCCAACACAGGCAGGACAAGCCAGGGTATATAAACAGAGGGCAAGCGCCACTCCCTTTTCGCACTGAAGATGTTGCCTAGCCTGGCAATGAAACATCTGCAAGAAAACAACAAGACTCAGAGAGCACCATGGACTCCACATAACCAAATATTGTTAGTTCAAAGCTGAAAGGTGACTTTTAGACTCTCCTTTAATTAGTGATAAATGTCAAATGTCTTAACTTTATGTTTCTAAGCATATATTGAAAAATTATAACTTTCCTGATATTTTACCCCACATTTACTTACTTGTATTCTACTAACATATGTTACTCTTTTAATATCATGTTTCGTGGTTTATATTCTTTTCTAAAATGCTTAATTAAAAAAGACAAAGCTGAAGAAAACATACAGTATATACTGCATATATATTTTGGTTGGTTGGTTGGTTGGTTGGTTGGTTGGTTGGTTGGGGATGGATGGATGGATGGATGGATGGATGGATGGATGGATGGATGGCGTATTTCAAAAAGTTAGAAAAGAAGTTTACACCTTTTTTTTTCTGAGCACATGGTCACATTTCCAGACAAAGCAGTGGGCTTCAGCCATCCATCATCTGCATTTTCTAAGAATGCCTGTGGTGTTTATGTGAGGCCCAGAGGCATTCTTCTAAATAAAAATGGTGCCAAAAATGATGCTTTGCTGTGATTTGTGGCCAGTTCTCATTCCTTTAAAAAAAATGAAATAATCTATTAAAAACTCAAATAGAGCATAGCAATCAAAGCACTACTACCACTATTTTACTATACAACATGGGAAAATTTCATGAGACAATAGATGTCACTTTTCCTTTTCCCCTACTTGACACAAGTCTCCAGGTCCAGTCTGTCTGCAACAGGGATAAGGAGAAAGTTAATCTAGATTTACAGTTATATTTCTGTATGATCTATATTAGCTTGGCAAAGAGCTCCTACTCCCTTAAGATAAATTCTTTACACTATTCATCTTTTATTACAAGAATCTATGACATATTATTCTATTTTTTGCTATGATCTAACTCACATAAAATGCCTTTTTATTAACTGCTCCAGCTCTTTGTTGGAGGCAAGAACATTTTAATAGGTTCTTCTGAAGGCATCAAATCCTCTCTGAATTAGTTTGAAGAAAAAAGGCAAATCAAGAATAATTCACTGTCCTTCAATATCTATGTTAATAGGTTTGGTATTGGAAAAGAAATTCAAAGTAATATCTGATGATACATTGTTGTTACGAGTTCTTAACAAAGAACGTTTTAGAAGGATACTTAGATTAAGGAGGATTTAGTTAGATGTATTTGACAGTTACCTTGAAATACGTTGTTAGTAAGACTTTATAATAATTTTTAAATTCACAAATGGTTCTGTTTGTACATTTGTTAGCTTACATGTTCTTGGTGTTAGAAAGCAATAAAATTCACTGTTTTTTTCAGTTTTAGGCAGCCTGAAGAAAACTACTGTGGATTTTAATAAATACAAGAATTTGGGGACGGTTTCAGCCTCTGGGCTTTATACCAAACCCTTAAAAACAAATTATCTAATGAAAGTGAACAATTCCAGTCATTAGTTGTGTTAGGAACTCTGGAAAAGCCTTCTGGTTATATGATTTTTTTCAACACCAACCACTTAGGATTGAAATAAGATATCAAACACAATATAAATAACCACTGGAGGGATTAGTGACTAAGGCCTCTTGATGTTCAATTTTTTGGTGTGCAACTTGTTCCTTCACTAAAAAAAACCCCACTCCTCACACAATTAAAGTTCCTTAAACAGTTGAGGTAGTTCTACATTAACATTATATAGATCCTTTCCCCCCTCCAACTTTAGGTAAAGGTAAAGGCTCCCCCCGCACATTTGTGTAGTCGTGTCTGACTCTAGGGGCCGGTGCTCATCTCCGTTTGTTAGCCGAAGAGCCAGCGTTGTCCGAAGACGCTTCCACGGTCATGTGGCCAGCATGACGCATGCGGAACGCTGTTACCTACCCACCGAAGTGGTACCTATTAATCTACTTGCATTTGCATGCTTTCGAATTGCTAGGTTGGCAAGAGCTGGGGCTAGTGCGGGAGCTCACTCCATCACGTGGGACTAGGGATTCGAACCTCCGAACTTGCGATCTTCCGATCGACAAGCCTGGCATCTTACCCGCTGAGCCACCACACCCCTCTAACTTTACTTCACTTTAATCATTATTATGTATTTTTTTAAACTGTAGAAACAATGTAGTTTTATGTCTTTTCCAAGAAGTAACTTTTTGGTTATCTTTCACCAAACAAGTTTTCAAAGCAAGATTAAAGCCCCTCCATAAAACTCACGGATGTACCAACAAACAGGATTTCTTTCTTTTAGGTTTACTACAGGCCCCAGAAAACCTCACTTAGGTGCAAGAGAAGATGCTCTCCTTAGGTTGACAGATCTTGAAGATCCTGCCACCTTCCCACCATCCAAAACTCTTTGAAGCAAGAAGAGGCAGTGGCAACAGATGCTTTGCGAATGATCACGCTGAATACTTATAAAGGTCTCAGATTTTATTCTGTGACTAATACCCACTTGGAGTAAGTAGAAAGATGTATACTTTCCAACAATTTCATGATGGTTGGAGAATTACTGTTTATAGTTGCACTGAATATTATGCACCCACTTTTGGATGTTCTGAATTGTTGCATATCTTTTCTGAATTTTCAGGGGGGAAAATCTGAATTTTTGCATATCTATAACTACAAAAATTGAACCAAAGGGCTTCCTGTAATTGAAGATCAGTCTCTCACATCACTGAGCAGGAATTTGGGCCCGTTCTTCTATAGCAGAGTTTTCCAAACTGTGTATCGGGACACGTTAGTGTGTTGGCTGTAGTATCTGGGTGTGTTGCGGCTGCTGCCACCTCCGAGCCCTGCCAGGATTCCGCGCAGGTCCTAGTGCCTGCCTTGTGCCCTGCTGTAAGAGTGTGTCGTGAAATGATGTCCTGCTGTAAGAGTGTGTCGCGAAATGATGCATGTCTAAAAAGCGTGTCACCAACATGAAGAGTTTGGAAAGCTCTGCTCTATAGTAAATTGCTTGAACACAGTAACGTTTGAGGTTTTCTGGAATGAACTGATTGTTCCAGGTCCTGACACATTTCTATAGAATTTAGGTCTAGACGTCTCCCATGGCTACCCCAAAAGACTGAATTTCTTCTTCATCCATTCTCTTGTACTCTTCTTTCTTTCTTTGGGATCATTATTTTGCTTCCTAACCCATATGTGTTTCAACATCAGGTGATAGTCAGATGGCCTGATATTCTCCCACAGAATTCTCTGATACAAAGCAGAATTCATGCTTCCTTCACTGATGGCAAGTCATCCCCGCCCTGAGGCAGCAAAGCATCCCCAAACCATGATATTACCACCTCCATGCTTGACAACTGATAAGAGGTTCTTATTGTGAACTGTAGTGTTTGGCAGATGCCAAACATAGTGATACCCATGTTGACTGAAAAGATCCACTTTTTACTTATTGGTCCATAGAACAAAAGATAATCCAGGTGCTTTTTGGGAAACTTGAGACAAGTTTTTGTCTATCAGCACTTCTACCCAATGTTTATCTATTGGTGGATTCATGAACACTGACTTAAGCCAACATGAGAGAGGCCTGCAGATCCCCAATATTGTTCTGGAATTCTTTGTGACTTCCTGGATGGTTTTAATATGCAAAAAATATAAAACATGAATAGGCAAAACATTGTTTTATGTACACAGGGTGAAAATGTACAACCTTGACAGGCCAGCTGTACTAAAATGAAAAATAAGCAATACCAGAAGTCTAAAAAACAGGAAGACATTAGACATGGATAAAATCACTTCAAATCTTAAAATCCCTAGGGAAAAGGGAACAAGGATTCTAACCAAAATCTGCAATCACATATATGAAACAAGCACTTGCCAAAAGACTTTAAGCACTCAACTTTTTTTCCATTTCTAAGTAAGCAGGAATTATAGAATGGTCTGAACACAGAATCATTAATCTTATCAGTCATGCAGCAAACATTTTATTAGACATCCTTTTCTTAAGAACTTCAAGAAAACATAACAATGCGATAAGCTTAGAGTGGATTTATTAAAGATAGTGGCACTGGGGGAAAATGTTCAGTCTGAAAGAAGTAAGAGATATTTAGAAAAACAAAAAGACATACTTTCATGCTTGTCAATTACTCAGAAGCCTTTGATTCTATAAAACATGAAATACTGATCACAACCTTGGAGTTGTGGAATTGGAATGGATGGCAAAGGCATTAGAATGATAATGAATCTATACTGGGAGCAAATTTCTTTTAAGACTGAAGGAACTTTTTCAAAGGAGTTTTAATCCAAAAAAGGAATGCACTAGAATTGTGTCCTTTCACCCCTCCTTATCTGTGTCTGTACTGAAGTAATATTTGATGAACTAAACACTGCATCAGGACTGCCAATAGGCAGTACAAAAACAATTTAAGATATGCAGATGATACTGTACTCCTGACAGAAAAAGAACAGAACCTGAACCTTCTAATTGAGAAAACAAAAACAAGTGAAAAGTACAGGTTACATTTTAATACCAAAAAGAAGCCATCATCAACAAAAAAAGACCTACGAAAAATATAAACAATGGTCAATAATGCCCGTCTGCGGCAAGACAGGAATTTTGTCTGTCTATTTTATTTATCATGGAAGATGGGAAAATAAAGAGGAAAATAGAAATTACCAGCAAAGCCTTTTTAGACATGTAGAATATTACAACCTCAAGGGAAATGGATTTAAAATTTAAGAATGACCAAATACCATATTTGGTCATCTCTCCTTTACAACTGCAAAACACGGACAGTATCCAAGGAGGCTGAGAACAGGCTGACAACCTTTGAAATGCAGTCCTGACATGCAGCTTTTGAGGAAAATATTGAGAATCCTTTGAAGTCACAATAGATCAAATCCTGAACTCCTAGAGATGGCACAATAGGAAAGAAAGCTCATAAAGACCAAACCAAACCAACCAACCAACCCTGAGATATTTGGGTCATAGACACAACTCTATGCAAAGGACCCTGCTAGAAGGATCAGTAGAAGGAAAAAGAATTAGGGGACAACAAAGAGACACTTGAAGTCACAATATATATACCGGAAGTCCTCACTTACCAACCTCTTGTTCAGCGACTGCTCAAAGTTGCGACGGCGCTGAACAAGTGGTACTTATGACCAGTCCTCAAACTTCTGGTTGTCGCAGCACCCCTGTCACGTGATTGCAATTCAGGTGCTTGGCAACTGGCTTGCACTTACGACGGTTGCAGCGTCCCACAGTCACATGATTGCCATTTGTGACCTTCCCTGCCGGCTTCTCACAAGCAAAATCAATGGAGAAGCCAGCAGGGAAGGTCACAAATATCTCTGGTAAGTCCCCCCAGCCTTCCTGCAGTTGTGCCCCACTGTGCCATCCATCCCCTGGCCTTCCTGCGCTCGCACTGCACCGCACCGTCCACCCCCGGCCTTCCTGCATTCACACTGTGCCATCCACTGCTGGCCTTCCTGCGCTTGCACACAGCCTGTGCTGGGCCTCCCAAGCCTGCTCTCGGCCTCCAACTCATGTGTGGCCTGTACCGGCCCTTCCCGACCCTCTCCCACCCACCCACCCCGCAGCACCCCTGCGCTTCTTACCTGGGACTCCTGCTGCTTCCCACTTAAAAACCCACATGTCTTGGGCTTACGACGGCAACTGGGACTGCCAGGATTGTAATCACTAAGCAATGCAGTCATGTGACGTTGCACTTTACGACTGCATCGCTTAGTGATGGAAATCCCGGTCCCAATTGCCGTCGTAACCCGAGGATTACCTGTACCTGGTCTAAATTATGAAGAATGTGCAAGCGCAGCACAGTGTAGACACAACCTCCTGAAAGGGAAAGTTACTTGAATTGAAATGAATTATTTTATGCTATGCTTTTGGAGTGATTTTGACACACAGACACTTAGGGGGAAGATTCACTAATTTCCCAAATCATCACCATTTTAAAGCTATATGAATCAAGGGGCTCCCAGAGCTTTGGAAATGACTTTTGGAAACTTTTCCCAGGCTAATCAGCATCAATGACTTTTTTGACAGAGGTCTTCACTAAACCTCTGTTGAACAACGTGTTTCTAGAATCTGTTTGATGAGAGCCTTACTGTGATGAGAGGAGCCAAAAATTAATAAGATTTAAATAAGGCAGGGTTGGCCCAAATCCACTATGATTGAATTACAAACACAGCTAGTTGTAGTTATCCCTTTTGCTGAACTGATTGATCTAGGAAAGCAATTATTTTTTCACACCGGACTTGCAATCTGGGTTATTAATTGATGTAAAATAAATGACACAAGTGTTATGGGGCTATCTCTTCTCCTTCTACATAAGCAGAACTCACGTGAAGCTATGATGATAGTGGCAAAGATATGCAAAAATTCAGAAAATGTAAAATGGCACAAATACTTTCCCACAGAACTGTATGTGTGCTTTTGTTCAATAGGACAAAACTCAAAAAGAAACACAAACTCACTGAAGCAATTGGGATTTTAGACAGGTTCTTGAGGGTGAATGAATCTTAATCCAGTCAAAACAGATGTGTTCCTGATCAGGAAGGAGACAAACTCTGAAATATGGCTTGTCTTAACCTCAACAGATTAGGCTTCCAATTTAAGAATGCTCCTGCATTTGGTTTTCCATCAGATAGTCAGTGACCAGGCATGACTTACCCATCTCAGAGTGGTATACCAGCTGCATCTGTTTTCAAGAAAGTCAGATCTGCTTATAACAACACACAGTTTAGATCAGCCTTCCTTAGTATGGACACCCTCTAGATGTTCCAATTTCTAGAATTCTAAGCAATGGCCACGCAACAGGGAAACTGTGGGGATTAAAATCCAGATTGGGAAAACTATTTTAGTTATATCAGATCTGAATAACAAGTTGCTTGTTGGGGATTATCACTGAAGCTCTAAATTCCATGGATCGAGGAGACCTGAAAGATCACTTCTTATACAAAACCTGTCTGCTCCCTAAAATAGGAAGTAGAAGCCTTTTTTCCTATATTGCATAAAGTTGAAAGTGATAAAGCCCAGCTAATACAAACATATCTATTTAGGTTTTTGCCTACTAAATGATTGTTTATTTATTTCACAACATTTATAGTCTGCCAAATGCCAACAGATTTGGGGTAAGGTACAAGGTCAAAACAGCAAAAGAGAAATAACCCATTATATAAAATTAAAATGATATCAGCAAAGATGATCAATAACACCATAGACACTGCTGAAACCGAACAATCTAAACTAATGTCCAAATGCCTGCTAGAATAAAACTGCTTTGATCTGTTTATGGAATGCCCCAAATCAGGACCATCTGCACCTTTGGAAGGTGGATATTCCATAATATCCATAAAGTGGGGAATGCCACCGAGCAGGTCTATCATCTAGTCCGTGTCCCAGGAACCTTGCAAATAGGCCTTCTCTCAACTGGGCCACAGATTTGATTCTGATAAGGTGTTGGCTGATATATCCTGGTGCAGCGCTATAAAGGGCTTTAAGGCTAATAACCAACACTCTGAACTGAGCTTAGAAGCTGACTGGCAAGTAATGCAGTGACTTCAAAACAAGTGTTATTCTGGCTTGAAAGGGTTATGCTGTCAGGAATCCAGCTGCCACATTTTGCACCAGCTGGAGCTTTTGGTTCATTTCCAAAGACAGCCCTATGTAGACAGTAACCCAACTAACTATTGAACAAGGTGTGAGTTATCATCACCAGACTATCTTGGTCCAAGTAGAAGTCCACCAGCTGAAACTGAGTAAAAGCTCCCCTGGCCATGACTTTCACCTTTTGTTTAAGCAGGAGCCAAGATCCAGGAGAACTCACAAGTCATAAACCAACTCTTGGGTGTTGTGGGGGGCGTGAGATCCTGTTGAGAGTAACTACCAGAACCAATGTTACTAGATTGCCCAAATGTCTATACACAACTATAGAGAGCCGGGAGACTGTGAGTTCTAACCCCGCCTTAGGTATGAAGCCAGCTGGGTGACTCTGGGCCAGTCACTTTCTCTCAGCCCTAGGAAGGAGGCAATGGCAAACCACTTCCAAAAAACCTTGCCAAGAAAACTGCAGGGACTAGTCCAGGCAGTTGCCAAGAGTCAAAAACTGACCTGAAGGCACACAAAAATCTATAGACAACTAGCACATCTATCTTGATGAGGTGTAATGTAAGCTTGTTTTTCCCCATCCTCCAGGCCCTGATTTGGACTTCTATGGCATCTCCAGTTTGCTCTTGATGGCAATGTACAGTTGAACGTCAGCATACTGAGTGATCCATTTCATCTGAGATCCTCTTTAACCACCTTCTCAACCATCTTCACTAGGAGTGGAAGGCTGGAAATTGGACTAAAGTTCTCAAGAATTGGGATGGTCTCTTTAGGAGAAAGCACATCACCACTTTAAAGGAAGTGGGTGGGTGGTACTATGTCCACCCCTAAACAAGTGTTGATAATCTGCCAAAGCCAGCTGTTCATACCCCAAATAGCCTTCTGAAGAACCACCACCCAGGAGAGGCATGGGTTAAGTGTAATAGTGGCAGAATTCAGGCTACAGAGTACCCTACCCACTTATTGGGCTGCAAAGAATCCCAGATAGCAACATAAGAGGCTACCTCACTTCCTGCAGTGGACTCTGCCCAACTGGTGCCCAATCCAGAGCAGATACAAGAGATTCTATCCTCCAAGGAACCTGCAAATTCATCAGATATGCCTGTAGGAATTTTATCCCTGTTTCAATGCTGAATACCTATGATCTCACTCTTTTAACTGAATTGAGTCTATATTGTTTTGTGATTTTAAATTGTTAACAACTCTTATGAGCAATACAGGAGCACTGGAAAGTTGGGATATAAATTTCTAAGAAACAATTAACACTGCATGGCATGCTGACAAGTGGCACTCATCATTAAGGACTAACTCACAAAGCAAAGAGAAGTTTGAGCCTCTGTCTTATCTTGTTTCCCACTGCTTACTTTTTTTCCCCCTTACCACACAAAGCCAGTTAAGGATGAAAGGCAGAACAGATGCATAAATGCATTTTGACCTACAGCATTATAGCCATTTGAAAATACTCTTACTGGAAATATGTGGCAAAAGGAAGAAGGTGCCACCTGAGATAGTTACTCTGATATTCTGGTTCACACCAGAAAGCTGCTGAGATGTCTACTAACTAAACAGAAACATGTTTTCCTTTGTCAGGGTTCATTATATTATAGGTCAAGAAATGTGATGTCTCTCTCTTCTCTCCTTGGTAGGATATTTATCAGATCCAGCATTCTGTTCTTCTTCTTCAACAAGTGACTGTGCTTGGAGTATAATTGGGAAAATCCTGTCCCTTTTTCTTCTGTCTCAGTTACTAGAACCTACCCACCAAATAACAAACAGGCTAATGGTCAGGAAGATGATAAAGTGCACTTTCCCTCTCACTATCTTCCTGGGCCAAGTGATGGTATTTTTTCTCAGCTTCCTCTCACTGAGAGAAGATATAAAAGGTAAAGGTAAAGGTAAAGAATAGAATAGAATAGAATAATAGAATAGAATAATAACTTTATTGTCATCCCACTATACACTATACAAGTGCACAATAGAATGAAATTTCATTGCAGTTGGCTCACAATTTCACTCAAGCAATAAAATACTAATGATAATAATAAAAAAACATAATTACTATAAAATACCCATTCTTATAAAATATACATTCTTTACATATCCAACATATTTCACCTAAAAGAACCTATCTGGCATTCAAGAATCCAATAGCCTGGGGGACAAAGCTGTTTCCCAATCTGGCTGTTCTACATCGGATACAGCGGAACCTCTTCCCAGAGGGTAACAAAGAAAACAAACCATGATGAGTTCCCCCCGCACAGTTGTGCAGTCGTGTCCGACTCTAGGGGCCGGTGCTCATCTCCGTTTGTTAGCCGAAGAGCCAACGTTGTCTGAAGATGCTTCCACAGTCATGTGGCCGCATGACGCGCGCGGAACGCTGTTACCTACCCACCGAAGTGGTACCTATTCATCTACTTGCATATGCATGCTTTCAAATTGCTAGGTTGGCAAGAGCTGGGGCAAGTGCGGGAGCTCACTCCGTCACGCAGGGCTAGGGATTCGAACCTCCGAACTTGCAATCTTCTGATCGACAAGCCTGGCGTCTTACCTGCTGAGCCACCACGACCCCAAGAGAAGATATACTCTGGTGATTATTCTGGTTCTAGCAATGTATGGAACACTGGAAATGTTTAGGTATGATAGACTTACAGAAATAATTAAACAGACTTTGACAACATCATGGGTTCATTCACTTACTTATTTTCCAATGCCCATCAGCAATGCCCTCCTACCTTTTACATAAAACAAACTGGGCAGTCTCTGTGCAAAGTAATAAAGGGATGCATTTCTGACATCAAGACTGGCAGCACTGAACAACCAGAGGGAGGAAATATTGCAGTCTGAGAGAACATTCCATAACTGACCATAACATAGCTATTTCATGGAGAAAAAAAAGAACTTTAAAACTAAAATTGAATTGTGAAATTGCCAGACTGCAATATATCAAGATGTCCAATTCTGTGGCTTATTACTTAGCCCTCCAAAGCCAAGATGCCTCCTTCGTTACCAGCAACTTGCTTATCTAGTAGTTAACCTGAATAAAAGGGACCAATGTGAAAGGTAGTTTTACTCCTAAAGGGTGTTCTCTGCATGTTCAGAGAAGAGACAGAAGGGGCATCTTTAATCTCAGTGTCTAAAACTATGTTTGTTGGAATGAATTACTTCAGAAATTCTAACTTAAGTGATTGAAAACCAATACAATCTTCCAAACATCCACTAGGATGTTTGGGACATAGTGAAACAAAGTACACAAAGTATCACATTAAATATTAGGATAGAAGGATATCTCGGAAGTTCAGCAATTTGAAGCGACTCCTTGACTTCAATACTGCAGACTTGGTTAGGTAATTTAGAACACATTAGCAGTTCAATCACGTTGTAGAAACCTAAAAGGGGATTTTTTTCCTCACTTCAGCTTTACCAAATGGAAAAAAACAGTATTAACAAGCTGCTATAACTATGATCTTTATCAGGAGGGAGACTGAAGAAGAGGAGGAGGGAGGGAAAATCAAATCGGCCTTTCCTGGTGACCAGATTTTGAGAGCTACTCACCAGCCATGGGAGAAGGAGGTCAGCGAAGTATACAAATGCTGCTCCCAGAGTGAAGCCAACAGCTACAGGGAGGAAGGCCAAGGCTCCAAACTTCCCAGAGTCCTCAGCTAGCTCAATAGCAGGTGCAAGAAGGGACCAGTAAGAAGCAGCCAGCATAACCTAAACAACAGAAGACATCGGGCTGTTCAAGTCACAATTAAAGCAACCTTACGCTCATTCCCTTAGAACCCAATGAAAGAAAATTTCCATTTACCAAACAGAGAGGGAGGAACCGGTGTTGATTTATATATAACATATTGTTCCTTAGGTTAAAAAAACAGTTAAGCAGAATCTCAGTATTTCAAATCAAAAGTGGGCAACATGTCGCCTAGGAATCATAGAAATGCAGGGCTGGAAGAGGCCATTCGGGCTAATCTCATACTCAGTACATGCAGCATCCAAAGAAAATCTAAACGCTGTTATCAAATGGAAGTTTTATTATGGAATACAAGAGGCTTTTCTTAACCACTGTTTTTTCATTGGGGCTCCAACCAGTGCAATTTGAGCAGATCAGTGAAAGATTTTACAGCTGTCCCCTGAGAATGCACGGAAGCTTTTGCAATTGCCAATCCAATTATTATTCCTGCTTAATTCTTATATTTTAGCCCTAGTTGTTGTTGTTGTTTTTACAAAATAAATTTTGCTTAAAAGCAAAGGCAGCAGGTGTTTCCAAAAACACACCTGGACTAAATCTTTATATATCATGACACTTATTGTTAGGACTTGAAGAACAGTTAATATTCTTAGGAAAACGAACTGTTGGCTATATTTATTCCTGTCTCCAGAGGATGCCAATTTATCCATGTGTTCAATAAACTTGTATTTTCTTGATCACTGTTTCGTTAAATAAAATAATTACCATTTTAAAAAAAATCCCTCCCTGATCCCCTCCCCACAAGAGCTTTACTGAGGTATTTTTATTGATTATTTTTTTTCCTGGTATTCTGTATGTGCTGCCTTCAGTTTTCATCAAGAGCATGTGTTTAACATTTTTATTGAACTGTGTATAATTTTAATCATATTGAATACTACTGTGGAATTCATATGGATGATTGACTGATTATATGCCATCAAGTCATTTTTGACTCCTACTGACCACATAGATAGATTTTCTCCATGACAATCTGTCCCTAACCAGGTCTTTCAGGTCTTCCAATGGTGCACCGATCGCCACTGTAACTGAGTCCATCCACCTTGCTGCTGGTTGTCCTCTTCTCTTTCCTTCCACCTTTCCCAGCATTACAGCCTTCTCCAAAGAGCTGGGTCTTCACATAATGTATCCAAAGTAGGATAATTTGAGCCTGGTCATTTGTGCCTCAAGTGAGAACTCTGGGTTGATTTGTTTGATAATCCATCAGTTTGTTTTCTTGGCTGTCCATGGTATTCTCAAGAGTCTTCTCCAACACCAAAATTCAAAAGTGTCAATACTCTTCCTACTCCTTCTTCAAAGTCCAACTTTCATTTCCATAAAGTGTTACAGGGGATACCGTGGCTTGCACAATTCTGATCTTTGTAGGTATAGACACATCATGGCATTTGAATATCTTTTCCAAGGCCTTTGGAACTGCTCTACCAAGTGCTAGTCTGTGGTGTATTTCTTGACTGCTGGTTCCTTTACTGCTGATGGTTGATCCTAAAAGACAGAAGCAATCTACCACTTTGATATCTTCATTGCCACTTCTAAAGCTGGTTGTTGTATCTGTTGTCATTGGTTTAGTCTTCTTTATATTTAATTTAGTCCCATTTTTCACTGGCTCCTTGACTTTTATTACTAGAGCTTGCAGATCCTTTGCATTTTCAGCTAGTAGGGTAGTGTCATCAGCATAGCACAGATTATTGATATTTCTTCCTCCAATTTTAAAACCACACTCATCTTCTTCCAATCCAGCTTCCCTTAATATAGTAAAGGTAAAGGTAAAGGTTTTCCCCTGCACAGTCGTGTCCGACTCTAGGGGACGGTGCTCATCTCCGTTTCTTAGCCGAAGAGCCAGCACTGTCCAAAGACGCTTCCGCGGTCATGTGGCCGGCATGACACGCACGGAACGCTGTTACCATCCCACCGAAGTGGTACCTATTTATCTACTTGCATTTGCATGCTTTCGAATTGCTAGGTTGGCAAGAGCTGGGGCGAGTGCGGGAGCTCACTACGTCACGCGGTGCTCGGGTCTCGAACCGCCAACCTTCCGATCGACAAGCCTAGCGTCTTAACCACTGAGCCATCGCATCCCTTAATATATATTCAGCATATAGGTTGAATAAATAAAGGGAGAGCATACAGCCTTGTCACACTTCTTTGCCAAACTGGGACCAGTCTGATTCACCATATTCTGTCTGTACTGTGCCTTCCTGACCTGTATTTAAGTTTCTCATGAGGACAATGATATTCTGGGGTTCCTATTTTTCTGAATTTTCACGTTCCACAGCTTGATGTGATCAACACATCAAAGGCCTTTCTGTAATCAATGAAGCACATCATGACTTCTTTTTTGGTATTCTTTGGCTTTCTCAATTATCCAGTGTGCATCAGCAATAACATCTCCTGTTCCTCAGCCTTTTCTAAAGCTAGCTTGAACATTAGGTGTCAAAGTATAAAACAGCACGATTCCCTTACATCCAAAGACACTATAGTAGACTTTCTCAAGTTCCAAACATACATATTTCTTCAAATGACAGCAGCATAATATTCAGATGAAATGTTTATTCTCTACTTGTTTCTATTGAGAACTATTTATGGATAAAGCTCAACTCTTAAGAAACTCTTTTTCTCTCTCTCTGAATGGAATTGGCAGTCAGAAATGCAGCAACTAGCACGAAAAATATGGCAGGCTTATTCCACTGAGAAGTAATAACATCAAAATAACTTTTACAAATCAGAGGCTGGGGACTACTCCAATAGTCCATTTGTAACAACAATAGTTTTAAATTGCCTATGTTGATACAGAGAAGTACCCAACTGTGCTCTCTTTTAAGAACAAGACTTTTTAAAGGAATCATGTGCTTAAAGTCTTTTCTGCCCCAACCACTTAATTTCAAATTGTCCCAGCCTTTCTTTAAAGATCTACAAAGTGCCTTTTTTTTTTACTCACATTAGTACACTGTGAGGCCAATAATAAACATAAACAAGTCTCTCTTTGGCCATTTGCCCAATCCACTAGTCTTCAGCTTATGAGTTATGATCGAGAACTGGAGACACGTTACTTTTTTATAAAATGGGGAAAATGGCATGGTGAGAGTTGGAAAGCAGAATAACAAAATGCAAATAAAATAAAATGAGAATCCTATATGATCCTTGACGTTAAATGCCTGAGAACAGAAAAGATTAGTATTCTAGTGGGCTTTGTTATTTGGTCATTTTTGATGCTCTGATCAAAGATCATGGGACAGCAATAAAGCCTGTTGAAGGCCAGGATCAAATTAATCAAGCTCACCTTTTAAGGAAGCCGTGAACAAGGGATCAAGTCTACTGGAAGACACAATCTATCATAACCTGAATCAAGTGAAGCCCGAATTAGCTCAGCTGTGGACTAGACAGGAATTCTTAGAGCCATAGCTTGAATCAAAATTTTCCTTAAAGAATTCATATTGGGTTTCTCTCTCTATTCAACGGAAGAGTGAACAGCTATGTAAGCAAGCGTTTCTTTATTTATATTTCTAACTTATATCACCGCCCATCTCCCCCCATTCCGGAGGGGAATGAAAATCAAAGTAAAGCAAGGGTTTGTAGACAATAAATCATAGAGATATCATATACAGTGGAAGTTACTCTGAACTGTGAAGGAGTACAAATAATGCCCTTGAAGTTCCTCATAATTAAAATCAGCAACAAGCCCATGAAATTTACTTTTCTTTACAGCACCCCCATTTGAACATGAAGGAAAACGTAACTCATTTAGATTTATAAAACTAACAGGTAAAAATAATATTAAGATGATTTTACATTGCAAATGTAATCTCATTATTTGCTGGGTTCTGTTCTGATATGAAACTGCAAATAGCAAAACCACAAATAATGAGATCTTCAGTACATAAGAACTGTGGGGTGAGCTTATGGTTGCCCTTTCTCTCCCAAAGCATCATCTATGCCAGGGTTTCTCAACCTTGGTGACTTTAAGATGTATGGACGTCAACTGCCAGAATTCCCTAGCCAGCGGCTGGGGAATGCTGGGAGTTGAAGTCCACACATCTTAAAGTTGCCACGGTTGAGAAACACTGATCTATTCAGTGCATATGTATTCACTTTCCTTCTCTTTGTTCAACTGTAGCAGATCTCACTGGATCAATCTGGTTGCAAGATTCCATGTGGCTTCCTTGTAGTAGTTGGCCTTTTTCTTTGGAGCAACTTGCTCATTTGGTGGTAGAGGAAGTCAACCTGCTTGTACCACATGGCTCATGCAGGGTTTTCCACTCCACATGGGTTTTTCGTGATCTTGGTGAATGGGTCTCTCAACTGTACCCAATGGATGCTAGTGTTGCCTGCAGATCAGTCACAACTCCCTCTGATCACTGCAAGCAATCAGATGGCAATATGAGTGTCCAACAGCCCAACTGAGAGGCTCCTCCACTGAGATTATGAAAGACATGAGCCACATGGCGTGAGTCAAGTGCCCAGCTTTCAGGCTTCACCTAGAGACCAAGGAGAAGCTGCCTTAGAATCTTCTTTGTTCATTGCTTTTTTCTTCTTCTTCATAAATGCAGCTTCTACATTCTAAGCCCAAACATCAATATTATGGCCTACTACAAACTCATAATATAGCTCCCACATATATGCACTGCAGTTACACCCCATACAGCTTAATGCCACACTAACTGGTAGAAATTGTTAAAAAAGAAAAAAGTAACTAAATACCTATGTATTTTGAAAACAAGCTTTCATGAAGGAAAATCAGCAAGAATCCTGTCTGTCAGCAGGCACCTGGATTTGCACTGCATACCTGGATACTCAAAAAGCCTTAGTTTTTCATTACCTTCTTAAATACAGTTAGTAGACATTAGATAAAAGGACTTGTTCTTTTATGAAATGCTAACCACTTAAAGAACAAAAAAGCAAAGGGTAGGAAGAAATGAGCAATTTTCTCAATGGAGGGAAGTAAGAAGCAGAGAATGCAAGGTTCTGTGTTGATTTTTAACTCGTTATTAAATGATATTGCCTTAGCAGTAAGCTGGACAGGTTTGTCAATGACACTGAACTATTCAGGGTGGTAAAAAACAAAAGTGATTGTGAAGAGCCCTCAAATAATTTTAAGCTGGATGAATGGTTAACCAAATGGCAATTGCAGTTCAACTTAAGTGTAAAGTGATACACACTGAAGCAGAAAGCCCTAACTTCATGTATAGGGTGATAGAATCTGAGCTGTCTATAACTAACCATGAAAAATGATCTTGGAGTCATCGTGAATAGCTCAAAGAAAATGTAACTCAGTATGCAGCAACTTTTAGAAAGGTAAAATACATGCTAGGGAACATTAGGAAAAAGACTGAAAATAAAATTGCTAACATTGTAATGCCTCAAAGGAAGTCTATGGTACATCCACATCTGCAGTACTGTATAAAGTTCTGGATTCTGCATTTGTAAAAAGATATAAAACAGCTGGAAAAAGTGCACCAGAGGTTAATTAAAGCGATCATGGACTCAAATACTTTCCTCACAGCAAAAAAACTAAAATGTTTAAGACTCTTTAACTGTGAGTGCCAGTTCTCACAACAGGTGCAAGCAAAAAAGCCTGACTAAGTTCTGTCCCTTACCAAAACAAGAAACAGATTGACATGATCTCTCTCATCCAAAGGAGACTAGCTTCTAACCCCAAAGAAAGAGGCCCAAGAATTTGAACCTTGATATCACTATAAATAGGTTTTGCATTTGATATACAGCAGTTGCTAGAATTCTTTGAGAATGACTTCTCTGACTTTTCTCCAATAAACCTACTTACCAGAAGTTCTTGTAACCTTGAATACCTGTTCATCTATTTCCAGCCCAGCTTGCCAGAAGAAGCCTAACATTAGCCTGGAAACATGGTGACTGAGAGGAGAGATGATTGAGGTGTGTAAAATCATGCATGGCATGGAGAAAGTGGACAGGGAGCTTTTCCTCCTCATCCCAAAACACTAGGACCAGGGGTCATCCAATGGAGATGACTAGAAAGAGATTTAGAACAGACAAAAGAAAGTCATTCTTCACACAGTGCATGACCACAAGAGGTGACCATGGTCACTAACTCGGATGGCTTAAAAGGCAGACAAGACAAATCCATGGATGTCTGTTCTATCAAGGTTATTAGTCTTGAAGACTCAGGGTTTCCTCTAAGTCAGGGCCAAACACAAGTTCCAAGGGTACAACGGTAGGAGAGTGGTATGCCTCAATCTCCCGCTTGGGATCGCCCCAGAGGTGTTTGATGGCAACTTTGAGAAAACAAATGCTAGATTAAGATGAGCTCTGGCCTGATTCAGCAGGGCTGTTCTTCTTTTCTTACATCTATCTGGGGCAAGTAAAGGTTGCCTTCAGCAGCACTGACTCCCCACTAAACCATAATTCATTGTGCTTTCACCTTATGATGGTCTTTTCCTGTCTCTGCTGCCTAAAAGCAAAGAACTCTGAAATTGGTAGCTCTACATGCCAAACAACAAAGAGTCGCTTTCTTTACCTCTTGTTTAGCTGCACAAAAAAAAAACAGTTCTAAAGAAAGCTCTAGCTAATAATTGCTATTCAGAACTTTCTGCTTCTGATTGTCTTTGGTAATAGATCACAAGATCCCATCAAGAGGTACAGAGAAACTTGTACCAGGTAGTAAGATCTGATAATGTCAACCTCATTAAAGCAGCAAACTCAGGAAACAAGAACAACTTGGATTTTTGGAAAGTTCTTACTGCTAGTAAGGTATTATAACAGAATCTTGAGAGTCTATCAAAGCCATTCTCTAGCTCAGCTTATATCTAACCCAATGTTTCTCAACCTTGGTAATTCTCAAATTGTGATCCTTTATTCAGTATGATTATGATTCATGATTTAATTTCTAGAAATTAAATCATTAATTTATTAATCATAATTATTTAATTATTAATTTAATTAAATAATTAAATAAAAATAAAATAATTAAAATAATTAAAATAAAAATAAAATAATTAATAATTAATAATTAATTTAATTTTTTAATTTTTTAATTATTTATTAAATCATAATCATAATTTATGATTGTGATTTAATTTATAGAAATTAAATAAATAAATAAATTCTGGAATTCTGCAGTTGGAAGTCCACACATCTTAAAGTTGCCAAGGTTGAGAAACACTGATCTAACCTAAGCAAGACAGAGTTTCTCATGCTTTCCTCCCTCTTCTGGGTTGAGGTGTCTCTTTTGTAGTGGTTCTGTTTCCTCTCCCACGTTTCAAGGGCCTGCTAGACATTCCATCACACAAACATATCCTCAATTAGGGTCCACAATTTATCCTTTCCATTTTTTTCCACCCACAGTTCTAATAAAATATATCCTACTGTCCCCCAAAATGTCTGAGCACTGTCTACAATACCAAAAAGCACACTCATCAGCTAATTGCGTTGTCATGTATATCCTATTTACAAAGTGTAATTGTAAATGCCACATAACATACTGGGGTTTGGGAACTAAGAGGGAATCAGAAGAGGAACTTCCTGCAGGGAGAAAGGAATAGCTTACAAGCTTCCACTACTGTCACTTTTAGAGAATATTTTCTGTGATGGAAGCTACTAAGCCTATATCAGCTGGAGGCAGAAATAAACAGCAAAAGCAAAAAGGTGCAGCTGTAAAGCTGTGTTAGCCTAACAGTAGCTTATAAGCACAATACAACTGCATTCTCTGTGATAGCTAGAAGGACCAGGTCCATTACACAGTGATGCTGCTGGTGTCCTGTCTCGGTGCCTGGAGGCTGTGGGGGTTTGGATGTGGAACAACAGGCTTCAGCTGAACCCTGGCAAGACGGAGTAGCTTTTCATTTTGGGGCCTTCTGTATTTGGGGATTTACCATCCTTGGTGCTGGATGGGGTTGCACTGCCCCAAGCAGACCCAGTGAGCAATCTGGGGGTCCTTCTGGACTTATGACGCCTGCTCGAAGAGCAGGTGACAGTCATAGCTAGGAGGGCCTTTGTACAGCTTCATGTTGTGCACCAGTTGTGCCCATTCCTGGACCAGGAAGCTCTACTCTCATGCCCTAGTCACCTCCTGAATGGATTATTGTAGTGTGCTCTTCATGGGGCTGCCCTTGAAGAGTATCTGGAGGCTTCAGCTGGTGCAAAATGCAGTGGTGCAGCAGTTAGGTGTACCCCAAGAACTGCACATGTTATACCTCTGCTCCGTGAGGTGCACTGGTTGTCAGTTTGCTTCCAGGTCCAATTCAAGGTGCTGGTGATGATGACCTTCAAAGCCTTACATGCCATTTGTTGTTCAGTCGTTTAGTCGTGTCCGACTCTTCGTGACCTCATGGACCATAGCACGCCAGGCCTTCCTGTCCTCCACTGTCTCCCGGAGTTTACTCAAATTTACATGCCATACGGCCAGGTTATTTGAGGAACTGCTTCTTCCCAATTACATCTACCTGTCCCATCAGGTCCGGCAGGAGGGGCATGTTGTGGGTTCGGTCGGCCAAGCTGCTTCATTTTCTGCTGAGGCACCCGCCCTTTGGAACATAATTCTCCTTGCAGTGAGATTGGCCTCAACCTTGTTGGCCTTCCAGAAGGCCCTCAAAACCTGGTTTTGCCATCAGGCCTGGGGATCCCATGGAACCGTGGAGCCTGTTAAATGGTTGGTGCAAGTGTAAACTGCACTCTTTCTGTCTTTTTGTTATTATAGTTTTTAACTGTTTTAATTGGTTTTAATGGCTGCATTATGTGGATTGTTCATTTTTATTTTAATTGTGTACACCACCCAGGGTCACATGCAAGTGAGATGGGCGGCTATATAAATGATTTAAAAAATTATAAACAAATAAATAAATAAAATAATCTGCCCCTCCCACTGAGAAACAACCCACTCTGTTTGTTAGGGCAAGAAAAAGAGGTGTTAAGGTTCAAACCTTGCGACTGTTATATATAAATATATGGCTTGCTTACAGCTGGCAGTTGCTGGTTTCCTGCTCTAGTACCATTTTTCTAACATCTGTAATAATCAACTAGCTTATCAAAAGCTCTATGCTTGAATCTCTGCTTGCTAGCCTTCAAATCTGAGTAACAGACAGAGTGAAGCCCGACACTCTCCCACCAAATTTATACGGGCAGATAGCCAAGCTGAAGAATAATGCTATAATGCAGAAGGATCACCTGTCTTAGTCTTACAAAAATACTCATGACGCCCTGAAATGGAGAACATACCCATATTGAAAGGCAGATGAGTGCAGCATTTTTATTTATTTTATTTTTTAAGGTAAATTTCACAACTTCTTCTGGCATGGTACCCTGTAGAATGAGACAGCTGGAGTGCAGGATCCCACCCAAGTTTGCTGGCATTCAATCCGGTGCGTATGTGTGTTTAATGCGATACTTTTGCTGCCATAATTATCTTATCAGTGACTCACAGCACTGACAAGCTTCATGGTTCCTTAAAGAGAGCAGAAGCCACTGGCTGCTTTCCATCACCATCCAAAAAATAGGAAATAAAATCCAACAATGAACTGCCACAAAGATCAAACCAAATTAAGAGCTACAAAGAGAACATTCAAATGCTCAGTGCCACAAGATGACAGGACAATTGAGGGATGAGGGTGATAAAAGAGGAGGTTTATAGTCACTCACCTTGAGTTTTCAACAGGGTCGCGAGTGATTTATTAATTTTACAAAGGAGATCAACTTAGCATTTAGATTCTTAGAGTGGGAATAAAAAGCATTTTAAAAGCTTTTTTTTTAACATCCATTCAATCGTGTCCAATTCTCGGAGACTGCCTGGACAAGTCCCTGCAGTTATCTTGGCAAGATTTTTCAGAAGTGGTTTCCCATTGCCTCCTGAGAGAAAGTGACTGGCCCAAGGTCACCCAGCTGGCTCTGTGCCTAAGGTGGGACTAGAACTCACAGTCTCCGGTTTCTAGCCTAGTGCCTTAGCCACTACACCAAACTAGCTCTCTTTAAAAGCTTACTGGGAAGTAAAAAGGTAGTAGAAGAGAAGCATTTGTTCCACTGACATTAATTTTACATTATTTAGCAATAGGTACCAGGTGCATCCGGAACAGGCCTATTCCAGATGTGAGCACTGGAGGCAAGAAGACAGGCATGGGAAGGGTGCTATGATGAAGACGAAAACAACCATTCTAGTCCTCTTCAGGCATTACTTCCATATGTGGAGGGTGAACTGCAATCCCACCTCTACCACTACATCCCAGCATTCCTGCCATGGGGGGAAGAACGTCTGACTATGGTATTAACCTTCCCACTACCGTCGGGCAACTGGAATGTAAAGAAGAACATACAGCATGACATTTTCAAAAGTAAAATTCAGTATTGAAAGCTACAAAGCAAAGAAAATAGAGCACAAAAGGCAGCAAAGTAAGAAGGGTTTTTTTGGCAAAAAGCTGTTACCTGCATATATTGTTGCTGCTGTTGTTTTCCAAAAACACTAGGTTTTCCAAAAACCAACAGACTCAAAGAACTGAAATAGTCTTAAAAGTCATATAAAAAAAATCCACCATTACAGAATGCGTTAAGCAGCCATCCAACAAGCTCCACTTAAAACCCTCTGACAAACAGCAGACCTTGTCCTTCTAAGAAACCAAGACCTATTCTCAGATTGCTCCATCTGAATATCTTTCTAAAGGCTCACTGAAATATCTTTTCTTATCATCTGTCTCAAAGAAAGACAAGTTTAAGCACCTGCAGTCCAAAGTACAGGTGGAACTGCGAGAAATGCAGGACGAGTGGTGGCAGAGAAAGGCTGAGCAGGTAGAACGCTATGCAGACATGCCTACCACCAGAGAGTTCTTCAGTGCCATAAAGTCAGTTTATGGTCCTTCTAAACCAGGATGCTCCCCCTTGCTGCCATCTGACGGGTCGAGCCTGATCAAAGATCAAGAAGGACTGAAAAACCGCTGGGCTGAACACTCTTCCAACCTACTCAATAGGCCGTCCACAGTTGATCGTGATGTCTTACAGCAGATTCCTCGGCTGCCAGTCTTGGATGCCCTGGACCTGCTTCCGTCTATTGATGAGATCAAGAAAGTGATCTCACAGATGAACTCAAATAAAGCAACTGGGCAGAATGGCATTCCTGCTGAGATCTACAAAGGCGTTCCAAGACATCTTGGAGGACATTTGTCCACAGAGGAGATGCCTGACGACTTCCGCGATGCCCTCATTGTGGCTCTCTATAAAAACAAAGGAAGCAAATCAGACTGCAGGAACTACAGAGATATATCTGTAGAAAGAGCCAGTTTGGTCTAGTGGTTAAGGCAACTGGCTAGAAACCAGGAGACTGAGAGTTCTAGTCCCGCCTTAGGCATGAAAGCCGGCTGGGTGACCTTGGGCCAGTCACTCTCTCTCAGCCCAACTCACCTCACAGCATTGCTGTTTTGGGGAAAATAGGAGGAGGAAGGAGTGTTAGGTATGGTCGCCGCCTTGAGTTATTTATAAAAAATAATAAAATAATAAAATAAAATAAAATAAAATAAAATAAAATAAAATAAAATAAAATAAAATAAAATAAAATAATAAAATAAAATAATAAAATAAAATAAAATAAAATAAAATAAAATAAAATAAAATAAAATAAAATAAAATAAAATAAAATAAAATAAAATAAAATAATAAAATAAAATAAAATAATAATCTCACTGCTGTCCATCGCAGGCAAGTTCTTTGCCCGCATTCTCCTGAACAGACTTGTCACTGTCTCAGAAAGGAAACTCCCAGAGGTGCAGTGTGGCTTTCGGCCAGAATGGAGTACAATAGACATGATATCTGCCATGAGGCAAGTCCAGGAGAAGTGCATTGAGCAGAACAAGCCTCTTTACTCTGTGTTCATTGACCGGACAAAGGCATTTGACACTGTAAACAGGGAGGCTCTCTGGATCATCCTGAGACATAATGGATGCCCAAGGAATTTCGTGAAGTTCACTCAGCTACTCCATGACGGAATGACAGGACAGGTTCTTTACAATGGTGATACATTAGCTGCATTTCCCATTTCCAATGGGGTAAAACAGTTGTGTGCTAGCCCCAGTCCTGTTCAATCTGTTCTCCGCTTGCATGTTGTCACGCGCTGTCCAGGGTCTGAAGGAGGGAGTGTACATCAGGTACCGATTGGACGGCTCTCTCTTTGACCTTCTCCTCTTGAACACACGGACAAAGTGCCTCCATACAGTCATTCAAGAAACCTCTTTGCTGAGGACTATGTGCTCCTAGCACACAAAGACAGTGATCTACAGTTGATGCTGAATAAATTCTCAGACACTGTAATGCTCTTTGTCCTATCAGCCTGAACAAGACTGAAGTACTTTACCAGCCCATGCCAAATACCAACCCCACAGAACCAAAAATCACTGTTGATGACACCCGGCTGACAAATGTAAACAGCTTCAAATACTTGGGAAGCATCATCTCAAGTGATGTGGGTTTGTACAAAGAAATTGACTCCAGGATCATCAAGGCCAGCCAGGCTCTGGGCAGCTGCATACTAGAGTGCTCAATCAACACAACACCCATATCTCCACAAAGCTGAAAGTCTACAGAGCTGTGATTATCCCTTCTCTCCTATATGGATGTGAGTCCTGGACTCTGTACTGAAGGCACATCAAACAATTGGAGAAATTTCACATGCACACTCTCTGCTCCATCCTCGGCATTCATTGGCAAGACCATGTCTTCAACCTGGAGGTCTTGGATCCACCAGCATTGGTGTAAAAAAGGTATTTTTTTTCCTGGCATAACCAGGAACTGTATTAGCCTCAGTATGGGGTTGTACCTGGCTGACTTTGTCTGGTCCTGAATGCTAAAAAGGGTCAGGCTTGGTTAGAAGTGAATTCCACAGCTGCATGAAAGACTCAGAAGTCAAAAAAAAAAATTCTGGAAGAAGTTAATAGCACACCATATTGCTGCCAAGAGACCTGAATGTTCATTCTCCACTTTGTGCACTTCATTGGATTATTGCAATGCTCTCTATATGGGGCTGCCCTTGAAGACCACCCGGAAGCTACAGCTGGTTCAAAATACAGTGGCGCAAGTAGTAACGGGCACCTTTCAGTTTGGCCATGTGTCACCGCTGCTAGGCCAGCTGCACTGGCTGCCAGTCAGCTTCCAAGTGCAATTCAAGGTGCTGGGTATCACCTATTAAGCCGTGTATGGCCCAGGGCCTGGATACCTGAGAGACCACTTATCTCCAACTGTTTCTGCCCACCCAGTACACTCCGGCAGAGTGGGTGCATTCCAGGTCTCCTCCATTAAACATTGCCATCTTATGGGACAGAGGAAGCCTGCCTTCTCTGTTGCGGCCCCCACCTTCTAGAACAGCCTCTCCCCAGAGATAAGAACGGTGCCCTCTCTTCTTTTCCAGAAAGCTCTGAAAACCTGGCTTTGGTCCCAGATCTGTGGTTGATGTATTTACTGTTTGTCTAGGGCTCTTGTCCTGTTTTGTTTGATTTGTGTTGTTTGTAAGCCTGTTCTAGTCTGGGCTGTTTGTTTGGTTTAATGTTTCTTTTGTTTTTATGGGTTTTTTCTAGTTTTTCTAGCTACCCAGAGTCCTTTAGAGTTGGGCGGCTTATAAATTCAAATAAAAATAAAAATAAAATAAAAGACTGAAGTACTCACCAAGCATCAAATTTGATTTGAGGGCAGCATTACCTTTTTAGTTGCCCCATCACTCTGCTGAGTCACATTTAGTCTACTAAATCCCATACATATCTTTTGAATGTACTACTCATCAAACCATGTTCGTGACTCTACTTAATACAAGCCATTTGAAAATGGTTGCAGTGAAGAAAAAAAAAATTTAGATTACATAAAGAGGTGACTTCTGACTTTTAACAGCAAGAATATACAACAATTTCCATAATCAATCCCTTACTCTATATCAAACCAAAATCACATTATTTCTATAAATCATTCCATTAGCACATTATAAAAATCACTAAGTACAATTGCTCCCTCCCCTTATATTAAAAGAAAGGAAAATATATAAACCTCCTAATCAACTTCCCCCCCACCAGACAACATTTATTTAATTATTTCCTTCCTACCACTATTCTATACATTTCTGTCCACTATAATAAAAATCAAACTTAAAAGCATATAAATTGTCTGCTCTTATAATTAATGATACTGCAATTACAACAATCTTAATCATATTAAACCTAAAACCAAGCATTTATTATACCTTATTAATCTTAATCCAAATAATTAAAGATGAAGTCAAACAAACCCTAAAAGCAATCCAGATGAACCTTTTTAAACCCTTACCCCACTTCAAAATAAACCAAAGCATTTACATATCTCCACAGTACACACAAAGCATTTTTCATAAAAAATCAGACTGCCCAACTGCACCCCTTAAAGACTCCAACTTCTCAGCAAAAAACCACCCATAGGTAACGACCCCTTCCTTCCCATAACATTCCATCAGAAAGACAATTTCACTTAAGGTTTGCAATTCGACCTGTCCCTTTAATTTCTTCAACTTGACAATCCAGTCGTCGTCTGGCATTTCAACAGAAGCCTCAATCTCGCTGTCAGTAGAAACATTTCTATCGTTGTCAGGTTCTTCAATTTCTTCTATGACATCCCTAGCCAGATGACACATTTTAGAGCTGATATTTTCTACAATGTCCCGAATATCTTGCATAATAACTTGACAAGAGTCAAAAAGAATCTGTTTAAGGCAGAGCTTTCCAAACTGTGTGTCATGACAAAAAAGCCCTGTATGGCCTGCTGTGTCGCCACACAACCCGGAAGCGCTGATCATCATCAGCGCTTCCGCGTTTTCCCGCGGCGACACACCAACGGCGGTGCGCAAAAACCCGAAAGCGGCAGCAGTGCTTCCGGGTTTTTGCGTGCTGCCGCAACGGCGGCACTTCTGGGTTTTCCCGCGGCGACACACCAATGGCGGTTGGTGTGTCGCCGCGGGAAAACTTTGGAAAGCCCTGGTTTAAGGTCTCAATGGAAATATGAGAAAGTCTGCTTGAAATCTTCCATGTCTCACACAGTAGATTATGGCGCCCCCTAGGTACTTAACTAGCGAAAGTAGAAGATAATAGAAAAATTCCGAGACCTGTTTACACAAGTGAAAGTATGCTAACAAGCAGCTCCCCAGGGAAAGTGGCAGCAGAAAGCTGAAGATTCAAAACAACAGATTCAACGTGTAGGAAATTCAACGTGTAGGGACCAGGTTATCCGAGGGACCGCCTCATCCCCATTACATCTTCCCGTCCCACCCGATCTTGCAGAGAGGGCATGCTGCGGACCCCTTCTATGAAAGAGTTCCACCTAACGGGGTCACGGAGGCGAGCCTTCTCGGCAGCAGCATCTGCCCTATGGAACATCCTCCCACCAGAGATAAGGCAGGCCCCCTCGCTCCTGGATTTTAGAAAAAAATTAAAAACCTGGCTCTGTGATCTCGCCTGGGGCAAAAAGGAAAGAAGTCAAGCCTGGGGATGGCTGATCCCTTAGAGCCACCTTAGATATTTAAAATATTTTAATCATAGTCAACGTCACTTTAGAACTATCTGCCTCTTGGATTTTATTGTATTTTTATTGTAATTTATTGTATTTCTATTTTTATCACAGTTTTTATTGTATTTTGTTGATATTGTGTTGTAAACCGCCCAGAGTCCCTCCTTGAGGGGGAGATGGGCGGTTATAGAAATTCAACAAATAAATAAATAAATAAATTATTAAGATCTTCAAATTCAGTACAAAAATAAAATCAAATTGAATTATCCATTCAGTCGTATCCGACCCTTGGCGATTCCATAAGCCAGCTCTCTCCATGATTTCCGATCTTGACAAAAATAAAAACAGGGAGACAATTATTTAGTCTCAATCCTCCTTAGTATTTGGATGGGAAACAAGCCAGAACTTTAAAAGATTTTTAAAAATTAATCCCAAAAATAACGATAAGCACCAAGAGAGATCACTTCTCCTTGCTGTAAAAAGCCTGTCTTAGGGTACATAAACTTAAAAAATATAAATTGGGTGATTTAGAAATAGGGTGGCTGGTCTTAAGGCTACAGCGCAGCTTGGAAATGGTGACGTCCCAGCCTCCCGGCCTCTCTTACCAGATTAACGCGAACGCTGTTTGTGATCCTCTGGCTACAAGACGCTGTTCTGGAGGACAGATGGGATGATTCTGAGTATTTTCTTTGTCCAGAAAAACACTCCAGGGCACCAGGAAAAACTACCGTGTTATCAGTTCTGCCCGCGGAGCCCGCAAGCACAGCTGTTCAGTCCGCCATACCCCAACAGAAGTTTTTTCTTCTTGTGTTTTCACACCTTTTTAGTTTTTTTTCTTTTTGTAGTTTTTTTTTTAGTTTTTATCTTTGCTTTAAATCTAATAAAAATTCTTATGAAAACGGTTGCAGTGCACTCTATGTTAAATTTATCTTCTGAGGCAACACACAAGTTCTGTCTCCCAGTCTGTCTCTATTACTGTATTCTCAGCCAATCTAAAAGGATTATCCCATTTTCAAGATAAACTCTTTGTGGGGTAGAGAAAAGCCTAGTATTTTGTATTTCAGACAAATACAGGACTCACCCATTCTTGGCATGAAATGATGTAATTAATCAAAAGTCAATCTTCTTTTATGTTCACTGCACAGTAACTTAATAGGACTTGTTTGTCTCTGAATATAATGGTTTGTTAGCTTTTCAAAGACTTCAGAATTGTCTAATTTCTCTTGCTTCTAGTCTTGTTCAGGCATTTGGTTGGATGTGTGGAAAGTTCAGAGTTCAGGGTAGAAAATGAGGCTGTGGACACAGACCTGCCCCTGCCTCTGTCCAGTCTCTATGTATTTAGGCAAGACGACTGAAGCGAAGTGGTACTCACACTGGCTGTTTTGGATTCTGGATCATGGAGAAAGCAGTGTTCACACTCAAGCCAATGCAAGTCCATCTCATCTTTGGACCTCCCACTTAAAAGCATGGTGTTTGGAGAGAATACACCTGTTTATTCTCCACTTTGTGCACTTCATGTGTCCAGGTAAACATCTGAATGGGGCTTCTGTGAGCAACTTTTCATTCAACAACCTGCTGTTAAATTCTTGGTAAAAAGGGGAAAGAATCTACAGGATATAGTAGATATTCCCCTGCCCTTCAGCTTGCTATTTCCAGTTCAGTGTAGAGAGTAAGGAAGTGGACTTTGATGGAGATATGCAAGCTTCATTCCCAAAGCGACAAGGGGTGAAAAACGTTTTAAGTCCACAACAGACAGATATCTGGAAGAGGCTCAGAAAGACACCTCCCTAATTCACAGGAGTATAAGAAGGGGGAGGAGTTGCAGCACAATCAGACTTGCAAGATTCTGTTGTTATAGCTGATCTCAATAAATGTAGTTTTAGCCTTTCTGTGGAGATAATTTCCTGGTCTGGACTACCTAGAGCAGGGCTTTCCAAATTTTTTCCCGTGGCGACACACCAACCGGCGTTGGTGTGTCGCCGCGGGAAAACCCGGAAGCGCTGCTGCTGCTTTCGGGTTTTGCGCGCTGCAGTTGGTGTGTCGCCGCGGGAAAACCCGGAAGCGCTGATTATGATCAGCGCTTCCGGGTTGTGTGGCGACACACCAGACTGTGCGTGGCGACACACTTTTGTGTCGCAACACAGAGTTTGGAAAGCTCTGACCTAGAGGGTTGACATTCAGCCAGCCGTTGCCCGACCATCCACTTAACTCTGAAAATTTCATAGCTATTTGACATTTGCTTAATGTCAAATAGCTATGATATAGCTATGATATAGCTATTTCCCTGGCAAGAACAATAGGTTAACTTATAATTTACCACAAAGTCAGTCATGGCATGATGACACATGGACTCCACTTTGCTATGTTTCATTACTAATGAAGCTGGTTGGCTAAAAACACAAACTTAATATGCTTTTCTGTGAATGATAATGATCTATTCATCCAAGAGACTTTTAACTCATCCTTGCTGATGGTGAGACAACCTGTCTTTGCTTATCTGATTCTTTCTCTTAGAAATGCTAGGAACATTTGAACAGCATTGTGATACATGAGGAATGTTCTCTTTTTTTTCCTGAATAGGACACAGAGTTCTCCAAGTAATGCTAGAAAGTGTGGCATTTGGTATGCTATCATCCAAGTTGTTCTTCAAAAACAATGATGTCAGATTATGGATCAAATTCCTTGCATCTAAGCCAGTCAATTGCTGGTAGAAAGAAATAAGCACATTCTTAGTTTAATTATATTTGTCATTCCTGCAAGAGGGAGAAGAACTGGCATGTTCAAAGCAGCTATCCTAAATCAATTGGCATCATAACTAAAAAGACACAGCAATAAACTTGCCACCTGCATGGATTCAGATACATTTAAGCAACACAAGCAAAGCAAATTGCAAAAGTGATTTCCCCCCCACCTCACTTTAAAAAGTTAGCTTTTGGGCACCATCCTTTTAGATAGTTTTAAAAAAATCATTAACATTTTCCATTAGAGCCTTAAAATGATAGCTACTACATCGCCAAATGCATTCTTTGTATCCAGGCCAAAACTGCTACCTGGGAATTAAAGCAGGCAGGTGATATTTTTTATTAGAGCCATCTTTGGCAATGAACTGGAATAAAAGTTTTTGAGCTCTGGAAAGCTCATTGGATGGGGGGGGGGGGGAGGGGGGATGAATTTAATTAACAGCAGATCCAGCCTTCTGCAGTTCACTGCATCTTCTGATTCTATATTTCCCTTTGGCATGAAAAGGAAACCCCTTAATGCTGAAAAATCTTGCATTCTGTGTGAGGAAGAAAAAGATAACCCATGATGTGCAGGTCAAGGGTACCTAGCTTCCAATGTGTTTAGCCAGAAGAAATGTCCATCTTCCACCAATTTCAAAGGAATTAGACAAGCTGCTTGGCTCTCTTAACTGCCCCACCCTGGCCCCCGCTTGGCTTGGAAACAGAAAAGCTGTTCTCTTCACATTGCTTCTGTATGCAAGAGGAGACCTGATTTTGCCTTCCAGGAGCAGTGTTTGGTACTACAGAATATGCTGTTCTGAACGGTACCCTGACTCTGGGGTACTTCGCTTCTGCTGGAAGACACAAGCTTGAAAAAGAAAGACTCGCGTGGGCAGAAATAAATTCTGTTCTTTGTAGAATCCAAATCATCTCCTACTATAACTTCTGTGCAGCTGATATCTCCATGCTTCCATCTAAGTGTGCAGAATGTGAAGAAAAAATTGGCTGCTGCAGTTTTCCCTAAGCCATTGCTACTTCCTGAGCTTTCTCTCTGCTGGTTGATTGATTAACATGCTTTAAGACTACTTTTCCACAAATCTCAAAAGCAGTTTAAACATAAAATATGTCATTTTTGAACTTTCTAAAAATAAGACATTCTGGAGAGGTGACTGTTCCAACTAATGCACCACGTACAGTGCAAAGTTTATTTATTTTTGCATTTCCATTTCACCTTCTCTCTGAAAGCTCAAGGCTATTTACCTGGGTGTCTCCTTTCAAGTTACATCCAAAACACCCCTATGAAACAGGTTGGGTTGAGAAATATGATTAGCATAAGGTCGCTAAATGAGCTCCATTGTTAAGTGGGGACTTGAACCTGAGTCTCCCTGATCTAAGTCCAACACTTTAATATACACAATCACACACAACATGCATGTACATAGTCATACACACATTCACACTCTCCAGTGGGCTCCTTCTGAACCCACTCCCCTTTCTTGCCTGCAGTTGGCTTAGGAATAATATATTATGGATCCTGTGTGGGAGGCATGAAAGGAAGAAGAGTACTGGGTCCAAGGGTAGAACTGGCGGGGGGTGCTGGGAAGAGTGGAGGGCTGCATCTCTGTGGGAGGTTCTGGGTTCTGGCCTGTGAAGCAAGGAAGGGAGGAGGAGAACTGAATCTTTGGATAGGGAAAGCTGGATCCTAGATTGACAGGCAGCAAGAGCAGATGAAGGCTGATCCCAGCTGGGGGGATGGGACTGGCAATGGGAGAGTGGGTGGGCAGCAAACTGGACAGAGGTGGGGAAGACCATGATGACTGGGGATAGGCAAGGACCTAAAAGGTTTGGGGGTGGGGGTGGAGGAAGAAGAAGGGTTGGCATGGAAGGAGGCAGGAAAAATCAGAGACCAGAAGCTGGAAGGCTTAAATCTCTTCTGCTATGAACCTAGACAGTTTCAACTCTCAGAAGTTTGGTTACCTGGTATGTGGGAAAGGGCATTCTCCTATGTGGGTCCCAGCTGAAGAACACTGTCCCTATGCAGGGGCACTTGTCCCTATTCTCCCAGCATTGACAAAAATAGCAAAAGTGCACTTCTTTCACAAGTTCTTAAGCTACGTTCTTAAGTTAATCAGGTTTTAATTATTTAGATTTGAATTTTATTTCTTTTACTTTAACTGTACTGGGTTTATATTCTGTTCCATTATTGTAAGCCACCTCGAGTGCTTATATAAGCAGAAAACAGGGTAATAACAATAACAACAACAATGAAACAAAAATTCAGGACATGATATTTATATAAATATCAAGGGAAACTCAAGGCAGGCAGGTTTTGTTTTTGTTCTTTACAAAAAACAGGGAATATATAACAGATCAGGAACTGACTCACAGATTAGGTAACAGGTTTGTTAATCAGGCTCCCTGTGAAATATATCAGAGAGCGCAGATTTCATGTAGCACAAGGTAGGGTGATACAAAGGTTCCTACAAACGGGGCAAAAAGCCCTCCCCAAGCCCTGTGTTACAACTTCCAAAATGACTTTTGGGGGGGGGGTGCTTCTTACTGAGCAACTGAGCCAGATTGTCAGTGTTCTGTAATGCAGCGTCTAGTAATCAGACATTCTTCCTAAGCAGTCCCAAAATACCTCATGCAGAGGGGAGGTGCCCAGTAAACGGCAAAACCCCAAAAAAAACTACCAACATTTACAATGGTACTTGTCTAAACACTATCCTGAGTGTAGGTAGAAGTTTAAGTGGCCCAAAGGGATGTAAATGTCTGCCGCTGCTGCTGCTGCTGAAATGCAGCCACTACCAGTATTTGTGATCCTCAAGACCCAGGGTGCATCCTTTTTTTTTTACTGTCAAACTTCGGCAAAATTTCATCCAAACATGGCGTGCTTCTAGAGATGACTCAGGAATTCATGTGTACCATGCTATGTTCTTAGATCCTCTTCCTTTCATGACCCCATCCAGAATCAAAGGTGGACTATCACTGCCTCCACCAGGTTCCAATCCCCGAGTCCCTTCATCTTGCCTGGGTAAAGCCTGAGTATGTTCCTCCCCATCCAGACCCTCACAGTGTCCATGTACCAGGACAGCATCTAGAAGCATCTCTCTTGTTCAGCCCAGGATCTCGATATACAGTTGGAAATTATCACCATACTGATGACACCTGAACCCATGCCACTGGGTGAACTCCCTCAGTGACTTCATGTACTGTAGATGCTAAACAAGAGGGGTGAGTTCTTTGGCACCCTACAACAGAGAGACCTAGAGATCATCCTCCCACCACCACCACCTTCCTGCCTGGACATGACCTGGAGGAAGAGAACCACCGTTCTGCTTTGTTTTTCTCTTTTGAAGGTGCTACTGAAACTAAATTCAATTGTATTATTTCCAATTAAACTATTGTTTGCTATGAATAGCAGCAGCTTAATGGCTGAAATTGGTGGAAGTTAGAACTTTCACCTACCCTGCTTTTTTATATATAAACATTTGTTTTAATCTATTTAAAATTTTATATTGGTTTAGATTGTTGCTACAGTCAAAGGACCAACATACAATAAATATACAGAATAAACTAATATATAGTCTGGAAAGCAGACATGAAGATGTGCCTGCACCTTAAAACTTGCTAACTAGCAGGCAGTGTAGAAGCAAGTAATGGCAGAAACTTTATTAGAAATGCCCACACATTGGTCTGAATAGGAAATAAGATGCTCAATGTCCCATAAAAACAGACGGACTGGACGTATCTGGTTCCCCCACCTCATAAGTCCCCCATAAACATCTTATATTGTTCTATCTTTATGCTCACCCACCATTAGTACTGTGGGAAGAGCGTTAAATCAAGCTAGCATAAAAGCCTTACGATATTTTAAGGCTACATACAAATGGTTGAAAACTGAATGCCTATCCCTTTGTCCCAAATAAATCAGAAAGCATTTTCAAAACCCAACACAATACAAATCCAAGAGAGAAACCAGAGAACTAGATTTTTCCTCCAGAATTCTCTTCTATGAAAACTTAAATTTCTCTAGAATTAAAAGGGCCAAATAGGTCAGTACAAGAACAAATTTTAGCCAAAGCCTAAAGAAGTAGATCTAGACTTCTAAAGAACTAGTCCTGTCTCCATGCATGTGTTTGATATTTGTTTCTTTGTTACACTGGCAAAATGAACCGAACCCAGCCATTTCTGTTGCAAGAGTGAGTTGAGTGTGAGCTTTATCAGCTCTGTATATCCTCTCATCTGATGCAGAATTCTGGAGAACTTCAAAGTCAATATCCAATGTTGTGGCCTTGACATGGCCTCATACAGGATTTTTAATTTTTTCATTAGACTGCACAACCATATTTGCAACTCATACGATTTGGAGAATATTGATTTCAGTATTAATTAGTAGGATCCTACGCTAATATTAAATGAGCCCTATTATGTTGAGAATACAGCCACTGCAACTACCATTATTGGTTATTAACCTTATTATTCAAAACTGTTACCATCTTTGTTTCTGCATACTATGTGTGTGACCCATGGAACCAAAATGTGATGCCTCCAGGCATCAATGTGTCTGCTAACACCCCCTTGATTTTTTAAAAAGATTCCTTAATTCTAAAAAACTAATTGTGTGCTAGCATGCTACAAAGTAAAGCACTAGCCTCAGATGCAGTCTTCATTTCCAAAAATATTTCTGGATTCTGCATACATGCCAGAGGAATTCTAAGAAAATTAAAAGTAGTCTAGGAAGCAAAAAGGTAATATTTTAAGCAACAATGTAGACAGTATCATTACATATTACTGCTGTCTTAAGAAACTGATTGTAATGGAATGCAGAATTCCATTACAAGGAAGAGGGGCCGACCAAGGGCAAGATGGATGGATGATATTCTGGAGGTGACGGACTCGACCGTGGGGGAGCTGGGGATGGCGATGGCCGACAGGAAGCTCTGGCGTGGGCTGGTCCATGAAGTCACGAAGAGTCGGAAGTGACTGAACGAATAAACAACAAACAACCAAGTTATCCAATGAGCTTCTATGGCTGAGAACAGATTTAAATCTGGGTCTATCTGGTTCTAGTCTAAGACTTGACTATTTATATTGCATTGGTCCTAGATCTTCATTAATCATGCTTATGTCAAGAGTTTAAGTCTCATTTTACAAAAGATAGCTATGAAAAGCATTTTCTGCAAAGACAATATACAGCATTATATAATTTTGAAAGAATGTTTTAAGAGAAACGAGCGGGTTATAAAGTAGTACAGCAACATATGCAAGTTAGCAACATGGGACACATTACTGCCCTTAGGGCCAGACACAAACCAAATGAAAGCAGAAATGCTTCGTCTGTGGAAGGACACAGATGGCTGTACTGCAGACTGGGACCAGACAGTGAAAATCAGATTTAGCTATACTCCAAAATCCATGCTATTATAATTTAGCTTCTAGACTAATAACTTGCTTACACTAGTAAAGAAGGCAAAAAGGCCTATGCTGGATCAACCTAGCGCAGTGCCATCTAGTAACCCACAGTGGCCAAACAAATGCATACATGAACCCTAAAATGTTTGATGTTCTACCTGGATTTCTAAGACATTTAGAGCAGGAATGGGGAGATTCATCCAGCCTGAGACTGGTCCATCCAGCCCACAGACTCCTGAAGTAGGCCTCACCCCTTAGCCAAAGCCCACCTGAATCATTGCTTTGCCTCATCCCCCTCTTCTGAAGAGAGAATAAAGGTGTAAAACCAAAACAGAAGACTGCTGCTCAAAAGTGAGGATCAGGAGGGTGACAGAGCAATTTCACAAGCAAGGTAGCTCAGATTTTGCCAGCTTTTCTTTGCCATGGACTTTTTTGGGGTTATGTATAACTGGAATGAGACTCTGGAATTCACCAAGCCTTTAGAACAGGAATGGGCAACTTCTGGTGGCCACGCTTAATATTGTGGAGGAACCAAAGACTGCAGTGAATGGAATAGTGTCAGACACATAGGTGGAATTGCAGTTTTCAATTTTTTGCCTACGTTAATGCAGCGTTTAAAGGTGTTTTTTTTTTTTAAGGATAATGCTACTGTATTCATATTTCTTGCCTCAAAATAGCAAGAAACTGTATTACCAAGCTTTGGCGCTTATGGCTTCAGGAGGTTCCTGAGCTGCAAAATTGGGTTTAGAAGTACATGCTCATTGTTAGAAGGACTGTGCAGATAGTAGCTTTTACTCTTATAATTTCTAATTTCTTCTCTCTCGTCTCCTCTTTCCAATCCTGATTTTTTCTCTCTCTCAAAGGCACAACCCATCAGCAGAGAATAAACCTTTATGACAGTGCTTTCCAAAGTGCCGCCATTGGCGACACACCAATGGTGGCGGCGGCACGGGGGCCCGCAGGGGGGCAGGGGCATGCACGGCGGCAGCACAGGGGGTTGCGCGGTGGCGGCATGCGCGGCGGCGGCGGCCTCCGCTAAAACGCATGGCGCACCGCCGTGCACGCCCCCGCCGCCACTTCCAGGTTGTGTTGCGGCAGGAAAGCTATGCTTTATGATGTCTCCAGTCTCTCTCCTTCTGATAATGTCTTCTTACTTTTTCTAAGCTCTCCCGTGGCTGCTGCATCCCATTGTGCTTAGAACTAGCCTCCTTATAGCAATTCTAAGTCAAAAGAGCTAATGGGTTCCAATCTGATTCATAAACCTACTGCTTGACATCTCTGACTCCAAGCCAGTCTTTTTCAGCCATGAACGTAGCTCTCATTTTGCTAATTGTAACATCTACAATTGAGCTTGTATGGCTTATTCTTTTAACTTGCATTTTAATTTTAAACTCCAAAATATTACTGTGGGGTTTGGGGCGAAGGGGGGTTGCAAACTTCTCCAAAATAAAATAATTTGTACTCTGGTTCTTGTGGGCTTCTGTCTCCCCTGCTTCCCATGTATGTGAGCGCATTAAGAGACTGCTTCTTTGCTTTTGCCTTTAAGACATGTGTGCGTGTAACTGCTGGATAAAGACTCATCATTGCCAAATTCAAAATTTTCTTAAAATCTAGGTATCAGAATATGGTCTCAGTTCTAGTCCTCCTTCTAGAGCAGATGTAGCTACATTAGTCATAATTTGGTGAACACCGTAGTCACTCAGTCATCATTAAGTTATGGTGCCTGTTCTATGAAACAGCATATCAGACCTGGACAGCCCCAACCTTGTTAGCCTTCCAGAAAGTTCTGAAGACCTGGCCTTTTCCTCAGGCACTGGGGCCAGGCTGTTAGTAGAGTCCATCATGTATAGTTTGATTGGATTATCATTTTAAGGGCCTCAGCTTTGTTGCAATGTTGTTTTTATTATTTCTTGTTTTTAATGTTTTGTATTGTGAGCCGCCCAGAATCACAAACTAGAGATGGGCAGCTATAGAAATTCAATAAATAAATAAATAAACAAGTTACTTCTGGGTCTTTCCTCTCCTCCTTTGATTTTTCTTAAAAGATATTTACTTCTTTTGTAAATCTGGGGATTTCCCTAAGCCTGTTAGTATCTCTCTGGATACCATTTTGACTTCAAAAGCAACACTGATGCCTGATAATTGAAAATAGAGGATATGGTTTCAGAAATGACCTTTCAAATTTCAACTGTTAAATTCAGAGTTGATTTATATCTTAAGGTTGGCAGGATATATATTTTAGGTTCATGAAAAGTGTTACTCTCTGAATGCATAGTTCAGAATTCACTTTTGAGATGGTTTTGATTCAATTATTTTCATGCATTTCTCAGGAATGGAATCAACATTAACTGCTTCAATGGTTATCACAGTTGCCAAAACAAACAAACCAAGAACACATTTTTAAAAGAGCTGCCATATGACTGTTTGTCAAACCTGGCAGCATATAATTTCCAATTCTTGCATCTGAATAGCACTCTTTTGGTATATGAAAAAAAAGAAAAGCATTAAAATGGAAGCTCTTAAACTCGGTGGAAAACTCAGAAAGACCAACTAAAAAAATTCAGGTGATATGCAATCGTTTAACTGTTGAAATATGCTGAATTTCCTTTGAAATAATTAGTGTTCATAAAAAAGAATTAGCACTTCTATTAAATCATTTTTAAGTTCCTCCTCCCCACCTCACCCATGGTGAGCAAGGAATTACATCACCAGTCATCCGTTTTAAATATGTTTTCAGGAAGATGATGGCATAAAACTTAAATATATATGCAGCAATATATGCAGCACAAGAAATGATCTTATTTAAACAGATTTTGAGAAAAACAAGCATCATAAGGAAGCTTTTCACAGCACATAACTTGCCAGAACGCTGCAGTGGCTAAACTCTCAGGTTTATCAGGTTCATTGGATCATCTCTTGCTTCATCTCTTTAGTCCCAGAGAAGAAACTCTAGCAGCCCATGATGCTTGGTTTACTCCTGATTTGATTTGATTTGATTTGATTTGATTTGATTTGATTTGATTTGATTTGATTTGATTTGATTTGATTCCTAGCTGGCTTTCATGCCAAGAACTCATGATCTCTCAGCCTCTAGCTCAGCACCATAACCACTACACCAAACTAGCTCTCAATAAAACATGGTTACATTTACTGTAGTTTATCACAAGGTGTTACTCAAAATTACTTTCCTGCAAATATTTAAAAAATTGAACGAATACAGCAAATTAGTTTAACTTTTAAAATGTGTACATGGTACTGTACAACATGTTTACAAGGCAAGACAAAGAAACAACAATGTGGCCCCATGTACATGTTAGCGAGCTGGGAAATACAAGTAATTAACTGTTCTGGAATGGGAAGTGCTTTTTTGCGATCCTGTCCCCCCACTACTCTGATAAAAATCACATGGAGATATGTCACAGGTGAGAAGCACCACACAAATATTATCCCCTCTGCCTGCACAAGATAACACTGGTATGGGAAGGTGCCACGTCCATTTTGCCTCCTCATTCCTCTGAAGTAGCCTTTCCTACTACATGGGGGGGAGGCAAGTGGATGATAGCATCTAACACAGAGGTACAGAGATATGGAGATATTCCTACTTAAGAAGAAAATTCTCCCACAGTGCTGGATAGAGTTCCCAACATGGGATTTTCTGCCCTTAAGGTCCTTGTGGATCAATGCCCCACTTGGCTAATTGTACGTCCAATCAGCCATGGCAGCCATTTGGGGATGGAAAAGCCCCTCCCTCTGTGGAAACATCATGACATGCCCTCAAAATTCCCAGTGTGCTCACTGGACAAAAGACTGAGGACTCAATGGTGTGTCTTGATCCAAAGTCTTTCACTTCCGCAACATTTTCCAATCAGGAAGGAAGGAAGGAAGGAAGGAAGGAAGGAAGGAAGGAAGGAAGGAAGGAAGGAAGGAAGGAAGGAAGGAAGGAAGGAAGGAAGGAAGGAAGGAAGGAAGGATAAACAAACAAACAAACATTCATTCATTCATTCGGTTTGTATGGCCGCCCATCTCAGCAAGTGACTTATTAACTGAATCATCCCTGAACCATTATCAAGACTTTAAAAGAAGTTGTTTCCTGCAACACTCATCTAGTCAGATCTAGTTTTAAAGCTCCTACCTGCAAATATCCCTGCCATTTCAGTTAATGTTCTCTTGAAGCAAAGGTATAGAGTCCTGTCAAAAGGGCTACATGTTTGCAATACTTAAGCTAGGGTTCTTTCACACCATCACACAGAAGGACAAAAAAGATTAGCTGGGCATATCTTGAGCAAGGAATACACACTGATGGCCTTGGATTACAATTCACATTCTTGTCTTGCTCACCCATTAGCAGCCTGCAAAAGCTTGAAGGGGACTTGAAAAGATGCTTTGCTGAAGCATCTGCTACAAGAAGAAAGAAAAATGAAAGATGCCATCTAGTAACCAAATGTGATGGTGCCAAGAAACTTGCCCAGGAGAGAAATTTCTAGTCATTGCTCCTTTCTAAAGGCATCCCAGGATGTAATCACGTGTTCCACCAAAGAGCATCTACCATCTGTTCAGAAAAGCAAATTTATTTATTTATTTATTTATTTATTTGAATTTATATAACCGCCCATCTCCCCCAACGGGGAACTCTGGGCGGTTTACAATAAAATAGATTAAAACAGGATAAAACATCAATGTACAATGTATAAATTAATAAATAATTATAAATCCAGATGGAGATGGAATTAAACGAAGGACAATAAATTAAGGAATTAACCACCCCCATGAGGAACTATCCTTTCCTCCTTCCCATGTCAGGCGGCAGAACCAGGTCTTCAGCTCTTTCCTAAAGGTCGGGAGGGAGGAGATCTGCCTCAACTCTGGGGGCAAGATGTTCCACAGTGTGGAATAAACACAAGAGTGGCATAATGCAAGCAGGATTCACAAAACCACATACAATGTAGATATGCACCCTCTCTTGAAACTCCACATAAACATTTGAGAGGGTGACAGTGCTACAGATTTGTTTTCCCCTTGACACCTACAATCCCACACACAGACTCCTCACATCATATGGCCTCAACTATCTGGCCTTTAACTTATATGCAGAGTACATAATGAGAAATGCCGGGCTGGATGAATCACAAGCCGGAGTTAAGATTGCCGGGAGAAATATCAACAACCTCAGATATTCAGACGATTACCACCCTAATGGCAGAAAGTGAAGAGGAACTAAAGAGCCTCTTGATGAGGGTGAAAGAGGAGAGTGCAAAAGCTGGCTTGAAACTCAACATTAAAAAACCTCAGATCATGGCATCTGGTCCCATCACTTCCTGGCAAATAGAAGGGGAAGAAATGGAAGCAGTGACAGATTTTATTTTCTTGGGCTCCAAGATCACCGCAGACGGTGACTGCAGGCATGAAATTAAAAGACGCTTGCTCCTTGGGAGGAAAGCTATGGCAAACCTAGACAGCATATTAAAAAGCAGAGACATCACCTTGCCGACAAAGGTCCGTATAGTTAAAGCTATGGTTTTTCCAGTAGTAATGTATGGCTGTGAGAGTTGGACCATAAGGAAGGCTGAGCGCCGAAGAATTGATGCTTTCGAACTGTGGTGCTGGACAAGACTCTTGAGAGTCCCTTGGACTGCAAGGAGGTCAAACCAGTCAATCATAATGGAAATCAACCCTGACTGCTCATTGGAAGGACAGATGCTGAAGCTGAAGCTCAAATACTTTGGCCACCTAATGCGAAGAGAGGACTCACTGGAAAAGACCCTGATGCTGGGAAAGACTGAAGGCAAAAGGAGAAGGGGACGGCAGAGGATGAGATGGTTAGATAGCATCACCGATGTAATGAACATGAATTTGAGTAAACTCCGAGAGACAGTGGAGGACAGGAAGGCCTGGCGTGCTATGGTCCGTGAGGTCACGAAGAGTCGGACACGACTAAACGACTGAACAACAAATCTGGCCTTAGTGAGCCGAAAGAGTGTTTGGACAGTTGTTTCTCTTTGTCAATGTCTGTATCCAGGAAGGTAAATCCCTACTCTGCAGGAATAGTATTTCATCTCTAGAGAAGACTAGATAATAGCATTCAGAGGCTAATTTAAATTATTTATATATTTAGCTTCTCGCTTTAAATTGCAAAGCTTTTTGCAACACTTAGAATTGCAATACTTTCCTGTTGTTGAAGAAAGATACAAGTTTCAAGGGGAAAAAAAGAGAATAAAAACCAAATAAAGAGAATAACCTGGAAATATGTTTTGTTGACCCATTTGCAGATGGTCAACTTCTGCAATAAAATTGGCTCCACCTAGTTTGTTTATAGAGCACTTGGGTGGCACTAAATTATTGACTGAAAAATATTGGATGAGAAATTAATATGTTTCCCAAACAATCACCTGAATTGGCAGCCTGGCAACATTCCTTGTGTTTTCAAATACAAACAATACAACTGAAATACATCTAACATGCCCAACTGTCATTTTGTAACACTAAATGGAGTTTCACAAAAAAAAATCTTTTCCTTATGAGTGAAACTGTAGATAAAGGGTTTTCTACACACTGATGACAACTAGATTTGTCTAGCATGGGCCAGATTAAATTTTTTCATGGTTGGATTCATTGAGAACTGAGGACTTTGAAAACAAACTAAGTAAATAATATATTTACAGAAATGGTGACAATGTCTTCAAACAGTGTTATAATTTAAAAGTAGTCCAGAAGATCCAACATGACTTGATATTTTCAAATTAATAAGCAATGGAAGTTCTACCACTTTTTCTTCATTCCATGAGTCTGGTTCTATCTCCAATTATTACAGGAAGTGCAGTCTAATGTGAATATCCACAGCATCCTCTAACATTTTCTCTTGGGACTAGAACCCTACAGACATCAGGATTTTAGTATCATACCTCTCTCTTCTTTACTGTCTGCCCCCACTGCTACTTTCACTTTTGTAACACCTTACATGGAATTCCAAAAATTCTCTACTTTTTTGTGATCACAGAGTAGTCCTAATAAAAATATTGTCCTAACACAGATTTCAGCATCTTCTTACTGCTACCACAGCTAATTTTGCATGGCCCAAAGAATAATAAACACAGTTTCTACCACCCATCTTGTCTGAATTAGAAAGAAAGAGAGAGGATGTTTTTGAGCTTATCTTTTAGTTTTAAGATGTTGTTTCATTGTGGGAGGTTGTGCGGATCCAGAATTGGCCTCTACAGCCACTTACGGATCCACTGTTAAGATTTTACCCTTGGAAGACAATCTTACTCGGCTACGAGTGATCGCCAAGAAGAAGAAGAGTTGTTTGCTGACCAAAGTCCTTTGGGACTGGAGTGGATTATAAATGCTGCTGGTAAATAATAATTTGCAAATGTACCCATACAGTTAAGGAATTAACATGAAATACTTTCTTCAATCCACACATGCATTTTTTATCATTCTAATAATATAATATTGATGGGATAATAAATATTAAATATAATTATATGAGATATAAATTTTAAATAAACAAAATAGCTCATTAGTCTGTAGAAACTATGACATGCACCTGTTGCCCACTAGCATATATCTAAATCTAGAAATGTGATTACAGTTGTTTACAACAATGTTGTTCCCCTCCCCCAATAATATTTTATTCCTTTCGTTCCCACTTTGCAAAATTAAGTATCTCAAGATGTAGCATCTTGCGGTTCCATTTCTGGAACTGGATATGTTTGTAAATATTATCTTAATAAAAGATGAAACATTCTGTTTTGAATGAATTGCAGATCCCTGTTCTTAATGTTATATTCTGATTCAATTATAGATTCTTGTTCTAAAGTAGAACATCAAGTTCAGGTTTGATAAGACAAGTGTTTCATATTTTTTCATTTTTTCCTGTAAATTTTTCATTCTTTTTGGGAAAAAGGGAGACTTCCCTACCCACCCACCCCCGAATTGCCCAAAAGTGTTACATCACTTACCATGGAATATTAACAGGTGACTTTCATAATGCATATAGAGGTCAAAAGTCAAATTCTACTTTTGAAAATGTCAGAGACACACAATAAAAATGCAGATAAAATAGCATTTATCTCAGAAATCATTTCCATTTCATGGGTAGTATTTTCCTGGGATCCACAGCACCTAGATTCATCCACTGGACATTGATACATATCCTATCTGCCTCTAGGACAAGGATGGAGAGCCAATTTCGTCTAGTGGTTAAGGTGCTGGGCTAGAAACCAGGAGTCTGTGAGTTCTAGTCCCGCCTTAGGCATGAAAGCCGGCTGGGTGACCTTGGGCCAGTCCCTGTCTCTCAGGCCTAGGAAGGAGCCAATGGGAAACCAGGAGACTGAGAGTTCTAGTCCCGCCTTAGGCATGAAAGCCGGCTGGGTGACCTTGGGCCAGACCCTCGCTCTCAGCCCAACTCACCTCACAGGGTTGCTGTTGTAGGGAAAATAGGAGAAGGAAGGAGTATTAGGTATGTTCACTGCCTTGAGTTATTTATAAAAATAATAAAGGCGGGATAAAAGTTAAATGAATGAATGAATGAATGAATGAATGAATGAACAAACAAACAAACAAACAAACAAACAATGTCAGCTAACAGGCAATGCTGGATCTGGGTGGTATGTGTAATGGTATGTGGGAATGACCTTGGGAGACAGGGGGAAGAGCCACAGCCAGGGGAACGGTTGGATAAGAGGCAGCTTATCCTGCAGAAGGAATGTGGACATGGCAAATGTCTCAGAAGGGATCCTCCCTAGTTTTTTTGGGCTGTAAAGATGAGAGGGGAGAAATGTATTTTCAGACTTAAAAGATTCTGTTAATGTAACCTTACAATAAAGTAGAATTAGTTCATCTGGGTGTGCTTCTTGTCTGGACTACCTCACAAGGCTAATAGCATGTCAAGGAACCCATAACAAAAGGGAGGAGGGCCAGAGCCCTTTGGGAGGAGGCAGCTTCAAGAGTTTTAAGGGATGAAATGGGTGTTATTTGCAAGGCATAAACACCCATTTTGCCCCCGAAATCCCTCCAACAACCCCAAATGCAAATAGGACCCAAACTTTTGGCCCCACCCAATTATGGAGGGGGGCTAGACCACAAGGGAGTGTTGATGAGCTGCATAATTCTACAAGCCCTAATCAGAATAGGTGATGAGAAGCATGCTCTAAGTCCTACCCATCTCCCATACATGTATAAATCGACTTCATGGAACTTCAGTTGGAAGTCCTAATGCCAACAGATAAAACACCATTGGGAATGGAGGAGGTCAGATCAGTCAAAGCAAAATTAAGAGACCTTAATTTATAAATTAAATCAAGGTGTGCTACATTACATACCCCTGCAGCAAAGCCTAGACTCCCATCCAGGATTCGTCTCTGCAAATGTAAGATTACAAGTGGTCAGAAAAGGCACCATATAACATCATACTAATTTCACATTTGATGTTGAATCATGATTTATTTGAATAAATGTTAATTCGCTGGGTTCATGCATCATGCTAAGCTATAAAACATAGCTTGCAGACAATAGCTGGGTTGACCAAAACCGCAAAGAAATTGAACTATGGCTTACCATAATACACAAAACAAACCATTGTGTAAGACTAATACATCACTCAATACAGAGTTAAAAATCTAGTCCAAATTTAGAAAAGGCATCAAGTTTAGGGTGTACCATTATTCCCCATTTTGATATCCTCTGCAATTCCTAAAATAATCATCTTGGACCACCATGCAGGTTGGGAATGCTGAGAGCTGTAACAGCAGCATATCTGAAGGGCACGAAGCAGGGAAACACATACTGCTCTAAACACATACTGGTTAGTTCTTCCATCAACCAAAATTCAGGGTAACAGAAGAAGCACAAGCTACTGTAGAGGGAACTTCTCTTTCAACATTAACATTCCACTTTCACTGGTTAGGAACCTAGATGCTACCTTTTGCAGCAGTTGCAAATTCCTGACACCTTTTCAAGAGTAGCCCCAGATGTCAGGACATAGGTAAGTCAAAGGAAGTCACAATAGCCATGTATGCACACCTTTAAAATAAAATCTTGAAGGATCTACTTATCTACTTGTTTATTTAATATGGTTCTATGTCAGTCCCCACCTCAAAAGGTTTTAGGAGTATCTCCCCTACTAAGGCTTTTTTTTTTAATCCATTCAATCGTGTCCGATTCTCGGAGACTGCCTGGACAAGTCCCTGCAGTTTTCTTGGCAAGGTTTTTTCAGAAGTGGTTTGCCATTGCCTCCTTCCTAGGCCTGAGAGAAAGTGACTGGCCCAAGGTCACCCAGCTGGCTTTCTGCCTAAGGCAGGACTAGAACTCTCAGTCTCCTGGTTTCTAGCCTGATGCCTTAACCACTACATCAAACTGGCTCTCTATAGCTTAGACTATAATAAATCAGTCAAATTTATGATATCAAAAGACCCATTTATCTGCTGTAGCAATTTGGTTTACTCTTCTAAAAAAATGCAAAAGCTAGAGACTAGCATTTCTAGCTAATCTCTATTAAATGTTGCAGAGTATTAATGAAAGATATAACATTTTAATACCAAGCTCATTTCTTTTTCAGGCTCTATCATGTAACTCCCATATGCCATAATCAGTATTTATGGTTATAATCAGATCCATGCTTACACTCTACCCTCACATTTTTATCACACAAAATGCTGACGATGCCATTTTTCATCCTCTATTTTTAAAATTTGCACCACAAAAATTCAGAACCTACCTGCCCACTGGAAAAGATAAATACAAGTGCTGAGCCAGCAGCTGTCAATCCCCACGTGAAGAAGGTTCCTAACAGTGCTTGCAACACTGGACTGTAACCAAGTATCATAATGACTGATCCTGGGTTTGATGGCCTGGTAAACGTGAAAGGAACATTAGGTAGAAAGCTTAAAATCTGTGCCAATCAAAATCAATTCAGAAACACATTCTATTTACCTATTATTCTATAGCTAGAAAGTTCTCTGATTTGTATCTCCTCCTAAAAGTGTTTCCACTGGAGTTGACAATATGCTACCTATGGTCAACCGTGTATGCATAGAGTGCCTGTTGGTGTTTATTCATTCATGTATTAGATACTTATAATCAAAAATGACTGAAATTAGGCAAAGCACTAGCCCTTAGTATCATCATTATTTACAATGGCTCTGGACCCACTTTGGTTCTATAGACATTTTAGAAAATAAAAATGGTGAGCATGCTTCCAGTGGAAGTGTGCTTGCCTATCCAGGGGAGAAAAAAACCCCAAAACTCCCAGGTAAGCTGAAGTGGAGGGTGAAGCGATTGATGTCATCTGTTTGCCTTCTGATTAACTACTGTTTTGTAACTGGCCACACCCACCATTTAGGAGCCATTTAGTGAAGAGAGGCCCCTCATGGCAGCCATTTGGTGAGAGCAATGACTACATACCCTCAAAATTTCAAATATTCCTACCCCAAAAGATTACAGTACCCATTCCTGCAATGGAGGATGACTTGAGCAATATTGGAGATATTGTAGGGGAGCAAGTCACAGTTTAGCCATAAACCCATCTGGGGAGGATGCTTAGAAAAATTCCTCTTTCATTCTTCCTTCTCAATTCCTCATAAAATTGGGATGTGGTTGCAATCCTTTCTAAGCATGTAAGTCCTTCATGAGCCAAGACTTACTTCTAGCTGAGTTCATACACTACACTAAACCATGAGCTATTTTAACACTGATTTATTGAACAAGCATAGGGGCCTGGTTCATAGTAAACCATAAATCATTGTTTACAAGGCATGTCAGGTGGGTTCCTAATCTCTGGGTTGTGTTTTTGACTTGCAATAATTGAGGTCATTGGCTGAGCTGAGAAGTAAAGGAATTTTGCCTCTCAAATGAGGCATTATTCTCACAAAGGAAGCTAGGACACAAGTGAATAGTTAGAACGGGAGTGGGAAGAAACAGCCATAGAACATTCTCCTACCATCGATTTCTGTCGCAAAAGATTCTTAGATTTCATCTGAGAATTTGCAACCCGGGGGGCGGGGGGGCACTATTCCAGGTTACCATAACTGAATCAGTTTATGTGAAGTTCCAAAATAATCTTATCATCGCCAATTTAGCCATTGCAAACAATTAAGATTTCCTCAATTTTAATTACACTGGATCTAATCCGTCTGTTTGGCCCATTTTCATTTGTGTGCAAGCTAAGATTTGATAGCCCACCCAGAATGCGAAAGGCACCGAAATGAATGAATGGGTCTGTTTGCCACACCGTAAAATACATATTTAAAGAAACAACTATTTACAGTACATTTTTAAAATAATCAATCCGAAGAAAATTCTAAGATGTAAAATTGCCAAGTAGAAATTCTTAGATCAATTTTTTTCCCCAGAGCTAATCCCGGTTTTTTTTTTCTTTAAAAAAAACCTCCTAAATTATGCCACAAGCATTTTGACTGCCTGGGTGTTTGTTTTCAATGTATTCTCCTGGGTACCTTTTGATTTTAATAACAGCCCATTCTATTAAAAAAAATTAATTCACTACATACACTCAGCAAGATCACCCAGACGTTGCAAACTACAGCGGATACTCCAATTCCGGCAGTCACTTCCTGGTTCCTTTGTACACGTGTCTCTCAAACCGACGTGGCTCCGCCTACTATTCTCCTTCAGCCATTGGCAACGCAGCCTGGAATAGCGGGGTAGATTCTGCGGTACACGCCTATCGATTTGTGTAAAAAGTGAGGCGAGTGGCTAAAAAGAGAGTTTGTTTACCCTGATTTTTGAGGTGCGTGGATTGCTGTCTGATGGGATGACGTTGTTTCCGACTCCCGTCGACTATCAGAACCTATGAAGAAAAAAATCACAGATGACAGACTTTTTAAAAACTGGACTTGTTTGCACGTCCCAAGAGCACGAACGACCAAGAATGTGTCAAGTTCTTTGATTACTTTCATTTAGGCTAGACTAGAGGCTCTTTGGTACTCTATCGCTCAGCTGCTGCAGCGAATGGCCCCGCTGCTTTTAAGCTTCAGACACTTTTTCCCATTGTTTATGTTTCCATATCTACATAGGACCCTTTTGCTGTCTTCTGGAAGGGAATCAAGATATTCCTATTCAGTCAGCTCTTTCTTGAATAAGAGTAATAATGGTTTTATTTATTTTTATTTGATTTTACCCAATTTATATTTTATTTTTGATTGTTGACTGCTGTGAATGCTATATGGGTAGAAAGGCTGGCTATAAATGATAAGAATAGAGTCCATATAAGCTTATGTCATAATAAACGTGATGACTTGAAGGTGTCATAAGGTAAGAACCTTTGCTGCATAAGCTCACAGAGAATGCCAGTAAACTGAGTGAAAAGTTCAGGGTGGGACACAGAAATTTTAGTTTGGATTGGATTGTTGCTTCTTGCTTGCCGTGTTGCTTCCATCTGCAGTACTTAACTGTTTTCTGTTTGCATTGCAAAGGCTTTACTATACAAAAATAGGGGCGTGAATCAGATTGCCTGTTGATTGAAAAGACAGGATCTTTAATAATTACATAAAAGAGTACATTTCAGAATCCCAACATTTCTTATCCTCCAGGGAAAATACTTCGTGTAAAGCAGTTAATTAAAAACCATATTGCTTATGTTTTGAAAATGGCTAATGAAAGATTTAATAAAAGAGACTTTCCCTTAATGTAGAATCTTGCTGAATAGGAAATTATTTAATTTGCAGAAAGCAGAGGGCCCGATGTATAATGTTTAAATGCAAAAAAGAAAAAATAGAAACAACAAGGATTAATGCACAGGCTAGATTCAGATAAAACATCATGCCATAAAATAGTTTTCTTACATGAGACTTAGCATATTGTATGATACCTGTAACGTGCCTGGTTTGGATGTGTGTATTTCTGTTCTGCTTCAGGGAACATTAATGGGTTGTCACTTAGTGGAAACCCACACTATTGATTAACCATTTGCTCATAATTAAGGAGAAAACAAAACATCCAGCCCTGGGTAGCCAATTGCCCCCAAAGGTCAACAGCACAGTTTGAGAATTGGATGTTTGCTGCAGTTACATCCTTCTTGCCTCTGACTCACGTGATCTGGTTGTTAGCTCCAACCTAAGCTAGCTTTGTGCTCTTGCCTCAGCAAACAGCCATTCAGATTTGCTGCATCCCTGTTGCTCCAGCTAGAGAAGTAAGAGAGAGAATTGAAGTGTCAATAGTACTAAAGGAAGTACATGCTGTTAATCTACACAGAGATCTTATAGACAGCGTTGTTCACAGCTGGCTGTTTCTTCTTGATGGATTAATTTGAAGCAGAAGGAAGGGGGCAGGGACTTTAAAAGCAAAAGCAAATGTGTTGAGTATAAGGCAATGTCTTGGTTAAGCCAATGTAAAGCTCAAACCAGAAGGACATGAAAACAGAACCAACTGAAAGCAGAGGACAGAGCAGCACTCAAAAACCTAAAGATGGACCAAACTACCATCATCCTCTCAGCAGACAAAGGTCGCACCACCGTCATTATGGACAGATCGCAATATATACAAAAGGCTAAAGAATTACTTGAGGACAAAGAAACGTACACCCTAGTAAACACCAATCCCATACAGAAATTGGACAACAGGGTAAAAAGAAGTCTTAACGACCTCACCAAGAAAGGTCAAATCACAAAAGAAGAACAGAGGTGGATGAAAAGCAGTGGACCCATCCTCCCACGCTTCTACGGATGCCCCAAAATACACAAAGCTGGCATACCGCTTTGACCAATTGTATCGTTACCAGGGACTCCCACTTACAACATAGCTAAAGAGCTCACAAAAAAACTTAGGCATCTTACAGAGGAGAGCAAATATTCTATCAACTCCCCACTACAGTGCCTCCAGAAAATCAAATACTTAAAAATAGAAGACAATGAAATTATGGTGTCATTCGATGTCATGACACTCTTTACATCCATAGACCCAGCACTAGCGAAAGAATCCATGGCAGCAGTTCTACGAAACAAACCCAACCTAGTCAAATACACTAAGATAGAAATACCCAGAATCATGGACTTCACCGACCTCTGCCTCACCACCTACTTTCAGTTTGATGGATAAATATACCAACAAATCAAAGGAACACCCATGGGATCACCACTTTCAGGACTCATAGCAGAGATTGTAATGCAGTGTCTAGAAATGATAGCACACCCCCGTATACAACCCAAAGTATGGATCCGGTATGTAGATGACACCTTCGTCATAATAAAAAAGGAACAACTGGAGGAAACACATGAAACTATCAACAACATCTTCAATGGAATAAAATTCACAAGGGAAGAAGAAAACAACAACACACTACCCTTCTTGGACATCCTCATCAGTAGAGGAAATGATGGCATTCTAGAAACACAAGTCTACCGGAAATCTACCCACACTAACCAAGTGCTCCATTACCAAAGCAGCAACCCAACCTCCCACAAGAGAAGCTGTGTAAGAACATTATTCAGACAAGCAGTAACACACTGCAGCAACCCAGAACACCAGAAAAAGGAAACAGATCATCTATACAGCATCTTCCAGCAAAAAGGATACCCACGCAACTTTATCAAAAAGTGCCTGACCACCCAACCCACTACAACACAACCAAGAGAAGCTATGAAAAGGATTACACTGCCATACATCAGAAACATCTCAGAAACTACCAATAGACTATTACAACCATATGGCATCACCGTAGCACATAAACCAACCAAAACCCTTCAGAACATCTTAAGTAACCCAAAAGACCCAGTAGCCCAAGAAGAAAAAACAGGAGTTATCTACAACATACAGTGTAACGCAGGGCTTTCCAAAGTGCCGCCGCTGGCGACACACCCAGCGGCGGCGGCGACACGCGCGCACACAGCGATGACGCGGGGGGCGTGCGGTGGCACGCACGCAGGCGGCGCAGGGGGGCGTGTGGTGGCGCGCGCGCACGATGGCGGCGCGGGAGGGGCGTGCGGCGGCGCGGGGGGCGTGCAGCGGCGCACGCGTGCATGGTGGCCGCCGTGCACGCGCGCGCCGCCGCTTCCGGGTGGTGTGGCGACACACCACACTGTGTGTGGCGACACACTTTTGTGTCGCGACACACAGTTTGGAAAGCTCTGGTGTAAGGACTGTAACAGCCACTATGTAGGACAGACTGGCAGGAGACTAGCAGAGCGCATCCACGAACACCAACTAGCAGTCAGAAGACACGATAAAAACTCTTTAATCTCACAACACATGGATGTTAGAGATATCGGGTTTCAACTAAGCACGTCTCTCAGAAGCTTGAAGGAGGGGCAGTCCTGCTGCAACCTAATCATACTTGCCTTGTGTGGGAGGGGCTCAAAAATCCGATTTCCTGTTACTCTACTTCCTTTCTTTCTCTTTTCCTGTTTGAATCTCCACCTGGGAGGATGGTCATCCATGGCTGTCCATGTTGCTCATACTTGCATTCAGCAAGGCCACATTAAGAAGACTGGGTTTGGTCAGAACCTATCACTGGCACACATGAACCATCCTTTGCTACCATGAAACTGATCTACAATAAAACTGTAAGCCAGAGCTTTCCAAACTTTTCATGTTGGTGACACACTTTTTAGGCATGCATCGTTTCGCGACACACAGCAGGGCATCATTTCACGACACACTCTTACAGCAGGGCACAAGGCAGGCACTAGGACCTGTGCAGAATCATAGGTTTGGAGGCAGCAAGGCACAAAGCAGGCACTAGGACCTGCACGGAATCCTGGCAGGGTTTGGAGGCAGCAGCAGCCGCAACACACCCAGACACTGCAGCTGACACACTAACGTGTCCCGACACACAGTTTGGAAAGCTCTGCTGTAAGCTATTTTTCTGTAACTTTACATTAACGTGTGAAGTGTGTTTATTTTACTCTGAACTTAATTGAGCCTTATGTGCAAGATTATTACAGGACGTTTTTTACTCTGCTAAACTAGATAAAGGCTGCATGGGGTTTTTTTTTTCTGTTACTAGCATTCCAGAATTCCCCAACAATGGACAGACTCAACCATACTTTCAACTGGGAAACTGTGAGCATCTTAAACCAAGCCAAATCCAAAAATGCAAGAGAATTCCTGGAAGCTTGGCACTCAGACAAAGCAGCCATCAACAGACACATACAGTAGAGGTAAACAACATTTACATACCATTCATAAGAGACAATAGAAAAGCCAAAAGACCAGAACACCTCCTGGCCAACAATCAACACCGAGTTATGCAAAGACTAACACCAGGATTAGCACCAGAGGAACAATCAAACAGCACAATATACCCTAATCAAGGAACTATTAACTCAGTCAATCAACCAAGCAGCAAACAACAGCCCAATCAAGGAACTCCTAAGGGGAGAACACCTCCACCAACACAGGCAGGACAAGCCATGGTATATAAACAGAGAGCAAGTCCCACTCCCATTTCACACTGAAGATGTTGCCTAGCCTGGCAATGAAACGTCTGCAAGAAAACAACAAGGCTCAGAGAGCACCAAGGACTCCACAGTAAAGCTCACCTTCTGAAAGCTTGCCTTTTTCTCCCTTCACCATGGAATGGAGAAGATGGGATGGAAGAAGATTCCCCAGGCTTCAGCCATTTGCTATTTAAAACATATCCTTTCATTTCCATGCAGCTCTTTTGCCCCATGCGCTTAGACCATTGCCTTAAACTAATTCAAAGCTGTTTGAAAAACGGTACACTACAAATCCAAATTAAATTCTCCCCTTGATGAATGAGCGACAAGAAATTGAATCCTGTGGCCTGAATTGCAATTTTATTGTGTTTAAATCTATACTGGGGGGGGGGGAGTTCTTGACAGTAAAACAAATGAGGTTCTTACAAAAACGTAAATAATGAAAGCTGTTGCTCGTTGTTAATATTGATATGTACATTGTAAAAATTGACTAATCCTCCCCCTTGGTACTCTTTGTTTTCTCCAGGAGGCTCAAGCTGTGTGATAGGGCTATTTATCTCCACGGTTTCTTTAGGCAGGGCCAGGGGTTATCATTCTTGAGCCATTGCCAAGGCCCACAGTCTGCTGCTCTTTGCTGCTGCAGTTGATGCCTGTTTTCCTGCCTTCTTCCAAGCCAGAGAATGGTGAGATGGAACCAGAGTCTCTGGGCCCCTCGCTTTCCTCCACGAAGCCCCTGCAGTCTGGGCCAGAATGAAACACAAGCAAAGAAATAAGCAGAGACAGAGGTTGTGGCAAAGAGGTAGGTCCACTCAAGGAACGACAAGGATATTGAGAAGATCTTGCCCAAGTTGTCCCCTGAACCTGGAATTAGAGCTGACCAAAAGATTTTTAAACATTAGTTGGAGACTAGAGAGCAAAGCTAGCTTGTCATCCTGTTACAGTGTTCACCAAAGAAGTGTGACAGGTAAAGTTGTGAATTCCACCTAAGGTTCTGAGCTTTGCGCTGCTGGGCAAGGAACCAACCCTTGAGGGTCCAGGGACTAATTGGTAAAATGAGGTTAAGACTGATGAAAACAGCACACAAGCCCTTTTATCTCTGCTAGGAGAAGACAGCATCACTGACTTATTAGGGCAGAGCTTTCCAAACTGTGTGTCGGGACACATTAGTGTGTCGGCTGCAGTGTCTGGGTGTGTCACGGCTGCTGCTGCCTCAGAGCCCTGCCAGGATTCCATGCAGGTCCTAGTGCCTGCCTTGTGCCTTGCTGCCGCCAAACCTGCCCTGCCAGGATTCCACGCAGGTCCTAGTGCCTGCCTTGTGCCCTGCTGCCTCCAAACCTGCTGTGATTCCGCGAAGGTCCTAGTGCCTGCCTTGTGCCCTGCTGTAAGAGTGTGTCGCGAAATGATGCCCTGCTGTAAGAGTGTGTCGCGAAATGATGCATGTCTAAAAAGTGTGTCACCAACATGAAAAGTTTGGAAAGCTCTGTATTAGGGTTATGCAGCCCTTCAGATTTGAAAGCAAAAAACTTTGCTTTGGAAGGCATGGTGCAGTCATAGCTCCTCTGTGCTGCTCCTTAGATCAGGCTTCACCCCAACAATACTTGAACTAGAAGGCTCCCAGCCAGACTCAAGGACATTGCTTTGATAAAATACTTTTATTGCAGATACTTGCTAATAAAGAAAAGAAGATCCTGCAAATTCTAGGGTTCAAGCTCTTTACATAGCAGTTCCCAAGATTCAAATCTGACACCTTTTTCCTGCCCTTACTACACAGTGGCCTGAGAACTCTTCATTTCTCAATGAGAAATGGTTGGTCTCTCTGCATTGTTATTGCACCAGGCCAACCCCCTTGTCAAGTCTTACCCACCCCCCTTTTAAACTATATGAAGAAAGTTCCAAAAGAAGCTTCTGAAAAATCTGTACATGAGTAAGAGCAAGGAATAGGGGCAGGACCTGCAAATATCCATGAACAATAGAGCTGCCCTGACTTTCTTTTCCTTTTTTTTTTCATTTTAATTAATGAAATGAAATTGTGGCATGTTACAAAGCAAACTACCAGCCTTTAACACTGCCTTTATTTATAAGAAAGCCTCTGGGCAGCCTTTGAAAATAACAGTAATGGAGAGATTTGATGTTCACTTGCTTCTTTGCTCCCCGCAAAGAATAAATATCAGTTGTAATGCTTAGAGGGAGTGGTTGGAAGCAATCTTACTGGTTTAGTTTCTGGTAAATTGATATTTGGGGACTGACATCACCCATCTGAATACCATTTTTGAATAGGCAGAGCCACCTCCCTATGGCAGCCATTTTGTAAAAGCACCCACAACATGCTCCCAAACAAGGCACGGAATTCACATGACATGTTCAATTAAAATCAAACAAACTATCCAATGATTTATTGCAGTTTGCAAATTGTGGTTTAAAGACGAGTGCCGTGACATGATCAGAATGGATGGGATAAAAAGTTTGGACACTTGGACACTTTATTACCTTTTGGGGCTTTAAGGGAGAATTTATGAGGTAAAATGGATGTCTGTGCAAGATTTAAGACTCCCTTAACCTTCCACCAAGCCTCCAGTAATAAAATAAAAAAAAATCAGGCCACAAATTTCAGCTTCCTTTCTCTGGGTGTTTTGAGGGACACAAGTTGCCTTTCCCTGAGTTAGTATAATGTGTATGTTGTGGAGGGTTGCCTAGTCTGCTCTGCAATAGCTCACATTTTTCAGGCTATATTTGAGAAAAAATGCAGTTGTACAACTCCTCATATTATAAACAAACAAACAAGCAAACACAAAGATTTAAGGGGGTTGGCTGCTGTGCGAGTAAATAGGGTAGGGCGATAAAAGCCAAACTTCAAGCCTGCTGTTTTTGGCCCAGAAAAGCCCATTGCTAAGCAAACCGTGCTCACATATTTTAGAAGCAATTCAAAAAGTGAGGTTTAATTCAAAGGATGCGCTGTTGTAGACTATTGGTGCACAAACCTTTGGCCAGCAACATGACATTGCTGAGGCTGAAACCTGTGGGTAAAACATATTATGCTTGATTCAGAGGCCATTGGTAGGAAAGGATCACAAGGGCAGAACATATGACTTGTACATCCTGTTAAGCCATGCTTTGTTTAACTTTGGTTGATTGAATAAAACTTACAAGCCACAAAGTTGGCTAAAGTGCAGCGTATACATGCTCAGTAAACAAAACTTTTCCTTCGCATGTTGGGCAAACAGCCAGAGGGATACCCTGCCAAAGATCTTAGGTGAATTTTTTAGATTTTCATACTGTAAGAGCTGTAGGGACAAAAGAAACCAAAAGCAGGAGATGCAGTCTTTTATTTTGATAATAAAATTTAACTTGGCAGTCAGTCAAAGACTGATGGGCTGTCACTTCAGCAATTGTTAAGCTGTTTATGACTTTTAATTTTGTACTCGCATATCTAGCCCCAGATGTGATGACGCAGCTAGCTCAAAGCCGAAAGGACGGCTAGCGGCCGACGGTGCTGGTGGTGAACGACGAATCCGATGTTCTAAAGATCAACACACCATAGGAACCTGGAATGTAAGATCTATGAGCCAGGGCAAATTGGATGTGGTTATTGGTGAGATGTCAAGATTAAATATAGACATTTTAGGTGTCAGTGAACTGAAATGGACTGGGATGGGCCACTTCACATCATATGACCACCAGATCTACTACTGTGGACAAGAGGACCACAGAAGAAATGGAGTAGCCTTCATAATTAATAATAAAGTGGCTAAAGCAGTGCTTGGATACAATCCAAAAAACGATAGAATGATCTCAATTCGAATTCAGGGTAAGCCATTTAACATCACAGTGATCCAAATATATGCCCCAACCACAGATGCTGAAGAAGCAGAAGTAGATCAGTTCTATGAGGATCTGCAGCACCTACTAGATAATACACCAAAAAGAGATGTTATTTTCATTACAGGAGACTGGAATGCTAAGGTGGGTAGTCAGACGACACCTGGAATTACAGGCAAGCATGGTCTGGGAGAACAAAATGAAGCAGGACATAGGCTGATAGAATTTTGCCAAGACAACTCACTGTGCATAACAAACACTCTCTTCCAACAACCTAAAAGACGACTTTATACATGGACTTCACCAGATGGTCGACACCGAAATCAGATTGACTACATCCTTTGCAGCCAAAGGTGGCGGACATCTATACAGTCGGTAAAAACAAGACCTGGAGCTGACTGTAGTTCAGATCACGAACTTCTTATTGCAAAATTTAGAATCAGACTAAAGAGAATAGGGAAGACCCACAGATCAGTTAGATATGAGCTCACTAATATTCCTAAGGAATATGCAGTGGAGGTGAAGAATAGATTTAAGGGACTAGATTTAGTAGATAGGGTCCCAGAAGAACTATGGACAGAAGTTCGCAACATTGTTCAGGAGGCGGCAACAAAAAACGTCCCAAAGAAAAAGAAAACCAAGAAGGCAAGATGGCTGTCTGCTGAAACACTGGAAGTAGCCCAAGAAAGAAGGAAAGCAAAAGGCAACAGTGATTGTTGTGGTGAGTGGGCTTGTGCGTTCCCAATGAACCCTGTGAGCGAAGCCGTCGGGAGTCATGTACTCCTGGTAGGGTCACCCATGGCGGTAAGGTCCAGGGGGAGGAACCAGACAAAGAACGATCCAAGAAAGTCCTCAACGGCAGAACAGGCGAAAGATAACAAGGTGTATTGTTACAACGGCTGCGAAGGCGGATGAAGGCTGCAGCAGACAAAAGGTCACCAATCGTCATGGTATCCATGCCATTGGATTAGAGCCTTTTTCTGTGAAGGTTGTGTGCTGATCGTTGTGCACCGATCTCCACACATAAAACAAATTCACGCACAGGCGTCTTCCAACCACACCAAACCCAAAACAACCAAAAGTCCCATGGCGACTGACGAATGGCAACGGGGGCAGGACTGTGAAATCCGGAAGCTCCTAGTCATGGACCAGCACATGGGCGGTGGATACAGATTCAGTCGCCCTGACTCAAGGATCGAGGCAGTTGAGTAGTTCGGCAGCTGTATCCACGACTGAGCAGCCCTATTTAGGATCCACTCTGCTCACCCCATATGGGGAGGGGGCTAGAAAAGGTGCCCTAAACATAGTCTGCCTCATTTTCTCCCTGACTGGATTACCGCGACCAGTGGGGTCACCATCTAGCGGTCGTAAAAAACACATGAATTTTGGAACATGGAATAGACACTGCAAGACAATATGGATAGTGAACGACCTGAACGTAGGACTGCCATTATTGCAAGGGAGCTGAGACGTTTTAATATCGATATAGCAGCACTCCAAGAAACTCGAAGAGCAGGAGAAGGACAGTTGAAGGAAGAAAAAGGAGGTTATACCTTCTTTTGGAAAGGACTGCCTGAACAAGAACGACGAATACATGGGGTAGGCTTTGCTATCAAAAACGACCTTGTGAAGCTCATGTCAGAAGTTCCCACTGGGATTAACGAACGACTCTCAACTCTGCGAATAAAACTCGCCAAAAAGCAACAGGCAACTATCCTAAGTGCTTACGCACCAACACTAGATGCAGACGAGGATATCAAGGAAAATTTTTATACCCAGCTGGACACCATTTTATCAGAGATACCAAAGGAGGATAAAATTATCCTCCTGGGCGATTTCAATGCAAGAGTTGGGCGTGATTTTGATTTGTGGCCAGGGATCATTGGGAAAGAAGGAGTTGACAACAGCAACACGAATGGAATCTTACTTCTGACTAAATGTGCAGAGCATAACCTTGTCATTACTAACACACTCTTTCACCAGAAAAATAAATTTAAAACATCATGGAAGCACCCACGGTCGAAGCACTGGCATCTTTTAGATTATGTAATTGTCCGTGCTAGAGATCGCCGTGATGTACTTCTCACCAGAGCCATGACGAGCGCCGATGACTGCTGGACAGACCATCGATTAATTCGATCCACGATGGCCATAAAGATTGTCCCTCATCGTAGGCTCCAAGGAAGAAAACCAAGGCGTAAAATGAATACACTGGCCCTTCAAGATCCTATTAAACGAGCTTGCTTTCAATCAACTCTCAAGGAACATCTGCCTATGGAACTTCCTGAAAATGTTGAGGAACACTGGATTAAATTGAAGACTTCTATTATTTCAGCCTGTGAACAAACTATCGGATACCAGACTAAGAGACATCAGGACTGGTTTGATGAGAACGATAGTGAGATTGAACATATTATTGACAAGAAGAGGAAAGCCTTCCAGATATGGCAAAAAGATATTAACTGTGCCGTTAAGAAAAAAATCTATGCCAGTGCAAAGGCAGAAGTCCAAAGAAGGACTAGAGAACTTAAGAACATATGGTGGGTAAAAAAAGCCCAAGAAACCCAACATTTTGCAGATGCTCATGATGCACAGGGCTTTTTTAATGCCATAAAGGCCATCTATGGACCAACAAACCATGGTACAAATCCCTTACGCTCAGTAGATGGTGCTAAACTTCTTAAGGACAAAGAGTCTATTGCACTGCGCTGGAAAGAGTATTACTACAATCTCCTTAATCGTCACTCTACTGTGGCTGATGAAGTCTTCTGGCAAATCCCGCAAAAACAAATAAGAAATGAGCATGCAGTACCCCCTAGTTTGGAGGAAGTCAGTAAAGCCACTAAACAAATGAAAAATAACAAAGCTAGTGGACCTGATGGGATTCCTGCTGAAGTCTTTAAAGAAGGCGGGCCTGAACTTACACAACAACTTCATAAGCTCATCGAAAAAATCTGGATGAGGGAGGAGATTCCAGCAGACTTTAGGGATGCCATAATTATCACTCTCTTTAAAAAGGGCGATAGAACAGACTGTGGAAACTATCGAGGCATCTCCCTTCTAGCCACAGCAGGCAAAATCCTGGCAAAGATCATCGCAAACCGTCTCCTATCTGTATCAGAAGACATCCTCCCTGAAACGCAAAATGGCTTCCGCCCTTCCAGGGGAACAGTGGATATGATCTTCACTGCACGACAGCTTCAAGAAAAATGCAAGGAGCAAAACCGCCCTCTGTACATGGCGTTTATTGATCTGACTAAAGCTTTTGATACTGTAAATCGTACTGCTCTCTGGACCATCCTTCTGAAAATCGGATGCCCTGATAAATTTGTGAACATCTTGCGGTTACTCCATGACGACATGATGGCAACAATCCTGAATAACAATGGCTCTCAAAGCGATCCATTTAAAGTGGAATCCGGCGTTAAACAGGGATGTGTTATTGCTCCAACCTTATTCGCTATCTTCATCGCTATGATTATGCACCTTGTTGAAGAGAAACTTCCTACTGGTGTAGAAATTATATATCGAACAGATGGAAAGCTTTTTAATCTTAGTAGGCTGAAAGCAAAAAATAAGGTAATTGCAACTTCTGTTATAGAACTTCAATATGCTGATGATAACGTAGTCTGTGCACACTCCGAGGAAGATCTTCAAACTATCCTAAACATCTTTGCAGAAGCATATGAAAAACTCGGCCTCTCGATTAACATTAAAAAAACCAAAGTGCTTTACCAGCAAGTTCGAACCAATCCCTCTGCAGCGCCATCAATCCAGCTTAAAGGTGTGTCACTAGAAAATGTCGATCACTTTTCTTATCTCGGCAGCCATCTATCTACAAAAGCCGACATTGACGCTGAAATTCAGCATCGCCTGAGCTCTGCGAGTGTAGCTTTCTCCCGAATGAAGCGTAGAGTGTTTGAGGATCGGGACATTCGCAGGGAGACCAAAATGCTTGTTTACAAAGCCATTGTACTACCAACCCTTCTGTACGCCTGTGAAACATGGACCCTCTACAAACGCCACCTCCAACTTCTTGAAAGATTCCATCAACGCTGCCTCCGAAAAATTCTGCAAATTACTTGGGAAGATAGGCGGACTAATGTTAGCGTATTAGAAGAAGCGAAAACCACCAGCATTGAAACAATGATCATCCAACATCAACTTCGCTGGACCGGTCATGTTGTTCGAATGCCTGACCATCGTCTTCCAAAGCAGCTACTTTACTCCCAACTTAAGAATGGAAAACGGAATATTGGTGGACAGCAAAAGAGATTCAAAGACACTCTCAAAGCTAATTTAAAAAAATGTAATATCAGCATTGAGAACTGGGAAGCCCTAACTCATGAGCGTTTCAATTGGAGGTCAGCCTTTATTAATGGCGCTATGGACTTTGAAGAAGCACGAGTACAGGGCGAAAAGGAGAAAAGAGCTAAAAGGAAGGCACGTCAGGCAAACCCTCATCATGACCGTCTCCCACCCGGAAACCTATGCCCTCATTGTGGGAGGTTGTGCGGATCCAGAATTGGCCTTTATAGCCACTTACGGATCCACCGTTAAAATTTTACCTTTGGAAGACAATCTTACTCGGCTACGAGTGATCGCCAATGATGATTGATGATGCCCAATTAAATGCAAAATTCCAGAGGTTAGCCAGAAGAGATAAGGAATTATTTTTAAACAAGCAATGTGCGGAAGTGGAAGAAGACAATAGAATAGGAAGGACAAGAGACCTCTTCCAGAAAATTAGAAACATCGGAGGTAAATTCCAGGCAAAAATGGGTATGATCAAAAACAAAGATGGTAAGGACCTAACAGAAGCAGAAGAGATCAAGAAAAGGTGGCAAGAATATACGGAAGATCTGTATAGGAAGGATAATAATATTGGAGATAGCTTTGACGGTGTGGTCAGTGAGTTAGAGCCAGACATCCTGAAGAGTGAGGTTGAATGGGCCTTAAGAAGCATTGCTAATAACAAGGCAGCAGGAGATGATGGTATCCCAGCTGAACTGTTTAAAATCTTGCAAGATGATGCTGTCAAGGTGATGCATGCCATATGCCAGCAAATTTGGAAAACACAAGAATGGCCATCAGATTGGAAAAAATCAACTTATATCCCCATACCAAAAAAGGGAAGCACTAAAGAATGTTCAAACTATCGAACAGTGGCACTTATTTCACATGCCAGTAAGGTAATGCTCAAGATCTTGCAAGGTAGACTCCAGCAATTCATGGAGCGAGAATTGCCAGATGTACAAGCTGGGTTTAGAAAAGGCAGAGGAACTAGAGACCAAATTGCCAATATCCGCTGGATAATGGAGAAAGCCAGGGAATTTCAGAAAAACATCTATTTCTGTTTTATTGACTATTCTAAAGCCTTTGACTGTGTGGATCATAACAAATTGTGGCAAGTTCTTGGTGGTATGGGGATACCAAGTCATCTTGTCTGCCTCCTAAGGAATCTGTATAACGACCAAGTAGCAACGGTAAGAACAGAGCACGGAACAACGGACTGGTTTAAGATTGGGAAAGGAGTACGGCAGGGTTGTATACTCTCACCCTACCTATTCAACCTGTACGCAGAACACATCATGCGACATGCTGGGCTTGAGGAATCCAAGGCTGGAGTTAAAATCGCTGGAAGAAACATTAACAATCTCAGATATGCAGATGATACCACTTTGATGGCTGAAAGCGAGGAGGAGTTGAGGAGCCTTATGACGAAGGTGAAAGAAGAAAGTGCAAAAGCTGGGTTGCAGTTAAACCTCAAAAAAACCAAGATTATGGCAACCAGCTTGATTGATGACTGGCAAATAGAGGGAGAAAAAGTGGAGGCAGTGACAGACTTTGTATTTCTAGGCGCAAAGATTACTGCAGATGCTGACTGCAGCCAGGAAATCAGAAGACGTCTACTTCTTGGGAGGAGAGCAATGGCAAATCTTGATAAAATAGTTAAGAGCAGAGACATCACACTGACAACAAAGGTCCGCATAGTTAAAGCAATGGTATTTCCTGTAGTAACCTATGGCTGCGAGAGCTGGACCATAAGGAAGGCTGAGCGAAGGAAGATAGATGCTTTTGAACTGTGGTGTTGGAGGAAAATTCTGAGAGTGCCTTGGACTGCAAGAAGATCAAACCAGTCCATACTCCAGGAAATCAAGCCAGACTGCTCACTTGAGGGAATGATATTAAAGGCAAAACTGAAGTACTTTGGCCACATAATGAGAAGACAGGATACCCTGGAGAAGAAGCTGATGCTAGGAAAAGTGGAAGGCAAAAGGAAGAGGGGCCGACCAAGGGCAAGATGGATGGATGGTATTCTGGAGGCGACGGACTCAACCATTGGGGAGCTGGGGATGGTGACGGCCGACAGAAAGCTCTGGCGTGGGCTGGTCCATGAAGTCACGAAGAGTCGGAAACGACTGAACGAATAAACAAAATCCTTGTGGGGGGAGGGTATTAACAAATTCAGACTTACAGTGGATTATTGAAAACCTTACCAGTGCATATCAGCAGCAATCTAGGAATGAGTTCTCATATCTCTGCTTTCATTACACCTATAGTACTTTAGCCTTCTCCCCCTGAAAAAAATTAAAAGAGGGGGCAGAATAAAATGTTTGGAGGCCTGTTCATAGATCAGGAGGCCCTTCAGATGATCACTTAAGCCAGTGCTTCCCAAACCTGGGTAAATTACCCAAAATTGGGCAAAAGTGGTTTTTCTTTGAATAACGACACATGAATCTATTAAAAGTACTTAAAGTGTTTTACTTACATTGGGTAAAAAGGACTTTCTGATAAGTGGTTTGGGGTAATGAAGGAAAAAGGTTGGGAAGCACTGACCTAAGCCCTAGTCACCTCATGAATGGACTACATCAATGTGTACTTTCTCGGACTGCCCTTGAAGACCGCCTGGAAGCTACTGCTGGCCCAGAATGCAGCAATGTGGGCAGTGATGGGCATGCTGTAGTATGCCCACATATCACCACTGCTTTGTGGGCTGCACTGGCTAAATTCCAGATGAAATTCAAGGAACTAGTTATTACCTATAAAGCCTTTCATGGCATGAAGCCTGGTTATTTGAGGGACCACCTATCTCTGATAGTTTATGCTCATCCAGTAAGTTCAGGCAAAGTGAGTGTACTCCAGTTCCCCTCAATTAAATAGTGCCATCTTTGGGACCTAGGAAGAGCACATTCTCTGTCATGGTGCCTGCCCTCTGGAACAGCATCCCCCCAGAGATCCAAATGGCTCCCACCCTGATAATATGTTGAGGTTTGATAAACCCAGGAATTTACTGCTAGATATGAATTATACAGAGAGGCTTGATATTCAGGTGAAAGGAAATATTCTTACCCACTGAGCTTCTTACCCACTGAGCCACCACGCCCCTAATATTCTGCACAGTCACCCAATTAGCAGCCATTGTTGTAGGAATGATGTGTCAGTGTGTGACTCATACAACAGGTGCTTAGAGTTAGGTTGGGTGTGGTGAATAACGAGAGTGACCTATAATGTGATTGGTCAGTTTCACTATATATGCAGAGACATTCTCATTTCCCATTATTCCCATTTTACCTCGTGAATGCTCTATCGTTGGTGTATCATTTTGTTACCTGTGGAAGTGATCTGTAAATACGTATGTATATAAGTAAATAGGATATTTGATATAACTTCTGTTTGGAGTCTATTTACTGCATAGTACTTGGATCACTGGTGCCTAGGAGAGAGAAGCAGGCCGCTCCATCCGCGCGCCCCGACATAATATCCTGAAAGCCCTTGAAAACTGGGCTGTTCTTCCCGATCTTGGGATAGAGTAGTTATTGAGCCTTTGGTGTGTGATGTATTATTTTTCCTCTCTATTTTATTGTTATTTGCTTTTTAAAGTATAAGCTGCCCAGAATCATTTAGTGTCAGGCAGCCTCTAAAATTAATAAAATAAATTAATAAAAACATCTCCTGATGATCTTCACAGATACCACATCTGAACTGGTTTCAGATCTGTAACATTCCGTTTAACCCTATTTTGCCTTCTTTTCAACCATTCTATATCTTTAATGATGTGTGCATATGCTATAGAGATAGAATGAGCAACCTTAAAGTAAGGGAACTTTCTAATCCAGGGTTGCCTACACTAGATAGCTTGAGCTCTGTTCAGTGTATGATGCCATTCATATTACTTATTAATTAGTGTTATTGTTATTAATACAATTAATACCTTTTCTATACAGAGTAGATGTATCATCATCAAACCATGGCTCTTTCTGGAATGCCAAAATATGAAGGTCTTATATAAGGTAAGGATATAAGAATGCTACCTCATACCAAAGGTTAGTCCTGTTGTCAGTTCCCATAGCAGCAATCCAAATTTCAGTGGAGAGACCATAAACAAGACATGCAGTAGCACTCTCACATTTTCAATCGGGTTTGAAAGCGTTCTGTCTCTGTTACTGAAAGTTATAGAACTACACGTCATGATGGTAGTCATTATAGAAAAAGTCTATTTGTAGGAAGTGAAAAGCACCTGCTAATTCCTGTGTATGAAGCAACAATTAAAAAACATAAATATGGCAGGCTAGTGTTATTTTTGATCAGTTGGCAATTCTAAGTCATAAACAGCAGCAAATGTTCCCAAAGGCATTTTGCATTCCATGGAAGGACCCAGAACAAATCGTTTATTATCTCTTTTACCTGTATTTCATTGAGTTGTCATTTTATAATCAATGAATGGGTTCAATTCTGAGCATATTTGCACTGAGACAACACTATAGTAGCTGATGTGAACTTTATATATTTGTCTATAAAGCCGGTAATAGGAAATAGTTTCTGAGTAGCAGTTGAATGGGGCGTGGTGGCTCAGCGGGTAAGATGCCAGGCTTGTCGATCGGAAGATCGCAAGTTCGGAGGTTCGAATCCCTAGCCCCGCGTGACGGAGTGAGCTCCCGTACTAGCCCCAGCTCTTGCCAACCTAGCAATTCGAAAGCATGCAAATGCAAGTAGATTAATAGGTACCACTTCGCTGGGATGGTAACAGCGTTCCACGTGCGTCATGCCAGCCACATGACCGTGGAAGTGTCTTCGGACAGCGCTGGCTCTTCGGCTAACAGAGATGAGCACCGGCCCCTAGAGTCGGACAAGACTGTACAAATGTCCGGGGGGAACCTTTACCTTAGCAGTTGAATGCCCATTTAAGTCTTGGCTTTGTAGATTTGTACATTTTTTAAAACCTCAATAAATTCACCACCCCAAACATTGCAACGGCCGGGAAGGATCCACCACTACAGCCGGCCCAAAAGACACACGCCTTCAGTCCTCGCATACACCGCCAGCTCCATTGCTGCCGCCAACGTGCCAGCTATTCCTTTGCGGCCTATGATTATTTTTAATTTATCAATGTGGCCCTTTCCCCTCTATGAGCTGTGCAGGCCTGGTTTATAGTTACACAAATATATATTTGTGATTTATTTGTTGTATAGTTTTTATTTTTTCCATTAGGGAGGATTGTTGTCTTGGGGCTATGACATCTCCCCAGTGCTGAAACCAGTATGCATGTAATTACCAAGAATATTCATTTATTTGTTCATCGATTTTTCCAGTAGAGTACCAACCCAATTTTAGATACGTCAATTCAAAAATAAGATTATTCAGTTCAGTAGAGCTTACTCCCAGATAAATCAGTGTAGGCTTGCAATCAATCACAGTTTGGGAGATTTACATAAGTTCCATAGGACGTAGTGGAATTTGCTTTCACAAGACTGTGTGCACACAGGTAGTTACCTAGCTCAGCTTATTAAGTGAAACTCCATCTAGTGTGGAAGTATAATAAGTCAGAGGTATCTTCTTTTTCTCTGTGTATATTTTCCCATTCCTGAACACATACACACAGAAAGAAAACAAAGAAAAAATGAACAATGTGGGAACAGTGACAAACTAGAAGAAGAAGAGAGGATGGGGAGAAAGTAAGAACAGATTCAGAGAAGGGGGAAAGAAGAGAAAGAAAGAGAATGTGGGTTTTTCAGCAAGGTAAGTTTATTTATTTATTATTTGGATTTATCCCCGCCCATCTCTACCGTGGTAGACTCTGGGCGGTTATGCTGCTATTTAAGTGAATGAGGGATACTCACTTGAATAGGAAGAGTAAACTTTCACGGCCAAAAATAGCTGGAAGCAGGACAAACCCATTCTTCTTTAAGAATCTGTTTACTTGCCCTTGGTTAGTGTGTATGAGGAGGTTTCCCTCTCCTTCCAGAACTGTTGCTGCAAGAGATATTTTGTCAGGATGCCATCCTGCCACAGATAAATGGGGTTTGTAGTTATTAGGTAGATGGGGTTTGTAGTTATTAGGTAGATGGGGATGTGGTTATTAGGTAGATGGGGTTTGTAGTTATTAGGTAGATGGGGTTTGTAGTTAGGGGCAGTAATCAGTTAGCATGCTTGCAGGACGTTAGAAGAAGCGTTAGAGATAGGCATGGAATGCGAGGCGTTGGAATGTGGAAGGGGAGAGACGGGAACCAGGCACCAAGGCCATTCAGCTGGGAACATCAAAGGACTAACAGTTTAGAGCATAGCTTTCCAAAGTGTGTGTCGCAACACACTACTGTGTCGCCTGCAGTGTCCTGGTGTATTGCGCGCAAACCCGGAAGCGCTGATGGGGGGGACCGGAAGGAGCGGCACCCCCACCAATCAGTACCACCACCGCATCGCTGATTGGCGGGGGTGCCGCTCCTTCCGGTTCCCCCCATCAGCGCTTCCGGGTTTGCGCGTGACACACCAGGACACCGCAGATTGCACCGCCGCCTCCGCCATTGGTGTGTGTCGCCAACATGAGAAGTTTGGAAAGCTCTGGTTTAGCGTTATGGGAACGGAGATCATAGGGGAGGGGTTGGTGAGGAGTAAGTGGGAATTGGCATGTTTAAAGTGTGATTGCGTGCGCTTTTGCTCAATCTGCTCTTCGCATCGATTCTATTCACTTGTATTAATTAAAGAACTTTTTCATATCCTACCATGGCTTGTGGTAAGAGTTTCTAAATTAATATCAAAGGAGTGGATCATCACATATTTTTTCTCCTAACACAATTCAGTCAAGTAAATCATTCCTTTTCTTTTTTTAGGAGGAGGAAATTACTGTAAGGGGCAAGCATCTTAGCATAGCCATGTGAGCATGCACCATGTGGGGAACTCAGGCAGCAGAAAATAATTGACTTAATCCTCCCCACAATTAACCATTTTATATTTGGTTCCTGGTGAAGAACATCAGGATTCTAGTCCAAAACAAAAGTGCTTCCACAAGCTGCCAGCTTCCACAAGGCTGAAGTCTATCTGCTCCTCCTGACAATACAAGGGGAAGGGGTGTCTCCTTACCATTTCTGAACATCTTAAAAGTTTATAGATTGATTATGTGCCATCAAATCATTGTCGACTCTTAGCACCCATCTAGATAGATTTCTTCCATGACAATCTGTCCCTAACCTGGTCTTTCAGGTTTTCCAATGGTGCACCGATCGCCACTGTAACTGAGTCCATCCACCTTGCTGCTGGTCATACTCTTCTCTTTCCTTCCACCTTTCCCAGCATTACGGCCTTCTCCAAAGAGCTGGGTCTTCACATAATGTATCCAAAGTAGGATAATTTGAGTCTGGTCATTTGTGCCTAAAGTGAGAATTCTGGGTTGATTTGTTTCATGATCCATTTGCTTGTTTTCTTGGCCATCCATGGTATTCTCAGGAGTCTTCTCTGACACCAAAGTTCAAAAGCATCAATACTTTTCCTGCCCTGCATCTTCAAAGTCCAAAAATTTATAGAGGAGTCATTATTTACCTGTTGTGACACTTTATCTATGAAACAGCTTATTCCAAGTCCTGAACTCCACTATTCTAAAGTACAAAATATGAAATAATAGATTCAATTTATAGAAAATAAGATTCCAATTGAATGGTTGTTGTGGGTTTTCCGGGCTGTGTGGCCGTTTTCTGGCAGTTCTGGTTCCTAACGTTTCGCCAGTCGCTGTGGCTGGCATCTTCAGAGGACAGGAGCACAGCTACAAGATTCCGTCTGTGCCTTGGGCACAGACGGTATCTTCTAGCTGTGCTCCTGTCCTCTGAAGATGCCAGCCACAGCGACTGGCGAAACGTTAGGAACCAGAACTGCCAGAAAACGGCCACACAGCCCGGAAAACCCACAACAACCATTGGATTCCGGCCGTGAAAGCCTTCGACTATACATTCCAATTGAATTTTTTTTTAAAAAAAACTTACCAGTAATTGCAGTTTGACAGTTGAACCAATTACTAAAGAAGTAGTAGCTCTCCTTTGCCAGATGTTTTCAAGCAGAAACTAGACATCCATCCATCTGTTGAGGATGCTTTAATCAACATTCTGCATGAAGCAAGAAGTTTGACTCAATGACCCAAATGGCCCTTTCCATTCTAAATATTAATTCATTTGCCTGAGAATTGAATTAAATGCATTTCACTTGGCTTTGCACAACATGTGCTTCTGGTCTCTGTTTGTGGCACACTGTGATGGAATGTGAGGGTGACCTTGGAGAACAGAGGGAAGAGATGCTGCCAAAGGAATGATCAGATAAAATGAAAGGAAGTCCACGAGAGGGTAGTGGTCTAAAGAAGAAACTTAGGAAAGACCCGCCCTGACCACTCAAGCGATAAATAGGGAGGGCGGGAGATTTGTACTTTCAGACTTGCAAGATTCTGTTAATGTAGCCTTACAATAAAGAAGAATTAGTTCATCTAGTCGTGTTTCCTGTCTGGTTTACCTGGAAGGGCTGACACACACTGTACTCTGGATTATGTCAGCCATCCTGTAAAAGGATAGCCTGAGTGTAAGATAATATATGGAAGACTCTACCTTAAAGATAAAGAACCAGACCAGTTAAACTGGAGATCCTTCTGGCTTTGTATTAAGCCTTGATTAGAACAACAATCATTTGTTCTTTTTTAGCACAATCCTAGGAAAATATAAAATACTTATATAAAATATAAAATAATCCTAGGAAAAAAGGGGCGTGGTGGCTCAGCGGGTAAGACGCCAGGCTTGTTGATCATAAAAAGGTAAAGGTTCCCCCCGCACATTTGTGCAGTCGTGTCCGACTCTAGGAGCCGGTGCTCATCTCTGTTTGTTAGCCGAAGAGCCAGTGTTGTCCGAAGACGCTTCCACGTTCTGTTTTAAATAACTGCACTATATAGTGTTCCCATAACAGTGAAATTTTTAAAGGCAAGCTTTGGCCAGTTGCTTCATTAACTAACTGCTTGTGATTTAAAAATTTCAGTTTTAAAAAAAGGTTTGATATGTGACATATAACTTCTTTTTATTTATCTCTGTTGTGCTGTTTGAATACTATCTCTAGGATGTACACATATTCTCATAAATGGAATGTATTCTGTGTGAGATATGGACCAATGCAGGATGAAACTCTCTGCAGTAAACTATGCATAACCTTATAGTTCAGTTATGTATTGCATATACACGGAACAGTTAACAACTCGACAAGCTGTAGAGCACCCTCAGCGTTCCTGTAAATAATTAACAAGGCTAAAGAGGGATGGAGTGACAAAATGGATTGTGCTGGACAAGAAAAACTTCTGGGTATCAGAAAAGTCATTGGAGTTTGGAAAGAGATAAAATCTTATTGCCTGGAAATAAAGATGTTTCCTGGTAAGTAATTCTTCTTTGATTAAATTGGTTTTTTAACTTTCCTCTGCTGCCTACTTTCCAGATAGTGACATCAGAGGACATAACTAAGAAACCACATTTATTTAATATCAGTTCATGCTAAAATATTCTGAATCTTTTCAAGGTCAGTGGAGTCTTTGTGAAGACAAAAGGAGATCCTATGGCATCCTAAAAGCCAAGGATCTTTTCATAGATCCATTGTTTGATGGATCTGTTTTCATAAAACAGCTAACAGTGCAATCTCTCCAGCAGAACCCTCATCTACAAAAAGTGGAATGGTTCATGTCTAACTTTGCTATGTTTGTGGAGCAGGGTATCATATACAGTATCATACAAAGACAAAAAAAATAAAAATACAAGTATTCAAAAATGATAACATACAAACAAGGAACAGGAGTTTCTTAAGGCGATCCAGTATTGGCCATCCCAAAATTTCAAGGACCATACCTAGAGGAAAACTTGTGGAAATTCTGTTTCCAGACTCACAGATAGCAATTCATTCAGCTTTCCTGTGCCTGTTGGGAATTCTGGAAATTATAAAACCAATACATCTGAAGGTCACCAAGTTGGGGAAGGCTTGGTTCATTACTTTTAAACACAGCAACTGGCATGCATGAAGGGGAGGTGTGGCTGCAAAGCTTTACACTAGTTACAGCTGTTTAGCCTCTCAGACAATGTTGGGGCTGGTTCATACTGTATGTCATGTTAAACCATGCTTTATAAACTAAACCTCAATTAGTTGAGCTCTTGTAACACACTGATTCAAACTGCATTATGGTTTTCCCAGTTCATATCTGCTTTACTGATATTACTACTAAAAAAAGCTCAGTTGATATCTAGGGTAGATGAAAATTAACTTCTTTGTGCTGATAACATAGAGGGATGCCAATCATACTTTTTTAAAATTTAGAACCTTTCCATTAAAATATCAAAACAGTGTACAGTAATGATTATAATTAATAAAATAAAAATAGAGCAGAAATAGTAAAACAGTGAAAGAAAATTATAAAACATGCAATTAACATAATAATTTTTTAAAAAATAAAAGCCTTGGGCAAATAAGGATTCAGTTTCTGGCAGAAACAATGCAATGGGCCACTGCCTAGCCATGGGGAACATGATTCCTGAGACAACATCCTAAACCCACGGCTGGAACGCGTTGTTCCATAAAATGGAGTAACCGATCAGTATGACCATCTGTTGGAAATTGTACAAAATTCTACAGGCAATACCTGTAGGGGAGCAATGACAGAGTAGCAGGTTTTGGTGGTGTGGACATTAAATCACCTTTATTTTGTGATGAAAAAGGCCTAGTATCACAATTGCTCTAATATGTATTGGGAACTGTTCTTTCTTCTCTGCCGAATGCTGTGCAAAGCATTTCAGAGGAGTGCCTGACAAAGTGCAAATGAAGCATCTCTGAAACATTAAAGCAGCCATGTCCTTTGCAAGCGTTGCAGGCTGCTTCAAAGGTTGTCCCATTCTATGCTTGTACAGAAAACCAGCACTGCTGGGATCCTCAGTGAGGTGAAATGGCTGTGCCGTGCACATGCAAGTGGAGATGGGCAGGGATAGCTTTTGAAACAGCTGCACGAGTCTTGCAAAAGACATAGCGCTTTAAAGCTTCAAAGGGGTGTTTCGTTTACCCAAACACATTTTGCAATGCTCTTCTTTGGAATACTTTGTGCAGACCTCATATGCACTGTTTTGGAAAAGGAGCTGTGAGAAGATTAGGGTTAGCAGCTTAGTTCAGAATTAGGTCTCATTCTTGCAAGGAGCTCATACTCCCTATATCTATACAAATGCCAGGTGTAAAATAACAGAAGGACACAATTTGGCAGCTGTAAGTAGTCTATCCAAACCATTAATAGTGTTGATAAAAGGAAATATTTTTGCTTCCAGAGGGTAAGTGAATTGCTTTTTGGTTTGTTTAGAGGGCAATGTTTGCTTTTGCTCTCGGCATGGCTTGCCTAATTCATCTCTGACAGTCAGGGAAACTGAATATATATATAAAATAAAATAACTTGGATTGAAGGTGTCCTTATTAAAACATGTTGTCTAAGAGAATCTGGATGACTACTGGGCCAGACACATAAACATAGCTATATTCAGTTTGAAGTTAAATTTGAGAGGCAAACTTTAAGCCTGGAAGACACAGTCACCTACTACACATTTCAGATTGCCCTCAATTATTTATTTGTGTGTGTGTGGGGAGAGAGAGAGAGAGGATAGATAAATATAGCACTGCAATAGGCTCATAAGACACCACATAGATATTTGGACCAACTTAAAGAGACCGCCTTTCTCAAAAATAAAAGTGTATTTCTTACATGTGAAGTGGGCATCCTAATCAGAATCAGCAATGTGAAAACAAACCTGGGAAGGCAATATATTCTCCAAAATAAATTCTAGAAGTTCCTCACCAGTATTACTAGTAAGAATAACTATGTCATAATTACTAATAGTAAATAATATAAATTAATAGGGAGTATTTATTTATTTTATTTATTTTCTATCCCGCCTTTATTATTTTTATAAATAACTCAAGGCGGCGAACATACCTAATACTCCTTCCTCCTCCTATTTTCCCCACAACAACCCAGCCAGCTTTCATGCCTAAGGTGGGACTAATATGGCAAAAAAATAGAGACAGATTAACATAGATTTGTAGAAAGATACACATGTGAACAATGTTTAATTTCCAAAATAATGCTTCAGCTTTACACCCACTGGGAATGAGAATAATTCCATTGAATTCAGTGGGATTTATTTTTGAGCTTATGTTTTAGGACTATGGTATTTTATTTGTTTGTATTCATTCTTTTGATTTTAGCAGGTTCTAATTGATTGCTAAATGAAAAAAGTAGAATTTATTTTTTTTAACTATTTTAGGCCATCTGTAAGTATGCAATTTTCCCAAGCTGGCATGCATATTGGAAGAACCTGGAAAACAATAAAAACAAAAATGTGTTTACAAGTTCATTTTAAAAAATAGATAAAATTGACAAGAGTTCTGTCACTTTTCCCTTCTAGCCCAAGTGACAGAAAAAACAATAAAACTGGTGGGTTTTTTTTTACCAGTCCAAAAGATATAAAGAAGCAGGGGAATCTGCCAATATGGGCCATGGTAAACACATGGTAAACAATAGGGGCGTGGTGGCTCAGTGGGTAAGATGCCAGGCTTGTCGATCGGAAGATCGCAAGTTCGGAGGTTCGAATCCCTAGCCCCGCATGACGGAGTGAGCTCCCGCACTAGCCCCAGCTCTTGCCAACCTAGCAATTCAAAAGCATGCAAATGCAAGTAGATAAATAGGTACCACTTCCGTGGGTAGGTAACAGCGTTCCGCATGCATCATGCCAGCCACATGACCATGGAAGCGTCTTCAGACAACGCTGGCTCTTCGGCTAACAAATGGAGATGAGCACCGGCCCCTAGAGTTGGACATGACTGCACAAATGTGTGTGTGTGTGTGGGGGGGAAACTTTACCTTTTAAACACAGTCCAAGCATCAGGCCATTGCTGTGGCTGAAGTAGAGGAAGGGGTTGAAATCCAGAAAGGGATTTTTTAAGCCAGTTTAATTTGCCGCCAATTTATACACAAGAGATAAGGAGCTGGAGGCTGACTCTCACTAGTTTTTACAGCACCTTTTACAAAGTTATTACATCATTAGCTTTTCTGGATGTCCCCAGTTCACCAAGTGTGGAGTAATTATCCTGTACAGCAGAGACGGTAAAAAACTGTAAAAAGTAGAGACAAGGCCAAGTGTCTATAGACTGTGTCCATTTACAAACAGTTATTGGGTATGATACAGGAATTCTTACTCAGGTCTGATTGATATGTACTGTAATAAGTCCTGATCTTTGTTTGACAACCAATTTTCTTGGGATTTTATGCTTGTTCCCCATCTCTATTTCTGATGCTGAAAAGGATTGCTTGGGAAGCACACAATGAAAACTATTTCTAAACATATCTTGTGAATAAATGAGAGAGCTATATAGATTAGGAAGGCTTACTCTTTCCCAGCAAATATACAAGGTTGGGACTTTCCACCAACTCAGACTGGTTAAAATGTTTATATACTTGCAAGTTATCTTATAGTGCAAGAATCTTTTCCCTATGGAGTTTGTTGTTGTTGTTATTCAGTTGTTTAGTCGTGTCCGACTCTTCGTGACCTCATGGACCATAGCACGCCAGGTCTTCCTGTCCTTCACTGTCTCCCGGAGTTTACTCAAATTCATGTTCGTTACATTGGTGATGCTATCTAACCATCCCATCCTCTGCCGTCCCCTTCTCCTTTTGCCTTCAGTCTTTCCCAGCATCACGGTCTTTTCCAGTGAGTCCTCTCTTCGCATTAGGTGGCCAAAGTATTTGAGCTTCAGCTTCAGCATCTGTCCTTCCAATGAGCAGTCAGGGTTGATTTCCTTTAGGATTGACTGATTTGACCTCCTTGCAGTCCAAGGGACTCTTAAGAGTCTTCTCCAGCACCACAGCTCGAAAGCATCAATTCTTCAGCGCTCAGCCTTCCTTATGGTCCAACTCTCACAGCCATACATTACTACTGGAAAAACCATAGCTTTAACTATACGGACCTTTGTCGGCAAGGTGATGTCTCTGCTTTTTAATATGCTGTCTAGGTTTGCCATAGCTTTCCTCCCAAGGAGCAAGCGTCTTTTAATTTCATGGCTGTAGTCACCGTCTGCGGTGATCTTGGAGCCCAAGAAAATAAAATCTGTCACTGCTTCCATTTCCTCCCCTTCTATTTGCCAGGAAGTGATGGGACCAGATGCCATGATCTGAGTTTTTTTAATGTTGAGTTTCAAGCCAGCTTTTGCACTCTCCTCTTTCACCCTCATCAAGAGGCTCTTTAGTTCCTCTTCACTTTCTGCCATTAGGGTGGTATCGTCTGCATATCTGAGGTGGTTGATATTTCTCCCGGCAATCTTAACTCCGGCTTGTGATTCATCCAGCCCGGCATTTCTCATGATGTACTCTGCATATAAGTTAAATAAGCAGGGTCATAATATACAGCCTTGTCATACTCCTTTCCCAATTTTGAACCAATTGGTGGTTCCATGTCCGGTTCTAACTGTTGCTTCTTGACCCGCATACAGGTTTCTCAGGAGACAGGTAAGGTGGTCTGGTACTCCCATCTCTTTAAGACTTTGCCAAAGTTTGTTGTGATCCACACAATCAAAGGTTTTAGCGTAGTCAATGAAGCAGAAGTAGATGTTTTTCTGGAACTCTCTTGCTTTTTCCATGATCCAGCGAATGTTGGCAATCTGATCTCTAGTTCCTCTGCCTCTTCGAAACCCAGCTTGCACTTCTGGTAGTTCTCGGTTCACATGCTGCTGAAGCCTAGCTTGTAGGATTTTGAGCATAACCTTGCTAGCATGTGAAATGAGCGCAATTGTACGGTAGTTTGAACATTCTTTGGCATTGCCCTTCTTTGGAATTGGAACGTAAACTGACCTTTTCCAATCCTGTGGCCACTGTTGAGTTTTCCAAATTTGTTGGCATATTGAGTGCAGCACTTTAACAGCATCATCTTTTAGGATTTTAAATAGCTCAGCTGGGATACTGTCTTCTCCACTAGCTTTGTTGTTAGTAAGGCTTCCTAAGGCCCACTTGACTTCACTCTCTAGGATCTCCGGCTCAAGGTCAGTGACCACACCATCGTATTTATCAGGGATATTAAGATCTTTCTTGTATAGTTCTGCTGTGTATTCTTGCCACCTCTTCTTAATCTCTTCTGCTTCTGTTAGGTCCCTGCCTTTTTTGTCCTTTATCATGCCCATCTTTGCACAAAACGTTCCCTTGATATCTCCGATTTTCTTGAAGAGATCTCTAGTCTTCCCCATTCTATTGTTTTCCTCAATTTCTTTGCATTGTTCATTTAAGAAGGCCTTCTTATCTCTCCTTGCTATTCTCTGGAAATCTGCATTCAGTTGGTTATATCTTTCCCTTTCTCCCTTGCCTTTTGCTTCCCTTCTTTCCTCAGCTATTTGTAAAGCTTCATCAGTCAGCCACTTTGCTTTATTGCATTTCTTTTCCTTTGGGATGGTTTTAGTTGCTGCCTCCTGTACAATGTTATGAACCTCCATCCATAGTTCTTCAGGCATTCTGTCTACCAGATCTAATCCTTTAAATCTATTCCTCACCTCCACTGTATATTCATAAGGGATATGATTTAGGTCATACCTGAGTGGTCTACTGGTTTTCCCTACGTTCATCAATTTAAGCATAAATTTTGCGATAAGAAGCTCATGATCTGAGCCACAGTCAGCTCCAGGTCTTGTTTTTGCTGATTGTATGGAGCTTCTCCATCTTTGGCTGCAAAGTATATAATCAATCTGATTTCGGTATTGACCATCTGGTGATGTCCATGTGTAGAGTTGTCTCTTGTGTTGTTGGAAAAGAGTGTTTGCTATGACCAGCGTGTTCTCTTGACAAAACTCTATTAGCCTTTGCCCTGCTTCATTTTGTACTCCGAGGCCGAACTTGTCTGTTATTCCGGTTATTTTTTGACTTCCTACTTTAGCATTCCAGTCCCCTATGATGAAAAGGACATCTTTTTTTTGGTGTTAGTTCTAGAAGGTGTTGTAGGTCTTCATAGAACCGGTCAACTTCCGCTTCTTCAGCATCAGTGGTTGGGGCATAGACTTGGATTACTGTGATGTTGAATGGTTTGCCTTGGATTCGAACTGAAAGCATTCTGTCATTTTTGAGGTTGTACCCCAGTACTGCCTTTCCCACTCTTTTATTGACTATGAGAGCTACTCCATTTCTTCTAAAGGATTCTTGCCCACAGTAGTATATATAATGGTCTCCTGAATTAAATTCGCCCATTCCTGTCCATTTTAGTTCGCTGATTCCCAATATGTCGATGTTCAATCTTGTCAACTCATGTTTGACCACATCCAGCTTACCTTGATTCATTGATCTTACATTCCAGGTTCCTATGCAGTATTGTTCTTTACAGCATCGGACTTTCCTTCCACTTCCAGACACATCCACAACTGAGCGACCTTTTGGGTTTGGCCCAGCCGTTTCACTCTTTCTGGAGCTACTCGGAATTGCCCTCCGCTCTTCCCCAGTAGCATATTGGACACCTTCCGACCTGAGGGGCTCATCTTCCGGCGTCATATCTTTTAGCCTTTTGATACTGTCCATGGGTTTTCTTGGCAAGGATACTGGAGTGGTTTGCCATTCCCTCCTCCAGTGGACCACGTTTTGTCAGAACTCTCCATCATGACCTGTCCGTCTTGACCTGACTTCATTGAGTTACGCAAGCCCCTTCGCCACGACAAGGCAATGATCCATGAAGGGGCTATGGAGTTTACAGTTTAAAATTTGATACTGGTAAAGCACAGAGAGAGAGAGAGAAGAAGGAAGGCAATATAAATAAGGGAGAGAACATGTTTTCTGTCCAGTTGTATATATATTGAGACTTTACTTTATCTATTTATATGTCTTAGTATATGAAAGCCAGTGTGTTGTCGTGATGACAGTGTTGAATTACAACAGTTGAGACCCGGGTTCAAGACCACCATGGAAGCTTACTGGCTAACTTTGCCTCAGTCACTCACTTTCTCCCTGCTCCACCTCATATGGTTGTTGTTGTTGTGCAGATAACCTGGAGAACATCCATCCCATGTAAGCTACCAAAAACAAGGACAGAATTTAAATCTAAATAAAAATAATTCAATGGCTGTTGTGGGTCTTCCGGGCTGTGTGGCCGTGTTCTGGAAGTTGTGGTTCCTAACGTTTCGCCAGCATCTGTGGCCAGCATCTTCAGAGGGCAGGAGCACAGATAGAAGCAAAATCTCTGTGCCCAGGTAGAGTGGCAATGTTCTATTTATAGAGCTAAATTATAGTATTTATAAATATCTATAAATAAATTATAGTAATTATAATATCATTGCCAATGTGGAATCAGCCATTCACCAACGTCCAGAGGAAGAAGCAGAAGAAATAAGGGGTGAAGTGGCAAGAATCCTGAGGAAAGCAAAGCCCCCCACCAGCAACATTACCAAGAAGGAGAGAAACGCCATAGAGACCCTCAATTCGGACCCAGACATCATCATCCTTCCAGCAGACAAAGGCAACGCCACGGTAATTATGAACATAGATGAATACAAAGACAAAATCAGAGAACTACTAGACCCCACCACATACAGAACAATAAGACGGGATCCGACCAACAAAATCATGAAGCAAACCAACACACTGATAAAGAGCTCCTCCCTGCATCCCAACGTACTACAACGTATTTGCAAGACAGAAGCTCTCTCACCTAGACTATACGGACTCCCCAAAATCCACAAAGACTCTATCCCACTCAGACCCATTGTAAGTTCCATTGGCTCCCCAACATATGAATTATCCAAACATTTGGCTACCCTTTTACAGACCCACATCGGACAGACTCCATCCCACATCAAAGACTCAGGACACTTCATCAACAAAATCAGCACCCTAAAACTCAACCACATGGACAAACTGGTCAGCTTTGACGTGGTCTCCCTGTTTACCAAGGTGCCAGTAAGGGACACCCTGGCACTCATCAAGCAAATCTTCCCAGAAGACATTACAGCTTTATTTCAACACTGCCTAACAACTAGTTACTTTCAATGGGACAATGAGTTCTACGAACAGATGGATGGCGTTGCCATGGGAAGCCCCCTGAGCCCAGTCATAGCAAACTTTTACATGGAACACTTTGAAAAACAGGCTTTGGAATCGGCACCCATTACACCAACAGTCTGGTTCCGGTTCGTGGATGACACCTTCGCAATTTGGAGTCATACTGAAGAAGAACTGGAGAAATTTTTGGACCACCTAAATGGCATCCACCCCAATATACAATTCATTATGGAAAAAGAAACTGACGGCAAACTTCCATTTTTAGATACGCTGGTCATACCCAAACCAGACCTCAAACTAGGACACAAAGTATACAGAAAACCCACCCATAAAGACCAGTATCTATACAAAAGTTCCAATCACCACCCACGACAAAAGAGAGGCATGATCAAAACCTTGGTGGATCGTGCTAATCGAAACTGTGAAACCCAATTTCACAACAATGAACTTAACCACCTGAATTGGGTCCTACAGGCGAATGGCTATTCCAAGAATGAAATAAAAAGAGCCATCAAACCAAGAAAACAACATCCAACTGAAGAAAAACAGCCCCACACAAACAAAGTATTCCTGCCCTACATCAAAGGAGTCACTGACCGCATGGGAAAACTGATGGAAAAACACAACTTTCAAACAGTCTTCAGACCCACCAGAAAAATACAACAAATGCTAAAATCAGCTAAAGACAAAAGGGACCCCCGCACCGCTGCAGGAGTATACCGCATACCATGCAGCTGCGGACAAGTATACATCGGAACCACAAAACGAAGCATTCACACCAGGATAAAAGAACATGAAAGACACTGCAGACTACAGCAACCGGAAAAATCTTCAGTAGCTGAACATGCTCTCAAGCAAACGGGACACAAAATCCTATTTGAAAACACAGAAATACTGGACAACACCAAAAGCCACTACACCAGATTATACAGAGAAGCCATTGAAATTCACAAACACCAGCACAGTTACAATAAAAAAGAAGAAAGTTTAAAAATTAGCAAAACCTGGCTACCAGTCCTGAAAAACACAGCCTGCAAAAGGTCAACGAACTCAGTCCAACCACCAGGTCATGGGAATACTTCTCACAATGAACATGCTAATCACGCTCATCAGCCACTCGTTAACATTTCAACACAACAACAAAAACCCCACCTAATCTCCTATAATTTAGCTCTATAAATAGAACATTGCCACTCTACCTGGGCACAGAGATTTTGCTTCTAGCTGTGCTCCTGCCCTCTGAAGATGCTGGCCACAGATGCTGGCGAAACGTTAGGAACCACAACTTCCAGAACACGGCCACACAGCCCGGAAGACCCACAACAGCCATCGAACTCCGGCCGTGAAAGCCTTCGACAATACAAAAATAATTCAGTCTTTCTGTCAAGAAGACATAAGAACTAAGGGATCATATTCAGGGACATCCACAGGGGTGGTCAGTAATGTCACTTTTTTGTGAGATGGGCGGCCATACAAATCTGATAAATAAATAAATAAAATGCTGGGTGCAACTGGGTGATCAAAGCTGCGACCCTTTTAAACATGTGTTGTACACATCACATGCACATAAAAAATGACAGGGCTTTAATTTCCCAGTCACATACACCATTTGGACATCATTGGACATCCTTGCCAATGGCTCAGATTGCCCCAAGACATTTAGCTGCTTGATAGTCCCCACCCCACCCTTCCATAGAGAGAAGTTGACAAGCTTGACAGTTGATTCTTTCTTCAGTCTGCCTCCTTAATAGTAGGGACAATCCTGTGAAGGCTGTACAAATAAAGTAGTTGGTGAGGAGTGAAGGGGAAAATTCCCCAAGACCCAACGTACGAATGGAGACCACATGATCTGCTTGAGCCGAGTTTATTTGAACACCACTAGGGACAGACCACAAGGTTCTGCCCACTTAAGGAGGGTACAAATAGCCTTTATATATTTGTATAATAAATGCTGACCAATATTGATGTCAAATGCCAATCATCTTATTTTTGATAACATGGGTTAGATTTTCTGCTTATAGTTAGAATACACAGTTAATAAAGTGGAGGTTGGCACAGTTAATAAAGTGGAGGTTGGCACGAGTCAGCTTTGTGGTTAGTTACTTCCTAGTCCCCATTTAAAAATACCAGTGCTGATTTAAGATACTGTAACTTGTGAGCCAGCATCTGCAAATGCCTAAGCAAGCCTTGATAGTTTGGAGATCTTCGTTCAAGAATTTGTTTTACTCCTTCAGGAAGAATGTGATAGCGTGATCAAAAGCCTAAGTTCCAAATCAGGCTTTTTTGCCTTTCTTTTCAATTCTGGAATAGGGTGTTGTCCTTACAAGTGACCCTTGACTAACCTTTGAAGTGCTGCCATAAATTTGCTTTGATGGTTGGGCCCTTCAACAGCCCAGTTATGGAGCATGATAGGTACAGTCAGCTTTCCAACTGAACATGACAAATCACAGTAAAAGGAGGCAGATGGGCTACACTGTATGTAGCAGGAATATAATAGGTGGCTCTAAGTCCTGTTCTTAAACTCTCCTATTAGTCAGCTTGAAGGAAAACTGATTGAATAATGGGGTTCCCTGCCTTTTCTTAGTGTTTCAAGACTGGCAAAAGCAATAATTGGTTCCAAACTGGTTTGCGAGGGATCTGGGAAGTGGAAATGAGGGGAAACGGTGCTGTAGGGAGGTTTCTTGTTGTATGATTACAAGTTCTATCCAGCCCATAGTGCTCAAGGAAAGGTTAAGAACTTCAGATAATATACAGCCTATGCCACCCCTCATTTGTGTCCAGATATTACACCTAAATAAAACTGAAAAATCTGTCAGTCTGCCCCAGATTAGTTTTGTGTTGCATTTCATCAGTGACATATCATCTGAGTACGTATGGCCCACACTTCTTGTTAAGTAGGTTTGGGATGTAATTATTGTAAAAGCATCTGTCCTGGGTACTGTCCCAAATTGGTCACTCTGAGGAAGAGTGGCCCTCACAAAAATCCATTGACTGCTGATTTCTGCATTTTGTTTTTGTATGAAGTTCAGCATCTAAGTCCAACAAATAACAGTGTTGTTCCCATGTTTCCCAAAATGAGGACAGTCCTGTATTTAAGATAATCATTTCCAAAAGGGAATAATAGACAGCGGGGGAATACCATATTCTTGGCAATCGAAGATGACCTCCTACCCCTAAGTTTAAAGTAAGGCATTTGGAACAGAACCCTACTTTTCCTTTCAAATATTCTCCTCCTCCTTCTCAAACGAGAAAACCACCCACTTTAGCTCCCCCAGGATATTCCCTACCAGCTCAGCTTTATTTCTTTTCCAGACAGGGGGCCATATCTCCAAACTAAGCACAGGGTCTTAGCCACCTATCATTTTTATTTTAAAAGCCCTGAGGACTGAGATAAGAGTGAAAATAAAGATCATGCTAGGAGTTGGTGTGTTTGCTCTCTTTCCCTGCCCTCAGAGAAGATGCTATGAAATGTTGGCCACCTAAAAGCAAATGCATAAGGAGACTGCCCGCCAGCTCTCATTGTTTGTCATAAACTGTAAAGCTTCAACATTTCAGTTCCTCAAACTGCATATTTTTTACAATCCACTTCAGAGAAGAACCTCTGCCAGTTCCAGATGTAATGGATGTGCTTGAGAAATAACTGATGAAAATTTATTGGATTGCACTTGGCATGTTTCTATTTATTAGCAGTTTCCAAGATGGAAAGAAAATCTGTTCATTTATCAAGTCTGTTTTAACATTTAATGTAATTTTTAGGCTTTGTATTTGTAAAAACAAAAAAACAAAAACAGGGCATCTTTAAAACTAATCCTTCGTAGTAATGCTAAGACAGAAGCATCCTCCTAACAATGATACAGGCTTGGCACTGGAGTGACATGACTACCATCCTCACCACCAATCCCATTATATTTTCATCTGTGATTTACAATTACTGTATGACCTATACTTGTGCTTGCTTTATTCTTGAATGGGGAAATGCCCTTTCAAAGCAGCAAAGGCTGTTTCAGAACCTATTGCTGCCTTATGCTCCAAGGGAAGATCTGTATGCCCGCTGGAGGGGTTCTTGCCTTACCTCCCAGCTTCATAGAACATGTGGTCATGGTTGGGAAAGGTCCTCAAATCATAATTCCCAGTATGCCAAGATTACACCTCTCAGGGGAGGGGTGTCAGCAGGTAAGTGGAACAAGATATAGCAAATGCTGCACAAGCCCTTCATTTACATAGCTGTGCGATCCTGCTGCCGTGGAGCAGGGCTGGCGTAGTGATGTCACCACTTTTGCTCAGATGCCGCAAAAGCATATCTTATTCCTTGCTTGCTGGCAAAAAAACAGAGCAGATAGTCCATCTGGTTGTTTTCTGCTGGTCATTGTCAACTGGGGCTAAGAGCAGACTGGCTATAACCTGCTGCTGGTGGCATTTTATTTTACTTTATTTCATTTCATTTTTTTGCCATCAAGGAATAATTAAAGCACTTTTTTCAGCTCTTGGCTTGGATTTTATTTTATTTTATTTTTATTTTCTGGGAATCAAGTTATGTCAATTGCCTTCACTGGCTATAGTGTAGATGCCATATCTTTCCAGGTTGCCCAATTTTGTGCTATCATTTGCTGGCATGCATTACCAATGCTGGCATGCATTACCGAAACTTGGCTGGGCCCGGAGGGAGGAGTGGCTTTGTCAGAGATCTGCCCGGCTGGGTTTCGAGTGTGGCACCAGCCGAGATGTCAGGGCAGGGGAGGAGGGGTGGCAGTTGTCATCCAAGAGTCTCTTGTGGCCTTCAGGGGCACTGTTCCACAAGTAGCCGGTTGTGAGACCCTATTTTTCAAGTTGGGTGCCCGCGAGCAGTTGGGAGTGTTGCTGCTGTACCAGCCTCCCTGCTGCGTAGCAACCTCCCTGCCTGAGCTGCAGGAGGCTGTCTCAGGGCTGACAGTGGAATTCCCCAGACTTATGGTTCTGGGGGATTTCAATCTGCCATCCCTGGGACGGTCTTCAGAGGCGGCTCGGGAGTTCATGGCCACCATGGCGGCCATGGGCCTGACTCAGATTATTCGGGACCCGACTAGAGATAGTGGTCTCACACCGGATTTAGTTTTCTTGTCGGAGCAGTGGCAATGTGCTCTGAGGGGAGAGTTACATCTTTCCCCTTTGTCATGGTCAGATCACGCCCTTGTGGCCTTGAGATTCTCTTATGCCGCCCCACTCCGCAGGGAGGCAGGACCTATTCGATCGGTCTGCCCCCGGCGACTGATGGACCCAATTCGGTTTCAGAGGGAGCTGGGGGTTGTTCCCAGAGATCTGCTGCACGGTCCAGCGGAGGTCCTGGCTGCCACCTGGAATAGGGAGGCGGCCGGGGCCTTGGACAGGATCGCGCCTGTGCGGCCTCTCTTGTCCCATCGAACCCGATACGCCCCGTGGTTCACGGAGGAGTTAAGGGTCCTAAAGAGGATTAAGGGACGCCTAGAGCGCCGCTGGAGGAAGACAAAGACCGAACCCGACCGAACACAAGCTAGAGCCGCGATTAAGGCCTACCTTGTGGCGGTAAGAGCGGCGAAACGTCAGTATTTCTCCGCTCTTATTGCGTCCGCAGAATGCCGCCCAGCAGCCCTGTTCAAGATCACCCGATCCCTTTTGGGGAAAGGTGATTCGGAAAATCACCTGCAGGGACGTGCTGAGGAATTTTCCAGGCACCTGCAGGATAAAATCGCTCGGATTCGCTCTAAGTTAGACTCTAAGCGTGGAACATCATCTGGGGAGATGCCTGAGGAACGTACTTACCTTGTTATCTGGGAACGGTTTGATCCTGTTGGTCCCGAGGAAGTGGGTAGGATCCTCCGGACTGTAAATGCCACCACATGCGATTTAGATCCATGTCCCTCCTGGCTGGTGCAATCAGCTCGGGAGGTGACGTGTGGCTGGGCCCAGTCGATGATAAATGCATCCTTGCAGGAGGGGGTGTTTCCGATTGTCTTCAAGGAGGCATTGGTGCGCCCCCTCCTCAAGAAACCATCGCTGGACCCTGTTGTACTGGACAATTTTCGTCCAGTCTCCCACCTTCCCTTTATGGGGAAGGTGGTTGAGAAAGTGGTGGCGTTGCAGCTCCAGAGGATTCTTGATGAAACGGATTATCTAGACCCCTTTCAGTCAGGTTTCAGGCCAGGATATGGGACGGAAACAGCATTGGTCGCGCTTATGGATGATCTTTGGCGGGAGCGGGATGGAGGCAGTGCATCCATCCTGGCTCTCCTTGACCTCTCAGCGGCTTTCGATACCATCGACCATGGTATCCTTTTGGAGCGGCTCAGGGAGTTGGGGGTGGGCAGCGTGGTTTTGTGCTGGTTCGCCTCCTTCCTCCAGGGCCGCTCCCAATCGGTGTTGATAGGGGAGGAGAGGTCGGGTCCACGGCCCCTCCTTTGTGGAGTGCCGCAGGGCTCAGTGCTCTCTCCTCTCCTATTTAACATCTACATGAAACCACTGGGCGAGATCATCCGTCTCCATGGGATGAGATATCATCAATATGCTGATGATACACAGTTATACATCTCCATCCCGGGAGAAGTAAGTGATGCTGTGACTACCCTGTCCAAGTGCCTGGGGGCTGTAGGGGTCTGGATGGGGAACAACAGGCTTCAGCTGAACCCTGGTAAGACGGAGTGGCTGTGGATTAATGGCCCCTCGATATCTAGGAATTTATCATCTCTAGTTCTGGATGGGGTTGCACTACCTCAGACAGACCCGGTGCGTAATTTGGGGGTCCTCCTGGACTCACGACTCCTGCTCGAAGAGCAGGTGGCAGTCGTGGCCAGAAGGGCCTTTGCACAACTTCGTGTGGTGTGCCAATTACGCCCTTTCCTGGAGCGAGAGGCCCTTCGAACAGTCACTCATGTCCTGGTCATCTCCCAGATAGACTATTGTAATGCGCTCTACATGGGGCTACCCTTGAGGAGCGTCCGGAAGCTTCAGCTGGTTCAAAATGCGGCCGCGCGAGCCATCTTAGGTGCCTCAAGATCGGCACATATAACACCTTTGCTCCGTGAGCTGCATTGGGTCCCAGTTTGCTTCCGGATTCAATTCAAGGTGTTGGTTATTACCTTTAAAGCCCTACATGGCATGGGTCCAGGTTACCTGAAGGACCGGCTCATCCCCGTTCAATCGACCCGTCCCACCCGGTCCTGCAGAGAGGGCACGCTACGAACCCCGTCTGCAAGAGAGTTCCACCTGACGGGGTCTAGGAGGCGTGCCTTCTCTGCAGTAGCCCCAGCCCTTTGGAATATTCTCCCCCGGGAAGTAAGATCGGCCCCCTCTCTCCTGGACTTTAGAAAAAACCTGAAGACCTGGCTATGTCATCAGGCATGGGGAGGGGAGGGGAATAGCCAGTCTTGGGGTTGGCTGGCCCCTTAGATCTGTTTCGACCAGCCTTGTTGATCAGTGGAATAAGATCTACCACCTTTGGATCAAATTATATGATGGTGTGTGTGTGTGTGTGTGTGTGTGTGTGTGTGTGTGTGTGTGTATATATATATATATATATATATATGCAATTTTATATTGTTATTATTGATATTTATTGTTTTAATTCTTTTAAATTGTTGTGAACCGCCCAGGGTCCCTCCTTGTGGGGGAGATGGGCGGGATATAAATGTAATAATAATAATAAATAAATAAATTTGTCGTATCCATCCTACCTACGGTTGATGTTTAGCACAAATTTTTGGTGATTGCCACTGCTATTTGTACTTTTTTCCCCCCTGCATAGTCGTGTCCGACTCTAGGGGTCATGTGGCTGGCATGACGCACGCGGAACGCTGTTACTATCCCACTGAAGTGGTACCTATTTACAGTTACTATAATAATGTATTTTATGTAATTTTATTGCTTTTTTAAAAGTTTTATTAATAATTACAGGTCTATATATTTCATTCTCCCCCCTGAAATAAGATTAGCCCCCTCTCAACTGGACTTTAGAAAAAACCTAAAGACCAGGTTTTGTCATCATGCTTGGGGTGGGGAGGGGAATAGCCAGTCTTGGGGTTGGCTGGTTTCTTAGATCTCCCTTGACCAGCCCTACCAGCTCTTAGGATAAGATCTACCATTGTCTGGATCTGATTGTAACTATGTATTTTAATGATTATTGGTATTATTTATGGGGTTTTTTTTATTGATTTTAAACTATTTTATTGTGAACCGACTAGGGTCCCTCCTTGAGAGGGAGATGGATGGGATATAAGTATGATAGATAGATAGATAGATAGATTAGATAGATTAGATAGATAGATAGATAGATAGATAGATAGATAGATAGATAGATACATACATACATACATACATACATACATACATACATACATACATACATACATAAATTGCTGTGCTTTCTGGCCCAAAGGGTTAATAAAGGTTTGATTGTGGATGCCACATCACAGCATTCTGGGAGGCAGCGGAGGCTTGCTGCCCTGCAAGTGGGAAACTTCTCAGGGTTTTCAATGCATTTGTGTATTTTTTTTAAAAAAAATTGACACCCCCCATAGCTTTCCCTCCAACTCTCTCTGGCTCTTTTTTGAATAACAATGGACAAATATTCACACATTCAGGTACAGATATATTATACCTAGAACATACAACAGGAGTAATATAAGCAATTTATTTTATTTCTGTGAAGGAAGAAAGAGATGCTTAATTATGCACAGACCTGGAGCAACCTGAGAAGGGCAGGATAAGGCACCCAGTTATTGGCCAGCTTGAAATGATAGCAAGCACTGATTGGCTGAGATTTCCCAGTGCTTGGCTATTGGCCAGAAAAAGCAAGTATTGTCTGATTATCCTCAGCAAACTGTAGATTCACCAACATACCAGCTTGACTGTGCTCATAGTGCCTTGAAATCTGAAGAGATCTGCAAATATCAGAACACCCTGGATCAGTCTTGGATATATTTCCAACTGGGTAGAGAAGGAAGATAAAAACGCAGATGGTCTAGAAGACCTCAAATTTATTTGCTGCTTTATTTTTTCTTCTGCACTGATTAGCTTCCATGTCATATACCAAAAAAGCAGTTAAGAGAAAGATTTCTTTTAAGGGGGAACCCATCCATTTCTCTTTTGTTTATTGTAATTTATAAACCTACACACATTAAAATGGTGTGTGTTAAAGATATTTTTAGGGGACTTTTAGTATTTTGTTACGAAGTATTTATACCACCTGGAAGGAATCAAAGATGCAAATGTGTACTAACTTAAGTGTGTGTGTGTTTATGCATATACATGGATGGCTTCCCTGTCATGATGTTGATTCAGCTGCTGTTTCTTTTGGCCTTTTTTTAATTTCATGACAGCTAGAATCCATTTAAAATAAAGTCCCTGAATGATTCCAAGGTATTGTTTAAGTAAATGCAAACCTTTCTCCTGTTTTAACTGGAGAAAATATTGCTTGGCCTTGGATCTCCACAGAGACACTGTTTGCAGCAAGGACGGTGTTTAGAGGGCTGTGCCAGCTGCCTTGGTAAAGCCCCGTAAGTGTACAGATCCCTTCGCTAGGACACTCATAGTAACACCATCTGCTCTCCTATGGTGCTGCTATATGGGCTTTTTAAAAAATAAACCTTGTTTGGATATTTGCTTCTTTGGGAAAGGTCATATTCCTGCCTGACGAGTTATTTATTGTGGTAGTGATTACTCCCTTGAGCTCCTGAGATCCCACAATCATGAAATCTTCTGGATTTGTAGCCTAGTTGTGCCTGATACTAATTACCAAGCTGGCCATTGACATCTTTGTTCCAACCTGGCCTTAATTTCCAGTGTTGTGTTGTTTCTATGATAAGTGATGAAGGAGGTGGAGATAAAAAGCGAATATTGATTCACTCCTAGAATCTCACAGGACATTGGAAAGGTTATCTCTGTAACCCAAACCTCTCCTCTTTACTTTGGGCCTTTCTGAATGGCTGTTACTTGATAACTAACTCTTGTTGACAGATAGGGTGTTGAATACAATAACTCTTGACACAGTTATCTCTTGCCAGAAAAAACTTCCCATCCGGTTCCTGCTTCTCCACTCCTTCATTGCTGGAATCAAGGCCTGCTTTTAGAAGGGTGTTGCTGATGGTGTCTTGAAGGTTAATAAAAGAACTCCAAGCAGCTAACAACAATCTTGCAGAGTAGAAGCATGAACCAGCAGGGAACTTCCACTTTAAGCTTAATTGCGTTCAGAAATAAATTCAGTCTTCACACATTAGTTAGATGAAGGAAAATAGAGATAGCTTACATGTATTCAGTAGATCTGGATACAAGAAGATTCATAGCCGATCTGCGTGCAAGCAAGACGTAATGGACGAGAGCTGCATGATGCAGCCCTCCTGCTTGCAGGTGTGCCCAAAGAGTAATGGAGATTGTTGATCCCCCAAACCAAGAAGGAGGAGGAAGAGGGAATTAGGTGACTCAGGTAACATCCCACAAGCACAGTAGAGTTGTGTTTACTAGAAAGACCCCCTATTATGCTTATGAGACAATGCTGAGTTGACTCCTGACAATCCCAACAGTTGCTACACTAGCAGCTTTTGCTTGAGTTGTATTTCAGACAATAAGGATAGCTGGGAAATTTTTCTATCCAACATGCTATCAGTACCACTAAACATCATTAGAGAAGTTCCATTATACTGCTTTGCTTCTGATGTGATCACCAGCAGTCAGCATGAAATTGCCAAGTGTGGCGTTTTCTGATGGATATAGTTATGACTTCTTGACTGAATGGTAACACACTACAAATAAGCACCCCAGACTAGGCTTGTCAACTGACCATACTCAATTACTTTGACCTGCTCTTGTGCCTAAACAGCACTTATGAGCTACAGAAAAGAATTATAAATTTTGAGATTATAATGGCAAGCCTATCAACTATGGATCTCTATATAGCACACTGCTATGCACTAAGGCAGAGTTTCCAAACTGTGTGTCGGGACACGTTAGTGTGTTGGCTGCAGTGTCTGGGTATGTTGCGGCTGCTGCTGCCTCCGAGCCCTGCCAGGATTCCACGCACGTCCTAGTGCCTGCCTTGTGCCTGGCTGCCTCCAAACCTGCTGTGATTCTGCGCAGATCCTAGTTCCTGCCTTGTGCCCTGCTGTAAGAGTGTGTCGTGAAATGATGCTCTGCTGGAATAGTGTGTTGCGAAATGATGCATGTCTAAAAAGTGTGTCACCAACATGAAAAGTTTGGAAAGCTCTGCACTAAGGCTTGTGTGCTATGCATTTATGAATGATGTTTAAACAAACCAAGATTAGCATAGCACTGTCTTAACACAAGGAGGGACAAACCAATCCAAAAACAATATGATATGGAATGTTGATGTGAGCACTTTTTTTTTAGCTGTTCACAAGGATACATATGATCGCTCCTATTTTGAAGCTTGTTCCAAGCTTATCTACTTAGAACTCCACTACTATTGAATTAAGGAGACATGTTGCCAGATACTTGCTAAATACACTTTCTGACAAGGACTTCCACAGTCAAGCTTTTTTCTTATGTTGCTAATTATCTGCAGGATTTTGCAAATACAATCCCCAAATCACATCTTCATAGGCTGAAGCGAGGCTGCTCATAGGCTGAAGCAAGAAATACCCCAAATTTGTAAAATACATGCAGAAAAGAAATTGCACAGAAACACACAATTCTCCTAAATACAGTACATTTATTTTATGTGACTGTTTGAAATTCCCTATATTCTAATAAAGGGATGAAATAATAGACATTAGAAGTGATATTAGTTGTTCTTTTCTGTATATTATTGAAGGGAACACATCATAGAGAAAGTTTTTGTTCGTGTATGTGCATTTATGCATGTTAAATTTATGATTACATTTTTAAAGACAATACTGAAAACTACATGCTAGGGATCTTTGGATGCATAGTTTTCTCAACTATTGTGTGAAATGGTTAGTGGGCTTTATATTTTGTTCCAAAATAAATGAAGATTATTTTGTGTGAGAGTAGACAGAGGAACCATTTAAAACCACCAATACTCTGGGTTGTAGAATACTGGATCCCTGTTTATTAAGATCATCTGACATTCAGGCACAAATATTTTAAAAAGCTAACATTAACTGGAGAGTTTTAACATCCTAATGGTAACTCATTCACATTTCCAAACCAATCCATATATTTCTAGTTCATCATAAAAATGGGTTCACAGTCCTGCATACTACTATGCGGGATAAAAATAATCTCCTTCCCCTCTTTTTATTTATTTATTATTTGTAAGATTTATATCCTGTCTTTCCTTTGGGAGCAAAAGGTGGTATACATAGCACTCCCTTCTCCCAGTTTTATCCACTACAACAACCCTGCAAGGCAGGCTGAGAAAAAGTGACTAGTCCAAAAGTCATCCAAGGAGATTCCCTTGGCTGAAGTTGAGCTTGGGCTTGGGTCTCCCTGCACAAGTCCAATACTGTAACTACTATGTCACACTGTCTCTCCATCTTTTCCAGATGGGCAGGCACTGATAACTTTTCAATTCAGGAATATCTTTTTCAGAAATAAAGTGGCATTTTGACAAATATTGCCACTTGTGCTGTTTCTAGCTAAGGTACTAGTCCAGCCCAGCCACAGCCTTTCCATTCCCTACTTTCCCATATTTTCTGTTCACCCTCCAAAGGCAGCATTGTATGCTTACTGAGCATTCCGAATCCTCAATAGACTATTTTGACTTTCAACCCTTAGCCCATTCCTGGAAGATTTGTGGGATTATTTCTGCCCATCTTGCTAACCCCTCTCTTATGAGAGTAGATAGAGGAGGTAGCATTTGGCTGACCTTGGAAACTGAGCAGGGCTAGGCCTGGTTAGTATTTGAATGGGAGACCACCAGAGAACATCAGAGCTGTAAACTAGGCTAGGTCCAAAAATAGCCCAAAGAAAGGCAATGGCAAACTGCTTCCACATGATTGTCAAGAAAACAAAATGTAGGCAGCCGGGAGCTCAGCCTCACTCAAGGGAGACATTATTGCTTTTAATGCTATTTTGGCTCCATAATGATCCACACTCTGAGAATTAAATTGAATAACTTAATATATAGACTGTTCTTTTCTGTTGTGTCAATTTGTTTCTCCTGGTTTAGTGTTGCAGTGCTTTAAATGTGATTTTTAATCTCTATTTCCCCCTTCCCTATTCTTTCCTTAGTCTCTTTTTTTTTAAGTAGTCACTTTTAAAGTGTGCTTGATAAGCGAGTATAACAATAGCCAAGGAAGCATTCCTTTCCAGAGATAAAATAATAATTCTGTTAGTTATGAACTAGTTTTTTTTGGGGGGGGGGTGGTATGCATTGGTTGGAAAAAGAAGAGACATAGACTTTAATCAACCTAAAAAAAGAGCTCCTTGGAATAATTGATGAGTGAGTCGAAATACATTTTTCTAGCATTCTTGGGCAGTTGGTATCAGAGGCAGCCCATCAGGTTCCTGAAATAAAGGGAATGCCTGGGCAAGACTTTTCCTTCTAGATTTGAGGATCTTCCCCAAGTTCTTTCCCTGCAAACATTTCTGTACCGTTTGCCATCAAAGGAAAGCTCTCTTTCTTCCTCCTTTTCAGCCTAAATAATTTCACATGTTTTTGTATTAATGCTTATGAAAAAGAGCATGTTCATAAACATCTGCTAGAGGGGCCACGTGAAACAATATATGATGAGTAAGCTTTTGTGGAGGAACAAAATTTGGTCCCCTGTACAGAAATAGTCCTCTTTTGCCTACACATAGATTTCCAAGCGCCCATTCACACCTATTTCCTGCTGGACCATGTCCAAATGCCCAGTGACCAACTCATGAGTTCACATAAAGTTTTAGGGCAGGACTCCTAGGTTTTTTAACAGCTGCATGGCAGGATAGGAAACTAACTGTTGCAGTGTCTTTCATCTTGGTGCTGAAATGGCACCTGCAGTTTCAGTGGGAAAAAAGAACTGTGACAAAACCATACATACTGTGCTTCTCTCAGTCTACAACTCTTCCTTGACTCCATTACCCTCAGTGCCAACTTCTGTGAATTCTGCAGGAAAAGAAGCAATTTCAGGGGGCATCTGTGTTGAAATTATCAGGGGTCAACTCAGCATTGTCTCATAAGCATAAGGGGGGTCTTTCTAGTAAACGCATCTCTATTGGGCTTGTGGGATGTCACATGGGTCGCCTGATTTCCACTTCCTTTTCTCCTTGAGTTTGGGGATCAACAATCTCCATTACTCTTTGGGCACACCTGCAAACAGGAGGTGCTGCAGGATGCATCTCTCATCCTTTCATCTCGCTTGCACACAGATCTACTATGAATCTACTTGTATCCAGTTCTACTGAATAAATGTAAGCTATCTCTATTTTTTCTTCATCTAACTCGGTGCTTTCCAAAGTGCCACTGTTGGCGACACAACAACGGCAGCGCTGGCGGCACGGGGGCACGCACAGGGGCAGCAGCACACACGGCGGCGGCATGGGGGGTCGCGCGGCGGCGTGGATGTGCATGGTGGCAGCAGCAGCGGCGGCCTCGCTAAAATGCGGAAGTGCTGATGGCGCGCTGCTGCCATCGTCGCTGCCGCCGCTGCCATACACACCACCACCATGCGCGCCCCTGCGCCACCGCTTCGCGACACACTAAACTGTGTTGTGACACACTAAAGTGTCGCGACACACAGTTTGGAAAGCTATGATCTAACTACTATGTGAAGACTGAATTTATTTCTGAATGTAATTAAGCGTAATGTTCAAGTCCCTTCTGTTCACGCTTCTACTTTGCAAGATTGTTGTTAGCTGCTTGGAGTTCTTTTATTAACCTTCAAAATGTCATCAATCTGATACTTTGCAAACATTTTGGAGGGGTTTTTTGTACAGTAAAAGAACCAGCCAGGTCTGCTGCCTTTCCCTTTTTTTGTTTACATCAGAGTTTCTTAAAGTATGGTCCTAGGACCCCTGGGGATCCCCCAAGACCCTCTCAGGGGTCCTCGAAATCAACATTATTTGCCAGTCTATGTTGAAAAATAATACAATATTAAAATCAAACAATCATGAGAAGCAGTAGAGGCAGCGAATATGTCAATTTTAATTTTTAATATGGTAAATATCAATAAGTATAACCCACACAAACAAAAGCTCTTTTGGGGCCCTCCATAAGTTTAAAAGTGGGAAGGGGTCTTGAGAAAAAAAACGTTTAAGAAATACGGGTTGACATCAAATACTTGTCCTGCACTGAACACTGGTAAGAGTGTTTAAGACCTTCAGGCAGTGAAGCAACTTCAACACTCACTGGCATCTTTTTTTCAAATGACACATTTCATGGTTTCATGGAGGCTGACTCCCTCCTAACCAAGGCATGAACATGCCCCAATAACTGGGTGGTTTGTTTGTTTCTGCCATGTCCTCATGTCCTTTTTTATCTGTTCCGACTTTAAAGTACTGTAATGGTTTTCCTCCTTTCCCAACACAATTTTGGTTGTGGATATGATCTGATACACTTTGTGTAGACCATTCGGTTGCCAACAATTGGTATCTGCCTTTGATCCTATCGGCCACTTTGGGCTGCTACTGGCACAGCCCCTCCCCTCTGGTCAGTGGGCCCTCCCTCCCTCCCATGGCTATTTTAGCTTGGGCTGCAGGAAAGAAAAGTTGGGTTTAGTGATTTCTTGAAAGAAAACCAGACCTATGCTGCACATTTAATTGGCTTTTAATTGTATTGGAATTCATATTGTTTTCATTTTTGAATGACTGCTGGGGTGCTGCCTAGTTTATGTGGTGTTTTTATTTTGGATTTGATTGGATTTGATTGTATATGTTTTTACTCAGACTCTAATTTTTAGTTTGTTTTTTTTGTAAACCTCCAAGAGAGCTTCAGCTATTGGGTGGTTCAAAAATTTTTATTTTTTATTTTTATTTTTATTTTTTTAAAAAAAACATCAATTTAAGCCAGTAAAGAGAGTGAGCCAGCTTCTTCTGGCTTTGTATTGTTAGCTCTGTCGCCATACGGTGTATTATAGATTTCCCACTGCTTCTGCTGATAAGAGTTTTCAATGCAGCTGTCAGGATGGAGGCTGAGTCCGAGGTGGAGGAGGGGGAGCCGACCGTTGAAAAGGTGGGAAAGAGTGGGGAAGGTGCGAAAATTGAACAAGGGGATGAGGCAGCACAGAGCTTTGGGGAGCAAGATTCTAAGCCGCTGATTGGAGAAAGCCAGGAGGCGGATTCACCACCACCTATCAGTGTGCGAGAAAGCAGGCCGGAGAGACGGGCTGAGTAGTGAGAGGCGCGATTGGCCCCTTCACATAAACGGCGGGAAAATCAAAAGTCTAAAAGGTGCCAGAAACCAGAACAGGCTGTCGGAGACAACCGTTCACACAGCCCGACGCAGATGGCTGTCCCCGCTGAGGGGAGCCAAGATCCTGAACTTTGCCTTGCCGCCGCGCCAGATCCTGCTTACGAGCCTCACTCTGCCACCGCGTCGGTCTTCGCTCCCGTGCCTTGCCTTGTGACCATGCCGGATCCGGTCTCCAAGCCTTGCCTTGCTGCTGCACCAGACCTCCCTTCCATGTCTTGCCCTGTTGCCATGCTGGAGCCCGCTCCCGACCTTTGCCTTGCTGCCATGCCAGATCCCACTTCCAAGTCTTGCCTTGCTGCCGTGCAGGATTGCCTTCCCGTGCCTCATCTTGTTACCATGACGGACCCCACTTCCAAGCCTTGCCTTGCTGCTGCACCAGACCTCCCTTCCGTGTCTTGCCCTGTTGCCATGCTGGAGCCCGCTCCCGACCTTTGCCTTGCTGCCGTGCCAGATCCCGCTTCCAAGTCTTGCCTTGCTGCCATGCAGGATTGCCTTCCCGTGCCTCATCTTGTTACCGTGACGGACCCCACTTCCAAGCCTTGCCTTGCTGCTGCGCAGGACTGCATTCCCATGCCTTGCCTTGTTACCGCGCCAGATTCCGACTCCAAGCCCTGCTTTGTGGCCCGCGCCGGCCTCAATTCCGGACCTCACCTTGCTGCCACATGGACTGCCTTTTCCATGCCATGCCCGTCACTGCATATTGCCACGAGTCGGCACAGAGGTACGCATCTAGACCGCTCTGAGCCGGTCGTGCTGGGGAACCCACATTGCACTGACTGCGTGTGAGTGAGCTGTCGGCTGACATGAACTTATTGTGTATATTGCTGTAAAATAAAAGGTTTGTTTACCCATCGCTTCCTGTGTCGAGTTTTAGTTGGAACAGGACAGATTGTCTCTGGCCAAAAAAAAAAAAAAACCCACTGAGGAAAACAAGGAAGACGGTGTGTAACTTCATGTTGGACGAAACATGGATCAGCTCACTTTGGAGAACGCTCAGCTTGCGCAGCAGATCACCATTTTGAACACCCAACTAGCCCAACTTCAAACTCAGCAGGCCACAGCGACTGCAGCTGCAACCCTGCGATACAAATGCCCCGTGCTGATGCCAGAGAAATTCAACAAGACTCTAGGCCAGTTCTCGGCCTTCTTTGTGCACTGCAAGTTGTATCTGAGTCTTTGCTTGGAGGACTTTCCATCTGATCGCCATAAATGTCAGCTTTCTGATAAGTCTGCTGTCGGGGGCTGCTGCTTGCTGGGCCTCGCCTCTGATCATCCAGCAAAGCCTGCTCTTGGATGATTTTGATGGGTTTTGCCGGCAGCTCCAGCTCATGTACGAGGACCTGGTCAAGACACAGTCCGCCAGTAGACACCTGAGGGAGCTGAAACAAGGGCGTCAACCCGTGGCTGAATACATTAGCAATTTCCAGCTGCTCGTACAGGATCTGAGGTGGAACAAGGAGGCCCTTCTGGACCAGTTTCAGGAGGGTCTAGCCTTGGAGTTCCTGGATGAATTGGCCTGAACAGACTGCCCTCAGACTCTCCAAGCTCTTTTGCATCTTTGCCTTCAGATTGACGGGCGCCTTCAACAGCAGAGGGCAAGATGACACGCCACCATGCCCTTATCCTTCATTCCGCACACCTGTACAGCTCGACTCTCTTCCATGGAAGAACCCATGCAACTAGAGGGCACGAGGCCTCACCTTACCCCAGTGGAGAAGGACCAGCATCGATGGGAGGGGCTTTGCCTGTACTGCACTGGCTCAGGACACCTGGCTGCTAACTGCCCTGCCATAACTAAAATCGCCCCCTCGTCAGGAAACAGACTCAGCCCAGCCTAAAAGGACGGGTAGGTTGGGCCAAGTTGGCAGCTAGCCAAACCCAATTGCCCCATCTTGCGCCTTTCAAGCACCTGGTGGTAACCACCACACTACAGGTTCCGAAGACTCCCTCGTTGGTGGTCCATGCCATGATTGATTCACGGGCCACTGCTAATTTCATGGACGAAGGGTCCACCAAGGAGTGGGAAGTTCCCCAACATGAGGTGAACCCTCCTCTGGTCGTCAAAACCATCAACGGGCACCCGCTACACTCCGGTCCCGTGTCTTCCACCATGCGATGCCTACCCATGAAAATAGGAAATCACCTGGAGTGGGTAGAGTTTTACGTGGTCGCTATGCCTAACTTCCCCCTGGTTCTGGGGTTAGAATGGCTCCAGGTGCACGAGCCTCAGATTGCATGGTCATCGGGAAGGATAGAATTCCCTAGCCTGCAGTGTACTACACACGTGTCAAGCACCCTCTCTGCCAGGCAACTCATCGCTCCAGACACACAGCTGCCCCCACAATTCTGAGACTTCGCTGATGTATTCGACAAGAAGGAGGCCGACCAACCTCCGCCACACTGGTCCTACAACTGCCCCATTGACCTGGTTCTGGGTGTGAAGCTTCCAGTGGGACGCATCTACTCCCTGTCATAACTGGAACGGGTGGCCCTCAGGGACTTCCTAGATACCAACCTGAAAAGGGGGTTCATCAGGCCCTCCACCTCTCCAGTGGCCGCCCCCGTGTTGTTCGTGAAGAAGTCGGGGGAGTTACGATTGTGTTGCAACTATAGGAGGCTAAACAACATCACCATTAAGAACTGCTACCCTCTACCGCTGATTTCCGAGCTCCTGGAATGACTTCGCAGCTCTCGGGTGTTCATGAAGTTGGACCGGAAGGGGGATGAATGGAAGACCGCATTCTGCACTTGTTATAGCCATTTTGAGTATACGGTCATGCCTTTTGGACTGTCCAATGCCCCAGGGGTCTTTATGCACTTCATGCATGATGTATTTCAGGACCTCCTGGACCTGATCATCTATCTAGATGATATCCTGATCTTCTCTTCCTCCCCAAGAGAGCACGTCCAGCATGTTTGCACAGTGCTGCAGCGGCTATGCGAGAACCATCTGTATGCCAAGCTGGAGAACTGCCAATTTGCCCGGGCCACCATCAACTTCCTGGGGCACCAGATCTCTGCTACCGGCATTGCGATGGAGCCCGACAAGGTGGAGGCACTACAGTCTTGGCAGCCCCAAGGACGTGCAGCGGCTGCTTGGGTTTGCCAACTATTATCGGAATTTCATTCCGCATTTCGCAGAGCTCACTACCCCTCTGTTCAACCTGCTTCGAAAATGGACTAAGTTTAGCTGGGGAGACAACGAGCAACGGGCCTTCGAAAAATTAAAAGTTGCCTTCACCTCGGAGGCCATCCTCTGACATCTAGATCCATCCTGGGCGTTCATGGTCGAAACGGATGCATCTGATGTTGCCATTGGGGCCATCTTTCTTCAAGCCAACCCTCAAACTGGCACTCTATGCCCTTGCGCTTACCACTCCCAGAAACTGACACCCGCTGACAAAGCCTACACCATTTGGGATAAGGAGCTCTTGGCAATCAAGGTGGCATTCGAGGTATGGAGACACCACCTAGAGGGGGCTCGCCATCCGATTGAGGTAAGGACGGACCATCGGAACTTGGAGCACTTGAAAACCATGCGGAAACTGAACCAGCAACAGATCCGTAGGTCCCTGTTTTTCTCACGGCTCAACTTCCAGGTGACATACATTTCTTGGGGTCAGAACCAGAGAGCTGATGCTCTCTCCCGGAAACCCGAGTATGATCGACTGGAGTCTTCATCACCGCCCCATCCCATCATCCGTCTCAAATGATTTTCCGTGACCAACAAGCCACGTGATCTTCTTCAACAGATCCGAGATCAACAACAGAAGGACCTGTTTGTAAGGAAGCAGAAACAAGAAATCGCACAACTTCCCACGGATCAAGCAACCCCTTGGACTTGGGCCCATGATGCGCTGTGTTTTCGGGGACGCTATTACGTGCCATCTGGGAAACTAAGAGAGTTGACCCTACAGTTATGTCATGACAGCCCCGCTGCGGGTCACTTTGGATTTTTCAAGATGCTGAATTTGATTTCCCAGGAGTTTTGGTGGCCGCTATACAAGACGATGTAAAACAGTATGTGGCATCTTGCCCCGAGTGTTGCAGAGCCAAGAATCAGAGGGGAAACCTCCTGGCCTCCTAGTGCCACTGCCCACCCCAGGGCAACCCTGGAAGGCCATTTTGATGGACTTTATCACAGACGTTCCAAAATCCCAAGGCACCACAACCATCCTGGTGGTTGTTGATACAATGTCCAATATGGTGCACTTCATCGCTTGTGCTGGCTTGCCTACCACACAAGAGACTGCATGTTTATACATAAAGCATGTCTTTAGGCTTCATGGGCTGGCTCAAGGTGTGGTCTTCAATCGAGGTTCACAGTTCACTGCCCGGTTCTGGAGAGCCCTCCTCAAGAACTTGAACATCCAAAGCCATTTTTTGTCAGCCTATCACCTGGAATCGGATGGGAGAACAGAGCGGGTGAGTGCCATCTTGGAGCAGTATCTGCACTGTTATGTCAACATTCAGCAAGACAACTGGGCATACCTGTTAGCGGTAGCGGAGTTCGCCTACAACAACGTGCAACACACCTCCACCAAGATGTCTCCGTTAATGGCCAACTATGGTTTCCTCCCTTGACTCTTTCCTCTCACAGCTCCAGATTCTTCCGTACCTGCCGCCAACCAGTTCTTCCAAGAACTAAAAGCCAGTCATCAGGCGCTACGCGAACAGTTGGAGAAGGCCAAGGAGGACTATATGCGGTTCACCGATCTCCATCAGAAGGTGGGACCCTCATTAGCGATCGGTGATCTGGTGTGGCTGTCTACGAAGCACCTTGCCTCCTCACATCCTTCCCGAAAATTGGACCACCATTTTCTGGGGCCTTTTCCAGTGGAGGCCCTCATCAACCCTGTCACCTTCTGATTGACCCTCCCACCTAACATTTGTGTACACCCCATTTTTCATAGGTCCCTATTTCATAGGTCCTGCAGTGGCTGCCAGCCTGCTTAGATCCGTGAAGCTGCCGCCTCCTCCAGTCGTCATTCAAGGCAACACCAAATACAAGGTTGCTCGCATTCTGGACTAACGAATATGCCATGGCCGCCTCCAGTACTTAGTTGATTGGAAAGGATATGGGCTGGATGACTACTCATGGGAGAATTCTTCAGATGTGCATGCACCACTGTGGGTACTATTCCACCAGCAATATCTGCGCAAGCCTGGACCACAAACTCGGCAGAAGGCAGGTCCTGCAAGGGGGGGGGGGGGATAGTGTCAGGATGGAGGCTGAGTCCGAGGAGGAGCCGACCGTTGAAAAGGTGGGAAAGAGTGGGGAAGGTGCGAAAATTGAACAAGGGGATGAGGCAGCACAGAGCTTTGGGGGGCAAGATTCTAAGCCGCCGATTAGAGAAAGCCAGGGGGCGGATTCACTGCCACCTATCAGTGCATGAGAAAGGAGGGCGGAGAGATGGGCTGAGCAGTGAGAGGCTCGAGTGGCCCCTTCACATAAACAGCAGGAAAATCAAAAGTCTAAAAGGCGCCAGAAACCAGAACAGGTTGCCGGCGACAACCGTTCACACAGCCTGATGCAGATGCCTGTCCCCGCCAAGGGGAGCTGAGATCCCAAACCTTGCCTTGCTACCATGCCAGATCCCACTTACGAGCCTCGTCCTGCCACCACGTTGGACTTCGCTCCCGTGCCTTGCCTTGTGACCATGCCAGATCCCATCTCCGAGCCTTGCCTTGCTACCACGCAGGATTGCCTTCCTGTGCCTTGTCTTGTTACCGTGCCAGATTCTGCTTCCCAGCCTTGCCTTCCCGCCACGCAGGACTTTCCTTCTATGCCTCGCCCTGTTGCTGTGCCGGACCCCACTTCCAAGCCTTGCCTTGCTGTCACACAGGAGTGCATTCCCATGCCTTGCCTTGTTACTGCACGGGACCCCACTTCCAAGCCTTTCCTTGTTGCTGCGCCAGCCTCACTTCCAGACCTCACCTTGCTGGACTGCCTTTTCCGTACCATGCCCGTCGCTGCATATTGCCACGAGTCGGCGCAGAGGTACGCATTTAGACTGCTCTGAGCCGGTCACGCTGGGGAACCCACATTGCACCGGCTGCGTGCGAGTGAGCTATCGGCCAACGTGAACTTATTGTGTATATTGCTGTAAAATAAAAGGATTGTTTACCCATCGCTTCCTGTGTCGAGTTTTAGTTGGAACAGGACAGAGGCTGGATTTTCCCCCCCATTTTATTATTTTTACTATTTTGGAGGGTTTGTGCATGAGCACTGTAACTGTCAGCCTGACTGGGCAATGCTCCCAGATTGGTATCAGGCAGCTGCAATTTCTATGATACTTTTGCAATGCACCATAGTTACTTATTGCATCCCACAAAGCCAGCTGAGTGACCTTGGGCCAGTCCCTCTCTCTCTCAGCCCTAGGAAGAAGGCAATGGCAAAGCACTTCCAAAAAACCTTGCCAAGAAAACCGCAGGGACTAGTCCAGGCAGTCACCAGGAGTGACACTGACTTGAAGGCATCCCACCCCCCAAAAAAAGATGCAGGAGGGTAGCATCATTTTACCCATGCCATGCCAGCTTTGGCAGCACTGGGTGCCATGTTATGTATGGGCCAATCAGAATTTCCCTGTGGGAGACCACCAACTACTTCTGGCTGCTCCTGGCCATATAATCAGAACCAGGTTCCTTAGTTTCTCATTGGCATTCCCTTGTAGCACTTTCCATAACTTGATCCACAATAAATAGGCAAGGAGAGCACAATTCTCTGGTCTTGTTACTATGGTAGGATAGGGATTGGCAATGGGGGCAGCACAATTCATGCCAGTGTACTTTTTTGCCTGCTCAAGAGCTGATGGATAGCACTTTTAATCTAACCATCTGAATGAGCCCAGAGAAAAATATTGGGTATATGAATAAAGCTGGATCTGAATCAGCATTACAGTACGTGTAACAGTCAAACTCAGTACAGCATTACTTCTTGCATGGTGGTGAGGATTCCTCTTGGTTAGCTTACATAAGTGTAAGCTTTAGGTCCAGCCTTTTTAGTGAAGCATAAAAGATATGGATCTGTAGCTGGAGGGGGGAATACCTCCCATCTTTCTCACCTTCCAAGGCTATGAGAAAAAAAAAACGGAAGCAAATTTCTAAGGATACAAGAGGCAATGTTTCCTCCCACCACACAACACTTCTCTGTCTGCTGCAGAGTCATTGTCTTCCAAAGGTGCCGCCTCCCTTGCATCCAGGGTTGGCCCCATGGCAAACCCTGCTACTGTGACGACTATATCTCTGACTTAGGGGCAAGGCCAGATTTAGCCTTGGGCCACTAGTTGCTGATCCCTCTTCCAGCCTCTCCGCTGGTAGCTCTGGAGGGGGGGGGGGTCACGGAACGTCACGTGCTTTTCAGGCCACGTGCCGCGTTTGCAGACCAAGCGTTCTTCGGCCCGTTTGTTATTGCATCAAATGCTGGACGTCTCGGGGTGTGTGTGTGTGCTGCCATTGGGGTTATCCTCTTGGCAGTTGCAGTCTTACCCTACCTCTGCCCTCCCGCGTTCCCCGCCTAGGCAACCTTTATCACCTCCTCTCCTCTCCCTCTGCGCGTCTGCTGCATTGATTGATCACTTCACGAAAGACTGCCCTATCTTGCCAAGCACGATTTCTATGCGAGGTGGACTTTAGCTTTCCCTGATTGCACCGCAGCCCTGGCGTGACACAGCTCGGCGATGAGCAGCCGGGACCATTATTGGACGGGGGAGTGGCTGGAGCGGCGAGCTCCCTCCGCTCCGGTGGGCACATCGGCGGTGCGCTTTGCCAGCACTCCTGTGCCTTGAGCTCCATCTGCGTCCGAGCTCAGGATCCGCCGCTGGCGCTCTCTCGCTCCGCCCCACCGCCTGCCTTTCCTATCTAGGGGCTCATCCAGAAGCCGTAGCGGAGCCGCGCCAAGCGCCGCTCTGGCTTCCTCCGCACTTCGGAGGGATCTTTTGATCTCGAACAGCTACGGCGGATTCATTCGGGCTAGAGAGCGGGCAGAGGCGCGCGCCCTCGAGTTGGAGTGTGCATCGGAGGAAAAAGGGAGAGAGAGAGAGAGAAAGAAGCACTAAGACTCACACCTTGTAAGTGATCTTGGGGGAGAGTTGTTGGTGCACCATTAGCGGGCGCGGGGTGGGGGGTAGGTGGCTAGAAGTATTGGGAGAAGAGTTACAGGTGGGAAAACTTCCTGATCGAGGAAGGACAGAAGAGAGACTGGCCCTGATCGACAGTCAAGGAGGTCTGGTTGTAAAATGCTCGTTGAAGTCTCCTCGCACACCGCTTAGGCTTTTTTAAATTTTTTAGGCTGCAGTCGTGGGTGCGCTCGTTGGAAATTATTCCCTTGAATTTAATGGAATTTTCTTTCCCGAGCAAGCAGAACGCACAGGATCAAGATGTAATCTTTTGCATGTTTTACTTAGAAAGAGTCTCATCTACGGATGGGATTGACTCCCGAGCTGGGTCTGTGCCCTCCCCCTTGCCCGGGTGAGAGCCAAGGTGGTTAAAAGAACCTTCTTCCATAGCAGCAGATCTATAGTGAGCCTTCTCCCAGTGAAATGCTTTTTATTCTATTCTGTTTCTTCTGCTTAATAGGAAAAAAAACCCCAAACCCTAACCTTACGCGTTATTAAGGTTTGCTGCGGTGCCCAATTTGCTCATTAACAAAAGTGGGTGCTTCTGAAGCATCTTGTGGCAGCTTTCTTCAGTCTGTGCCCTTCAGGTGTGTAGGGACTGCAAATCTGAGAATTCCCACTGGCTGTGTTGACTGGAAATTCTGGCAATTGGAATCCCAGTTCTTCTTCTGAAGGGTTGGGGGGTGGATTCTGTGAAGAGAGAGGCTGTGTAAAGTATTGTTCCCCACCTCTACTTTGACTTCCTCCTCTATATCCCAGCCCCCTCCCATCTCTTCCCCAGGCAATTCCCTAACTGCTGAGGATGGGCACCTCCCAGCCAGGACACCCTAGTTGCAGTTTTAGTTTTACCTGGTGTCTGTGAACTGCACTCAATCCACCCCTCATCTGTAACATGGGGAGCAGTGACCAAAATGATGTGCTGAGATAATGTGTGCACCCAAATATTTATCAGTATGAAAATACTGTACTCTCCCCCCCATCTAGAGATCGTTGCAATCAGCATCTTTTTCCCCCAAAACCCTATAAAGTAACATTTTTTTCTGATATTTAAGAAGGGAAGAGAAAGGCAATAACCAGGCACCCACATTGTGTTAACCAAGAATGTGGTTTCTTTGGTTTGCGTTATGTGAACCCAGCTATGGTGGCTTGTGAACCATGAGTTTTAGCACAGCCTGTTAAACACTCCCAGCCATTTATGGCTTATTGAATAAATCGTGGTTAAACAAGCTATGACTGAGCTGAGTCTGTGACACCCACAGACAGCTGGGGTGGAAAATACGGCTCCTAGATACTCCCGGTGCCCTTGATTCTCTCTGGCGTCTCTTTGCCTCTCTGACGTTTAGAGTGGCTCAGCCATATCCAGGTATGATAGGAGACTATGACTTGACCTAGTTCAGGTTTTAGTCATGAAGAGAATAAAAGGGTGGAGGGATGGAGGGGAGAAAGACTGAAAGATCATGTGCAAGTACCCTGAACTTTTTTGATAAAAGATGGGAATATAAACATCATCGAACTAAGATATTAAATTTAACCGCCCAGGACATTTCATTTACTGTATGTTCCTCCACACAACCCCTTCTGCTTGAATCCAGTGCTTCCCCGTCGATGGACGGTGTGACTGGAAGCAGAACTGTCTCATTCCACCAAAGAGCCATCCTGGGACCCGCCCTGCACCATCTTGTTCCTTTTCTCCTTTAAAGTCTGATTTGATTGGGAGCTGAAAGACCATGTCTAGGAACCCATCTTCTGCCAGAATGAGAATGGCTGCTGTCTGCTTTGAAATATCGGATATAGGTCAGCAGCTCCCAGTCAAGAGTGAAATGGAGCAAATAGAGGGAATAGCGAAATACTTGGATTGAAAACCTAATGCAGTTTCAGGAGGGCTTGGTCAGACCTGGCCATGTTGTTGTTCAGTCGTTTAGTCGTGCCCGACTCTTCGTGACCTCCTGGACCATAGCATGCCAGGCCTTCCTGTCCTCCACTGCGTCCCGGAGTTTACTCAAGTTCATGTTCATTACGTCGGTGATGCTATCTAACCATCTCATCCTCTGCCGTCCCCTTCTCCTTTTGTCTTCAGTCTTTCCCAGCATCAGGGTCTTTTCCAGGGAGTCCTCTCTTCGCATTAGGTGGCCAAAGAAACTATTAAAGTAGGGGGAAGTCTTGTTTTGGCAAAGAGGCCGCACATCTATTTAGAGAAATTAAATCACATTGATTTCCTCTTGGCACTTGGATGCTGCACACAGACCCATACTGTGTACATTCTATCATTTGGAATGGATTTTCCTGAGACCTGGGGCAGACCACAATTGTATGTGATCATGGGCAACTGCAGTCAATAACTGAAGGAAGGGGTAGATCCAGATACCAGCGTCTTATGGAGAAAAAGAACAGCTTCAGTTAATATTATGATCCAAAGTTAACTGCATTTAAGATTACAGATTACAATCTTCATAAAAAAGCTTAACGCCATGCTGAATTAGGTCTTAAAAAGAAAGGTTGCTTTTTGATAAAAACAAAGTACTGGATGAAAGGAAATGATGGATGGAACTTCCTTGCATCTGAGTGGACTCTGAATCGGATTTCTTTTAAATACACAAAAAAGAAGTAGAGATACAGTGTAAACTAACCCTTGAAAAGCATCCATTTAAAATATTATTACCATCCAAGAAGACAAATTGTGCAAGCTTATTACAACAAAAATTTAAATAAATCCAACATATATCTCAGTAGTTTGTAAATATAGATGAATGTTTGGTCACTTCTTGAGGGATCTGGTTAGTGTTCCTTAATGTATAACACAAGTTTCTTTGTAGTGAAAGATTTTAAGAAATCATCTTCTTTGTGAAAGCAACCCAGCTTAGCAAAGAAAGGGCCAGTGTGAGCACGGCAGGAGAAGAGTTTGCTCTTCGGATGTAGGACTCAGAGTATTTCAGTACAACCAGCTTTTCCACCACTCAAACTTCTGATTTCTTAACTGAAAGTAATCAGGATTTGATTTAATATTTAATATTAAATATTTCTAAGTATTTAAGTTACTAGGATGCTATGCAGACAGACATGTTCACATGTGTCAGGATCTGCAGCACTTGCAGAATATTGACAGCCAATGAGAAGGTGCTCTTCTTGGCCAAAAGACGAGCACAGAGATATCTCAGTCTATCAGTGATCAGTCCCCCAATAAATGAATAAACAATTGTAAACTCTATATTTACCTCCTGGTTTGAAGATTCTCTATTTTGGCCCCTTTACCAGCTCCTCCAGTGGCCAGACAGACAACCCCATACAACACAAATAGCGAAACGTAATCACATCTGCAGAGCCACTCAGAATGGAAAATGCCCGTTTGCCCCCATCCACCACCCTCTGCTTTCATTTGCCCAAAATTTTGTGACTGCAGCAGAATGAAGCCAAGAATTAATACTGGGGAGCAGTCAGAGCTGGAGGCTCAATTTGCTTGTGAGCAGATCTTGTGAGCTTAATTTGCTTGTGAGCAGATCAAAGCTCTGAGCAACATATTTACCTGACAGCTCTACCCTGTATAGGAAGGTCAGACTGGACGGTCTTCTCTCCATACCATAATCTCCGTGAATTTGAAGATGGCCCTTCCATTTTGGAGGTAAATTATTTTGAAAAACAAAACACAGTAAAGAATCCCTTCAAGTAAATACAGTAATGTTTTCCATGCAAATAAAAAAGGATTAAACAGATTAAATTGACAGTACCAATCGAAGAGAATAAATTGACAGTGAAATTGTATAAATATACCTTATAACGAAAGTAAGTCTCATTGAACTGAGTGAAATATTCAGTGGAAGTAAACGCAGAATTGCATCTTTAGTGATACCAAATATTCACCCCTTATTATTTGCATACACACTTTGGAGAGGAAATTTCTTGGAAACAAAAAGCAAAAGAAGAACTTTTGCTTTGAAAAAAGTAAGTAGAAAAGTGTTCTGATTTTCACCCCTGAGCTTTTGAAAGTACAAGAGCAGAGGCTGATAACTTTTTGAGAGCCAGAGTGTCTGTCTGTCTGTTTCAGTGGTTACGGGCTTCACGGGGTGGAGCAAAGACATTGCTGGAGGGACAGGATAGTTTCCTACCTGAAGCTTAATAAACCTGTTTTTCTTTTGTTTCCTGCTGAAAATCAGCAGGGAATCACTGTAGTGATTTCTGGCATGCTCTTGGAGAGGATGCTCTGCAATTAAAAAAAAAATCATTAGGGGGTTTATTTATTTATTTATTTATTTATTTATTTTTCAAATTTTGCCACCACCCATCTCCCCCCAGAAGAGGGACTCTGGGCAGTTTACAATAAAGCTAACAAGTTACAAAAAATAGCCATAAATAGTATATAACAAATATAAATACAAATACAACATATAAATATAAAATAAAAATAAAATCCAGTTTGCAAGCCATAGAATGCCGATTTCTGTCCTAGAAAATAGTTCACGAGAAAAAGTAGTACCAGGGACTGTTAATCCTCTAGCTGATTCTTCCAAAATAAGCTCTTACCATTTGAGGCTGCAATCCTATATTCATTCTCACGTAGCAAATACAGCACTGGAGGCTCAAACCCTAGATTGGCTTACAGTCCAGAGCTATCTTGGGTAGATACAGCTGAATCACTTCCTTCCTCGGAAATACCTGTCTCCATACTTTTCGCGTCCGTGTGAGAGTAAGCATTTAACCTCAGCATCCTTTCTCCATGAAAAAGCCTGTAGGCTGTGATGTTGGTGGACAGAAATAACAGGAGCTTGTTTCCAATTTGCCAGAATGATACCGTTTAACACTGCCATGTAAAATGCTGCTGCAATGTAGGAGCTGGTTGTGTCTCAAAAAACTGTACAGTCCAATCTCATCCTTACCTCTGTCAAGGTGCAATCTTATACACACTTACATGGGAGTAGGATTACATAAGCTGCAACCAGCTTTACATCTGGCATTTTTCCTCATCACCCAATCTATAATTTGGGAATAATGTAGTATATTGTTTATGAATGAGAAATGGGTTGAAAAAAGTCTATGCAGGAATGAACTTTATTGAATGAGCTTGGTCTCTCAGCCTATCCTATTTTATAGGGTTATCATGAAAAAATAAAACTCATGTACAACACATGAAGCTCCTTTATATACATTTTAATAATAATATCAACAACAGTAACAACAAGGACAACCTACTAGAGCAGAGCTTTCCAAACTTTTCATGTTGGTGACACACTTTTTAGACATGCATCATTTTGTGACACACTCTTACAGCAGGGCATCATTTTGCGACACACTCTTACAGCAGGGCACAAGGCAGGCACTGGGACCTGCACGGAATCACAGCAGGTTTGGAGGCAGCAAGGCACAAGGCAGGCACTAGGACCTGCGTGGAATCCTGGCAGGGCAGGTTTGGAGGCAGCAAGGCACAAGGCAGGCACTAGAACCAGCGTGGAAGCCAGGAGGCGGCAGCAGCCGCGACACACCCAGACACTGCAGCCGACACACTAATGTGTCCCGACACACAGTTTGGAAAGCTCTGTACTAGAGTAATGCTATGAGCATCCAAGTAGTAATGGGTTCAATCTAAACTAGTTATTAGCAGCGTTCTGCTTGGACTACAGGGAGTAGGAAGTATAGGCAGTCCTTGACTTACAACCACAATAGGGACCAGAAAATTAATCGTTAAGCGGTGCAGTCGTTAAGCGAGGCATTACATGACCGCACCCGATTTTACGACATTTTTTGGCGGTTGTTAAGTGAGGCATCACGTGACTGCAGCTGATTTTACAACATTATTTGTGGCGGTCGTTAAGCAAATCACTGAGGTTGTTAATTGAATCACATGGTTGTTAAGCAAACCATGTGGTCATTAAGTGAATCACACAGTTCCCCATTGATTCTGCTTGTCGTAAACTGGCTGGGAAAGTCGCAAATAGCGATCACATGACCCTGGGACGCTCAACCATTGTAAATACATGCTGATTGCCAAGCGCCTGAATTTTGATCATGTGACCATGGGGACACTGCGACGGTCATAAGTGCGAGGACTGGTCATAAATCACCTTTTCCAGAGCTGTCTAACCTTCAAACGGTCGCTAGACAAATGGTCGTAACTCGAGGACTACCTGTAATCCTCTAAGCCAAAATTTCTCAACCTCAGCAATTTTAAGATGTGTGGACTTCAACTCCCAAAATTCCTCAGCCAGCATGCAGGCTGAGGAATTCTGGGAGTTGAAGTCCACACATCTTAAAATTGCTGAGGTTGAGAAACACTGCTCTAAGTCTCCTGAAAAGTTCGTAAGGGAGGTTGAGGGACTGTTTGAAGCAGCATAATGAATCTGAGGAAATACATAATGATTATTTCCCATCTCCTTTTTCCAGTGGGAAATCCTTGCTCATCAGAATCCAACTCACTTTATCTTTGATAAGTGATGATGTTGTTAAAGAGTGTTGCAGTAGATTTTGCCCTCTTGTTGAATCTCAGGATCAGATAAATGGCAGAACTATACTCATTGGCCTGTGCTGAGATTTCTCTGTTACAGATAATATCCAGGTTATCCATTAAGTTGAATATACTGTAATTCACATGAGGAGAGATCGAATCATGAATTATCCCATAACATTATTTTATTAATGGAAGTTTTGATTTCTCCCCAAGTTAATATATATTGGAAGAGGAGGGTTGTTGGCACTGTGACAGTTCTATTCAAAGAAAACCACACCACCTTGAAAAAGGTATTGATGTAAGAACCTTTCTTGAACTTTGGCTGTAGGAAGTTGGTAGATAGCCATTTTGAACCTGATCTTTATTTCTCATTTATTTTGTGCTTAGATTCCATTTTATCTTAGACCAGCCTGAATCAATCAAGATGGCACCTTCCTTTGCCTGAAGAAGATTTCTTGCCAGGCAGACAGTGACAGCAGTTGCATCATGGACCAGGATCATGAGTTGCCCAACACCACAGTCTTCTGGTTCCCCTCAACTTCTCAGTTTGACGGTTTCTCCCAAGAGACTCCAGCTACTAATATTTCCATCAACAACACAAGCCACCACTATGACTTGACTAGCAATGCCATCCTCACCTTCATCTATTTTGTGGTGTGCATTGTGGGCCTCTGTGGAAATACTCTAGTCATCTATGTCATCCTTCGCTATGCCAAGATGAAGACAATCACCAACATCTACATCCTTAACTTGGCTATAGCTGATGAACTGTTTATGTTGGGCTTGCCTTTCCTGGCTATGCAGGTGGCTCTGGTTCACTGGCCCTTTGGGAAAGTCATCTGTCGGATCGTCATGACAGTGGATGGAATCAATCAGTTCACTAGCATCTTTTGCCTCACTGTCATGAGTGTGGATAGGTATCTTGCTGTAGTGCACCCCATAAAATCTGCTAAATGGAGGCGCCCAAGAACAGCAAAGATGGTCAATGTAGCTGTCTGGGGCATCTCTCTTCTGGTCATATTGCCCATCATGATATATGCTGGAGTGATCAATAATCATGGAAACAGTAGCTGTACCATGATCTGGCCAGATGAGTCTGGCGCTTGGTATGCTGGCTTCATCATTTATGCCTTTATTCTTGGCTTTTTAGTGCCCCTAACCATCATTTGCCTTTGTTATCTTTTCATCATCATCAAGGTGAAATCATCTGGTATTAGGGTGGGTTCCGCCAAGAGGAAAAAGTCAGAGAAAAAGGTCACCAGGATGGTCTCCATTGTTGTTGCTGTTTTCATCTTTTGCTGGCTGCCCTTCTACATCTTTAACGTCTCATCAGTCTCTGTGTTTATTGTGCCAACTCCTGTCCTCAAGGGCATGTTTGATTTTGTAGTGGTCCTCACGTATGCAAATAGCTGTGCCAATCCTATCCTTTATGCCTTCTTGTCTGACAACTTCAAGAAGAGCTTCCAGAATGTCCTCTGCCTGGTGAAAGTCAGTGGCATGGATGAAACGGACAGGAGCGATAGCAAGCAGGATAAGTCCAGGCTCAACGAAGCTACAGAAACTCAGAGAACATTGCTCAATGGAGACCTTCAGACAAGCATCTGAGAGACCCCAGCTGTGGTCTGTACGTCTCTGTACTTCTTCATAGAAGGCAGCAGTCCATACTGAATGACAGCAAGAGTCATTGACCCTTCACTTAAGGGAATGGTAAATGTATGTGATGGAAAGGGCACAGGGCACAGATGTACATCACAGCTCTAGGCTAGCTGGTTTTGAAGATATTAACCAAAAGAAGAAGTACATTATGGGGTGATAGACTAGAAACACACATTGGTGTGTGCACAGTAGTACATGCATGTATAAAGGCATGATGTGATCAAGCATAGTAAGAATGTCTATACTAGATCCATCTAAGTAAACCTGAGCTGTCTTTAAAAAAAATACACCTTTACTGGTAAGATTTTTCCAGTACACATAGACTTTGAAATATTCCATTTTCCAGGATTTGAATTATAATTTTTTTAAATGACTGGACAAGCACTAAATAAACAACAAGTTCCGATTCTGAACATTTTTTCTTAAGCTGGGATCCCTGACATCCTCTTCCCATTCTAAAATTAGATTCTCTGAAAGTTTTTACTTTGTGTCCTTTTTCAGTTACACTCAAGTATTTGAATCAAAATAAAATAGACATGATACTATTTATAGGTAGGGAAGGGATAATGGGGAAACAATAACTGCATAAATATATTATATTGTTAAAAGACCAGCTAATAAAATACGGTCTTCAGAATGAGGATTGTATAGCATGTTGGCAGGAGTGGGGAATAGAGGAATGTGTCCGTAGCCATAATGAAATTCTTTTACTATGAGTTCACAAAGATAATTTATTTTGCCCTGTTGCTATCCCTTTGTTTCCTACATAATGGTTTTCCCATTGAAAGTAGGGCTGTCAGATCTCAGCTACAAATATCAGTCTGGCAATGAAACGTCTGCAAGAAAACAACAAGGCTCAGAGAGCACCAAGGACTCGACAGTTCAACCCTGAGCTAAAAATATTCTCTTCGAAATATCAGGGTGGCCACTAGATGGCAGGAAAGAGATACTGAAACTTGTTACTCTTTACTACCATCTAGCCATCTTCATGATTTTTGCAGCCCAGATGTGGTGGCCCCACTAAAAGACCTTTTGTAAGTGGGGCGGATATTACCAAAGTATGAAAGCAGGTTTTCAACATTTGACAAATGGATCCAAAATCCACACTTGAATAATACTGTTATATGGACCAACCAACTTTTGTGAAGTGAGCAAGCTTTTAAGGTATATACTGTAGTTATCTTTAACATACTGGATCTTACTCCCAACTTTGACATTTTTAGATCAATCTTAATACAAGTTTTATATGTGGGCTTTTGTTCCTGTTGCTATTTTAAATGGACCCATACAACTACCTGCAATATATGTCAGATAATGAGTATACTCAGTCCTCAGTGTGGTCCAAATCTTTCTCCCAGGTAAAAGCAAATCCCTAGTGGCTTGTGTATGTATGGTTTTCGGGGGAGAGTTTTACTCCACCTTGAGCTAAAGGCAAGATAATACCTCTTTAATAACCATTTCTATTACCGGTGTCCTATCTGTCATTCTGCTATGATCAGAAAAGATCTTGAACGATTGATCATTTGATACCTGAGGAATAGGTACCAGGAATAGGTACCATTCATGTATGAAACAGCCCAGATAAAGTAACAGTGACAAATGTATACTATTATACCTGATGCTGCCTTTTCTTTACATATTCTTAAGGGTCATGGTTAACTAAAAACAAATCTGGCTAGGCTAATAAAAGAAGAACCAAGCTGTAACATTAATTCACATGTAGAAGGAATCTTTGTGCACTTCCCTATATCAGTAGTAAGGAACCCGGGGCCCTCTAGATCAGTGTTTTTCAACCTTGGCAACTTTTAGATGTGTGGACTTCAACTCCCAGAATTCCCCAGCCAGCATTGGGAATCCTGGGAGTTGAAGTCCACACATCTTAAAGTTGCCAAGGTTGAAAAACACTGATCTAGATATTCCAGCCATCCCTTACGCTTGGCCATCCTGTCAGGCTGCTGTGAGTTGTAGCTTGGCAATATCAGACGATGGCCACCTCTTCCTGAGGCCTACTCTATATCTACAAGTACTGGACACAGAACTTGCCTTAAGAATTCAATGTATGGAAGATACTCTTAATTCCAATTCCAAAGCTTCCAGTTGAGAATCTGACGCTTGGGGCGGAACCTTCAACAGCTACCACCAAGCTGAAGTGCCATGCACCCATTTGTGAGCCAGGATAAATCAAAACCAGCATAAAATATGCTGTCCCCGCTGATGAGCCCTATCCTGCTTCTATAGCTTCTGCTCTGGCTTGGGGGGGGGGGTCCTGTCTTTGCATGATGAAGGGTGGGTAGGTTTGACAGCCAGCATGTAAATTCTCGCTAAACCCACCTCTCTCTGCACTTGCAAAAATGTGGAGTTTTGAAAGAGCTTCTTCATTCCTTTCTTCATCCCTCCCTCATCCCTCTCCTTCATATCATCATCCTGACCTAAGAAGGAAACCCAGAGGAACAGGCTTCCCTCCAGCCTAGCTTTTGTCAGGCTTGAGTGAGTCGCAGGAGAGAGACAGAGAAGGATTCCCCTCCCCGTGCCCACTGCAGCATATTTACGCTCAGCTCCTGCGCTACACTCTGCATGCCCACTCACAAAAGGGTGGCAGTTCCTCTGCAGGTGTCTTCTCTCCGGCATCTCCCCCCTGCCCCACACGCACACAGGCCGTTAGGGGTTTGCTTTTGACTGGGAGAAATGGGCAGCTGCACTGAAATCTCTTTGCTGTGGTGTAGCAATTGTTTGGGTTTTTGCAGACCAGGAATGGCAGCCCTAACTTTACCGGTCAGCTTCCCCAGCCGGGATCAGCTCTCTGGAGGGCTTGTTTTGAGGATGCAAAACCCATTGTTAAAATAAGCCTGCTAGGCAGCTGGGTGGTAAAGTGAGAGTGCCAGCTCTCAAAACCCAGGTTTCCCCAGGTCTCTGGGATTACCTCGCTGGTACCCTAGCTGCTTGTTGGGCTGCATGGAACCATTTATTACAGTGGGGACCTTCTTTCCTTCTAGAGTAAAAAAAAGTAGGATGGCAGGCAGAGGAGAATGCCCTGGACCCCAAGCAAGCGGGCATGCCTGCCGTGGCCAGTAGGTACCAGGCTGTCCTCATCCCGTATGGATCATCTGACTATATTGTCATTGGAATAGTTGGCAAAGCACATCGGCTTTCATATACCCTGGAAGTGCCATGGGTGGCTTTGGGGGAAACCCTACTTTAAAACCGGAGTAGCTAAGGACAACCTAGGCCTGTCTCACTTGTGGGGTGGGGTGAAGGCATCATTACGGAGATACGGCAAGGGGCCATTAGTGAGGAAATGCTCTCTAAGGAGAAGAATGGGTCTTCAATCCTACCTAAATATAAATCAGGCCTTATTTATGAAACGTTCAGGACAGGAAAAAGAGGAGTGTCCTATATAGGACAATCCTTCTGGCAACCGGTCAGGAGCAGGACTTCAATCTGCTAAGCTTCCTGTTCCTCTGGTCGCTCCACACAATCTTGGGACACGATGCCCTTTTCCCTCCACCAGTTCAGCTTCTGCCCCAAAGTTCTGTATCTCTGCATGACTGATAGGTTTTGTATGTAGGACCAAATTAAAATCCTGTCTATATTAAGCAAGATCTTTTAGTTTAGTTCAAGTCTTTGAGTTCCCAAGTTTGTTTAATGAAGGGCTGTTATCATAAACTATAACATTAGCCCTATCAAGGAAGCCATAGCTTGAGTGAGTAAGTTTATCCCTCAGTTATTGTCCCCAGGAGAACAGTTTGTTGATAAGACAAAGTGCATGTTGATCATTGAAGTCTTGGTATTCTTAAGGATAATTAAATTTTATGATCCTGGGTATTTGAACATGGTTTTTGCTTGCTGGAGTACATTATTACTTGGTTTTTGATCGCTACTGGCCACCATGTTCTTATTTTAGTGGCAGTTTTGAGCATAGGAAACTACTGAATGCGATCCCATTGGGACTTGAGAATTCAGAGTCATTGCTACAATTTCATTTATCCCAAATTTTGGGATAAATTGGTATTTACCATAGGAGACATAGTAGATTCTGATGGTGATCATTGGAGCATTATATAATAGAAGTTTTTTCTCATAAACTAAAGTGCTATGGACATAAGGGCTAGGGATGTAGGTTGCAGAACTTATGATAACCACTCCTGACTTCAAAGAATTGATTTTTTTCCTATCCCTTTACTGCCTCCTGGTGGTTGTCTAGATTTTGCAGCTCAGTGCTGCTAGCCCATTTACCAAATAGTACATTTAAAGGTAAAGGTTCCCCCTGAACATTTGTGCAGTCGTGTCCGACTCTAGGGGCCGGTGCTCATCTCCGTTTGTTAGCCAAAGAGCCAGCGTTGTCCGAAGATGCTTCCACGATCATGTGGCCGCATGACACGCGCGGAACGCTGTTACCTACCCACCGAAGTGGTACCTATTCATCTACTTGCATTTGCATGCTTTCGAATTGCTAGGTTGGCAAGAGCTGGGGCGAGTGTGGGAGCTCACGCCGCACGCAGGGCTAGGGATTCGAACCTCCGAACTTGCGATCTTCTGATCGACAAGCCTGGCGTCTTACCCGCTGAGCCACCACGCTCAAATGTAAATAGTACATTTACCAAGGAATTAAACTTACTTATGATCAGGAACGGGCTTCACGAACCCTGTAAAGAAGAGGTAGGCAACTAATTGGCAGTCAAGGTTTATGCTATTTTTAAAAAATCATCAACAGCAGCTATAGCTAGATTGAGCAGGGTTGCAACACAGTAACATTCCTACAAATAAGAGAGGCTGAGATTTTTATATTCTTTTGGATCTATGGATTTGGGGAGGTACATGTATTGTTTTTACTTCTTTGAACGCACTAAGCATATCCAAAGGCTTACACACAGTATTTCATTTACTTTTATTTGGGAAATTGTATCATCATTTGGCATTTTTTTGCAAAGTTCAATAGCTCCATTTGGGGCGGGGGCGGGGGTTTACAGAAAGGCCAGGGAGTTCCATATCATTATTGGGTTCCCCACCAACCTTTAAAACAAAAGAAAATGACTCCGACATGGTTTCTTTTTCCCACCTGTCATCAAATCTTGATTATGGTCAATAGTTTGATCTGAGGCCTGTTGAGAAGTGATGTCGATGTGGTTTTCAAGCCAGGCATGAATCCACCTAATAGACATGCCATCTAGCCCATGCTTAACTAGCTTGCTATCCAAAATGTTCATGGGGAATATTGTCATATGTTTTGCTGAAGTCAACTGTATTTTGCCCACAGCATTCCCATAATGTCCTAAGGAAGTTACCAAATAAAAATATAAAGTAAGATTAGTCTGAAAAGACTTGTTCTTGACAAATCTGTGCTGACTTCTAGTACGCTTTTTTCAGAGACTGATAGTTCTACGATCTGCTCTAGAATCTTCCCAGGTATCAGTGGCAGAGTGATTGGCCAGCACTGTTGTTTCCAGCATCCTTTTTTGCCCTGTTTAAAGATAGGGGTAACATTTGTCCTCCTCCAATCATCTGGCATCTCACCAGTTCTCCAGGTTTTCTCAAAGGATAAAAATCACAGTTTGACCATCAGCAATTTATTTCAGTAACCTAGGATGCAATCCATCTGGCTCTGGGAATTTGAACTCACTCAAGACCAAGATGTATTCCTTCACTGTTTTTCTGTCCAAATCCTGTTCCAGCAATTCACAATTGCCTGGTGAAGATGTCCCTTAGAAAAGACTGAATCAAAATAGCAGTGTTTAACTTATATAATAGTTCCTAGTCAAGGTTTGATTTTTTTTATACATTCCTAAATAATGTGCTAGTATCTAAAATATGTAATGGCAGAAAATAGCAGCACATTACCAAACTTTCTCAATCTCAGGTTGGACCCAATTAATATATGCATGGGAGAGCACCATAAATCCCAAGCCTATGGGTTAGACTGGGAAGTCGGAAATACATACCTGAAGATATTTCAGATTGCTGCCAACAAAACTATATGGGCTTGTCCTTAAGATCAAGCTTTTTACTTTTATAACAAGCTAGAGGCTGGTTACCAGGGTATAAATCAAAGGTGACATAATGTAACGCTCGTGGATATGAAAGCAGCCAATGTCTAGCTTGGTATACTGTTCAAATTGGCTCCTACTGACAGAAATGAAAGTACACATTTACATTGTTTGACATAACGTAGAAGGCAGAAGTGCACCTTCTCTGTAGCAGCGCCTGCCCTCTGGAACAAGGTTCCCCCTGAGATCCAAACAGCCCCCAGTCTGCTGTGGTGTAGAAGAGCCATAAGACTTGGCTCTTCACCCAGGCCTTCGGAATGGGAGAACCCTCACTTCATCGCACGTGCCATCTTGATTGTTGTGAGCTGCCCAGAGTTGCTGAGAGGCGGGCAGCATACAAGTTTAATAAATTATTATTATGATATCCTCTAAGAACTATTTAGGAGGAGGGTAAGTTCAGTAAGTTAGAGCCACCTCAAATATTCTAAATATGTTTAGCTTCACTGTAAGAACCACCTGCCACTTGCATTTCATTGTATTTATATTTTTATTGTTGTTTTTATTGTATTTTAATGATGTTGTGGTTGTGAACCGCCCAGAGTCCCTCCTTGAGGGGGAGATGGGCGGTCATAGAAATTTAATTAATAAATAAATAATACCAAGCCACTCTGCTATTAACAACCTATTCCAAAATCTTAAACTTATTTTAAATGAAGCAAATTCTCTTTCTAAATATTTCTTAGAGGATATTAATATAACAGGGTATCTTGTTCAACAAATCAGGCAGCAATAAATCTTTAACTAACATTTTTCTTTGATGGTTGGAATCGAAAATGAACAAAAAAGAAGACAGTAGCTTCAAATAGAGTAGTTTAACAGTATCTCCAGTTAGGGAAATGGAACTATATCCATCAACAACGAAGCATCAAATTGTGCAATTAGAAATCCTGACGGTTGGTTGCAGTGTGTGGAACCCAACGAAATCTATTATCATGCAGACACAAGAAACTGATGAGCTAATAAGAAATGCTTCAGAATGTCTTAGGTTTTAGAAAACCTACATCCCACCATCACTAATACAATAATACACAATATTTAAAATCCGACGTCTTGCTATTGTCATGGACCTGCACATGTGCAAGATTAAGGTTTTACACTTACAGGGAAGAACTGCCCCTCTTTTCAGAACCTCCTTTGCTTTTGTGAAGGTCATGTACATGTTGAGTGCTAATCCTGCATGAATACTGCCAATTTCAGATTAGAATTTAGTTTGTTCCAGCTTTCAGTTATTAAAGAATTATACAGGTTTTTTTTAAAAAAAATGAAATTAAAAACAACTGAACTGAAACTTATTTACCTGGAGATTAATTCCTAAGAGTAACTCACACCAAAGCAGTTTGAAGATTTGGGGTGGGGAGTGAAAGAAGAGGCCCAGATGAGGCTTCATGATGGTAAAAGCCAAAGTTTTCATTGTCAGAAGTATTGGAAGGAAGTGTGTGCATGAGTGGGCAATTCCCAGAGAATAATTGGAAATCACACTGACCAGTCAATAGCTATGCATCTCCCCAGTGTGATTCTCACATTTGACTTGATGAGTTCATAGAAATAAAGAGAACAGCCAAACTTCCAATGTTTAGTAAAGCAACGTTTGATACTTAACACCTGACATTTTCTGGGCTTATTCTTTATTTAGAGACATGTTTTGTAATGGAAGGACAAAACTCTGGGTTTATCTCAGCAATTAGACAGACATGTCCTCTTCAGCCCTGGGCCAAATTGCCAGTGCATCTTGCTACCAACACTACTACTCTCTTGTTGACTTGAAGCTGCAGCACTTCTTAAAACAGTCATATTGGCAGTGTTGGAATTTCAGCAAATCAACATGCCTCATTTGCGAGTTCATCCCAAGATGCAACTCTCCGTGTCGTTTGAGGAAGTTGCTTTGTTGCCACTCCCACTTCCTCCTCAGTCAGTCTTTCTTCGAGTCTCTCCAGCGGAGAGGCAAGCATGCTGCTTGCGCTCACGCGCTCTCTCTCTCTCTCTCTCTCTCTCTCTCTCTCTCTCTCTCTCTCTCTCTCCATCTTGGCCATGGATGGGCCTAGGAGATTTTTCCCCCTCTCTCCACGCAGCTCTTAGCAGCTATAGGGCTAATTGTCCACAAAGTTTAGAGAAAAGGAAATGAGAAACTGAAACATCATTTATCTACTGAGAATGCTGTACCTGGACTGAATAAATGTAAGCACTCTTTTGTACTTACTTTTTGAACCTGGATTGTCTAAGTGTGTGTTTCTTTATGCTTGGGTGGGCTAAAAGTGTAAGATTAAGAACCTGGATCTCTCTAACGTGCTCACTGGCTCTGTTTTTAAACAATATTCTTTTTCTGTGCACGAGCTTATACTACGTTAAGCTCTGCTCCATTCACTGGTTCTAACAGGCCACTGAATGATCTTCATGCACATGGGCATCAGGATGGGAAGGTTGATGCCAGCCATCAGCTAAAAGACAGCTTGTACTCCTAAAGGTAAATACATTTGGTAAAAACAAGACCTGGAGCTGACTGTAGTTCAGATCACGAACTTCTTATTGCACAATTTAGAATCAGACTACAGAGAATAGGGAAGACCCACAGATCAGTTAGATATGAGCTCACTAATATTCCTAATGAATATGCAGTGGAGGTGAAGAATAGATTTAAGGGACTAGATTTAGTAGATAGCGTCCCGGAAGAGCTATGGACAGAAGTTCGCAACATTGTTCAGGAGGCAGCAACAAAAAACATCCCAAAGAAAAAGAAAACTGAGAAGGCAAGATGGCTGTCTGCTGAGACACTGGAAGTAGCCCAAGAAAGAAGGAAAGCAAAAGGCAACAGTGATAGGGGGAGATATGCCCAATTAAATGCAAAATTCCAGAGGTTAGCCCGAAGAGATAAGGAATTATATTTAAACAAGCAATGCGTGGAAGTGGAAGAACACAATAGAATAGGAAGGACAAGAGACCTCTTCCATAAAATTAGAAACATCAGAGGTAAATTCCAGGCAAAAATGGGTATGATCAAAAACAAAGATGGCAATGACCTAACAGAAGCAGAAGAGATCAAGAAAAGGTGGCAAGAATATACGGAAGATCTGTATAGGAAGGATAATAATATCGGGAATAGCTTTGACTGTGTGGTCAGTGAGTTAGAGCCAGACATCCTGAAGAGTGAGGTTGAATGGGCCTTAAGAAGCATTGCTAATAACAAGGCAGCAGGAGATGACGGTATCCCAGCTGAACTGTTTAAAATCTTGCAAGATGATGCTGTCAAGGTGATGCATGCCAAATGCCAGCAAATTTGGAAAACACAAGAATGGCCATCAGATTGGAAAAAATCAACTTATATCCCCATACCAAAAAAGGGAAACACTAAAGAATGTTCAAACTATCGAACAGTGGCACTTATTTCACATGCCAGTAAGGTAATGCTCAAGATCCTGCAAGGTAAACTTCAGCAATTCATGGAGCGAGAATTGCCAGATGTACAAGCTGGGTTTAGAAAAGGCAGAGGAACTACAGACCAAATTGCCAATATCCACTAGATAATGGAGAAAGCCAGGGAGTTTCAGAAAAACATCTATTTCTGTTTTATTGACTATTCTAAAGCCTTTGACTGTGTCGATCATAACAAATTGTGGCAAGTTCTTGGTGGTATGGGGATACCAAGTCATCTTGTCTGCCTCCTGAGGAATCTGTATAATGACCAAGTAGCAACGGTAAGAACAGACCACGGAACAACGGACTGGTTTAAGATTGGGAAAGGAGTACGGCAGGGTTGTATACTCTCACCCTACTTATTCAATTTGTATGCAGAACACATCATGCGGCGTGCTAGGCTTGATGAATCCAAGGCTGGAGGTAAAATCACTGGAAGAAACATTAACAGTCTCAGATATGCAGATGATACCACTTTGATGGCTGAAAGTGAGGAGCCGCCGCACGCCCCCCGTGCCGCCACCGTGCATGCATGCGCCGCCGCACGCCCCCCCCGCGCCGCCACCGTGCACGCGTGCACCGCCGCACGCCCCCCTGTGCCGCCACCGTGCATGCGCGCGCCGCCGCACGCCACCCGTGCCGCCACCGTGCACGCGCGCGCCGCCGCATGCCCCCTCCGTGCCGCCTCCGTGCGCGCGCACCCCCCCGCACCACCGCCGTGCGAGCGCCGCCGCCGTGCTGCCACTGCCGCCGCCGCTGGTGTGTCGCCAGCGGCAGCACTTTGGAAAGCCCTGCTTATGACAAAGGTGAAAGAAGAAAGCGCAAAAGCTGGGTTGCAGTTAAACTTCAAAAAAACCAAGATTATGGCAACCAGCTTGATTGATGACTGGCAAATAGAGGGAGAAAAAGTGGAGGCAGTGACAGACTTTGTATTTCTAGGCACAAAGATTACTGCAGACACTGACTGCAGCCAGGAAATCGGAAGATGTGTACTTCTTGGGAGGAGAGCAATGACAAATCTCAATAAAATAGTTAAGTGCAGAGACATCACACTGACAACAAAGGTCCGCATAGTTAAAGCAATGGTATTCCCCGTAGTAACCTATGGCTGCGAGAGCTGGACCATAAGGAAGGCTGAGCGAAGGAAGATAAGATGCTTTTGAACTGTGGTGTTGGAGGAAATTTCTGAGAGTGCCTTGGACTGCAAGAAGATCAAACCAGTCCATACTCCAGGAAATAAAGCCAGACTGCTCACTTGAGGGAATGATATTAAAGGCAAAACTGAAGTATTTTGGCCAAGTAATGAGAAGACAGGATACCCTGGAGAAGATGCTGATGCTAGGGGAAGTGGAAGGCAAAAGGAAGAGGGGCCGACCAAGGGCAAGATGGATGGATGATATTCTGGAGGTGACAGACTCGACCGTGGGGGAGCTGGGGGTGGCGACGGCCAACAGGAAGCTCTGGCATGGGCTGGTCCATGAAGTCACGAAGAGTCGGAAGCGACTGAACGAATAAACAACAACTCCTAAAGGAGCCAAAGGGATAGGCCATACCATTTCCATCACATGCACTCAAGAAACGTGGACAAATAGTAGCAGTTCCTCATTACAGTCACCAACCAGAATTCTGCAAGCTAACAAAACAGTTAAACAGTTTCTGTTTTAGGTAAAATAAAATACAAACATAAAACTGTACCTAGAAAGAATAAAATCTATCTATCTATATATATATTAAAAATGCTATATCACATGCCTGGAGTCAAAAAGCCATACCATTTCAAATCACTAAGGTCATAACAAAACACTCAGCCAACAGGCTTGTTTAAACTGGGATTTGCAGGCGGGAGCCAATTTCGTGGACGGGGGGCGGGGTTTGCGAGTGGGGGCTAATCGGGCCAATCAGGCCTCGGCCCACCTCTCCGCCCTTCTTTGCCGCACGCTGATAGGTGGAGATGTTTCCCCTTCAGGGTCCCCACCAATCAGCTGCTCCAGCTCAGGCTCTGTCTTTGTGCCTTCCCAGCTTCTTCTCTGCTACCGGCTGCTCTTCCTCCGACTCATGGCAGCAGGGACAGGCTCGTTCCTGACACCACCGCTCACCTCCTGCTGTGCGGCCCACTTCCTAACAGGCTGCGGCCCACAGGTTGGGGACCCCTGTGATAGATGATTTGTGGATGAGGTTCTCACCAGCCCCCTTGATACTATACTCTTAAGGCTCCCAAGGTGTCCAGTTAAAAGAAACAAACTCACAAATGGATTCAATAGATGGCAAAGCTACTGAAAAGCTTAACCAAAACTGAAAAAGAATTTTGGCTGGCGCAGCTTTTCACAAATTTGAACTGGATAAACGTGACAAGCTGTACTAGCCACCTTGATGTTCTCTTCCAAACTTAAAGATAACAGGAAATCAGCCCTCTATTGCCTCTGATCATTCCATAAAGCAAGTCTCATAAGATAGAAGGTTGTTTTGATATTTTAAATTATGTTCAGATTGAAGAATTCTATCATACCCATAGATTTTCTGGTCCAACATGTTGTTAGGTGCGACATTCTGTCTTTAAAATATAACTCCATCAGACTTGACCAAACTTTTCCAGAAAAGAAAAAGAATGACATCCAATAGTTTAGCAAGTTCCCCAATATTGGAACTAATAAAACCACTTTTAAGTTACAAAGTTCCTGTTACTGTTGGAATTGTTGAAGCTCTCCTAGAATGGAAACATTAATTCTTGTCCTGTCCTTAATCTATGGGAAGAACCACCAGACTTCCCTCTCTTTCACATTTCTTACAGATCTTAATGCTTCTAACTGATACTCTTGTGAATCAGTTCTCTTTTCTTTAAATTAAATCACATTCAGTTCTTTCAATCTGTTCTAGTTTGATACATCATGGAAAGTCTGTAAGGTATAAACAAAATAGAATATTTTTGGTTCCAAGTTTCTTCTGCTAGATTTTTTATTCTTGGTTAAAAGAAGCAGCTCCCTATGAGGGCAGCTTCTACAGTCCTACCTACAGTAATTATATTTTCCCTGCAAACAATTTAATTTTACTCAATCTCTGTGATCCAGCCACAAATAAGCACTTTAGAAAATATTGATTTCGGTGCAAGTGCTAAGCATGTGCTTAACTCTCTCCCACTAAAATCAATAGGGCTTAAAGTGATTAACTTTGGTGGCATCATTCCCTATTTGTTGCCCGCGGTCTCCCTCTTCAATCCAGCTATCAGAGCAAAGACAGATGTAGCATTTAAAAAGCAGTAGAGAGAGCCAGTCGGCAGATGAATGTCTTTCTAATAAGCTAAGGTGAGCCCTGGCAGAGAAAAGCAGGATCCGTTCTGCTGCTTTTCAGAAGTTCAGCTTTCTGTTGGCTTTAAAGTGTTTTTACTGTCTACTTCTCATCAGATCACTTCCATACCTCTCCCTGTCCCAGGGCGCTTCTAGCAACTAGACTTTCCATCTCCTAAGTCCAGTCTAGAACAGATTTTATTTATTTCGTGTCCAGATCAAACTTTACTCTGCCAAAATGTAGCCACCGCCACAGCTTTGTCATTAGCTTGCTGTAGGTCGACAGTACAAGGCTCCGACAGTAATCAACACAGCATCAGATGCTCCGGGTCTTGGATTTCTCCGCATTCACATAATGTATTGTCATCAGCCAACAACCCCCACTTAAATAAATTCATCTTGCACCCTGGTACCCCCACCCTCATCCTATTCATTGTCCTCCAAATTGTATAAGGGAGAGTGTTTCCAGCGACCATTTCTTCCTTCGGTAAAATACTCAAATCGGTGAGCAAATTCCTCCATTTACTTATTCGATTCTGTTCTTTGGACCCCTCTAGGGTATTAGTTCTTGCCATAAAGCTCTTTCTAGATTTAAGTCGACAAATTGGAGGAGCATATCCACTCACAAGGGTGACGAGAGTTAGTCTCTTGCTTGGTTCTTTCGGCGTCTGCTTCTACTTCCCTTCTAATCTTAGGTGGAGCAATGCCAACAAGGGGATATAGTTTATTAACGGGCGTAGGTTTGAGACATCCCGTCACTATGCACATTGCCTCATTCACAACGATATCTACTTGCTTCACATGTGCCGATGTGTTCCATACTGGTGCCGCATATCCGGCAGTAGAGACACTCAAGGCCAGAGCTGATACTGGTAACATAGCTGGCTGGGCTCCCCATGCATAGTTTGTCAGTCGTCGGATGATGTTATTCCTAGCACATACTTTAGCCTTGGTATTCAGGCAATGTTACTTAAAGGAAAGCGTTCTGTCCAACGTAACACCCAAATATTTAGGTGTTGGGCAGTGCTGTAATCTTTTCCCTCTCCACGCAATATCCGATTCAACCCCTGCATCTCGATTGCGAAGATGAAAGGCACGTACTTGAGTTTTGCTTGGATTAGGTTTTAAGTAATTATTATAATACCGCTCCAGTTCTTCTAGAGCTCGTGATAATTTTTCAGCACACTCATCAAAACTAGGTTCTTCTATGGCCACCGCTGTATCATCCGCATATATGAACATTCATGTATTGGTTGGGCGGGTTGGTCATTAGTATATATATTGTATAAAATCAGAGAGAGTACACTGCCTTGTGGTAATCCATTCTTTTGCTTCCTCCATCTACTGTTCTTACCATTCAAAGTCACATAAAACCTTCTATTTTGAAGGAAACTCCCTATAACCCTGGTGAGCTTATGGTCTCCAGTAAAGTTGTCTATCTTCTCCAGCAAAGGAGATAGTTACCTTGTCGTGGTGCTGGAGCTTGAGCACCTCAATGAAACCATGAGCTAAACCGTGAAGGGGCACCCAAGACGGGAAGGTCGTGGCAGAGAGGTCAGACTAAATACGATCCCTGGGGAAGGTAATGGCAACCCACCCCAGTATTCTTGCCGTGAAAACTAAATGGATCAGTACAGCCAGAGATATGTCGGTATAACATCGGAAGATGGGACTCCCAGGTCGGAAGATGGTCAAAATGCTACTGGGGAGGAACAGAGGATATGTTCAACTAGCCCCAGATGTGATGACGCAGCTAGCTCAAAGCCGAAAGGACGGCTATCGGCCGACGGTGCTGGTGGTGAACGACGAATCTGATGTTCTAAAGATCAACACACCATAGGAACCTGGAATGTAAGATCTATGAGCCAGGGCAAATTGGATGTGGTTATTGGTGAGATGTCAAGATTAAATATAGACATTTTAGGTGTCAGTGAACTGAAATGGACTGGGATGGGCCACTTCACATCAGATGACCACCAGATCTACTACTGTGGACAAGAGGACCACAGAAGAAATGGAGTAGCCTTCATAATTAATAATAAAGTGGCTAAAGCAGTGCTTGGATACAATCCAAAAAATGATAGAATGATCTCAATTCGAATTCAGGGTAAGCCATTTAACATCACAGTGATCCAAATATACGCCCCAACCACAGATGCTGAAGAAGCAGAAGTAGATCAGTTCTATGAGGATCGGCAGCACCTACTGGATAATACACCAAAAAGAGATTTTATTTTCATTACAGGAGACTGGAATGCTAAGGTGGGTAGTCAGACGACACCTGGAATTACAGGCAAGCATGGTCTGGGAGAACAAAATGAAGCAGGACATAGGCTGATAGAATTTTGCCAAGACAACTCACTGTGCATAACAAACACTCTCTTCCAACAACCTAAAAGATGACTTTATATATGGACTTCACCAGATGGTCAACACCGAAATCAGATTGACTACATCCTTTGCAGCCAAAGGTGGCGGACATCTATACAGTCGGTAAAAACAAGACCTGGAGCTGACTGTAGTTCAGATCACGAACTTCTTATTGCAAAATTTAGAATCAGACTAAAGAGAATAGGGAAGACCCACAGATCAGTTAGATATGAGCTTACTAATATTCCTAATGAATATGCAGTGGAGGTGAAGAATAGATTTAAGGGACTAGATTTAGTAGATAGGGTCCCGGAAGAACTATCGACAGAAGTTCGCAACATTGTTCAGGAGGCAGCAACAAAAAACATCCCAAAGAAAAAGAAAACCAAGAAGGCAAGACGGCTGTCTGCTGAGACACTGGAAGTAGCCCAAGAAAGAAGGAAAGCAAAAGGCAACAGTGATAGGGGGAGATATGCCCAATTAAATGCAAAATTCCAGAGGTTAGCCAGAAGAGACAAGTAATTATTTTTAAACAAGCAATGTGCGGAAGTGGAAGAACACAATAGAATAGGAAGGACGAGAGACCTCTTCCAGAAAATTAGAAACATCGGAGGTAAATTCCAGGCAAAAATGGGTATGATCAAAAACAAAGATGGTAAGGACCTAACAGAAGCAGAAGAGATCAAGAAAAGGTGGCAAGAATATACGGAAGATCTGTATAGGAAGGATAATAATATTGGAGATAGCTTTGACGGTGTGGTCAGTGAGTTAGAGCCAGACATCCTGAAGAGTGAGGTTGAATGGGCCTTAAGAAGCATTGCTAATAACAAGGCAGCAGGAGACGACGGTATCCCAGCTGAACTGTTTAAAATCTTGCAAGATGATGCTGTCAAGGTGATGCATGCCATATGCCAGCAAATTTGGAAAACACAAGAATGGCCATCAGATTGGAAAAAATCAACTTATATCCCCATACCAAAATAGGGAAACACTAAAGAATGTTCAAACTATCGAACAGTGGCAATTATTTCACATGCCAGTAAGGTAATGCTCAAGATCTTGCAAGGTAGACTCCAGCAATTCATGGAGCGAGAATTGCCAGATGTACAAGCTGGGTTTAGAAAAGGCAGAGGAACTACAGACCAAATTGCCAATATCCGCTGGATAATGGAGAAAGCCAGGGAATTTCAGAAAAACATCTATTTCTGTTTTATTGACTATTCTAAAGCCTTTGACTGTGTGGATCATAACAAATTGTGGCAAGTTCTTGGTGGTATGGGGATACCAAGTCATCTTGTCTGCCTCCTGAGGAATCTGTATAACGACCAAGTAGCAACAGTGAGAACAGAGCACGGAACAACGGACTGGTTTAAGATTGGGAAAGGAGTACGGCAGGGCTGTATACTCTCACCCTACCTATTCAACCTGTACGCAGAACACATCATGCGACGTGCTGGGCTTGAGGAATCCAAGGCTGGAGTTAAAAACGCTGGAAGAAACATTAACAATCTCAGATATGCAGATGATACCACTTTGATGGCTGAAAGCGAGGAGGAGCTGAGGAGCCTTATGACGAAGGTGAAAGAAGAAAGTGCAAAAGCTGGGTTGCAGTTAAACCTCAAAAAAACCAAGATTATGGCAACGAGCTTGATTGATGACTGGCAAATAGAGGGAGAAAAAGTGGAGGCAGTGACAGACTTTGTATTTCTAGGCGCAAAGATTACTGCAGATGCTGACTGCAGCCAGGAAATCAGAAGACGTCTACTTCTTGGGAGGAGAGCAATGGCAAATCTTGATAAAATAGTTAAGAGCAGAGACCTCACACTGACAACAAAGGTCCGCATAGTTAAAGGAATGGTATTCCCTGTAGTAACCTATGGCTGCGAGAGCTGGACCATAAGGAAGGCTGAGCGAAGGAAGATAGATGCTTTTGAACTGTGGTGTTGGAGGAAAATTCTGAGAGTGCCTTGGACTGCAAGAAGATCAAACCAGTCCATACTCCAAGAAATAAAGCCAGACTGCTCACTTGAGGGAATGATATTAAAGGCAAAACTGAAGTACTTTGGCCACATAATGAGAAGACAGGATACCCTGGAGAAGAAGCTGATGCTGGGGAAAGTGGAAAGTGGAAGGCAAAAGGAAGAGGGGCCGACCAAGGGCAAGATGGATGGATGGTATTCTGGAGGTGACGGACTCAACCATGGGGGATCTGGGGATGGTGACGGCCGACAGGAAGCTCTGGTGTGGGCTGGTCCATGAAGTCACGAAGAGTCGGAAACGACTGAACGAATAAACAACAACAACAATTCGAGTATTGTAAAAGGGGCACTGAGGAATCCGTCCTCTTGCTCTTCTGCACTGATAGCCGGTCCTCGTTCTTTTTTCCCTTGAATTTTCCCATTTTTCAGGAGTTGACTAGCAATTTGGTCTGCTTTTACATTACTTTGATTTTGTTGGGGTTTGGTTAAATCCCCACCTAGGTTTTTAAGCAGTTTCCACGCACATCTGCTATTCTGTTTCATATCAAGGTTCTCTACTAACGTAAACCATCGTAATCTCCTATCTTCAGCAATTGCTTCCATCAGTTGTTCCCCAGCCTCAATTGTATCCTCCCTAAAAGGATCTTGATCAAATAAGGACTGGTATCTATCTAACAGAGGTTTGGTCTCCTTAGTCAACCCCGGGATATAGTGGGTATGGCATCCTCTTGGGATATTTTTCCTTGAGATTTGTTTCACAAGATCAATGAATTGATCGTACTTCTCTGGGCGTGGAAGTATTCTCCCTACAACTTTGTCCAGTTGTTTTCGAAAGTTTGTCCAATTAGCTTTCTTGAAGTTAAATCGCCTATGAAAAGGAACCTCTTGTGGTCTCACTATGGTGTTAAGCACACACCCAATAGGTCTGTGTTGAGTACGAAAGATCAGAACGTCAACAAATTTCATGCATTGTGCTGCCATTTTCCTGCTCATGAAGATGTTATCCGGGTTATATCCCCTCTTCCATCTGCCACTATTGAAGGATGCGGGCAGCTTTAAATCATTAATAAGTTGAAAATCATTGGCATCTGCCCATGCTTCAAGTTGTGCACCATCTTCATTAGTCTGGGGATATCCCCATAGAACAGATGAAAATACATGATTCAGGCTGTTTTGAATGTTGGCACAGCTCTTCCCTTTCATTGAAATTCTTTGGACCCATACAGTAGCCCAAGCAAAGCAAGCAATGATGAAACTGACTAGAGCAGGGTTTCTCAACCTTGACAACTTTAAGATGTGTGGACTTCAACTCCCAGAATTCCCAAGCCAGCTGGCTGGAGAATTCTGGGAGTTGAAGTCCACACATCTTAAAGTTGTCAAGGTTGAGAAACCCTGGACTAGAGTTTGTGTGTGGTAGAGCAGCTGGAATTAACTGTTTCCTTCCAGCTGGGCTGAAGTGTCCCCCTTCTCTCTGGCAGAGGATGAGCCAGCATGCAATGCCTAGGCTGCTTCTGTGTGGAGTGAGGTTCATGGCATTGTCTTTTGGCTTTTTTATTCATAGTTGTTGTTTCCAGACTGTCCAGGTTCTCTTTCTCTTTGGCAGGGAAAAAACTGGTGTCCAAAGACAGCTTGACGTTTTTTCCTTTGTGGCTTCTCAGTTTTGAAGTGCTCAAATGCCTGGAAATTGAAGTTTTCCTATCTAAGGAAGCCACAGGGATTGATTGAGATTTTGCGAAATTGTTAAGTGGCTGCATTCACATGTTCACTCAGAAGCAACCAACCCCACAAAGGCTTAGTCCATGGGCTAACTGAACGGCATAGCCTGTCATTCAAACTGGAGAACTGGGCTTATACTCTGACTTCAAATCTTGTATCTGTTTATTTTATTTATTTATTTATTTATTTATTTATTTATTTATTTATTTATTTTATTTATTCCCCGCCCATCTCCCATACAAGGGACTCTGGGCGGGTTACAACAATTGAAAGTTACAATAATTAAAACTTAAAAATTTAAAATATTTAAAACCATACAAGATAGAAAATGTATAAAAATATATCCAAATATAAAATAAAATAAAATAAAATCCAATATGGATTGGGGACCATAGCACAGGTCATATTGCTACGGGGCCAGCCAACCCCAGGAGGAACTACCACCTCCGTTGTCCCAGGCCCTGCGGCAGAGCCAGGTCTTAAGGGCCTTCCGAAAGGCCAGGAGTGAAGGGGCCAGTCTCACTTCCGGGGGCAAGATGTTCCATAAGGCGGGTGCTGTCGCAGAGAAGGCACGCCTCCTGGACCCCGCTAGATGGAATTCTCTTGTTGAGGGGGTCCGAAGCATGCCCTCTCTGCATGCACGGGTGGGGCGGGGCGACGTTATCGGGGCGAGACGGTCCCTCAGGTACCCTGGTCCTATGCCATATAGGGCTTTAAAGGTAATCACCAACACCTTGAATTGGACCCGGAAGCAAACTGGCACCCAATGCAGCTCGCGTAGCAGAGGTGTTACATGTGCCGATCTTATGGCACTCGTAACTGCTCGCGCCGCCGCATTCTGTACCAGCTGAAGCTTCCGGATACTCTTCAGGGGTAGCCCCATGTAGAGCGCATTACAGTAGTCTATGCGGGAGATGACAAGGGCGTGGGTGACTGTTCGGAGGGCCTCCTGATCCAGGAAAGGGCGTAACTGGCGCACAACTAGAAGTTGTGCAAAGGCCCTCCTGGCCACGACTGCCACCTGCTCTTCGAGCAAGAGTCGCAAGTCCAGGAGGACCCCCAGATTCTGCACTGGATCCGAGTGAGGTAGTGCAACCCCACCCAGAACCAAAGATGACAACTTCCCGGATCTAGGGGGGCCATCAATCCACAGCCACTCCGTCTTACCAGGGTTCAGTTGAAGCCTGTTGTTCCCCATCCAGACCCCCACAGCCTCCAGACACTGAGATAGGGCATCGACCGCATCACCTACTTCACCCAGGATGGAGATGTATAACTGGGTATCATCAGCATATTGGTGATACCTCATCCCGTGGTGACGGATGATCTCGCGCAGCAGCTTCATGTAGATGTTGAACAGGAGAGGAGAGAGAACCGATCCCTGCAGCACCCCACAAGACAGGGGTCACGGGTCAGCCCTCTCCTCTCCTATCAACACAAACTGGGAACAGCCCTGGAGGAAGGAGGTGAACCAGTGCAAAACCACGCCGCCCGCCCCCAACTCCCTGAGCCGCCCCAAAAGTATACCATGGTCGACGGTATCAAAAGCCGCTGAGAGGTCCAAGAGAGCGAGAATGGATGCACTCCCTCCATCTCGCTCCCGCCAAAGATCATCCATAAGCACGACCAATGCAGTCTCTGTCCCATATCCTGGCCTGAAACCTGACTGAAAAGGGTCCAGATAATCCGTTTCCTCCAGAATCCTCTGAAGTTGCAATGCCACCACCTTCTCAACCACCTTTCCCAAAAAGGGAAGGTGGGAGACTGGGCAAAAATTGCCCAGAATAGTAGGGTCCAAAGATGGTTTCTTGAGGAGGGGGCACACCAGCGCCTCCTTAAAGGCAGCCGGGAACACCCCCTCACTCAAGGACGAATTTATAATTGCCAGGACCCAGCCACATGTCACCTCTCTAGCTGATTTCACCAGCCAGGAGGGACATGGGTCAAGTTGACATGTGGTGGCGTTTACAGTCCGGAGGATCCTGTCTACTTCATCAGGCCCAACAGGATCAAACTGCTCCCAGATAACATGGTAAGTACGAGCCACTGGCATCTCCCCAGATCTTGTCTCACGCTTGGAGTCCAACTTGGAATGAATCTGAGCGATTTTGTCCTGCAGATGCTCAGAAAACTCTTCCGATCGGCCCTGTAAATGGGTCTCCCCTTGCTCCCGACCCAAAAGCAATCTTGTAATCTTAAACAGGGCCGTCGGACGGCATTCTGCGGATGCAATAAGAGCGGAGAAATATTCACGTTTCGCTGCTCTTACCGCCACAAGGTAGGCCTTAACAGCGGCTCTAGATTGTGTTCGGTCAGATTCCGTCTTCGTCTTTCTCCAGCGGCACTCTAGACGTCTCTTAACCCTCTTCAAAGCCCTCAACTCCTCCGTAAACCACGGAGAGTGACGGGCCGAACAGGGCCGGAGAGGTCGCATAGGCGCGATCTTGTCCTGGGCTCCGGCTGCTGCCTTGTTCCAGGCTGCAGCCAGGACCTCCACTGGACCGTGAAGCAAGTCCTCGGGAATAACCCCCAGCTCCTTCTGAAACCTCACTGGGTCCATCAGTCGCCGGGGGCGGACCAGTCGAATAGGTCCCGCCTCCCTGTGGAGTGGGGTAGCACAAGAGAGTCTCAGGGTCACCAGGGCGTGGTCTGACCATGACAATGGGGAAAGATGTAAGAAAGATCTCCCCTCAGATCACATTGCCACTGCTCGGACAAGAAAACTAAATCCGGAGTGAGACCACTGTCACGAGTCGGGTCACGAATAATCTGAGACAGGCCCATAGCTGCCATGGTAGCCATGAACTCCCGGGCCGCCTCCGAGGACCGTCCCAGGGACGGCAGAATGAAATCCCCCAGAACCATAAGTCTGGGAAACTCCACTGCCAACCCCGAGACAGCCTCGAGCAGCTCAGGCAGGGAGGTTGCTACGCAGCAGGGAGGCTGGTACAGCAGCAACACTCCCAACTGTTCTCGTGAACCCAACTTGAAAAACAGGGTCTCACACCCGGTCACTTGTGGAGCAGCGCCCCTGAAGGCCACAAGGGACTCTCGGATGACAACTGCTACCCCTCCTCTCCTGCCCCGGTGTCTCGGCTGATGCCACACCTGAAACCCGGCTGGGCACATTTCCGAGAGGGCTACTCCCCCCTCTGGGCCCAGCCAGGTCTTGGTAATACACACCAGGTCATCCCCTTCCTCTGTGATTAAATCACTTATAAGGGGGGCCTTGTTATTCACCGACCTGGCGTTCAGCAGCAGCAGTCGGAGACCAGAGTCCACGAGGATCTGCTTACCAGGGCCTGGGTATGAACACGGGGGGGCGGAACACACCACCGGTAACAAACACCGGGGGCGCCTTCCCCGATAATGGCTTGCCCTCCGGTTCCTGTCATAGCGTCCCCTGCCCGTCACCACCTGAATCACTTGGCCCTCCACACAGCCCCCAGAGATTCCCGGCTCTGGCCTAGTAGCCTCCACTCCCAGGCCTCCGGGATTCTTGGGACTAATCAAGGGTCCCTTATCCCATTCATCCATCATCCAATCTCATGCAATGTCGGGTAGCGCGTAAGACCCCCCAGCGCACCAGCTCTCGCTCTCAGCGCTGGTAGGGTCCAGCACCACCCCCACTTACACTCTACACTCACACCCTGCACCTCTCCCTCAACTTCTCTCACTGGTCAGGGAGAGGTACCAACACTCACCAGCACTCACTCCTACCCCACCTGACTCTCACCCGGGGGGTACTCTTACAAAACCATACAATCTTGGCTCCCCCCCACCTCGTCTCTGACCCGGGGGGGTCCACATTCATACCAAGGGACCCCTACAAACCCTCTGCCGCCTTAGCCTGAATTGGGACAATATCCAGGTCGTCATGGGGGTTAGTCCGTATTATGATTTTTCTTACGCCCTGATCTCCTGGGCTCCAGCCTCCGCAACATCTGCACTTTCCAGGGCCGCAGGGTTCGCCCCCAAATCCAGCCAGTTCTAACATCAAAGCTTCTGAACCCCCTCTAGAATCGGCCCAGGAAAAAAGTCCAGTTTGTCTGCTTGTCTGTGTGTGTGTGTGGGGGGGGGGCTCAACCAAGGACTCCGTTGCACCAGCCGGGCTCCTCTCTGTATCACGCTGGCTCCGCTAGGCCCCACCGACTCCACTGGCCCAACTCGAACTCCGACGGTCTCCCGCCTCCAGCAAACGAAATCAGAGGCCTCCGGCAGCCTTCCGCAGCCCTCAGTAGACTCCAGCCCCGCAAGCGCCGCCGGCCCAGCTTGAAGACCAATAACTAACCGCATCCAGCTGCCTCCTGCAGCCTCCCCCACTCTCCGGTCTTCGGTGGACTCCAGACCCCCACCAGCTCCACCAGCCTCACTCCACCGGCCCAGCTCGAACCTCAAAAGCCTCTGCGGTTTTCGGCTTCCAACAAACTTCGGAAGCCTACGGCGTCTTCAGCAGTTCACTGGGCTTCCTCGCGCAGATTCACGGAGTTCCGACCTGGACACAGGCCTCGCCCCAGCTCTTCCCCCTGGAGAAAGCCACTCACCACCGGCAACACCACCTCTCCAAACCCCCAGGATGAAATTTTAGGGGATTTTCGGTGGGTTTTCACAGGGTTTGCGGCTTTTCTCCTGGAGCGTTCATCGGTCGCGCTGATTTGCGGCCGCCATCTTGGAAAAATCTGTTGCCCTTGAGAGGCCCTTAAATTGCTAGTTCTGGTCACACTGCTACCAAATACCATTTTTGGGGTGGAGAACAGAAAAATTCATGGTGCTACTTTATAAAATTATACATTCTCCTATGAAGCTATTTTTTAAAAAAAACTTAGAAGTATCATACATTTGAGACAGTACCTTATTTAACCTCCAACCCCTACTTGCATAGCTTGTATTCATAATCAGCAGAAGGCGTGAAGACAAAAAGAGAGATGCTAATTATATCAGGAGAGGAGGTTTGAAGGACAATGTGGGTCTGGTGACAAGTTGGCACCAAGATTTTAGTGCCTTCACCGCTTAAATGATCCCAAGGGAGATTCAAGTATGAAATGAGCAAATCATGGCTGGTCTTAGAGCAAGAAAGAGTTTGAAACCATGGTTTGCTGCTAGCTTACTGATTGTAACTGTGGCTTGGTGTGAGAGGCACATTGGTTGTGGTTTCCTGGCTTGAGTTTGTTTCTATGCCCTTGCTAAGCTTTTAATCAACTGACTGAAGTTCAAGGCAAAAAGAACAGTTTAAAAAAGGAGGGCTAACCGAGTTATTCTATTTATTTGGCAGACTGATTCCAGTGTCTTTCTGGCTTGCCTGACAAGTCATGGATAAAACAAACCATAGTTTAATGTGAAATATGAATGCAGTCTAGAATGTTCTATTCTGCATGGCAATGGTTCCCCAGGCTTCAGGAGCAGTGGTCTTTCTGATTACATGCTGCAGTTTAAAAAACATTAAGATAGCAGGAATTTATTTTTTTAAAAAAAGACAAAACAAAATTAGGGTTGCAATGCCAAAGATGGTAAAAGGTAAAGGTTCCCCCCACACATTTGTGCAGTCGTGTCCGACTCTAGGGGCCGGTGCTCACCTCCGTTTGTTAGCCGAAGAGACAGCGTTGTCCAAAGACGCTTCCACGGTCATGTGGCCGGCATGATGTGGAACGCTGTTACCTACCCACCGAAGTGGTACCTATTCATCTACTTGCATTTGCATGCTTTCGAATTGCTAGGTTGGCAAAAGCTGGAGCTAGTGAGGGAGCTTACTCCGTCATGCGGGACTAGGGATTCGAACCTCCGAACTTGCGATCGACAAGCCTGGCGTCTTACCCACTGAGCCACCACGCACCTTTGGCACCACAATGCCAAAGATGGATCCCCCCCCAAAAAAGCAAGATGTTGAATATTTGCCATTATGCATGTTCTGTTCCTTTGAATTCTGGTCTCATCTGAGGAGGGACCATTTACTATAAGGTGTGCACTCGGAGGTATGAACAAAGCTCCTATTGCGTCTTCCCGGAAAAGAAGTATGGTGGAAATGTGAGGTCAGTGAAACACCAAGGCCTCAAAGCTTCAGAATTGTTCTTGCTTTCACTTGCTTTGTCTCCTTCCTTCCTTCCTTCCTTCCTTCCTTCCTTCCTTCCTTCCTTCCTTCCTTCCTTCCTTCCTTCCCTTTGAACTAGCACATATGCTTTCCCTTTCCATCACAAGGTGTCTTGGATAGTGCGGCTGAACACCTTTGCTCTTGAGCAGGGGGATAAGACAAGATGACTCTTTGCTTTAAAAGGTTAAAGAGAAAGAAAAGAAGATAAAGAAAGAAAACTTAGAGAAGGAAAAGAAAAATAGCATCTGGATCACCTGGTTCAACTGGTTTGCAGGAACTCAGTGTGCTGCAAATTTTGAGACTGAGCATCTTTTTTCTTCGAGAAATGTGATTAGTTGCCTTGTTTTTACATTGCTTTTCACCACATGTCACATATAAAGGGGTGTGTAACTACATGGGCTGATCAGGGCCTGTGCAATAGAAAGTGTATCCATGGCAACTCCATGTTATTAACTAAAGATGCATACACATTTCACAGGGGTGGAACCAGCTTCTTTGCCTTTGCATGTGGCTCCTGGTATATTGCATAGCAATAGGCAACCATGACATTTGATCTATCCCCTTCTGCAGTAGTTTTCAGACAATGTGCCCCTCTTCTCATTTCCACCTGATTCCTGGCCTTGTCATTTTCAACTTTGATGGCTGAAAAAGCATCTGGATTGCCTATGTAGTACCAACACTTTTGGTACTTTCTGTAGAAAAGCAAGCATAATGGTTAGCCGGTGTGTCTCACTTACCAGAAGTCCATGACAAAGAAGAAGACCGAGCTTCTTGCATCTGCATCTTTTCTTTTCCACAACCACAAGCAGAACTAAAGCTTCTGGAAGCCAAAGAGTGAGCCAGCTGCTCATCTTTATATGGAACTCAGAAAGGTATGACAATTCTGTTTCATGCAGGAAAAGGTCAAGTGTAGTTCTTAATAAAGCAACCACATTTTGACCCCTGGATTCTGCAGAGGCATCTGCCTACTGTACATAAGGTCTGCCTGGCGCTTTCTGAAACGCTTGCCAGGTCTCACACGGGCTTCCTATATACCTGGGTTTAGCACTCCTTTGAGGTTTTTCACGGCTTCTGCCAACACAGGCTTTCAGTTCTTACTGTTTACTGATTACTTTGGGGAAGGGGGAACACTGTTTTGCAAACTTATGGACAATGTTGCCTCCTCCACTCAAGGGCAGAGGTCACTCGCTATTGATGGCTTCCTCCTGCTTCAATCCACACCCCTCTTCCATGCCTGTGACCTGTCTGCAGGGCTATTTTTGAACTGGGGTTTAGCTCTCAGTAGTTTGCTGGTCAATCTGGCCACCTACTGACCCTATTGTACACCTGTGAAACATGGACCCCCTACAAATGCCACCTCCAACTTCTTGAAAGATTCCATCAACGCTGCCTCCAAAAAATTCTGCAAATTACTTGGGAAGATAGGCGGACTAATGTTAGCATATTGGAAGAAGCGAAGACCACCAGCGTTGAAACAATGATCATCCAACATCAACTTTGCTGGACCGGGCATGTTGTTCGAATGCCTGACCATCATCTTCCAAAGCAGCTACTTTACTCCCAATTTAAGAATGGAAAACGGAATATTGGTGGACAGCAAAAGAGATTCGAAGATACTCTCAAAGCTAATTTAAAAATATTTAATATCAGCATTGAGAACTGGGAAGCCCTAACTCATGAGTGTTTCAATTGGAGGTCAGCCTTTATTAAAGACGCTACAGACTTTGAAGAAGCACGAGTACAGGGCGAAAGGGAGAAACTAGTTAAGAAGAAGGCATGTCAAGCAAACCCTCATCGTGACCGTCTTCCACCTGGAAACCTATGCCCTCATTGTGGGAGGTTGTGCGGATCCAGAATTGGCCTTTATAGCCACTTACAGATCCACTGTTAAGATTTTACCCCTGGAAGACAATCTTACTCGGCTATGAGTGATCGCCAAGAAGAAGAGGGTAGTTAGGTTGCCATTCAGTTTGACCATCAGAGGCGTCTTGGTTGCCGTTCCATCTGATAATAGCAAGACCTTTGGAAAGCCAATTGTAGTTTGGGTTCATTACTTGAGCGTGATTCAAACTAGCCTGAAGATTCCTACTCAAAGGATTGGGAATGTGCTGGTTTCGAGGGCTTGCACTATTTGATCAGCAAGGCAATCATTTAACTTTCTGCTCCCCACACTGTGCCCTCAGTATGTCCTGATGTGCTCCTCTAGCCAGCAGGGTTGCTATAGTCCAACACATCTGGAGGTCTTCAGTTTTGAAAAGGCTGCCCTAGAGGTTGCTAAAGGTACATTGTCTGAATGTTAGGAAGTGTCCAGAAGGATTACAGTGAGACTAGCCTTGTTCCGAGTACTATGAGTAAAAGGGACCACAAGCAAATCTCTTGCAATTGGTGTATACTTGGCTGCTGGCACTGTGTTACCCTGGTTTCAGTTGGATGATCAACAGGCCACATACAGTAGAAAGTAAGGCTCTTTGAGCTGGATCCTTGATCCCTTGGGAATGTTTTCTTCCTACTGCTAGCACACTATAATGTGAATTATAAGAAATAAACTGGATTGCAATAATACATTTTTTAAAAAAAATCTATATCTGCATCTGCTTCTATTCATGCTTTTCATTGGTGTTCCACTTGTTTCTGCTCCTTTTACCTACAATATCATTTTTGGATTGATATTTCTTAATTAAAAAGCTGCCAGAGGATATTCACTCTATATAATAGTTTTTAGTTTTTAAATTTAGCATTACTTGGGTAATCAATGTATTATTACAGTATTAGAGGAGTCTATGTAATAGTATTATTTGATTTGCCTTTTAGCATACTGCTGTATTAATTTGTTTTACTCTGTTGTTGTTTTAAAATTGACTGAATAAATACTATCACAATTTGGGTTTTGTGTGTGTGTGTGTGTGTGTGTATACACACACACACACACACACACACACACACAATGTGCATTAAATAAGAAATGGCTTGTGTTTAAAAAATAAGAAATAGAGTTATGCTTTACTGTCTCACACACTATAAAATTAAAACATCTCCAAATAATTTGTTCAGATATGTTTTGATTCTGCCTCCATGCTGGTATCATAATCTATAAGTAAACTATTTGATAGTCAAGATATTTCCCTAAGAACTTTCTTGTAATGCTAACTTGCATTGCTTGAATAAGAAAACCAGCTTTAAATTAATAGCTGGACAGGTTATGGTTTTGTTATCTTGCTTTGTTCTTTGCATATCACAAAGCTGCCTTGAGTGGATAGGTGTCTCTCAAGTCAATACAAAAAATGAATTAATGATAACTAAAAATGCACTTTCACCACTGAAATCAATGGGATAGTATTAGCATTAAGGTATCAATCTCTGTTGTGTTCTAAACACAGTTTATTCAGTATTGAACTTACATCAATCCATGTGACATGTAAAGGTATTTATGTTCTTTATATGTTTTGTATGTGTGCCTGTTGTAAAATATGTTTTGTAACCTCTAAAATTGTGAAACCAGAATTACAAGAGACCTTCCTGTTAGTGGCTTCATTTTTGGATATGTACTTTCATAAAAATAATCCTATATGTAAACACCACTTCTTGTAGATCTTTTCTGTAAATCACCATCTACAGAACTTTTATGTAGATGGTAGAACCTCAAAACTGGTCAAGAAAAAGACTGTGAATAATCTATATTCATTGTACAAACAGATTCCGTTTTTCAAAGAAAGTGATATCTACCAGAGTAATTTGTGCTAACACATTTCCTGAATAGCACATCCCCAAAATAATGCTGTGCTAGGCCATAGAAATAATGTACCACAATTCCTCAGTGTGTGTGCATGCTTCAACAGAACCGTCCTCAAGACCAAATTAACCATAGTGATAAATTAAGACATGGTACAGATCTCCAAAAAAATGCACTCCTTTGCATTCCTTTGGCTGACTCATTTGAGAGAAGAGAACCTGATACGAAGAAATGTTTCGGAACAGCCCTATGTCGGCCATGCTCCGAAGAGTGTTATACATTATAGATTAACTGATAAGCATGGCATGAAGTTTCATAAGCAGCAATTATTTTAATAATCTTTTTCACACTTCTTATGGAGTTGGTAAGCCCATTTTGCTAGGCAAAAACAAGTGCTTTGAACAGCTCCCTTCTACAGTAACTGAAAATGGTGGTCACTCAGGTTCAGTTAGCAGAAGGAACCATTAGAAAGCCTTGAACTCTAGTTAAAGAATCAAGCATTATAACAGATGGGGAAGAGGAAAAGGGCAAGATCTCATTAACTGGACTGGTTGGCTTGGGTGTGCAAACTGTGCTATAATCTCCAGCTTTCTGGAATGCCTCCTTCCCCTAAAGCAGAGCTTTCCAAACTTTGCATGTTGGTGACACACTTTTTAGACATGCATCATTTCGCGACACACTCTTACAGCAGGGCATCATTTCGCGACACACTCTTACAGCAGGGCACAAGGCAGGCACTAGGACCTGCACGGAATCACAGCAGGTTTGGAGGCAGCAAGGCACAAGGCAGGCACTAGGACCTGTGCGGAATCCTGGCAGGGCAGGTTTGGAGGCAGCAAGGCACAAGGCAGGCACTAGGACCTGCGTGGAATCACAGCAGGTTTGGAGGCAGCAAGGCACAAGGCAGGCACTAGGACCTGCGCGGAATCCTGGCAGGGCTCGGAGGCAGCAGCAGCCGCGACATACCCAGACACTGCAGCCGACACACTAACGTGTCCCAACACACAGTTTGGGACAGCTCTGCCCTAAAGACTTCCATGTAAAATTGGGAGTGCTGATGATGCTCAAGGAATACTCAGGACTAGGAATTGTAACCTGGTAATCCACAGCACCTTTGCTCTTGGCAGTATTATCTGGAGCTAGTAAGAGTTAAAGTGCAAAACATCTGAAGGCCAGGGGGCTGCTCTGGAGGTCGCAAGTCAGCCAGCAAGATGAAGATTGTAATTTTTTCCTAGTTTGTATACAAACAGCCTCCGCTGGAAATCTAATCTGCTGGAAAATAGCATTATTGGTGGGTGCTGGGCAAGGAGAGGGATATTGTTAAGAGAGTATAAATAGAGAGGTTTTATAAAAGAAATTGGCCTATTTTGAAGTATGAAAGTACTGATGATAACGTCATTTCCCTTGCCGCAATAACTATGAAAGGTGCTGGAGTGAACCAATCTGATTAAAAGGGAAAACCCATCAAACTGCAATATGCTTATTCCCAAGAATTTGGGAGGGACGACTGTACGTTGCAGACTACCAAAACAGTTTCACAGTTAAGGTATTCTCCCTCCTTTCTCAGAGCATTTCTGTGGTCGGAGCCCTCGCATTTCTAAAGCTCTGCAGGGTGAGCCTGGCTAAGCAAGAGAGAGGTGGATTGTGTGCCTTCTCTCATATCCTTGTCAGGAGGGAGGAATTCTTCATGGAGCTCTGGGGTTGGGGAAAAGTTCTCCCCACATTTATGTCTCTCTAGCGCAGAGCTTTCCAAACTTTTCATGTTGGTGACACACTTTTTAGGCATGCATCATTTCGCGACACACTCTTGCAGCAGGGCACAAGGCAGGCACTGGGACCTGCATGGAATTACAGCAGCTTTGGAGGCAGCAAGACACAAGGCAGGCACTAGGAGTTGCGCGGAATCCTGGCAGGGCTCGGAGGCAGCAGCAGCCGCGACATACCCAGACACTGCAGCCAACACACTAACGTGTCGCGACACACAGTTTGGAAAGCTCTGCTCTAGCGGATGGGAGTGCATTGCTCTTTGAAATCCAAAGCCTGGCCTCGTACAGTCCAGAAATGTCTCTTGACCTATCCCTTTTCATTCCACCCAGATGGCAACGCTCTGATGCCAGAGAGATAAGGGCAGTAGATACTTTCCTAGGGATGGGAGCTGCTCCTGGCCTGAGATTTCTCCCTTTGACCTCAGATGGGCAAGTCCAGAGAATCCCAGTTAAGACACCCTCACAAGTGAGGAGGGTTAAAGCAAGATCAGTGTGACAGATGTTTACTGTATTCAGAAGTAAGGCTGAGACTCAAGTTGCCAGAAAAATATATATATATATTGGGTGATTAACCTGAGTGGAGGTGGGGAGGTGGTGGGCAGGGACAGAAATCGATGGACCTGCTTGTTTTTGTGCACATGTGATATTTGCAATGTCTGTGTCTGTGTTATTTGTAGACTTACACTTTGTATTTGGGGCTTCATTCAACCATTTGTAAATTGACTTTCTTGTCACAAAGACAGCAACAGCAGTAAAAGCAGAATTTCTCTTTTAGTGACCAAGCTGTAATTTTTATTTCTCCAGAATGCTTCAGATACACCCTTGTTCTAGGGCGTTGGAGAAAAAGTGGCAGCTATCAGCCGGGCAATTTCTCCACCTCCTGGGACCCTCCTTTTCCCCACAATATTGTGCAATGATTCTGCATCTGGTGTGTTCTAGGAAAAAGGATGACAAGGCTACTGAGGGAAAGAAAGGGACTAAAGGAATTTGCTGCTACACTTAAGGATAGATCCTTGTCCAGTCATACTGTAGCATTTTCTACACTTTGAAAATAAGTAAATCATTGTCTCGATTCTGACATGGGGTGAGAAGACACATTTTGAGGGCCTGTTAGTGTTCATTCTTTTTAGAAATTATCTCTTTAAATAGTTCATTTTAAATATACAGTGGAAATATACTGTATATATACTTGCCAGGGAGTAAATTTCTGTTAGCTCAGTTTGTCCTCTGAATAAATATACTTTGAACTGTGTTTTGGCTGCTGTCCAATACAGAGTTGCCTGAGAGTAAGCCCTATTGAACACAGTGGACTTAGTTGCATGTAACTGAGAAAGAGGGCCAAGGTGATTTATCACCTGACATTCTGAAATACTCTTGGTGGATTGCAGCAATTCTGCTGTAAATTGTTTAAAATGACATCCCAAATAGTTTTTAATGCTCCTGCACAAACCTAATATATAACCTAACCATATAAAACCTAATAAGGTAAAACATATGAACTGGAAATAAATTAAATATAATTTTCCTTTTGCTGATGAAAGTATTTCCTTCTTACGTTTGCGCCATGTAAAAGCTACCCATATAATCCATATACTCTATCAGGAAGACACAATTCTTAAGCACAATGCTCCTGTTTGAGAGTTTGCGTCTGGATTAACACAAGTGCCTAACAAGAGCATCTGTATCTTAATTCAAAAATTGCAAGACAGCTCATGAATGTGAATGAAACCTGACAGGCCAGACCCTTGACTTGAATTACATTTTTAAGCCTTATGGAAGCAAGAGCTGCTCCAAGAAAGTCACTGACATCTGCTTGCTACAACAATAAGCCTTTGGAAAAAGCTAAATGGCTTTTAATTTTTTAATACCTACCACTTTTGCATGGTTAGCTTCATTAAAGATACTGGATGTCTGTCCTTTAGAAACAAAGGAGGTAGGCAGAAATGTTTTTGGCTGTCGCAATGTGATTTTTCATCATCTAACAGCTGGAAGCTGGTACAAAGCAGTTGTCTTAACAATATCATTCTGTGAGAAGCCTTCTCCTGAAGATCAGTGAATACTGACTTCTTCTTCATACTCAGGAATGTCAAAATTGTACAAACAAAAAGAGATGCCTTCACCGCTCTAACTTGCTGATTTTAATCCAGTTTGTTTGAACATGTACATTCATATATTTATTTTATTAACTCATACTAATTAATAAATTTTTGCTTCAACAGCTTCATATGCATATTTTTAAACTCCATTTGATTTTCTAGCTTCCTCATCTGCCCAGCATTGCTCTTAAAATTTCAGCCTTCCGTAAGCCTCTGTCCAAGATTTTGGATCTTGTGAAACTTTTAGCTGTTCAGTGTATTCTTTGGAGTTTCAGGACATTTCAGGAAAAGAAAGGTACATTCTTTGCGAATTTGAATGGTGTTGGGTGGAGAGAGATGAGGTTTTCCTTTCAACTCCTTGAGCAATTTTGAAAGACTGTGTGTTGTGATTAAAGGTACTGGGCTGGAAACCAGGAGACCGTGAGTTCTAGTCCTGCCTTAGGCACAAAGCCAGCTGGGTGGCCTTGGGCCAGCCACTCTCTCTCAGCCCTAGGAAGGAGGCAATGGCAAGCCACTTCTGAAATCTTGCCAAGAAAACTGCAGGGACTTGCAGGAGTCACGGCTTTCTTGAAGGCACAATTTTCTTCTTTTTTCCTTCATGAGTTGCATTTGCAGACTGCCTGAAGTGATATCATTATGGCTCCATCTAGTGACCTAATAAGGTAAAACATATTTCCTGATAGAATGTTACAGATGAGGAAAGGATGTGCAGATGCTGTTAGAAAGGTAGCATTTATCCTGTTGAGGGGAATTAACTTTTGTTGAAAGAAGTGAACATGGTTGTGTATATACAGGTTCTGCCAACTCTGTTACTTGGAAAAGAGAATTGGGTATATGAGGAGTAACATGAAAGTAAATTGAATACAGTGGGGATGACGCACCAAAGGAGAATATGTGGTAAAACAAGAAGAGTCAGGGGTCAAGAATGAATGGATGCTGAATGAATGGGGACTGAATGCTAAAGTGAGTGATCGCTATGAAGGAAGTATTTTGAGGTGATTTGGTCATATAGAGAGAATCACAAAATAAAATATATGAAGGCAGAGTGTATAGGTTGAGAGAAAGGAGACTGAAAAAGTTGGGATGGGATGGAGTGGATGAGATTCTGAAAAAGAGACCAGTGAGAAGTTTAAAGAATTAAAAGTTATGTAGGATATGGTGGGTGGATTTGGTAGGATGCTTTGCAAACATAGAAAGATATGGAGAGGTATCAGGAACAATTTTGGTGTTATATTTCCTTTCCTTTTCATAACTCATACATTTAATTTATTTGGTTCATTCTTATTTTTTTTTACGATTTGTGTGTTTTTTAACCACAAAGGGAATTGCATGAGGGGTATATAGGTAGGTGTAATATCCAGCTTTGATATAACTTTAGACAGGATCCCAATTGTGAGCCGCCCAGAGTCAGGTGGCATTGTTGTTTATTCGTTCAGTCGCTTCCGACTCTTCGTGACTTCATGAACCAGCCCATGCCAGAGCTTCCTGTCGGCCGTCACCATCCCCAGCTCCCCCATGGTTGAGTCCGTCACCTCCAGAATATCATCCATCCATCTTGCCCTTGGTCGGCCCCTCTTCCTTTTGCCTTCCACTTTCCCTAGCATCAGCATCTTCTCCAGGGTATCCTGTCTTCTCATTATGTGGTCAAAGTACTTCAGTTTTGCCTTTAATATCATTCCCTCAAGTGAGCAGTCTGGCTTGATTTCCTGGAGTATGGACTGGTTTGATCTTCTTGCAGTCCAAGGCACTCTCAGAATTCTCCTCCAACACCACAGTTCAAAAGCATCTATCTTCCTTCGCTCAGCCTTCCTTGTTTGTTTGTTTATTTATTTATTTATTTATTTATTTATTTTTTGATTTATATCACCGCTCCATCTCCCGCAAGGGGGACTCTGGGCAGTTTACAAAAAAAATCAAACAATTAAAATAACATATAATACAATCATAATTAGAATAAATATAAAATCCAAGAGGCGATGAACTTGTGTTTAAAAGGGCTCTATGGCACCAGCCATCCCCAGGAGGAGCTGTTCCCGTTCCCATCCCAAGCAAGGCGGCAGAACCAGGTCTTTAAGTTCTTTCTGAAGGCCGGGAGCGATGGGGCCTGCCTCACCGCCGGGGGTAGAATGTTCCAAAGGGCGGGCGCCACCGCAGAGAAGGCCCGCCTTCTAGACCCACCGGGTGAAATTCCCTTACCGACGGGGTCTGCAGCATGCCCTCTCTGCATGACTGAGTGGGACGGTTCGATGTTCCGGGGATGAGACGGTCCCTCAGGTAGCCTGGTCCCATGCCATATAGGGCTTTAAAGGTGATAACCAACACCTTGAATTGGACCCGGAAGCATATGGGTACCCAGTGCAGCTGTCGCAGCAGAGGTGTCACATGTGCCGATCTTGGGGCACCCATAACTGCGCATGCAGCTGCATTCTGGACCAGTTGAAGCTTCCGGATACTCCCCAAGGGTAGCCCCATGTAGAGCGCATTGCAATAGTCTATGTGGGAGATGACCAGGGCGTGAGTGACTGTACGGAGGGTATCCTGATCCAGGAAAGGGCGTAACTGGCACACAACACAAAGTTGCGCAAAGGCCCTTCTGGCCACGGCTGCCACCTGCTCTTCGAGCAGGAGCCATGAGTCCAGAAGAACCCCCAGATTCCGCACTGGGTCTGAATGGGGTAGTGCAACCCCATCCAGAACTAAAGATGATAACTTCCTGGATCCACAGGAGCCATCAATCCACAGCCACTCCGTCTTACCAGGGTTCACTCGAAGCCTGTTGTTCCCCATCCATACCCCCACAGCCCCCAGGCACTGAGAAAGGGCAGCCACCACATCACTTACCTCACCCAGGATGGAGATATATAATTGAGTATCATCTGCATATTAATGATACCTCATCCCGTGGTGATGGATGATCTCACCCAGTGGTTTCATGTAGATATTAAATAGGAGAGGGGAGAGAACTGAACCCTGCGGCACCCCACAGAAGAAGGTGTGAGGGTCGGATTTCTCATCTCCTATTACCACCGATTGGGACCGGCCCTGGAGGAAGGAGGTGAACCAGCGCAGAACTATGCCACCCACCCGCAACTCCCTGAGCCATCCCAAAAGGATACCATGGTCGATGGTATTGAATGCTGCTGAGAGGTCAAGAAGAGCCAGGATGGATGCACTCCCTCCATCCCGCTCCCGCCAGAGATCATCTGTAAGCGCGACCAATGCAGTTTCCACCCCATATCCTGGCCTGAAACCTGACTGGAAGGGGTCCAGATAATCCGTGTCATCCAGGATCCTCTGGAGTTGCAATGCCACCACTTTCTCAACCACCTTCCCCAAAAAGGGGAGGTGGGAGACAGGACGAAAATTGTCCAATACAATACGGTCCAGTGATGGTTTCTTGAGGAGGGGGTGTACCAGAGTCTCCTTAAAAGCAGCTGGAAACACCCTCTCCCCCAAGGATGTATTAACCATCGTCTGGACCCAACCATATGTCACCTCCTGGGCTGCCTGTACCAGCCAAGAAGGGCATGGGTTTAGATGCCATGTTTAGATGCCCTTTACAATGGGTTTAGATGCCCTTACAATCCTGAGGATCCTGTCCACTTCCTTAGGTCCAACAGGATCGAACAGTTCCCAGATAACAGGGTAAGGACGTTCCCTCCACATCTCGCCAGACTGTGCTTCATGCTTAGAATCCAACTTGGAACGAATCTGAGCGATTTTATCCTGCAGATGCTCAGAAAACTCCTCCACACGGCCCTGCAGGTGGGTCACTGACTCCACCTTACCCAAGAGAGATCGAGTAATCTTGAACAGGGCCGTCGGGTGGCATTCTGCGGACACAATAAGAGCGGAGAAATATTGACGTTTCGCCGCTCTTACCGCCACAAGGTAGGCCTTGACAGTGGCTCTAGCTTGTGTTCGGTCATATTCAGTCTTTGTCTTTCTCCAGCGGCACTCTAGGCGTCTCTTAACCCTCTTCAGAACCCTCAACCCCTCCATGAACCACGGGGAGTATTGGGTCAGATGTGGTAAGAGAGGCCGCATAGGCGCGATCCTGTCCAAGGCCCTGGCTGCCTCCCCGTTCCAGGCTGCGGCCAGGACCTCTGCTGGAGCGTGCAGTAGATCCTCGGGTATAACCCCCAGCTCCTTCTGGAACCCCATTGGGTCCATTAGTCACCAGGGGCGGACCAATTGAATAGGTCCTGCCTCCCTGTGGAGTGGGGCGGCATAAGAGAGCATCAGGGTCACCAGGGCGTGATCTGACCATGACAAAGGCAAAAGGTGTAACTCTCCCCTCAGAGCACACTGCCACTGCTCTGACAAGAAAACTAAGTCCGGGGTGAGGGCACTGTCTCGAGTCTGGTCTCAGATGATCTGGAACAGGCCCGTGGCTGCCATGGTGGCCATGAACTCCCAAGCTGCCTCAGAGGTACGTCCCAGGGATGGCAGATTGAAATCCCCCAGAACCATAAGCCTGGGGAACTCCACTGCCAACCCCGAGATGGCCTCCAGCAGCTCAGGCAGGGAGGTTGCTATGCAGCAGGGAGGCTGGTACAGCAGCAACACTCCCAACTGTTCTCGAGAACCCAACTTAAAAAACAGGGTGTCACAGCTGGCCACTTGTGGAGCAGCGCCCCTGAAGGCCACTAGAGACTCTCGGATTACAACCGCCACCCCTCCTCCCCTGCCCCGGAGTCTCGGCTGATGCCACACCTGAAACCCTTATGGTCCAGCTCTCGCAGCCATAGGTTACTACGGGGAATACCATTGCTTTAACTATGCGGACCTTTGTTGTCAGTGTGATGTCTCTGCTCTTAACTATTTTATCAAGATTTGTCATTGCTCTCCTCCCAAGAAGTAGACGTCTTCTGATTTCCTGGCTGTAGTAAGCGTCTGCAGTAATCTTTGCGCCTAGAAATATAAAGTCTGTCACGGCCTCCACTTTTTCTCCATCTATTTGCCAGTTACTTTGCACATCCACAATAAACTTCAGATACAAATGTTGCTAGAGACAATTCACATAAACAGTCAAGATATCAGAGGCAATGCAGGTAGTCCTCATTTAGCGACCACAATTGGGACTGGCAACTTGGTTAAGTGAAGCGGTCACTAAGTGAAACTGTGACTGTACTTATGATCTTACTTCGGCTTTCCTTGGCTTTACAGACCTGCGAAGGTCATAAATGCAAGGATTAGTCATAAAGTTACTTTTTCATCACTGTCATAATTGCGAATGATTGCTAAATGAGGCAGCCACTAAATTAGGACTACCAGTTAAACTGATTAGCCACTGCCTTAAAATAATCAATAATCTTGATTGCAAATCCTTGGCTAAAGACTTTAACTCTGCCTTAGAGACAAAAGATTTCCCCAGCATGCTTTTCCTGAATAATCCCTGATTCTAATAAAGTGCAAACCAACTGCGGCCTTAGGAGCAGTTTAGCTTAGCTCTTGTTGACTTTCTGGAGATCCCTTCCTCACCAACCTTCTCCAGAGAAATCAGCTTGGAGCTCTTTGAAACAGATGCAGGTTTTTCCTCTCCATATATCATGGAGCCCTGCCAATTGCCTTTCTGGAGTTTTACCTCATTTCCAAAGGAGACAACCTCACCTGGGAATTCATCCAGCCCTCCTCTTTGAGACTGCTGTCTCTTCTTCCAGAGAACTGATCTGTTCCTCTGGTCTCTCTGATATCTTCGAGATCTTATCTTACATCGCAAGAGAAGACTTTTTAAACAGAAATGGTGGGACACTCCTGTTGGCTTTGCTTTGGCCCATTTCTTCTCCCCCCACCTTTCTGGAGGCAAGGTTTCCTAAATGACTAAAGAGGGAGGGGCTGTGGGTATTACCCTTCGACTATGTATTACCAGGCATATTTTACTTGGGAAGTAAAAGTGTATTGCTTTCTCCATCTGCAGACCTGAAGGCTCCAACCTCTCAGCTTGCACCACTGCCCAGGCCGTGGTGTTGCCTCTTCAACCTGTGGTACTGGCTTCTGCACAAAATAGCCTCACACAGGCAGCCAGGCAGCCTCTTGGAGCCTTTTTATGTACAGTATGTATTTAAATTAAAATTTCTATCCCATCCATCTAATGCATATGCATCACTCAGAGCACCTTGGTGGTATGGAGACTGAACAGAAGGCCAGAAAAACTGCTAGAGAAAAGAATATACTATATGATAGGTACCCATAGCAAACTGTTTATATTAGAAACTTCAAAAAGAACCTAGTGATTGGGAATTTTCCAGGGGCTTAAACTACCTTAAATTGAGCAGGTTGTTTATCTGGCCCTGTAGTGCTGCCTCCAGAATCTTGGCTTTTCAAAAATCACAGTGGCCTTTCATGTTGTCTATTATTTATTATTTTTTGTAAAAAAAAAAAAACCTGGAAATTCTACAAATCTTCTCAGGGCAGAATATTTAAGATAAATATATAACTGTTAGGTAAATACACATTATTTATTTCAATCCTGCCTTTTATATAGGAGTTCAAGGAGCATACATTGTGCTTTCTGTTCAAATGAAAAGCAAAATGAATATACCTGCTAGAACACAAAGATCATTAGTTCTAAACAGAAGAAAGCTTGCACACATTAAAATAGAGGATTTCCACTTTATTTGCAGGTAATTCTATAAATATAATAAAAAGTACAAAATACATGAGGGGCGTGGTGGCTCAGTGGGTAAGACGCCAGGCTTGTCGATTGGAAGATCACAAGTTCGGAGGTTCGAATCCCTAGCCCTGTGTGTGGAGTGAGCACTAGCTCCAGCTCTTGCCAACCTAGCAATTCGAAAGCATGCAAATGCAAGTAGATTAATAGGTACCACTTTGGTGGGTAGGTAACAGCGTTCTGCACGTGTCATGCGGCCACATGACCGTGGAAGTGTCTTCGGACAACGCTGGCTCTTTGGCTAACAAACGGAGATGAGCACCGGTCCCTAGAGTCGGACACGACTGCACAAATGTGCGGGGGGTACCTTTACCTTTACCTTACAAAATACATGCTATGCAGGAAGAAACCATAATATACATTTTCTACTAAATTTTTTTTAGTAAACATGCTTGACAATGGACCTACCCATTTTTGTTTAGTAATTCTGTAAGGAACCCTACTAAACACAAAAAGCATTTATAGCTTTTTGTATAATGTGTACGTAACCACAGTTGTGCAACATTTTAATTAGTACCAATAAAACTGATACAAAAAAGTGTGCAAGCTTTCAAGTTCCAAGAATATTATGTTAGATAAAAGGATTAGAAACAAAGGGTAAGGGAAGAAAATTCTGAACGATGTATGAGAATATGTCTATGAAGGTTCTCAGTCATCCAGGTGGAATTGTCTGTAGCTTGAATCATGTCAACTGGATTTCTATTTTCTCAGTGGAAATGTTTCGCTCCTTATCCAAGGAGCTTCTTCAGTCTGAGCAAAGTTGGTAAGGGAATCCTAAATATGTTTCTAGGTAGCTGTGTGACCTTACACCTGGGGTCATGGTTATATTGAGACGTTATTTTAAGTCCTTTTATTATCTAAAGGAGGATCGTTAAGATTACCATGCTGCTGTTGAGCTTGTGAAATGGTCTTAATCTTCCTAGGCACAGAAGACAGAGCCGGGAGAAAGATTGTGCCTGAGGCCCCCACCTCTATTCAAGGAAGGATTTTCCAAGTTGGCATAAATGGATTCCTTGACCCCTCTCTCAAACCACCTATCTTCTCTGTCTAAAATGTGAACATTAATGTCCTCAAATGAGTGTCCTTTTTCCTTTAGATGAAGATAAACTGCTGACTCTGGTCCTGTGGAGTTACTTCTCCTGTGTTGGGCCATCCTCCTGTACAAAGGTTGTTTGGTTTCTCCAATGTAGAGTTCAGAGCACTCCTCACTGCACTGGACTGCATAAACTACATTGCTTTTCTTGTGTTTTGGAGTTTGATCTTTGGGGTGTACAAGCCTCAGTCTCAGTGTGTTGGTGGGTTTGAAATATACAGGTATGTGGTGTTTGCCAAATATCCGTTTTATCTTTTCAGACACACCAGCCATGTAGGGAATGACCAGGTTCTTTCGTTTACTCTGAGTCTCAGCCCTATCTGTCGCTGTTTTAGGTCTGGTAGATTTAGATTTGGTGAAGGCCCAATTTGGATATCCACAGGCCTTCAGAGCTGTTCTCAGGTGCTGATTTTCATTCTTTTTGGAATCCATGGAGGTGGGGATGGTTTCTGCTCTGTGTGACAATGTCCTGATGACTCCTAGTTTGTGCTGCAGTGGATGGTGGGAGTCAAACATCAGATATTGATCTGTGTGTGTGGGTTTCCTGTAGATCCCTATTTCTAGCTTGCCACCGGTCCCAATGAGGACTTCACAGTCTAGGAATGCCAGTCTGTTGTCCTTGGTGTCTTCTCTGGTGAAGCTAATGTTGGCATCTATAGTGTTTATATGGTCCGTGAAGGCCTGTACTTCCTGGGTCTTGATTTTGACCCAGGTGTCATCCACATACCTAAACCAGTGGGTGGGCACCGTTCCCTGGAATGTGTTGAGTGCTTTCTTCTCCACTTTTTCCATGTATAAATTGGCCACAATGGGTGACACAGGAGAACCCATGGCACAGCCGTGTTTTTGTCTGTAAAAGTCACCTCTGTATGTGAAATAAGTGGTGTTAAGACACAGGTCCAGAAGATGGCAGATCTGGTTTGGGTTGAGATGGCTTCTCCTTTCAAGGGTGCTGTCCTCTTCTAGTCTCTTCCTGACAGCGGATAGAGCATGAGTGGTGGGGATGCTGGTGAAAACCGCTGGGAGGAACAACAACAACAGGACCACAGAGGACAAAAATAACATGTGGGTGAAAAATCTCTCAGACAGAGAGCTCACCCAACCAGAGAGAGATGTCCTAGCCAAAGGTCTTAATTTTGCAATCACTCCCAAGCAAGTTCCGGTTGTGGAGCTCATTACAGCCACAGAATCTGCCATCCACAACAACCACCTACCTTTTGAGGAAGCAGAACAACTCCGGCTTAAAATATCTGCAGCTCTGTCCAGTGCTCAACCTCCTCCCCCCAACCTTACCGTCCAAGAGAGGAGAGCCCTGACAGCCCTCAGGAAAGATGAAACCATCACCATTTTACCTGCTGACAAAGGAAGATGTACAGTGGTTCTAAACACTGCAGACTACCACAATAAAATTACCTCACTTTTGGAGGATCACCATACATATGAAAAACTGAAAAGAGACCCCACCAACAATTACAAGAAAAAGGTAATAGACAGTTTGAAACAATTGGAACATGATGGCTCCATCGATAGGATTACCTACCACCGTCTGTATCCTGGAGAAGCCATCCCCTGCATCTACGGACTTCCTAAGATCCACAAGGAAGGAACACCCCTCCGACCCATAGTCAGCAGCATTAATTCGGTAACATACAACATTGCCAAACACCTCTCTACCATACTAGCACCTCTAGTTGGACACTCTGAACACCACATCCATAATTCGGAAGAATTTGTTTCCAAAGCAAAGATCCTGAAACTGGATACAGATGAAACTATGGTCTCCTTTGATGTGTCCTCCCTTTTCACCAGCATCCCCACCACTCATGCTCTATCCGCTGTCAGGAAGAGACTAGAAGAGGACAGCACCCTTGAAAGGAGAAGCCATCTCAACCCAAACCAGATCTGCCATCTTCTGGACCTGTGTCTTAACACCACTTATTTCACATACAGAGGTGACTTTTACAGACAAAAACACGGCTGTGCCATGGGTTCTCCTGTGTCACCCATTGTGGCCAATTTATACATGGAAGAAGTGGAGAAGAAAGCACTCAACACATTCCAGGGAACGGTGCCCACCCACTGGTTTAGGTATGTGGATGACACCTGGGTCAAAATCAAGACCCAGGAAGTACAGGCCTTCACGGACCATATAAACACTATAGATGCCAACATTAGCTTCACCAGAGAAGACACCAAGGACAACAGACTGGCATTCCTAGACTGTGAAGTCCTCATTGGGACCGGTGACAAGCTAGAAATAGGGATCTACAGGAAACCCACACACACAGATCAATATCTGATGTTTGACTCCCACCATCCACTGCAGCACAAACTAGGAGTCATCAGGACATTGTCACACAGAGCAGAAACCATCCCCACCTCCATGGATTCCAAAAAGAATGAAAATCAGCACCTGAGAACAGCTCTGAAGGCCTGTGGATATCCAAATTGGGCCTTCACCAAATCTAAATCTACCAGACCTAAAACAGCGACAGATAGGGCTGAGACTCAGAGTAAACGAAAGAACCTGGTCATTCCCTACATGGCTGGTGTGTCTGAAAAGATAAAACGGATATTTGGCAAACACCACATACCTGTATATTTCAAACCCACCAACACACTGAGACAGAGGCTTGTACACCCCAAAGATCAAACTCCAAAACACAAGAAAAGCAATGTAGTTTATGCAGTCCAGTGCAGTGAGGAGTGCTCTGAACTCTACATTGGAGAAACCAAACAACCTTTGTACAGGAGGATGGCCCAACACAGGAGAAGTAACTCCACAGGACCAGAGTCAGCAGTTTATCTTCATCTAAAGGAAAAAGGACACTCATTTGAGGACATTAATGTTCACATTTTAGACAGAGAAGATAGGTGGTTTGAGAGAGGGGTCAAGGAGTCCATTTATGCCAACTTGGAAAATCCTTCCTTGAATAGAGGTGGGGGCCTCAGGCACAATCTTTCTCCCGGCTCTGTCTTCTGTGCCTAGGAAGATTAAGACCATTTCACAAGCTCAACAGCAGCATGGTAATCTTAACGATCCTCCTTTAGATAATAAAAGGACTTAAAATAACGTCTCAATATAACCATGACCCCAGGTGTAAGGTCACACAGCTACCTAGAAACATATTTAGGATTCCCTTACCAACTTTGCTCAGACTGAAGAAGCTCCTTGGATAAGGAGCGAAACGTTTCCACTGAGAAAATAGAAATCCAGTTGACATGATTCAAGCTACAGACATGTATGAGAATAGTTATTTGATGGGGAGGTTTCAAGCAAAGTGGCTTTAACAGAGACACAGTAATCTCAGGGTAAGTGTTTTTCAGAGGTTGCTGGACAGGATTAATCAAGTGAAAAAGGAAAAAAAACCCAGGACAGGTAGGTTAATCTGCAGCAATAAAAACAACCCGAAATGTTGGGGCACCATGTAGATCGTTCCATCTAATAATCTTGCAGATTCGAACTACAAGTCCCATGATTCCCCGTCCCCGCTGATTGGGAATTATGGACGTGGTAGTCCAACACATCAGGAGGTCGCCAGTTTGAGAAAGCACATGACAACGTTGTAATGAAGAGGGAGGCTAACCGCTCTTGACCTCCCCGCTCCGTGAGAAGGCGCAAGGAAGCTGCCCCTTTCCTCTGCCCGGGACAAAAATGGCGGCCAAGAGGGGAGGCGCTTCCTCCTTCCGAAGCAGCCAGTCCTCTGCCCTTCTAAAAGATGGCGAACGTGACACGTCAAAGGGCGGACAAGGCGGCCGGTTCCGGGTGACAGGCGGCGGGGTGAGAAGTAGCCGCGATGGCGACGACGGCCGCTGAGGCGGCAGCGCTGGATGCCCTGAAGCGAGGCGGCGCGGCGGCCGTCGAGTCCCTCTTCGAGAAGCACACGACGGCTGAGCTGAGAGCCGTGGAGCGGCAGCTGCGCGCGGGCATCGAGGGGAAGCGCGAGGAGCTGCGGCAGATGGTCGGGGAGCGGTACCGGGACCTCATCGAGGCGGCCGATACCATCGCCGAGATGCGCGTCAGCGCCGAGCACTTACTCGAGGCCGTGCGAGGGCTTCAACAGCGACGGGCGCGCGGACGGGCCGTCGGCCCTGCAGCGAACAGCCAGCGCGAGGTGGGCGCTTACTGAGGGGCGTGGCGGGGGAAGGCTCCAATCCGAGGTCCCGAGCGTCGGGCTGGCGCGTGGAGTGACCGTGCAGCAAAGTTTGCCGTGTCCTGCGTTTGCAAGGGTGGGAGAAACTTCACCTGTTGAATTCTTTCCTGCCTTGGGCTCGCCGTTTTTTGTACAGTACAGAGCATTAAAGATCGGAACCCTAATGTTGGGGCAATGTGAGAGAAAGGTGCATGATGACAAGTGGGAGGGAAATGAAGCGAGAAAGGACATAATATTTGGAAACAAACAGTAATCCCTTATAGTCTAAGCCAGTGTTTCCCAACCTTAGCAACTTTAAGATATGTGGACTTCAACTCCCAGAAATCCCCAGCCAGCATTGGGAAACACTGGTCTAAGCTAACAAACGCATTAGCTCACAGTGAGGGAAAAGGATACTTTTTGTTTTTGCAGCTGTCTTAACTTCGCTTCCGTTTTAGAATATTATTCTGAGCTTTGGGATCTTTTCTGGGTAAATGCTCATGGCATTTGTGCTTTGAGAATGGGTGCAACTCAGATGGACTATGGAGATGTCATAAAACTGCATGCATGCATGTTTGAAACCCTGCTCTTAGCACTCATCCCACATTTATTGAAGAAAAGTACAGACCTAATATTGGTCCTCCAAAATGAGTTTCAGTGCAGGGTCTCACAGGATGCTCCTGTTTGTTCTGTCTAGACAACATGCCAGTCCCAGGAGAAGTTCTACTGCTTGGCAGCGCAAATCCAGCTTCTGCTGCAGATTCCAGAGAAAATCTGGAGTGCTATGGAATCTTCTCAGTATTTATCTGCCACGCGGCTCTACCTGTTATGCTGCCACCTCCATGGCCTTCTGCAGTTGGATTCTTCTGGCACCCGCTACAGCCCAATTCTGGCACGTTTCCCTATTCTTGCACGACAAGTAGCGGCAGCTAGCCACTTCCGGTAAGCAGCTTGAGATACTTTTTTCCTATCCCAGTTTAATGGTTTGTTGCTGTGATGCCTTCTTTTGCAAAGAAGTGGTTTCCTGTCTTAGGCACTCAGATTCTGAAATAGTATCAGAAATAGCAAAGATGCATCTTAATTATCGGTAAGAATCCTAAATAATAAGTATCATTAACTGCCCTAAACAGCTATTTTTTAAACTATATTACTCTTTTAGATAAAAGCTTTTTGGTAGTCCTACAACTATATATTAAAACGCCCCCTGGTGTTTGACTTCACAACATAGTAAGCATGGCTTCCTGATTTTGTCTAATGTTTCAATATATGCATTACCTTATTTCATGTATTTATTAAAATAGCTCTGCATCATCACTCTGTCCACTTTGGCCCTTGCTCTAGTGCACTCTTCCTTTGGAACTGCCTAAGTCCAACTCAGATACTTTCTATATGTGTGGACTTCAGCTCCCAGAATTCTCCAGCCACTGTGGCTGTAAGTATTAATTCTGAGAACTGAGGTCTGCATCCAGAGCACACTAAAGACTCAGAGTAGTCAGTGATCAGACTGGTAGATTTTATTTGATTTTATTCGATTTAATATTTAATATAATTTAATATTCCATCTGTCTATCATTTTTCTTTTGGTAATGTCTGTTATCCAGAAGCCCAGCTTGGAAGAAAGCACATTGTTATAACATTTTAAGGCAGTAGGTGTTCTGCTCAGGTTTGTTCCTGATCATTATTGGAATTGGCTTTATTTTCTGGTACACTAGTTTTCAGTTGAATACTTAATACTGTACAGTAATCCTTAAAGTAACATAACAGAACAAGTAGTTATATGGGAATATGTACAGTATGTCTACTTTTTTTTAATCTGTTCAATCATGTCCGATTCTCGGAGACTGCCTGGACAAGTCCCTGCAGTTTTCTTGGCAAGGTTTTTCAGAAATGGTGTGCCTTTGCCTCCATCCTAGGGCTGAGAGACAGTGACTGGCCCAAGGTCACTCAGCTGGCTTTGTGCCTCAGGTGGGACTAGAACTCACCGTCTCCCGGTTTCTAGCCTGATGCCTTAACCACTACACTAAACTGGCTCTCTGTGTCTACTTATCTTGGATTAAACTTTACTAAACTGAATTCCGTGGAATTGCATGATTCAATAGAGTACCTTTCAATCTGATCAGATTAGCCAGCCAATTCAAATTTAGTTATTCAAAAGCAGGATCTTGCACCAAGAGGAAGAGAATTTTCTCCCGTCAGAAAATGGGGCTCTGTTCTAGGTCTATGCAGTACTTCCAGCTGGATTCTGGAAAGATTGTTCAGAGGCACAGGAGTGTGAATATAGCACCTGCCTGCCTGTCACTCTTTAATTCAGCACTGTCTTTTCTAGTAATGACTACTACATAACAAATAATAAATTTAACATAGAATATGAGTCATATGAAATATATGGGATTTTGTTGCTATCTAATTTTATAATAGTAATATATTACATTATATTTATCTTCCACCCCCTCTCCCCTACTCCACAGACAGACCAACCATGAGGCAGTACTTTTACAGACTACAAGAATGGGAATCATTCATCTGATATGCAGAATTACTCTTCACATTTGTTACTATGAAACGACCATGTTCTTTATTGCTCTTCTCAGTCTAGTAAGAGGCCTAGAGACAGACCTGAATAACTGCTGGATCTTATTTTTCTCAGAAATGGGATATTAACTACATTAGGGTTCCCTTTCCTAATGCCTTTTGATAAAACATGATCACCAGCATCTGTTTCTGGAGAGCTTAGTCTTCTGTTAGTTTGTATGCTTCGTTTTAAGGTGATGATCAGGTAGACCTTATGATTCAGCACCAAGCCAGTTCGTACTCTATCGTGTTTGGATTTAATTCCAGCTTTGTAATGAATTCTGGAGAACTGTAAACCTGATGATTGATTTGTGACGTTTTCATTGCTAAACTCCCCCCCACACACACACAAATGATGTACTCTAGAATTTAGATATTTTTTTTTGTGGGCATATGTTGTTACTTTTGCTTTAAAAATAAAATATTTAAGAAATCTAAGTTTTTATGGCTTTAGATAGCTTTTTTTAATTTATGACACCTGCTTTTAATTAAATTTCTGTTGAATATCATAAATCTCTTGACATCTTGTATCTCTCTCTCTTAGGTCAACTATCTTGCGGGAGAGCAAATCACTTTTAAAATGCCAGACGGTTTCAGACCATGCAGTAGCAGAAGCTTTGTGCTCAGCCATGCTTCTTGAAGATAGTTCACCACGCCAGGCTCTTGCAGATTTCCTGCTGGCCAGAAAATCTGCAATTCAGCAGCTTCTGAATCAGCCCCATCATGGTTGGTATACATGTAGTGCTAACATTAGCCACTCTTTATCCTGCTGTGAACCTTGCAACTTCCATCAGCCACAAATCTGGTCAGTTTTACAGGTTCCTTCCCACACTGAATAAATTAAAAAACAGTGCATCAGTATTAGAGATGCGAGTTAAAATAGTGGCAGCTACTTTGTCCTTGGAAAAGTCACTAACAGAAGGGACTGCTGTGGGTTGATTATTCCTTGCTGCCATATTAATGCAGATATATTTCTAAAATAAGGTTAGGGTTATTGTGGCTAGAAACTATAACTGAATGGATTCAACCTAGGTCATTAGTTCTTCATAACAGATAATACTGTAGTTATATTTTTCCAGAAGATTTTGCTAAACATGGACAGTATCACTTAGCATTTTCTTCCCCCCACCTTTTTTAGAATTTTAAGAGTATGGAAATATATTAATGATCAAGTGATGTCTTTCTTCTAACTGGTTGGTGCTAGGGAGGAAAAAGTCATCTATCCATGAATACAGTTGTTTTTCCCCTTGAAGTACGTGTTTTTGCTTGGATATGTATATACAGCTACTATTGTACTTTTTTGTTTGTTTGTTCATTTTAAATCAGATGCGGGCATCAAAGCACAAGTTTGCTCCTTGGTGGAGCTCCTGGTCACAACCCTGTATCAAGCTCATGCCCTCTTCTATAACCTGCCAGAGGGAACACCCTCAGATCCATCTCTTCCCTGTGGCTTGCTTTTTTTGACCTTGGAGACCATCACCAGCCAGCATCCAGCAGGTGAACAAGATAATATGCCAATGAACATTGTCTGTCTCTTAAGTGCCCAGTTTAATCATTAGTGATCTGATCTCTCTTCTTGTTACAATTTTCTTAGGGAAAGGGCTCAGCGTTTTGAAGGAAGAAACCAAGTTGAGTAGCTCCTTCAAATACTTGCCACCTTCTGTCACAGAATTCCAGCCGACACTCAGAACTTTGGCACACCCCATAAGCCAGGATTGCCTTAGAGATACACTTCAGAAATGGATCAGCATGTGAGTCTGTAAGGACCTTACCTTGTTGGAGGCATTTGGTATTGTGGCCTTATTGGCAAATATACTGAATAGCCTCTTGTAGGAATGAAATTGTAGTTAGCAAAAATTATTGTGGTTGACAAAAATAAGAGGGTCTTGAATCTTAAAAATGAGGAACTAAGCTTATACAGCAAAACTCTTTCTTCAGTGTTACAAGACACCTTGTTACTGTGTTGATATTTACTCAAGCACTGAGGAGGTAATCCAGACCTGGTTTGAGTTTTTACATATTCACTTTTTTAATTTTAAGTCTCCATCCTCATCTTGCTTAGTATATTTCAACAACTGCAAAATGAGGTTCATCATACTTCTAAATTCCCTTTTTTCAAATATTCTTTTGTAAAACACTGGTAAAAAAGACTATTTTGAATTTTTCAGGCAGCTTTTGAAGAGGACTTGTATATTTACAAGGTTCTAGTCTTCTCCTAACCTAACTTATTTTGCATTAGATGTTGTGATTATCAGCAGCCTTTTCTTATCAGATTGATTCATAATTATGTATAACTGGTCCTTGCTGTAACCTATACAATAAAAGCAAAACAGTTTGTACAAACTTGTAAGTACCCTTCAATAGAGCTATGAACTGTACAATAGGAGTAAGGAAAATGCTTACTTACTGTCTAAAAATATTTTCAGGTGCAATGAAGACATTAAATCTGGGATCACAGACTTACTGGTGTATGTGAAGAGCCTTAAAGGTTTGGCCAGGATCCGTGATGCCGTATGGGAGTTGCTTACCAGTGACTCTGTGAGTCAGAACTGGGAGACGGTATGTCACCGGCTTCTTGATAAGCCCGTCTCTTTCTGGGAGGATCTGCTACACCAGCTTTTTTTGGACAGGTTACAGGTAAGATCTTGACAAAATTTAGCTAAGAAACAGGCTAGCAGATGCTGATAAAATAATATAAAATGTAACGAAGCAATCTTTTATTCATAAAAGGATGCCTGAAAACTAGCTATTGTTTTTCTGGATATCCTGGTTTTTTTCTCCTCCCTAAACAATTCTGGGTCTGTTTCTTCCATGTCTAAATACTTTATTTACTTTCTGAGAGCTTCCCGGCTGCTGGTTTTGAACCAAGAAACATTCTGTCCTTTCATCTTGAATTTGTTATCCTTCGCTTCCTTTTGTTCCTGTTTTGAATGTAAGCATGGAAAGAACCTTAGTGGGATAAGAAAGGGGCAGGTTCCAAGATTCTTGCATCCTAAATACTATGTTGATCCTATATTTTCCGCTGCTTCCTAAAATAATTTACGTGCATGTGGTTGGTACTGATGTGAGTAGGCTACCCAACATTTGTCTTTTCTTTTCCAGACTCTGACAAAGGAAGGGTTTGATGACATCTCCAACAGCTCCGGAGAGCTGCTGCTTCTGACTGTACAGGAGCTTGAAGCAAAATTTGACTCTTCCACCCACAGCAAACACATCCTATTTGAATGTAGCATGGCCTCTTTCTTATGGTCAGAGAACCCTAATGACTTGCCACCTGACGCTGCTTGGATCAATGTGGCAAACCGCAGTCAGTTCACTCGGAGTGGATTGTCTATGAAGGCTCAGGCGTACAGTCCTAGTGTCCAGAGCTTCTGTAGCGCTCTGGATTCCAAGCTAAAGGACAGGCTGGAAGACCTGTTGTCTTACTTGCCTTCCAGCGCCTCTTCATCCGAGGATACGTTGTACGGACACTCCAAGAACTCTGCTTTTGACAGATTTGCTGATGTGAGCATAGTTGAGGAGCTGTTGCGCAGCCACTGTATTCATTGTTCAGATTATTTGCTGGGCTGTGTTAGGGAAAAGCTGCACCATGCTCAGGAGGTGCTCCAAGGATGCACAGACAGCTTGCATAACCCCCACATCAACACTGTTTTGTTTATGGCACGGCTTTGCCGATCAATGGGGGAGTTGTGTCCACACTTGAAGCAATGCATTCTGGGAAAATCAGGATGCCCAGAAAATATGACAAGGGAGCTCTGGTCTTTGAAGAAGATGGGGAAAGGGAGAACAGAAGAAATGAATCCCATACAGGCTAAGTGGCGAGGATTAAAAGAACAGCTATTGCAGGATAGCCTGTCTGCTTATCGGATATGGAGCACTGCTGCTGCTAAAGTGAGTGACTTTTGGAGGGAAAGGGCAAGGAGATGTCTGCTGCCTATTTTGGCTAATGACCAAAGCAAGCTATTTTTAATTTAATTTACTTAACAAGTACAAATGCAAAGGCTTTTTTGGCTATTGTTTTTGGCTGAAATCTAACAGAACACTATAACATAGATCAGGGTTTCTCAACCAGGGTTCCATGGCACCCTAGGGTTCCGCGAGAGGTCACTAGGGGTTCCCTGGGAGATCACAATTTATTTTAAAAATTATTTCAAATTCAGGCAAATTCACATTAAAGAGGTAAGTTTCATTCTTTATTTTCAGTTTAAGAACATGGTTAATGCATATACACAGGCCTACACATGAAACAAATATAATAATTTTGTAACTTCTGGCCTATATTTGAGCCTGAATGTGCAGGGGTTCCCCGAGGCCTGGAAAATATTTCAAGGCTTCCTCCAGGGTCAAAAGGTTGAGAAAGGCTGACATAGAAGAATGCTTGGGAACTATGTGCTTCTATGAAAAAAGACCTTTACTGCTATAGAATACAGTGAAACAACTTTGTACCTTTCCCCTGTTGCCTTTCCATAGAGAGCCAACATGCTGAGATTGCAAAATAGGAGAGGGCAATCTGATCTGATCATGCCTCTACATCCCCCTTTTCCTCTATCTGTATTTGCCTCCCAACATGCTAAAGCTAAAAAAGTTGAGCCATAGGATAATTAAGTCAGTACATCTATTTGTTTAATTGAAGGAATTAAAATAGAAGTGGACAACTTGAGATCCCAGAGATGCTTACTGCATCCAGAAGCCTTGGCCTCCAAAGGTTGTTACCAAATTATAGTGTTTAAGAGGAGGCAATTATTAAATACCCGATTAAAGAGTAATTTTAAAGGAATATATATTGAAATGAAACCAAAATTAGTTCTCTTATCCCTACCCACTACTCTTAGAAATGCAGTCCCTGCTGTGCATCCCAGGAAAGGTTTTGCGGGTTCCAAAGAAAAGATTTTGAAATTAGTAGGGGTGGGCACTAACGGTACACAGAAAATGTCTACTTTCAGGCACTTCAAAACTAAAATACTTTGATTACAGTTATGCATTGAAACTTTATGGATTTATGAAATGGAGTTGCCTCTGCAATTGTCCTACTATTTAGTTGGTTTGCTTGTGAATCCTAGATCCTTGTCCAGAATTTCGTACAATCATTGCTGAAAGAGGAAGCTGAGGCCATTCTGGCAACAGCAACCAACTGGGAGGAGAGTGAAATTGAAGAAGAGACAGAAACTGGAAGCAGCATAAAATCTAAGATACGGCTCCCTGTCCAGGTGAGGAGGGAAAGTAGTCACATTTATATTTTGTAGAAATATTATATATTTTGACCATTAAATATATAAAAGCTTATGTAGAAACTTGAGCAAGCATTATGACTTTCAGTACGTTAATTCTGAGTGTTGCTGTCAAAGATGATTTAGACAATTTCTTTGCCAGTATAACAGTATAACATTTCCACTGTCAAACCACGACATTCTTTACAGCCATCCTGGTGTGTCCAGTCCTTCTTGTTCAGCTTATGTCAAGAAGTAAATCGAGTTGGAGGCCACACTCTTCCCAAGGTCATCTTGCAAGAACTGCTGAAGACTTGTATGACTGAAGTACTAGCTGGCTATGAAAAACTATCAGAAGGGAAACGGGAGAAGGTATGTTGTTGGGGCTTGTGGGCTATAGCACATTGTTGGACTAGATTAATTTTTTAATTCCAGCTACAAATATGCTTTTTTTAAAGATTGAAAGTGTTTTACCTAAAATACTGTACAGTATTTTGGCCAGGTCAAAAAGCTCCTTGTCCCTCAGCCTCCCAATATTCCTTTTATTTTACTCACCCAACAAACTCAAATACTGAGAGGTTTTAATTCATACTAGAAAGAAAACCTCTTGAGTATTGTTCCGATAAACATAGTATTTATCTCTTGCAACATGGCTTAAGAAAATGTAGGGCAAATAACTGATACCTATAGAGTGATCCATTGCCTGCCATTCATTTTCACCTGTTAAAGCTTTTCCAGACTAATGAAGTATAAAGGCTTATGAGAGGCAATGGCCAAAAGCTTATTACACTTGGAACACACTGACTTTATTTTATATCCCACCTTAATTTCCTAGAAGTCAGAATACTGTAACTAGGGTTCCCAGGAATGAACTGTATCTGGGCCTACTTGTTCAGAATGTTTGTTGAGGTACATGCTTTCAGATCATGCACTGGGACTAAATTGTTATGATCAAGTGAGACAGGAAATTTAAAAATAAATAATAAACATGCAGCACCCTGCACCTTAATTTTTTTTTATCAGTGCAAAATAATATGTATCTGGGTTTCTCCGTTTCAATAGATACAGTACATCTTATAGGGATTCTTCCCTGTGTGATCTGTAATTGTGTTATGAGACAGGATGCACCATAATTAGCTCAGTGTTGTGGTGTTTAAGAGAAAAATGAATATACAATAGTTGCTTCCTTTAGAATTTTTTAAAAAATCATAAGGATAGCCTAATCAGATTGCTATGAATTACTGTGACTCTCAAACTAGTACTATCACTTTCAAACTATTTATTTTGGTTGAATAGATATACTTGACAGCTCATTGTAAAAGATTTAAAAAATTACCTATTGTAAAAAGGACTAGACTAGGTCGAACCCTGGTTAGAGTAGCAATTTAAAAAATTGTTCTGAGAAATTGGCAGCTGACTATTTTAGTAGCCAGTATTACAGATACAAGTATTTCAATATTTTGCTATTAGAGATATTAATCAGAGTAGTTATCTTACTAGCATGAGCGATATAGATGACTAGCTGCCACACCTGTTCAGGTATGACTCTTAGGGCACTTCAGATGCAGGATGCAGCCAGGAGATGCATGAGTTCTGAACTAGATTGCTGGTGTGAACGTCAATAGAACTTTTCTCTTCAAAATGTGAAAAGAACTGATGGTAAATCAGACCTTTGTTTATTAGTATATAGACTTTTTTTTTCTGATATTCATATACAGAAAGAAGGGAAGCTACCAATTACTCAGAACAGGGCTTTGCAACTGCTGTATGATCTTCGGTATCTGAATATAGTCCTGACAACTAAAAATGAAGATATGAAAAGCAGCAGAAACAAGCATGATGCCAGTTAAGTATACTATAAAGGATTTTGCCCTGTCCTATTCTTCTGCATCCAAGAATGTTGCTATATCCACCTTACTTTGAGACATAGTCATATTTTGCAATACATTCATACACATACAGGGGCTAGACGAATCTACAATCTGTTGGTCTAGAAACTGAACCTTTTTAAAAAGAACAGTTGAAGAACCGATTATCATAGAACAGGCCAAAATGGGCACTGTCCTGATATATGACAGTTTGAACAGGAATTTAAGAAAATTAATTTGGCTGAAAGTTGACCAAGTAAATAGTGCTGTAGTGTTCTAGAAAAATGGAGGGGTTAGATGTAATTTCAAGGAATGTATCTGAAACATTTTTAATACCTCTCTCTTTGGCTAATAGATGACCAGTTCAGTGTGGTTGGAAACTATAACTTTATATATTTAAACTTATTTCTGACGGCATTAAGAGAGCAGTGTTTAATTATCTTAGTTGGAAATTATTTAATTTCCTTAACTTTGTATTTGTTGTGTTTTGAATTCTTTCCCCCCTATCTGGAAAAATTAACTTCTTTGCATAGGACTGCCAGAGCATTTGCCTACCCAACAGGGGCGATCTTTCATCACTGTAAATGAGATAATTTCTCTTTGTTTCAGGATTGAGAAACAGATTGATGCTCTTGAGAGCTATATAGATCCCTTCGACTTGGATGTCTTTACTCCTCACTTAAATAGCAACCTTAATCATCTGGTACAACGAACCTCTGTAAGTTCAAAAGGAGAGAATATAAATGGTTCCAAGTAGGTTTTATTGTCTTAGGTCATTTAAAACCTATTTATGTTGGTTGGAAGAATATAATAGTAATTTTCCAAGTAGGAAGTGATAATACTAATTAAACAACCATTAAAGCCTATAAACTGTGTAATGCACTTTTTTATATATGATTTAAGTAACCAAATCATATATTAAAAATGAAGAATGAGGTACGGAGACTACCAGAATTGTGTACCAGAATTTCCATCGCTAAGCGATGCAGTCATAAACTGCAATGTCACATGACCGCATTGCTTATCCCTGCAGTCCCCATTGCCATCGTTAATTGAGGACTGTGTGTCATTAAGCAAGCACCTCCTCGTAAATTCCTGCCGGCTTCCCAAACCAAAGTCAAGTGGGGAAGCCAGCAGGAAGTTGCAAGTCCCAGGCGACTCGCTGGCAGGCAGGCAGGTGGCTGCTGCCAGGTGGGGAAAGGTGCGCAAATGGCCAGGGAGGCGCGGTGCAAGCGCAGTGAAGCTCAGGAAGGGTGCGTGAGAGTGTGCGGGTTGCCAGAATGAAGTGAGCACAGAGGGGCTGGGGGAGGGTGCACAGGTGGGGTAGACTTACCCAAGCAATTTGTGACCTTCCCTGCCAGTTTCCTCATTGACTTTGCTGGCAGGGAAGGTCGCAAATCACGATCAGGTAACCACAGGATGCTGCAACCATCATAAATGCGAGCCGGTTGCTAAGTGCCCAGAGCGCGATCATGTGACCACAGGGGCGCTGGGACCGGAACTTCAAGGACTGGTCGTAACCACCACTCGTTCAGTGCTGTCATAACTTTGAATGGTCGCTGAATGAGTGGTCGTTAACCGAGAACTACTTGTATAACAAAGGGTGTATTGTGATCACCTTTTGATTAAACAGTGCAATTTTTCAGTTACCTATATATTCTCATTAGAAATACTATCTTCCCTGAATAGCCATAAGCAAGGAAACCCCAGAAGGCTAATGGATTTAGTCTGGGAAGATCGTAGGTAACAGTGTGTTGATCTTTGGAAGCTCAAGTTTGTGTCACGCAGCTTAAGCTGGTAACACAAGTGGGAGAAGAGACACTCTAGCTTTAATCAAGCAATGATAGGTAACAATTATAACACATTCTTTAAGCTACGTGTATTCCTTGTGCTGCTTTTCAATTTAATATGACTCTTTATAGTTGAATGACCACTTTATAGTTGAGTGTTCTTCTATTAAAGCAAAACAGTTCTCTTTTCTGTGCTCCAGGTCCTGTTTGGCTTATTGACAGTAACTGAGAATCAGTACACTAGCAGAAGCAGTGCTTTAACTTCTCAAAAACTACATAACATCCTACCTCTAACATCTGGTCAGATCAGGTAAGTTGGGGGAGATGGGCAGTCATATAAATTAAATAAATAAATAAATCTGGTCAGATCAGGTAAGTGACTCAGACCTATAGGGAATAAAAACATTTTATGTGAAAACAAAGAGTCCCCCTTCTGGGGGGAGATGGGTGGTGGCAAAATTTGAAAAAATAAATTTAACACTGTTTTTCTTTTAAGATTTGGACTGTTGCCTCTCAGTACATCAAGTTCTCGCAAGGCTAAACCTGTTCTGAGAAATACTGAACACGAAGCTCAGGTTGGTCCCTTTATTTCAGGGATGGGCAACCTTTTGACCCTAGCAGGTTTTTGAGAGCCAGGGCAGAGCGCTGCAACATGGGTGGTCGTCGGGTTTAGTAGCTTTGTTTTTGTTTCAGATTGTGCTACACCTCTTTTAGGTCTTGTATTAGTTTTCATCTCAATTCAAAACAGTGGGAAATCAGGCTGTCAGTTTTCAGGAATCAAAGAGGGGGTTCTGCTGGCTGCAAACGGGTTTTTGAGGGGGTTTCTGAAGTTAGCCATCCATGCTTTATACTGTTCTGTACTCTTTTCCCCACCTTTCCCGAATGTCTAGCACTGACTAATTTCAGGGACACGTATTCCAAAAGGAAGTTTTAAAATCTAATACTCATGATACAATTTCCTTTGGATATTTAGGATTAGCAGGACATGTTTTGGATTTGGACCACAAGTTACTTTGTGTTACAGGATGCAGACAGAACTAGTCAAGTAACAAAATAGTTTGACAGTAGCATGTACTAATATGTTGCTAGCTAAGTTTTGCAGTGATTAGATTTATACTTAATTTCAGTTATCTTCATAATAGTAGTAAGGAAGGAAGGTCTGTTTAACTGCCTTATACCCTTCATTCTAGTGTGATGCTGACCAGTAATTCCTGAAGAAACTTTATTGGGGTATTAAACTTCGTGTGAATTGAATGGCTTCCCTCCCCCATGTATAGGCCTTTGTAGAAAACTAATACTCATACAGATGTTTTCTGTAGCACATAGAACTTGAGACCTTTTGTCAAATTACCAGTCAGAAAATGAACTCCTACTAACAGCCAGTTGCATACTTTTCCTTCTCTTATTATGGAACCAGTGTTCCCTGAAAAAGGCAGTTTCTTGATGCATGTTAAGATTCACTTGCCTTTTTGTTGGGTCCCTGTGTTCCATTACTCTCAATGTATTTTTAGAAAACTATTATACCCTTCCTTCAACAAGAGAGTTACCTCATAATTTTTTTCTAATCTCATGTGGTAGCTTAATTTTAAAAAAGCAATATATTATTTCCATTACTATGACTGAAATACTATATACACATACTTATCAGTTGTGAGTGCATCATATATGTACTGTTATCCATTTAATTTTTGACTTAATGCAACTTTTGATGGCTTTCTGCTTAATGCTGAACCTATATAGTATTCTTTGGGCTACTTTAGCAAAACTAAGCCCTTTAACAGTGATCATTAACAAGCTGCTTGCCAGCAGTAAGAAGAGTTGGTCAACATAGTCAGGGAAAGCTTTTGAATGTCTTTGCTTAATTGTGCATGCTTTGGCAATCAGACACTCTATTTATAATTATCACCTATCACCTTTCTACCATGTCCACTTCTGCCAATAAATTAAGAGGAGGAAAGAGGAATGTAATCATTCTGAAGTTTTGGAGATTCTCGAAAAAAACGTTTTCAAAGATAATACTGACATTAGATCCTCTGTATTAGAGGTGGACCACCTTTGGGTAGCCAAGGGCTGCAAAGTGGTTGAGCAGAAATTTGAGGGAGGTTGGCTTTTAAACTGTGATATTTTTGTTCTTTCATGTGCTTTGCACCTCTGAATGACAGAAAACTGTCCATTTTTAGCTTCATAAACAGAGGGAGGCACTAAGTCCTGCAAAAAGGGGAATTTAACATGTGGCTCTATGGCTGCAGACTGCCTACACCTGCTCTACATATGCTCAAGAATTCCCCTAACATAATACAAAACCTTTCTTATAGTATACAGCACTTTCAGAGAAGGGAGAGATATTTTAATTTGCCCCGGTGGCCCTACTGGCTGTTGTGAATTTGAGCCCAAGTCTGTCTGTCTTCACACAGCTATAATCAGCTACTTTTGAATAACAAAAACCAAACGCTCACGGGTGATTCGCTCACGGGTGATTTTCCTTTGTTAAAATTAATAGGCTCCAACTGCGGCCCTGATGAGGACAGAAGAAACGCTGCTGCGTCCTGGGTCCCTGTTCAGGCAGCTGGCAGCAGAGGAGGAGGACACAGCAGCACCATCTTTGTTTAAACTTGGCTGGCTCTCAAGCATGACCAAATGATTGAATAAATGTGAACTATCGTACTCTTGGCCTTGTAATGACAAAGAATGCGTAGGGTGTATGGCTTACAACCCATTTTAACCTGAAGCTAATGGTTTAAGTGTCTTGTGCGCCTAATCAGATCATCTAAAAATGCAAGATATGCAGCTCAGGCAACTTGAAGTTATTAACTGAAAAATTTTTAAACAGCCAGTGTAATTAAGTACATGACCAATGGAAAAGTTCCTCTGTGTGTGTGCGTGTGTGTGTGTGTGTGCGCGCGCACGCAATAAGGAAACAATTATTTGCACTCCTGTAATGTAATCTCCCATTCTATCACGTGGGAGTATTTTTAAGTGGCCTTAACACATAAAAGATTTAACCTTTTGAAAGAGTAACTTACCATAAAAACATATTCACTATTTATTGAAATTAAAAAAAAAGACTTATAAAACTAAACACAAATGTTTGAAAGGATTTTACATAAAGCATCAGTTACTAATAAACAGACTGAGAAGTCAGACTGGACTCATTCTGCACTCCTATAATACAGAGGTGGATTCTTAGGCTCATCATGACATGTCAACTCTCCACCCTCAACCAGTCCCCAGAAGAATCCTATAAAAATTACTCCAAAGCTCCCTTTGCATTGCAATAGTGCAGCAAACCACAAGTAAACAACTACCTGTTAACCTGTTATTCCAAATACAGATTGAAAAGGCAACAGGCATTTTGTGCAATTTTAACAATTTTTTTTAAAGTTGAAATATCACACAGTGCTGTCCCCCTTCACAGAAGGCAGAGAGCTGCTAGGCTCATCATGTCGGAGGACGGCCCCTGTTCTGTAAGCTATGGAAGTGTGCCTCCTTCAGGATCTGGTTGATGTGGAAGTAAGGGCCTTGGCATAGTGCAGACTGCTCATGGAAAGGCTGAGGAGGTGTCACAGGACTCGATCCTGGCATGATCTGGCGTAGGCTGGTTTCTGTCCCAGTAGCTCTGTCAGGACTGCTTATGTTGCTGCTGCTGCTGCTGCTGCTGCTGGTGCTGCCACTCTCACTGCTGGAAGACTGTGGAACAAGACATATATAGGAAGGCTAGTCGTCATAACTTGATAAAAGCAACTGTCATGTCTCAAGCAGGCATTTTTCTGGAGTGGGCTCCTGGCACCAAAAGCTTGATTGTTCTACTCCTATGGGAGAACCTTGCAGTTAAGCATCCAGTTCTGCCAGTATGAACTTATTTGGAAATGTTCATTGGCTGTACTCTCTATTCCACTAGAAAAAAATGCATTGCCACAAACCTGAAACGTCAAATTTATACTTAATTATCATACTTTACAACATTCAATAATGTTCGCACAACTGATCTGAGGCTAAAATTCAACAGTCTTAAGCACTATACCATGTTAAGTATAAAACTGAACAGTCATCCATCCATCCATCTATCTATCTCACTGTAGACATCTGATGAAGCAAAGTACAGTTGATTCCTCAACAGATTAATTGCCCTAGCTACGTTTCTTGAAACACAATGGAGGATTTTAAAGCTGAATTCAAGTAGTTAATGTTTAATTACACCTTCACACAAATAGAAAATGTTAAGAGCTGCACTAAATTATGTTTAACACCCGAAGCATTCATTCATGCACATACATAATGCCAGCTGCCAGGAAGGGAAGAGGCACCCCCTTTATAGGCTGAGAGAATTCCAGCTGCCTGCCTCATTCTATTAATTAATTAATTAATTAATTAATTAATTAATTTCTATCCCACCTTTATTATTATTTTTTTATAAATAACTCAAGGTGGGGAACATACCTTTTATTCCTTCCTCCTCCTATTTTCCCCACAACCACCACCCTGTGAGTTGGGCTGTGTGTGTGTGACTGGCCCAAGGTCACCCAACTGGCTGAGGAAACCAAGGTGAGAGATACTGGCTGGATTTACACATCACACTGAACCATAATGTGACTGACTTTGCTTCGCTTGAACAAACTCAGCTAATGAAATGTTACAGATACCATGTTGCTGCTGTTCAAGATACTAGGCTGAATGGAATATACAATGAGGTTCTGTTGAAAATCATTTTGAGGGCTGCTTTGTGTTATGGAGCAAGATACAATTTGAAAGCATACATATTCAAATTTCACATTTGAAAGAAAGCTTATGAATCAACACCAAATGCAAAAGGAGTATTTCTTTTAATGTAATCAAAACAAACTAAAGAATATACTTGCATCCTGTGTGTGTCAGTACACTGCATGTCCCACCTAGTTGGTGGGATATTGGTAATTGTGTGTGGGCTTTCGAGTTAATTTCTAGAGATCCTAGCTGGAAGAGAATAGTGTGAGCACACAGGCTAAAACTGGCTTTCATTTCATGTCTAGCATGCTAGACAAATTATGGTAAAAATGACTGGTACTACTCTTAACATTTCCAGGGAATGCTGCATGTGGGGGTAAGACCAAGGCTGGTAACCTAGAGTACACTGTATCTTATTAAAAAGTGTTATGTGAAAGCTTTGATTGACAAAAGTCATGTAGAATGGCACAGGTCAATACTGTTGGCAGCGACTGTGATATAGAATTTAAGAGGAATAAATTATAAAGAGACTAAATTAACAAACAATGTAACAAAACTGATACATTGCATATTTGTGCGATTAAGAGAAAGGGGAAGGGTGTAACAGATTTGAATGGAGGTTTGATCTTGTGAAGTGGAACGGATGAACACAAAAATCACAAAGAGGGAAGCAAAGATGTAGCTTTGATTATGAATGACTGGGCTAAAATATATTTCAGAAAACAAACTGCTGCATACTACTTTTGCATACTACTTGCATGTTTTGTTTCTCTGGATGTTGGTAATGTCACAACAATTGATACAATTTGGGGGGGAAATCGCAACATTCTGAATGAATGTGATCTGGGGTAAAGTTAGCCTGCTAGGTGATGTGAATGAGATGAGAAAGTACTAGAACAAATAACGGGGCCATTCAGGGATACAAATAAATAAGAATGGTTATTATTTGGTGTGTATCCACTCAGAAAAGATCTGTTTTGAAAACATTGTTTAAGCATTAGTCTATTCTTATATACACAAGGCAAGGGAATGAATGTAAATCTCAAAGTATGAGTGCTTTGACTGTTTATGATGAACGCATGACAATTAGTGAAAGATACAAGGGTAGTAAGAGTTCTGAATGTGGGGCAGACCCTTTTCATAGAGTCAACAGCGAACCTTGGGAAACAATTGATATGGAAGAAAACAAAAGCAGAGAATGTTATAACACAACAGATGCAGGAAGAGAAAATACAAATCCAGTATGAGAAGTATTAGAAGACAGATTAATCCCCCAGCTGAATGACAGAAGAGAGGACATAAGGAAAGATTTGGAAACTGCTTATAACAGATGGATGAGAAGTATGTTACAGTGCCAAAGAATAATATGGAGTTACACTAAATGGGAAATATCAAAAAGGACCCATGAGGGAACAAAGTGAATTTCAGATATGCTGCATGATGTAACAAGGAGTACAGATCTGAAAATTAATGTACTTAACATCAAGGTCTTTGTTGTGTATTTGACAGGGAAAACAGTGAAAAATTGTCAGTTACATGTAAATGATGAAAAATTAGATCGATTAATTGTGTACCTTGGTGAAACATTTACTAATGGAGGGATAATGGAGAAAATTTAAAGCAAACAAATATTGGTAGAAAGACAGTGGGTAGTACATGATCAAGTGCAAGGAATGAATATTTGTCAAAAGAAGCAAAAATTATTGTGTATAAGAGCGTAACAGAATATATGTAAAAATACTTTAGCTAGAGAAATTATTCACACACTATGTTAGTAAGACAATACAGATACAATCAACCAAAGCAAAACTATATTCACGCAATCTTACCTCTGTATCCCAGGAATCCTGAAAGACAGCATTTCGGCTACCACGCTTGGTTTGTGGGACTGGCCCATCCTCCTCTATGCCATTTCGTCTCCTCTTCCTGAAGCAAAAATTGGAGAGCAGTAGAGTTAGCTCAGTATACTTTTAGAAGATAACATTACAGCTATTACACACAGACTGAAATTATTCAGGTTTTTTTTTCCATCTGTTCATTGCTACAAAGAAGTCAGCCATTAAACCCAGAAGAGAGCCATATCAAAAGGTGTGATTCATCCTGTAAAGCATCTTTCATTACCTTATGGTAATTAAAAATAATGTACAGTTTAATTATCTCTTAAAATTAGAGTCTAAACCTCATCCAGACTGCTTAATAATCTCAGTGCAATACTCAATCATCTCAGCAGCAACCATTTTAAAAATAAATCTGAGTATTCTGAATATCTGGCAATGAAAAATAGTTATATTTCTCAGGGTAATGGTCTTCAATTAGATTGTGAGGATTTTATTTGCCAAAACTGTCAGCAGTTCAAATCAGGTTGTAATAAATGTTATTTTGAATCAAAAGCAAGCAGAGACATTCTTTTGAAAAAAACAAGTTCTGTTTTTAAATGAGCATAAGTTCCATATGGATATTCTTTAAGATGTCTATTGTCAAAGACAACCCTCAAAAGCACTGATATATTTCATATAATATTTCAGAGGGGTTCACAGAACAATGACACTGTTCATAAAGAAATGCTCTTAAAATGTTCTGAAAAGATTTAAGCAAGTTGAAAAGCTACACTGGAGCCCTTGTTTGGCAGAAGGTATGGTAGAGATATATAAAAATATGTTGATCTGTTTATCTAGTTCTTCAGTTTGAAGGTATTTATCTTGTTTATACAATTATATGAGAATATTTTTAAAAAAGTAATGTATCTAAATTTTGTAAATTCATTTGTTTTACAATTATGAATGTTAACCCTTACATATTGAATAGACCCAATGACTTTTTTTTAATTCACTGGGATTTCTCCAAATATGCAACCATGATGATTAAGTTTATCAAGCTGTACTAGATCTTACTATCAGACAATGAATTATTAAAGTATATTGTCACTTGAAACAGACTTCTGAGAGTTTGACAGAAATGCATTTACAAGTGGTGCATAAATGGGCTTAGTGTACTATTCCAATATATACATCATAGCTGTTCTCGTAAATAACACTGGGGTTAGCACAGCAGCTAAATACTGTACATTTAGGATTCCATTGCAAGCCTATGAGCCATATTTCCATTTTTAATCTCAACTCAGTCATAAATTCACCTGGTGGCTTTAGAAAAATTACAAAGCCCTCCTATATTCAACATTTTACAAATAGTAACTTGTTATTTGTAATAATTCAAGGCCCGTTTTACAAGGCCGTAAAGAATGACTGAGAAAGCTGTTAGAGGTATGATCAGCTTCTGAGAAAGTCCAGGATCAAATTTCTACTCAGCCATCAAGTTGACAGAAGGATCTTGGCTCAGGCACAGTTTCTTGATCTAATCTACCTGCCAGTGTTCTTGCAAAGATATAAAGTATATACCACCCTAAGCTACTTCGAGGAAAAACAAAACAGAAACATAAAAAAACGTAAGCAGTCCAAAGCACGACCAAAAAGCAGAGTACCTTGAATTTCTACAAGAGAGGGACGAAAAAAACGGACGATGCGAGGTGCCTATTTAACCCGCTGGGCCAAACCTCGAGACGGCCCCATGCTAATCACCAGCCTTTCCCATCGCGTTTGTACCCCAGTTCCCAGACGCCCCAGCTAGGAGAGCTAAAGCGCCTGCAAGCTGCGGATTGGGGGAATTGTAGTTCCAACAGCTGGTGAAGACACCAAGACTTCCGGCCACAACCGCAAGTGACGCGAAGCCTCGAGGCAGATCCACGACAATGACAAAACAATCGCCTTACGCACCCCCTCCGTTCGCCAGGCCTCCCGGCCCTCGGGCCCTGCCCCGAGCTGATCGCCTTCGCCCTCGGCGTTTCTGCCCGCCTCCCCCCGCTGCGTTCCAAGTTTCCCCTCTGCGGCCACCATATTTTTCGCGCTCGCTCACCTCTGTCTCGCTCCTCGTTCGCTGGGGAGCGGTCCCCGGCAACTCATGGCCGGGCCGGGCCAGGCCAGTCCGCTCGGACCCCAAGCAGCGAGGACGGCAGGCCCCGCAATCCGGCTCCCAAACAACCTTCCCCCACCCCCTTCCTTCCTCTCTCAAGCCAGCAGAGCCCGCTTCCGGTGTGCACGCCTCCTGCGCAAGCGCATTGGCAGCACGGTGGGACCGCCTCCGACCAGAGACGCTCTCGCTCTCTTGCGCATTGGCGGGCGGCCCCGAAGTCGTGCCTGTAGGGCACATGCGCATAAGGCGACTGTTGACGCGCATGGCGCATGCGCTTTCATCAAACTTGCCTCTGTCTTTGTTCGTGGGTTAAGGTCAAAGGTTCAATTCCGCCGGAGGGGCGTCCGCCGTTTTCGCCGCCGGGGATTCGTGAGCAGGTCGTTTGTCGAATGCCGTGCAGGTTAGAGTTGTGTGAATGCGTTCGAGTTCAGCGCGGTTTCCTCCCGGGTAAATCTTTTTCGCTTGCGGCTTCCTTAGAGAAGGAGTCTTATTCCCAGGAGGAAACCCAACTTCTGGGTAGGTGTATGTGGGATTAAACGAGTTTGCCTCAGAAGGAAAGTGATGGAACGCGGTTCGGGCTTACTACCGAGTAAACGGACCTAGACTCACTCTAGCTAAACCACCGGTACCAGTGACCAGCAATTATTAGAAGAGTCTACTTTCACTTTCAGTTATTTTTTGACGATTCAACAGCTGAAGTGAAGAAAAAACTAATGCAAATCACTGCTACCAGTTTTTGGAACTGCGAGATTAAACCTTAATCACAGTAAATAAACAGTGGGATGGGAGATTTCTCTCTCTCTCATTTTTTTAATGATCCTTGATGTAGTATGTACTGATATTCTTGAGAAGACTGTCAATAATGTTACTGGGAAATGAAACTGATATCTTAAGCAACTCCATGTGTTCTCTAAGAAGCCTAGGAACAAGAGTTAAACTGTGTTTGCTTCTGGCAAATTGACTAAACTCCCACTTCTTTTTTAGTTTTTGGTTGCAGAATAGGTTTTCTTACAAGTTAAATAATTTCTTTGTAGTTAGAACAGAGTTTTTTGTTCATTGAAAACTACATACTTTCTGCTTTTATATGCAAGTGAGTTACCTTGCCACTACTTCTTGCTTCTGGTAAAGGCTTGACCTGCTGAATTACTCATTATCACACCAAATGAAAGGCTATAGGATCCTGCCAATTTTTTTAAAGCCAGTCTTGTTTCATTCCTATGGTGTTGTTTAAATGCGTCTCACTTGGCTGTACAGCACTGTGAATTCAGCCATGTGAATCTGTTCTTTAGGTTCTTCCAAATGATTGGTCCTTTGCTTCTAGGCAAAATGTATTATTGCGATTTCTAGCAGCAGCAGTAGCATATACAGTGCCCTATTTGTGGCAGGGCAGTAGCACAATAATAATACTCTAGATGATGATAGGAACTGTTTTCTTTAGAATCTTGATTTTTTTTAAAAAAAGGTGTTTTACAGTGATTAAATTAACATTAAAATGTGTACACACACTTCATAGTATCTCAACAGTGTACGCTTGTGCATTATTTTGTACAATAGTACCTGAACAGTGTATGTTTGTGTTTGTAAAATGAAAAGACTAAATGTGTTGGGAAAAAAGTTAGGCAATGATTTCTGTCATTCAACCATACTATGCTCTTGGTACAAATTCCAATTAGTATTAAACTCTTTCCCAACTTTCATATAGGCAAGTTTTTCTTACTCTACCTGTTCTTCCAATGTCTGGTTTCATTTTCTTTTTCAGGCAGAACAATGACTGGCAACTCACCGCAAATAGAAATATGTCCCTACTGCAAAAAGCAGTTTAAACGTCTCAAGTCTCATCTGCCTCACTGTAAGATGGCAGGTAGTGAAGATTCAAGAGAAGCTCTGCCTCTCCTCAGAAAAGCCTGTGATTCTGTTACATCTGATTTGCTAAATACTGAGAAAAAGAAACGGCAGATCAAAAGCTTAGAAACTATTCCCAAAGAAGGAAGCAAAAAGAGTAAAACTGACTTGGTCAGAAAAAAAGAAAGAAGAAAAAATACTGGAGTAACTGGAACAGTAGTAAGCATCAGTTTGTCTGCAGATAAAGTTACAGAAAAGCAAATTAAAAGTGCTAGTGAAAAGTCTTCCCAAACAAGTGAGAATAAACAAAGAACCTCAGAAGAGCTTCCAGCACTGGTAGATAAGAAGCTGTTTCCAAAAATAAAACTTCCAGAGAACTTATTCACAGTCCAAAAAACCAGAGGAGCCTCTTTAGCTAAAGAAGAGATTGTATCTGGTCTTGGTTTAGAATCACTGATACGGAGTGGAAAAGCCACTTCAGAATCACATCAGAAACCCTGTGCAAAACAGAAACAAAACATAGAGTCACCTGTAGAGCAGAATGTGTCCCTTTCAACTAATTATTTGATTGAGAGTCTTCAACCAATTCATCAAGGACTTGGTGATAGAATAGAACAAATCACTGCAACTCATCATCATGTGAGAGCATTAGAAAACAGATGTGAATCCTCTGTTCATAATAGCCCATTAAATGAAGCTATCCTTGATAACAGTGAGACAGGACAATGGCCTCTGAAATCATTGTCAGGAGGAGCAGAGATTGCCTTGGCCAACAGGCAACAAAATGTTACAGACAGTGTAGACAAGAAGAGCATTTTAGAACTTGAACTTAAAGGAAATGTTGGGAATGGAGAGACAGGAAATGACAAGACCACAATTAAAGCATGCACATCACAGGACCATGTTATAGACAGCTGTAAAAGGGTTTCCAGAGGTCCAGTTCACTTGCTTAAAAGTAAGTTAGATGCAAATTCTTTATTTCTCAAAGCAGAGGATTATCCTAAGGAACATCTTGTTTATCCAGATCCTAAGCCAAATGTGTATCCCACATTCACAGAAGCTCTCAGAGAAATGAGAGATGATAAAACATCTAATAACTGCTTAAGTGGTTTGGAGAAAAATACTGATTTATGCTCAAGGACCACTGTGACAAAAGAAGGTAAAAATTCAGTGATGGGTTTAAGAAAACCCTCACTCCAAGATTTAGAAATGACTACTTCCCATTGGTGTACATCTCCAGAACAAGGCATACAACTATCTTCATTGGGATTGGAGTGGTTCTCAGAACTGTATCCCAATTATCAAAGGCTGGGCTTATGTTTAGAGAGACAACCACAGTGGGACACCAGAATACCAGAAGCTCACATTCTACCTTGTGACAATCACAAAGGTAAACGATTTTAATCACCCAGAATTCTAAAAGGGAATATAGCTGATTGGTTAAAATAGGGGCGTGGTGGCTCAGCGGGTAAGATGCCAGGCTTGTCGATCGGGAAGATCACAAGTTCGGAGGTTCGAATCCCTAGCCCTGTGTGCAGAGTGAGCTCCCGTACTAGCTCCAGCTCTTTCCAACCTAGCAATTTGAAAGCATGCAAATGCAAGTAGATTAATAGGTACCACTTCGGTGGGTAGGTAACAGCGTTCCACGCACGTCATGCAGCCACATGACTGTGGAAGTGTCTTCGGACAACGCTGCCTCTTCGGCTAACAAATGGAGATGAGCACCGGCCCCTAGAGTCGGACACGACTGCACAAATGTGCGGGGGGAACCTTTACCTTTAGATTGGTTAAAGTGGATATTAATTCATGTATGGTTTATGTGCATAGTATAAATTACTGTTTGATAGAATCAGTATGATCTCTGAGACATTGTATTTGGTTTCAATCTGTCAACCTAAATTCCTTACTCTTTAAGACCTGTATATAATAATCTTTAGAATATAGCTGCCTATGCTGCTTAAAACATTCCTTGCACAATCCTCATTATTATCAGTCCGCAGATTTCTAACTGATAGTCCTGGGGAGCCATTAACCTGGTTCTTTGTCACATTTAATAAATGTTTTCCCATTTTTTACCTCAAAATGTGTCTAAGTAAAGGAAGAAGGTTCATTTTGAATCTGTTGTGCAAATGCAGACTAGGAACTTGTTTAAAATTGCATAATTTTTCTAAGGAACCTAGAATAAAAGAGTATATACTACAAAATATATATGATTTTTTCCAAATTGAAGTTACCATGACTATCTGTGATCTGCAAAACCCCTTTGATTTGAGGTTTACTTAAGATGCTGAAAATGTTGGATGTTCTAAGCCCCCTCCTTGAGAGATGGAATGGCTATTGAACAGATGTATGTGTAATATAAGTATAAAGTCTGTTCTCCCATTTTTATCCTTATATATAGCAGAATAGCTGCCTGCATAGAAACATTCTCATTCACTTTTGAGATGCAATCAAACTATCTGTATAATCTGTATAAAAGTCCTTGAAAACATTTTGAGATGTTCTATTATGGTTAATATTGTTTGGTCTAGTGGTTAAGGTGCTGGGCTAGAAACCAGGAGTCTGTGAGTTCTAGTCCCGCCTGAGGCATGAAAGCCGGCTGGGTGACCTTGGGCCAGTCATACACTCTCAGCCCAACTCACCTAACAGGGTTGTTGGGAAAATAGGAGGAGGAAGGAGTATTAGGTATTGTATGTTCCCCGCCTTGAGTTATTTATAAAAATAATAAAGGGATAGAAAATATAAATAAATAAATAAATAAATAAATAAATAAATAAATAAATATATATATATATATATATATATATATATATATATATATATATAATGCTGGGCTTCAGAGTATATCCTTTGTCACCTAGTGCAAAATACCTGCTATTAAGAGGTGAAAATTGAATCCTGGGAATCATTTTTTTCTTCCTATTGCTCATGTCTGGAACATACAGGCACACTGAAATAATATATAGTAATAAAGTAAATCCTATAGATAGGATAATATTTCATACACCTGGAATGTACTTATAAGGTACTGCAAAACTCCGCCCTGTTTGATGCATTATGCTAGGCCACAGCATACTTAAAAAAAAGGTTCCCCCCGCACATTTGTGCAGTCGTGTCCGACTCTAGGGGCCGGTGCTCATCTCCGTTTGTTAGCCGAAGAGCCAGCGTTGTCCGAAGACGCTTCCACGGTCATGTGGCCGCATGACGCATGTGGAACGCTGTTACCATCCCACCAAAGTGGTACCTATTAATCTACTTGCATTTGCATGCTTTCGAATTGCTAGTTTGGCAAGAGCTGGGGCGAGTGCGGGAGCTCACTCCGTCACGCGGGGCTAGGGATTCGAACCTCCGAACTTGCGATCTTCCGATTGACAAGCCTGGTGTCTTACCCGCTGAGCCACCATGCCCCCTTACAGCAAACTTATCCATGGTTTATTAACAACCTACCATTGTTTGAGTTATCACAATATGCCAAAACAAGGCCAAGTAAGCCACAATGTAGCTACACAATCACAGGCATAGCAGACTTCTAGAAGTAGCCACTCTAGGTGGATTGTAATGAACTAAACTGAGGACCAGATAATCTTGGTTTAATTACAGGATTAAATATTTGTGTGTACTTTGTTTTTTTTCCAACTAGCTGTCATGTTACAAGAAAAGAGAAAACCATTCTTTTTCCTGCCAAAACGTTCTTCTCTGTTGTTGCCCTGCAAAGAACAGCATGAAAACTACTTTAGTTTTCACAATATTTTTATTGTGTTTAGGCATCCTGCTTTCCATATGTGCAGTTCACTTACAAGGCTAGCTCCAGCTAGCAGTTTGCTCCTGTCAGGTCTGCTAGATTTAATTATCAGTGCAGCCTTTCATACTGCTTAGAGGTTTGCTTTTGACCCACAACTGCAGCGTCCTGATGTACTTGTGCTGTGCCAAGCAAACCACCCTTGCTTCCTCCATATCCACAGACCAATTCATGTGTTGCATTTTGTTAATTCATCCTCTTTTCCAAGTCACACTTTTCACACTTTTCCATATGCCATAGTCCACAAGGGGGGCCATAACTGTTAATTTAGCTGTCCATCATAGCTTTGGTCAATCATGGCTTTCACATAAAACTTTTTAGTAAGAGAGGTAGTAGTCTAGGTTGCCGGCCATAGTCATACTGGTGCCACATACAGCATTTCCTGCTAATGGTAAGTGGGGCAATACTGGTCAGTTTTCATACATTTCAGCTAGAATGCCACAGGCATAGAGGTGTGCAAGATGTTTAGTTGTGAGCCTTTTTCATTGCAAAACTTCATAAAATATCCCTTTGCCAAACTCTTGTTTTGAGCACAAAATGAACTGTATCCTGGAAGTATTTGAAGCTTAAGATAGAGCTGCTCTAAGCCCAAAACACTGTTTTGAGCCCCAAACAGCCTGATTTGCACTTTAGGTGGGACATTTCATGCTTGAGACAAATTAGAGTGAAACTAAACTTTTTATTATACCTATACAGAGGTGCAATTTAATCCCAGTTTTACCCCAAGTTTGCTCATGCTGTTCTATGCAAGGTAAGATATTTTAATTCAGAGATTGTCTTGCAAGCCAACATACTGTTGCCTGCACTCCCACCAACTAGGAGGCACATGCAGTGTATTGATACACATTCAGGATGAATCCTAAATCCTGAAACCATAGTCTGTTCACTGACCATCCATTTTCATATTAAATTGAGCCAAAAGTAAACCCACCCACTCCCATGTACATTATAGCTTACATTGGAGGGAGGCACTAAAGACTTTACCAGGAAACATTACATTGGTTTCCCTGAGAAGAAATGGAAGTAGATGCTATGCTCAGCCTTGGAAACTTGTAAATGGGGCTTATATGTAATATAAGCAAACATCTAGCTGCTCTGTCTCCTAGTTCCTCTGGCAGAAAAGTATCTAAAGGATGTAAAACTCCGGGATTTGTCCACCTGGCTAGGCCTGCGTGACTTGTCTCCAGGGGGGATGCTTGGAGCAACATTCAGAGGTAAGAGCAAATTGCACTCTGCTTTGAAATGGGTGAAAGTTTTGTTATAGCAACCATGGACTGGCAGGGGAAGATGGCTAGACTGTTTTTACTGTGAATTATGAAGGAAGGATTTCACTTGGACCCCATAAAACTGCTTGTTTTTCTTAAATAGCCTGGAATGGATACTGCAACAGGAACATCAATGTGAAAAAGTATGGATTGCCTGGGATTTCTCTTCTGCTGCTGGGCTTGTGTACCCTCAGCTATGCCTGGAGCCATGATCACATTAGTAAGAGTGTTTCTTCCCTTGCATTTATGGTTTTCTCCAAGAAATGGGTTACGCAGGTGGTGAGTGGGCTTGGACTGAGAATGGGTTTCGCCTGTATTTGTCAGTGGTTGGATTTGACTCTAAACCATATAGTTACTGGCTGAATACATAGCAGTATTTTTAAAAGCCATTTTTCTTAAGTATGCCACATTGAGTAGATTTACACATTTACAAAAAACATAAGTCATAATTTAAAAACTGCAACTATTGGTTCCTAAGCCAAACCCAAACAAATCACATTATAGCTTAGCGTGGTATGTAAAATTGTTTACTGATTTCTAACTTTTACTAACAAGTTTTCCATGCGCCCACTGAAAATGCAAAAAAGCAATTAGAACTAATTCTCAGAAGACCTTTGCAGAACATTGTGCATAAATATGTAAACTGTTCTTATATGATACTCTCACAGTGCAGTGCTATGCTATTTGAAAGTAAGTCCTTGAGTTTCAGTGGAGTTTACTCCCAACACTGGACTGAAGCTTTAGGCATTTATATTCATTTGAATATTAGGGTAAGTCAGCAGGGAAGTCACATTGATGTAGATATGTGTGCATCAATGCATATAACCATTATAATAATAACTCTCTTTTTGCTCCTGCTTCTGAAGAACTTAATCGTTGGCGGAAATACCCTGATGAAGATGCAACAGTATAAATACAAGGCATGTGTGTGCTGCTCAATCATGGAGCTTGCCATGGATCTGGCCCAGTAAAGTCAACATTACCAGTCTTGATGCAAAAGCTACATGAAAGTATTTTGACTAGTAACTTGGCACTTTAGAAAAGGTAATTTGTCATGGCATAGAAATTTTTTGCTGATAAACTCACAATTTCTGTAATCATGACTTTTCATGGGCAGAATCTGATGTCTGTTTTGCACCATCTGCAGTGTTACTTGAGATTCCTTTTGGCCTGTGGAGTCTAATTAGTAGGGACAGGGCTTTCTAGTATGTCCTCTGCCACCTGGGGGCTCAACCCAGGTCCCTCCTGGGTCCTGCAGGTGCTGGGAGTGGAGGAGCATAGCAGGCTGGGTCCAGGAGATGGTCTACGTCATGGGTGTCCAACCTTTTGGCTTCCCTGGGCCACATTGAGTGAAGAGGAATTGTCTTGGGCCACACGTAAAATATATAATATAGTTAATGTATATAAGTAATAAAACTTCATTGATTTTTTTATATTTTTATTATAAAATTATTAAAAAGAGGGCAACATAAAACTAGTGGGATATTTGACCTTGTTTTTGTGAAGCTAATATCAGTTTTCTAATAATATTATTCCTCGCACTAACCTTAGCCTTAATATTCAGGCAGTGTTTTTTAAAGGAAAGCGTTCAATCAAGTGTCACACCAAGATACTTTGGTGTAGGGCAATTCTATAATCAGTTCCCTTGCCATATAACATTCAGTTTAGCTCCGGCGAATTGATTAGTGTGTCAGCTGCAGTGTGTAGGTGTGTCACGCGAACCTAACGAGAAACATCTGAGTCCGACGCTCAGAGCCTCAAGCACCTCGCTGCTGCTGCCTCCGAGCCCTGCCAGGATTCCACGCAGGTCCTAGTGCCTGCCTTGTGCGTTGCTGCCTCCAAACCTGCTGTGATTCTGCGCAGGTCCTAGTGCCTGCCTTGTGCCCTGCTGTAAGAGTGTGTCGCAAAATGATGCATGTCTAAAAAGTGTGTCACCAACATGAAAAGTTTGGAAAGCTCTGTATTAAAGCAATCTTCACTGTTTTCATCCAGCTCAGTGCTTCTCAAACATTTTCTTTCATTACCCAAAACCGCTTATCAGAAAGTCCTTTTTACCCAATGTAGGTAAAACACTTTAAGTCAATTTAAATGTCCCTGTTGTGATGGGGTAATGGGGTTGTGTGTCGTTACCCAAAGAAAAACCACTTTTACCCAATTTTGGGTAATTTACCCAGGTTTGGGAAGCACTGATCTAGCTGCTACAGACTGGACTTTCCAGGTACTTTTCAAGTACAGTTGTATATACAGTGTATTGCAATGGTCTCAATATTATGTAACCAAAGTGCAAATATTTGTTGCCAAATCAGACTTTTTAGGAGTGGCTGTTGTGCAAATACAGACCTTACCATTGCTGCCACCTAAAAGTCCAGTCACAACACTGAATCAAGGCACTCTCTCATCTGCACATTAGGGGTAACACAAGTCCTATCTAAAATACCAGGTCAAATCAAGAGCGTCAAGCCAAACTTTCAGCTAACCATCAGTATTGCCATTGTGTGGAATTAATTTTAGTTTGTTCTTTAATTCAGCTTATTATTTTGCTCAGGCAACATATCAGCCACTTCCTTGGTATTAAATCTTGAAGAACAAGAGAACACTTGGGTCCAGATGATCTCTCCCAGCAGCTTCCTGTAGATATTAAATAAGAAGATACTGTTAGAAGTAAATTTTATCTTACCAAGTTCGTTCCTGAGCCGGGAGTAAAGAAACTGACAAATTGCATGAAGTTAGGAGTTTATTCACCCAAGAGCAAAAGCAATGACAGCAAGCTGTTAGGTGGGCGGCCGCGCAGGACCCCCTTCCTACAGCACATTATATAGATTCCATTCAACTCCTCCTTTAGAAGACCACCCCTTACTCAGTTACCCATACTCCACCTTACCCTCATTCCATATTAGGAATTTCCTTCCTTCACTCCATATTAGGAACTTCCTTCCATCCTTGCTAGGGCCCCTTGACCGTTATTAAACAATATATTTCCCCTGGAGAAGCTATCCTTGGAAAGTACACTTTATCTTTCTATGGGCACAGCTATCTATCAAGGCCTGCTAGAAAGGAAGGGTGTCAACAAAACTCTTCAAGGAAATACAACATGGTTTCAGAGCCATAATGCAAGTGCAAATGTTTCTAATATATGAATATGAAATATATTTGTATTTATATATACAGAAATGTAAGAATATGTTTACAATCCAACAATCCCCCCTCTGTGCATGGGAAAGCATATTCCCATAGCACACCTAGGAATGGTCCAGTCAGTAGTTGTGGTTGAGGAAGCAAAGGGAATAGCGACTGGATTCCCTTTAGAAACCTCTAGTAGGAGGGTCCACAGCATTATAAGCCAAGACATTCTTTCAAACCCCAAATGTCAGAATCCGGATCCCTAACGAGCTTGATGGGAGGCCAAGGCAGGAAGGGGGCTGTGATCTTGGACTGCTGGTTTGACGTGTGTCCAATGAAGCCAGGTGTTTCGTTCAGCAACCCGAACTGCTGTTTGTGTTGTCAAAAGGATATCCACACCCAATCACCTGGTTCAAAAGGATGAAGAGTTTCTTCCAATGGCAAGGTCTGGAGTAGAGCACTTCATTTCCATAGAGATCGCAAGTACCTGCACATAGAGAGGAGATAAGAAAATAACGTAGAATCCCCCCTCTCCAGGTGAAGGGAGTGGGGATCCAGGCCTTTTCAAACATCTGGTGGCCTGCCAAAAAGCAACTCAAATGGAGACAATCCCACATCTTTTCGAGGTCAGGTACATAAGTGAAATAAAGCTATAGGCAATACCTGGGGCCACTTTAAATGCGTCTCCTGGCATAATTTTCCTAGCAATGTCTTGAGTTCCCTGTTAGCCCATTCCACACCCGCCCCCCCGAAGATTGAGGATGATAAGGGACATGTAAGTTCTGTGTGATGCCTAAAGCTTGCAGAATGTGAGTAATCACGTGTGCCACAAAGTGTTGGCTGCGGTCCATATCTAAGACAGAGGATGCCGTATCGGGGAACGATGTCCTTCAGCAGGTGTCTTGCAGTTTCAATTGCGGTAGCATGTCGACAAGGGAAGTCTTCAATCCAGTGTGTAAGTTGGTCTCTGCAAACAAGTACATGTTCAAAGCCATTTGCCTTGGGTAATTGAATATAATCTAGCTGTAATTTTTTTTCCCAAAAGGTCTTTGGGCCCAGGGTCTCCCTCCCTAATGGATCTTTTGTCTTGAGGAAGCATTGTTAGCTTGGCAAGTGAGACATGTACGTGCTACTTTTTCAGCTTCCATGTAAACCCCAGGCGCATACCATACCCATCGCACGATATCCACAATGGCCTGGTCCCACAGTGGCCCTTTGCATGAATCTGTTGACAAAGAAGGTGTAACAAACATCTAGGGGCTAAGGGTCTTCCATCCGGTACCCTCCAGAATTCATCAGAAAAAGTTGCCTCATAGTTTGCCTGCCACTGTTCCACCTCCACCCTCTCAACGAAATTGTCGTATGGAAGAGACAATTGAAGATGAAACTGCAGCTGTGACAGAGAGGGATAGAGGCTGCAGGGCGGCCCATTTCGCATCAGCGAAAGTGTTTCCCTTTGTAACCAGGGAGACGTCCTGTTGATGTGCAAGGCAGTGCACTACGGCCAGAGCCTTAGGGAGCATAATGGCTTCCAAAAGGGAGGCTATCAGAGTAGCATGAGCAATGGGGGCACCAGAAGAAATAAGGAAGCCCTGCTGTTTCCACAGGGCTCCTGTAGCATGGCAAACCCCAAAGGCATATTTAGAGTCCATGTAGTTCGTCACACAGAGGGTGCGGGCAGCCTTGCAAGCCTCGGTCAGGGCAATGAGTTCTGTGGCTTGGGCACCGTGGGAAGGGGAAAATCCAAAATCAATCCATTGGGAGTACATTTAATAGTGGCCCCGAGTTTACAGAGTAAATCACGACCTAGGAGAAAAACAGGAGATTCAGAACAAACAGTAAAAGCATGTTCAACAGTGAGAGGACCCACCTCTACTGTTAAGGGGTCAGTAACATTTACAGGAATGATCCCCCAACCCCAATAATATGATCAGAAATCCCAGAAAGAACAGTAGGGGAAGAGGGAGGGTGAGTTAGTAAGGATGCAGTGGCCCCAGTATCAACCAGGCAGTGATACTGTTGACCACCTATAGTGAAAGGAAGAAAAGGTTCTCCTCCAGGTCCAGAATGTATAGGTAACATGAGTGCACTCAAGGGTAAGGTCGCTTGTAGAGCCAGCTGGTTGAGAAGAATCAGCGACAGGCAAAACTGGATACACATGAGAAGGTTCTGGAGGGAAAGGTGTGTGGGTCAAAACATATCTCTCAAGGGCTCTAAGATATGTGTTTGCAAACACAAAAATATATGGGGTGGTTCCCAAATGTATAACTTTATGTTTGTGCAGCAGGATCACCCCTATTTTCATCCTGCTACTTTATTAGTTGGTCCAGGTGTTGGGGTCACAGCAACAAAGCACAGTGGAAACAACAATTTCCTTTCTTTTTTCCCTCTGTGATTCACTCCACATCAACTCTCTACCAAGCCATCTCAACATCACAAATACATTCCTGTATCTCCATCTTCACTTCATTCAACTTACTCTCACCCAACTTACAATAATCTTTCCTCACATACCCATCTCTTACTTCCATACAGATCAAATTGGTTACCTACTTACAGCAGAAGTAACATGCAAAGAGGCAAACAATAGATCTGCAAACAACAAATTATTTTCCAACACCCTCCCAAAGTCTCGGTCTTTAAATTGAAAAAACAAAAATAAGTTGAAACAGCATTTCGGTGTTTTGGCAGAGCTCCATCAGGTTTTATCCGGGAGCAGGCAGCAGACACAGCATAGGAGCTGATTTCTTCTTCGCCTCTTCTGTCCTTCGGTAGCAAACAGTCAGTGAAACAGTCAGTGGGAGGGGGAACCTCAAGGAGAGTAGGCACACAGAAAAAAATGACAGGAGAAAGCTATGTAGATGTCAGGAACAGAAGGCTGTCCTTGCAGGGTCTCCTCTCTTTCTAAACACTTTTCTGGAGAGACAGCAGCCAGCCAACCACTCACAAGGGACATACCTCAAGTTAGCAGAAATGATTTCCAAGCTGAGTGAAAGAGAGCTTACAACTGATTAGTTCACACGCTTTTTCAAACATCAAACACCATACCACACAATCAGGGCACACACAAGCCTTTCCCGTGACATTCATCAGTTTAATTCATGCTTTACTTATTGTAAAAGGAAAGGAGAAAAGTTAGGATCCCATGTCAGTCAGAACACACACTCCTTCTCCCAAGTCCCATCAAGCACAGCCTACCAGGGCACATACAGTCTTCAGTTCCTTACTTGCAACTAGGAAATCAGAGAAACAGCCCTGATCAGCAAACAGGAGATTTATACAAACTTACACACACATAAGTGTAGCCCAGTTGGAGTAAAAAAAAATGAAAACCGAACCAGGGGAGATAGAAACACACAGAGATAGAAAGAGCTTCTCATGTATACACACACAACCTTTCACAGGAAATCAATATTCTTCCCCCTTTCCCTTTCCAAAGGTGGCAAACATTCAAGATGGCATGTACATATCATACAATAAAGATTATATGGTAAACAACAAACAACCTCACCTTTCTTCTTGTATGTACTCAACTTAGAAAACAAACACAAAACTTACACAACTACAGGAAGTGCAAATAACTGGACACATGGCACGATCAAATCCCATGTCCAACTATTCACAGTAAATAACAGAAAGGGTTGCATAGCCAAAAAGTTGGAAGAGCCACAGCCTGGCCAGAGCTATGGATCTCCAAAAATTCGAAGCATTCCCTTACTGTGGAGAAATTTAGTTCCATAAAGGGACAGACTCACATTTAACTCCTAAAGGGACAAACTGACATACATACATACATACATACATACATACATACATACATACATACATACTTTCACAGACTTTCCCTCTTCAGCCAACAGATGTTCATGTTATACACACATACATAGACATACACAAACACACAACCTGCACCATTTCCATCAACCAATATAGATAGAAATGTACAGACTAATACTTAACAAACAGAAAACATTTTGGTTACAGATACTTACACAAATATTTGAGCTTAACTGGCATGATCATGTTGTAAGTGTTTTAAAAGTCTTAAGTTTCTCATAGTGGAAAGTACCCAAGCTTGACCAGGGTTCACCTGACCACCTGGAGACTTCCTAACAAAGGCTGGGAATCAGGAGCACTGGCAATTGAGGGTGGGTCTGCAAGCTCATTCCAGCAATGCCAATAGGATAATTGATCAGGGTTATTTCTTTTCAGCTGAAGTTTAAGAAGCTTCAATTTCTCACAGTGAAATGTACCCATAGGAGGCCAGATTGCATTACCGCTTGTGTCTAAATATTGAGTTCATTCTATACATAGCTCACGTGCACGTCTTTTCTTCATTCCTGGCTGGGTGGGCAAAATCCCCTTATCCCAAGCCTTCAACAACGCCCCTAAGGGGGAAGATGGGGGTACCGTTGACTTAGTATTCCCCATAACCACTCGTGTCCCTAAGCATGGCACCGGTGCCCGTCAGATTTGGGGTGTGTCTAAACACCCAGAGACTCCCTATTAGAGTACCGACCCTCTGCGCGCTTCCAAGTCTTCAATTACTTATTCACCTTTTTCTACTTTTAGCTCACAAGCGGTAATTGCCCAGTTATAGTTCATTCATGCATTCAATCGCAACCTGTCCGGGCACGGGTATCGCCCTGGTCCCACTGGCTATCCGAGTTACTCTGGTCAACGCCCAAAAGAGCTAGCAGAGGCCCGGGGGCGTCTTGAACCAGTTTGACACACAGCCCTGGTCGACAGTCGGGTTTTATAAAAGGAATCAAGCACACACATTCACTGGGCTTATAAAAGGAATAAAATTTTCAGGTACTCACCCACTGTGGAGTTGTCCTAGGTTCATGCAATCGGCTGGCATAAAAAACCCAAAGTTCCCTTTACTACCCTCTGGGCGGTCCCACAGGAAAATTAAAACCCTCTGGGCAAATGGCCCAGTGCCGGCAGGGTGTGTTATCCCCCTGGGACCCACTCAATTGGGTTAGCTCAGTAAAACATCTGGGGTGCCAAAATGTTAGAAGTAAATTTTATCTTACCAAGTTCGTTCCTGAGCCGGGAGTAAAGAAACTGACAAATTGCATGAAGTTAGGAGTTTATTCACCCAAGAGCAAAAGCAATGACAGCAAGCTGTTAGGTGGGCGGCCGCGCAGGACCCCCTTCCTACAGCACATTATATAGATTCCATTCAACTCCTCCTTTAGAAGACCACCCCTTACTCAGTTACCCATACTCCACCTTACCCTCATTCCATATTAGGAATTTCCTTCAGGCCTCTTGCTTGCTTCCCACTCACAGTGCATCAGTATTGGCACCAGTGAGCATCTTAACCGCAACACAGTGCATGTTTGTCACAAAATGTGGCCTTTGCATCACAATATTTAGTTTCCTCTCTGCCTACTTGAATGGTCAGGTGGTTTTTCTAATGGCACTGTGTATTGTCGAAGGCTGGTGAAACGTTAGGAACCACAACTTCCAGAACACGGCCACACAGCCTGGAAGACCCACAACAACCATAGCCCGGTGTATGATTCATTGATGAAAGAAAATGATTAGGCAAGATAGCCAGCTAGTTAACGCCCGCAACAAGCAAGAATCACTACCCTCGGGGCACCACTCAGGATAGGTGTGGCTGGGAAGAGGGAACTCAGGAGAGCCTCTGGGGCAGTGCTTTCACTGCCATCTGTTAGCTCAGAAAGATGGTTGATTCTGTCTCGGGTATCTTTCAGAATTTGCTGTTGATATCAGGCCTCCCATGCAAGCAAGATGTGAGAATATAGCAGGTGAATCTGGCCCACTACATTGCAAAGTGCAGCAACTAGCATCCACTTTATTTTTAAATAACCCCATAGGGGTTATTCAAATATAAATACAGTATGGGGAATGGCTCCAGTCCAGCGCTCTACTTGGAAGCAGGGCCACCTGTCCAGAAAAAAGGCAGTTTATTCTGGCACATGCACCCAGGATAGGGAGAGCAATCTCACTTCCTTGCCTTCCGATAAATTGGCTTTCTATGACTTGCCACACCATAATGACTGACCGTGAATGAAGAAGGCGGCCCCTCTTGGCAACCATTATGGGGACATAGACGACATGCTTTCAGAATTCCCAGTGGGCCCCAAAGGTTGCGTATCTCTGCTATAAATAGTTTCATAGTTAAATTGATGGGTTGATCAAAGCTGATCATGGCACAACACAGACATAGCAGGTGAACTGCTTTTTTCTTAGAGCTTTGCTAACACAAGAAAAGCAAAAATAGATTCAGTCAGTGCGATGTTAAATAGATATCCTCAAATAATCAATAGTATTACAGTAATGGCTCTTAAAATGTATTACAGCAGAGAAGAAGTCACATTAATAATACAGTGTTCTACTTCTTGAGAAAGAAATCCATACCATTAAGTAGCTCAAATGTCCTTTGAGTAGAACCTTGCCTGTAGAGACAAAAAGAGAGCCACTGATTTAAACCAAAGCAGATCCTTCGTACTCAAATGACTGGATTTATTTTTCAGTTCAGAATTAGCTGTGGAAACCTCAAACCCTCCGCTCACTTGCTTGCTTGCTTATTTTATTTTATTTTATTTTATTTTATTTTATTTTATTTTATTTTATTTTATTTTATTTTATTATTTTATTTTATTTTATTTTATTTTATTTTATTTTATTATTTTATTATTTTTATTTATTTATTTATTTATTTATCAAATTTAGCCACCACCCATCTTCCCCCGAAAGAGGGACTCTGGGCGGTTTACAAGATAGCTAAAAAATTAAAATACAATAAAACCACAATTAATACATAGAATATAAATATATACTGTATATAAATACAAAATATAAAATAAAATCCAGATGGCAGTAAAAGTTCTAATTCAATTCCTGTGTATATGAGGACCACTTTAAGGCGCCAGCCATCCCCAAGAATGACTACTCCCCGCCCCAAGCGAGATGGCAGAGCCAGGTCTTCCAACTTTAAGTGTTTGGCCTTTATTATAAGAAGTTCAGAGTGGGTGTGGGTGTGTGCCAAATCCCATCACTTAAGCAGTATCATCTGGCAGGACCTAGAGGACAGGCCTTCTCTGTCTCTGCACCTACCACATGGAATAGCCATCCCCCTACCCCACTGCAAGATTCAGATGGACCCGACCCCACCTGCCTTTTGGAAGGCTCTCAAAACCTGGTTTTTCCCATAGGCAGTGGTTGGGAGGTTTTGTGCTCATATTGACTGCTTGTTTGTTTGTTTAAGTAGTTTTTGGTTGAATTACATTGCATCTAGCACAATTTTATTTTATTTATTTTCATTTCATTTATTTCATATCTTTTATTTTATTTTATTTTTTCATTCCATTCCATTTCATTATTTCATTATTTTATTTTATTATTTTATTTATGTAGGTTGCCCTGAGTGACATTTCATTTGGGTGGCTCTATACATTGATTGACATGGGTGTGGTGGCTTAGCGGGTAAGACGCCAGGCTTGTCGATCGGAAGATCGCAAGTTCGGAGGTTCGAATACCTAGCCCCGCGTGACGGAGTGAGCTCCCGCACTCGCCCCAGCTCTTGCCAACCTAACAATTCGAAAGCATGCAAATGCAAGTAGATGAATAGGTACCACTTCGGTGGGTAGGTAACAGCGTTCCATGTGTGTCATGCTGGCCAGATGACCACAGAAGCGTCTCCGGACAACGCTGGCTCTTCGGCTAACAAACAGAGATGAGCACTGGCCCCTAGAGTCGGACACAACTGCACAAATGTGCGGGGGGAACCTTTACCTTTATACATTGATTAAATAAATAAATTACTTTTATTGGTTAAATAAATAAATTACTGCAAATAGATTTCAAATATCTTGGCTCTCTGCTCAGCATCTACATCTTCCAGAGGGTCAAACTGTGAAGCACAAGAGGTGGGCCAGGCAGAAGCCCAGGCCCACTTTTTCTTAATGATAGGGTGCCCTGTTGGATGTCCATTTATAGGCCCTCTAGGACAGCCTTCCTCAAGTTATTTATTGAATTTCAGATTCCATAATTTGCAGCCATGATGGTCTCAGAGCAGGAAAGTAGTAATAATAACTGTAGTAACATTAAACCCAATCAATAGAGTGTCCTAAAATCAGGGAATTAAAATAAACGTGAAGCAGCTAAACATTTTCATATGCAGCTGTTGAATACATTTCCTGGATCAATCTTCAGGCTGACAATCAGACAGAAAGAATGGCAAAACTGTTGCCTTATTTATGTTTGTTTTGTAAAATCAACATCTTAAACTTTCTACTGTTAACTTTAATAATAAAATTAATAAAAATGCATCTTTCTAAATCATATATCTGTTTTTGCCTCATCTTGTTTTTACAGTATTATTATTACATTACATTACTGTTACTGTTATTTTTATGAGTTTTTATTTGGATGTTAGTTGCTCGGTGTCTCTTTAGCAGGGCAGGATATAAATGCTATTAAGTAAATGACTAAAATCACAATAAACAAAATTCAACACAGTAGTAATCCAGTAGACAAACACTGATCTAGCATAAAACATACAGATAAAATACTAAAATCACCATTAGTTACAAAAGTTATACCATAGAGATGAAAGTGGTAGAAAATACTAGAATGCTGGAGAGAACTCAAAATATTGGCATGTTGAAGAAAAAACAGCAAGATGGAAAGCATTTTAGAGCTGGGGCTGCCACTATGAAGTCATGGTTAAAATATTGGCTTAGTGTTATGTGGCTGCTGCTGGTCTTTCACCAAATCCTACTCACGTGGCTCTGTGCAATGCTGAACTGATGTCCTTGGTGGGAGAGGAGAAGGCGGTACTGCTCCTGGGCTCCTTGTGCATGCTGAAGTCAACTGAATCTATATAAAGGCACTGTTGTGTTTCTTTTATTTTGAAATGTGCTGAATAAAGCAGCTAATTAGAAAAATTGTCTAGTCTACATCTAGTCTGCACATTTTTAAATATTGCTACTTGTTTTGGCTACAGAACCTTTTGAGGGAACTCACAGGTTTTAATTCTAAAAAGAAAAAAGAAATACACATTGGAATGAATTTACCCTGCATTCCAAAAACCACTGTTCTTCCACATGTTGTATGCTATTCTCTTCACTTAATGATTTTCAGTATCTATGAAACAACTTCCAGTCCCATTGCGATCAATAAGAATATCATGTGGAGAGTGACAGCTTGCCCTGCAATTATAATTTAGTGCTTTGCTTCTGGATACAATTCAAGGTACTGGTTGTTACCCTAAAATACCCAGGGCCTGGATATCTATATGCTCATCTACTCCCAGTGGGTTGGCCCATCCATTAAGGTTGAGTAGGTAAACTCACTCCAGGACCCTTCCCTTAGGGACTGTCATCTAAAGAGCCGAAGGTGTTGAGTCTTCTCTACTGGAACTCCATTTCTTTAGAAAAGCTTACTACCTGAGATTAACCCTACCCTGTTATATTTTAAGAGAGCCTTTTAAACCTGGCTTTCTAAGAAAGCCCTAGGAGGGAATCTAATCTAATACAGAACTTCTACCCTGGGTTGTGCTTGTTCCAAGCAGTTGTAGTCTCTTTTTCCCCCAGTTTTTATTGTTTTGTACTGTTTCTCATTTTATTGCAGTTTTAGTGTGTTAAAGCTCTTACAGTAAGAAGAGAATGTAAGCCGCTCAGAGGCACTCTGGATTGGAGTAGTAATATAAGCTTCAGCAACTGGATGGATGGATATGAGGGTAGGAAGGGGGTCCTTAAGACCCCGTTCAATTCCACAGTTGGAACCAATCGGAATGCTATAAAGAGCAAGCATCTGGCTTCTGTAGAACTTGCATCTCTGTGTTCTACAGTATATGTATATGTATATAGACACTGAATTTAATTTATTTGATTTAGACACTGCCCAACTCCAGAATGATTGTGGGTGGCTCAATATGGCAAAGAAAATAAATTACAATTCAAAAAGACAAAAAGAAGATAAGCTAATAGGATAAGGACAAAATAAAGAACAAGATGGCAAATCCAGCCAACACCACAAAAACACATATCAGCAAAACTTGCAAGGAGCTCCAACCACCCTAACCCAAAGTCTGGGAGAACAGCCTGGTCTTAAAGTCCTCTGTAGCAGTCTTGGGGTAGGAGCTACCTGGATCTCAGGGGAAACTTCATTCCTGAGAGCAGGCTGCATGTGTGTGTCTGTATAGGTATATATAAGTATATGGTCATATTGTTGTTGTTGTTCAGTCATTTAGTCGTGTCCGACTCTTCGTGACCTCATGGACCATAGCACGCCAGGCCTTCCTGTCCTCCACTGTCTCCCGCAGTTTACTCAAATTCATGTTCATTACATTGGTGATGCTATCTAACCATCTCATCCTCTGCCGTCCCCTTCTCCTTTTGCCTTCAGTCTTTCCCAGCATCAGGGTCTTTTCCAGTGAGTCCTCTCTTCGCATTAGGTGGCCAAAGTATTTGAGCTTCAGCTTCAGCATCTGTCCTTCCAATGAGCAGTCAGGGTTGATTTCATTTAGGATCGACTGATTTGACTGTATATGGTCATATAGCTGAAGCAAATCTGAGGTAATACAAGGCTTGTTTTAAGCTACTTCGATTTTCTGGGTCTAGTATCGTTTGCTATCATTATGGGACTCTGGGCAGGCAGATTTAGGGAAGGTTCTATCCTTCCTGACTCCAGTGCATAATAAATATATTGTCACTGCTGCCAGTTATCTCACGCAGCTCGGAACACCCAGCCATCAGAAAGCCTTTTCTCTAGCTCGATGCCACGCTCTCCCCTCTGCGGTACTGGATGGCAAACATAAAAAAGTACAGTACCATTGGCCGTAAGGCTTTGTCCTTGTGACTCCGGAGAGGTGGAAACCACAGACCACATCCTCCTCCGCTGCATCTTTTACAGAGCCAAAGAATGCTCAAACTACCGTACAATTGCGCTCATTTCACATGCTAGCAAGGTTATGCTCAAAATCCTACAAGCTAGGCTTCAGCAGCATGTGAACCGAGAACTACCAGAAGTGCAAGCTGGGTTTCGAAGAGGCAGAGGAACTAGAGATCAGATTGCCAACATTCGCTGGATCATGGAAAAAGCAAGAGAGTTCCAGAAAAACATCTACTTCTGCTTCATTGACTACGCTAAAGCCTTTGATTGTGTGGATCACAACAAACTGTGGCAAAGTCTTAAAGAGATGGGAGTACCAGACCACCTTACCTGTCTCCTGAGAAACCTGTATGCGGGTCAAGAAGCAACAGTTAGAACCGGACATGGAAGAACCGACTGGTTCAAAATTGGGAAAGGAGTACGACAAGGCTGTATATTATCACCCTGCTTATTTAACTTATATGCAGAGTACATCATGAGAAATGCCGGGCTGGATGAATCACAAGCCGGAGTTAAGATTGCCGGGAGAAATATCAACAACCTCAGATATGCAGACAATACCACCCTAATGGCAGAAAGTGAAGAGGAACTAAAGAGCCTCTTGATGAGGGTGAAAGGAGAGAGTGCAAAAGCTGGCTTGAAACTCAACATTAAAAAAACCCAGATCATGGCATCTGGTCCCATCACTTCCTGGCAAATAGAAGGGGAGGAAATGGAAGCAGTGACATATTTTATTTTCTTGGGCTCCAAGATCACCGCAGACGGTGACTGCAGCCATGAAATTAAAAGACGCTTGCTCCTTGGGAGGAAAGCTATGGCAAACCTAGACAGCATATTAAAAAGCAGAGACATCACCTTGCTGACAAAGATCCGTATAGTTAAAGCTATGGTTTTTCCAGTAGTAATGTATGGCTGTGAGAGTTGGACCATAAGGAAGGCTGAGCGCCGAAGAATTGATGCTTTCGAACTGTGGTGCTGGAGAAGACTCTTGAGAGTCCCTTGGACTGTAAGGAGGTCAAACCAGTCAATCCTAAAGGAAATCAACCCTGACTGCTCATTGGAAGGACAGATGCTGAAGCTGAAGCTCAAATACTTTGGCCACCTATGCGAAGAGAGGACTCACTGGAAAAGACCCTGATGCTGGGAAAGACTGAAGGCAAAAGGAGAAGGGGACGGCAGAGGATGAGATGGTTAGATAGCATCACCGATGTAATGAACATGAATTTGAGTAAACTCCGAGAGACAGTGGAGGACAGGAAGGCCTGGCGTGCTATGGTCCATGAGGTCACGAAGAGTCGGACACGACTAAACGACTGAACAACAACAACAACTGAACCGAACTCATCTTACCTCTGATTAGTAAATATCTTGGTTGCCCAGATTCAGACTATACCCAAATGCTGCTTATAGATGAAAAGCCTATTGTCACAGCGCAGGTAGCCAGGTTTTGCACAGCAGCAATGAAGATTTGTCAGACCTTGACGGGCTAATTTTTGTAATGTACCTTATGTAATAGTAATTCATTTAAATTTTTATATATTAACATATTTGTAATTTTAGATACTTACATTTTACATCTTATATTTAACATAATCTTAGTGACTATATTATCATCTAGTATAGGCTGCACCTTAGATTGCACCCATATAATTTAGTTAGGTAGTTTTATAAATGTATTTTAACTTTATTTTAACTTTTAATTTAATTTTATTCTAGGTTGCTATCATTTTAAGATAGACTATGTATACTTTCACAGAGCATCATCCTTGTACTGGTCTACGATCGCAATAAACGATTGGGACACTGAAGTTCTACCGGAATCCTTTTAAGGACATGGAGGTCTAAGGGCATTAGTCAAGCATGAACTTCTACACTTACATCCTAATCCTGTATGAGAACAGTGGTTTGCCTGGAATGATGCCAAATGACATATAGAACTCTGCACTAGAAAAGGGCAGCCTGCAGATGGCAGGGAAATTTTTATATTTGTTAAGTGGAAGTCCTAAATTGTCTGAGATAATGGAGTAATACTGTATGGAAGCAGCAAAAATACATCAGTTCAAAGCCTTAACATTGCTGGAAGGAACATCTTATCTGCAGTTGGTTATTCTAACCTGCAGATGGTGATCAGGTGCCAGTCTTGAAGATGGGAGGGAGTTTATGGAGGTGGTACTCAAGGGTTAATAATGAATACTTGGCTTGACAGATATATATATATTGAGAGAGACTAGATCACTCATCTGTCATAATAAAGACATAATTTATTGCAGCATGTTCTTGTTACTGGGAAAATTTACTCAAGAGACTCCAAAGAACCCCTTCCAAATAGTTCATGTGATTATTTAGTATTAATTTTGCAGGGCTTCTCATTTTTTGTTTGTTTTTAAAAATTTATCTTTCAAAACTGATGAGTCTATATTTCTGTTTACCCAATTATCAAGTCATAACTAATGTTAACAAAACAAAGCAATATTAAATCTGATACAAATTATTTTTAAAATTAAAAAAAACCATATTAACAAAATACAGCAATATCAATACAAATTGTAGAAGTAGTTGAAGATGAAATACCTGCCAAAAGATGATTTTCTGTTACAGCCATCCTTCAAATGTACATCTCTTTTCACTGAAAGAAATGTGATAGCAGTTCTTATTTAATCTGTTTTTTTAATTTTTGTATTATCTCTCTATTTTCTTAGGTGTCTTGAGTGGTAGCTATATAGATCAATTAAATATGATCTAATCATCCAGGGGCTATATCCCAAACAGGACATAATCTTATGTCTCTGGAGAACAAGAGCTTTGAAAGATGTCAAGAGTATGGGGCATTTTCATTGTTATGTGTCATGGTTCCACACAGAGATAGCTCCCTATTCCTCCAAGGCCAGCTGTTACTTTCACACAAATGTGTGGCTACCATTTGTTTTGTAGGGCAAAGCCTCAAGGCAACCATGTGAGACTTTTCTTACAGCTTCTTAAACTACGTGGCCTGGTCTCCACTAACAGGGAATGGTGTGGAAAATGTGCTGTGTGTCTGTGCATGCACACGCCCAGAGTATTTAAAACACATCAAGTTCTATTCTGCTACAAAGATCTTGCATGAGACAAATATTTTTTTTCTGCAACATCCCTTTCAAATGCAGAGCCTGTCCTCTAGAAGGAAGCACTGAGCGAAATGAAGCTCAGTAGGACATTTTTATCTCCTTTTATGCCCAGTTTATTACATTACAAGAATGGCAATATTTTGGTAGCTGTGAGCTGTCTCTCTCCATCTCTTTCTCATGTGCCATCTAGTTCTTGTCAACTCCTAGCGACCTCATAGATTTTTCCAAGGGGGCTTGACTCCAGCCTATCCCTTCAGTCCTCCAACAGTGCACCCATTATTGCTGTAATTACATCCATCATGCTGATGGTAATCCTTTCCTCCCCTCCCCCCGCCCACCATTATGGACTTCTCAAAGGAGCTAGGTCTTCACATAATGTGTACAAAATATAATCTGAGCCTAGTCATTTATGCCTCTAGCGAGAATTTGATTGATTTGTTCAATAATCCATTTCGTTTTCTTGGCTATTTGTGGTATTCTCAGGAGTCTTTTCAACACCAAAGTTCACAAGTATCAGTCTTTCTATCTTGCTTCTTCAAAGTTCAACTCTTCAGGTCCATAGAGTATCATAAGGAAAACCATTTACCTGCACAATTCTGATCTTTGTAGGTATAGAGACAACATAGCATCAGAATATCCTGGTTCCATGCCTTAAAATCAGGAGAATTTCTTTCTTTCCAGTTACATAAAATTATCCTCTTTGCTGTATTTATTTTTTATTTATTTGTTTTTCAAATTTATTCCCCGCCCATCTCCCATGCAAGGGACTCTGGGCGGGTTACAACAAATACAATTTAAAAACTATACAAAAATATCTAAAAACACATCAGAGAATAAATAAAATAAAATCCAAGATGGATTAGGACCCGCAGATAGATCATGGAGCTACGGGGCCAGCCAACCCCAGGAGGCACTACCACCTCCGTCGTCCCAGGCCAGGTGGCAGAGCCAGGTCTTAAGGGCCTTCCGAAAGGCCAGGAGGGAGGGGGCCAGTCTCACCTCCGGGGGCAAGATATTCCATAAGGCGGGCGCTATCGCAGAGAAGGCACGCCTCCTGGACCCCGCTAGATGGAATTATCTTGTTGAGGGGGTCCGAAGCATGCCCTCTCTGCATGCACGGGTGGGGCGGGCCGACGTTATCGGGACGAGATGCTCCCTCAGGTACCCTGGTCCTATGCCATATAGGGCTTTAAAGGTAATCACCAACACCTTGAATTGGACCCGGAAGCAAACTGGCACCCAATGCAGCTCGCGTAGCAGAGGTGTCACATGTGCCGATCTCCTGGCACCCATAACTGCTCGCGCCGCCGCATTCTGCACCAGCTGAAGCTTCCGGATACTCTTCAAGGGTAGCCCCATGTAGAGCGCATTACAATAGTCTATACGGGAGATGACAAGGGCGTGAGTGACTGTTCGGAGGGCCTCCTGATCCAGGAAAGGGTGTAACTGGCGCACAACTCGAAGCTGTGCAAAGGCCCTCCTGGCCACGACTGCCACCTGCTCTTTGAGCAGGAGTCGCGCGTCCAGGAGGACCCCCAGATTCCGCACTGGATCCGAGTGGGGTAGTGCAACCCCACCCAGAACCAAAGATGACAACTTCCCGGATCCAGGGGGGGCATCAATCCACAGCCACTCCGTCTTACCAGGGTTCAGTTGAAGCCTGTTGTTCCCCATCCAGACCCCCACAGCCTCCAGGCACTGAGATAAGGCATTGACCGCATCACTTACTTCACCCGGGACGGAGATGTATAACTGGGTATCATCAGCATATTGGTGATACCTCATCCCGTGGTGACAGATGATCTCACCCAGCGGCTTCATGTAGATGTTGAATAGGAGAGGAGAGAGAACCGACTCCTGAGGCACCCCACAAGTCAGGGGTCTTGGGTCAGCTCTCTCCTCCCCTATCAACACCGACTGGGAATGGCCCTGGAGGAAGGAGGTGAACCAGCGCAAAACCACGCTGCCCGCCCCCAACTCCTCGAGCTGCCCCAAAAGTATACCGTGGTCGACGGTATCGAAGGCCGCTGAGAGATCTAAGAGAGCAAGGATGGACACACTCCCTCCATCCCGCTCTCGCCAGAGATCATCCATAAGTGCGACCAATGCGGTCTCTGTCCCATATCCCGGCCTGAAACCTGACTGGAAGGGGTCCAGATAATCCGTTTCCTCCAGAATCCTCTGGAGTTGCAACACCACCACCTTCTCAACCACCTTTCCCAGAAAGGGGAGGTGGGAGACTGGGCGAAAATTGCCCAGGATGGTAGGGTCCAGGGATGGTTTCTTGAGGAGGGGGTGCACCAGCGCCTCCTTAAAGGCAGTCGGGAACACCCCCTCACTCAAGGATGAATTTATAATCGCCTGGACCCAGCCACATGTCACCTCACTAGCTGATTTTACCAGCCAGGAGGGACATGGGTCAAGTTGGCATGTGGTGGCGTTTACAGTCCGGAGGATCCTGTCTACTTCATCAGGCCCAACAGGATCAAACTGCTCCCAGATAACATGGTAAGTACGAGCCTCTGGCATCTCCCCAGATCTTGTCTCACGCTTGGAGTCCAACTTGGAATGAATCTGAGCGATTTTGTCCTGCAGATGCTCAGAAAACTCTTCCGATCGGCCCTGTAAATGGGTCTCCCCTTGCTCCCGACCCAAAAGCAATCTTGTAATCTTAAACAGGGCCGTCGGGTGGCATTCTGCGGACGCAATAAGAGCGGAGAAATATTCACGTTTCGCCGCTCTTACCGCCACAAGGTAGGCCTTAACTGCGGCTCTAGATTGTGTTCGGTCAGATTCAGTCTTCGTCTTTCTCCAGCGGCGCTCTAGACGTCTCTTAACCCTCTTCAAAGCCCTCAACTCATCCGTAAACCACGGAGAGTGACGGGCCGAACAGGGCCGGAGAGGTCGCACAGGCGCGATCTTGTCCAGAGCTCCGGCCGCTTCCCTATTCCAGGCTGCGGCCAGGACCTCCACTGGACCGTGAAGCAAGTCCTCGGGAATAACCCCCAGCTCCTTCTGAAACCTCACTGGGTCCATCAGTCGCCGAGGGCGGACCAATCGAGTAGGTCCCACCTACCTGCGGAGTGGGGCAGCAGAGGAGAGTCTCAGGGTCACCAGGGCGTGGTCTGACTTTGACAATGGGGAAAGATGTAACTCTCCCCTCAGATCACATTGCCACTGCTCGGACAAGAAAACTAAGTCCGGGGTGAGACCACTGTCACGAGTCGGGTCACGAATAATCTGAGACAGGCCCATAGCTGCCATGGTAGCCATGAACTCCTGGGCTGCCTCCGAGGACCGCCCCAGGGACGGCAGATTGAAGTCCCCCAGAACCATAAGTCTGGGGAACTCCACTGCCAACCCCGAGACAGCCTCGAGCAGCTCAGGCAGGGAGGTTGCTACGCAGCAGGGAGGCTGGTACAGTAGCAACACTCCCAACTGTTCTCGTGAACCCAACTTGAAAAAAAGGGTCTCACACCCGGTCACTTGTGGAGCAGCGCCCCTGAAGGCCACAAGGGACTCTCGGATGACAACTGCCACCCCTCCTCCCCTACCCCGGTGTCTCGGCTGATGCCACACCCGAAACCCAGCTGGGCATATTTCCAAGAGGGCTACTCCCCCCTCTGGGCCCAGCCAGGTCTCGGTAATACACACCAGGTCATCCCCCTCCTCTGTGATTAAATCACTTATAAGGGGGGCCTTGTTATTCACCGACCTGGTGTTCAGCAGCAGCAGTCGGAGACCGGAGCCCACGAGGATCTGCTTACCAGGGCCTGGGTATGAACACGGGGGGGCGGAACACGCCACCGGTAACAAACACCGGGGGCGCCTTCCCCGATAATGGCTCGCCCTCCGGTTCCCGTCATACCGTCCCCTGCCCGTCACCACCTGAATCAAATGGCCCGCCATCCAGCCCCCAGAGATTCCCGACTCTGGCCTAGTAGCCTCCACTCCCAGGCCTCCGGAATTCTTGGGCTTAATCAAGGGTCCCTTATCCCATTCATCCATCATCCAATCTCACAGCAAGTCGGGTAGTGACAAGACCCCCCAGTGCACCAGCTCACGCTCTCAGCACTGTTAGGGTCCAGCACCACCCCCAGTCACACTCTGTACCTCTCCCTCAACTTCTCTCACTGGTCAGGGAGAGGTACCAATACTCACCAGCAATCACTCCTACCCCACCTGACTCTCACCCAGGGGGGTACTCTTACAAAACCATACAATCTTGGCTCCCCCCACCTCGTCTCTCACCCAGTGGGGGGTCCACATTCATACTAAGGGACCCCTATAAACCCTCTGCCACCTTATGTTAAATGGGACACTATCCCAATCCCAATCATGATAGAGCAAAAACTTCACAAGATGACAAATTCCATGCTTTAGGGATATAATTCAATATCACATTGAGATTCTCAATTATAACATTTCTTCCCAAAATTGTATTGACAAACAGTATATATTAATTTGAAAAAACAAAACAAAACACAAGGCTATGTCTGGACAAGACCAAAGCATGAGTTAAAGAACCTTCAAATTTTGTATATCAACAAGGTAAGAAATGTCATATCTACTGTATCCCTTTTTAAACATTTTTGCAGTGTCCAGTAAGCTTGAAATAATATTTTCGGATGAATTAATTTCCTTTTTAAAAAGTATATTTCACATTTTTTTATATCTGGACCCATTGATTCTTCAGACTGGATACTCCAATTCTTCCTTTCACATATCAAATATATAATTAATACTAATTTTCATGTCATCTTTTAATACCCTATAAAACTGAATTGTTGGTTTCCATTCATGCATTGCATCTCTTATTAATGCTAAAATTGCAGATACCTTGGAAGCTCCTAAAGTATCTGGGCCATATTTTTGGGTTAATACATATTTCAATTGCATATACTGTATTTATTGTAAACTGCCCAGAGTTGCTCTCTGAGTGAGATGGGCGGTAACTAAATTTGAAATATAAATAAATAAATAAATATATTGCCAAGTTCAGTATACAGTATAACTGTACAACTGAGGTCAAACTCATTAAAAAAAAGAAATCAACTGATTTAAAGTATTAATCCCTTGTTTAGCCCAAGTATTCCAAAATAACATCTTCCCCACTATTTTTAAATTTGAGTTATACCCCAATATCAATTTCTCCTGTGATTCAGGATCAAAATATAATTACTGGCTATTAATAACTAAATATGTCTAGTAGCTTTCTAAACAGCAAGTGAATACCCTAAAATTTGTGAAGATGTCAAAGTATTACACATTTGCTGTCCAAATGGGCCCAAAGAGGAAAGTAATCAGCCCGCACAAATAGGCTAATATAAAAGTCCAATAATATAGTTGAAAATCTGATAGGTTAAAGCTGTCATCATAAGGTAATTGCAGTTTAGCTAAATATATTATAGGGGCTTTAGTCTGCCATAATTTTTTAAATTATGTAACTATGTAAAATATCTAATGAGTGTTAACATTGGAATCCCTCTTAAAATATACATTAATCTCAATACAATATTCATTTTGATGATGTCTTACCCTGAAGACTTAATAGGAGTGTTAACCATCAAATTACATCTGTACATATGGCAAAGTTGATTCAAATTCACAAAAAATGTAAACCCTAGTATTTTAGTGTCTACAAATTGTAAATCCTAATCTCTCACAGTAATCTACAGATATAGTTGATCCCAAAGGCAACAAATTAGACTTACTCCAATTAATAGTATAACCAAAACATAAGCTGTTTAACTTCAACAAACTTTGGTAATGACTTGGCATAATTATCAAGGAAGTCATAAAATCATCAGAACGTAAGAACAATTTATATTCAGCGTGGACTGCCACCATGCCTTTAATAGTTTGAGACTTCTAGGCAATAGTTCAGGAACCAAACTGAAAATTAAGGGAGACAAGGGCCACCATTATCAAGTGTCATTATATAATTTGAACATTCCTGTCTGACTAATGTGGTGTCATGTGCCATCTTGGATTCTTCCTCCTCCCTAGGACGTTCCTCCTGGAGTCCAGACCCTTTATGAAAGACTTACATTGTATTTCTTTTACTACAATGTTTTGGATAACCAACAGTATTAAGTTTAAAATAACGTAAGAGGGGTCTTTTTGCATACACTTTTCTTATTAGGTCAGAAATCTTACAGTATTGAGACCTAAGATTTTCCTTGCAACAATGATCTGTCTCCATCTATCTCTCCCAGTCAGTAGCCACATTTGGAATGTTCAGAGCCTGTTCATGGTGCTCTCACAACAGGGAGCATTTTAAGTATGGCTTATCACAAATTGATGTGATTAGTGAAGAATATCCTGACGGAAAGCAGTTTCCTCCCCCTCCCCCTCCTTCTTCCAGGTGAGTATATGTCCAAAGAAAGCACGCACCCCACACTGTTTTAATTTTCTTGCAAATAAAGCTGGCACCAAAGCTTGCTTGCTTCCCAATGTGTTTGTTATAATTAAGAAGTAGTAATAAGGTAGGGAAAGGGGCATGGTGGCTCAGCGGGTAAGATGCCAGGCTTGTCGATCGGAAGATCGCAAGTTCGGAGGTTCAAATCCCTAGCCCTGCGTGCGGAGTGAGCTCCCGCACTCGCCCCAGCTCTTGCCAACCTAGCAATTCGAAAGCATGCAAATGCAAGTAGATTAATAGGTACCACTTCGGTGGGTGGGTAACAGCGTTCTGTGCGCGTCATGCAGCCACATGACCATGGAAGTCATGGTCTTCGGACAACGCTGGCTCTTCGGCTAAGAAACGGAGATGAGCACCGGCCCCTAGAGTCGGACATGACTGCACAAATGTGCGGGGGGAACCTTTACCTTTAATAAGGTAGGGAAGTGCCAAAGGATGTATCTGGGTATAGTTGTGCTGAGTCTGTTTAACTTAATGGAGAAGGTTGCACTGCCAGTTAACTTCTATGGCATGAGGAAGTCCGTTATCTGTGCACTTAGGAGCATATTGTTAATCACTTTAAAATATTGTTCATGCTTCATGAACAACTCTTAAGAAACTCAAAATCTAACCACTTTAAAAGTAGCATCTTCAGTTGTAGCAATCAAACAAAGGCTGTTAAATAATGCAATTAAAATAATTACATTACTTGACATAGAGTACACTCTGTTCCAGAGGCTTCTTTTCTCTTTGGACTGTTTATCCCACAGTGCAGCTCATATACAGTAACTTGCCCACTTAGCAACCAAAGCAAGTTGGTGATGTCAAATGAGAGCTGGAAGATGATGACAGATTTTGGAGTTCACCTACCTGACTTTTTCCTGATAATTCCTTCTCTTTGCTGTCAGCCATGGACCACATTTCCAGGTATGAGGAGACTGCAAGAATTCTCAAAGGAAGCATATTTGGCTTGGGAAATTCTAAACCCAGACATTCAGATCCCCAAGTCATTGTTTATTTTAGCTATCGTTTGTTGAATAACCATTGTGGCCTAGTTGACATATGGTAAGCCATAAAGATGTAGTTTGCAGATCACGAGGGCTGAAAGAATACATCATGCTAAGCCAAAACCAGATGCACATTATGATTTAGTGTAATGCATGAACCCAGAATCATTAATAAATGTCCCTGTTGCCACTACTCATAAGTTTCCTAGCTGTTTTTTTTTTGTGACCAACAAGGCCAATAGAATAGCCTTCAGTGACAGCCTAAAACTTTCAGACTCCCCTGCTGGCATGGCCTTTAGGCAGGAACTAGGGGAAGGTAAAATTGTATGCCATTTCTTCTCCCCTCCCAGCCCAATTTCTTTAATGTAATCTGGTGTTCCCAGAAGGGCCAGAACCCTTTGAATGATGGAAGTAGAACAGAGAAGTAGCATCAACCTTTATTTTCTTATACTGCAATCATGGGTAACATAGGAAACCCTAGACTACTGTTTTCCAGAATCCAAAGGGGTTAGGACCTGGCTTTTTGACTTGAATAACCATGTGGGTAGCAAGCAAATGTTGGGGTGAAGATGGCAAGAATGTGATTGGAAACTGCAGTATTCTACCAACCCCAACCTTTTACATAGACAGATTGGGAGACAGGGAAACAGACTATCTTAAGCTGTAAGACTATCTTGTCTCCCAAGCCAAAGCAAGATTTCTAAAATCAGATGCAGTTTTGTGCATCTTCCTTCAGAAACGTCACAACCCCAAAAATACATAAATGGCAGTTAGATGACAAAGGTCCTGTTTTTGAATTGAGCCAAATAAATTGGAATGAATTATGGAAACAAATTTCATTTAGCTCGATTCACCTCAGGTGCCTCGTCCCCACCCGAGAGACAGGAAAGAATTTTGGTGTTGGGGAATTTGAGGAGATGCACAATTGTGTGTGTAGCAGTTACTTCTGCCAATCCTTATTTCTCCAATCATTCTTTCCTAGTTTGTTGAATGTAGTATGAAGCTGATAAGGACAAATTATGGAAACTACCTTCTCTATTGCTCTACTGGTTGGCAAGTCTTTTTCAAACATTTACAGTATTCAAAATGCTTGTAAACTTGTTTTGTAAAATCCTGCCTAGTCAAGGTCCTTAACTTCTTGAAAGAAGCTTGACCACCATCACAACAGAAACATTACTTGAAGTAGGACTGCAATTAATTAACCAAGTTGAAAACCAATGAACAATTCTGTTGATCTCAGATGACCTGCTTGCAGAAATACAACTGAAAAGAGCATATATCCATTCATGTAATGCCATAACAAGAGAATTATCTCTTGTATACCAGTGAAAAAATGGACATCAGACTCAATACTCATACTTGCATATGGTTCCAAGCTGGCCTACAGCATGTAATTTTGCTCTCTCTTAAGAGCCTTCAGGATACAGTAAAGACTTCCCCTTTATCTGAAAATGCGGACATACTCTGCTGCATTGGCTATTTAGGAAACAGCAGGTTGAATCTCTCATTCAGTAGTTTATGAGGGCCCTCCCCAACTAGATGTTGCTTTTATTTGTTCCTAGAACAATGGATCAGTGTCCCAGACTAGCATTTCTATTGTAATGAGGACTAGATGTCAGATAGATCCTGCATTGTCTGCTTATGTGTTTGCTTACACAACAGGGAGCTGACTCTGGCACAGTGGAAGAGTGGAGATAGAACCTTGATATCATTTGACATTTCTCTTTACCAATCAGTCTATCACTCCCAAGTTACTTTTACACACATTAGATTTAGGCCATTCTCCCTCCCTGTCATTTGCGTTCTACTCAGAACTGATTCAAGACCTATTTGCATAAAGATTTCAGGCTATAGTAGACCAAGATGTCACAAGGAAAGCCTGAGACAAGCCACTTTTCTAGTGGTTTCAGTCACTGAAACCCAACTCCTCTTAGCCTTGCCATGACAACAGGCTGCCTGGGCACTCAAGTGCCGAGAGGGACACGGAGATCAGGTTGACTTTCCCTAGAGGACAGAAGGCAGGGTCAGCGAGGACCTCCCACATTCCCTCTGTGCTGCGTTGTACTGTGCCTGGAGCACTGCTGAAAAGCAAGCGGCTTTATAGATCCAGACAGGTTATACAAGAACTGGAGGATTGCAGGTGAGGCAGATAAGGTCAGGACTGGAGCAGAAACAGCTGCATGCGGATGAGATGTAATTTTTCATCTCAAAATGCAAACCGCCCAGGGTCCCTCCTTATGAGGGAGATGGGTGGGATATAAATGAAATAAATAAATAAATAAATAAATAAATATTATAAACCAGTGCCATCTGCTGGTTATACACAAAGCATATACATGTTTTAATATAAAGAATCTGCTGTCTACATATTGATACCATTTGGAGGAGAGGAGCTGTCATTCTTTGGACAGCTCTGGTTAGAGGAAGGATAAACTTCTGAGTAGCTTGCAGAACTAAGGGAGAAAAAGAGAATAACTTGCAAGCAACAAAGTTTTGGTGTCTCTGAAAAGAATGCTACTGTCTCACGTTTCAGTTTACCGTGGCGTTAGATCACGGCAGGCAGGCTGAACTGTGGCTCACCAAACTGAATATGGTTTCAACAGAAGAGGATATCTGTAGCTCAGGGTTGAACTATGGAGTCCTTGGTGCTGAGCTTGCTTGCTTGATGTTTCATTACCCGACTAGGTAACATCATCAGTGCAAGTGAGTGTGGGGTTTGTTGCCTTGCCAGTTTTGTTAGAGATGTAGTTTATGGTCTACCAGTGAGCTATGGTAGCTCACTGTAGGCTTAAAATAATCTGCTTTATAGATTGCAACCACTAACAAATGGCAGAAATTACCTATAATAGATCTTGATTCAGTGTCAGCAGCCTGTATTTGACTTGGCAGTTCTTATAGGCCTCCATATATTCCTCTAAAAAAGGAGGAACTAATGTTCTTTTAGCTAATGGGGTTCAAACAATTCAAAACTCCAGACAGGGATACACCTTGCTCAGTGTAACATTGCTAGAACCTTGTTTCCAGTCAATATTTTGGACTACGGTTCCCATCACCCCAACTGGCAATGCTGCCTGGGTTTTACGGGAAAACCAAATCCATGAATTAATGCTGGAGGGAGGCAGGATATGAGTACAGGGCCAAATTTCACAGAAGCGATATAATGAACCAAAGCATGTTACTCCAGGTTGTTATCCTTGGCAGCAAAGGTTCTGATCAAGCTGGTAGAAAGCTACAACCAGAACGAAACAAAAAAGGTAAAGAGGTATGAAAAGAGAAGACCATTTCCCTAAAGGAGAAGCCAACATTGCAGACCAGGGATAGCCTTCCAGATTTTGTGGAGTCCTTCGTGCTCTCTGAGCTTGGTTGTTTGCTTGCAGACGTTTCATTACCTGACTAGGTAACATCATCAGTGCACTGATGATGCAAACAACCAAGCTCAGAGAGCACCAAGGACTCCACAGTTCAACCCTGAGCTACATATATTCTCTTCTATTGCTTCCAGATTTTGTTGAACTTCTAGTTCCTATCAGTCGTAGCCAGCATGGCCAAAGCTGAGGAATGATGAAAGCTGTATTTAAATTATCGGTCATCCAACCCAGTATACTACTACTGTCTCATAGATTTCTGGAGGAATAGCCAACTTTATATAATGAGAATGCCGAATCATCTGATACTGTTTTGTTTCAATCCTTTACCCCCAAATACACAAAAAATCCACATTTAAGATGATTTTTTTCTCACTATAGTTTAATTTCCTTGCATTTTAAAACAAACACTTCTGTTTTTAAAAAAATCCTCCATCAGATGCATGGAACAAATACCTGTACATACACATCAAAGTCACATCCAAGGGAGACCACTCCTCCAAAAGGATTGGGCCAATCTAATACACAGTATATATAGAAAAAGATAAATCTAAAAAAATAAGAAAACAATTTAGTGTTTAATGCCCAGCAAAATGTGAAGGCCAAAAAAGAAAAACAACCCAAACCCCAAGCTCCACTCCCCCCCCCCCCAAATAAAATCCATCTATGAGATAGGAATGTCAGGAGCACCTCCCAAAGATGGTGGGAAGGCAGTTTCTGAAAGCAGTTTCCCAGGGAAGGAACTCAGCAATGCCTTCTCCATTGTTCCTGGAATTGGGAATGCCAACTCCTTTGTGCTTCAGTCAGCTCTGCTGATACATTCTAAAGAAATAACAACTGAGAATGAATGAAGCCCTATCTGGTTAGGTTACTTTTGGGACTTACATTTACATCTGAAGACATGCAAGTCAGTAGCATTCACCCAACAGTCTCTCTCTGTCCTCATCCCCATATGTTGCTCTAATGACATAAACAGTTCTTAGGACATCCCATCTGCTTACCCAGAGGAAATCCTGGAGAGAGAATAAGCTAAGAGAGTTTTTTTTAAAAAAAACCTTTTGTTTAGTAATAGGTAGCCAGGCTGACCAACCTTGTTGGATATTCTTCTCTCAGCAGCCTTATGCATCTCCAAGAGTGCTTTACTAGAAAGAGCCACATGACCACTCTAAATGGCGACAAATTTTAGGAATGGGGAAGCTACAAATAGTCTGCTTCAAGCTATGTTAACATAATATTCTTTCCATCTCTGGTTCCCCCAAGAACTAAGGGAAGGTCCTGCTGTAAGATGGCAGACATAAGAGGTGTAATTCTTCTCAATCTCTGTTTTCCAAAGAGATCTGTCACATAATTTTTAAAAGAAATCTAGATGAGATTCCCAAAGGTGGTAAATCATTCCAGAGGCCTGCCCACAAGGATAAAATTGTTAGCATCCAAATATGTAGATTTGAAGGATCTGGTTATTTCAAACTCCTACTTTTTTTCCTTTCTGCAAACATACAAGAACCTTCATACTTCTGCTAGGTCGAGTGGAATTCTCCTGGGCAATACAAAAGAAAAAAAAATCTTACAAGCACTAGTACAAAGATAAAGGGGAAAAATATATATATATACATATTAATAGAGAAACTAGTGCTTTTGAGCTTTGTCCTAGTATTCAGCTCTATATTGCTTTAAACGGTCAAGTAGATAAGTTAACCAAGAGCTATCCTTTTAAAAAGAAGTTTGAATACACTGGAGTTGCGCCTGGAAACCTTTTTCCAAGTATCTTCAAGCAATGTACTTTAAGCATCCCTATGAACATAGGAATCAATTATTTTAAATATAGGGAACACCATTTAAGTATGATTTCCAGCTTGACCCTTGCTATTCCCCCAATGGGGAAAAAGATTTTTCCCCCCCCCGGAAGCCTGTTTAAGAAAATAACCATGATGAAATCTGAAGCCTAAGCAAGATGGTGAAAGCATTTAACACTTTTTCATATCATGCTGTTTATTCCAGATTCAGTTGCATTTTCTCCTTCAAATCAAAGGGCATATACGGCTTTTTATACTCTTATCTCATCATCTTCCTCATCCATGAAGGAGAACTCCTTCTCTGGCTGTTTCATAGGGTGGTGCCTCCCATCACCTGGAAAACGGGGGCTCTGTCCTTTAGAGGCTAAGCTACGCTGTTCCTCCCCCACGGAGGCACAGCTGGAGACGGAACTGCTGTCCACCGTCGTACGGCTGGTGATGCTGCGAGCCGAGCCAGGGCTATACGTGGCTGCTCTGTGGCCATCATTTTGAATCACAGAATCCAGGGCAAGTTTGCTTTCATGGCTAAACCACTGGGCTGCTGATGTCTCAGTGGAGCCAACTTCCCTTTGGGGGTCCTCTGCCCCGTGATAACCCGAGTCTTCTTGTTCCCACAAGTCCTTATCCATAATGCTCAAGACATCCCCTAACATGGAAGGCCCCAGATCAATATGGAAAGAAAGGATGGACTCGGCATGCTTCATGCCATAGCTGCCCTTGGGGACGACTAAGGGCAAATCAGTAATGTCCCCAAAATCACGCTCCTCCAAGCCAGGACTGTGGGGTTTGGAGCTGAGGACGGCAGCAGCACCATTCATGTGTTTCTCTTCAAGGGTATTCTGCTCAGGGGCTTTCTTCACAGGACTGGAGGAGAGGCTCTTGGGTAGCTGCTTCCCACCACTCTTGTCTGCTTCTCTCTCGGTGAGTTGGGGCAGGGATACTGCATTCTTCACAAAAATAGCGGAATCCCTTAGAGAGCCCAGCATGTCCCGCCGGTCACGTGTCACAGAATGAGACCGCTTGCTGCTGCGAAACCTTCGTGAGAGCAGGCCAGGTTTAGACGAGGAACCCGTCTCCTCTGCAGCCTCCTGTTCTCCCTCCCCACCCTTGCTATTGAGGAAGGAGGTATCTCCAAAGGCGTCACCAGCCCGGCCCACATGCATGGTGTGACGGAAATCACCAAGAGGAGCGCTGATCATCTCAGCTGTCAGATCAGCCCGAGACCGGCGTTTAGGGTTAGTAGAGTTTGTCACTAGCTGCTTCAGTATGGGCATTTTTGTGAGAAGTGTGAACTCAGATTATAGATAGACCAACGTATATTTCCACAGTTCCACAGGGAGTCCTCAAACCTCTTCTGGCCTTCTAGAACTCCAAGCCTAAAATATATAAGAGAGAGAGAAAGAAATGTTAGATGACAGCTGAAGAATGGAAATGCTGCCTCCATTTCGTAACTCAATGGGAAGCAATTCCTCAAGTCTCTAACTTTTAACATTGGCAAGAAAATATTGGAAGACTGATAGCTGAACATTCTTACAAGGCCACTGTTCTCTCTCCTTGTACTCTGCCCTATACAAGAGACTGTGAAATCATTTTCAGAGCTTCCTTCCTCAAAAAAAGGGCCCTGGCTTACGCTTTGCAACGGGAACAAGACTACAGAACAATGTATGTAATCATGATTCAACATGGGCATTAAATGATAACTCCTCACCCCCTTGCAGAAATTTGTTCCTTTCTTGTTTACTTGGAAGTAGGTTTGCGTGCTGTGTAGAACAGCCATCTGAGAGCAAATACAGATTTAAATGCCTGCCAGCTCCATGAAAAGAGAGCTGAGGCGTATGCTTGCAACAAAACTGAAGAATCCCCAAGACATGTTTTTCTATCCTTCTCTCTCAGATGCACACCTTTGCTCATTGACTTCGGAAAACTCTCTCCATTGTTTGTATCTAATTTCCCCTGAAACATAAGTTTGGCTCATAGATCAGTATTTTCCCAAAATTTTGTGTCTAAAAGGCAACCTTTCTCAGTAAGATTCGGCTGCTACTGAGATCGACAATTTTGTCAGTACCTTTAGTTGTCAATAGTTAAATTCCAAATATTGTTGATTTTTCAGAGATGTTGTTTCTGCTTCCTCTGTGGACAAACTGGTTTTACAGATATCAGCTTTTTAATAGTAGTACTAGGAAAATGCTGAAAGAGCTTTCTCTGCAGCCTAACCAGAAGTCTTACAACAGATGTGTATCAGTTAGGTAGCATGGGCTCCTATTGGATAATGTCAGTGACATCATTTGTGATGAGTAATATTTCCCCCACATACCATGCCTAGTGCAGCTGACAGCCTTTTATTATGTAAACTCTCTTAGGATGGCATTAAGACTGCATGAAAAACTTTGGTTTATTCTACGTACTAACTTCTTAAAACTGCTTCAACTTTTAATTTTGCAATTTTTTTTTAAAGATGTACTCTCCCCAGTCTGTCTTTTAAAAAAAGGTGGTTTTCCGTTGGAATGACAATGCCTAGAATAGAAATGTTGCTGACAGAAATACAGACTTGCATCAAACAAGGAAAAGCATCTATAGTTGGGGAATTTTTTCCCCCCTAGCCCTCAGTCCAATTCCATCTGTTAATCCACTACTGGTAGTGGATCAAACCTACATCCCACTTGTAGTAAGTATCTCCAGTTCCACCGAAGCAGTTTATGCAGGGTGTCGATTATGGGCAGTCCAACTGACAAGAAACAATCCTATGTTTTTAGAAGATGGTAAGAAGCCTAAGCAGATAGTAAGGGTGTGATGCAGCTTAGTATTTGGGGATTAAAATAACTTGAAAATAGAACTGTGACTTAAAAATAAGTGTGCAAATAAAAACAAAGTCAATCCATAAGCTAAGTGGATTTGTGAACAACATTATGCCACCAAACTCATCTAGCTTCCTTATTTCAGAAGGCAGGGAGAATGAAGTAAAGTGAGTGCTGAATTAGAGTCATTATATGAAGCATGTTCCACAATAAGCCAAATAATCATTGACCGAAACCAACATCCAGCAATAAAATTTAGCCAAGGATTGACCATGATCTTCCATCGTGCTTATTAGCAGTCTTACATGTCCATTCAGAACTACTGTACGTTCCACAGACTCTTCTCCTCAGATTAGTGGCTATAGGAATACAGCCTAGGCAATATGGTTCACTGCAATTCAGTCAAAATCCTTACTGCTACCTTTTTTTGCCTTTTAATAATAAATATTTTCAATGTTTGGCTCTTCCCACAAGCCTTGGGGCAGAATGTGAGGGAGAGTGTTTCCCGGGAGCACCATGAGTTTTTAGTGTAATTGTTTGGGGGGGAGGGTGCTGTTTTTATTGCCTTGTGAGGCATCCAGGGTTCTGGTTACAATCTGGGCGGCTATACAAGTCTAATAAATAAAATAAACTTACAGGGAAAAAATGTTAATTTCACTTAACTGGAATCTACAATCAAATTAGGAAAACGTCTCTACATTAGTCTTTATTAAGATGTGAGGACTAAAAGCAAAGAAAATGACTGGAGAACAGTAGCACCGAACCTGGAAGGAAAAAGAATGTGGCAGCAAATTTAATTTCCCATTTTTCACATCTACATTATCACAAAAACTGAACAAGTTGACAGCAATTTGACATGCCTACTGAAGTAAGTACATGTTTTGTTCCCTAACAAAAGGCATGGTTTGCCATTTTTGAACTACCATTGCCCTGAGATTTTGAAGGGAACCAAAATTAAAGGGAAGGAGATTTGAGAAGAACAAAGAACATTGCCAGAAAAATAGAAGCTCTTCAATTATTATTCACCTATTCCTGTTTTTTTAAAAAAGAAAAAGAAAAAAAGAAGGTGGTGTGAATGGAACTGGAAACAGACATACTGTAGCTACTGGCCATAAGAAGTTTTTTTAAAAAGAGCCAAATACAGAGAGACAAGTAACAACACGGGCCTTTGATGATTATAGGATGGACATCTTGGGCATCAGTGAGGTCAGGTGGATAGAGAGTGGCCAAATTAATAGTAATGGTAAGACCATCCTTTATGCAGGCCACAAAGAACGACATAAACATGGGGTTGCCCTCATTTTGAATGAACGGGCAATAAGAGCGCTCATTGGGTGGAAACCAGTTAGTGATTGAATAATCACAGCCCATTTCGCCCATTGGCATGCCAAAACAAATATTATACAAGCTTATGCACCAACGGATAATGCGGATGTTGCAGTGAAAGACGAATTTTACGAGCAACTCCAGGACACCTTTGATAGTATCCCAAATTACAATTTGAAGATCCTTATCGGAGACTTCAATGCTCAATTAGGTGGTGACCAATGTGGACTAGAGAATGTAATTGGAGCCTATACGTCCTCAGCTCGCCTTAGTAACAGCGGCGAATGACTGGTGTCTTTTTGCGAACAAAACAGGCTGTTCGTCGGTAATACATACTTTAGTCATCGACGTATATATAAGGCGACATGGCGATCCCCGGATGGGCGCACTTTTAATGAGATCAATTTTATTTGCATCAGTTGGAAATGGCGATCATCATTGCGTAATACAAGGGCCTACAGAGGGGCAGACATTGGATCGGACCATTACTTAGTTAGGATAGAAATTAAATTAAAGCTCCAAAACCCAAGGAAGTTTATATCAAAAAGACCATTTGCAACAGAGAAACTTAAGAATCCTACAGTTGCTGATTCCTTTAATCAAGAACTAAGCAATGGTTTTGGCCTTCTTGAGGATACGGCCGATGTGGAAGGTCTCTGGAACAACTTTAGAGGCACTATTACAAAATGCGCTCAAAACATCATAGGGAGATGTCGTAGATGGAAGGAACAGTGGATCCAAGATAGATCATGGAAGCTGGTCGACGAAAGGAAAGTCATAAAGCTAAAACAGGATCAAGCCAAAGGTGTGGATGGAGTGGAAGAAATGACCCGGAGATACATAGAACTCGACCGGTTGGTAAAGAAAAGCTGCAGGAAAGATAAGAAAGAATGGCTGGAGCGGAAAGGCACTGAAGCACAAGAAGCGGCTGACCAAAACGACTCCAAGACCCTTTACAGCATCATTAAGGAATTGACCTGAACAAGGAAGAGCATCAGTGTCCCGATTAAGGATAAGAACGGGAAGCTTCTGGTCACCCAGGAAGAGCAAAGCAGAAGATGGGCTGAATATTTCCAAGAGACCCTCAATCAACCACATCCGACCAGTACATATAATTTCAATGAAGAAAATGTTCAACAAGAGCTCCAGGTGAATACTGGTAAGATTACTATTGAAGAAATTGAAATTGCAATCAGAAGCCTTAAAAACAATAAGGCAGCTGGTTTGGGTGAGATATCTGCAGAGATCCTAAAGTATGGTGGTCAGACTATGCTGAAAGAGCTGACAAAGCTGTTCAATAAGTGTTGGAAAACTGGTGAAATCCCAGAAGACTGGAGAAGAGGTGCTATTGTTAAAGTCCCCAAGAAAGGTAACATCTCTGAATGTACCAACTGGAGGGGCATTAACCTTCTCTCAGTACCCGGGAAGGCATTCTGTGCAGTCCTCTTGAGGTGACTGCGAAATCAACGCCTGAGAGAGAAACAAGCTGGATTCCGTTGCGGAAGGTCCTGTAACGAGCAAAACTTTACCTTAAGAAATATTATAGAACAGTGTATTAAGTATCGGCACCCATTGGCCATTAACTTCATTGACTTTTAAAAAGCTTTTGATAGCGTCCATCGAGAGTCTCTTTGGCAAATCCTGCGTTTATATGGCGTGCCGGCAGCCTTTGTTACCATCTTTAAGAACTTATACCAACGATCAAGTTGTTGTGTAAAGACTGAGGATGGCCATATGGATTTTTTCGAGATTACCACCGGGGTCAGACAAGGTTGTATCTTGTCCCCACTTTTCTTCCTTGTGGCCCTTGATTATGTCATGCAGCGAGCTGAAGTACACACTGGGACAGGCATCCATTGGAATGACCAAAGTTACCTTGGCGACTTGGATTTCGCCGACGATATCACCTTGTTTGAGGAAGACGAATTAAAGTTACAACACGCCACGACTGTCTTGGAAAACGAGGCAAATAAAATTGGCCTTAGGATAAGCGCTGAGAAATCGAAGATCATGCATGTGAGCTCCACGGCCCCAGTATGGGGAATTGTACTCAGGCTGCAACAGTTAGAAGAAGTAGAGAGGTTCACCTATCTGGGTAGTGTGATCGCCTGGAATGGAGATGCAGAGGTGGACGTTAAGTGCCGCATTGAGAAGGTGATAGCTGTTTTTCAGAGGATGAATAAGTTCTGGTCCTCGTCTATATCACTGAAAATTAAGCTTCACCTGTTCACTTCTCTCGTGATCCCGACAGCTACTTATGCCAGAGAGACTTGGAAGGCATCAGCAAGTATCAACAAGAGGCTTGACATCTTTCAACAGAGATGCCTCCGCCGAATTCTAAAGATTCGATATTTTGATCATATCACAAATGAAGAGGTGCTCCAAAGGAGTAGTTCGTGTAAACTTCATAACATCGTCGCACGTAAAAGACTTCAACTGGCTGGTCACATCCTCCGCATGGAGAACAATCGGATCCCTAAAGTGTCAATGAATTGGATTCCTCCTAATGCTAAAAGACAACAAGGACACCCTCAAATAACGTGGCAAAGAACATTCATACAAGACCTGAAGACATTGCATATCACATGGAAAGACGCCGAAACAATCACCCAAGATCGAAAGAGCTGGAAAATCCTTACTGCCCAATATGCCACATGGCATGGACCCCGGAAAGAGAGAAGTAAAAGTGTGCAAATGGGGGGAGTGGAAATCGAAACTTGTTTTCATTTCCATTAAAATCACAAAACCATTTAAAATTTGCTTTCCTTAGGGGAAGGTTAAAAATAAAGTGTCTTGAGTAGAAAGCATCTTAAAACACATCCATGTAGTCATCTCGACAATAATATAGTTGTGGTCCATCATTGCTTTCTTTCAGGATGTTTTTTTAATTTCCCAGTCCAGCCTCCCATCTAAATACTAACTAGACCCAACCAACTGTATTTAGCTTTTTCCAATATCAACCAGGTTTAGCTAGGGCAGGGCTTTCCAAACTTTTCATGTTGGTGACACGCCTTTTAGCCATGCATAATTTCGTGACACACTAATGAGGAGTCCCCGCCCCCCGGCCCACGTGATTGGCTGCCGGCTCCAAACCCCGCCCCCGGCCCACGTGATTGGCTGCCGGCTCCAAACCCTGCCCTCGGCCCACGTGATTGGCTGCCGGCTCCAAAACCCGCCCCCGGCCCATGTGATTGGCTGCCGGCTCCAAACCCCACCCCACGTGATTGGCTGCCGGCTCCAAATCCCGCCCCCTAGCCCCCCAGTCTTGTATTGTATGTATTGTATTGTATGTAATTGTAGATCAGAGCTTTCCAAACTCTGTGTCGCGACACATTTCTGTGTCGCGGCAAGGTCCCAGGTGTGTCGCAGGGGAACCCGGAAGAGGAGGCCATGCACCACGTGCAGCCCCGCCCATCCCTTGCCGCGCCGACAGGTCCCTGCTCTGAAGCCAGCTCTTCAGCTCTTGCCGCAGAAGCCAGGTAAGTTAGCAGCCCGGTAGGGCTGCAACTGGGGGGGAGGGTGCAGGGACGCGACTAGGCTGCCACGCTGGGGGGGTGGAGGTGCAGGGACCACGAAGTGCGGCAGCCAGAGGCATATCTTTTCCTTCCCAAGAAGTGCCATCGGCCTGAAAGCCGAGAAAGGGATGGGGAGGCGCCTCTGCTGCCCGCCTCGCATGGCCCCCGCACCGTCTGCGTCTGCGGCTCCCCTTTCCCCTTGGCGGCAGCCCCAGCTAGGCAGAGGCGGGACTGGGCGGGCAGACAGGCGGTGCTCTCCGCCTCCGTGGCCTGGCCTGGCTCACCGCTTCCTCCAATCACCTATAAGCGGAAGATGGCGGCAGTCTGACGCGCGGCTCGTGAGAGCTGAGCGGGGGCCGAGCCGAGGGAGCCTGCCGGCAGCTCCGGCCCAACGAGAGGGCTCCCGGCGCTCCGGGGAGACCCAGCGCGGGTGGCGGGGATGGGGCAGAAGCAGGAGAGGAGCCGCCAGCGGGAGCACGGCACGAGGAGTGCCTCGCCGGCGCCTGCCCGGCTTCCACCGCACATCGTCGGAGAAGGTAAGACGCCGCGCTGGCGGGTGGGCGGCTGAGAGGCAGGCGGGTGGGCAGGCAGGGGGTCGCCTGCAGCGGGCTCATCTAACCATCCTTCCCGGAGCTGCTGGGGCCGGATGGAGCCGTGTGGGACCGGCATCGCTCCTTCCAGCGGGCGCTCCAAGCCCAGCTGTTCAGCCATCGATCAAGGATCGAACAGGCCCGGGGGCAGGGCTGGCCGAGGGGCTCGGGGGGAAGAGGGAAGACGGGTCCCTGTTGCCTGAGACATCCTCACGCATCCTCCCCCCCTCCCCCCACAATATGGCAGCAATAACAACCACAGCGACCACCACTGCCGCGAAGGCTCTGGCAGAAATGGATCCAAGTGCGGAAAGCTCTTCTGGAGAGTGGAAAGTGCAGGATCCCCGCTCTTTCTTGGGGCTTTCCTTCTCTTTCGGGCCCTGCCTGTTATTGCTGCCATATTGTGGGGGGAGGGGGGAGGATGCGTGAGGATGTCTCAGGCAACAGGGACCCGTCTTCCCCCCCAGCCCCTCGGCCAGCCCTGCCCCCGGGCCTGATCGATCCTTGATCTATGCCTGAACAGCTGGGCTTGGAGTGCCCGCTGGGAGGAGCGATGCCGAGTCCCCCACCGCTCCATCCGGCCCCAGCAGCTCCGGGAAGGATGGTCAGATGAGCCCGCTGCAGGCGACCCCCTGCCTGCCTGCCAGCCCGCCCGCCTCTCAGCTGTCCGCCCGCCTCTCAGCTGCCCGCCCGTGGCGTCTTATCTTCTTCGATGAAGCGCGCTGGAAGCCGGGCAGGTGCCGGTGAGGTGCTCCTCTTGCCACGCTCCTGCCGGCGGCTCCTCTCCTTCCGCCCCGTCCCTGCACCGGGAGCCCTCTAGTTGCGCCAGAGCCGCCGGCAAGCTCCCTCGGCTCGGCCCCAGCTCAGCTCTCGCGGGCCGCAGGCCACGCATCAGACCGCCGCCATCTTCTTCTCGTAGGCGATGGGTGGAAGCGGCAAGAACGCCGCCTGTCCGCTCGCCCAGTCCTACCTCTGCCTGGATGGGGCCGCCGCCAAGGGGGAGGGGGAACCGCAGACATGGGTAGCGCGGGGGCCATGCGAGGCGGGCAGCGGAGCCGCCTCCCCATCCCTTTCTTGGCTGCCAGGCCGCTGGCACTTAAAGATATGTCTCCGGCCGCCGCGCTTCGCGGTGCCTGCACCCCCCACCCCCACGCGCGGCAGCCTACTTGCGTCTCTGCACTCCCCCCCCCCCCCCCCAGTTACAGCCGTACCGGGCTGCTAACTTACCTGGCTTCTGCGGCGAGAGCTGAAGAGCTGGCTTCAGAGCAGGGACCTGTCGGCGCAGCAAGGGATGAGCGGGGCTCCACGTGGTTCATGGCCTCCTCTTCCGGGTTCCCCCGCGACACACCTGGGCCCTTGCAGCGACACAGAAATGTGTCGCGACACACAGTTTGGAAAGCTCTGAGCTAGGGGCTGCCACCTGCTGTGACCATAGGGCATAGCTTTCCAAACTGTGTGTCGTGACACATTACTGTGTCACCTGCGGGGCCCAGGTGTGCTGCGCAAAAACCCGTAAGTGCTGATGGCACGCCACCGCCGCACGCAGCAGTGTGGACAGCGGGCCATCAGCGCTTCCAGGTTTTCGTGCGGCACACCAGGACACCACTGCTGCCGCCACTGCGTGCGAAAACCCGAAAGCGCTGCGGTGGTGGCGGGCGAAAACCCAAAAGCGCCGCGTCGGTGCGCGAAAACCCGGAAGCCCCGCAGCGGTGGCGGCGCTTCCAGGTTTTCGTGCACCGCCGCGGTGCTCCCGGGATTTCGCACACCGCCGTTGTTGTGTCACCAACTGAAAACTTTGGAAAGCCCTGCATTGGGGAACAGAAATTCAAAACAGAATAGTCATGAAAGTAAATGTACAAGTTCAGAAAGGTTTAAATTCAGTTTTAGCTCTCCTTCTCAGCAGAGAAAAGCAAGTCCTGCTAAGATGTTGCAAACTGAGATGGACAACTTCTGCAGCATGAACTGTCATACATGCGCCAGGATTTTCATCAGGGCAATGGGGATTCTGTATAACTGTTCACAAAATACGTATTGGCAGGATTCAACTTCTTGAACATATTTCCTTTTGCTTCACTTAAAAACCAAGCTTCTACCTGTTATAGGAGGAGGCTTGGCTTGTACAATACATTTCTAATACTTGGCACGGCCTCAGAAATTAGACTGGGCAATGGGACAGGCTTTTCCAGTCATTGGGGAACAGAGCTTGAGAAAGATTTGTCCTCTTGTGACACGCAGAATAAATCATGCAAAGTAAGCAACATTTAGGCATGGAACATCCTCGTATGTGTTGCTGGCTTAGCATATGCAGGTTCCAGAATTTAACTTTACTGATGCAAATCCCTGCCAGTCTCCACACATCAGAATATATATAGCTGAGATCATAATACTCCTCATTAAGACCACACAGTGGAAGGATTCATGTTCTCCATCACTGAATTTACTAAGCTAAGGAACCAGGACTTTGGTTTTAGTCATACCTCCACTCTTGCTGTGGAAAATGCCTTCTACTATTTAGAAGACATTAATGTTTTCAACTTATCCTTGTTCCCATGTCCCTAGAGTAGTTTGATTAGCCTCTGATCTATCAACCATGCTTGATCACACATCTGTGGGCAGCATTAGATGAACCATTGGGGAAAAATGCTCCTTTGCTTGACCATCTACCTTGCCGAACAATTTCCACTATTCATGCTTCAACAATGGTATTTTTACCATTAATGCTATCCGCTTAATATAGCAGCGAAAACATCAGGAACTTTGGGATGGTGCAAGGAAAATATATATTGAAAATCAATGAGATTTTTACAACTACATCCCCTATTGTCACATTCAATGCCATCCTAACTCATCAGAGGAGAAGCTCTGCTGCTGTGAAGTTATAAAGAATTCTGAACCTCCAAGCACTTGTAATTCTAGTCCATATCTATTATGTGGCCTGCTTAAAGAAGCAGCAGGTTTGGTGCAAGTTAACTAGGATAGAAGCACTGATTTATCTTGTCAGTGGTGTTTTTGCATACATTTTCTGGCTTACTGTAAAATAAATTCTGTCTTTTGACAGGAAAGAACCCGAAAATGCAGATGGAACACTGCTACTCAATATGAGGTTTGGACCAGGTAGTCACTAGGCAGGATGAGTATAGAAGAACATAACAGCTTTTTCTTCCTCCCCAGCAGATGTCAGCCTCTGGTCCTATTTTGGAAAGAGGATTGGCTATTATTGGTATTTGCCAATTTCTATTATCTATATCAATTCCCTTTAATTAGAGACAACTCCAGCCACTGGCTCTCATCATGAAAGCTAGAAAGCCATTTTTATTACTGCCATTTGGTTTTCACTGCAGATCTTTCTGCTGGCCAGTCAAAAAGATGACGTAATCAAGATTTTCCAATGCAGAGGCAGGTGAGGTGCGGCTTCTGTATGCAAGGCTGAAAGACTTTACTTAGAATTGATTGCTTCCTTAGACATGAACTCAGGAGAATGGAGCTTTTTAATGGTCTGCAGTAGCTTTGCTTTTTCCCATTAAAGTCAATAAAGCCAGAGAATATGCATATCTGGTTGGAATGGATCCAGTGCATTCACACCCACCAAAATAACCTAGCCTTGATTTAAGAGCGAGCTGGCAGAGGAGAGAGTTATAGAAAGGACAGACTGTCTGGGTCTTCTGCTGAGGCAGCATTTCCTGGTTCAACCTGGGGTGATTCTTCAAAGCAGAATCCCCCAGGGGCATAAATCGAGATATAGAGCAAGTCAAATCCCTGGGTCATGCATCACATATGCATCAATTCACAAGTACCTAATGCATTTACTCTATTAACCTTCCCCAACCAAGCCCTTGCCAGATGTGTTAGACTACAAATCCCCAAATCCTCAGCCTGGATGATTCTGGGAGCTGTAGTCTAGTACATCTGGCAAGGGCCAGTTTGGGGAAGGCTGCACTATATAGAGGGGAAGGAGGATACTCAGGGTTTATATCCAAATCAGGAATACTATTTTGAGAAGATGAGCCCACAACTTTCCAAGTACAGGTAGTCTTCAACTTACCACCATTCATTTAATGACTGTTCAAAGTTACGATGGCACTGAAAAAAGTGATTTGCGATCGGTCCTTGCACTTACGACCATTGAAGCATCCCCGTGGTCATGTGATCAAAATTTGGGTACTTGGCAACCGGCATGTATTTATGACGGTTGTAGTGTCCCGGGGTCACATGATCGCCGTTTGCGACCTTCCCAGCTGGCTCCTGACAAACAAAATCAATGGCGACCTGCATGATTCACTTAACAACCACAGCAAAAATTGTAAAATCTGTCACAACTCAGTTAATGACCGCATCGCTTAGGATGGAAGTTCCCATCCCAATTGTAGTCGCAAGTCTACAATAATCACAAGTTATTGTAATGGAAAGCAGGAGAGCCAGTTTGGTGTAGTGGCTAAGGCACCAGGCTAGAAACTGAGAGACCGGGAGTCCCGCCTGAGGCACAAAGCCAGCTGGGTGACCTTGAGCCAGTCCCTCTCTCTCAGCCCTAGGAAGCAGGCAATAGCAAACCACTTCTGAAGAACCTTGCCAAGAAAACTGCAGGGACTTGTCCAGGCAGTCACTAGGAGTCAAGACACTAGAAGGCTCGCGCACGCACACACGAAAGGAAGTGAAGGTTTTAGTTTACTTAACACACTTTACTATACTTTTTTCATGCCTTTAGGTTTGTTTTTTAAAGTACCCCTGGAAAAGGTGCATTTCCAAAATGCCTGAGACCTGATTTTCTTCCCTGGTATTTGGGACTTCCTTCCTTTATTCCCATTTGGTTTTTAGTGCACGCCTTCCCAACCCCCACCCGTTTCCTAAACACATCAACTGCCATGAAGATATGCCTCAAATTGGAATCAACCATGGAGAACCAAATTAGTTACTCAAGAGCAAAAATTACGCTAGCTAGGATAACTAGCATAACACTGTAATCTCTCCCAGAAAGGGAAGATAAGCCTTGACTGCATTTGAATATTCACCCAGCACGCGTGGCAAGATGGAGGAAAAGGGTAGCTACAGTATGTAAGAAAATACTGTGGTCTGAGAGCCTTAAGAAAAGTAATGCTGGAATTGTGATTCCTTAGATATCAGGTTTTACAGTAAATACGAAGAGTCACCATTAGGAGAGGAATGCAGAACCTGTCCCTTGCTTCAAGGTAACACCCTATTACAGCTTATCTGCAACATGGAGATTACTGATCATTTGAAATATGTTGCTTTATTTTATAGAAGCTTGGATTGAAAAATATTGTCAAAATACTAGTGAAAATAGCTTAAAATATGGAGCTCTGCTACTGCCTAAAAATAAACCGTGAACTGAAGTGCAACCCTACTGGATCAGAGGCCCCTTTAGCCCAATATCCTGTTTCCCACAGTGGCAGCCAGATGCCCCTGGAAGTTCACAAGGATGTGAGCATGGGAACACACTCTCCAACTGGTTTCCTCCAGCAATTGACTTTGAGAAGCAGCTGCTCTCATGCAATCAAAATGTAGCCCGTATCTGCCATGGATTTGTTCAGTCCTTTTTAAAAGTTGGTGGCCCTCACTCTATCTTTGGGCAGTATATCCACAGCATAAAGATGCAGTGTATGATGTGTTTCCTTTTGTTTGTCCTGAATCGCTTACCCATCAACTTCATTGGAGGGCCCTGGGTTCTAGTATTATGAGAAATAAGGTAACTTTCTGTTCGGTTTCTCCACAACTTGCATAAATTTACTGGGTCCCCCTAGCTAACAAAAATGTCAAACACTATTATCTTTTTTTTTTCATAATGTTTCTCCCCCTGACTATTCTGGTGTCCTTTTTTTGTATCTCCTCCTTCCTCATTGCACACGATGCCTTTCTGAGATATGATGACCAGAACTCTACATAGTATTCCAAATGTAGTGACTTCATAGATTTATATAAAGGCTTCATGACATTGAGAGTTTAGTTTTATCTTAACAATTGACACTATGAAACTTTCTGTAACGCTTTGTACTTAGGAACTATAAATAAATTACAGTATCTTATAAGGAACTGAACAGTTAAAGAACTGTCCAACAGGAGCAATATTGGATTATCCTCAGACATTTTAAAATATAAATAAACAATTTAACTTATATCTAATGTACCCTTATTTTGTAAAAAGCCAGCAGGATGGGCTCAGATCAAAGACACCAGCAATAGTGCACCTGATAATCCCATATAATTTAAACTCTGGTTCACATAGTACACAAATCCTTCAGCCTTATGATGACCTGAACTGCATCAAGTTAACACTCAACTGCATTCGGGACTAAACGTACTAATGGCTATGATTTCTGCCAATGTTTTTTTTTAATTTCTGTTCAATAATATAGGAGATGTAGCAGAATCTAATAATTGTCTTTCTTATCTCCTCCCAGCTACTTGGTTGTTCCTCCTCCTCCTCTGTGCTGAGTACCACTTGCCTCTTCCAGCTAACACAGTACACTTGCTCCTCTTCTAACAGCCTTGTTGAACATCTATTACACATGGTTCATGCTAACCCCAAAGTATGTAGCAACGTCTAAAATGGTTCTGGTGTATACCAACACATCAGTGATATCACCACCATCTAACAAACTCTTATTCAACACTAATTTACAGAATATCAGAGATTCCAAATCTACAAACTATTTTAATTCTAAATTTGAGTGCTGATTCTTCAGTTGTCTCCAGATAAAAACCACTAACCAACTGCTAAAAGACATATTGCTAGCCCAATGTATTTGGGAATTATCAGGTGATTTAAAAAAAAATTGTAATAGCTAAGTTTTACATGTGTGTTTTTAATCACATTTGAGCTAATTAGAACAAATCCATAATCTTCAAGAGAAAAGTATCTTAGCATCTACAATGAAATACACAGGAGTAATATTCTGGATGGATTGTACCCTCAAGCATCATTTGAAAGAACTTCAAAACGTAGGGTCCAATTCTGCCCTGGCTTCTATAAATTAATAACTCAAGGACAGATTAGACTTTTGCATGGCTCTTCATCCTTATTAATAAGCTGATGGCTGCCTTCCTTTTCCACTCTATTGCCTTTCCTTTTTGAAAGCAATTCTTCTCTCCAGAATATGCAATCACAGATGATGTTATTCGCTACATTTAGAATTAAATTGACACCTTGAGAAGAAAGTTTTCATTGATATATGAGAAATACCAGGAAGTTAAAAAAAAGGAAGAAAAGGGGGCCTCCTATATCCTTTAGCAACCAGTCTCATGATTAAAAGTAAAGCAAAATAGGAGGCCCCTTTTCTCTCCCCCCCTTTTAAAAAGAATGGTAGCTCTTGTTTCAGCTCTAGTTGGATATGAACCTTCTAAAAATCCTGTGATTATCATGCTGTTACTTGGGGAGAGCTGGACAGAGAATGAAGCTCAGCAAATCATATCCTAAACTCGGCAGAGGAAAGCTTCCTTGAATGCCAAGCTGTTTGAAATCATTTAAATGGATCAAATAGATCATGCACACAGGGTAGTGGTTTGATTCGCTCAAATGGCCAGAGGGGACCCAAGGATGGCATATATCAGAGGCGGGAGTGCCTCCTGGGGTTGGCTAGCCCCGTAGCAACACTATGCTACGTTCCCTACGTCCCCCATCTTGTATTTTATCTATTTATATTGTATTTTTTAAAATTATTGTATTGTTTTTAACTTTGATTGTTGTAACCCGCCCAGAGTCCCTTGTATGGGAGATGGGCGGGGAATAAATTGAATAAATAAATAAAAATAAATAAATAAATAAAAATATATACCCAAACAGTCTAACAGGATTAGCAGAAGTTGCTTCCAGTGGGATCATCTGATAGAACACAAAGACTATCCTCAAGTTGTTAGGTGGACAGTAAAAACATGAATTTTGCCTAGCTTTCAGCAGTGATCATATCTGAATATTCTATTAGAACTGAATACTTCACACATTCACTTTTTCAATGACACTGAAAATGTAATTTCTGCATTCCTTCATCTTCATTCTTAACACAATAAATTATTCTTTTAGTGTACTATAAAACCACTTTTGGAGGAGCCATGTTTAGACACTGAATTGCTTGTAGAAACAAAGGTCCATTTATAGCCAAAATAAACATCTGAGCCATGGCAATGAATGAGCTATCAGTGAACCCTGGCAACAGTCACACTAGGCCACAGAGCATTCCTACATTATAGACTCATGTTGGGGGCCTGAGGCTCAGAGGTACAAGTGTACTCACTTTGTATACAAAATGTGGCTCCATCTTTCGCACCCCCACTTAAAATTAACCGAGGAACTAGCACTGGAATAAAATCTTATCAAAACACTGGGCTAGATGGACAGATGATCTGGTTTAGTATACAGCAGCATCGGACACTCCTATGTCCAAAGCTTTTGGTATTTCTGTAGGGACTGTTCCAAAGAGTTTGCCTTCACTGTGATAGATATTCACACACATGAAAATGGCAGCACTATTCTCCCCATCACAATCAGCAAATTCATATTCAGTGTCCTAAGATTTGTCTTTGCAGGAAACCACATTCTCTATGGAATAAAGGGATTCTTGGAAGGGAAGAGTAGCCTTCTGCATTTATTCACATGAGTGAAGGGCATTATTCTCTTCTGAAGAGAAGCCCAGGCACTGCATCTTCCCTCGCTATAAACTTCCTCAGAATAAAGAGAATTGTTAGATAGGATGACTACGCCCAGAGTCCCTCCGGTGGAGGGAGATGGGCGGTGATATAACTTTAATAAATAAATAAATAAATAAATAAATAAATAAATAAGTTCGTTCTTCTGTTTCCTCTCACAGGAGGGGAGCACAAAACTGCATCTGCACCACAACAAGCACCATATCATCAGGAAGCCACTAAGCCCTGTGCCTCAGTTGAGGGACTCACCAGCGATGCCTGGATCTTCCTGACAGCTGTTTCCTATTGACCTACAAGGAGAAAGTTTAACCTGTACACAGCTTCTCCTCTTGACCTCTGGGAAATGATAAAGACTGGGTCCACACACAAAATTCAGGCAGGTGTGTAGCGGCAAGGAGACAGCAATGGGACTATTAAACTCATCCCCTCCCACAAGCCGGAACCAACTATATCAGTAGGAGTGGATTTTCAAGAATGAGTATGTCTGTCCCATCCTGTTCACAAGAAAGCACATCTGTGTAATCCTTGGTGTATAAGTAAATAACCCTAGGGAAGGGTTTACCTCCTTTTAGATCAGATTTCTCCAATCAGAAACTAACTTTGCTATGCATTTGCTGTAATTCAGCAACTGAATGCATGACTAGCGCTGGAATTGGGCCCAGAAGGGCCCGGGTGAAACACGTTGGATCACTCTGGGGGATGAAAAGGTTACAGGAGCTGAGCTTTGATCCGTAAGCAGAACACAGATTAAACCTTCATTGGCCACAACCCTTCAAACAGTCCTCTAAAACAGCAGAGGGAGGGGATAACAATGTCCTTTCTGTTGCTTGTTTTTATATATACTGCCAATTCCAGAATATTCTTATAGTAGGCCTCCCTTCTCTCTTCAGTACCCATAATTTAAGTAGGACTACCTTTTAGCTCATGGCAGGATTGTTAGTACTATCTAGCTTTAGGAGACTGGTTCCAAGTAAGCCAATAAACGTATTCCTTTTGATAGAGATTTGGCTACACTCTCCTCTTTTCAAACCCCAATGTTTCTTTAATTTGCAGGTCAAGGCCTGGATCATGACATCTACCCTTTGATCAAAATTCGTGCTGGTGAAAAAAATACCTGGACTCATTACACCCACCTTCCCACATTAGATTTTAACCAGCTTGTCCTGCAGGAATCCTCCTCAGAAGACAGAAAAGACCAAAGGACCAAGCAGGTGCGAAATACCCTCCTGAGTGGTTGAAATGAAGATGGCAGCAAGAGCTACACCAAGTACTACTAGAGACTAGAATTTCAAAGAGACAGGCTATGCAAACACACACTTCAGTTCCTTGATGGGTTAGTGGGAGAACTAAGCGGTGAAGCTGCCAAGCAGTGAAAGTTAAAACTATCCCTTTCTAGGCAGCAAAACTAGCCATATCTTGTCACAATTAATTCAGCAGAACCACGATCTAATTCATTGATTACAGATGTTTTAATTATATTGAAACTGTTTAATTAAGTTCTACCTCTATTGACACGAGGAAGGCTAGTTCCATTTTGAAGGTTCCTGAGAAAAGTAATTTCCCTTTATTGAGGATGAATGGAGTCAAAATTCAATTAAACCTCACCACAATGCAAGAAATGGCCGCGTTTATTACTGGCTTCTCCATCCAGGCAGTTTTAAAATATTCTTATGGTAATACACCAGAGTACAATAAAACACCTTCAAAAACTGCCAGGATGTAAATTTGCATTTACATCAGGAGGGAGGCCTTATAAATGGTATGGAGTTAAAAATTCACCTAACACTGGTCATGCTGGCTGGAGCTCATAGGAGCTGGAATCCTAAAATGCCAGTTTCTCCATCCCTGCTCCCCCAATTGTTTTCTTCCTGTAAAATAAAGCAACCAGACCAGAACAAAATTTTAGCCTGAAAAAGTTGGAAGATGCTCTAATTTTTCCCCATCACTACATTTAATTATAAAATCTTAGAACTGTGTATAGCCTACTAACAAGTACACAGATTCACATCAATGCGCTTGCAGTCAGCACAATGGCAACTGAGTACAGGATTCATGAATGTTATTAATCCCACGAATTAATCAGGGCACAAATCTTAAGTGATTTTTATTTATTTTATTTATTTATTACATTTATATCCCGCCCATCTCCCCCACAAGGAGGGACCCTGGGCGGTTTTTAGCTATGTATGCTTGAATTCAGTACTAGATATAATTAATGAATCTGGAGAATCTTATCCACCTAAACAAAAACCTCCACATTATGGTTCAGACAGGAAAGCTCCTAATGTTTCCAAGTTGATTTCAGCTTCTTCTGACTTCATGGGTATGTCCATGCAGATTTTTTTTCCCTGCAATGATACAAAAGCATTTTGTGTGCCTTTCTTCCAGCATGGTTGTATCTGCACCAAAACAGGTCAAAGCAGGTGGCAGCACCTTGCTGTGTTTGGGTGATCTCAAGAAAATTAAGCAGGTTTGGACCTGTCTTGTAATTGGATGGGAGCTCACTGGAAAATCCCTGGGCTATACATTAGACTGGAGAGTTGAAAAAGCATTCAGAATCCACCTCTTCTGTCCCTGTGGGAGGCTTAGACTGGAAGACAGAGATCATCATAAGAACTTTCCTGCGGAGGGGTTGTTTCGCGTGGCACGGGGCAGGTCCTGGCAGGAGCTGAGGAGCCTCGGTCAAAGCTTCTCAAGTCAGTGGGATGGCAGCATTTGCTTGGACAGAGCAAGCAGCTCAGGGGGTTGTTTACTTTTGACAAAGACCCAAAGGATTGCACTGGTCCACGAAGTGCTGCTGTCAGCAGAGCCAGAGCCATTTGAAGTGACCAACCCCCAGAGCACAACCACTTGTGGAAAATTACCATAGCTGCACTCTCAGCTCTAGTTCAAATGGAAACAACCAAGAGATACCTAGGATTGGCTACCTCTCCTACAGATCAGTTGCCCATTGCTCATTATGCACATGTAATAAACCAACGTCAGAACTTAATTTAGCCCACTTCACCCAAGCTTTCCCAGGGCAGCCCAGTTGTAGAAAAGCCTGCTTGGCCCACAAACCCCAGACAAGAGTCAACCAAGAAGACGAGTTTGGGGGTTGGGGGTTGGTGGAACTGTTCTAAAGGAGTCAAGCTGAGGATTTCCAAATCAAATTAGGTTCATTCAGGATTAGATTTATTTTCATACCTTGCATAACAGCCAAGCATCGGCCTGATCAAAGGCAGCATTTTTCAAATCAAAAGAAGCACAAGTAGGCATGCAGAAGGGCTGGGAAAATAGGGTGAGAAGGGAAAAATTCCACTGCTTTTAAGAAGATAAGAATACAAATGACCCACCTCCCTTACTCCTACTTTAGAAACCTCCAAAGATTTGTTGTACTAGATAAAAGCCAAGTTCATGGCACTTAGCCATAGTTTGCTTAATCATTGTTTAACAAACCAACCACCACTGGCTTCACACAAGACACTAAACCATGCATCTTGGTTTATAAACAGTGTTGGCTGGGTTCATACACCACACTGAGTCAAAGATACACAAATCACAGTTTGGCATGGCATGCTGTATAAACCAGACAGTAAGAAACCTCCAGTCCACAGCTATGCTTATATCCAGCAGTGGACACATTTTAACAGCAGTCTGAAGAGTCACCATACAAAAGCACTGTGTTCTTCCAAGGAATAAGAAGATATTGTGTGTGTTTATGTGAAAGAGACACAGAAAGTATACATCTAGACGTAGCGTATTGTATGAATTCATATAACTGTGGTTTAAGCAAGTTTTACAGATTACACATATATGAATTCACTATCTGTATGGGTGTAAATTAACACTGCTGTTGTGTTGGCTCTATCATTAACTGTTTTCTGCTCAAGATAACTTTTAGCAAGAGGGGGGAACCACACATATTGCTTATCAGGAGCTCTGCACAGGAAGAAATTAGGTATTAACACCTATCCAAGGTCCTTATTCACCTAGTCTTTCCACATAGCTATTTCCAGTAACCTATGCAAAAACCACACTTAGAACAAAAGCTGCACAGACAGTCTCCAACATTGCTTTTAACCCTGAAGGGTAGCTAAGCTTCTTTTAAACAAATTGATTGTATTCTTATTACCTGCTGGAAGGTCTAGCCACAGACATGTTGGCATTCAAACCCATTATCTAATTTGTATCTTGCTTTAAAGGCCACACTTCTAGCCAGGTTCACTTTCCAGCATAAATTGCTTAGAGGAAAGAAAAAGGTTCACAAGTATAAATGACTAAGTTGAAAGACCTGTTTTCTCTGCTGGAGAAGAAGACTTTATTCCCAACTACTTAATACAATTACTAGAGCTACAAATTCCATGTGAAGAGGCCAGAGTTAGCACAGATGGACGTTCCAGATTTGAAGACAGGTATCTCTTGCTACCTACTGTAACTGAAGCCCTACTAAATGTTAACTTCTCCTTAAATGCTAGAAAACAATAGGATCAGTGTTGCCAAAGAGAAACAAACCTATAGTATTTACCTAAAAGGAACACTACTTCTGGTTCTCCCAAGTAATTTACTTTTCCAATTGGTGGTTTTCGTAGATTCACTGAGAAAATCGTAACAGAGGCAAATGAGTTTTTCTTTCCAATCTTCCTTTTTAGAAAGGGATCACCCTAAATTTAGGATCATGTTCCTTTTTGGGAAATATGGTAATTTTCAGATGTGGCTCCAAGATCAGCCATGGTTCTTCCCCCCCACCCCATTCTAAGTAATTTCCTTCATGAAGAGTTCTCAAAACTTACAAGCTTGCAGCAGTTTTATAAAACTTCAACTGGTCTGTCCCCTCTAAGGAACAAGTGAACTTCCAATTATTAAACTGAGGAAGCAATTCAGCCAAAGTTCCACCAAGGCAGCACACATTCCATGGAGTAATGCTACTAAACCAAGTGGACTTTACTTCTGTGTAAGCATACATGTACCCAGGCTACATATCGGCAAAACTTTGAGAAAACTTAATGCAGTTAAGTTCTCTATTGCTGGGCATTAAAAAACCTTTACCTATACCCCCCCCAACAATTTAGATAGAAAGATTATATAGAGTTCATTGGAAAAGTGAGACAACACAACCCACTAATATTTAAACCATTAACATCTCCAAACAGAAAAAAAACTGTACATGTGTAGTTTGTGCATATGTGGGCATTTAGAAGCCCAGCTAAATAATTCATCACATCTAGGAGCCGGCAGCCTAAACGTTTGCCAAACCCTGCCACCACACTGAAAAGAGTATCCCTTTTCCAACACAGATCACATACTTCCCCTGGCTTAGTTTCTAAGAGCTAAGAAAGATCCTCTTGGAATCAGCCCCTAACACTCTGAGCACTGGTTAATGAGACAAGTTTATCCTTGTTTCTTGCAGGAGTGGATCGAAAAGCTGCACAACAGAGCCACTCACAGAGAACTTGGCAAGGCAGCTTGAAATTTAAGCAAGGCAGAGGGAAAAGGAGTGTAACCCTAGCCATTCCTTTTGTCTGGAATTCCAGTCCAGAGCTCTTTGTGAAGCTGAATTTCAATACCGTGGAACAGAGAGGCGGAATCCTCGCTCACCAGGCACCTTGAAACAATCCGCCGAGAGCACGTTAAAAAGAAAAATAAATTGGGGGAGGGTGGTGGTGTATCTTACCAAGTTGCAAACGACAAGCAAACAAACATACAAAAAAAGGCCTCTCAACTGCTGCTCTAAGATGAGTAGCTGATTATATTAAGTGGACTCTTTGTTGATTTAATAAGGCCGGATAGTGCTGTTTCCAACTTTTGAAGTGGCTGCAGTGTCTAATCCTTCAGAGTCTTCAGACCATTTCTCTAATCCTCACTGCCCATTTCCTACTGGAGGCAGAAAAGCAAGCTCAGGAAATGTCAGAACCAGACCACAGCTTTTCCTCGAGTTCAGCAATGACACCCCTCAGGGCTGCTTTCTCCTTTTCAAACCTGACCTCCGTCTCCAAAGGCCTCGTCTAGAATTCGGAAGGGATGATCTCCCTCCCCCTGGATCCACACAAGGCAGAAGCCCCCTTTCGCGCCCGCCCCTAAGCAAAAAAGCCCTTGTTCTCCCCCCGCGGCGATCCACCCGGCCCCGACTGACATTAAGAGACATTTGTTGGGGCTCCTGCTTTGTTTACAAACGGCCGAGAGCTTCTCTCTCTCCCCGCCCAAGTGCATTTCTACCTTGGTAAATCCAGGGATTTATTCAAGAGCGACCTGCCGTAACTCTCCCTGAGGCTTGCACTTCGCTCTCGGCGTACCACACACGAACCCAGCGAACCGCAATCCAGCCGCTCCATCCATTCACAGGATCTTAAAGAGACACGCTCCGGTTTATTTTTTTTCTCTCGAGACAATGGAACAGCTGCTTCTTCCCGAAACGAATGAGCCAAAAGATACCTGCCGGCCTCCCACGGTTTTGTAAAGGCGACCCGAACTCAGTAAGGAACAGCCGCCGCTTTTCCCAGCCTAGCCTGAATCAAAACAAAGCGCCGCGATTCCGGGCGCCCTTTCAGTCTGCTTTTCCTCCCCCCTCTTTTTCCCTGCCTCCCTGGGAAGCTGTGCGGGGGGAGGGGGAATGGCCATCAAGGAGATGCTGACGATACATCCCACCGAAAGAGCTAAGGGGCCCCGGCTTCCAGCCTGCAGACAGAGCACAGACGCTGACTTCGAAGGGGCGGGTTTTGGATTTGCACCCCGCGCTTCCTGATGCAGGGTCTAGCTCCCCTAGGAGGGCGTTCTTATCCGCGCGCCTTCTCTCTCCTCTCTCCATTCGCTTTCTCCCCTGCTTAAACGTAGCCTAGACCTTCATCTCTGAGTAGGGAGGCCACGTTCAAAGGGATTAGAGGGTTGGAGCTAATTAGCAAGAAGCAGCGCTTCTCCCCCTCCCAAAGGGGAACCCTCTCTTCCCCGCTTGTCCCCCTGCAAAGGGACCTCGAGCAAGCCAGGAGAGGAGCCGGCTAAGAGCCAGCCCACAAGCGACCGCCCTCCCTTCCTTCCTCGCCCGCTGCCTCGAGAGGTGAAGGACGAAAAGCCCCATCATTCCCAGCCGCCAGGGCGAGGCTACCTGCCTTGGCCCGTGTCCTCGCCCTGCTTCTCCCGCACACGCCCCCCTGACGCCCGGCGCCGCGCCGCCCCATCAACAGCCTCTGCCCCTCTCCCGACAGGGGTTGTACCTGTGGAGGAGCGAAGCAGCGCTGCTCTTGTCGCCGGCGCAGCAGCTGAGGGACCCCACAGCTCCATCCCCTGCCCGCCTTCCCCTCCGGCTTCCAACTGCTCAAATCAAATTGGTCCGGCCTCCCCTCCCCGCAGCCGCTTCTCGAGCAGTGACGTCATAGCGCCGGCAGCCCAATGGGCGGAGGCGACGTCACAGGCTAGCTCAGGCATCCTCCATTCAAAACCGGAATTCTCGCTCCAGCCCTTCCCGGGGTCTCAGAGCCAAAAGCGGGCGGAGGAAGTCAGGGCCGGTCCGGGCCCTGAGCGTCTCCCCCTCCCCGGTCCCTGCTCGGGGTTCCCTGAAAGGGAAAGGGGGGCTTTTGAGTCCCTATTGCACCAAGCCCCCTGCAGGGATGCCAACTCTGTGCCGTCATAATTAACGGGCCACTGAACTGAAGAAAAAATAAGTGACCCGACGCCGGATTGGTAACCGCTCCAAAGACCAGGAGCAAAAAGGAGCGCGCTGTTCCAAGCTTTATTTCCTTATCCAGGAGAAAGCCCCATTGGAAATCTGTATCTGGAAAAAAAGGTGTTTTTCCAGCCAGATGCTTTAAGTTTTCTGCAATATTTAAATTATAATTAAGAATACATATTGAGAAAGAACAGCACAGTGATCAAACAGAAAAATAAAAGCTAATACATTGTATTAAAAATATTTGCTCTCTGGTGCAACTTGGTTTTGGCCTGAGAATTGCACTTGGTGAGGGCATCTCAAAAGGTGGGCAGGGCAGGATGGTAACTAAGCTTGTTTTAACTTGATTACATTTTATATTAATTAAAGATAGTTATCTGTCTCCAATTTGAGGTTGGTTCCTGGTGAGTTCCTGGCTGCATCTGTGCACTTTCTTTGGCAAGAATACAAAAGTGGTTCACTGTGTCTCTGTGTCTTTTCTCAGGATGTTTTTGACCTCCCAGCCTAATTTATTTTTGAAATACATAAAGTTGCCAGTCTCTGTTGCAGCTCTGGGCGGTGTGCAATATTAAAACAATTCAAAAATACAATCCAAAAAATAATAGGCATCCAGAGGGGAAAAAACTACAACCACAAGCTCAAAAAGAGCCTTATAACTGAGAAAGGTCCTACACCCAGTCTAGCCCAAGGCCTGCAGGAAGAGCCAGGTTTTAAGAACACTCTTGAACAAGGTCGGGGTGGGGCCAAATTAATATCTGGGGGGATGTTCGTCCATAGTCCTGGTATTTCCTGGAGGTCCCCCATCTGAGTACTAACCAGGCTTGATCCTGCTTAGCTTTTCAAGATGATCCCAAGTTAGCTAGGTGCTGCCACCGAGAGGGGACTAATTTGATTCTCCCTGTGTATTTTATTATTATTGACTATATTAGTGGCTCAGCGGCTAAGACGCCAGGCTTGTCGATCTGAAGATCGCAAGTTTGGAAGTTCGAATCCCTAGCCCTGCGTGCGGAGTGAGCTCCCGCACTAGCTCCAGCTCTTGCCAACCTAGCAATTCGAAAGCATGCAAATGCAAGTAGATTAATAGGTACCACTTTGGTGGGATGGTAACAGCGTTCTGCGTGCGTCAGGCCGGCCACATGACCATGGAAGCGTCTTCGGACAACGCTGGCTCTTCGGCTAACAAACGGAGATGAGCACCGGCCCCTAGAGTCGGACATGACTGCACAAATATGCGGGGGGAACCTTTACCTTTATATTAGTGGCTCAGCAGGTAAGAAACCAGGCTTGTCAATCGGTCGGAAGATTGCAAGTTTGGAGGTTCGAATCCCTAGCCCTGTGTGATGGAGTGAGCTCCCGCACTCGCCCCAGCTCTTGCCAACCTAGCAATTCGAAAGCATGCAAATGCAAGTAGATTAATAGGTACCACTTTGGTGGGATGGTAACAGCGTTCTGCGTGCGTCAGGCCGGCCACATGACCGTGGAAGTGTCTTCGGACAGTGCTGGCTCTTCGGCTAACAAACGGAGATGAGCACCGGCCCCTAGAGTTGGACACGACTGCACAAATGTGCGGGGGGAACCTTTACCTTTATATTATTGCTAAAAGGAGGTGGGGGAACTCAATTATAGCATCAAAGACATGGCCAGGTGCTGACTGTGGAACAGATCATGAACGTGCAAGCTCCAAGTTAAGCTAAAGAAGAAGAAGAAGAAAGCCAGTTTCCACAATATGATCTTGAACATATGCCCACCATTTTCAAGGAGAACATTAGTAATTGCTTTGTAGTCCTGAACCTCATTGATAAAGACCAGAGGAATTATGGAATGAACTTTATAAGTTGTTAAGGATGAATGTGAAAAGAGACTGCCAAAAATGAAGAAAGAGAAGAAAGCAAACTGGATGTCAGAACAAACCATGGAAATTGCCAAGAAGAGAAGAGAAAAGCCAAAGCCAAGAAAGACAAAAATCTCAGAAAGGAACTTGACAAAGAGTTTCAGAGAGCTGTTAGAAGAGACAAGAAGCAGAATTAGAACAACATCTCTAAAGACACTGAAGATGGAAACAAACATGGAAAAACAAGGAAAGTTTTTCAAAAGATCTCTGAACTCAGAAGGAGGTTCCAACCTCTAATTGGTATGCTAAATGATGCCAATGGACAGGTAAGTAACCTATTCAAAGGAGATCAAAGGAAGATGGAAGGAGTACACTGAAACACTATAGAGTAGAGATGTCAACATCCAAGATACCTTAGAAGATATTCCTCACTTACAAGAACCTCTAGTACTAGAAGATAAAGTTAGATCAGCACTCCAGTCATTACCAAGTTGGAAAGCTACAGGAACTGATGGAATACCCACTGAAATATGGCAAGCAACAGAAGAAAAATCAGTCAAGCTTCTAACCAAGCTATGCCAGCAAATCTGGAGAATGACACAGTGGCCAACCGATTGAAAGAGCTCAATCTACATTCCAATACCAGAAAAGGAGACGTGAGTGTGAAAACTATCATACAATATCCTTAATTTTGCATGCTAGTAAAACAATGCTTAGTATCATCCAATGCTGATTAGAGCTCTACATGGAAAAAAAGATGCCAGATGTTCAAGCTGGCTTTAGAAAAGGCCGAGGAACATGAGACATTATTGCTGATGCATGCTGGAAAATTAAAAAGGCCAAGGAATACCAAAAAGAAGTCAGTATGTGCTTCATCAATTATAGAAAAGCCTTTGATTGTGTTGATCATGTCAAGCTGTGGAATGTGCTCAGAAAAATGAGAATCCCAGAACATCTCATTGTCCTCATGAGAAACTTATATACAGGTCAGGAAGCCACAGTACGGACAGAACATGGTGAAACAGACTGGCTCGAGGTTGGCAAAGGAGTATGACAAGGCTGCATACTCTCTCCCCTTATTCATTCAACCTATATGTGGAATATACAGTATATTAGAAGCTGGGTTGGAAGAAGATGAACGTGGTTTTAAAATTAGAGGAAGAAACATCAGTAACCTGCACTATGCTGATGACACTACCCTGATAGCCGAAAATGCAAAGGATCTGCAAGCTCTAGTACTAAAAGTCAAAGAGCACAGTGAAAAAATGGGACTAAAATTAAATATAAAGAAGACCAAAGTAATGACAACAGGTAGAACAACCAGTCTTAGAATTGACAATGAAGATATTGAAATGGTGGATAGCTTCTGCCTTTTAGGATCAACCATCCTAAAATAGGCTGACCATATTTCAGGATGGCAAAATGGTATGGGGTCTTATGTAATATTCCGTATTCATGAAAAAGACAGGGGGCCCCGCCCCCCGGTCTGCGTGATTGGCTCCCGCCTGCAAACCCTGCCCCTGGTCTGCGCGATTGGCTCCCGCCTGCAAACCCCACCCCCAGTCTATGTGATTGGCTCCCACCTGCAAACCCCGCCCCCCGCCCGCACAATTGGTTCCCACCTGCAAACCCCGCCCCCCGTCCGCACGATTGGCTCCCGCCTGCAAACCCTGCCCCTGGTCTGCGCGATTGGCTCCCGCCTGCAAACCCCACCCCCAGTCTATGTGATTGGCTCCCGCCTGCAAACCCCGCCCGCACCATTGGCTCCCGCCTGCAAACCCCGCCCCCCGTCCGCACGATTGGCTCCCGCCTGCAAACCCTGCCCCCGGTCCACGTGATTGGCTCCCGCCTGCAAACCCTGCCCCTGGTCTGCGCGATTGGCTCCCGCCTGCAAACCCCACCCCCAGTCTATGTGATTGGCTCCCGCCTGCAAACCCCGCCCCCCGTCCGCACGATTGGCTCCCGCCTGCAAACCCTGCCCCCGGTCCACGCGATTGGCTCCCGCCTGCAAACCTGCCCCCCGGTCCACACGATTGGCTCCTGTCTGCAAACCCCGCCCCCCAGTCCGTGCTCCTGCTTGGATCCTCCTTCCGTGCCATTCCTGCTGGGTTTGAAAAATGGGACAAAATTGAGATTTTTATGAAAACGACGGGACGGTTGAAAAATGCTTAAAAAATGGGACTGTCCCGTTCAAAACGGGACGTATGGTCGGCCTATCCTAAAAGGAACAAGCAGTCAAGATATACACTGCAGACTAGCTCTTGGTAGAGCAGCCATGGAAAATATATTCAAACGCTGTGATGTGTCTATACCTACAAAGATCAGAACTATGCAAGACATGGCTCAAGTTATCCTACTTCGGACACATTATGCAAAGACCTACCTCTCTGGAGAAGGCTCTAATGCTGGGAAAGGTGGAAGGAAAGAGAAGAAGAGGATGACCAGCAGCAAGGTAGATGGACTCAGTTACAGAGGCGATGAGTACACCATTGGGAGACCTGAAATAACAGGTTAGGGATAGATTGTCTTGGAGAAAATCTATCTATGTGGTCACTAGGAGTCAAAAACAACTTGATGGCACATAATTAATCATCAATCAATCATGTATTTTTTCATTTCCCTTTTCTGATACATGAAGATTATAATTTCATTGCAACTTTTAGACCATAAATCCTGGTTACAAGCCTCCATTAACTGGGTTCATATGAGAAGTACAAACCACATTTTGGCTTAGCATGTTGTGTGAATACCACTGATTGCTATTTCGTGTGAGTTTATTAGCAGGGCCAAAACCATTGGATTCAGTTCCTAACCACAAGGACACTAAAATAACAAAACGTGCACATGATTTTATACTCAGGTATATAAGGGACAGCGTTTGTGTCCAAACACATATTTCATCACTTGCCCTTTCCCCTTTTGGACACCTGTGGCCAAAGCTTCAAATATTGCAGACCAGAGCAAGAGCTTCTGCAAGGTATTTTATTAGTTGAGGTGAAGGACAAAGGACCCTTTTCTGCACTTCACATACCAAAGTCCAGCAGAGTGACTGATGCATTGTGCATGGTGATAGGACAGCATGCACCACTGCACCTGAGGGGAGCTTGCTAGGGCCAAGTTCAGAGCAGGCTGTGTGCCACGCGCACACTCACACCCTTGTACTTCAACCGGTGGCTGATCTTCCCACCTCTCCTAATCTTTTGCCTTATCTCGCCCTGCTGATTGGTAGGATCAGCCCTGCTATAGTTTCTAGAGTTCTCACTGATTATATATCTCTGAATCCGAACAAACCAAGATAGTTTCCCTGTTTAGTGTACAGAATATAATGCCACCTGAAATGTTTTGACTTATTTTTCATTTTGGGGTGGAAGTTCTGAAATCTGTAAATCATATGTTGGTATACAATCCTTGGTAATGCCAGCAATGCTTTTACTTGGGCATAACCTCTCTTCAAGTAATTTTATATATTTCATCACCGATATATGTCGCAGTCTGATTTCTGGATTTTGAATTTTTCCCTTACCAGCCTTGTCCTTATATGGATGCTGAATCAGAGAACAAGTAGAACTCAGAGACAAGAGCTTCTTCTTTCTTACCCAAATATTTCCCTGTGCTTGAACACTCGGTTTGCGGAGTTCTGCCAGAAATAATCTAGTCTTCCATCTCTGCTTGGACAGCAGCCCAGCGTGATGGTAACAAGGGAATCCTGCTCTGATGGAGAAGGCTTTTATTGCTCCTGTCTGTGGTTCCAGCTGGGCAAAATGGTACTGCCTGTATTTAACACTAAGACTGATTCCCAAGGAACATCTTAGACAATTAACATTTCTGGAAATAGAATTCTGCTAATCTGTAGAACAGTGTTTCTCAACCTCAGCAACTTTAAGATGTGTGGACTTCAACAGCGTGCTGGCTGGGGGAATTCTGGGAGTTGAAGTCCACACATCTTAAAAGTTGCTGAGGTTGAGAAACACTGCTGTAGAAGCTTGAGGGGCAGGATGACCCATGATCAGTTATGGAAGGGAGAGCATTGCAGCAATCAGGATCAAAGTTAGGCTGACCATACATCCCGTTTTGAACGGGACAGTCCCGTTTTATTAGCATTTTTCAACTGTCCCGTCGTTTTGATAAAAATCTCAATTTTGTCCCGTTTTCTAAACCTGGCGGGAATGGCGCGGAAGGACGATCCGAGCCCGAGCTGCCAATTGGAGGCAGCCCGGAAGAGGAAGCCCTCCCGCCTATCAGCGTGTGACAAAGGAGGGACCGGGGGGCGGGGTTTGCAGGCGGGAGCCAATTGCACAGACCAGGGGCGGGGTTTGCAGGGGGGAGCCAATCACACAGACTGGGGGCGGGGTTTGCAGGCGGGAGCCAATTGCGCAGACCGGGGGGCGGGGACCCCTGTCTTTTTCATGAATACGGAATATTACATAAGACCCCGTCCCGTTTTGCCATCCCAATGTCCCGTTTTTGTCTCAAGGAAATATGGTCAGCCTAATCAAAGTCCATCTAGGCCAGTCTTCTTGTATATGGAAAGCTTGCTAGTCAAGTATGAAGGGGGTAATCCCTCCCCGATTTGTCCCTAAGCTCTGGTATTCAAAAGCAGATTGCCACTGAAACTGGAACTTCCATTATCTGTCCCAGTGTTGATCCCCAAATATCTGGCTTGCATCCACCAGCCTCACTTACCATCTAACTAACGTAAAGAAATATGATTTTTACATTTTTAAAAAAAAGAAATTAAATGATAGGCCAGCATGCTGCCAAGCAAGCACTAACCTCTAGGATCATCTTTATACCAAAAATGCCTCTTGAAAATGAAACTGGAGGGTGGGCTCAGTTTAATGCTTTGGCTGGAACTGGAACCGCCTGACTGGATATGTGTGCACAGATGCCTACACACATACACAAAGTGCAGTGGGAATGGCAAAGAGTGTGCTGTTGGGCTAGCAGCACTTACGGGAAGCAAGCTTACCCTTTTCCTTCTAGCAAATTGGTGTATTGTGGATGGCAGCCAGTTTGCAAGAGGCCCCACAATTTGCTCTTAAAAGTCCATTTGATGTTTCCATCAAAAAGGCTGAAAAAGACTGGGGATCCTCCTTTGTAATGCCATTAAGTCTGTTATTCATATGGGAGCCAGTTCCATAAATTAATTGTATGTTGTGTGAAAAAGATGGTCAGGGTAGACTTCTAATTTAGTTTACGCTCACATGCTCACTAAGCTGGAGATAAATCCTGTTAAAACTAGTAAGTCTCAGTTCCAACCATTCAAAACAAAAGAAGAATCAAACAAATAAAGAAAAGCACACTAGTAGCTATAAACGGAGGCAATTTGCTGGTACTGGTCATTAGAGCAGATGAACTTTTGGTCAAGATTCTCCAGTTGGTTCTTATGTTCATCTATCTTCATTCAGAGGTAGAAGCACTACTTATCAGATGAGCTCACATTCAAATATATGATGCTTAATAATCTCTTGGGTTTTCCTATGGAAAAGATTTTAAGATCTGCAGAGCTTTCGTAATGGACTGGGTAAAATTGGTCTGGTTTTGATCCTTATTTTATTCATGAAAATGGTAGCATTCAACAGTATCCCAGCCATTCTGCTACATCCGAATAATAGAATGTAAGGGTTAAAAGGAACCTTAGAGGTCATCCAGCTCATGCAACTGGACCCCAAACTGGCAGATGACCTCATCCTGTGGTTTCATGGAGATGTTAATAGGAGGGGAGAGATCATTGAGTTCTGTGCCACCCCACAAAGGAGGGGCCTAGGGAGTGATCCTTACCTACAACTACCACCGATTGAATCCTGCCCCAAACAAAAGAAGAAATTCACCGAAAAATTGTATTTAAGATATATTGGACTGGCCCAGGGGTGGGTGCAATTCTTCTGGCTCACCGTGCAATGCACCATTGAGCTCTCTTGTTCTTGTCTGAAGAACAGCAGGCTTGATATACTCAACTCCCACCTGGAAGAGCTGCGGTTTGTTGAGGCACCGTGGAAACCACGCAGATCTGCACCAGTCGCAACAGCAGAGATTAAAATCAAGCCCCTGAGCTAGAATTGTGGAGAAAGGCTGGGTGTTAGGCTAAACTTTAAAGGGTATTTGGACTTGGCAGAATAAATGTGCAATAAAGTTGAAAAACTGCTTTCTGGGCAGGAGCCCGTCTTAATCCTCAGCCACTTGGACCTGGCAGGGAAATTACGCACAGGCCTGGGGGGGACAGGGGTCTATTTTAAGATCCTTCTCAGTTCAGATCAGTTCTTCTTGCAGGCAAAGGAGCGCTCTGAAAATGCTTCCCGCTGGGTTCAGATAATGCTTCTCAAGGCACAGTGGAAAAACACTGGGGTAGGAAATAATTAATCAGTGTTATCTTGAAGAAGGATACAAGTCAAACCTTTGGCTTCCTAAGGACAGGAATAGGGCTGGTGACACCAGTGAAGTGCCCAATGAACTTGTCCCTCTGTCTGCAATGGGAGTCTTTCGCCACTGATGCCCTAACTCACAAATGCTTTAAAGAAATGGGGAAACAGCATTTTGTTTTATCCGTCTTACATATCCTTTGAGTAGCGTTACTGGATTTCAAGGGGGTACTGTTTAACGCCATGGTTTAATGTCCTTCATTGATCACAGTGCCTTGCAAGTGATGTGAAATCAGTTGAGTCATGACGAAAGGATTATTTACATGGAAGCTGTATGTGAGGGATTTAAAATGAATTCAGATCCACCCATATGTGTTTTTTAAGTATGGAGAATCCCACATTGCCTTTATGGAACAAAGATCTCATTGGCCTTTTAAGGAACACATTTTTATAGACCTGTTAAAGCATTTTCCCCAAAGCTGAAGTCCTGCAGAGATGTTAGGATGCCCCCAAATAACCAATGGCTTAGAATTCTGTAGGTTGTAGTTACTACATCTTTGAAGAGTACCAGCTTGAGGAACGTTGGTTTAAGCTATTTGATCAGTTCATTTTCTCTGTATGAATAGTTTTTTTAAAGTATCTACTGTATATGTAAATTACCTATATATGAAATGTATGTTCTATTTGTTGTTGCTCATTTGATGTATTGTAAGCTGCTTTGGGCACAAACCTTTAGATAACTTGGGGAACTTCAGAAGACACATAAGGGGATAACGATGGATTAAGCTGCTTGCGCAAGAGCTGGTTCTTGCTCGGTACACACCTCTAGCATTTCTGTCCTTCTCACTATCCAGCTTGCGACTTCAGTATCACTGACTGGAGACCAAGGCATCAGTAGGGAGAATCAAAAAAGTTAGGAGTGTAGCCACCCAATCAAACATCTCCTGGTTTTGGTCATGTGGTTGGAGCTGCCATCTTCACTGTCGTGGCATCCCTACACCACCACCCCCAGATACTCCTGTGTAAAAAACTGCAGAGATGACCTTGGAGAAGGAATGCAACAGCAGTTAGCAAAACATGAATTAAGTCTGGGAAGAGAAAAAGACCTTAGAAAGAAATTTAAAGTGACCCCTTATTGACTCTTTGTGATATCAGAATGGGAAACACTGTCAGGCTTCCAAAACTCTGTTACAATAGCCTAGATCAATAAAGCAGAGCTCCAGTACTTCTTCTGGCATCTTTTTCCTGACCTGGCCTATCTCGAAGGGCTAAATCCTGCAAGAGAGCATGACCAATCTTCTTGTCCAAACACAGGGAATTTTGGTAGTTGAACATTGAGAATATTACAAATATATTCCACCAAACTCAGGGACATGGTTGTCATGTGGTATTGTATCCATTTCCATTAGTTTGAACCAAAGGAGACTATAAAGCTTTTAAATTAGGTTCTTGGAAACTGGAGAACCATACACATTCCAGACTGCAGAATAATTAGTTTAAGGCTAATTCATTCCTTCACTGATCTGCTCAGTACTTTAATCATTCACTTTGCTTTTCTACATTGATATTTTGCCCTTGAACGTTGGATGGCTTAAGACATTGCATTTAGATGCCTTAGATAAAACCCTAGATATTTCTCCCCTCCCCTTCTTTCCTTAAAAGTTGCTAATGCCATAACAAGTCCAGCCATCACCACTGGTGTTGTAGCAGTTCCAAGGACACATTAAATTATCTTCCAGTTTTAGGATGGAATTTTCCATTGGGGAAGAAGAAGATGATGATGTGGCATTGTGATGGGAAGGACTCTAGCACAGATGAAGGGAGCTTTCCGGCTGGTCAGATCAGATTCCATCTGGGGGAATGTGATGTGAAAGTCACTACTGCCACAGGAAAAGTTTAACTGTAGCATCAGAGGACTGGCTGTCCATTATTTTTTTCTCTCCTCCCTCCCCCAAAATGAGACCCATTAGAGAAATATATTCTTCCCATCTCATTAGCAGGTTTCTGAAATCTAATGGCTTGCAACAGGCAAACAAGAACATTCTCTTTATTATCATCCTCACTGATCAGACAATGTGCTCTTCAGAACATGTTGAATAAATTCAATTTTCCCACAGTGTAATTTCACATGCTGTTCAGGGCAGCACCAGAGTCTAAAAGGGCTGTTAATAGAGAAGTAAATAGTACCATTTCCACCTAGTTTACCATGCTGAATCCTCAAATGAACTTGGTGGCATGCTGGAGCTTATTCTCATAACAATCCTAGGAGGGAAGTTAGTTCAGGGACACCGACTTGGTTCATGCACCACGCTAGGCCGTTATGCAGCTGAGAGGAGGGCAGGGAGGAAGACCTTGGCTTAGCAGACTGTGTGAAGTCAGCTACTGTAGTTTGCAAATCAAGGATTTTGGCTGTGTTGAGCAAATCTAGCCAGTTGGGGTTTACTCAATAAATCATGGTTAAATGGTGATTTGCTCAAGTTGGCCAGTGCTAAGCCATAGTTTTAAACCATGCTTGTTGACTAAGCCACAACTGGCAGTATTTATATATTCAACCATAAATCATGGTTTAGACACTACAGTGGCTGGCCTTACACATCATGCTAAGCTACAGCTACAAATACTGGGCCTTAAGAAATCCAGATAACAGCAAAGAGATACAGAAAACTTGATCTCTGCTGCTATCTAGCAGTTGCCTGGTTCTTTGCGCAACAGCTTTTGTAGCTCTGTGCTAAGCTGAGACAAGCTAAACATAATATAGCTCTGTGTTTGTGTACTGTAGGACCTTAAGCACAATTTGGGAACATTGTTTATTTTTGATTACTTATCTCAATTAGAGTCAGGCATTCTAATTCATTGTCTGTCTGGCTGTTGGGATTCAGAAGGAGATGGGTGGTTAATATGTGATGAATTTCCCTTACTGATCTCTGGAAACATCTGTTGGTCTTCCTTTTTTCAACTTCTGCAGCTGTTTTGAGTGATCAGATAGTGATGCAAGAAGGGAGGGAGGAGGCTTAGTCTCTTTTCACCAGCTGTACTAGCTTGAAACCCAATTGGGCCATCCAAATTTTTTACATATATATGTATGTAAACACACACAAACAAACAAGCAATTAGTATATGTTGGTCAATCAACCATTGCAAAGTTGGTTGCTATTCCAGCCAGATGGACTGATGGATAATTAGAATCCTTCTGGTGGCATCAAACTGATGGGTAACTGACTTAGTTATGGTTATACAGATTTAGCTTAGTTTGTAACACCTTCAATGAGTGTCCTGGCTGAACAGGGTTTTGAAATGACGTCCTAGTCCAACACTCTAGCTACCGTATTACACTTATTATGCTGCGCTTGAGAATTCTACAATAGCACAAAGCCAATTCCAGGCCTTAATATTCCCACAAGGAGCAGACACAATTGATTTCTGGCTCAGCTGTAAAGTAGTGGAACGTATCGCAAGTCTTTTTTTCCCCTTTCTTTCTTGGTGACTTTATTTTCTCTCCTGTTTTCCTGGGTCCAGATTTTAGGTCCTGTAAATGAAATAGCAGCTTGGTGGCTTTGTAGCTCCTTCACTATGAGCCTGGAGGATTTACCTGTGAAGTGCCAGCCCAGTGGGTTGTTTTGCTTTTGTGTTGGAGTGGGGAATGGATCAATCTTACTGCAAGATCTTCCTTCATCCAGCTTTGGCTTTGGGAACTGAAAATGGCCCTGTGCAAGTGGCCTTGTTACTCCAAAGCCCACTTCTCTAGCAGCAGGAGTACTTCTGCTCCTCTTTCGCAAACCCAGGGCCCTGTGCTAGCCAGACCCTATCATGGGGGAAAACGCAATGCTGTACCTTTACTGAAATCCCCATTCAAATCCCCATTAAAGCTGACTCAAACACTCGGAGCCAGCTGCTGCATTTGAATAGCATTCTTGAGCAGTTCCTAGAACAGTGTTTCTCAACCTTTGCAACTTTAAGGTGTGTGGACTTCAACTCTCCTTAGAATTCCCCAGCCAGCGTTCCAGAATGCTGGTTGGGGAACTCTGGGAGTTGAAGTCCACACATCTTAAAGTTGCAAAGGTTGAGAAACACTGTCCTAGAATGTTACTTCAACATTTTTGGAAGAAAGCTAGGAAGAAATGCAACAGGAAAAAATCCTTGGGGGCACTTTTAGTTTCCCTTTTTCTCTTCAAATCAATCTATTGGGCTTATCACTTTGTTCATACAGTACAGATAGTTTTTGTATTGTGATAGAGCAGTTTCTATTTAAATAATTATTGTTTTGTTTTAGAATAAGGAAACATCAGCTGCTTTTTCAGTGGTTTTTTTTCAGGTTCGTGACTGGGGGAGTTTTTGACTATTATAACGGAGATCATAGCAAAATGCTCACTTAGGGTAGGGGATAATCTTAAAGGGGGGATTTTTTTTTCTAAAATGAACACATTTTAATCTAATCTAATGTGTAATCTAAAATTACACATTAGTCTAAAATTACACATTGGTTCCTGCACTGATACAAGCCTAGAAGAAGCTATTTGCTGCCTCCTTCCATGGCTGACAAAGTGGCCTTGTTGATAGTGGCTGTCTTTGACCTTGGGAAGTATGCAAATCACAGAGCAAAACTCAGCAGGCCTGTCAAGGTTGCTCCAGCAGGCTGATCCTCAAACACAACTGACCCATCCTGCTTCCCTCTGTAAGCCTTTGCAGCTGAGCACCTCCAAAAAGCAGTGATCACTTGTCTGTGGGAGGCAGAGATGCAAACTGTCATATTCCCCTCTCAATCTACTTTCCCCATCACAGGACTTCCACTACCACCCAGTAGTCATCCCAACGTTCGTTTGAATGTCCTAATTGATCTTCTTTGTTTGGACTCACCCCAATATTTTGATTCCCTTAACTAACATCTTAATTCCCCTTAAATGCTTGCTTTCATTTTCACTTCTACAAACTTGGATGATTTTCTCATTCTGACACAGACCGAGAAACTGATGTGTGGGACACATGTGAGGGCTCATGGGCTTCCAGATTCAATAAAGTCACACCAGCAAATGTTTGAGGGATTTCAGATATTAGCCTGGGGAGAGATCTCTGAAACTTTCAGAGCGGAATAGGAAAATGGATTATCTGACTTACTAGATTCACATATTTTATGCCCTTAGGGATAGGCAACAAGTGTCAAGTGCTACATTATAACATTTCTCACCATTGCCATGCTTCCTAGGGACATTTCAGCAAAATCTACTTTCCCCTTTTATTAGGTATAGTAAGCATGATTTAGCATGCTTCAGCTTAATGTGTTGTACAAGTGGGAGATTCTCCATCTGTAGTTCTGAATGGGGTTATGCTTCCCCAGATAGAACTGGAGGGCAATTTGAGGGTTTCCCTGGACTTGCAGATCCTGCTCAATGAGCAGGTAGCAACTGTGGGCAGGAAGACTTTTGCACAGATGCATTTGGTGCAAGAGTTGCACCCTTTCTTGGACCAGGAGTCCCTTCTCATGGTCATTTATGCCTTAGTCACTTCACATGTGGACTATTGCAATGCGCTGTACATGGGACTGCCCTGGAAGCTACAGCTGGTCCAGAACGCAGTGGCACAAGCAGTACACGTGAGCTGTACTAGTTACCAATGAGCTTCTGGGTGCAATTCAAGGTTCTGGGTGTCAGCTACAAAGCCCTTGGTGACATAGGACCTGGTTATTTGAGGGTCCACCTTTCTCTCTTAATTTCTGTCCATTCTTTAAGATCAGGAAGAGTACGTTTCATGTCCCATCTTAAAAAAAGGCCATCTGAGGTGGGCTAGGAAATATGCTTTCTCTCTTCAGGTGCCTGCCCTCTGGAATAGTGTTCCCCCCAAGAGGTTCAAACAGCCCCAGCCCTGCAGTCCTATAAACTAGCTTTGAAGACCTCCTTTCTTTCCCAGACTCTGGAATAGGTTGGGGCATGTCCACCTGGATTGTCCCAGTTGCAACTAGCTCCTTTTCCCTTAAACTCATCCACATATAGATCTGTGTATGAGAAATGTCTGACTACTCGGGATCAGTGAAGAAAATATGCCATTATTCCTGTGATAGAAAATATAGATTTTTCCCAAGATAGGCCTTCAGATTCACATTCTTTTTTCTCTTGAGTCTTCAGTTTTCTTGCTATTTTCCTTCCCTTCCCCCTCTTTATCCCCTGTTATATTCTGTTGCTTTTGTGAATTTATCATTTCAGACAGGCTGACCTCAATGCCAAGTTTTCTTATCCACCCATCTACCAGATGCCTAACTAGCTTTTTCTCAAATTCTTGTGAGCACCATTTTCACTGGCACATATCCCACTGAGGCTGAGGCAAAGGATTGACTCAAGTCTTATACTGTATATTAACCATGAAATAGGCAACTTTTCTTATCCCTCTAAATGGGAAAGCTGGAAGTCTGTTCTCTTCACCTTGCATTTTCTAAGACTGAGCTCCGGCTCTGGAAAAAAACATATGCTTTCCATATGTGAGCATGTGCAAGAAACAGTTAGTGAAATAATATGGAACTTCCTTCCCCCATGAAAGGAAAAAGAAGAGGGGAGACAACAAACTTAGTTGCTAAACACTAGCAGGAAATGTACAACTACAAGAAAATGAAGCTGGGAGAAATCCATAGCAGAATCATCTCATGAGGCCCCATGGACTTTGTATTCAGCATCTTCCATCACTATGACAATGTTGTGAGGGGGGGGGGAGAGGGCCCCGAACAGGCCTTTCCTATGCTGAATTCTACTTGGAAGCCATCATAGCAGGTAACAAAATCCAGTGTGGGGATATGTGAAAGGTGAGGAAAGACTTTATTGTGCTTCATTACCCATTTTGTGGATTCTAATAGGAAATCGCTCTTTGATGTCCAACTTTTATTGCCAAAAATAGCTTCTCCTCCAATTTTCTCCCTTTAGAAATAAATCATTTCAAATAAAAATCCATTGTTTTAGAAAGTAATTGTGGGGCAGGGGGTGGGCTAAGGATGTTATGGTTTATCAGATACGGGAAACATAGATGGGGTATATTTATATGTTCATCTGCAGATAAAAAATGTGGGATTTTTTTTCATCTAGTCTCTCATATAAGGACGAGATGATGGTTTTGCTGATGTGCAGTACTAGAATATGTTACCAGAAATTATAATAAACATTTTCCATGTTATGTATAAGGGTTTCCCTCTGTGCAATACAGAATCACAAATATTTATGTGTCATTTATGCTCACTAAAGTGGGTTTTCTTTTAAAGGCATACCACAATACAATTTCTAAATAAATATTTTTTAAAAAGAAAGAACATAACAAAAATTTCTCAGAAAAGAGAAACACATAATTTAGCTGAATAAAAAAAGTCTCAAGTTGTCTCCTAAACATTGGGCAATTTCATTTGTTCCAGAGAACAAAGGTGAGAATGTGTTCCCCCAGCACTCCAGTTTGTACCACTGAAGTTCAGTGGTAAGTAGTTGAAGTTCTAGTGTGATCTGGGGTTGCTTTCTGGGGTTTGCAAGGATTTTAAGGAGGGAGATGGGAACAGCTTGCTTCCCGTTCCCATACACACACCAACCCTCCCCTTCCCCCCATGGTTCAGCCCAATCCCTTCCGACAATGTTTTTGCATCACCCGATGGCTTCTTTTGGTCCTCCAGAAGGTCAGGAACTTGGGTTTTGACCCTTTACCCCTCAAATATTGTTCTCCTCTTGTTATAGAAGGAAAAACATAGATTTTGCCATCCAGTGTACCATTTCTGTGCTAATATACTTTAGGAGAACTTAGGTAGTCAAACCGGTCTTTCTTTATTCATACCACCACAAATTCTATGGTATGGGCTTTGCAAGTTACAGTATATGGATGCAAAAAGAGAAGAGAAGAATGCTGCTGGGTCCTTTAAGGGGGCCATCAAAAAACATTCTTCTGTTAACATTCAAGGAACTCTTCAGTATTTGAAAGCTTACAAACATATTGTATCCTTTAGTATAGGAATGTGCAAGCTCAGTTGTCTTGAGGGTTACCCCAGGCTTTGAATAGTAGGTCAAGCACTGCATTCCAAAAGAGATGGGGCCATGGATCCAATTTGGATTGTGGTGGGGAGTGTTCAGATGTGAAATGAATCTGTTTTGCCTCTTTATCCCACATTCCAAAAACCAAGAAAAAGAAAAATAAGGCAACATTGACTCCATCCATTCTTGGAGGTCTGCAAAAAGGATCCTGGCCCCCCTTTTTTTTTGAGCTTCTGCTATTCTGCACCACATTTCTCCATTGGTTTTTCAGGCAAGAAAGTAACTAGCATAATAGCTTTCTTTCACAGAGATAGGATTCACACATTGTAGTTTCGGCCAAATGTTCAACATATGAACATAGCCAACCATGGCTTAATCCAGGGGTCCCCAACATGTAGGCAGCGGGGCTGCTGTCTACAAACCCCGCCCCCGGTGTGTGCGATTACCCTGCCCCCAGTGTGCGTGATTGGCTCCCGCCTGCAAACCCCATCCCCCGGTGTGTGTGATTGGCTCCCGCCTGCAAACCCCGCCCTCCGGCCCGTGGAAAAATTTTCTTCCACGACCGATTCCACTTCTTAAAATTAATGGGAGTTAAAAATGGCCACAAAAGCTATTTTTCAGGCTTGTCTAGAAGCCTGAAATGAGCCAAACGGCTTTACGGAATAACAGAGAAGGGCTACATTCAGGCAAGGTGCATCGTATTCCTTCATCTTTTTGAAGAGTTAGGGAGAGACAGTTTGTAAGTCTAGGATTCAGTTCACTCTAAGAGGCTCCCCAGCAATCTCCCTAAGCCAGAGATGAAGCACTCTTGAGCATTTTCATTGCTTTCTCCTGTGCACGAGAGGCTCAAACTGATGGGAAGGTGAATGGATACAATTACCAACCTATGTCTCCACTGTAGCCTGAAATTAAGAAAAGCTTGACATAACATGGCATTAACCACCTGCTTCACTTCTTAATGCAGTGCTTTTCAAAGTGCCGCTGTTGGCGACACACCAACAGTGGCAGTGGCGGCGGCGCGGGGGCGTGCACAGCGGCGGCGCGGGTGTGTGTGGCGGCGGTGTGCATGGTGGCAGCGGCAGCGGCCTCCGCTAAAACACGGAAGCGCTGATGGCGCACTGCTGCTGTCGTCGCTGCCGCGCCACCACCGTGCACGCCCCCGCCGCCACTTCCGGGTTGTGTTGCAGCACACTAAACTGTGTGTCGCGACACACTAAAGTGTTGCAACACACAGTTTGGAAAGTTATGTCTTAATGAGATGAATTGCCACTTGCAAGGGGCATGGAAGCACTAACATGCTGGTTGCAGGCAGCAAGCTTCAGGGACCAGTTTGGTCTAGTGGTTAAGGCAGAGCTTTCCAAACTGTGTGTCGCGACACAAAAGTGTGTCGCCACACACAGTCTGGTGTGTCGCCACACAACCCGGAAGCGCTGATCATCATCAGCGCTTCCGGGTTTTCCCGCGGCGACACACCAACGGTGGCGCGCAAAATCCGAAAGCGGCAGCAGCGCTCCCGGGTTTTTGCGCGCTGCCGCAACGGCAGCACTTCCGGGTTTTCCCGCGGCGACACACCAACAGCGGTTGGTGTGTCGCCGCGGGAAAACTTTGGAAAGCCCTGGGTTAAGGCAACGGGCTAGAAACCAGGAGACTGAGAGTTCTAGTCCCGCCTTAGGCATGAAAGCCGGCTGGGTGACCTTGGGCCAGTCACACGCTCTCAGCCCAACTCACCTCACAGGGTTGTTGTTGTGGGGAAAATAGGAGGAGGAAGGAGTATTAGGTATGTTTACTGCCTTGAGTTATTTATAAAAAAATAATAAAGGCGGGATAAAAATTAAATAAATAAAATAAGAATTAAATAAATAAATAAACATAGAAGAGAAAGGGAGGGGGTGTAGTCATCAGATTTAAAAAATCACTAGTACAGAGCTTTCCAAACTGTGTGTCGCGACACAAAAGTGTGTCGCCACACACAGTCTGGTGTGTCGCCACACAACCCGGAAGCGCTGATCATCATCAGCGCTTCCGGATTTTCCCGTGGCGACACACCAACGGCGGTGCGCAAAAACCTGAAAGCGGCAGCAGTGCTTCCGGGTTTTTGCGCACTGCTGCAACGGCGGCACTTCCGGGTTTTCCCGTGGCGACACACCAACGGCGGTTGGTGTGTCACCGCGGGAAAACTTTGGAAAGCCCTGCACTAGTATCTCTAACAAGGGCATATAGTCTTTGGCTTCAATATGTTGCTAGACTGTACTTCCCTTCAGCTAAATGCAAAATAGCAGTAGGCATGAGAGGAATTGTCCTACAGCAATATCTGGAAATCTAGTTTCTCCATATCAAATTGACCAGATGCGTCCGTCTAACTATACTGCCAACCTCCATGCTGTTCTTCCCTACAGATGGTTACAACTCATTCTTCTTAAAATTAGCCTCAGCATTGGAATCATTGCCTTGTAAAACAAAACATACTGGAACCAACTTTACTTCTCCTTGGAAGGACAGAGCTGGTAATGTTTTTTAATGGGCCTCTCTTTAATAGGCTTCAGGCTTGCCAATTAATTACAGTCACCCAGGCAGCTGCTGAAGAGCAGCCTTTATTACCTCTTCCCGGGCTCTGGGTTAATCTCTTTCAAGTGAGCAACCACATTATCCAAGCCAGTGGCCTCCTCGCATCAATGGGTAATTAAATCCCGGGCTGCAGGGTGCCAGCTGATCACCTTCCCCTCTCAGTAACTCTTGCTAACCCTGGTGGGTTAGTGATGAGATTGGAGTTGGGGGTGGGGAGGGTGCCCTACAGCTCATCAGATTGGGATGGCTAACATAGCTTCTTTATGAAGAAACAGAATGAAAACGTAAGAAAAACACATTCCATAGGCCTTCTTCATCATTTTGTAAGCAAGCAGATATGTTTTAGGTTCCTTTTTTTCATGTTCTGTTTCATACACAAATCTTTTTTTTTTTTTGGTGCCTTCAGGTCAGTGCTGACTCCTGGTGACTGCCTGGACAAGTCCCTGCAGTTTTCTTGGCAAGGTTTTTCAGAAGTGGTTTGCCATTGCCTCCTTCTTCCTCAGGTTGAGAGACAGGGACTGGCCCAAGGTCACCCAGCTGGTTTTCATGCCTAAGGCGGGACTATAACTCACAGCCCCCGGTTTCTAGCCTGGTGCCTTAATGTAATGGTATGTGGGAATGACCTTGAGATGTGGGGAAGAGATGCTGCCTAGGGAACAATCAGATAAAAGAGGGAGGAGCCCACAGCTGCTTAATGGTCAGAGAAAGAAACTTAGGAAGGATATGTCCTAATTGATCAGGCAGGAAAAAGGACAGAGATTTGTACTTTCAGACTTGTAAGATTCTGTTAATGTAGCCTTATAATAAAGTAGAATTAGCTCATCTGGTCGTGTTTCCTGTCTGGTTTACCTGGGGGGGGGGGGGCTGACAACCACCAAACTGGCTCTCATTCTTACTGCTCTATTAATTTTCACATAAGGCAGTCTAGAGGGCATTTATCTTACAGTAGTTCTAAGCAGCTTATTTAATCATGGTTTGAGTAAACCTCAACTGGATGAATTTGTAAAACAGACTAAGCTATAAATCAGAGTTTCCAACCTACAGTGATTGGATTTGCCTAATGCACAGCTAAACCCAAACTGGCTTAGAGTGATGGATACCCAGTCAATATAAGAAGAGATTGTAAAAAAGAAGTAATGTTGATTATGAAAACATTCATGTAGTCCCATAATTACTATATATGTTATGAATGACAATTTAAATGGCTTCACCAAAAGATTCTGGCTGGATTCATATACCATGTTAAGTCTTAGTATGGTTGCTTGGTTTTGGCTTAGTGTGACAAGTGAATCTACCATTACAACTTAGTGTTGTATGAACCAAATCAGAGCTTGTGTACAAAACACTTTTTAGAAGCAAAAAAACCCAAACAAACTGGCCATGCAGTGCATGAACCCAGTACTGAGTTTGAAAAAAAAACCACTGTCTTGTCAAGATACTCCTGGATGCAGACATTCTCTAATTGTAGCAACATAAGAAGTAAATTAGTAAAAGTAAAAAAGTAATAAAATAAAATAAATAAATAAATAAATAAAATAAAAATAAAAAAAGAAGTACAAAAGAAGTAAAGTAAAAGTAAGGGGTGTGGTGGCTCAGCGGGTAAGACACCAGGCTTGTCGATCGGAAGATTGCAAGTTTGGAGGTTCGAATCCCTAGCCCCGCATGACGGAGTGAGCTCCCACACTAGCCCCAGCTCTTGCCAACCTAGCAATTCGAAAGCATGCAAATGCAAGTAGATGAATAGGTACCACTTTGGTGGGCAGGTAACAGCGTTCCGTGTGCGTCATGCCGGCCACATGACCACGGAAGCGTCTTCGGACAGCGCTGGCTCTTTGGCTAACAAACGGAGATGAGCACCGGCCCCTAGAGTCGGACACGACTGCACAAATGTGCGGGGGGAACCTTTACCTTTACTAAGAAGTAAATGCATTCATGGTTCTAACCTGGAGGATATCAACAACTTCCAAGAAAAAAAAATATCAGTTCTCTGCCTTTACAAAAGTTAAGGGGAGATGAATGAAGAATGGGTATACATATCGGCAATAACTGTGCAAATTCATACAAAGGTGTGGGTTAAATCAGCATAAATAGGGAGCATAAGCAATTTGCATATGAATGCTTGATATTAATTTGGCAATATGTGCCACATAGTTGATGCTGTTAATTTATGAGCTTTTTTCAAGTCTTCATTAAAGGGATATGTAATAATGTTCTACAAAAGCCACACTGAAAGCTTTTTATTTTTTACCCTTTTCTGAATTACATTAGCATTATTTGTTGCCAGAGTGCTGTAAAGTTTGCTTATTCATGGCTTAGTCATCTGGAACCTCTCGGCTTTTGTATCATTTGTAAGCAGGACAATCCTATTTGGATCATCTGAACATATGGATCCTTACAACACCAGTGTAATGCCTTTTTTATAATTTCAATGATAATCTTTTTTGCTATAAGAACAGTAGACCTTCAGGGGTATAATGGTAGTACAAATTTTATTGGAGAACTATGCACAATAACAACATAAAATATGCTCAAACGTCTCTCTCTGTGTGTATATGTGTGAAATCTGGAAAAGCCTGGGTATTTTTCATGAAATAAATGTTACTTTTGAGGAAAGATTCCTACATATCATTCAAACCTGTGTATGTGGGTTAAAAATAAAGAGATCCTCAAGCAGAGCTCAGCTCCTGGTCAGCAACAATATGAAAGTCATTTGCCACTGCCTTCTTCTGGGATGTTTATCTGCAGCCTAGCCTACAGGCCTGTGGCTTCCTAGTGGTCTCCAATCCAAATGCTAATTAAGTCCTTCTGTGACATGTGTGCTAATAAAGCTTAAATTGGAAATTTCTTGGGAATGACTTCTGATCAAAACAAATAATTTACTATGTATGAATGGATGGTACTAAAGTTCCTTGTGATGAACTAAAATGTAGTTTGTAGCTGTCTTATTTTTTAAACTGCGACTAATCTTGGAGATCCTTAGCAATGTAAATATTTGATCGCTGGAAAACAGCGAATTTGAGATTGTGCTTTTTGCATAGGAAATGACATTAAAACAATGTAGATTACATCCTTTAGTGCAGCGGTCCCCAACCTTTTTGGCACCAGGGACTGGTCATGGAAGAAAATTTTTCCACGGACCGGGGGGGTGGGGTGGGGTTTGCAGGCGGGAGCCAATTGCATGCACCAGGGAGGGCGGGGTTTGCAGGCGGGAGCCCCGCGGCCCACTTCCTAACAGGCTGCGGCCCACAGGTTGGGGACCCCTGCTTTAGTGGACATCTTCATGCAGTTCCTTTCTGAAGTTCCTCTAGTTACTGCATCACATACGCAGCTACAACTATCTTGCTTTGTATTAGACTCAAACTCTATTGCTATTATTCTGTTCAAAACAAGGGAGCTTAAAAACATTTGTTTTTATGTAAAAGGACAATTGCACCTCTGAAAAATGCTGTGCAAGAACAGAAAATAAGCTAAAGCCACCCTGATAGCCTCTTCAAAGGAAACATGAGAGTGAGGAGCTATGAATAAGGGTACCAAATCTGGACTTCAAAATTCTGGACAAGCTCATGGACAATACAGAAAACTCTGCTATCATGAACAGAAAGGTATAAACTGGCTGGCTGGGGAATTCTGGGAGTTGAAGTCCACACAAGTTAAAGTTTAAAGTTGCCAAGTTTGAAAAACACTGGTGCACACTAATGAAATAGTTGCTCTGCCTATTTTAATATCTTCAATGATATTAAAGCCAAACATTTGGCTTGTGAGCTTGTTTAATCTTCTTTTGGATTAAATCAGGTCACCAAGTTTCAGAGCAGCAAATGACAGCCTGAAGATCCTTTGCCATGATTCAACTATTTTGCTTCTTCAAATAGGCAGAAGCGTATGACCCTTCCTGTAAAAAATGTTACATTTTATGACTGAACTGCTTGTTATGAGATGGTTAGTTCAGGAGGCAAAATAAAAAAACACCACCATTCAAATTGCAGTTTGATTCTTTATTAAAAGGACCCGATGTGCCAGGTTCAATTCTTTGTAAACCAGGCTTGGAAAACAATGTGCAAATAAAGGCATGGGGTGAGGTGGAGGGAATATAATGGAGACAGCTATATCCAAGGAAAGAAGGTAATCCAACGAGAGTGGAATGGTCATAGTTTCTCTTTCCCTCTTCCCCCAATTATTCCTGGAGTTCTTGCTCTGGCCCATAACTCTATTAGAAAAAAAATATGGCCACTGCAGATCTTGGGGCTCAATAGGCACTCTGTGTGTGTGTCTGCGCACGCGTGAATGTCTACTCTATTAGACGCTAAGAAACAAAAATAGCTTTTATCTGCCTCCTTCGCACCCTTGCACTAAAATATATTTTTTTAAAAAAGCAAAAAAGGGAAATCTGTAACTTTCAATGTATTTCACCCCTCCTTCAGTTCCACTCCCTCTCCTCATCCTAATATTTGTGGGTAGTGAATATTTTTTTTTAAAAAAAAAAACCTTAAGAGAATATGGGGAGAAACTTTCCACTTTCGTGGACCTGAAAAGGAGGTTTACTTTTGATACCAGAGAGGCAAACACTGCAATGAAGCTAAAGGACAACGCCCTGAAATGATCCACTCTGAAGTCAATATGAAGGGGGCTGTGCAGGATAGAATTTAGCACATCTGTATCTTGTCCCTGATACAGTCCCTGTCTGTATTTTGCTCCCTCAAATTGCATTTGATTTGGACCAGGGTTTCCCCCTTTCCTCCCTGCCCAGTAAAGCGAATGGGGCAAAAAGGATCTGAGAAGAAATGAGGGTGTGGAGAGACCATCCAACCATGTGGGGTAGATCTTGTCTTGAGGCTCGGTTGGATGCAGATGCTTACTTCTCCCACAATATAAGAGGAAGACCACTCTCTATGGAGGAGATACCAATAGTACTGATTGCCCAGTGACAACATCACAGTTCCGCTGAATGCTGCAAATTCCTCCAACTGTTCTCAAATGCACACTCCTGTCATCACACAAAATGCACAGAAAGAAACAATACAGAGTCTAGTCAGCACCTCTGAGCTCAGCTAAGTTCTGCAAATCTTCTGGCTGTGAATGGAAGAAGGTGGTCTGAGTGTAGGTGCTGTTCCTCCCACATAACCCCCTCTAGTTCATTCAAGGTAGCATCAGTCTGCAAAGCCTTTCAAAGTTGTAACAGCTCCCTGCAACTGCTGCCATGGCATGGCAGTGGTGAGTCTTGGGAGTCTCCATTTCTTATCGGCCAGTTGCTAGCCATCAGGAGCACATTCATGCTGCAAGTCCTTTGAGCCTCACCCTTGCATCCAGCATATAGCGCATTGACTGTAGCGATTCAACTGGCTCCTATTTACACCTTGCAGAGCCCTAACCCGTTCCCCTCCGAGGAAAGCTTTGGTTGGAGAACAAAACAAACAAACAAACAAATCAAACCCAATAAACTATTCTGAGAAACATCAACTCACTTTTTTTTTCTCTTTCTAGAAAATTGATCTGCAGGGAGGTGACTACAATACCCAATGTCCTCTTAGCTTTGAGGCTCTCAATTTTACCCTGTGGCCTTCCACCCTTCTTTCAACAACAGGCCTGAAAACAAGCTGATCTCCTATTTTGCTCCAGATGTTCATCTGCAGACAGATGAATTCCTTCGAAGAGCACTGTGCAGTACTAGAAGCAGGAGCCATCAGTGATTCCAAACTCGGTTATGCCTGATTGTCTCCAACATGATCTCATTACTTCTGAAAAATAATACTCCTGGACCAAAAAGTTCATTGTTATTATTATGAAATCCATCCTTTTTTGTTGTTACCCTTTTCTTCTTCTTCTTTTCTTGTTCTTCTTTCCTTTAGAAAGGTCAAACAAAGGAAGAAAACCCAGCAATAGGGGCTCTGGATCCCGGGGCAAGGCTACTGGGTGGCCGGTAAAGAGTGCTCTGCTGACTAGGTGGATTGACTGGCGTTTGTGGGGTTGGAGTCCTACTGGATTTGGGTCGGAAGAGGCTGCCTTGTTGGGTGCTGGTGCTGTTGGACATTGGGCAATGGTCAGGATCACCAGAGTCACTTTCTGTATAACTGTATGCCTGAGCCCGGGAGATACCCTTCTGCTGGCGCCTCCATGAGTTGTAATAAGTTGGGTCGCTGATGTAATGGTTGACAAAAGAATGGGCTTTCTGAGGGTTCTGATCCACTTCGTACTCACTGTCACTTCCCTGTGCAGAGAGATGGAAAAACAGTAATGAGCTTCTGGGTAGCCACTATTAAGGAAAATAAGGAGGTGAGACAGCACCTGCCTCTGCCCTTCAGGCAGAATGAATTCAGACTTGATATGATATCAAATGAATCCACAACAGGCTGTTAAAGGAGGTAGGCAATACAAAGCACTTTCTCAGGCATCAATCAGCCTCTGAACCCAGATAAAGTATGCGAAATTTCTCTAGATACCTAAGGGAGCAAGCTGGAGAGTTGGGAGTAACCACAGAGAGAGAACTTTTCCATACTATGATGCTATCTATGGAATTTTCTTTCTAGACCAAAATGTACCATAGATATAGAGATATACAAACATATACATATTTGCATCGCATTGCATTGCATTCATGTAACTCTTTGTCTGGCCTTTTACAGTTTTGTATTACTTTGGCTATAATTGAATTATTTGATTATTAGCCATCCTGGGGGTGTTTTGTATCTATTAAACTATCTTTAAAGGTATCTTTATTTCAACAGATAGATGGATTGTTGGTTAGTTTGGAAGTTTATTTTCAATTTTGAAAAACTCAACACTTAGCTGTGTTAGACATATGGAGTATGGTATCTTGTCTGTTAAGGGATTTATGCTTTTCTTCAGGATCTCTTATAGGCATCTGGCTGGTCACTGCTTTTTATTTATCAAAGTATTTAATTAAATAAATATTTGCCCCCGTTTTTAAAAATTCTAGCTCCACCCACTTTCCCCTTTGGCTCCACCCACTGTTTTTGGTCCTTCTTCCTCTTAAGCCTCCCAAATGGTTACTCCTACCTAATTTAATACTTGAAGCTGAACTACATTAGAGACACTGGCTAAAGGAGATCTTGCATAATTCAGTCTTCCATGGGTGAATTAGAAGTAAGATTGTTCTGGAGACTACTTAGGAAGTTGTAGGAGCCAGTGGAAAAACTCTGAATTCTTGTATGATATTGAAAATAACGTGTTATGTGGAAAAATATTACGTTGTGATATGCTTATTTTAAAAATTATGTATATACACACACAATATTTCCTGCATACTGCAGGCGGTTAGACTAGGTCAAGGGTCGGAAATGGCGGCTCGCGAGCCACATGTGGCTCTTTGGCCCCTTGAGTGTGGCTCTTCCGCAGCTGAACTCACCCCCACCCCTTCCACGCGATTGGATCCCGCCCCCAAACTCCGCGGCTCTCCCGCCCTGCCCCACCCCCACCCCGCGCAAAGTCCAGGTCATGTCGAGTAGTCACCCCTCGGATCCGAAGCCGCAGGTGGCGAGGGCGCCGCCTGCCCGCCGCGCTCGGTGCCCCGCGCCACAACCCGACGGCCGGCGGGGAGCATCCCGTGATATCATCGCCGGTCCCTCTCTCGCTCCCTCTCGCGCTTGGCTCTTACGCGCTCTTGCTCAAGGCCAGGGCCACCCGCAGCCGCCCACACCTCGCGCACAGCCCGCGGGGCTCTCTGCAGCTCCCAAGGCACGCCGGTCCCTCCTCCGTCGAAGGGAGCGGCAGAGAGCCCCGCGGGCTGTGCGCGAGGTGTGGGCGGCTGCGGGTGGCCCTGGCCTTGAGCAAGAGCGCGTAAGAGCCAAGCTCCGGGCGCTCCGGCTGGGGTGCAGCGGGACGGGAGCGTTGCCGGCGGCCCGCGAGGACCGGCCAGGGAAGGTGAGCGAGGGCCATGGGAGAACTAAGAATTGGGGGTGGCTCGCGGCGTGTGAATGCGTGAGAGGGCCGGCTAGATCCGAGCCTTTCCTCCCCGATGGGGTTCAGGGTCTGAACAGGCAGCATGGCCGTGGGGAAGAGGAAGGCATACGGCATCTTTATTGCCTCGTCCAACTGGGCTGCAACGCGTGTGTGTTCGACTGCCAAATATAACCAGGAGTGCAGAAGCTCCTCTCCAAAACGGGCTGGGTGTGAAGGCCAGGTGGCTGCGCATAATTTTTCTCACATTTCAGAAAAGGTGTGCAGCCGCCTTAAAACCAACTTCTCTGACTTCCTTTGTGGGAGGAGGCAGCAGCCCTTCTCATGCTGGGCTTTTCTCTTCTCCTCCTCCTCGCAATGGTCCTTTTTGGAGGCGCAGCAGGGAGAGAGTTTTAGCCAGTGACATTCTCTCATCCAGAGCAGGGAAGGGGATATTATTTTCTCTTGATCCTCCCCCCCCCCCACTGCAAAAGCCTCCCTTCCTAAGTTGAAACTGGCTCTGATTATAGGGAGAGATGGTCTGCAGATTCTCAACTCTTGGAGCTGTCGGGGGGGGGGGGGAGGCATTGTTAGGCTTGGTCGCTTGGAAATGCCCCTGCAGCAGGAAGGTTAGGGAAGCGTGCGGCGCGTGGGGGGGGGCGTGGGGGGGCAGCTAAGGTGCTAGCTGCAACTGCCGCCCCTGAAGTGACCATATTCCACTCTTCCAACAGAAATTCCCCCAAGGAAAGGGTCGCTCTTTCCCTCAAGGAAATGTGCTTATTGCTTATTGCTCCAGCAATAAGGCTTGAGAAAAGGAGGAAAAACAGTGTGTGTTTTGCATTTTGCACGCCATTGGCTCCTGCCCCCAAACCCCGCCCCTTCCACACGATTGGCTCCTGCCCGCAAACCCCGCCCCCTTCCATGTGATTGGCCCCCGCCCGCAAACCCCGCCCCCTTCCACGCGATTGGCCCCCGCCCGCAAACCCCGCCCCCTGGCTCTCGAGCATTTCAAAATGTGCACGAGCATGTCAAAATGGCTCCCGGCATAAAAAGTTTGCCAACCCCTGGACTAGGTGATCCCTGTGGTCCCTCCTATGATGTTATAATGCTATAAGAAATAGATTCATATGTGTTGTAGCATATAAAGAAATAACCTTAATTGTTTTAAGTTTTATTTAAAATTAAAATTAAAATTTAAATTAAGTATAAATATGGTTCTGGTCATTTATGTAATAATGTCCACCTTCTGTCATCACTAAATTTATAATTTGGGAACATTAGAGTTCTCTGGGGACCACATCCAAGACTTTTGGAGGCCTCCATTGTTCCCCTCTTCTAGAGAGAGGATTCCTAAAACTGCAAATCCAAGCCATTAATGCAGCTGTGCATTTCTTTCCTCTAAAGCAGACACAGTAGGGAAAAAAAGATTACAAATGAAAGATAATGTAATCTGGACTTCCCACAAAATTTGGTGCTTGAGGCAGGGTGATTGCATGGGAGAAATCTTGTGTCAAAGCTATTACAGACCCATTGAATTCAACAGGGATTACTTGAAGTAGACATGTATAAAACTGCACTGTAAGCTATTTTATCAGTTAATGAAGATTAATTACAATTGGCAATAATGAATTAAATGGGCTCACGTAATGAAGGCTAGGTTTTTTAAAGGACTATTTTGATAATAGTTTAAGAATATTAAAGGCTGACTTCTTTCCTAATAAGAATGCTTTTTTCAAAATTTCAAAAAGGAATTTTATATTTAAGTTTTAGAAATTTGAAATTGATCGACTTGCTAACAACTTATGATCATCTGACTGTCTTTATACACCTACTGATTTTGTCACTGTGATCATATAGTAGGTAGTAGTCTGCGTTGTGACTATTGACTCTAACTTTCAATTGTAGTACTCAGAGGAAACTACTGCACATTTTCTCCCAGAAATGTGGGGAATAGCATCCATATTATATGATTATGAACAAAGTAAACGGTGAGAACAGAAGAGTGAAAAAAGTGTAGGTAAAGTAGAAGGAAGTTTTCCAAGAAAGATTTACCACCTTATTTCCTTATTAGAGATAATAAAAGCAATATGTTCAAATTATAAGATTATGACAGTTTTTATGGTCTACCTCTACACTCTAGATCATAGCTTTCCAAACTGTGTGTTGCAACACAGTACTGTGTCGCCTGCGGGGCCCAAGTGTGTCGCGAAAAAACCCGGAAGCGTTGATGGCGTGGCAGCGCACACGGCGGCAGGCCATCAGCGCTTCCAGGTTTTCACGTGACACACCAGGCTGCTGCCACCGCCGTGCTGCACGAAAACCCGAAAGCGCTGCCACCGCTGCAGTGCACAAAAACCTGGAAGTGCCGCCGTGGCGGTGTGTGAAAACCCGGAAGCGCCATGGCGGCGCTTCCGAGTTTTCGCATGCTGCCGTTGGTGTGTCGCCAACGAGAAAAGTTTGGAAAGCCCTGCTCTAGATGTTAAAATGAATCAAGCCATAAGGACTTGAAGAATAATAATTTGCAATGAGTTTTCCAGTTCATATACACTTTATCCTCCACATCCATGTTTTCATATCCATTGATAACTAATGGGGAGTGTATTTATTTATTTGTTGTTAGGTTTATATTCCGGCTTTCTTTCAGGAGCTTACATAGCATTCCAATTTTCCTTTCAAGGACAACAGCCCTGTGAGGCAGGTTCGATTGAGAGTGACTGGCCCAAAGGCCCCTAATAAGCTGCCATAGTTGAGGGGGTGTAGAATCTGGATCTCCCCGCCCCTAATCCAACACCCTTGTCCTACAGTACACTGGCTCTCAACACTGAACATTTCAGAACACCATGAAATAATTTGGCTGTTAAAACCATAATTTGGAAAGCTGTGCTGCTCAAAGTTAGCACACTTTCTAGTACTAAAAGTCATCTGCTGGTAACCAAGTATTTATTCTCTGAGAACGTATTTTTAAGAATGTTACAGAGGGGAAGAAAAAAAAAAGAATTGGGCAGGGCAGAGCAAACTTGGCTCATTTCTCTCCTTTCAACTCAGCCTCTGCTCTCGCTAATCGAATTCAGCTTCTCTGTTTGCAGAAGCACAATAGAGACCATTCAGGAGAACCCTCCGCCCAGGGCGGGAACAGATCAAATTGCAGGTTTCAGCTTGTTTAGCGTTTCAACAGTTTCTCAAGGGCGCTAATTTGTACTAATTTCACCGGGGAGAAGGAAGTGGGAGACAAGAGGATCTTGACACCCTGATGATTGAGAAAAGTGAAAGCAAAATGATCGGCATGGGGAGAAAGCAGCTGCATGCCTCCCATGTCTAAAATAGAGAGATGGGAAGGGACATTTCAGAGATAGGCAAAGCTGAGCAGCAAGGTCCAGGATGATGAAGTAATACAAAAGGAACTTCCAGATCATAAATGAGCCTTTGATTATAACTGGCATTTTCAGATCAAAAATGAGTCATTAAGCCAATCTAGCATGGAATCTTAGTGCCTCCCCTCCATCTATTGTGTGTGTGTATGTGTGTGTTTTATATATTCTTGCTTTCGAAAAACAAGGTAGTTATGATGTTGCTTTATATGTTGATGGCCATTTATGCATTATTAAAAGAAAGAAGAAGTGCATATGATAATTTTAAGTGTAGATCTAACATTAGAACAACTATCATTTAAAAAGAGGTGTAATATATTCCGGTATAATAAAAAAAGACTGTAGCCAGATGACTTGTGTACCTGCTTACTCTGTTAACTATATATCTATTTCTTCATTTTAAGCTGGACGACTCTTAAATAGAGGATGTCTTAAACACAGGACTGTCTGGCCACCCTAATTTTAGGGGACTTGTCATGAAAGTCTACAGCTCCGAGTCTCAGGGGCTTTGTGATCCTCTCTCCACTCCTTTAACAGCAATGACACATGCTTCACCCCACATTTACTGTGCTACACTTTATAGATTACCTTGGGGCATATATGGTGTGTGTATTGCGAGGATCATTTATGCTAAATCAGTACAACTACGCCTTCCGCAACATAGGTTACCCACAGGAAAGCCTGCAGCACTTTGAAACACCTCAGTAGTGGTGTCTTCAGGTTCTTCCACAGATGCTCTCTGGCATAATGGGAAGTCTGTTGAAGTCAAACCTGGGTTTATCTAAAGAATAGAAATAGAACTGTGCAGTGCAGTGATCTGGATTTGAAAGGTGATTGAGAGTATGCAGAGACTGATACTGGCAACTCCTTAAAGAAGCCGCATCTTTTCTTGGGCTCACGTGCCGCTCCCAAAGATTACGAATTAATATGAGAAGGGGCTGACAAGTGCAACAGACATGACTCCATATCACTCTTTCCTCTTCAAATTTGTATCTCCACGTGCCCTAAAAAAAATGCTACAGAGTTCAGTAAGATTTGAAATTAAGTAATCTTATTTCAGAGTGCAGCCTTGATGTGTACAGAACTTTTTTCCTATTTACATGGTAAGTCTGACACTCATTTCTGTCTTTGGAAGATCAGTGTTTCTGTAGCATCAACAGTAATTGTCTAAACTAAATTCACTAATATATAAAGATTTGCCAGAATGATCACTAGAATCTTTGTCTCTGTACATTAGTACAGGATTAAGGGATTACTTTCCATGTAGAAAGGCCTTGAGTTTAACCAGCAACTCTGGTATATTTGCTGGAAGGACAGTCTGTTGGCCTGGGCTAGTTTTTTCTAACAACACTATGGCTCAGACACTAATGACATCTTTTGTTAATCTGGGTAAACTGGGGACATGATGTGTTTACAAAACATGTAGGCCCTCTGAACATTCCAGTGCCGAGCTGATAGCTCCATGGAATTCTGCTTGCGGTACCCAGGGAGAATATGTGTTCAGGATTTACACTTAGATGTGCTTGTGGTATGGGTACTTGGCTGTCCCAGCAATCCTTCTCTCTGCTAATTGCCCTTGGGGGTGGTGAGGGCCAGTTGAGGGCCAGGCCATTTGGCAAAGAGTCTGTTCTTACACAAAAAAACAAAGGAACCGTTTTTGCTACAGCCGGGCAGGGTTGCCAAATCCTGTTAGCCTCCAAACTGCTATGCCTGTCGCCATTGGCAACAGTGCAAGGAAAAGAAAGGCCTGGCTGTAAGGCTGCCTGTGTCCTAATCCCGACTTTCTGAGACAGATGTCCCTTACTGGTACTCATCTGCCTCCTCTGATCAGCATCCAGTTCCCCAGAAGGATGTACAGGAACACACATTAGCAATCTAAGGAACATTTTAGTTCTAGGATAAGATCTGTAGCTTGAATCATGTCAACTGGATTTCTATTTTCTCAGTGGAAACGTTTCTCTCCTTATCCAAGGAGCTTCTTCAGTCTGAGCAAAGTTAGTAAGGGAATCCTAAATATGTTTCTAGGTAGCTGTGTGACCTTACACCTGGGGCTAGGTCATGGTTATATTGAGATGTTATTTTAAGTCCTTTTATCATCTAAAGGAGGATCGTTAAGATCACCATGCTGCTGTTGAGCTTGTGAAATGGTCTTAATCTTCCTAGGCACAGGAGACAAAGCAGGGAGGAAGATGGGGGAAAGATTGTGCCTGAGGCCCCCACCTCTATTCAAGGAAGGATTTTCCAAGTTGGCATAAATGGATTCCTTGACCCCTCTCTCAAACCACCTATCTTCTCTGTCTAAAATGTGAACATTAATGTCCTCAAATGAGTGTCCTTTTTCCTTTAGATGAAGATAAACTGCTGACTCTGGTCCTGTGGTGTTACTTCTCCTGTGTTGGGCCATCCTCCTGTACAAAAGTTGTTTGGTTTCTCCAACAGTAACAGTAACTTGTACTCAAGCTACAGACAATTCCACCTGGATGACTGAGAACCTTCATAGACATCTAGGATAAGATATTTCTATGTTTTAGTTTCTTTAATACTAGGTGCTTGCTACAATGACACCACACTTTTATTGTTTTAAACACCAGTCTGGACTCTTAAGAGGAAAGGCAGTATATATGATTAAAATATAAAATCCATACTCAGAACTGAAACAGGCAGGTTGGTGTACAATAACCCACTCACCAAGGGTTGGGGACATGGGTGACCTCTCTCTGATTAGCATCTTGTATAAAGGATTGACCTTGTGATTTTTAAAGAGAGAACAATAGCACTCTCAGCTATTGTTGAGATTCTCTTGAAAAGAGAATCAAGAGAGTATACTGTATGTACAAGGTACTGGGCAATTGGAAATAAGCACTTTAAAAACACCTATTTGTTTAACAGCGTTCCACTCCTTAATATAAACTTCATGTCTAAATGTCATGTCTGACTTGATTTGGGCCTCTATTGAACAGCCTCTATTGGGCCTCTATCTATTGAACAGCCTTTTCTGACTCCCAGCTCTTTGGCATATGCTGTGGTGAAAACCATACAAAATAAACAGACGCCTGTTTATACCTTAGCACAGCCTTTCTCAACCTTTTGACCCTGGAGGAAGCCTTGAAATATTTTCCAGGCCTCGGGGAACCCCTGCACATTCAGGCTCAAATATAGGCCAGAAGTTACAAAATTATTATATTCGTTTCACGTGTAGGCCTGTATCTTAAACTAAAAATAAAGAATGAAACTTACCTCTTTAATGTGAAGTTGCTGAATTTGAAATAATTTTTGAAATAATTCGTGATCTCCCAGGGAACCCCTAGTGACCTCTCGTGGAACCCTAGGGTGCCACAGAACCCTGGTCGAGAAACCCTGCTTTAGCATAACCAACCCTCAGAATAAATCTGCATGAGGGCTGTAAAAGCTTGAGATAAGGAAATCTAATATCTAAGCCAAGCTTAGGAGAGAGAGAGAGAGAGAGAGAGAGAGGAGGGAAAATGCTGAATAGAATCTAGTCTCAAAACTATTCCAACTCAGTTACTAGCTTTTTGGGAAATTGGTCTCAAAACAATAAGAACAACCACCACAGTTACTTTGTGGAAAAGCTTGTGGAACTTGCTTTTTCTAGTGGGATAATTATCAGATTTCTCTATTTGAACAACCCAACCCATTAACAACCTATTTTCTGGTCGTAGAGGACCGTGCTAGTAGAATCCTACAACTGAGACAAGCTCAGGGAAGTAAGTGAAGTGAAATAACCTGCTGTGGACAATGTGATCATCTGATTACATCATCTTGTCACATTTCATCAGGGGGTTTTGAGCACCTATGGCAAAAGTTTATTTTGGGGGTGCCTTTATATCCCTTGAGATCCCAGTAGGCCCATTTTGGAGTGGTTGTACTCAGTTCCCTTTCAAATGGAGTTTGTGACATCCCTAATGTTCTCCGTAGTATGGCAACTGAAGACTTCTCCACTTCCAGCCCTCTAGCATGGCTTACTTGTGAATCAGAGATTTCTGAAGGCTTCTCAGTAAGGCTGCTGCTCTCAGCTGGAATGAGGTCATTGTACTTGGTAACATCTTCATCTGAGTAGTGCAGCGAACCTGGGCTGGGCCGTGGTGGGGACCTTGGGAGAGACACAGAAGCTCTGAGATTTCATTCAGAAAGGAAGCCTGTTATGAATGGTAGAGCAAAGTGCCAGTCCCAGACTTGGTTTGCCCTCCCCACTTTCTCTTCTCAGGACTCTGGAAGCCTCTGGTACCTTGTATATATTCCATTCTTCCTGCAAAAGGAATTTTTCACTGACATGCGTCGATTGTTCAGTTCTAGAGCAGGGAAGCTGCTCTCATCCAGGCTGACCATTTCACCATGGCCAAGTGCATTTGACTTGGAGTTGCTCCCTGAAAGGGGCGGGGGGTGGGAGGAGGGAAACAAGAAGAACAGAAGCTGTTAGTATTTTGGGTTTTTTTTTAGTGCACAGAGCAGTGTTTCTCAACCTCAGCCACTTTAAGATGTGTGGACTTCAACTCCCAGAATTCCCCAGCCAGCTGGCTGGGGAATTCTGGGAGTTGAAGTCCACACATCTTAAAGTGGCTGAGGTTGAGAAACACTGGCATAGAGACTGCTGCCAAGCTTCTTTCTCTCCCAAAGAACAAATATCAGTAGTTTGTTCTAAACTTTCTGACTTTTTAATTGTGAGTCATCAAAGAAAAACAAGACCTGGCTTGTAAACTGCTAGGTATTTTCTTTTGATGCTTTATGCTGAACAACAAAGGCACAGTGAGATAAATGTTCCTGTAAACACAATGTAAGGCACCACTTCCTGATTTTAATCTCCTATATTGTTCATACATGCTTTATGTCCAGGACAACATTTTGCACTGTATTTTTAATATCATTCTTATACTATTTCTCATCATCCACCTCTTCTTGATCCTGCATGGGAATAATACAGGAATTAGGATGAAATAAGAATTTGCTAAATTGAATTAACGATTTATTTCAAGTACTAATCGAAGATAATATTTGTAGCTCAGGGTTGAACTGGGGAGTCTTTGGTACTCTCTGAGCCTTGTTTTCATGCAGACGTTTCATTGCCAGGCTAGGCAACATCTTCAGTGTGAAAAGGGAGTGGAACTTGCTGTCTGTTTATATACCCTGGCTTGTCCTGCCTGTGTTGGTGGGGGTCTTGTACTCTCCTTGGTAGTTCCTTGATTGGGCTGTTGTGTGCTGTTTGGGTGATTGACTGAGTTAATAGTTCCTTGATTAAGGTCTATTGTGTTGTTTGATTGCTCCTCTGCTGCTAATCTTGCTGTTAATCTATGCATATCTTGTTGTTGATTGCTGGCCCAGGGGTGTTCTGGTCTTCTGGCTATTCTATTGTCTCTTATGAATGGTATGTAAATGTTGTTAACCTCTATGTGTCTGTTGATGGCTGCTTTGTCTGAGTGCCAAGCTTCCAGGAATTCTCTAGCATTTTTGGATTTGGCCTGGTCTAATATGCTCACAGTTTCCCAGTTGAAAGTATGGTTAAGTCTGTCCATGTGTTGTGAGATTAAGGAGTTTTCATCATGTCTTCTGACTGCTAGTTGGTGTTCGTGGATGCGTTCTACTAGTCTTCTGCCAGTCTGTCCTACATAGTGGCTGTTACAGTCCTTACACTGTATGTTGTAGATAACTCCTGTTTTTTCTTCTTGGGCTACTGGGTCTTTTGGTTTACTTACAATGTTCTGAAGGGTTTTGGTTGGTTTGTGTGCTACAGTGATGCCGTGTGGATGTAACAGTCTATTAGTAGTTTCTGAGATGTTTCTGATGTATGGCAGTGTAATCCTTTTCATAGCTTCTGTTGGTTTTGCTGTGGTGGGTTGAGTGGTCAGGCACTTTTTGATAAAGTTGTGTGGATATCCATTTTGCTGGAAGATGCTATATAAGTGGTATGTTTCCTTTTTCTGGTGTTCTGGGTTGCTGCAGTGTGTTTGTGCTCGTCTGAATAGTGTTCTTACACAGCTCCTCTTGTGTGAGGTTGGGTTATTGCTTTGATAGTGGAGCACTTGGTTAGTGTGGGTAGATTTCCGGTAGACTTGTGTTTCTAGAATGCCATCATTTAATCAGTTAATCTCACAACACATGGACAGACTTAACTATACTTTCAACTGGGAAACTGTGAGCATATTAGACCAGGCCAAATCCAAAAATGCTAGAGAATTCCTGGAAGCTTGGCACTCAGACAAAGCAGCCATCAACAGACACATAGAGGTTAACAACATTTACATACCATTCATAAGAGACAATAGAATAGCCAGAAGACCAGAACACCCCTGGGCCAGCAATCAGCAACAAGATATGCATAGATTAACAGCAAGATTAGCAGCAGAGGAGCAATCAAACAACACAATAGACCTTAATCAAGGAACTATTAACTCAGTCAATCACCCAAACAGCACACAACAGCCCAATCAAGGAACTACCAAGGAGAGTACAAGACCCCCACCAACACAGGCAGGAAAAGCCAGGGTATATAAACAGACAGCAAGTTCCACTCCCTTTTCGCACTGAAGATGTTGCCTAGCCTGGCAATGAAACGTCTGCATGAAAACAACAAGGCTCAGAGAGCACCAAAGATTCCCCATTTCAAGTACTGTGAAGTATTTTTTTAGGAAATCAGCATTAACTTCCTAATCAAGCACTAACCATTAATTATGTCTCCCAGTATTCCCAAACCTGAAAAACAGATGCTGAGCCCTCCTGGGATTCCTAGCATTCACCTTTTCATTATGGGCATTTGGGGAAGGATCACTTCCCAGCAATAAAAGCTTTGCATGACTGTTTTAGAGTCAGTCCATGGTAACTTCTGCTCCAGGGCTCTCGGAGAACAATGGCCAAGACTATGGAGCACTAGAGCCCGCCAGTGTAGATGATGCTCTGTGGTACAAGATGAATTCATGTAAGACAGCAGAGAAATGGTGAATTCACACAGAACAGGTTCTCCTATAGGAACGTTTGTGCAAGGAGAGAGGGGAAAAACTGACATGTGTATGAAAACTGCATTGGCTATGTTTGGAGCTGCTTGAGGATTTCTTAGGGTAAGTTCCAAAGCATGTAGGACACCGAAAGCGAACTTTTTATATGTGACTTATCTTTACAGCAAAAAACAATGCCCACCCCTAAAGTGGTTCAGGAATTTAGCTAAATGAGAATGGGTAGTATGGTAACTAGGTAAGAACCCTACTTATTTTCTTTTGCAGCCTTTCCAAATTTCATGAGATGAATGTCAACTCCTATAATGTTGAATGAGAAAATTTTCACAGTTGAGAAAACCAGCCCTACTGTCTAACGAAAATCAGTGTTGAAGGTTGTGTTGGCCATGGCAATGAATGAAAAAAAGCAAAAATAACTTCCCAGGAATCAACAAGACATTACTCAGGGAAGAGATTTGTGAGCAGAAAATGGTAGAGTCTGTACCTACTGTTGGAGTCCCTATGCCTATTGGTTTTGGGGAACTTCAACTCCATGCCATGGGGGCTGGGGTTGGGAGAGCCTGGGATTTCACAGCTTCCATGGTAACCATGGGCTTGTCCCAGGTAAACTTGGCCCAACACATACAGGTGTGGCCACACACTGGACCTTGATTTTGCCTTGGATCACTTGAATTATGATTTGGATGTGGAGGGCGTAATGTCTAGTCCTTTGCCATGTTCAGATCATTTCCTGGGCCAAGTGGATTGACTGCCACCCAGGACCTTTGCAGGGAAACAGACCAATTGGGAAGGTGTGCCTCATTGACCTTGATGGACTCTGGCAGGAACTTGGCAATTTTCTCAGCAATTTGCAGGCAGTTCTGATGATAGCCTGGTTAGTCACTGGGCTTCCAACACAATTGCCTCCAAGCAGCCTCTCTGCATGTCAATCCCAATTGATCCCTCAGTTTATTGAGGAATTCCATGAGATTAAGTGGCAGAAGCAATGTCTGGATTACTGGTAGAAAATGAAGACAAGTGAATTGGAGAAGCATGGTTATGAGCCCAAATTTGGGCCTATATAGTAGTGATAAAGGAAATGAAGCATCTGTGATTCTCCTTTACTGTGTTCATGGACTATCAGCCAATGGCTTTGTTTAGAATTGCTAACTCCCTGTTAGGGATGAGTAAACAGGGAGATCTCCTGTCTGGTCACTGGGACCATCTTTCATAGCATTTTGCTAACAGAGACACTAAAATCTTGAATCTTGCCTTTAAAGACAACCCAGAAACTGCAGCTGGTGCAAAATGTAATGGTTAGGTATCTGATGACTTGCCCCAAGCAGGTTACACCGCTGCTTTGGGTTCTACATTGGTTACTAATGGGTTTTTGGGTGCAATGCAAAGTGCTGGCTTTGACCTATAAAACTCTATATGACTTGGTACCTAGGTACCTGCTGGACTGCTTTCTCTTATCCAAATCGCCCTGGCCAGTATGTATTTCCCAGGAGAAACTTTTGGTCATACCACACTTTTGTGAAATAAGGGGAATGGAGACCAGGAGGTCTTACTTCTCAACTGCTGCTCCAGCCTTATGAAATACCATCCCCTTAGAATTAAGATTTGCCCCACCCCTACTCATGTTTTACAAGCTACTGAAGATGGTACTTTTCCAAAGAAAAATTGGTGGAATAATTTGTTGTCACCACCTTTAATTTATTTCACTTTTAATTATTACATTGATTTAATTGTTGATATTATTTTATTTGGTTTTGTGACTATTTATTTTTCATTATCACTCTTATAGTTTATCCTTGTATTGTTGTAACTTTGATAAATTATTGGTTGTCTTTATATTTACCCTGGACATTTTAACTGGTTTGGATGTTTTTGCCAGTTGCTTGTAAGCTGCTGTGAGTTTGTACCAATTTGGTGGCACACAAGCTGGATGGATGGATGGAAATTTGATGTGCAGTGCCCTCAATAGAAAAACACCTACTTATGGCAAATGAAGGCTTGGGAGGATGCTGGTGCTCACCTGAATCAGATTTCTTGGCATACTTCTTACTCTGCCCACGAATGATAAGGACGAAGACTAGGAGGAGGATGAAGATGAGTCCCACCAAAGCAATGACTACCAGGAACCACCATTCTTCATAGAAGGGATTGGCTTTTTGCGCTGCAAAACAGCAAGTTGTATAGAGCAATCAAGTAACCTCTTTCCTACAAGGCTGCCTATACCCCATGCACATTGTCTCCTATAGCTTTTACTGAGAGGTTAGTTCAAAGCACCCTGACATGACAGAAGCTAGACTTCTATCCTTGATACCTGACACTGAAGGGGATGGAGTGCTGGGTGTCCCGTAGCCGTAGTCATTGACAGCAATGACTCGAAAGTCATAGCTGACACCCTGTTTCAGAATATCCATGCTGAAAGTGTAAGAAGTCACTTCTTTGGGAATGTCCTTTATGAGAATATCCCACAGCCCCTCATCTGGAAGAGAAAGAAATCAGTAAAGTTGCAATAGGAAATGCAAAAACACAAGCATACACAAACACACATCAAACATAGGAGAATGGTGTCCTGTGTCCTGGAAAATGACTTTAGCGTCCAAATTCTAAAAATAATGACAGAAACATGAGATCAATTTGTTTACACAATTAATTGCAGTATTAGTATGATGTGCACAGCATGAATCTTTAATTTTTTTAAGCACTTGATATTTTACATACAATTCATCCAAAATATCCTTGCATACAGAACGGATGTACACAGGCATTAAAAAAAAAGGAATGCCAATTCCAAAGAGCAGCTGAGCAGAGTCCCACAACGGTTGTGAAAATGTCACTGTACAGCAGGTTCATAGCTGTCTACGAAGATTTAGTTTTAATTAGTTGCACATATCTGCTGCTGAAGCCAGTTCAGAATATAGATCATGTGGTCTCCTTAAGCTGCGTAATTCACAGAAGATAAGCAAAGATGTCTTAGAAGGTTTACCTTATGAACTCACTGGAACATTTTAGAATTTCCACTGATTAGTTTAAGCATAAAAAAGGAGATACAAAGAGCATGTGCCAATGATTTTGTTTTAGCACAGGCCTGTATATTTGACCTATATGGCAGCAGAGAACATGTTTTATATGACTTATGAGTTATCTGCATTGTCCAGCTTTCTGCTGAAGCATCATGGCATTTACATTCTGCATTCTATATTGGGGGACTGCATTATAGCTCTAGTAGTTAGATTGATTGCTGCAGGTGATTAAGAAAGACCAACATTAAAATTTAATTTCTGGGGCTTCCATTTACCCATGGAATGAATGCCATGAAGATCGGAAAAGAAGAGGAAGTTCTGCTCCAATCTTTAGAATCCCAGACACATTCTCTCAGATTAACATATTTTTCTCCTAGTGATCCTTGTTTTTTTCGTTTCGCCAGCATCTGTGGCCAGCATCTTCAGAGGGCAGGAGCACAGATAGAAGCAAAATCTCTGTGCCCAGGTAGAGTGGCAATGTTCTATTTATAGAGCTAAATTATAGGAGATTAGGTGGGGTTTTTTGTTGTGTTGAAATGTTAACGAGTGGCTGATGAGCGTGATTAGCATGTTCATTGTGAGAAGTATTCCCATGACCTGGTGGTTGGACTGAGTTCGTTGACCTTTTGCAGGCTGTGTTTTTCAGGACTGGTAGCCAGGTTTTGCTAATTTTTAAACTTTCTTCTTTTTTATTGTAACTGTGCTGGTGTTTGTGAATTTCAATGGCTTCTCTGTATAATCTGGTGTAGTGGCTTTTGGTGTTGTCCAGTATTTCTGTGTTTTCAAATAGGATTTTGTGTCCATTGTGTCCATTGTGTCCATCCACACAGCCCGGAAGACCCACAACAGCCATAGAAAGTACAATGTAGATAGACAGGGAGAGAGATTCAGAAGGAATGAATGAGAGTGAGAATGGAATCAGAAAGGAAAAATATGAAGCTGGAAATACAAAGACAGGGATATACTGGGTGCAAAGATCAGAAGACAAAGCTTCCAATTCCAATGATGACTCGTTTCATACATGATACTAAAATGATTTTTAAAAAAATCTTTCTATAATGATATCTATATGCTAATTTGGCTGAATCTATGTTCAGATTTGGTCCCTTTGGCTGTGTACTGTATTAGCCACATTCATATCTGCACATAAATAGTCCAATACAGGTTAGCTTTATGTGTCAGGATAAGTACTATCTGTCTTTCACATATTCCATGTTAAGCACTCAAGCCTTAATGACAATTAACAACCTCCATGCCATGACATCTGCTGTTTTTGAGGTCTGTGAAAGACAGTGATTCACAGCAGCATCATTAAAAAGGAAGCCAAAGTCCATTTCAAAGCAGTTGGGTGATTTATGCCCTTGTACGTACCCGGCTCTTGGCCTCTGGGTTCATCAATCATCCCCTTTAGCTGAACATTTCATTTCCCAGAATTATCCTCTTATAAGAGGGAGAAGGAAGCAAGCTGAGTATACTCAGAGCCACTGTATCCTGTTGGAGAGGAAGACTCCCCACAAGTAAATCTCTTCAAGGAGATTTTTGTCTGGAAGGAGGCAAGATGCTTTAGTGGGGAAAAGTGGGCTTTAATTTGTCATTCCAAATTATGGGGAAGATCTGAATCATATGAGATTCGCGTATTCAGAGGGAAGTTCCTAGAGTCTGGATATTCAGTTTCAAGTTACCTTTAGCTCACAACTGTACTGACATCAAGAACCAGAAGAGGTAATTTCCAAAATGCACGTAGCTAGAATAACCATGCTATGAAAGAACTACTAATTTGCTCTAATGAATATTAAGAGTTTAATTACACCTTTGCTTAATTTACCATTTTTGCCTAGTTTTTCCATAAGGAAAAAATAATTCCCATCTCTTCTGTGGCTATTAACTGGATTATTCAATCACTTCTGATCCAGAGGTAGCAGAAGAACACACCCAAAGAAATTACTCATTTAAAGATCTTCTGGTAAAAATGGGGCTCGGGCTAAGGAAGTTCATGGCAGTTCAGATAATCAAAGGAGCCCAGAGCCATGGCTGAAGCAATCAAAGGAAGGTGAACTTAACCCAGTACTGGTACCTGAAGGACGTGCTTCTATAACATATCTGGTGATAGGCCCTTTCCCTGGGTCACCGCTTGACCAGTGGATCGTGATGGCTGAACCATATCTGGAGATGAAGGGCTCACCGGGGGGTCCTGGAGCACCTGCATTCCAAATGAAAAGCCATATCAGTAGAGAAACTGTGCTATGAACCTGTACAACTACTTCAGATGACCTCTACGAGAATTATGCTGTTGAGGGTGGTAGAGAATGCTCTGTTAGTATTGAAACAGTATTCTTGTGGGGCTGACGGTGCACCTTGCATTTCTTCCTCCACGTTGTCTATCTCCATTGGCCTTAATTATATATTCTTCCAAGCAGACCTCAACTTGGACAACTCAGCCCTAATCCAACTCTCTTCTAGTCTCTAGCTAGAGTCAAATGGGCCAAAATAAGAGTGCAAGTTGGGAGAGAAACAGGCAACCTTTTTTTCCTTCAAGGGCTACATTTCTTTTTTCAAGAACGTTTTAAACATCTTTCCCCAGGCTGAGAGGGAATATGAAGGGTGACATCAATGGACTATCGGGCTGAAGTTTGTGACCTGTTTTTAAGGATGTTTGGGTGTTGCCTAATTCATTACACAAATTAATGCATTATTTAGCTATAGTCCACCCCCAGTCATGCAGTTTCACTGGGAGGCTGTAGGCCATTATGCTTGCTCAGCCCAACCTACCTCATAGGGTTATTGTGGGGGGGTGGGGGGTGAGTGGGTGGGACGGAATGGGAGGAGGAAGTGAATATTTCATTTGAGCTCTTGAATGAAAGGCAGAATATAAATCTAAAATATATAAATAAAACATTTAGACATTGAATAGTAAATAAAAGACAAAAAGTGTCACCAAAATTGCTATTTTGCTGCTGAAGTTTGGCTACAATCCTGGTGGGCTGCAAATGCCACAAAAATGAAGCTGTGTGGCTAAGGGCTACAAACTGCTAACCATCACTTTACAGAGTAACCTATTTTTTATTCATTTTTATTCATTTCTTCATATCCACATACCTGTTGTATTTAAAAGCAATTTCTGAGGCATTTCTCAACAGCTTAGATTGAGCTGATTCAGGAGTTCATAATCCAGAAGTTCTGGTTTAATGTGGATGCTAGCAAGCTAGTTATTAAACAATATACCTGCCATTTATAGGCATTTATCAGCTAGGAAAACATTTCATGTGCAAAACTGAAATGGCTGCCAGAGAGAGGGTTTTCCATATATTGGCTATCCCAATTTACGGAGCTTAAAAGAGCTTGTTTACAATGCTGGACTCAACCCAGGAACATATGAAGGAAAAACTGAGTAAGCACAATTGAGATTTCTTTCATGTCTCAAATCACACATCACACATACAGTAAGGGCTCTGGCATTAGCGATTAGTATTTTCAGATTATCCTGTGCTGTGATTTCTTTTTTCTTATATGTTTAAGAACCCGCATGGGCCACATGAGACTATGGCAACTTCTTGAATGATCCTTGCTAGCCCAAGGAATAGAAAGAACACTAGAAAATTGGGTTCAGGGGACCTTTCAAAAGAATGGCTGCTGTGCATAATTAGCTATTATATTTATTTTTGCAGTATCTCTTTCCTTTCTATTTCATTATGATTGTACAGAACCATTCAGCAAGAACAACTGCTTTTCAGACAAACTCTGAGTTTTGGTTGATTTAGGAGTGGTGTAAATCTCCTGTGTGAGGCATGAATTACTCAAGACATATTGAGAAAAAATATTCCTGTTTTGAAGAATTCTAGGTACTATATGTCCAAAGCAGCCACCTACAAAGAATGTATTCTGCATATTTTACTCCATTCTGCCCAAAAATGAAGAAAGATGATTTTGCCACAGTAATCAACAGGTTTGGAAGACAAGGTGAAGCTCTTTCTCAGACCTGAAACAGAATGCAGTATCATTCAAGCATCTCAGATTAGGCAGACCCCTACCAAAACTGAAGGAATTATAGAAGCAGTATTTCTGGGCATGGTCCTAGTTTAAATTCTTATTGTTAAGATCTGTAAGAGTAGGTGCAGAATGATGGAGAAAGGAATCTCCTCTCTCACTTTCCTTGATGTACCTTCCCCTGGCCCCGTGGTGATGTTGGCTTCTACTTCTGGCCCATAGATGAAGGTCTTGGCTCGAATTCGGAATCGGTAGGTGACCCCTTCTGACAGGTCCTTGACTTTCAACCACAGAGGGCTGTTTCCCTTCACGTCCACTGTTACAATTTTGCTGACCCCTGGAGGGCAGAAAGGTGAATATTATGAGATGGGTCAGGGAGATGGGGTAGAGTAGGGAATAAAGCATGGTCTGGGAGCAAATATCGAAGGAACAACTGGCACAGGGTGACAGGGGATGAGGCTAGTACCTGGCCATTCCAGGGAAAGCATTGGCTGGTTTTCCTTCCTTCCAGACTGCAGTCTGATCAAGGAAATCATGGTGACAGCAAAGATGAACCCTTCAACTTAAGATCCTGCTTTTAAAAGCCAGGCCAGTTGCTGGTAAAATATCTATTATTCAGGATTTAATCCTGAGTGAAAACACTTTGACATGTATCAGAGAGGTCTGGCTGAGAAAGGAATGGCAGAGGTTAATACAGCATCTCCCTGTCAGGAAAATCAGGTGAAGAACCACACTGAGCCTCAATTCCAACTCTAGTTATTTAATGTTCTTGCCCTACAAGACAGAATCTAGCCAGACTAAAAGCACTCTAACCAACCTATGGGTAAAATACTCATCGAGGGCTCTAAAGCGGAGTCACCTTGAACCTCTTGACTTTCCACCAGGGGAATCTGGACTGTGAAATCGTTTATCTCCCTGGAATGTGCCCCCTCCCTCCGGGGAAAGAGCAGCAGCTCTGACATCCACCACATCACCCTTCAGGGATACATTCCATCACACTCCCAGCTCTCACTGATGGGTATTCTGTGATGCAGCAGACTAGGGCTAGAGGGCAGGGAGCTGGTGTAGTCACCATTTGTGATGGAATGTGTTCCTGAAAGGGTGTGTGTGTGATGTGGTGGATGTCGGCACTGCCGCTGGTCCTCAGGAAGGAGGGAGCGCATTCCAAGGAGATAAACGGATTCTCAGCAGTCCGGAGAGGGTTGGTGGGAAAGCAAAGAGGTTCAGGGTCACCCTGCCCAAGAGTCTCCCAGGTTATTTCCCCTTAGGTTAGTTAGAGTAGCTTTAGTCCGGCAAGATTCTGTCTGTATGGTGAGAGCAATAAAGAACTGAGCTTGGAATACACTGACTCGTAGTTCTTGTGTTGCCCGACATCAATCTTGCCAGACTAAGGCTACTAGTCAAAAGTTTGCCAATTGTGTATGTCAGCAATTTAGGGATAACCATCTAACCACCTAACCTAGTGTACCATCCACCTCACAGCACAATACTATATTTTCTGAGCTAGACAGGGTGATTTCTGATTTGACAATGGACTGTACTATGCTTGTTGTTCTGAGGGAATGTAATGTCCATGTTGAGGCCACCCAGTCAGGAGTAGCTCAAGATTTCATGTCCACCATGATGACCATGGACCTATCCCATCTGGTATCTGGTCCCATGCATACAACAGGCCATATACTGGATTTGGTGTTCTGTTTGCCTGAAGATGGTCATCTGAAAATGGAGAAGTTGATTGAAACTCTGTTGTTATAGACAGATCACTTTTTGGTCAGATTTACTGTACAGCAGTGCTGCTATAAACCTCCACAGGGATGGAGGACTAGTATAATGATCGGATCTAGGTGCCTGATGGATCTGGCTAGTTCCTGAGTGCACTTAAGGAATTTCCCATATCCACTGGCAACAGCGTTGATGCTCTGGCTGATCTGTGGAGCACAGAGACAGCCTGGGAAGTTGACACTATCCTAGGCTTCCTCTTCCTTCCAGTGGAGCTTAAGTGACATTTTGGTTCACCAGCTAGTTGAGAGCAATGAAGCTGAAATACAAATGAATGCTTGGGACACATTGGTTTGAACACAGAGTTAAGGCCCATTTGTGACTGTGCTTTGTGGCTTTGGATATAGTGATGTGGGCTTATTTCTCTGCCTCCATTGCATCTGCAAAGAACAAGGCAGCAACACGTTTCTGCTCTGTGAGGTATCTCCTCCATCAGGATTATGGGGGAAGGGAGCTGTGTAAGTTAGAGGCTTGTAGTGAGCAATTTTCATTATTCTTTGCAGGCATGGTTGATCAGAGAAGTAAAGGCCACAGAAGTGTACTCTTGGCTGATTTAATCAACACTTCTTGGCTTGATTAAATCAAGACTGATCAAATAAGAGGTGGTTAATGCCTCCTTGAGTGAAGGATGTGTTCCTAGTTATGGAGGCAATTATATGACTTCTATTGACAAAGCCATCCCTGGATCTGGAAGATCTTTTTAATTAAATACCGTATCTAGATTTTCATTCCTAGACAAAGAAATTGGGAAGGTGGTAGTACTGCAACTCCAGATACATCTGGATAAAATTGATTATCTGGACCCATTTCAATTAGGCTTTTACTTGCAATATAGTACTGTGGTCACCTTGGTGGACAAGCTACACAAGAAACTAAAAAGGGGGAGTGCAACCCTGATACTTCTCCTGGATCTCCTGGACACTTTCAGTACCTTTGTCCATGATATTCTACTGGGCCACCTGGCAGGAGCACTGTTTTACAGTGGTTCTAGTCCTTCCTGTAGGGGACACACTCAGAAGGTGGTATTGGGAACTATAATTTGACATCTAAGTTGTTGAACTATGTTGATCCACAGGGCTCTATCTTCTCTCCTGTGTTACACGGACTACATATCCATGTAGTCACCAGGGTTCAGGTTGTCTTAAGAATGCCTTTACCTTTTCATAACTGACCAAATTATGACTATTAGGACTCCTTTCCTTTACTGCTGAGTATCTGCTGATGGAGTATACAGCTGAGATTGAGAAAGACAATTTGTAAGGTCCTGGTTACAATTTGTAAAGGTCCTGGTTATGGGCAATATAACTTTTTTTAAAATGTTGTCCTAATAGTCACAATTTAGAATGTTCTCATGAGACAGCAAGGTGTGTTTCCTTAGCATTAGTTGTTGTACTTGATTTACTAAGTCATGCACACCCAGACACGCATACCCCCTCCCTGTAAGTTTCTTACCATCCACAGGCATGCAGGGTTCATAGATGAGCCGGTAGCCTTCCAGGATTCCATTGGGGAAGACCGGGGGCTCCCAAGACACATTCACAGAAGTTGTGGTGAGTTCACTGAATTTGACAGAGCCTGGGGAACTAGGGGCTTGGAGGAGAGAAAGAACACCATTAGAAGGAAGAGTAGTGCTATATTACATCTCTAGGAAGAAGTTGGAATGGCTATCAACCAGGAGTCTGAAAAAGGAAGGATAATCCATTAAGGAAAATGCTGTTTCCCCATGAATACAAATGACTTTCTGCATAGCCAGTAAAGGAGGACAAAGTGACCAGGAAGTCAAAATAGATGTGGAATCCAAGTGAACTATGAAAACTACCCAGAGTCACTGGGAAGCATATAAATTTAATAAATTATTTAATTATCAAAATGGAGGAGACTCTAGGTTGGGAAGTCAATGGATGAAGAGAAATGGAATTATGTACAGTAACTGGGTTTAAAAGGACATCAGATCCCACCTGAAGGGCATGGAACTCCCTTAGTCCTTGTCTCCAAACCCAAATATTGACAGCAGTCTTCCCAGAAGATGCCTACAGGTGTTTATCTTTCCATGTATAGCTTCCCTTTTCTGTGTGGCCATTTTCAATACAAATACTTTATGCATCCTGCTGCTTCCTTTGGCTGAACTGCTTGAAGGGGACGAAAGGCTTGGAGGAGACAGGAATCAGGTGCTGGAGGGTACTAGAGCCTATGGCACCTACAGCGCTTACTGCTATCTGCTCTTCTGCTAGGCCAGCTTCAGGTGCTGTGGAGCTTCAGCAAATTAATATTAGATGTCTATTTTACTAGAATTGCCTAAAATTACTTCTCAGCTGTGTTAAACCTTTTAATCTGCTGGGATTGAGTAATTCCCTCAGGCTGGCTTTGAAAACAGGATGAAAATAAGGCGGTATTGTATTCCTCTTGTTTGGTAATAAATTTACACAGGTGGAGATTGTTTCTCCTTCCTTAACACTGTGCTTTTGGTTTCCTTGACAACCGAGACATTTTACATGTCTGGGTTATCTTGGGAAACATTTAGCTGCCTTGGCAGGCTTGTGACACTGGTGAGAAAGAATGAATGAAATCAACAGAAAACCTACTGAGACACCAATTTAGAAAGTAGGTCATGAGTCAGATCCCCAGAAATTTTTAAAAAGGAGGAAAAGAAAATGTAAAACTCACAATCACCATTGGGATGTGTTCGGAACATATTGTGTTGAACTATAAACTATTCCTTCGTACTTACTCACTCCTGTGAGAAAAGCAACCACTACATACAAGGAACTTTGGCTTTATCAGCACACGTGAACCTGTAATCATTTTTCATCCTCTATTTTCCTTTTCTTACAATTGATCACAATCAACCTGCTAGGATTGTTCTGAAGATGAATAAGGACTGTACAGTAAAGCAGTTTCCACAGTTGTTTAAACATCAGCAATAAAGCAGCTATGTTAAATTACTCAAATGGCTTAAGCACATATGAAGAATTCCACAACCACGATCAAGTCTCACAGGAAGTAACTTCTCTTCCTGGCATCTAACACTTGCAATAACATTCATCCAATTTCTTATGCCTGCACTATTTTTTAAAGAAATCTAAATCACACTCCCACAGTAGCTATTTGTTGTTCACAGAAAAATATCCAAATAGTGGTCTCTTTGTTTCCCATGAAGGATCAAGCAACAGCTCATTTAGCAGGTAATCACTTTTTTCTACATTCAGAAATTAAATTAGCTTGACTTACTATCTCTGATCTGCAAAACAGATCCCAATGCTAACCAATGCTTGAAAGGGGATAAAAAGAAAGGGATTGGAATGGTTTTATTTCAAATTAGGTCAGATTTAGTTATGCTCATTGAAAAGAAGCAGGGTGATTTTTGGTTCACTCGAAACATATGACACAGAGAGAAAAATCCAGCCCATTCTGAACAGTAGGCTGATGGATCTCAAATCTCTAATATCTATCTCTATATCTATTTTCCTGTGTGACCTCTGGCTTGCAATACAGTATCTCATGTCATGTTTTTCCAACAGAAATACCAAGATGAATGAATATATAACATGAACTTGAGCAAACTCTGGGAGACAGTGGAGGACAGGAAGGCCTGGCGTGCTATGGTCCATGAGGCCATGAAGAGTCGGACATGACTAAACAGCTGAACAACAACAACAAATACACACACACACACACACACAAGTGTGCGCACAGGCCCGCACAAACACACACACACATAGGTTTCCTGCCAAGTAGACCTAAAACAAAAGTAACATTCCTTTGTCATTTGTCCATTTTCAAGAAAAAATTAATGTCTGAAGTAAGACATTACATAGCATACAGACGATCTATAAAACCAGGTTGGTTATCTGACTGAGCTTGGAAAGCAAATTCATTTTAAAAAGTCCATTCTTCCTGATTAATTGCACCTTCCTTGATGGTTTGAATTAGCTTTTTTTTATAGTTAAAGGAACGAAATTTCTTCCTTGACATTATTATGATTTTAAGTAAAAAAAACCCTTCAATATTATCTTATGCAAACAAACCTCTGGCAAATAAGCTGTGAGAGTTATTTTTCATATCAATAAAAGAAATGGTTACCAAACAAAAGGAAATGAGAATCCCAGAACATCTCATTGATTTCATGCAAAACCTATATACAGGATAGGAGGTCACAATCTGGGTGGAAAATGATAAACCAGATTGGTTCCAGACTGGCAAAGGAGTGAAACAAGTCTTTATACTCCATTGTTATTCAACCTATATGCATAGTTGCTGGGAGCCAGGTGGTGTAAAAAAATTAATAAATAAATATTGAGAGAGGATGGATTGGAAGAACATGAGCGTGGTTTTAAAACTGGAGGAAGAAATATAACCTGTGCTATGCTGATCACCCTGGAAATCAACCCTGACTGCTCATTGGAAGGACAGATACTGAAGCTGAAGCTCAAATACTTTGGCCACCTAATGCGAAGAGAGGACTCACTGGAAAAGACCCTGATGCTGGGAAAGACTGAAGGCAAAAGGAGAAGGGGATGGCAGAGGATGAGATGGTTAGATAGCATCACCGATGTAATGAACATGAATTTGAGTAAACTCTGGGAGACAGTGGAGGACAGGAAGGCCTGGTGTGCTATGGTCCATGGGGTCACGAAGAGTCGGACACGACTAAACGACTGAACAACAGCAATGCTGATCATACTATTCTGATAGCTGAAAATGCAAATCATCTGGAAGCTCTAGTAATGAAAATCAAGGAGTAATGAAAAATGGGACTGTGATTAAATATAGAGAAGACCAAACAATAACAAGAAGCCTTAGAATTGACAATGAAGATATTGAAGTGATGGATAGCTTCTCCCTTTTAGGATTGACTCTCAACAGTAAATGAATTAGCAGTCAAGAAATGAGCCACAGACTAGCACTTGGTAGGGTAGCAACAAAGGCCTTTTTGGAATTTCGAGCCATGACATGCTGCCCACCTTTCATCTGAGATCATTAAAATTTGTCCTCCTGAAACCCTGTGTATGTGATAGACTTCTTTGAGATTTTCCTCTCTTAGTTGCTCTAGTTGAGATAATACAGACTGCCTGCTTATGAAAGCTAATAAAGAATAAAAGAATAAAGCTAGATATGCTGTTAAAAAGCCATTTCTCTATTCATGCTTGCTAACAAGACAACATTAGCAGGCCAAGTTAATGAATCCTCTAAGAAGGAAAAATAATGAAAAGCCCAAAGAGGAACAGGGGAAGCTGAGTGGTGGCAGTGCTAAGAAAACACTCATTATGACATTCAGAACTGCAGACAGAGAGACTACTGTATAACAGCCTTAGGCAAAATGCCCTTCTCTTTTCTTCTGGTTCCATTCAGAAGAAATGGAAACAAATCCAGTGTTTTAAATCATTGGACTTGGAGTTTTATTGCTGAGCAGGGGGCCTGAAGAAAAGGAAAATAAGGGAAAATATCCCAAACACCTCTGACCGAAAACCATTGCTATGGTTCTTCTCATACCCCTTTGTGTTTTGCCAAGAATAACCTTAAGGATTCCAGGAGAGGGAAGCCAGAAAAGCAGATCCAAATATAGACTCTCTGGGCAGAGACAGCGAAGATACTAGCTTAGATCCTCGGTGATGCCCTCGGCTTAAAGGGCATTTCACCAGCCCCAGATGCTGGAGCTGAATATGGCTAAGAAGCCCTTCCTCATTTCCCTTTTTAAAAATTATTATTATTGGCTTTGATCTCCAGGTGCGTAAGCTGAGGTTGTTCTGAAGTGCATAAAAGCAAGAAGACATGGGAGGGGAGCAGGTGATCCCAACACACAAAGCAAATGTGGGTCAATTTGCTGGCGTCCGTCGGAGGGTCATCCTCGAACCAAAGAAGACCTGGGGAATCCCGACAATGGCGGCGGCGGACGACGAATCCGGAACAACTTCTTCCTGGACGTCAGCAGCCGGCTCAGAGTGAGGCATTCTGGGGCATGTAGTCCGATGCCTGCAGCTGAAGAGTCGGTTCCTTCACCTCCTCCCTATCGCGCGGTAACATTGTAATAATATATGATTGTATAATATATGAATTTACATGAATGTAAGCCGCCTAGAGCCCTCCATTAGGGAGGGGATAGGCGGGGTATAAATAAGATAAAAATAAATAAAATAAATAAATAAAATGTCTGTTGAAGATGGAGCCCAAGGCTTCATCTCCAGAGTCCCATGTACCTTTTCCCTCAACATTAAATGTAGCCTGAGCTCAACAATTCAGCTCCCCTGCTGGATCTCAGCCTGGCAGGAATGCACATGCAGCAGCAGAAGACAGTTCAGTTATCAAACTTCTAGCAGAAAAGGGTTGGTTTCTTCAGAAGTAGGAGGAAGTTTGGCTTGGAGAAGAAAGAAGGTGGACCCTGATGCAAGTATATGATTTGGGGAGGAGGGGGGGAATTGCAGAACCATGTTGGAATATGGTGGCTGCCAATCTGAAATTAAGACAGCATGGATAGGAACCCATGCCTGCATTTAAGAGGAAGATCTACCCAGTGGATCTGCACAGAAAAATAGAGTTGGATCACTTCTGTGATTTTATTCCTTTACGATCGAGCATTCTCGGCCCTATCATTCTCAAACCAATTACAAAACATCCTTATGTTTTGAGACAAGAATAGATTCCTTTCATGGTTCTTTGACCGGGCATTGAAAGGGAACAGCAGAGGTGGGGAACATGCCAGTGTCATTTGATACTAGGCAATACTGTACGCCTTTATAACAAGAAATAAATTAGGCGGGGAGATTTCAAGCCCATTTGCGGGGGCTGAATAATGAGGCCACAACGGTGGCAAGGAGAATGAAGCCAGGGGGCAGAACATTTTTGAGGGGAATAACAATAACAACAACAACTCTTAATTTCTTAATAATTCTTTCCGCTCATCTTTAGGTTATCTGACTACATCATCCAACTGGAGGCAAATATGGGAGACATCTTTCTTAGTCCACCAGCAGAATGCCCCATCTACTGGCTCATTTATTAACGCAAATGTGTTCCTATTTCTGACATTTTTTCAGAATCCCCTTGCATCTTTCCAACCAAAGAGGCCATTGAAATGTGCAGCATTACTGCTTCACTGTTTTACCATGGGGAATCTCGGCAGCCCATGGAAGCAATCAGTTTTCATGGGATAGATTTTTTGCCACATCTTTTGCCTTCTGGTTCCTGTTCTCAGCTTCAATATTTTATTTTTTATCTAAAACAAGGACACATAACATTTGCAGTCAATCTTCTTCCTATCTACAGAGGTTTGTCTTCTTTCCAATTTTGCTATGCATTTTTATAGTTGATCTTCTTTCACTGCCCACCCCACTCCCTCTCGGGATGTCTTTTGAATGCAGGTTTACTGATATATTGGCATAGTCACAGGTACTTCAAAAGGCTTTTGAACACAGACATATTGCTATATTACCCTAGAGTTTCCACATTCAGTGGCATTTATTTATTATTTTATAACTTCCCTTAGCACTACCTTTCAGGCTCTCAGAAGGGATTTTGCTTTCAAACCCCCACATAAACATAGACAAATGTATAGATGGGGTAGGAGAACAGGGATACTAGCAAATTTGCAGAATTTTTTGGAGGCAGCGTTGATGGAATCTTTCAAGAAGTTGCTTCGCTGGACCGGCCATGTTGTTCGAATGCCTGACCATCGTCTTCCAAAGCAGCTACTTTACTCCCAACTTAAGAATGGAAAACGGAATATTGGTGGACAGCAAAAGAGATTCAAAGACACTCTCAAAGCTAATTTTAAAAAATGTAATATCAGCATTGAGAACTGGGAAGCCCTAACTCATGAGCGTTTCAATTGGAGGTCAGCCTTTATTAAAGGCACTATGGACTTTGAAGAAGCACGAGTACAGGGCGAAAGGGAGAAAAGAGCTAAAAGGAAGGTACGTCAAGCAAACCCTCATCATGACCGTCTCCCACCCGGAAACCTATGCCCTCATTGTGGGAGGTTGTGCGGATCCAGAATTGGCCTTTACAGCCACTTACGGATCCACTGTTAAAATTTTACCCTTGGAAGACAATCTTACTCGGCTACGAGTGATCGCCAATGAATGATGACTAGCAAATTATTTTCTTTCTTCCTATGGAGGGCAGATGAAAGGATTTTTGCTAATTCACAACCAGAAACTAAACCTCTTTAGAAAGGAACTTGCGACATGGGCAGACTCCATGATCATTCACCTGTTGACCTGTTTGGAGGCAGCCGAGGATGAACATTAAGCAGGTGATGTCCTCTGGAAGCTCAAGACTAGCAAAGTGAAGACATAGGTATACCTAATGGATGCCAGCACTGGTCTGAAAGATACATCTAACTCGAAAGTATTCCAAATGTACTTGAACATGTATTGAGAAAGAGGTGGGCTGGAGTCTGTAAAGCTTCAACAAACCTTCCCTACCTGCCTTTAAACAAGTCTTGAAAGTCTGGCTCTTCCACTATGCTTTGGGCTACGTGGTTGTTGGACCTCTTTAGGTTGGGTTTTGTATGGGGAGGGTTTTTTTTTTATTGTTCCCTGTGGATGACTATCGTTCTTTTCTGTTCTCTCCTGATATTTCTTGCCTTTTTAAAAAAAATTGTAAGCTGCCCAGAGTTATTATAAAGTTGGACAACCCCAAAAATGTGTTTTATAAATGAACAAACAAGACCTATCTGAATAATATTGAGACCTAGTGTTGGGTCCAGATCCACTAATTGAGAAATTAGTAAAACGGTGATTGAACATCACCCATAACTGGACATCTGCCCACTTCAGCACAGTCTTTGCCAATTGATGCTCTGTAAAAGAACAGAGTCACTCCCCCAACCCCTAAATGCCTACTGGCCAGTGCCTCCCCTGCTATGTAACCTACCTGCTTGCTGGGTCCTGCCCTTGACAGGGGCACTGCGGGGGCCATCGCCTGCAGCATTGAAGGCAAGGACAGTGATGAGGTAGGGAGTGTAGCCCGTCAGATTCTTGAGCTTGACGCCACTCTCTGGTAGGAAGAGCGTTTTCACCCTTTCAGTTTCATTCTGCCGCTGAGCCTCCCAGAAATAAATCTGTGGAGCAGGGGAATTTGAACGCAGTCAGAGGATATAGAAGGAAAATGCACAGGAGAAAATAAGAGGCAAGAGGATGGCATAAAAACATTTACTTCTCTCTCTGGGGTTGGCACATGATCCTACTCTTCCATTCTAAAATGTGGACAGTAAAAGTCAGATTTTCCCAGGCTAACAAGTTTTCATTCCAGTATTATGAATCATACCTTTTATTTCAGAGTCGTTTCTCTCTATGTAACCCCACTCTATTATCCTAAGCCTCATATCTGGATTCTTCAGCACCATCTCATAGACTCGGTTGCATTTAAGTGACTCTTAAGCAGAAAGAAGCTCTTTGACAGTGCTGATTAATTAATAAACCATAATCACCTAAAAGCTAGGTGATACGTTATGTTCTTCAAGAGAAAGAATTAAGTCTCCCTTGAGTCAAGTTTGATTCTTAGTGCCTACATTGTCTTCTTCTGGGATCTTTTTAAATTTTCCATTCTGGTTTATAGCCAGTAATTCTCCTAGTAGTCTCCTATCAAAGGACTAACCAGGTTTGACCCTGCCTCGCTTTTTTGAAACCAGCTATGGCTAGCTAGATGCTATCACCTACCACAGTGCACTGGGAAATTGAAAAACTAATGGCCCATTAAATAACTGTCTAGTTACCTGAGGAATTCAAAGATGCTGAGATTTCTGCCTTATAAACACACAGGTAATAATTACACAAGCATTACTTCCCCCTTGCTTCAAGGTTGACATCTGTTTTGGGTCGGAACTTGATAAAGCATTTCTCTCTCTCTTTTCCTTAATGTAAGAAAGAAGTGGTGGTGATACTTGAACAGTGGAACTGCCAATCAAAGCATGACAACACTGGGTAACTCCTCCCAGATTATTTGAGGAAGGAGGGAACTGAGGAGAGAAGGAGTTGGGAGGTATGGGTGGAAGAACAGGTCTGAGGAAGGCTCAGGGTCCTACTGTAGGAAAATCTCCATTCATCAGAGAGACAGGATTAGGAATATATCTAGTGTCAGGGAAGGCAAATATTAACAAGCTATAGATATGCAGTAGTATGAAGTGAACCTGTTTATAACCCATTTTAAGTTATTTAGTAAAAGTAAATTTGTTTCTTTAAATGTTAATACAGTGGCTGTGCTATCCTACATCTTCCCTATGTTGCACCTAATCACCTTACCTCAGAGACAAAGGAATAAAGGAGAAGAAGCAAAATAATTTCTAAAGCAGAGAAGGATTTAGTGGTATCAGCAAGACAAAGAGATCCTGCAGAAGTCTCCCAGAGTTTATGGGATTTTGCTTTAAATTTGAAAAACAAAAAGATAATAAGAAAAGGACACTCACAAAAAGGGGATATGTGACAATGCTGAATCTCCAAACATATTTTTTATTGTTAACGATCAGATTGTTCCAAGAATTTTTAAGCTGGCATGTGAAAAAAACTGTCCCCAGAGAATGTGAGACAAATTAAGTCCCTGAAAATGTATTTTAAAGCAGAGGATCTCAATACGGTAGTCATATTCCTTGCATTACTGGAAAAGTTCATTTAAATAATATTCATTCTTGAACTACGCAAGACTGTGTAAGCAATTAATTTTTAGTCTTGGCTTATGGGGTGCATTGGGTGATACACAATGTAATTCTGAAGTCACTTTTGGGTGATATCCAGATTTCCACAGAGAAGCTGGATCTTCCTGCTAAGCCATGAAGTCATGGTACCAAAGAGACGGCAACAAACAGGTTCCATGGCAACGCTTCTTGGCACCCTTGCAGTTTCTTAGGAAACAAGAAAGCAACTTTCCCCAAAGGTCACTTGGTTGGCTTCTAAAATGTCCCCTTGATCCCTGATTGGACATATGAAGCCAGATGATACTTGTCTGAGATTGGCAAGAGAACACTTCTACCTCCATAATGTACTTTCAACTGCACAACCCGGGGACAACAGATCAAGGTGGCCTTTTAGCAGTTTGCAATGCTGGATTTGGAGGAACGACAGAAGTTGCTCTGAATGAAGGCCACTTCTTTTGTAGCTTTAATTGCATATAATGAGGTCACAAAACCAATAAGTTTTCTGGAGTACAAATCTGTCTATAACTGCTTTCCTCAGCCAAATATCCTGCATTTGTGTAGACATTTAACCCATATACTATACTATACTATACTATACTATACTATACTATACTATACTATACTATACTATACTATACATATATTTAATTATATAATATATTATATAAGGGTTATATTACAACCCCTATATTATAGGGGTTATAATCTATTATTAAAAAGGTAAAGGTTCCCCCCACACATTTGTGCAGTCGTGTCCGACTCTAGGGGCCGGTGCTCATCTCCATTTGTTAGCCGAAGAGCCAGAGTTGTCCGAAGATGCTTCTGTGGTCATGTGGCCGGCATGACGTGCGCGGAACGCTGTTACCTACCCACCGAAGTGGTACCGATTCATCTACTTGCATTTGCATGCTTTCAAATTGCTAGGTTGGCAAGAGCTGGAGCTAGTGCGGGAGATCACTCCGCACGCAGGGCTAGGGATTCGAACCTCCGAACTTGCGATCTTCCAATCGACAAGCCTGCCTGGCGTCTTACCCGCTGAGCCACCACGCCCCATATAATCTATTATTATATTATATTATATTATATTATATTATATTATATTATTTATTATTCATATTTATACCCCGCCTATCCCCTCCCTATCGGAGGACTCTATAATAGGACTCTATTATATTATATTATATTATATTATATTATATTATATTATATTATATTATATTATATTATATTTAAATGTCTATACAAATGCAGGATATTTGGCTGAGGAAAGCAATTATAGACAGAATGTACTCAGAAAGCATATTGGTTTTTTGACTATTATAATAATATAATAACCTGGCTTTTCACCAGGCCTTTGGCAAGAGAGAGTGAGACCCCACGCTTCATTGTGCTTGCCATCTTTTATCTTTATTTTTTTATCGATTTTATTGTAATTTCTGATTGTTGTGGGCTGCCCAGAGGTGGGCAGAATACAAGATAGATAGATAGATAGATAGATAGATAGATAGATAGATAGATAGATAGATAGATAATATACAGTCAACCTGCCACGCTAGCTGTAGAATTATTTGAGTTAATCCAGAATATTAGGAATGCACTAGAGTGGAGAAGGCTGATTTATAAGACAATCGTGCCTATACTACAGTATGTGAGCTTTAAAGGTAGTCTTTTACACATTTGGAATATATACGGAAACAAGAAAGAACATCCTCAGAGGCAAAAGCATCCCTGATGAAGGTATCAGGCATGAAATCCCACTGTTCTATTTCAAACTCAACAGCATCACTTACAGGTAAAGGGTGGAACTGTTTTTTTTTCTTTGTTCATATCCATTCTAGATGTGGGGCTGTTGCAGACTTGCTCCCACTGTGAAATAGTGGTGAGGCAAGCTGTGATATACGTATACTGTATGTTTATTATTTATTTCCCTTCAGGATTTCAAAGTAGTGTACATAGTGATTTCTCCTCTTATTTTTCTCCACGACAGCCCTTTGGGGTAGATTGGACTGACCCAAAATCACCCAGTGAGCTTCTGTGGCTGAGGGTGGACTAGAATTGGGTCTCCCCTCTCCTAGTCCAACATCTTAACTGCTGTAGCTCATTAATTGTTAGTACACAGGTTGTATGTGGCTCCCAATACCTCTTTTCATAGAATCACACTGTTGAAAGAAACCATTATGCTCAGTGCAGAATTCCAGATTAAAGCGTCCCTGAACGTCCCTGAATGCTACTGTATAAACACATCCAGTAAAGGGAGACCACCACCTCCCATAATAGTTGGCTCCATTATTGAATTGTGTCATTCAGAACTTTTTTCATAACACTCAGCTGGAAACTGCCTTCTTGTAATTTAAGGTTATTATCCCATGTTCTGCTCTCTGGAATATTAGAAACCAGGTCTTGCTCTTCTGTGTGACATCCTTTCAAGTACTTTTAACATTCTATCATGCCTCCACCCAGTTTCTTCAGTTTCTCCATGTGTGTTTCCATCCCCAATCATCCTTACTGCTCTTCTTTATACTTGTTCCATTTTTTTCTTAAAATGAGGTGCTTAGAACTGAGCATAGCACCTGAGATGGATCTAACCAGTTGTAGTGCCCTGGCACCCAAAATTGTGCAACCAATCTTGATAGTACTATGGGGTGTTTTTCAGGGTTTAGGATAGATTTAGAGGTTGGGAATAGGAGAGGTGACACCACCATGATACTGGAAGGCCTCCTGAGGTTGTGTTGTGTCCCTTGACAAGTTGCTCATCCTTATTGTTAAAACAAAACAAAAACAGGCAAAATATCACCTGGCTTTAAAAAGAGCGAGAGAGGGACTGTAAGATGCTGAAAAATATTTGTTTCCAGAAGGAGACTCTCAGGTTAATCTGTTGCAGCAAAAACAAATGAGAGTATTGTGGCACCTTAAGGACTAAACAATTAACTTACAGTATCGTCTACAGGATGCCTATGTTATCACCAATTACTGTTTTATGAATGACCACAGGTAATAATGTAATTATCATTGTCTATACTTCCTGTATTTTATTTGACACTGATTTCCATCCACCCACCCATCAGTGTATACACCTATAACTCTGGATAATTCCATGCAATTCTAATACACAGTAGACACTAATCCATGAAATGTTATGGATTAATGAACATGCTAATTTCCAGTGTGCCATAAAACTTTCTGTGGTGCCATTTAGCCTGACACTGGACACTAATCTCCATTAATGAAAGCATTCCTAAAAGATTAGCCAATATAGCAACAAAGAAGAATACACTGTGATGTATTTATGTAACAATGACAGACGAAACAGCAACAGCTGTAAGCCTGTTCCCAATTTGTGCCAGGCAGAGGATTCTGGCCCCCATCCTTAAACATGTGTCAGGGTGAAAAAAGCACCAATCCACCTCCAGGCAAGATCCTTTCCTCCCCTCCACTGCGTAGTTACCTTGTAGCCCTGGATGTCTCCATTCTGTGTCTCAGGAGGTGGTGGCTCCCAGGTAATGTCGAGTTGGGTAGCTGTGATACTTTGGATAGCGACATTCTGTGGAGCAGCTGTGGGGACTGAAGAAAGCAAAGAGAATGGAAGTCAGGATGTGCTGGACTGAGAAACAAATGCTCATGCACACCCATGGAGAAGCAGGAGTTGCTTTGCTTTAAACCAGACCTTTGTCCCCAAATGCCTGGTGCAAATGCCATGCTTTGGCCATGGACTCGCTCTTCTTGGGATACAAGCCTGCTTGGCGTCCTCCTGGCAGCTGTCTTTTTATTGGTGAAAGAATGGATCTGTTGCTTATTACTGGGGTTGATTCTAATGGGTTTCCCCAACAGCTGCAGGCAATCCGTCAAAAAACTCTACGATTTAACCCTTAGGTAATCCTATACAGCCCAGAGTCCCTCCTTGAGGGGGAGATGGGTGGTCATAGAAATTAATTAAATAAATAAATAAATAAATAAATAAATAAATAAATAATATAGCTGTTGTGGGTCTTCCGGGCTGTGGCCATGTTCTGGAAGTTGTGGTTCCTAACGTTTCGTCAGCATCTGTGGCCAGCATCTCCAGAGGGCAGGAGCACAGACAGAAGCGAAATCTCTCTGTCTGTGCTCCTGCCCTCTGAAGATGCTGGCCACAGAGGCTGGCGAAACGTTAGGAACCACAACTTCCAGAACACGGCCACACAGCCCGGAAGACCTACAACAGCCATCGAACTCCGGCCGTGAAAGCCTTCGACAATACAAATAAAATATAATCCAGATGGTGTAATGGTATGTGGGAAAGGCCTTGGGAGACGGGGTGGAGAGGTACTGCCTAGGGCAGGGCTTTCCAAAGTTTTCCTGCGGCGACACACCAACGGCGGTTGGTGTGTCGCCGCGGGAAAACCCGGAAGTGCTGCCGTTGCGGCAGCGTGCAAAAACCCGGAAGCGCTGCTGCCGCTTTCGAGTTTTTGTGCGCCGCCGTTGGTGTGTCGCCGCGGGAAAACCCGGAAGCGCTGATGATGATCAGCGCTTCTGGGTTGTGTGGCGACACACCAGACTGTGTGTGGTGACACACTTTTGTGTCGCGACACACAGTTTGGAAAGCTCTGGCCTAGGGAACAGTCAGATAAGAGATAGCATAGCCCACAGCTGGATAGTGGGTAAGGCAAGAGGCTCAGAAGGGACCCTCCCTAGTTTCTTGGGCTGTAAAGGAGATGGCAGGAGAATTGTACTTTCAGACTTGCAAGATTAATGTCAGTCTTACCAGGTAGACCAGATAGGAAACATGACCAGATAAGTTAATTCTACTTTATTGTAAAGCTACATTAACAGAATCTTGCAAGTCTGAAAGTACAGTTCTCCTGCCATCTCCTTTACAGCCTGAGAAACTAAGGAGGGTCCCTTCTGAGCCTCTTGCCCCACCCACTATCCAGCTGCAGGCTATGCTGTCTCTTATCTGACCATTCCCTAGGTAGCATCTCTTCGCCCCATTTCCCAAGGCCTTTCCCACATACCATTACAGATGGGTAGGTAAAAAATGACATGGAGACCCAAAGTAGAATGACTTCTACAAAGCAGATGCTCAACTCACCAGCCTCACCAACAAAGACCTCTTGTGGTGAACTGGTGGGCCCTTCACCCACAGCATTGTAGACGCTCATTCGGATCTCATAGCGACGGTGTTTGTTCAGATCTGCAAAGATGGAGAAGGTCAGTGATCATTCAGAAGTCAGAAGGAGAGCTCATCTGGGCTGCCTCCACAGTAGCAGCACATACCTTCTGTTTAGCCCCCTCTCATTTTCCTCCCACTATTACTTGCTTGAGAACCTGGCCACAGTGGCATGTCCTACTTCCTGTCCTAACCCTTTAAGTTGGAAAATGGAGGCAGAATATAGTTCCTGACCAAAACAACAACAAAACCCAGAACAAAGCAAGAGTTCTGGTTTATTGCATGGTTTCTAATATGTGAACCTTAAAGGAAAAAAAGGTCCTAATTGTAGTTGTGAGTAAAGGTGCTGTTTTAAACAATGGGCTTAAATTGTTCAAGGGAGGTTTCTATCACCTCCATTCATTTCCTTGATTCCTGGAGCTCATTTACCCATCTCTCTTTCAATACCCCAAAGGGGATGTTCTTCTCCTTTCTATTATTTCTCCATTTCATCCTATTGCAATTATGATACAGCACTTATGTAAAATGAATAGACACTTTCCTGGATAAGCTACTATAAGCTATTGATCAGTGTGAACAACATTTGTTCTGTTACTTGAATTGGTTCTCAAAATGGGTTCTGTTGTGGTTATTTCTTGTAGTATACTCAGAAAGTACCCTGACTAATTGTTGGATTTGGCAAGAAAGGGGATAAGAGGGTTAATTGGAAACCATACCCACTACCCTTAGCTATGAGAAACATGGCTCTAACCTACAGCGTCTTCCCTTCCAGACATGCAGTTTGCATCATCCCCAACAATCCAGCTGAGAGCAAGAAGGAATTGCTTCATGCATGTGAGCCCAGAGTCACAAGCAGAGACCAGGGTACAGACAAAAGAGGAGCACCCACTTACTGTCCAGCTCGTATTGTGTGAGGGAGGCCTCGCTCAGGTTCCGCATGGCGTAAATTGCTGTGAGATGGCAGGTGGTCAGAAGGGGAAAGCGGTCAGTGCAAGGTTAGCTACATGTAAAGAAACACTTGGACAACACAAGCTGAACTAAGCAACATCATTATTGGGGAAGAGAGCAGCTCAGGGAGAAATGCTCAGTACAAGCAAGGAACGTTGAGGGGTCTCCAGAGAACAGGGAAGGCGGGGGGGGGGGAGGAGGAAGGTGACAAATACCTAGGAAGGGTAGGGCGATCAAAGTTTCAAAGGACAAACAAAATTGCCCAGAATCTATTACAGGCATTAGGATAGGTTGGATACATGTGTCCCATCATTCTGCATCCATAAAAGCCCCCTCTGGCAGCCAAGAGCTTGAGCTGCTAAGGACTGACACACTGACACAAAGGCTGCAACCACAAGAGGACCAAATACAGCTGTGGTCTGATGCAACAAAAAGGCCATAAACAACTGCTCCAGATATTCCCTTCAGGGGAAGTTTGTATGTGGGATGTTTCTGCTTGTGTATTTTTGTGAGTCTATAATAGTGGGCCTGGGTATACAGTATCTTCATTAGTAAGTCACTGGAATGCTATATCTGTACAGTGGAATGTCTTGCAGTTTTTACACAGCCGTTTTATTAACCTCTATGATACATGCATTATTATATACTGTATGTCAGGGTTTCTCCACGTTGGCAACTTTAAGATGTGTGGACTTCAACATCCAGAATTCCCCAGCCAGCATGGCTGGCTGGGGAATTCTGAGAGATGAAGTCCACACATGTTAAAGTTGCCAAGGTGGAGAAACCCTGCCGTATGTGAACCTGGGGGAATAGGTTTTCCAATTCTCAAAGTATATTTACGGTGTATTTTAATATCTCTTGAAAAAGAGATTGTTTCAAACTATGATGTATCAGAAAGAGGAATCCTGGACAGTGCTGTTTTGGATTTTTGATGGATATACTGGCTTCTTGCTGGAGTTAGCATTTTCAGCACAAGTTCAATCACGTATTGCTCTAGGAGAGTTTCTGGATTTATTAGCATAAGAGGAGTTTCTGAACATAAGCCATATAACTGTAGGAAGCATTGGGAGAACCAGTGCAATCCTTAGGACCAGGTCTTATAAACAGCTTGCTTGGGAATGATACGGCAAAATCATTTAAAGGCAATCGGTACAGCAGCCTTTTACCAGAAGCCTGGTGAGTGAACTACGTTCTGGTTATCCTCAATTCATACATTCTCCCTCTGCATACTTACGGGTCAGCTCTGTCCATCTGGCATTGGGACTGCCCACACTACGTGCAATAAAGCCTCGCACCCCTTCGTATGCCAGCTCCCGATAGCGGATGCGGAAGCCTAGCAAGATGCCGTTGATTTTGTCCTCAGATGGGGCCTGTATAAGAAGACACAGTGAATGCAAAAGTGACTCTTGTAAGCACAGATTACCTATGGCAGTATCTCCAAATGTGACGATTCTGGGGGATATCATGCCTTTGTCCTTTCATTCTGTCCCCTTCTGTGGTCTAGCCAAGAGCTGCTAAAAAGCTGCCCCTGCTAGCAGGATGGAATCCAGGGATATAGGCAGAAGATGCCCCAGAACTGAGGATTAGTGGGTTGAAATAGTCCAACTATCCATTTCAGATCCCTCCAGCTTTCTACCAATCTCAAGTCAACATTCCACAAGTTGTTTTTCATGAATTCCACTCTAAATGCTTCTACGTTACCTGTTCTCTGCCCCCTGCCACTATACACATGCCAACTGGAGTTCTTCTTTTTACACTGCAAGGAGGGTCAGCCTTTCCCATAAATCCTGGGGTACAAGATCCATTTATGATGTCCTGTGTTTCAACAGCAAAGCCAGCTACCCTACTGTGAATGCAGAACCTTTCTTTGTGTTAGTTATCAGCTCAAATAACAATGTTGGGTGGGAGTAAATGAGGAACTAGGAATGCATCCGTTTATTCAAAGTAAGTTGCAGTCCTGCTATCTTTGTTCAGATTTACTTGTATAAGCTTACGTAACTGGAATTACTTCTTCCCTCAGGAAAACAAGCTTAGAGCACTATGCCAAAGACTGTACAGTATAGTACAGGGACCAAAAATGTTTCTTAAAAATGTGGGAATCCCTGAACATTCTCTTTTATTCAGAGTTAAAATGGGGAAATGAATGAAAGAATATGCTACTCTACCTGCCAGCGGATCAACACTGATGTGGTGGTGTGTGGTGTCACTGACAAAATGGTGGGAGCTTCCTCTGGGGCTGAGGAGAAGAAGAAATACAAGTCAAATACTCAAGCGTTTACTATGATGCAAAGAACACCAGGAAATGGAAGCTATGGAGACATCATCTTTCACAGAAGTTTAAATTAGAACTTCTTTTTGGAGATGAAGACCAGATGTGATCACAATTTCCTAGCTAATTTGAGGATTTTTTAAAATCCATTCAATCATGTCCAATTCTCAGAGACTGCCTGGACAAGTCCCTGCAGTTTTCTTGGCAAGGTTTTTCAGAAGTGGTTTGCCATTGCCTCCTTCCTAGGGCTGAGAGAGAGCGACTGGCCCAAGGTCACCCAGCTGGCTTTGTCCCTAGGGCGGGACTAGAACTCTCGGTCTCCCGGTTTCTAGCCTGAGGTCTTAACCACTACACCAAACTGGCTCTCAAGCGGAGGATACCATGATCCTAAAGCAAGATGATTTGCTGATGGATACTTCACTGATATGGAGTAATGGGTCCAGGTGTAATAGATTTATCTTGGCCTTTTTACAACCCCATTTATGCTCTCTCTGAATTTGTTAAGGGCCACTTGTTTCCTCTGCTTATCATTCTTTTCATTAGTTTCTCCACAGATTTCACTCCATTATATTTTCTATCTTCAGTTTCTATCATAGTTCTATTGTTCATCTTAATTGTGCCTAACACTGTTCTCTAAACTGAATCTCAATTGTATCAATCTGCTCAGTTTGTCACAGCAGAAAGTTTGCCTCCTATAATAGCCAGCTTTATATATGGCTTCTTCTCTTGTATTCTAACACAAACAAGGCCACTACCAATAAAACATAAGAGATAAATCTATAACAGGGGAAAGATAGCAGTGAATCTGAATAGGGTAAGATGGGTTATTATACAAATGGGAGACCAGATAGCAGAGAAGAGGCAACCCCCCCTTATTTAGTCTTTCCTTGTCCTGATTTTGTTTTCTTTCTTTTGTCTGGTTGTAGAGCTAGTAAATCTCAAAGATGAGATCTTTTCAGACAGACTGGGAAAAGATAATCAGTGTTCCTGTGAATGCTACAATGCATTCACTGAATTCTCATTATTTTTTACATTGCACGATCACCTTTATTCTCAAGACTGGAGGAAAAAGGTTTTACATTTGGTAGTAATTCATGACCTCATATGTTTGCATACCAGCCTGTAGAGTAGTGAGTGATTCTGACTCTTCACTGTATTCACTGTCACCAATGTCATTGGTTGCCTTCACACGGAATTTGTAGGTGGTGAATGGCTTCAATCTGCAAATACAATGCATGGTATCTGGTTTGGTTTTGGAAGAACAACTTCCCACCCACATGTTTTGCTGCCTTCTGCCTGCCAAGCCCTACATCCTAACTTTTTTTTTCCATTCCAAGACCAGCAAGTTCTTCCTAAGGTGTGATTCGACAACTAGTCCTGATTCCAGACTTAGAGGAAGGTATGAAAACTCAGTTCAGACTGGGATGACACCCTCTAAATGGGGTACACAATCTTGGATTATCTGGCTACAGAACAGACTGACAAATTGGAACACTGAACAGTGGTCTCCCCTTCTAAATAAACGCCTCCCGCATTGCATCAATTCCTGCCTCACCTGTTCACTATGAAGGATGTGGTGTTGTGCTTGACAGATGCAGAATGCAACATCCATTTCCCATCAGGGAGTTCCCTTGTTTGCACAGTATAATACCGGACTGGCGAGAGCCCATCACTGCCTGGCTCCCAGGACAATAGCACGTTCCTGGCCTTGACATCTTCCTGCAACACAATTGGCTTGCTGGGTGGTTGGGGACGGTCTGGGAGATAAGAAAGATAAAGATCACTGAAAGCTAGAAGCATGGGGTGAAAACAGATATGGCAATGATAGGGGTAGGTCAGAGATTATTTTCAGGATGGTACAATATGCACAAGAATCCTGACCCTTTATTAATCTAAACGTATCTTTTCCTTCTGTACTTAATCCCAAGCTATCTAATTGGCTTTGATGTCTAGTATATTCACTGGTTTCCTACAAATCCCAGTTTTTCATTTTAAAATGTTGCTTCTGTGTGATCACAGATGGGTTCATCCATTCATACAGTTTAATATGATGCTTCTAATACCTCTTTGGGTTTTTTAAAAACAGCACAGTATATCGACTCCATGAAAACAGTTGGGTCTGGATAACCATTCTGAAAGCAGACAGTAGTTGACAAGGTTTGAGAAGGATTAATAAATGAAAGGCAGGGAGTGATAGCACTTTGGGTGGTAAGATTTTTTATTCATGATGAGCTTCACAAATAATCCTTTGCTTAAAAGGTCCAGCGGAGTATGTTCAATTGCTTAAGTAAGAAGAATGAGAAAATATTAACAAAATTAACGTAGAGAAAGTCACAAAACGTATGGAAATGATGATCAGTTCAATCATCATTAACTATATTATAGGCCTATTAAATGAATGCCTTTGATATATGGACATTGATATTTTATAAAGCATTTATTCCTGCTACTCTTCTGAAAAGATGAGCACCTGGGGGCATAATTTTCCTGTAGTCTGAAAGAAAATGGGGTTTCCTTGAAATAGGCTCATTATTAGAAGAAAAACTGATGGGTTTTCAGCAATAATTGATAATGTATTGCATGATGCAATTGTCTGTACATGCCTTAATAAGAATCTGACTTGTAATATATAAATTACCCATTCATAAATTTTACCTTCTGCTTAATGCATTGTTATCCATACTGAACCCACAGAATTTTGGTTTGCACTTCTGTGGAATACTAACTATTGCATGCATCTGCAACTTAGGAGATGGCCATTCATGTAGATCTCCTGAAGGCTAACCTCCTAATTTGTCAGGAAACCCTTAAAGGCTGAAACATTTGGCAGAATTAAATTGAAGACTTAAAGCCCAATTGGACGTTAGTCTTGACTTATTTTATAAAAACACACCCTCAAAAGGCTGAAACTTTAAAGTGAGGGAAAAACTGAAATCTTCCTTCCTTCCTTCCTTCCTTCCTTCCTTCCTTCCTTCCTTCCTTCCTTCCTTCCTTCCTTCCTTCCTTCCTTCCTTCCTTCCTTCTGCTATTTATCCATTCAATAGCACCTCCCTTTTCCCAAGCTGTTCTTCCATGCACTGAAATGGGAAAGATGTTACGTTATATACAGTAGCTCTTCTCTCTTTGAGAAAAAGGAACAGTGATTGGTGGGGAGTGGTACAAGGAAAGGAAATGTTGAGTACAAAAATGGCTGAAAATGAAAGGGTTAATTGCAATACCAGTTTGCTACTCAGCCATGCACTGTCTTAAGAGAATTTTTAAAACAGTCTTTAAGAACAAAAATGCACCCACCAGTAAGACATGCCCAATTTTTGTCTCAGTGTAATTCCAGATACTCTTGTGTCCCGGCCTAATTACCTCTCTTTTCTGTGGTGACTACCAGAGCCTCTGCAGCTTCACCCCAGCCCTTTCGGGTCTGTGCTGTGATACGGAAGAGATAGGTGGACTCAGGTCTAAGGCTGGTAGCAGTAAACTGGCGTGCGCTGGGGCTGAGGACTTCTACGTTGGCTGAATTGGCAGTCGTAGTGTTGAGGCGGTGAGTGATCTGGTATGCTGCCACAGAATCAGAGTAGCACTGTGTCAGAAAATGTTTGGAGAAAAGGGGTGCCACCCCTTATGGCTGTCTTTGGGGCAGCTGAAGAAGTAGTTCTCCCAATGGAAGTAGACTGCAATCACGGGAGTAATTATTACAAAACAGAGTCCAAGGATCTGGCCCACAAGTTTGAGGTGGGTTCCCTTTCTTATCCTGCCATAATTTTTCTGTGGCACTGTTTGCTGTTCAAAAAGACAGATGGGAGAAGCCTCAAGTCCTTGGGTCACTCTGGGCTCCTCTGCCTTACCTAGAATGATACCATTGGGAGCTGCAGGAGGCTGCCAGATTAGCCGTACAGAAGTTGTTCTCACTTCAGGGAAGAGAATGCCCACCGGTGGCCCGGGCACTGGAATACATCAAGACAAGAGACAGTGGATGCTTAGGTTGAGTTACTAAGGTATATGCTTATTTATTCATACAGGCAGAGAATGGAATGTGCACACAAACACAGATACACGCCCTCAGTGGTACATGACATTAAAACCAATATTGTTTTGGGGGGACCAGGACAGAGTGAGTATGGGGAAGGGGAGCTGCTTATAATGCAGGATCAAGATTTTATAACGCAGGTAGAGACAATGTAGGGTAGCGCACTGGCTAAAAGGCTACGCTCTCTGTCAGGAAGTGCTGGGTTCAAGATTCTCAAAAAGCTAGGTGGGATCAGACCCAGTTAATATCACAAGGAAGTGGAATGGAGTTAATGGAGGGCATGCAGAGAAGTGAAGGAAAATTGTACTCTTTGGCAGATCCCTGAGATATGTATGAAGGTTGCAAAAGGAAGTTTATTGTATGTTGGATCATTGGGTATGAAAGTGTATGATAAAGGCTTGTATTATTGAACGTTTTCAATGAAGATGGTGTTGAAGTTTGATTGCTAATCTTTTTAAAGGTAAGTATGGCTAAGAGACAGACAGTGGTGGGACACCTACCATCATCCAGCGTGCGCTCAAGTATAGGTGGATTGCTGGGTGCCCCATCACCAATGCGGGTGAAAGCGAGCACCCGGATCTCATAAAGGACATATTTCCCCAAGCCTATGAGCTGGGCACTCCGCGAAGCATTGCCTTCCACTAACCAGAACTGGGCCCTTGAATCTGAATCCTTCTCCTTATACATGATCTACAAGAGAAGATACACCAATGATAAAAAATAAAGGCAAACAGTCCCCTTTCCCCACTTCATCAATGCTAATCAGGGGAGCATTATTAACTAACATCCTTTCCTGTAAAGTTGTTAGGATGAGAGCCCTGGAAGAGGCTAAGGCGTGACATGAAACAGGATTTGAAGAAGGGGAAATGAGGAAGGGAAAACCTGAGGGAAAACAAGCAAGACCATTTTCTGGGAACAAAGTAATTAAAAGACTGAAAAATGTTCACCGAGGAATCCTGTACAATGGTAGGGGTCTGCAGGTTGAGATTCAGGATCAAGCTGGAAGAAAGACAATGAGACTAGGTGTGGAACAATATGATGCTTTAGGTGAGGTCCTTGGCGTATGGCACAAGAGAAAACAGGGAGGGAAAGGACGACCAGATCAAGACCTGTATTTCTAATACTCACCTTGTAGCCCAGGATAAACCCATTTCGATCAGCTTCAGGGATGTCATTCCACCGCACCAGCATAGAGGTGGAAGTGGTAGCTAGTGCTGAGATATTGGTGGGTCCAGATGAAGGCACTACATGCACAAAGAGTACAGACAAGAATACATGTTACAACATTGTCCAGAACCTCACGTGTTAAATTCCAAGCAGGCAGTGATAAGCCTACCAGATTTCTTACATGGCTGGAGTGGAGAGAGTACCTGACTCCCGGGTTCGCCCCACCACAGTCTGACTCCATGGCCCAGGCCCAACAGCGTTGAAGGCCTGCACCTGCACACGGTACTCGGTCCATTCCTCCAGGTCCTCAATGGTGAACTCGCGCTCCACACGGTCATGGATAGTGTTGGTCAGTGTGTGGCTGCGCCCATCAAGACGTGAGTAGCGCAACCTATAGCCCACCGACTCAGGGCTGCCATTGTATTCACTCTCTGGCAGTGGCTGAGAAAAGAGAGGGCCCATTACTGTTGGCCTGCATCCTATTCTTCTCTAGAATGGCTACCTCAAAAAGCGTCACATCTTTCCTACTCAACTGAAGAGACACTAAATTTTGTAAAACAGGTGGAGTTTCAAAGGCTACCTAAGTGGCTGTGACTTTCATGAGCAAATTGGGCAGATTTCTTTATAATTACCTTGTAATTTTCTTGAATTGAAATGATAAATCCTGAAAATGGGCATCAAGCCCATTCATTATAAAAAAAATCAGAAGACATGCAAAAGAAGGGAAAAAATAGTTGGATTTCATTTTTTCTCTCTCATAGGAATGTGTATGGAATAGCAATCAATTTGAACCCATAAGGTTTTGAATCCCCGACCCTTCCCTTCCACTGTACTTCTAGACCCCTCCATTCATCCTAGCATGATAAAAGTTGGAAAGGGTGAAGTTGCTTTTCAATTGCCCAATACTTCACTGTAGCGATATCCCAAGTTTCTGAACCAGCATTCTTAGCTTCATATGAGTCTCTCTATTCATCTTTAATTCAAATTCACTTACTGAAGTTTGTTTGGCTCTCTAAATAAACAATGATAGGGTGACCAGCCCCATGTGATTTTCACCTTCTCCCCTGCTTTGTTATTGCCTGGTTTTTTCCCCTCCAGAAATAATTATGGGGCCTCCTTAGGCTAGAGTTCTCACCATCCATCGTAGCCAGAGGCTGGTTTCACTGGCTGTTCGTACTGTAATGTTGGCAGGAGATATATCAGGTGGAGCCTGCAATGTCTGGATCCTGCGGGAAGGCAGGCTGGGTGGACTTGTCCCCACAATGTTCACTTGTCGCATCCGGAAACTGGCAGCAGAGAGGAAATGGATTAATGTTGGAAGGGAGAATATTTTGAACTTCCACATTCACATGCCTTCAGTGGTCTTTTGTTTTGTTTTTTTCTTGTTCCTCTCACTTTCCTCTTAATATCAATGCAGGAGCCATAATATGTAATATATTATGTAATAAGTAATAACATACAGGGGGGTGCAGTGGCTCAGTGGTTAAGACACCAGGCTTGTCGATCGGAAGGTCGGAGGTTCGAGATCCGAGCGCTGCGTGACGGAGTGAGCTCCCGCACTTGCCCCAGCTCTTGCCAACCTAGCAATTCAAAAGCATGCAAATGCAAGCAGATAAATAGGTACCACTTCGGTGGGATGGTAACAGCGTTCCACACGTGTCATGCCGGCCACATGACTGTGAAAGTGTCTTCGGACAGCGCTGGCTCTTCGGCTAAGAAACTGAGATGAGCACTGCCCCCTAGAGTCGGACACGACTGTGCAGGGGAAAACCTTTACCTTTTTTCTTAATAACGTACAAATAAGTAGTGCCCTACAAATGTGTTTTCATTAAGTCTATCTGGTGCCATATTCACTTCTGTAATCATCTTGGTGCTTGAATTTTAAGGGAAAAGGTAGGGAGTGCCAGAACCCTCATTCCCAATTTTAGCCAAACCACGTCCTCTGCAACAGTCTTCCAAAGATAAAAAGAAAGCTGTCATAAAAGGTTATGGGGGTTAAGTCTATCTGCCTTTCTATAATTCAAGCAATCATTGTCACGTCTACACAGATGTTTGTTTGATATCTTCAAGAGGGAAACCGTTTTCTTGATAGAGTAAAGCAGAGGGGAAAAAATTCATGTCCTGCAGGCAACAAGTAACTTCTGAATTGTTTGCCCCTAGAATTTAGCAAACTCAACTTGTCTTGTATGGTGGTGGTGGGGGGGGGGGGGATGACAATTTTCTTAAATTTTAAAGGAGTTTCAATTTTTAAAAAAATCCTTTTGGCTCCAGATCTGCCCATTCTTCTGCCCTGACCTTATCCACTTTTTGGGTGCAATCCCCAGGATTGGCCACGTGTCTTGTATCCTGAAATAAAGAAGTGCCCATCTCTGAAGCAAAGGATATTACGTGAGGATTGGGCTACATGCTTCATCACTAAACTGTGTGTTGGGTCTTCCAAGAAAACCTTAATGGCGAATAGGTCTATCAACAGCTGTTAGCCATGTTTTTCTTATGGAACCTCCATCTTTGGAGGTATCAAGGATCTGAAGATGAATTGTCAGGAAGCAACAGAAGGGTTTTTGCCTTGAGCCTACTTTTGGGCTTCTTGCTCAGCTCTGACTGGGCTTTATGAGAAGTAAAGGTAAAGGTTCCCCCCACACATTTGTGCAGTTGTTTTCGACTCTAGGGGCCAGTGCTCATCTCCGTTTGTTAGCCGAAGAGCCAGCATTGTCCGAAGACGCTTCCGCGGTCATGTGGCCGGCATGACGCACGCGGAACGCTGTTACCTTCCCACCGAAGTGGTACCTATTAATCTACTTGCATTTGCATGCTTTCGAATTGCTAGGTTGGCAAGAGCTGGAGCTAGTGCGGGAGCTCACTCCATCACACGGGGCTAGGGTCTCGAACCTCCGAACTTGCGATCTTCCGTTCGACAAGCCTGGCGTCGTACCCTCTGAGCCACCACGCCCCCTTTATGAGAAGTAGGCTGTAAGAAAGATTGATCTTGATTCTGCTGGATTCCTCTTTATATTCCTATCATCATCATCATCATCACCACCACCACCACCACCCTGCCTTTCTGTCCCTATGCAACTACAGTAATACAAGAGCCAGTTTGGTCTAGTGGTTAAGGCACTGGGCTAGAAACCAGGAGACTGAGAGTTCTAGTCCCGCCTTAGGCATGAAAGCCGGCTGGGTGACCTTGGGCCAGTCACTCTCTCTCAGCCCAACTCACCTCACAGGGTTGCTGTTGTGGGGAAAATAGGAGGAGGAAGGAGTATTAGGTATGTTCGCCACCTTGACTTATTTATAAAAATAATAAAGGCAGGATAGAAAATAAACAAATAAAAAATATAGCTTGATTGGGATCAGCATCTTTCCCTCTTCATACCACCTAGTTGTTACTTTAATAATTTTATTATGTTAAACCAATTAAAAGAAGAAAATATAAATATGTACAACAGTGTTAATGAAAGAAGGGCCTGAAAAATTATGTTGTAAGTAGAACAACTCTCAATACTTTGACCATATTGTTTGAAAGTCTTCTTCCTTGATTCTTTGTCAGAAAAAAAAAACTAATGAAATTATGAGCAAAGAATGCATTTCAATAATCCATTGATGCAAATGATGTGTTGATGTTTCCTTCCAGTGATGGGTGACAATTTTTTTAACCTTTCCCCTATTCCCTTACCTATAATATGTGTAGGGGTTGAGGTTGGGCACCTCCATGGAGCGAGCATCTGGCTCATTAGACAGCTGGTGGATGAGGGTCCATTCTTCACTCTCTCCAACCTGACCCACCTGAAAGCAGGCAAGGCAGAGTTAAAATTGGGAAAGCATGCCACTTCATAGACCATTGCCTGCTTCCCTGCTCAACAGGCTAAAAATGAGTTAACTAACATTGTAACATTTGGTGTTTATGTTCTCAGGGAATGAAAAGCAAGACTGCTTTTATCTAACCATAAAATAAATATTTGGCCAAGTTTAAAAAATCACAACAGTTTACTTGGGAGAATAAATTATTGTTATCTCATTATTGGTTATTATTCTGTTATTCTGTTATTGGTGGTCTTTAAGCAGGAAAAATGTATACACATGGAATCCTTTAGTACATGCACACAAAAAAGAGAACAATAAATTGAATACATTGCATTTAAGGGCTCTTTATGCAATACATTGGACCTCCCTGCTATTTTTGTTTTCACTTTCTCATTGAGGTTTCAAAAGGATCGCTCATTTTCAAACAGATTTGCTGCTAGAAATATTTTAGAGGTGATTGTTTCTGGATGATATTCCTATATAAATATAAAATCTCGAGGTTATATAGTACAACTATGAATCATATACCATTCTGTCTATTGCTCCTATTATCTGGTGTCTTCCATTTACTTTTTCCTAGGTATTCCAATTCCCAAATAGTCATGCTTTTCTCTTTGTTCTTGCCTTCAGCCACTGCAGTATTGGGTCGATCTAAGTTTTCTGAAATTGAGCAGAATAAAAGCATGCAGGTGGTTGTGTGTGTGTGTGTGTGTCTTATTCTGATTTGAGATCGTGGATTTCATGTCAAAAGTGTGATGATAAGGAAGTGTCTTCAACTTTCATACAGCAGCTGGATGAAGACCGATAAAAGAGATGAAACAAACAGCTTCCACTGCTTTTTTTACCAGCAAGTGAGACCTGCCTTACCTGAACCTCTACCTGCCACCTGGAAATGGAAGTCTTGCCATCATAACCAGGACGAAACTGAAGTGTGACTGAGCGGGGACCAATGTTGGAGATGCCCAAGTGAGTTGGGGCCCCAGGGAGCTCTGTGAACAAGGGAAAGCAGGGAACATGGAACTCATTTAGCCATACCATAGACGATGCACCATTTGACCCAGCTATTCTACATAAACCACAAAAATGGCATCTTGCCCAATGTCAGTACTGACCATTTACCTGACTAGTCATGTCTTCTCCACTCTGGTGCCCACCAAATGGATGGCTTTCTACTTCTGTCATCATTAGCCAGCATAGTCTTTCCTATCAACCTGGCTAATGGAAATTGAAGGCCAGCCCATTTTGAAGATACCAGGATGAGGAGAGCTGAGCTAATCTAATAGATACAACAGGAACAAGCATAACATGCAATCTGGTAAGGACAGTAAGAGGGAAGATTGAAATGCACTATTCCAAAAGAGTCTTTAAGGTAAAAAGAAGACAACCAACATAGATCCAGCAAGCTACATATGCTGCACACTACAGTTTAAAGATGATCTATATCAGTATCAGATAATCATATATGTTTTTGCTCAAGTGGGCAGGGTGGGGTAGGGTGGGGTGAGGTAGAAAAACAGTTTAGCTCTTATGTAAATACTTGCCACATCTAAAGATTTATCTCTCATTACAATGGCTTAGATAGAAACCCAAACAAGGCCAATTCTAAATCTAGAGTCTGGTGAATCAGGTGGCATACAAATTCTTACAGTAAAGTAAAAATAAAAATAAACAGAATGTGAAGAGGCTATAGAACATTGTTTCCTAAAAACCTTGGGCTTCAAGGAAATGCCTGCTTCATTAAAGGTGACCTAAGATGTTAGGCAAGTTGAAAAGTCACAAATAGATTTTGGCATCTAGTGCCCATGCCATAAAAAAGCAATATGCTTCACTTTAGATCATTTCACAGAATCTAATTATATTTGCACTCATACTTATGGGTAACAAAACCATTTTCTAAGAATAAGTAGGTTCAAGAGGAGGCAACTTTGAGCCAAGAAGAGTCAGAGAAGAAACATTTATTCCTGCCAGGGAAGGAGAAGGCTCTCAATAGTTAAGTCAAGAAAACAGTATGATTTTTCCAGGACTAAAAGCAGCCAGCATCTCCTAACAATTGCTAAGGAACTGGAGTGGGAGGTTGTCATTGCCCTCATCTCTTGCTTGTGTGTTTCCACAAAGCACCTGGCTAGTCATTGTGGAAAATGAATCCAGGAGCACATAGGCCTTTGGTGTGATCCAGCTGGAAGGATTAAGCATCCTTCTCTTCTGCCTGCAGTTTCATAGAAAAAAGTACCCAATGGGTGTTTATTAGGGCGTTGCAATGCTTTAGATTCAGTATGGAAGAGGTGCTTTGGAATGCATGGGAGCATGAAAGCAACATCTGTCTACAACTCGTTAAAGCTTTCGTATTACTCCAAAGCACTGGAGCCAATGAGTTTCATGACATGTGTATTTTGTGTTGTTTGTTCCCCAAGTATTAAGATGTGCCAGCAGCAGATAAACTAAATGACCCCAACCTCAGCCCACAAACAAGAAACAGGAATAAACAACAAACAGCTTTTGGTGACTGACATGGTGGCTTATTAGTGATGCATTGTAGGACTGCCACCTACTTGGCACAGGCTTGATATTGGCACAGGCTTCAAACAAATATCTAAAGTGATTTGAATATTCATCAGATTCAAAACTTCCATCTCATGAAGGTCACCAGGGGAGCTGACAGTGTTGTCTGTAATTTCATATTCATTACTTTGATGTTTGTTAATTTAATAATGCTGAAGCTTGAGAGTAGTTGCTTGTTGTCAGATTGTGACGGACATGTTATGTGCCTGAATGAATGAAGCACACACTTGAATTAATTGAATTACTGAAAAGAACAAATATTGAAAATTAATTGAGACTGACAAAGTCAAAGTTCAGTCAAACTGAATTAAATCAGATATGGAATATTATCTGATTGAGAAGATGCACCTTCAAAACTGTGCATGAAGGTAAGAAAAGGCAAGTGGAAGATTCATCCTTCATACTGTAAAGGGAAGAACATAATACCCTAGATAAGGTTTGTTCCTTGCTAAGTTTTGTTAAGCAAAGCAGCTGAAATATACTGAAAAAACATTGTCCCCTTATTAAGATTCATTGTGGTTTGTAACGGTGTCTTCCTTGTCTAACATGCCCTGGAGTTGCATTTGTAGCTTTGAAGGCCCATGGTATCAAGGTTTCTATTTGCCTAGTGTTCCAAACTGATGCTCCTCAAAGGCATGGTTAAGAGTTCCGATTAAGGAAATCTTCCTGAAAAGAGCTGAATCAGTTTCGAGCACTCAGATCAGAACTCCATGTTCGCTCTCTTACAGCATAAGATATTAGTCTTAGTAATTTTCACAGCAGGCACCAATAGTCTCTGAGACAAGACAGGTTATCTGGTTGCAAGATGCTGGGATTTATATCGCTAGTATTCAGACCAGATATAGGATTGCTGTTTAGAATAACTACTCTGAGTCAAAACTCCCAACTTTTTTGCATACAGTTTGTATTTTATCTTTTGGACAGCTGTCCAAAAATATGTGGGGGGTGGGGAGAGAAAGGGTAGTGGGGAGGAAAATAGCTTTGTGGAGTCCTTGGTGCTCTCTGAGCTTTGTTGTTTTCTTGCAGACATTTCATTGCCTGGCTAGGCAACATCTTCAGTGCGAAAAGGGAGTGGGACTTGCAAAAAGGGAGTGGAAATGTCTGCAAGAAAACAACAAGGAAAATATCTTTCCTGCTATCACTTCTCCCCTTTTCTGAAAAAGAAAAAGAAATCAAATGCCTTAACCAAAAGAGAGGTAATCTTGACATTTGTCAAAACATTCCCTTTCCTCTCAAATAAACACGGACAAAATACAAGGAAAATTTGGGCAACTATACTTTTCACTAAATGATGACTTGAACTGCATCTTCTTCTGGTGTCATTTTCCTTATAACTTGAAATCTCTGGATTGACCGGTTTCTCTCTGTACTTATTACTGGGCTTGTAATGCATTGGTATATACACCCACCTATTTAGTAATTTCTATCACAAGCTCCTGTCAAATACCTCCATCCCTTGGCTGTAAACAAAGAATGGTTCCCTGTGCTGTATGTACTCTTGTCAGAATTTCCATTCTGAACTAAAGGGCAGAGGCCCAGTGATCCCTGCTAACCCTTGTGACAGGCTGCTAATTGCTGCAGCAAGACCAATAAATCAAGCTTACCTGGAGGAACCCCAGAAGAAATGGTAGAGGAAGAAACCCGTCCTTGTCCCTTGGATGTCATGGCTGCCACTTCAATAGTATAGGTGGTCAGAGCAGTGAGGCCAGTAACACGATATTCCAGGGTGACATTGGGGAGGTAGTGTGTAACCCGTGTGTTTGTGCGGTTGTATTCCTCCCAGGAGATTCGGTAGCCTAAAGGAACCCAAAATGTGCATAGATACATAGCACTACACATCTTGCATTCATAGCCAGGATGCAAACAGAACAAGCCTGAATAACTCACTCTATTTACTACAAAGCACAGAGGGAGGCTACATGAATTTCCAAGAAGTAGATATCGTAAGTCTGGTTCCCAAAATATTTCTCCATGAAAATGTCCATGGAGCCACTAATTTTACCCTCTACATCAGGGCTTTCCAAAGTGCTGCCGCTGGTGACACACCAGCGGCAGCGGCGGCGCACGCGCGCACGGCGACGGCGCAGGGGGGCGTGCGGCGGCGCACGTGCACGGCAATGGCGCGGGGGGGGCGTGCGGCGGTGCGCACGCACGGTGGCGGCGCGGGGGGGGCGTGCGGCGGCGCGCGCGTGCATGGCGGCCGCCGTGCATGCACGTGCCGCCGCTTCCGGGTGGTGTGGCGACACACCACGCTGTGTGTGGCGACACACTTTTGTGTCGCGACACACAGTTTGGAAAGCTCTGCTCTACATCCTCAGAAATATTTTTATTCTATCTCATGTGTCCTCATCATTGCCATCCTGAACATGGACAGAGGAACCACAAAAATCAGGATCTAGCAAATGCCCTGTCTCTTGTTTTGGGGCTTGCATCTCCATGCTTCTTTTCATGGGGAGAGAAAATAAAGTGGAATTCTGTTCAGTTTAACCCGAGTGGAATGTTGGCAAGGCACCATGGTGACTAGACTTCTACTTCAGCACTTTAAATGAAGTCTGGTGCCTTGTTTTCAGCTGAGCAGGGAGAAGAGTGAACAAATTGAAAGTTTCTGGCAATGGGCAATCACCTACCCAATAGCTTAGGTGTTAATGCTGCAGAACTCTTCTTGTAGCATTCCCTCCTGTGCCACACCTGAGCAAGAAGCTAAATGTCCCAGGTGCAGGTGTGCTACAGAAGCCCACAAACGTCTGGGGACAGATGGACATGGTGCAGATTCTGGACTGGCACGAAAGCTACATGTGGAGGGGCCCAGAGCTGAACTCTATATAGTTTCCAGCTGGTAACTTTTCTGACTAGTTCATTATCTTTTGCTGATGATAACATATCCTGGAAGATACACTAATCACCTGTGCAGAAGTTTAACAAAACATAATTAAAGCCTCAAGGATGAACCTCTTAATCTGGAAGTATGTCTTACCTGTTAGGATGCCATTCTTTTCCAAGGGCTCTTGCCAGCTGACCTTCAAAGATGTGTCTAGGATCTCACTGAAGCTGAGGTGTCCCACTGGACCCGGAACTAGCCAAACAAAGAATCCCACCAGCCAGAAAATTACAATAGAACAACCATTCTATGAATTCTTCAAAAAGGTAAGCTAATGTCCCTGACTTTCCAGAGGAACACATTTAAACCCTCTTTGGGTTGGGATGGAAGTTTAACTGCCGTAAGCATCAGGGTCTTCAGAGAGTTATTGCAGTTTCAGCAATGAAAAGCTAGACCTTGCAACTGGGGCAACAACATAGATTTCCGCAATGGAAGAGGGTGCTTAACACAGGTTGCCTAGTGTGTAAGGGGAGTGTGGACCCCTAGTTTAACATACAGGAATCCAAGAGCTGTGCCTTGCCCAGCTCCAAAGGGAAAGGCCGTACCGTCCTCATGGGTGCGCACCAGCTGTGGTGGGCTGCGAGGTCCATCGCCTGGTGTGGTGAAACACAGCACGGATGTGAAATATTCTGTGAATTTCTTGAGACCTGAGATATAACCAACATGGATATTGTCTTGGAAGTTAGGTCGCACTGTCACCACAGTCATATCTTCTTCTTGTATTGGTTCCCAGGCAATCAGCTGAAAGAAAATGAATATAATTGTGTTTTGATCAGATTAACCTGGGTAAGTATGTTGCATGAATGTAGCAAATGAATAATTGAACCTGCCAGTGAAAAATTAAATCAGAAAGAAAATTTATTTAGGAAGTGGCAAAGAATGGCAAACAGTGCTACTTAATTAAGTGAAAACTAAGAAGGGTAGAATGAGAACATTTTTTCTTCCTCAATTTTTTCTCCTTCCTTCCTTCCTTCCTTCCTTCCTTCCTTCCTTCCTTCCTTCCTTCCTTCCTTCCTTCCTTCCTTCCTTCCTTCCTTCCTTCCTTCCTTCCTTCCTTCCTTCTATCTAAACATTGGTATCCCAACTAGCATGCATATCATTGTACCTAGCAGAGCTACTGAAAGAACCGTTCATTAATGAGCACTGGAGATGCTTGCTATTTTTCTGCTATTTATTTATTCATTAAAAATATTTCTATGCCAACACAATCAAAATAATAGAAGAATAGAAGGCAAAACAAGTCTCCTACGAGAACACAAAGACAATAAAAAGATGGCAAAATCACACCAGGTGAAGGCTCTCCAAAACTGCTTGGCCTTTAAGAACTTTTTAAAAACCAGCATAGATGGAGCTAATCTGATCTCTCATTGGCGATCACTCGTAGCCGAGTAAGATTGTCTTCCAAGGGTAAAATTTTAACAGTGGATCCGTAAGTGGCTGTAAAGGCCAATTCTGGATCCGCACAACCTCCCACAATGAGGGCATAGGTTTCCGGGTGGGAGACGATCATGATGAGGGTTTGCCTGACGTGCCTTCCTTTTAGATCTTTTCTCCCTTTCACCCTGTACTCGTGCTTCTTCAAAGTCCATAGCGCCTTTAATAAAGGCTGACCTCCAATTGAAACGCTCATGAGTTAGGGCCTCTTCAGGAATGCTGATCCACAATGTTGCATGGTAGCAGAAAAGCAGCACCTTCTTGCCTCAACCTCCCAAAGCTCCTGAAAATATGGATTTACAGCAGTTTCTCCCTGATAGATCTAATAGGCAGGTCAAGGTTGTTTGGAGGAGGTCTCCATGTGCAAAGACATTAAGGGTTTTATAGGTCAAAACCAGCACCTTAAATCTGAACCTGGCAACCAATTGATAATCAATGCAGGGTCTGCAAAACTGGTACTTTGCAAGTTTGGGTGTTTTCTTTCCTCTTCTAGGTTGAGCAAATATTGGATATGGTGGTCATTTTTCTGGCTTATCTCCCCTGCACACTTAAGTGGAACATAGACTTGCTTCATGCATACAGAATCTAGTAGAGTGGATTAAAACAGCAAATTCTGTACGCCTTGGAAAATAGAGTTCTGAAGAGGATTGTCTATGTGTGTGTGTTTTAAAGAAAGACAAAGAATCATGTTGTTCTTTGTCTTTAAACTGTCCCCTGCAACCAGTTGTTACAACAAATGCCCAAATAAAACTGTCAGTGAAACCCACTCGATTATTGTCTATGCCCAAATTTAGAGATAAAAGACACAAAAATTACAGAATCAGGGAAAATAAAGTTAGAAAGATGTAATTTATTCTTAAATTTACATTCTCTAACCCGGCTTACTATTTTATCATTGCAACTTAAGATACAAGCGCTAGTGCATTGATCTCAACAGGCTTACTACATATGCTTTTAATTAACTGTGCATGCAATAGCTGTTGCTTTCCGTATGCTGACAGTATTTTCTTGAGCCAACAATACATTAGATCCCAGAATCTTGGAATAACTGAAATCTTGAAGTTAGCTGCTATGTGGGTAACTGCTGTGGGATATAGGCCTCATCCACACACTCTCCTTGCCTTGGCACTGAGATGAAAGGCTAACAATTTGTTGAGGACGTATCCTTGCCACAAAGCTTCCATCTCGGTACCAGCCTGCTGCTCAGGCTGAGATGGCCTTGAAGAGAATATTCAGAAGCCTTTATAGAAACAACAAGGGCAGAAGCTTTCCTTAAGCCCTAGGAAAGGAGACAGTGTTAGGAAGAGACTTGGGCTGGCTCCTCCCTGAGGTATAAGAAGGAAAGAAGATAAAACATAAGTAGACTTGCAAGACTCTGTTACTATACCCTATCTCTGTAAAGTATAGTTCTAGTCTTCCCATGGTGTTGCTTTCCTGATCTGGTCCTCCTTAGAGGGCTGACACAGAATCAAAGTGATCAGGCAGGAAAGAGGTGTTTTCCATCAGAAAATGCAATACAACCCCCTATATGAACATCTAATTCACATGGTGGAAGAGCCTGATGGAGGTTGGTGGCCTGCAGGGCTCCAATTGTCCCACTGCAGGACTGTTCCCTCACATCTGGCTGCTGAGCAATGTGTTTCCATGGCCATTTCTTCTTCATCTGCCAGACAGACTAGAGTTTTCCTGGCAACCAAACTTTTCTATTCTTCTATTTTTAGGCTCAGGTGGGAATTGCAACCTTCTAGAACAGGGCTTTCCAAAGTGCTGCCGCTGGCGACACATTGGCGGCGGCGGCGGCGGCGGGGCAGCGGTGTGCGCGCGCATGGCGGCGGCACGGGGGGGCGCACATGCACGGCGGCGGCGCGGGGGTGTGCGGCGGCGCGCACGTGCACGGTGGCGGCACGGGGGGGCGTGTGGTGGCGTGTGGTGGTGTGCGCGGCGGCGGCAGCCTCCGCTAAAACACGGAAGCACTGATGCCGCGCTGCCGCTTCCAGGTGGTGTGGCGACACACCACGCTGTGTGTGGCGACACACTTTTGTGTCGCGACACACAGTTTGGAAAGCTCTGTTCTAGAAGGTATTCCATGAGGTGGCTATTTCTATCAGGTGATTCCTGTCTACCTTGCACTTCTCTCCAGCCTGCCTGCCTCTTCGCCCTGCTAAATACTGAACCTTCACCTTCCCTGGTTTGCTCCCTTTGATGCGCCTGCCCTTACCTCTATGCCAGGGCTTTCCAAAGTTTTCCCGCGGCGACACACCAACCGCTGTTGGTGTGTCGCCGCGGGAAAACCCGGAAGTGCCGCCGTTGCGGTAGCGTGCAAAACCCCGGAAGTGCTGCTGCCGCTTTCGGGTTTTTGCGCGCCGCCGTTGGTGTGTCACCGCGGGAAAACCCGGAAGCGCTTCCGGGTTGTGTGGCGACACACCAGACTGTGTGTGGCAACACACTTTTGTGTTGCGACACACAGTTTGGAAAGCTCTGCTCTATGCTGTATCCCAATAGCAGCAGCAGAAACTGACGCCTCTGTTCTCAGGTACAAGTATAAGTGTGAGAGTGTGAGTGCATGCCTTATTCCAGAGAAGAAGAATGCACTGCCTTCCCAGAGAGTCTTTATTACTGTTTTATAAAACAACAATAATAAAAACAGAGAAGTGTGGCTTGTTTTTAAATTTGAAAAAAGAACATATTTTTTCTTAAGGGAGTGACACAGTGAATTGGACACAAGGAAGAAAGAGAAAACAGATGGAGAAAATGGAAGAGGGAAGAGGTGAAGCCCAGAAATTGAAACATAAAGAAGGGAAATAAATATTAGGAACTACTGAGGCTAACTTTTCTCCTCCCTAACTCTAACTTTTCTCCCCCACCGAGTGTGGCTGCTTTGCCTGCCCATCTCTTCACCCCTCTGCTGCACCTGCCATTAGCTCTGTGCTTCCCCAACAGCAACAGCAGACACACACACACACACACACACACACACACACACACACACACACCGGACCCTTTCATGTGAGAGCAACAGTTTGGCTACCTTTGTTTTGGACGTGTGGTAAGAAGAACACTGTGGGGACAGCAGGGGCACACTTTCTTCCCATATCAAGGATGGCAGGATTTTGAAGGATGAGGGAAAGCCCATAGTACAGTAGAATTACACTGGAATATGTGTGTGAGAACTCAGTCTTAGACAGCAATTTTTAATCAAATTTCCCCATAGACTACAATCTTGGATATAACTTTTAGACAATTCAGATCCTCTAGAGGGCATAGAGAATGGCCTTGAAGGACAGGAGGAAGAGCTACTACCATGGCAATGGTCAGATAAGTGGGGCTTGAGCCCGGACCAAGAAAGTAGTTTGAGTAAACGTCTCAGAAAAGCCCCTCCCTAGTTCACAGAAAGATAAAGTGAGGGAGGGGGAAGCACATTTAGACTTGCATATTTCTGTTTCTGGACCTGTTACAATAAAAGTAGTCCTGACCTATATGGCATTAGTTTCTTAGTCTGGTCTACCTTGTTGGGCTGAAATATCCTAAATAAAGCTTCCACACTCCCTCATGCTTCCTATTAAGCTCTTGTGAGCAGATGGTTGGAACACTACTGTCAATTTTCTCTTCTGACATGCAAAAGTATATTGGACTGGCTGTATAGTCTCAAAGTTCTTCTACTTGCCTATTAGGATGACCCATTCTGTAGACTGGTCTGAAGAGCAGCTAGACAAGCAGCACCAGCGTGAAAAACCGACAGGCAGTGCACCATGATGCATTTTCTGTCATGGATGCTGACATCATTGGTAGAACACCATATGATGCACTGCTTCCTCTGCCAACATGAAAACTGACTAATGTAGTTTCTGATAGTCAATGTCTTCCTGGGATTTTGACTATACGTTTAAGGAATACTGAAATAGACATACAGATACAGGAAAAAGCACTTGGGTATATTGCTAGAAAACTGGACTGGTCATTTTTATGGCCCTCAAGGCTCCTAAAGATCACGCCACCAAAATTTGGCAACAAATCCTAGATTTTGGTGGCTAACTTTTCACTTATTTATTTACTTTATTTATTTATTTAATTTTTATCCCGCCTTTATTATTTTTATAAATAACTCAAGGTGGCAAACATACCTAATACTCCTTCCTCCTCCTATTTTCCCTTATCATGGCTTTCCCCCCCCAACCCAACTCTCCCAAATCATCATAACAGATCACCAAGAATTGAAGACTGAAAATTCCAGCACCACCCTTCCTTTAATGTCACTAGGTCTTGGTCATCCCCCTGTAGCTCTCAGAGGCTGAAAAAGAAAGAACTTGAAAAAAATGTGATCCTTGATCACAACAGGTTATTATCTGGGGTCTAATTCTGTTCTAGTAAGAAGTTAACATACATCTCTGGAACATTTCACCTATATATGAATATACCCTACTTTGTGGGGTGCCGCAGGGTTCGGTTCTCTCCCCTCTCCTATTTAATATCTACATGAAACCGCTGGGTGAGATCATCCGCCAACACGGGATGAGGTATCATCAATATGCTGATGATACTCAACTATATATCTCCATCCTGGGCGAGCTAAGTGATGCAGTGTCTGCCCTTTCTCAGTGTCTGAAGGCTGTGGGGGCCTGGATGGGGAACAACAGGCTTCAGATGAACCGTGGTAAGACGGAGTGGCTGTGGATTGATGGTGCCTCGAGATCCAGGGAGTTGTCATCTTTAGATCTGGGCGGGGTGGTACTACCCCGTTCAGACAAAGTGCGGAACCTGGGTGTCCTTCTGGACTCACGACTCCTGCTTGAAGAGCAGGTGGCAGTCATGGCCAGAAGGGCATTTGTGCAACTTCGAGTTAGAGATCTTAGAGATCTGCAAGACACTGAAACCATAAAGGTGCCCTATGTGATGACCTAATTAAAAAGACAAAAATGCCTAGAAGTCTTACCAGCAACCCATACTGTATCTGCTGTTTAACAGATTTATCAGCTGCCTTATAGGGAAAACCTTCCCAAGGTAATGTAGAACTGCCCCCCTGCACACTTGAAGATTTAGAACACAATTAAAAAATGATAAGAATATTGTTTTTAAAAAATCTTAAAACCATTAGTTAAAACTAGTCAAGAACATATAGACAAGATGCCAATGTACTGACCATCTGCTTTTATCTGTGTTTGAATTATATATTTGGTATTTTGTAAGCTGCCCAGAGTCTTTTTGGAGTTGGGCAGCCTTAGCAAATCTAAATAATAATGATAATGATAATGATAATAATTTTTACTACAAATACCTGGGCATCCTTCAGGCTGACAACATCAAGCACACTGAAGTCAAGAAGAAGGTTAGTAGTGAATACATCAAAAGAGTGAAGAAGATCTTAAAGTCCAAACTTAGTGGCAGAAATACCATCAAGGTGATTAACACGTGGGCAATTAGTTATTAGATATATAGCTGGAATAGTGGACTGGACTCAAGCTGAACTAGAAGCCCTGGATAGGAAGATCAGAAAAATAATGACGATGAATCATGCCCTTCATCCATGCAGTGATGTTGACAGACTCTATTTATCAAGGAGCACAGGCGAGCATGGAATGCTGCAAGTACACCAGACAACTGAAGAAGAAAAAAGGGCATTGGAAGAATATCTGAAGGACAGTGAAGAAGATGCACTGAAGCTAGTATACCATGAAGGCTTGCTGAATACCAAAGAGACCAAACTGGCCTACAAGAAAGACCAAATGAAGAATAAAAAAGAGACATAGCAAGGCAAAGTATTACATGGCCAGTACATAAAAAATCTAGCAGGTAAAGTAGATAACAACAAGACCTGGTAATGGCTAAAAGCAAGAAAGATGAAGAAAGGGACAGAGCGGCTAATTCTGGTTGCACAAGACCAAGCCTTAAGAACAAATGCATATAAATCCAGAATTGAGAAGATAGCAACAGACAGCAAATGCCGTCTCTGCAAAGAAGCTGAAGAAACAGTGGAACACCTAGTTAGCTGCTGCAAGAAGATTGCACAGACTGATTACAAACAACGCCATGACAAAGTAGCCACAATGGTGCGTTGGAATCTGCAAGAAATACCACTTGCCTGCAAGCAAGAACTGGTGGGACCACAAAATGGACAAAGTAATAGAAAATGAAGAAGCTAAAGTGCTCTGAGACTTTAGAATTCAAACAGACAAACATCTGCCACACAACATCCCAGACTTAACAATTGTTGATAAGAAAGACAAAAAAAAGTCTGGATAGTGGACACTGCAATACCTGGAGACAGCAGAAGAGAAGAGAAAAAACTGGAGAAAATCACAAAATATAAATACCTGCAAATAGAAGTAGAGCGACTGGGACAAAAGAAAGCAAAGATAGTACCAATAGTAATAGGCACCTTGGGTGCAATTCCAAAACATCTGGAGCACCACTTGAACACCATCGGCATTGACAAAATCACCATCAGTCAATTGCAAAAGGCAGCTACTTGGAACGGCTTACATCCTGTGACAATACCTTTAATATTATTAAACAACAACATCTGCCTATCCCAGGTCCTTGAGAAGGACTCAATAGGTGGACAAAAAAGCCAAATCCAGTCTAAACATCTGGTTGACTGTGCGACCAATAATAATAACAACAACAACAACAACAACAACAATAATGTCTTTCTGCAGGCTGTGGTCAACAGGTGAGTCTTTATGATCAATTTAGGAGACTTACAGGAATCAGCTAGCTATTGTTCTACTGGAAACCCTGTCCTCTCGTCTTCATTACCCTAATTGCCTGTTCAAGAAGATACACAACTAAAGATTCTGAAATTGATTTTACAGCATGGGTAGATCAAAACTGGGTGAAAGCAGTCTTCCAAGAACTCTGGACCTAAGCCAATGTATATCCTTAAAGGCCTCTAAAGACTGGTCCACATTATCAGCTTAGTCCAGCACAGTACAGCCTTTGACCATTTCTTGAGGGCAGCACTGCAGTATGTTGCCCTCTACACCAGGGGTCCCCAACCTGTGGGCCATGACCTGTTAGGAAGTGGGCCACGGGGCTACCTCCTGCAAACCCCGCCCCCCGGTGCATGCGATTACCCCGCCCCCAGTGCGCACGATTGGCTCCCGCCTGCAAACCCCGTGCCCCGGTGTGTGTGATTGGCTCCTGCCTGCAAACCCTGCCCCCCCGGTCCATGGAAAATTTTTCTTCCACGACCGGTCCCTGGTGCCAGAAAGGTTGGGGACTGCTGCTCTACACATCCCCAGCCCACTGGGAAGACACCTTCCGCCTGTCCTTTTCTGCCACATGTCAAAAGTAGTGTTTTCCAACTTGTGTCATCTCAACTATTGCTGACAGGCTCACCTTCACTCTAACTGGCTACTGTGTGCTGTGACAGGTATAACTCCTCCCTTCTGGTCACTGGTGTCCAGGGGGCATGGTGGCTCAGCGGGTAAGACGCCAGGCTTGTCGATTGGAAGATCGCAAGTTTGGAGGTTCGAATCCCTAGCCTCGCATGACGGAGTGAGCTCCCGAACTCGCCCCAGCTCTTGCCAACCTAGCAATTCGAAAGCATGCAAATGCAAGTAGATGAATAGGTACCACTTCGGTGGGTAGGTAACAGCGTTCCGCGTGCGCCATATGGCCACATGACCGCGGAAGTGTCTTCGGACAACGCTGGCTCTTTGGCTAACAAATGGAGATGAGCACCGGCCCCTAGAGTCGGACACGACTGTAGAAATGTGCGGGGGGAACCTTTACCTTTACTTCTGGTCACTGGTCGTCACTCATTTCCACAGCGTTTTTTTTTAACAAGTTCACTAGTGGAATGGTGAAAAGCTTTCTTCTTCTTAACAAGTTCATTGTTGAAACAGTGAAATGGTAGACCTGTCTTTTGTTTTTTCACAAGTTCATTAAGGACCCAAGGTTGGTTGGTTTGGTTTTTTATATAGCTGGAACAGTGGAACAAGGAAAAGGAACTACCTTTGTTCTTTTTTAAGAACAAAGGTAGATGAAATTGACAAGAGTTCTGCCACTTTCCCCTTCTAGTCCAAGTTACAGGAAAAATGGTACTGTGATGTTTGTTTTTTAATCAGGGCAGAAAGGGTAAAAAATTGGCTGACCATATTTCCTTGAGACAAAAATGGGACATTGGGATGGCAAAATGGGACGGGGTCTTATGTAACATTCCATATTCATGAAAAAGAGGGGTCCCCGCCCCCCGGTCTGCGCGACTGGCTCCCGCCTGCAAACCCCGCCCCCGGTCCATGTGATTGGCTCCCGCCTGCAAACCCCGCCCCCAGTCCGCCCTCCTCTCTGCCTCTCCACCATCCTTTGCCACGCGCTGATAGGCGGGAGGGCTTCCTCTTCCCGGCTGCCTCCAATCGGCAGCTCCGGCTTGGATCCTACAGTACTTCTGCACCAGGTTTAAAAAACGGGACAAAATTGAGATTTTTATCAAAACAACGGGACGGTTAAAAAATGCTAAAACAACGGGACTGTCCCATTCAAAACAGGACGTATGGTCAGCCTAGGTAAAAAGGAAGAGATATCCACTAATCAAAGGCCATGGAAAATGTGGTCCAGAGAGAATATCAGGCCATGGCCAAAGTGGAGGAAAGGGATGAAATCCAGAAAGGGGTTCTAAAGGCAGTTTCATTTCTAGCTGGTATACACACGGGAGACCAGCAGCTTAAGTAATCTGTACCATCCAGGACTGAGCAGATATAGTACATTTATTCAAGAATATATATATATTCCCTTCTCACCCCTATGGGTGGTATGTATGTGTCTTCCTCAACCTCTACCAGAGGCCTGGGAGTTTGAGGGTTCTGCTCAGTATCTTATCTGTTCCTAGCATTGCACTCTTCTGGACAGAGAGCTCTGATGTTGCTCCTGGGATCTGTTGGAGCCACTCTCCCAGCTTAGGAGTCACAGCCCCGAGTGCTTCTACCACCACTGGGACCACTTTGGCCTTCACTTTCCAAATCCCCTCTAGTTCCTCCTTCAGGTGCTGGTGCTTCTCCAGCTTCTCATACTTCTTCTTCTTGATGTTGCTGTCACTTGGCACCGCTACATCTATCACCACCGCCGTCTTCAAGAATGGAATATTTGAAGCTGGACAGTAATTATACCAAACCATGAGCTTTAAATTTAGTTTCTTTACTGTAGGCCTGACTACAACTTTCTTCAAGGCAATAGGCACTATGACATCCCTCAAAGAAGGATAATTGCTGAAGAATCAGAATCCCTGCTGATATAAGTTTGGCAGGGTGAAAGAGAGGCATTTCCATGACCGTTTACTTCCTCGTTGTGGGAGGAGAATGTTATATGACAACTCTGAGGAAGGAAAATCGTCCAACTCTGTGAGGTATGTTGAAGACCTCAGAGAACTTTGAAACTACTGGATTCACACAAGCCCACCTACACCTACTGCTCTTCCTACAATTTTTCTTGGTCCTTTCTTAGATAGGAGCTTCACTGATATGCAAAGGATCTGACACTGAAAGCTCATGTGAGCTTAGCAGGAAGGGAGCTTAATTTCCCCTTCTAATCTTGGAGCTCTGTCTCTGTCTTCCATGGGATGTCTAAAAAGTCCTATAGCTGCTGGGTCCCACAGCCTCTGGAACACGCTCCAGAAGTAACTGAATTTCAGATCATTGCTTATTGGAGTTCATCAATCCTTATTTTATGGTTGTGGGTTTTCCGGGCTGTGTGGCCATGTTCTGGCAGTTTTGGTTCCTAACGTTTCGCCAGTCGCTGTGGCTGGCATCTTCAGAGGACAGGAGCACAGCTAGAAGATTCTCTCTGTGCCCAAGTGGAGGGTGTGTTAGGAACCAAAACTGCCAGAACATGGCCACACAGCCCGGAAAACCCACAACAACCATAGGATTCCGGCCGTGAAAGCCTTTGACTATACAATCCTTATTTTGTTTTTTGGAAGAGAATCATAAAGGATAAAGAAACCAGAGTGTTCTCTTCTTGGATATGCAGCTTGGAAGAAAATGATTTAAAAAAACAATAATCAGTCATTTTGTCCATAAAGTAGGCATAAAGGAAGATATCTTTCAAATGAATGAAGGACTGCCAAGTATAGGACAAGACAGACAGTTATGTCTTCGATGGCTGTTTACGACGACTACCAGAAGAAGCTTTTACAAAAAGCTGGAGAGTGGTTAGGCTGGTTTTTAGACAGGCCCACAAAGATATTTTTTTTGGAAGTTGCTTAAATATCAATTATGGAAAAAAAATAGTTGTGTTTTAATAAGTATGTGTACTTATCCTTCCAAAATAATATCCCACACAGGCTGTCCGATTAACTAATGCTGATAACAATGCATAATCAACTACTTTGTGATGGTATTACATGCAAGAATGTTTGGGTGCTTAATTAGCAGAGTGCAAGATAGCCTATAGCAAGTTAATTAGATACTAATTAGACCTCCAAAATACTAATCAAAAATACTAAGTGGCATTTAATAAGTATGTTAAGTATCCTTCTTAACGTTGGTTATCTCATTTGGCAGCAATTAAATTTTCAAACTCCTCTGGAGTAGATTAAGAAGCAAGTTTTAATTATTTAAATTCAATTTAATTAATGCAAATCTGAATTAATTACAATTCAGAATTAAGCACACAAGTCAAGTCTTCCATACAAGTATTATCTTTCTGTAAATATATTTTAACAGATAAGCTTGAAGCCATGAAAACAGATTTTTAATTAAAGAACTAAGAAAGGTCTTATTTTAAAGGAGCTGATTATCAAATAACTGTAAACTAAGAGAATTCTCCAGATTCATATGCAGTGAGAGTTTAAGTACCATTAATTGTATTCTGTCTATTGGCTATTCTGTCTATTATCTTAGACAAGGAGCTTCCTCAAGAAAAGCAGTGACAAAAAAACTTTCATTTTGGAAACCAAGTTGCCATATCATTTTGGAGCACATGGGTGCACTAGCTCCCCATGATATATACAGTAAAGTAGTAGCCATGAAGACACTTGGTTCGTATAAGAGGTTTCCACTTAACACTGCTAAGGACGAATCATATAGTTAAACGGGTCTTTTATAGCTAGCTCTGGGATGATAGAAAAAGGATCAGAAGCAAAGACATATTTTACCAGACCTACTGACTTCTCTGTGGTTGCTTGGAGGGTGGAAAGTTGGATCTACTTATTGTTATGGTTCACATATTACTGTTCAAGGAGAAGAAGGGTCAGATTCTGTAGCATTTGTAAATTACACTGTGACTAGTAGGGCAGGAAGATCCCATTGGATGAAATTTACAGGCAAGACAAAGATCATTAGTTGACCCAGGAACAACTTTGTGCCATGATTAATGCTGCTAAAACAGTTAATGAAAAGAAACAAGAAAGCTTTGTAACTCTATTGACTCCCATCAAGAAGTACAGGCAGAAAACAGCAGGAGTGCCTGGGCCTTCTTAATGGGAGACAATAGGCTATACAGGTTCCAGGTAATGAGAGAATGATTACTATAGATCCCATTAGCACTTGGGGGCAAGAGGCAGAATGGGAACTCTGGTGCAGACACCTGAACTGTCTTATCTTAATTCTGTCTCACTTAGTCTTCCTGGAACAAAAGTAACTATCCACTTCCTGGTCTCAAAACTATAGTCCATGTCTCCATTTACTTCCACATAAACTTTCATTCTGAAACTTTCAACATGTCTACCTAATTTCATAAGCAGCCAGGAAGTTTTTGGGGTTAGTCCAGCCTTCCCCAAGCTCACGTTCCAGATGTGTTGGGATTGCAACTCCCAGAATGTCTACCCAGCAGTCCCAACACATGTGGTGGGTGTCCAGTTAGGAAGCAGGACTTGTCACAGGTGTTGGCTATAGCTCTAAATACCTTAGAAGTAAATGGCCTTTGCCCCTTCCTTGAAGTGCCTCTTACCTTGTAGCCCTGGTTGATGCCATTGACAAACTGGGGGCTAGGAGGGTTCCAGGTGAAACGAATGGTGGTGGAATTGGTGGCCTCGGCCTGTACATTACCCGGAGACACAGTGGGAACTGTGAAAGGAGAAATTGAAAGGAAGCATCTCAGCATCATCTGTGAGGTTGTGCACCCCCATCTCCCATTTTATGTTCATCAGCTTTACCCTCAGAATCAAGACTATGAGAGCAAAACATGACTGAGATATAAAGGGATTCGTCTACCGCCTTCTGTATTCTGAACCTTCAGCATGTTATGTTCCTGCCTTTTTAAGCCCATTACAACTCCCTTCTAATATTTCATGGCTTTGGAACCACAATGGAAGAAAATGAATGTAGGACTTTTTGTCTCCCTCCCGTATGACTTTGTACACAACTTACCACCCTGGAGAGTCCATTCTGTAACTCTGGCACTGTAGACACCCAATCCAGCACTATTGTAGGCAGCCACTTCAATCTCATAGTTGGTCCAGATGATCAGGTCCTCAAGCAGCAGATTATTGACGTCCGCATTGGTAATGTTCCTGAACTGGTAGCCAACTGGCAGACCAGCCAGACAAAATCTTGGAAAAAGACAACAGGGAGAGGATCATGGCTGAATCAATCATATCATCAGTAGGAACAGTTAAGCCCAGTGGGCACCCACTGCTTTCCCAATTTTGCACCCGTAATCAGTAAATGATTAAAAAAGCTTCCGCAGATGATGTAGCCACCCACATGTTAATATCTACCTACCTAATGTTGTATCCCTTGAGAATGCCATTCTGGTGGTTTTCTGGTGGTGGCTGCCACTGGATCATGATGGACTGGTTTGTGCGGCCACTGGCAATGACATTTTGTGGGGGTGCTGTGGGGGGTTCCTCAGGAAGGGACAACCTAATGTAGGAGACAAAACGTAGGAGGCATGTTTCAAAGCTGGCTCAGAGTTTGGCTTAACACTCACACCTGAGTTAGCTAATCCTTATTGAACAAAGCCAATCTCAGCCATATCATGGCATGTCCTAAATACTGTCTTGTGCATGCATGAGCCATATTAAAATGGTGCAGACATTTGCTCACGTAAACACTCTTTAACCCTATCTTGATATAAAGAGAGCAATTATCAGGTTGTGCTAAGCTCTGTGTCCATATCACACAACATTGGGATGTACTATTGATAATAATCTAAGTCTTGCTGTCTTGCCATGTCACATGACCGTGTTCCCCCTTCTGCACCATCATTAAACAGTAGTAATAACAGGTTCCCTGGTGCAGCCACCAGTATCTCTATCCGTAAATGTGAGCCAGGACAATGCTCACCTACACATATTATGGTTTCCTCCACTACAAAACAAAGCCTAGCAAAGATACATCAAAACATTTCCAGCTTCATCCCCTTTTCCAATCCTATCAGCCCCTCCACTCTTGCAAGTGAATACATCTGCAGCTGCCTCACCTCTCAGTGTCCTTGCTGAACTGGCCTTTGCCCACATCATTAACAGCACACAGGCGGAACTGGTATGAGCGGGCAGGAACTAATCCTCTCACCAGCACTGAATTTACTTCAGGATCCACACTGGCCATAAGAATTGTCCAGGGAGCATCTGGAAAGCAGAAAGAAAGAGAGAGAGGGAGAGAAATGTAAGGAGTAATCCTGGAGAAAGTTATTTAGGAAGAATTAGGGTAATGCAGAGAGACAGTTTGGTGTAGTGGTTAAGGCATCAGGCTAGAAACCGGGAGAGTGTGAGTTCTAGTCCTGCCTTAGGCAGAAAGCCAGCTGGTTGACTTTGGGCCAGTCACTCCCTCTCAGCCCTAGGAAGGAGGCAATGGCAAACCACTTCTGAAAAACCTTGCCAAGAAAGCTGCAGGGACTTGCCCAGGCAGTCTCTGAGAATTGGACATGATTGAATGGATTAAAAAAAAAGGGTGTGTAGGGGGGTAATACAGTGGATGCCACACATCTTTAAAAGAACAATTGTTCACATCTGGTCCCTCTGCAGGTTCTTTTATGTAGGGGTCCCATGGACCAAATTTTGTCCAGAATGATCCAGTACTTGCAGAGCAAATTCCAAGCCCAATAGTCTGGCTTCACGGTTATAAAGTATCCCATTCATTTAAAAGCCAGGATCCGGTCCTGCTCCTGGCTGCAACCTAAAGATCACTGCTATAGGAAGATGCTATGCAAGTTTGATCAGGGAAGAAATAACAACCTCAGGGTTTTGCCAGGGGTAAAGAAAAGCAGCCTGTTCAACACAAGGTAGCCCCATACTACTGGGTAAGCTTAGCAGCAGCGATGGGCACAAGCAATATTCTTAGACTCTGGTGAGGTCTTGAGAACATACAACCACTTAAAAGAAGAAGCCACAAACTGTAAGTGAGAAAAGCGTTCACAGTCTAGGCAAGAGGTCCTCCAGGAAATTAGGACTCGCAAAGTGCCCATTTTGTCACACTCCCACCCAGGCTTTCTCCCGTCACTTTTGAGAAGGGACGGTCCAGTTTTGCCAGCCACAGGACCACGGGCAAGTTGTACCTGGCAAGTCTGCATGGCAGGAAGGTAGTGTAATGCCTTACTATTTTCGGAGACCTCGAGGATGTAACGCAGCAGCGGGCTGTTTCCGTCAAAGGGCTTGGTCCATGTCAGGTTGATGGCACGTTTCTCTGCAGCACTTAGCCTGGCAACGGGGTTTTCTGGTGCATGTGGGAGCTGCCTGATGAAGATAATGGTAGAAGAACCTATTTTAGGAACTGCCATAACAGGGAGCCATGAAAGTAGAGGGCCATTCATTGGGAAGGAGAAGTCATTAGAAAGAGGCTTCCAAGCCACCATGCTCTAAGGCTAGACTGGTTACCACTGCTGGCAGTTCCAGAGGAGCCAGGAACAAATGCCCGGCTTAATCACCTTGTTAATTCAGTGGGTCAGAGGTTTCTTGAGAAATATCAGGGAGCACAAAGTGTCCCAGAGATATTTAGAGACCCTTGATTTTTCCAGCCAGCAGTTCTGTGTCGTTTCTACGGCAGCAACTATCAGGATTTTCAGATATATTCATTCACATGTGTCAAGTGCTATTGATATTCAGGTCTGCAGTGTGGAAGTTGCTTCAATGCAGTGTGCTACCACACTGCAGATATGCATATGAATAATAGAGAGCATGATTAGACAATGAATAATACAGACTATGATTCAGTAAGAAAGACACATGTGGCAGCGTTATGTCCCTGTATGTGCAAATGTCTACAGCAGATTGTACCACATTATAATTACTCTTATGCTGCTGAACTAACATGTGAAAGACATCTGACTGCATATCAGTTCATGGCATGAGAAATTTGGGACTTGAGTCTAACTAGGTGTTGCAGAATGGCTCATGAAGAAGTAAACATTATTGTGATTTCAAGAGGCCAGAAGAGTATGCTATCTGCACTTGACTATGGTACTCTATGGTACTCTTGCAAGATTAAAGTAAAGATGAATTGATTGCACTGGAATACTTTTGGTCATCTCTTCTGGCAGCCGCACTCACACCTTAGCCAGTTTCTGGTTCATCCATGCATCAGAATCTGTTGGTTTCTCATTTTAGGACAGGTGTACGCTACTTTCATTGCCCGAGAGTTGCTCTTGGCTTCTGAGTGGCATGCTTGGGGCCACATTCCAAAAAGTAGTGATTTCATTTACATTTAAAAGTAGTTAAATACATTTAATATGATCCCTCTCAATGTTGTATATAATAGTTCTCCCCCTCTATCATACTAAAATTAGGTAACTTTGGGGGGGTCTCTGGTGGCTATACCCAAGACTTTTGGGGAACACATACTGTACATCTCTGGAATTTCAGATTCTCTACCTGTGCTCTAGAAGGGTAGCCTTACCGGACTCGCAGGTGGGCACTGTAAGAGTCATTGCCTCCAGCAGATACCACCCGACATGTGTAGGTGCCAATGTCCCCTGACCAGGTCTGAGCAATGTGCAAAGTGCCTGTGCTATCCAGACGCATGCGTGGCACACTCTCTATGTTCACGGTTGTGCCATCCTTCTCCCACATGTACCTAAGGAAAAAGAAATAGGGCGTGGTGATAAAGGTTCCTCCCCTGCCAACTATCCCTTGTCTATCCAGATTGCTATTGGAATCTGTGAGTCCTGATACCCTAAGTCAGGTTCCAAAGAACTAGAAGCTGATTATCTCTCAAATCTGACTGCAACTATTTAATTCTCTGGAACACTTCTTGTCTAAACAATTTTCTAGAGTACTCCAGCTTCTTCGGCAGGTGGTGGACTGCTCATCTAGTATAGATACTCTAGTACTAGTATGTGACATAAACTTGCCCATCCCCGACCCACCATGGATGTTTATGCATACTAAGAGATAACCGACATGCATTCTTGCAAGATAACGTATTGTTCACAAATGGGTTTACATATTTGTTTAACATTAGTTTGTTGAATAAACCACAATTGGTTGAGTTCACACCTTGCTCTAAGCTATAACCATATTAACTGGGTTCACACCATGCTAAGCTAAAACAAAACCATATTTTGGCTCAATATGAAGTGTGAACTCAGGTAGACTTAACAGCCTGGCCAATGCCCTCTACAGAGAAGGAAAAGAGATTTTCCCAAAAAGGTTCACCGTGATGTTCTTCCTTCACCCAACAGTGGAACACAACAATTTGTCTTAGCAACAAAACTAAGCTAAGCACCAGGTGGCAATATAGGCCTGTGAATTTGCATGTATGTATTTTGCATTATGTTTCTCAGTAGATGTTCTTAAAGCACATAAAGAAGTGGCTAGAACAGAGCTTTCCAAACTTTTCATGTTGGTGACACACTTTTTAGACATGCATCATTTCGCGACACACTCTTACAGCAGGACATCATTTCGCGACACACTCTTACAGCAGGGCACAAGGCAGGCACTAGGACCTGCGTGGAATCACAGCAGGTTTGGAGGCAGCAAGGCACAAGGCCGGCACTAGGACCTGCGTGGAATCCTGGCAGGGCAGGTTTGGAGGCAGCAAGGCACAAGGCAGGCACTAGGACCTGCGCGGAATCCTGGCAGGGCAGGTTTGGAGGCAGCAAGGCACAAGGCAGGCACTAGGACCTGCGCAGAATCCTGGCAGGGCTCGGAGGCAGCAGCAACTGTGACACACCCAGACACTGCAGCCGACACACTAACGTGTCCCGACACACAGTTTGGAAAGCTCTGGGCTAGAAGATTCCTTGCTTTGTCATAGTGCAATACTCCAAAATTAATCTTGGAAAAGCATTTTAGAAAAATGAAGTCCTGATTGTTCTCAGACTGCAGAGATAGCTAGAGAGAGTTCCTTTTCAAAGGGGCTAATTTGTATGAAGAAAGGTGCAATGGCTAGGTGAGCTGAGGTCAATAAACTATTCCTTTCTAGCAAGAGAAATCCAGGCAAATACATTATTAATCTAGTTTATATGCTCCTGAGCAAAACACTGAGAGTACATACTGGAATTTAGCATTGCTTCTAAGCTGAATATTTCTTTATCTTACAAAGAAGTTTGGAAACTTAAGGTATGAGGACGTTCATCTGTTGTTTTTTTTTGAATCCTCAACTAGTATTCTAAAAGTAGATAGTCCTCACTTGGCACTCATTTCTTTCCTCACTTTTCCTTCATCTTAACACAAATGAGAAATGGTCACCTACCGAACTATAACATTGGGGTCATGTGTTACTCCACAGGTCATAGAAGCCTTAGTGCCTTTGATGACACTTTGATCTTGAGGTGGGTTGGTGATGCGAGTCCGGGCTGCCAACACAAAGAGACAGAAGATACGTGAACATAGTTAGAACACAAATCGAAATGGGATAGGGCAACAGACATGGTTCCTGTATCAAATCAGGACTCGGCACCTGGAGTGCTAAGTTAGTTAATTAGTTAGTTAGTTAGTTTGTTTGTTTATTTATTTATTTATTTTTCAAATTTATATCACCACCCACAGTCCACCTAAGGAGGGACTCTGGGTGGTTCTGGTAATAGCAGCATACTTCCTGTAAGATTAGGCGGAGGAGGCCCCAAAGCCGGGTCTGTTACGTCATAATTGCAATGACTAAACAAAAACAAACAAAAAACCAAACCTGTTTTTTTTTAATTCATAAAATGAAAGGGGCCTTAATTCAATCTTTTGCTGCAGCTACTCCTCTCCCCATTGACTGCTCATTGGAAGGACAGATGCTGAAGCTGAAGCTCAAATACTTTGGCCACCTAATGCGAAGAGAGGACTCACTGGAAAAGACCCTGATGCTGGGAAAGACTGAAGGCAAAAGGGGAAGGGGACGGCAGAGGATGAGATGGTTAGATAGCATCACCAACGTAATGAACATGAACTTGAGTAAACTCCGAGAGACAGTGGAGGACAGGAAGTCCTGGCGTGCTATGGTCCATGAGGTCACGAAGAGTCAGACACGACTAAACGACTGAACAACAACAACAACAACTCCTCTCCCCAGAGTACTCTACATATATCACCTGGTGCAACCCAAGCTTTGGTGAAACCACTAACGCAAATATCATGTACTGAAGCTCTAAATTTAAATTGCTAGAACAAGGCAAAACACCCCTCTTGCTACAATCACGTTGGACCCATGGTTCTAACCAAGCAACATTCATTCATTCATTCATTCATTCATTCATTCATTCATTCATTCGATTTATCACCACCCAACTCCCTCAAAGGGACTCTCTCCCTCTCTCTCTCTCTCTCTCTCTCTCATTCCTCCCTCCCTAAACACACCTAACTGGACCCAATGAGGAGTTTTCTTGTGTTGTGCAAACAGCTAAGCCTAGTGAAGGAGAGGGCAGAGGGAGTTAGCTAACTCCTGTCAGTCATCAATACTGAGAATATAGATGGGGGAGTTACCCCTTTCTGTCCAGCTGCTAAAAAAGATGGTTTTAGAGCAGCCCTGGAAGAAAAAGGCTTTTCTAGGCATTCTGTCTTGGAGGGTGTTTTTTCTTTTTGTTACCCAGCCTTTTGGCAAACGGTGGGTAAACAAGGGGCAGAAAGGGACATGGGATGGTAAGGCACCCTTGACTCTGTCCATGAGGGTGTTGGCTCTGTTCAGATAAACAGTTGATTTTTAGGGTTTTTTTTCCTCCAGTGGCGTGGAAACATGTTAGGAAGTGACAGCCTCCCAGCCTCCTTAATGGCAACTGGAAGGAAAATGAAAATGGCCACTTCTTATCTGACTCCTTGGTAACTGTGTGCTATCAGCACAGAAGGGGGAGGTCAATTGCCTGATGAAGCAGCTAACTTGAGGTTTAATCCAGCCAGTCTGAAATCCCCATCACTGAAGCGTTATCACAAAGGAGGCTTCTTCACTGAATGTGCGCTTTGTGCTTGCCTGCAGTATACACTGAGGGGAGGAATAAACAAGTGTCCCAGATATTTTGCTCTTACAATTCCTTGCCAATTATTCTGACAGGCTGATGGGAGCTGAAGTTCAAAATGTTTGGCAGGCACAAGATTAACTACCCTGATCTACAAAAGGGAATATGCAGAAGGTTAGTACAGGATGGGTTTTATATGGTAATTCACCGCTTGAGCAAGTCTAAATTCATATTTCATATAGGGCGTTATAATCAGAGCAAGAGGCAGGATAAGAACAAACAGACAGACAAACAAAATGAATAGATTCCCAGAGCATATTGTTCCATTTAAGGCCAGCAGGGGGAACTGATTCACCTCAACCAGGAGTGAGGTAGACCTAAGGACAATTGCTTTATTAGACAAAGTTAAAACTGGTTTTGAAAGGTGATGGATATGCTCTCAAAAACAATTAGACACTCACAATCCACATGGGCCGCTGAACTTAAGATGGTACCACTTCTGTGCTTTGCTGCATTACAGATTAACAGGAAAATAGTGTTGATGATTCCCATGACATGACATGGTGGGATCAAACTTAACATTTGATTTCTTACGGCATGCTGCATTTATAGGATTGCACCAATACACCATTAAGAAATTGGTCTGAGAGGCAAACCACACATGACATCTTTGCATCAGGGATCATTCCTGGGCCAGTTGCTTACCGAACAACGGGCTAGAAACCAGGAGACTGAGAGTTCTAGTCCCGCCTTAGTCATGAAAGCCGGCTGGGTGACCTTGGGCCAGTCACTCTGTCTCCGCCCAACCCACCTCACAGGGTTGTTGTTGTGGGGAAAATAGGAGGAGGAAGGAGTATTAGGTATGTTCACTGCCTTGAGTTATTTATAAAAATAATAAAGGCGGGATAGAAAACCAACAAATGAACAAATAAACTCTGCTATACCAAGACACTGTCTCCCCTCACCCCCCGGCCACTGAAAACTGTGGTGAGCAAAGCAGTGATTATTTTTATGTTATTCAACACCAACAAGGAAAATAGGGCTTTTGGTCACCCTCCCTTGTTGGCATCCCACTTTTGTCTTCTTTTGGAGGGGATTTTTAACTTCAAAAGTGCGCTAAGCCTATGGGAGGCTTAGTAATTCAATTTGCCTTAGTTTCCTGTAAAAATAATTGGGAAATAATAAAATTTGGGCAATGTAATGTTGAGGACTCTGGGAGATTAAAAAACAAAACAAAATGTGGGGTGGGATGCTTGGGGGCTCCCAAGAGAAAGAAGTGGGAAGCTAATAAGAGAGCAAAGGGGAGAGTTTTACCCCAGACAATAAGCTCTGCAGATGCTTCATCAACTCCACGCGAGTTGGTAGCCAGGCAAGTATAGCTGCCAGCATCTGAGATCCGTGCAGGGCTGATGAGGAGGCTCCCTGACTCCAGCAATGTGAAACGAGGAAGCTGTACTGAGCCACTGGCCAGGATCCGTTCACCTGTAGGAGAAAAAGGGAGAGTTTATTGCATGGTCAATGGTGACAATCATTGATGTTGCCAATGGATTTTGCCAAGTCACCAGTTCTGATCTCAGTTCTACCCTAGAGATCTGTAAACCCGGTAGCATACCCAGTCACAAAGAAAATGATTGGCAGATTTGTCAAAGGTTTCTTCTTCCTACAGTATGTATGCATGAACTTCAACCTGCCTATGGTTTATGAATTCAAAGGGCCCAAGAGAGGAAATGTCAGTTCTATAACACATCGTAAACATATGGATTTGGCTTCTCACACAACTTGGGGTGCAGGTTTGCATGACAAGGCTAAGGAGCATCAACTTTTCCTGTGCAGCTGAGGGAAGTATAATAAAGTTCAGGAAAGTTTGAGTTGCCTAGAAGCACAGAGCTGGATTTTGGGTCAGTAGGAAGTCTTCTCATCCTTTATAGGGAAGGACAACTTGATGCTTTTCAGATATTTTGGACTACAATTCCCATAACCATTACACAATTGGTCAAGTGGGCTGGGGCTATTGTAAACATCTGGAAATGATGGGTTGCCTGCTTCTTTCTGTTCTTTCAGGCTTCTTGTTGATCATTTATTCATTTCTATGCCTCAAATAAGGGGGCGTGGTGGCTCAGCAGGTAAGACGCCAGGCTTGTCGATTGGAAGATCGCAAGTTCGGAGGTTCGAATCCCTAGCCCCGCGTGACGGAGTGAGCTCCCGCACTAGCTCCAGCTCTTCCCAACCTAGCAATTCGAAAGCATGCAAATTCAAGTAGATTAATAGGCACCACTTCAGTGGGTAGGTAACAGCGTTCCACACGCGTCATGCGGCCACATGACTGTGGAAGCGTCTTCGGACAACGCTGGCTCTTCGGCTAACAAACGGAGATGAGCACCTGCCCCTAGAGTCGGACACAACTGCACAAATGTGCGGGGGGAACCTTTACCTTTACCTTTATGCCTGAAATACTGTCAGACTGAATCTTTCTTCTCTACTTAATCCCACCCCATCAGCGGGCAGTGAATACGAATATGGGTCATAGATGGCTAATTCGTTAGTAGCTTAACTCTAGTTCTTCCTATGGTTTGAAATGTAATCTCCACATCTCCCTTACTCTCAGTTCTGTTTCTTTTTCCTCTTATCCCAGAGGCATCTTATTGTAGGACTAGTATTTCTGAAATAAACTCTCTGATCTAAAGCAGAATGCTCCAAGTAGGATTAAACATTTGGCTGTAGATACAGAAGATAGTATTCCACAGTGTAGGGGATCAAACATATCTTGTAAGGACCATACTAGATGGAAATCAATAATGTTAAAAGACACAAAGGTGCTCTAGGTTCAGTGAGGCTATGAACTCATGAAGTTGTTAAGACAATCCACTTCATGGGTCATTCCAGCCCACTTGAACCTCAATGAGTGGACTTTCCCATCACACAAGACCCTCTGGCTGGTTTTCAATTGTGTCCTTCACTGAGGAAATAGCATCTGTCACAGAAATGGATTCTTCCCACCCTTCCCCTGCATTTCCCAAACCTTTTCATGGATGTGAGGGCACACAAAGGAGTTCAGAGGGAGTGAGAAAAAAGGGACTTTTTAATGTGTGAAAAGAAGTGGAGTTCCATAACATTTTTTTTAAAAACTAGGGATGCCTCAATCCTCCTGCTTGCAAAATACATGCTCTGCCACTGAGCTACGGTCAAGAGAGTTCACTTGCATGACTGACTCTTGCTTTCCCAAAGCATGAATAGTTTCCCAATTCACCATTACCTTTCTGCCAGGTGATGGCTGGTCTGGGAGCTCCAGAAGTCTCACAGCTAAGAACCACGGCCATCCCATCAATCACTGTACTGTCCAAGGGCCCTCTGGTTATGTTGGGCGCGATGCCTGTGAGGAGGGAGAGATGGGAAGGATGCTCAGGAGAGTTTTAAACTCTCGACACAACATGATTTTTATTTCCCTGACACCCCACCCCCACCCCAAAGTCTACCATAATCAAACAGAAATAAAATAGTTCAGAAAGAGCCCCATGTAAGGTCACAGGTCATTTTGACTCACTTTCAATAACGGGCACTGTGCCATGCTTTGCACTGTGGAAATCATCTCTCAGTGAAACAGAGGGAGAACATGCTATTTTCAAAACTCCCGTTCCGCTCCCCAAAGACATACATCTCTTCCTCCCTTGAAGATCAACACTGCTCTATCAAAATAACATTCACTTCCTATATTGTATTTCCTTTATTGGCTTTACCCTCCTGCAACACTGCTGAGCTGCGGGAGTCTCTGGCTACTAATCACTCATAGCACCACTAGTGATAAGATGGGGAAATCTCCAAAGCAAGTTAGAAGGAATGCACTTGCTGACACTTACTAGTGACGGCCAGGTATGTGGAAGACTGCACCTCACCAGCAGCACTGCGGGCAAAACACTGGAACATGCCTGTGTCATCTGGTACTAGGCCGCTGATCTGCAGGCTCCCGTTAGCAAGGAGCTTGAAACGGGCAAGCTTCTCCATTCCAAGTAGGACTGCATCCTTGTACCAGAACATGCTAGGCGGAGGCACACCTGTAATAAAAAAAGGGAATTTTAAAGATGAACTACTTAAGAATTAGGACCGACAAGAGACAGAAAGGCCACAGAGAGGTCCATCAGGCAGCACTGGAACTCCTAAATACATGTGGCTTTGTTTGTTAATTGCTTTCACATTGCTGGATTCTGCTGTCAATCCTAAAGGAAATCAACCCTGACTTCTCATTGGAAGGACAGATGCTGAAGCTGAAGCTTACATACTTTGGCCACCTAATGTGAAGAGAGGACTCATTGGAAAAGACCCTGATGCTGGGAAAGACTGAAGGCAAAAGGAGAAGGGGACGGCAGAGGATGAGATGGTTAGACAGCATCACCAATGTGATGAACATGAACTTGAGTAAACTCCGGGAGGCAGTGGAGGACAGGAAGCCCTGGCATGCTGTGGTCCATGAGGTCACGAAGAGTCGGACACAACTAAACGACTGAACAACAACAAAATGTTTCTCCTCCTCCTCCTCCTCTTTACTTACTTAACCAATCCATACAGCTTCCCTTCTGGAAACCTACAGTATATTTCTTAAACCAAGAGTCACAGTCAAGAGACATTAAAAACATATATTTGCATTCTTCAGAACCCATCGGTATTGCACTGGACTTCAAGAAGACCCCACTGTGGCACTCATTTGTCAAAACGAATGAATTTGAAAATGAAATTAGACAAGCTTGCCTTGTTCCTTTCCCCTCTAAGTCCCTGATCAAACATTCAACAAAAATTTCAGATTTGCTTCAAATGATGCAGCAAATTTGATTTAATACTCTCAAATAGGAAACAGTTTTATTTTATAAATCAACAATAAAATCAAAGATGCATTGTTTTCTAAGAGGCTTTGTGATGTTGTTGTCTGTGCTCAAACACAGAAAGGACAGTGAGACATTTGCCACTCTATTTTAAAGATCACTTAAAGACCTGTTTCCAGAACTGTTTGTGCACTAATGTCATCTTCAGAGATCTTTCTACAATTGCCATCTAAGATGTGGCAAGAGACAACTGATGGCCTCCTTGTGGAATTGTCTTCCCAGGGAAGGGTCACTTAAAACCTCCTTCAGTGATAGTATTTTATATGTTTTCAGCCTTCTAAGAAAAGCTGAACATTGTAATGAAATTATATATTGAATATGTAATAAGTTTTATTGTTCAGTTTATATGTATATAGATGTATAAAATCATAGTTTGATAGAACCAGATAGTGAGCTATGCTTGCCCGTTCATGAACTCACTGGAGTATTCACATTGCTGTTATGCATGAAATGAGGAGTGTGTGTTATCAACAACAGATAACAATTGGTACAGATAACAGTTGGAACAAGAGAGAACAAAAATGCAAGGTCGGAACAAACGCTCAACTGGCTGTGACGTATACAGTTTTGACACTGACTGTGATGTGAATTTGGATTTAACATCAGCTATAAAAGAAGGATGACCTGCAATTGAAACTTTGGAGGTGCGAGACTCCCCACAGGGGGCAGGGGACGCCCTGAATGTCTGACTCCCAGCCCATTCTAACTGTCTGGCCAACTGTTAGAAGGGGGATGTAAGTATCTAGTAAGATACTAAGTCCTGTAACTGTTGTGAGTATCTTGAGATACTGGTTCTGTAACTGATGTAAGTATCTAGTAAGATGCTGGTCCTGTAACTGTTGTTAGTATCAATGAGATACTGTTAAGAAAGCCTGAAAAGGTGAAAACTTTGGTCCTGTAACTAGATAATTGGTGTGAGTATCTTGAGATACTGGTTCTGTAACTGTTGTGAGTATCTTGAGATACTGGTTCTGTAAAAACTTTGGTCCTGTAACTGTTGTTAGTATCAATGAGATACTGTTAAGAAAGCTGAAAAGGTGAATGCAAATAGCAACTTGAATAACCTAGTGTGGCATAATTATTTATATTAAGTTGATGGTTAACCTAATGTATTATTTATTTATTTATTTATAATTCAACTTGTATTTACCGCTCCATCTCCCTGCGAGGGAACTCTGGGCGGTTTATAATAATATTGATTATTATAATAAGTTTTAGAAGATCTTGTAATTTTATTCTATCTATTTATTATTTTCTAATTGTAACTAACTAACTGCTTTGCTTTCTGTCTGAATATTATTTCCTAATTGTAAATACCTGCTTTGCTTTCTGTCCGAAAAACACAAGAATAAAAGAACTATTATTGAACTTTACATGGAGTAAGTTGTACTCATTAAAGTGGATTTTATGACAAAATGGGATTTTATTCTGATAGTTGACTTTCATTGCTTTTTTACTTTGTTGCTTTTATTCACTGTTGTTCTTCCTTGTTTTATTATCTTTTTAAAAAAATGTACCACCTTGTGATGCCACCCAGCAAAAATGAAATTGAGAGTTGCACACCAGACGGAGAATCCACATTAAATCCTCTGGGTTTGAAACTACATTATCACAGGGACAGATGTATGCTCTGACACACGTATATGGGAAGGTACCCCCCAACCTTCAGTAGTTTTTAAATCCAAGCCCTGAGAGACGAAGAGAGATGTCTGGGGAAATGGGAGGAAGAGCAGTCAGAATTCTCTGGGATCATCTGAGAATGTGATCCAGGAATAACTGAAACAGGGAAATCTGTTTCAGGCCACAATTGCATCAGGAAAAGGGAGGGGAAAAAAGAAGCTAAGGTAAAAATTGATCCTAAGCTTTTGATTTGTGATGGCAATTTACAAGACTCAGGATATCCAGGAAACTCAAGCAAATAATTGTTTGCTGGATAGATTCTTCATCTCTACGGGATACGTAACATTTTTAGCCAGGAACAACTTATGATTAGACCTTGGATTGAGTCTAATGTGTGTGCTAGGTAGACAGGATAAATATTTGTCTCTGATAACTGTTGTATCTGAAGTTTATTGTATTTGTCTTAGCAGCACCCATTCATTCATTCATTCATTCATTCATTCATTCATTCATTCATTCATTCATTCATTCATTCATTCATTGTGACTACCTCAAATTAAAAAGGAATTTTTAGTTTTTCTTCTTTCTTATTTTTAATAAAGTTGATTTTGAATTATAGACGGTGCTTTTTATCCAACTCTCAAAGGAGGGGAGCTGATTTCTCCAGCACATGCCTCAAAGGAGAGGACTCTATAGAATTTATTTAACTTTCATCATCTTTCTCCCTTTCTACTGGCAAGTGAGGCTGTAAACCATGGGGATTTTTTTCTTCTTACATGCTAGAGTTAAGGGGGAGGATGCTTGGCAAGGGCATCCCCCAAATAGACAAGTGATGGCAGCTCTAACTACGAAGCAGCTACACCAAGGCCAGGGAGTATAAAAAGCAGAGGACCTCTGGGAGGAGAAAGTGGTGACCTCTCACCTTTTATCCTATAGGTTTGGCCCTGCTGCTACAATTTACCTGGACATTATCTACAGCAAGACAGTATATTGAGATTTGTCAAATATATAAACAAACAGAAGCCCCCATAACAACTTTTGGGATTTCAGGCGACAAAACCAAACCAAACCCTGATATCCATAGAAAATGTTTGCTACAACTTAAACTCAGGCCTCTAGCTTGCAGTTTAAGATCACAGTTTCCTTTTCACAAGCCTTCACAATCTCTGCTCCTTTCACAGAAAGCTCAGGGAGTGACATGTTCAGTGCTACTGCAAATGAGGCAGCATGGGGCCCCTATCTTGGACTGCCTATAGATTAAGTCACATATCAGTGTGTCCTACTTAGTCTGTGCATTGTTTTCTTTGCAGCTCAATGGGAACAGAAATTTGCTTATACGTATATTTTTAGCTACATGTGAATGGTGAGTGTTCTGAACACTTTCCTCATTCATTCCTCTGTTAAAATCTCCCAAATGTAGGTCTGATGGAAAATGTTCATTTGATTTGCCAACGCAGTGGCTGCTTAGGATTGTAAGATTCACTATTCTGATATGAAACTAAATTGATCAGAACAATCCCTAATGAGCTAGAGAAAATTACCTTTAGCTTGGCATGGAATCTGTACCACCTTCTCCATCTCTGCTGTGATGTGTCTTTCTGGTTCCTTGGTGAACTGGGGTGGTTCTGTAAAAGAGAACCCAGGCATAGGACTAGCCAAACATTCTTCATACTGAATTTTTAAAATGAAATGCCATGGTTATATTCAGAATTGTTCAGCTTCTATCCTTGGCATCTCTAGATAAAAAAACAAAGTAGCTGAAAATGGGAGTGATTCCTGCCTAAGATCTGGTATCAATTTCTTATGGGCTAGATGGCCTCACAGTATAACTCCACATAAGATGTTTCCATATCCTTGAAAATGATTTCTGCTGAATGACTTTTATTAAGTTTGTTCTTAAAGATCAAACATACCCTGACCTGGACTTACAATGAGACTCATGCCATTTCCCCACTAGTGATGTACAGCATCTTCACAGCATCGCTGAGCCACTATTGAAGTGATAGGAAGCCTGCCCTCATTATTGTTATTTTGGCACAACAATGATTGGATGACTCTAGAAGATACTATGGACACATTCAGACAACCAGTTATGTGCTTTCCTCCAGTCTTTAAGGTGGCATAAAAGTATGCTAGCATTATTTATTTATTTAATTTATTTATTTAATATCCCACCTTTATTACTTTTATCAATAACTCAAGGCGACAAACATACCAAATACTCCTTCCTCTTCCTAATAAGGCCAGCAAGTAGTCAACTGTTCTAACACTTTTTTGCAGGGAAAGTTAAGGTGCCATGATCTGTGGATTTCCTATCAGCAAGAAAGACTACCAATCACTCCCCCTAATGTGGGCTGAGGCTGGGGAGGAGGCTACTTTTGACTAAGCACCTCATTCTGTTCTTTGGATCCTTATCTATTGACACATCCTCATTCTCTAACTTATCTGATCCTTTCCGTCACAGCATTTAGGTTTATTGTGCTTTTCACTTCTATTGTTTAAGTCTTTGGAGGTCCTTATATTGGCTCCCTGCCTATCCTTTTTTTGGAACTGTTCTTATCTATCCTTACTCTTATCTTATCCACTAATTTTCCTTGCAGATTTTCTTGCTCCGTCCATTTTGCCAGCAGGTCAGCAGACATAGCGGATCTTGGAGGGAAGATGCTTACTCTTCTCTCCTACATCTCTTGCATGGTTTGCTGGCAGATTATGCTGATGGGAGGAGCACTGGCTGAAACAAGAGAGTCCTCCTGCTGCAGCCAGTGCACCTACTTGGCCTTCCAACATGCTCTAAGGCATGTTGAGATTACATGGAGGGATCTACAGTACAAGGGGAAAATTCCAGCATGCCACATGGGATCTGGGAGTACCGATCAGTAGAAGCTGGAACTGTGGGACAGGCAGAAATTAAGAAGTAAATGCTGTGAGGGAAGGAGGAAATTAGAAAAATATTCAGAATTAGTTGTGATTGCCTTTATGCCACTTCATTGTAGGATTCTAGAACTGGGTCATATGTAAGTGATCTAGGAGAGCGGAGTATGACTTCAAAGGTTGTGCATGGAGACAGCACTGGCTGAAGTCAGCAGGTTACAAGAAAGTTGTGGAGGCAGCCACTACTCACTGCAGGTGACTGGAGAGGAAGGGGCATGCCCATATCAGCTAAAAGTGGCTAGTAGGTGTTGGGCAGATCCCAGCCCCTGCCATGTCATCAGTTCAGTCACCACCAAAGTGCCAAACATTGTGCACATAGGAAAACTTGTGTTGGGAGAAGATGGAAAACATTACTTCCACATTGGATCAGAAAAACCCAAAGTTAGCTTGCCCTTGGCTCTAAAATGGGGATAAGAAGACAGCTGCATCATGCAGATGTATCCTTAAATAAACGTTAGGGTCACATCTTCAAGCCAAAGTTAGGGGTGTGTGCGGCGTTATGGAGTTAGGGGGGGCATGACCCCAGTGAGTCTTTAGACTCAGATTTGTAAAGATAGCAAAACTAATACATCCTGCCCTGAATTTTCACTATCCAAATGCAATGTCCTATATGTCAGACCATCATTTTAAGTCATTTGAAATGCAATGTCTGACATATTATCATATTGGATTTTGCATTTAGAGTGATAAAAAAATGATGGTCACTTGACAGAGAGTCTGAACAGGGTATGACTTTAAGGAATTGCTAATGCCACATCAAAGATGGAAAAGGTGCACTTGGTGGTTAGGGAAATGTTTGGTTAGGGAAATGTTTCGAGTGCTGATGATAGCAGTGCTGAAGCAAAGGGCCATGGCAGCAGCTGGCCTGGTGTGGCTGCCCAACTGGTGAATAGCCCCTTTACTGGGTCACTTTAGGCAAAGAAACTCAGCAAAGATTCCCCTTCTTACCCAGCACAGAGAGATAGGCTCCTCGAACCACAGAGGGCACACTGCTACTGCGCAACACAGCTTCACACTCATAGTAGCCACTGTCGCTTAGGGAGGGATTAAGGATGGTCAAGCGCCGGTTGTAGTCACTGATGCCACTGGATACTGGAATCCCGCCCTTCTTCCAGATGATGTGTAGTTTGATGAGTGGCCTGGTTAGCAGAGAAGCTTGTGAGGATGGACCCCTTTCAATAGGTTGGTAAGAAAAGTGAGAGAGAGGCCTTTTGGCACAGTGAGAAACCCCTGACTCTCACCAATGGCCATGATAGTCTGTGGCCTGGCATCATGTGGGGTGTGTGCCAACAATAGCCTCAGGTGGCCAAATGGGGCAAGGCAGGCCTCCATCCCAAAATTTACCTTGGAATGATTTGCTGCAGAAAGACTACTTGGTACAACAGAGCTGGCAGAAGTTGAAAAACGTCATTTTTGAAGCAGAACAAGAAAAGATGGGTGGAGGCTGAATTTGCAGTGGGCTGGGAGAAGGTTGAGGACATGCATTCATGTCCTTAACAAGCAGTTAGTGGAGTGTTTTCACGTGATGGCACATGGGATATATAGATGAGCCCTCATTGTAATTCAGAGTCACAAGTCACAGAGCATAGCAGTCAGGTAGACTTACCTAGCATTGGCCACACACTCCAGAGTCACTTCAGAAGTACCAGAGACTACGCTAGTGTTGCGTGGTGGAATAATGATGGTTGGAGCAATGGGGTCAGCTGGGCCACCTACATCTGTGAAAAAATGAAATGGTGTACCAGATAGTAGCTCATGTGTTACACAGAAACATTCACTGTTCATATATGATATATGCTCATTATATATACTTTTTGATTCAAATTTTGGAACTGATTTTCATTGCATAGCAAAGCTTTACCATTTCTCCTGAACATTTCCTCCTCACATAGCTATTCTACCTATAAGATTTCCAGATTCAGTACCATGCTGTACCACTCTTGTATATCCCTAACATTCTTCTTGCCATACCAGTGTGACATGTAACACCATCACACTAGTCCTCCTATAAGCTTTGACTCTGTCTATCCAAAAGTATTCCCGCAGCCATCTTGCAGGAGCGTCTGATGCATCCAAGATTTACCCATGAGAGGCTTCCAGTGGGAACATGGTGGTCTGAACAGCTGTGCTCACGGGCTGCACGAGCAGAACTGACAACGCGGCAATTTTTTGGGCTCAGGCAGGCTTTTCCTGAAACCCAGGAGTGTTTTTCTGGAGAAAGGAAAACATGTGGAATCACCCCATCTGTCCTCAGGAAGGCTGCTTGCAGCCAGCAAATCGCAAACAGCGTTCACGATCAACTAGTAAGAGCAGCCGGGAGGCTGGGGCGTCGTCATTTCCACGCCATGCTGTAGCCTTAAAGGGACACTAAGACTGGCCACCCCATTTCTAAATCACCCAATTTATATTTCTTTTAAGTACGCGTACCCTAAGAGAGGCTTTCTACAGCAAGGAGAAACGCGTTCTCTTGGTGCTTATCGTTATTTTTGTGATTAATTTCTTTTAAAAATTTTTTTTAAAGTTTTGGATTTTGCTTTCCATCCAAATATTAAGGAAGGTTGAGAGTACGTAATCATCTCCCTGTTATTATTTTTGTACTAAATTTGAAGATTTTAGCATTTTAGTGGTTCTGCCGCCTTGCTTGGGATGGGGGGGGGGGACAGTTCCTCCTGGGGATGGCTGGTGCCATAGAGCCCTTTTAAATACAAGCTCATTGCTTCTTGGATTTTATATTTATTTTAATTATGACTGTATTATATGTTATTTTAATTGTTTGATTTTTTGTAAACCGCCCAGAGTCCCCCTAGGGGGAGATGGAGCGGTGATATAAATTGAATTATAAATAAATAAATAAATAAAATTTTTCCTACACGTTGAATCTGCTGTTTTGAACTTTCAGCTTTCAGTTGCTACTTTCTCTGGGGAACTGCCTGTTATCATACTTTCACTTGTGTAAACACGTTTTGGAATTTTTTCTATTATCTCCCACATTCATTGGTTAAGTACCTAGGGGGCACCATAATTTACTGCATGAGACATGGAGGATTTCAATCAGACTCTCTCGGATTTTCATCGAGACCTTAAAAAGATTCTTTTTGATTCCTGTCAAGTTTTTATGCAAGGTATTCAGGACACTGTGGAAAACATGAGGTCTAAAATGTGTCAACTGGTTGGGGATGTTGTGGAAGAAACTGAAAAGCTTAAGAACGACATAAATGTTTCTTCTAATAGCAAGATCGGGGCTTCTGTTGAAATGCTAGATGAAGATTGGATAGTCGAGTTGAAGAAACTAAAGTGAGAGACCGAGTTGCAAGCCATAAGTGAAATTGATTTTCTGATAGAATGTTATGGAAAAGAAGGGGTTATTATGTATGGGAGGCTTTCTGTTGAGAAGTTGGAGTTTTTAAGGGGGGCAGTTGGGCTGTTTGATTTTTTTTATGAAAAAAGCTCTGTGTGTATTGTGGGGATATGTAAATGCTCTGGTTTATTTTGAAGTGGGGTAAGGGTTGAAGAAAAAGCAGAGACATCAGCTTGCCGACAAAGGTCCATATAGTTAAAGCTATGGTTTTTCCAGTAGTGATGTATGGCTGTGAGAGTTGGACCATAAGGAAGGCTGAGCGCCGAAGAATTGATGCTTTCGAACTGTGGTGCTGGAGAAGACTCTTGAGAGTCCCTTGGACTGCAAGGAGGTCAAACCAGTCAATCCTAAAGGAAATCAACCCTGACTGCTCATTGGAAGGACAGATGCTGAAGCTGAAGCTCAAATACTTTGGCCACCTAATGCGAAGAGAGGACTCACTGGAGAAGACCCTGATGCTGGGAAAGACTGAGGGCAAAAGGAGAAGGGGACGGCAGAGGATGAGATGGTTAGATAGGATCACCGATGTAATGAACATGAATTTGAGTAAACTCCGAGAGACAGTGGAGGACAGGAAGGCCTGGCGTGCTATGGTCCATGAGGTCACGAAGAGTCGGACACGACTAAACGACTGAACAACAACAACAAAGGGTTGAAGAATATTTATTTGGATTGCTTCTAGGGCTTGTTTGACTTCATACATCTTTAATTATTTGCATTAAAATTAATAAGGTATAATAATAAATGCTTGGTTTTAGGCTTAATATGAGTAAGAATATTATAATTGTTGTATTATTAATTATAATGGCAGACAATTTATATGCTTTTTAGAGTGATTTTTATTATGTAGACAGAAATGTATAGAATAGTAGTAGGAAGGAAATAAATAAATAAATGTTATCTTTGGGGGGGAAGTTGATTAGGAGATATATATCTGTATCTCTATATATCTATATCTACAGTATATATCTTCTTTTTCTTTTAATATAAGGGGATGGAGAAACTGTATTTAGTGATTTTTATAATGTGCCAATGGAATGATTTATAGAAATAATGTGATTTTGGTTTAATATAGAGTAAGGGATTGATTATGGAAAATTTGTTGCATATTCTTGCTGTTAAAAGTTGGAAGTCACCTCTTCTTGTAATTGTAAAAAAAAAAATTTTCTCTTGTATTTTCACACTTTTTTAGTTTTCTCTTTTCTCTTTTCTCTTTTTGTAGTTTTTTGCTTTTTTGTAGTTTTTATCTTAAATCTAATACAATTCTTATTAAAAAAAAAAGATTTACCCATGAGAAATCCAAGTGTATGCCTGTGCCATGATTAGGTGGTTGCTCAGAAAATAGACACTATTATTGGTTGCAAAATATGGCTTTTATTCTAGTTGAGCTTCTTCCAACTTCCCACAACTTGAATTCCAGGAGTTGTAGTTATAACACATTGGGAAGATATCAGGTGGGAATGCAGTTGGAAAGATTGATTTGGAAGTATGTAAGAAATGACTGGTGAAATCTCACAGGAGAGAATTATAGTAGTCAGGAGTAGTAATGCCCCACCTAGTTTCTTGCTTATGGCTGGTTGAAGCAGAACATGGTTTGCAAACAGTAACCACTGCAGATTAAATCATGCTGCTTGAGAAGCCTGTCTCATTCTCCCTTATTACTATTTATCTCTCTCATTTGGCCCAACCTTCTTTCTTAGATGATACTTACTTGGGCCAAGACTGTTCATCCAACAGGCCACTATACTAGGTACTTAGTAGGGACTAGAAGCAGCAGCTGCAGTTCCTGTATCTCATGTACCCAATCATCTCTAATTCTCTGTTCTGTTCTTTGCTCCACTGTGCTGACTCTTCCTTCCTTCCTGACAGTGAACAGAAAGACCCTATTTCCTTTCTTAGAACTTCCATTCAGAAGAATAACATGGCAAAGAAGCACAAAGCGTGCAGCAGAAGATGGCATGACTTTCCACATTTCAAGGGCCGCTTAATGGTGCTTCCTGTTCTGCATGCAGGTTTTGAGTCACATCAAACACCTGAAAGGTGTGAGTGGGAGTGGCACTTCAGGGGGAGAGTGCATCTGACCTTGTTGGTTTGCCCATTCAGTTAGTGATGGAGCATACACAAGCTCCCCCACCGAAGCCAGTTAAGATGGAGGTGTCTTACAGGGCAGGACTTTAGCTTCCACCATGCAGCTTGGAGAGCTGAAATCTTTGAAAACAGTATTAAGATTCCATACCTACCTTCCCCATAACCTTCTGCCAAATTCTGCCACCTGCTGTGATCTGTAGCTGGGCATCGGCAATTGGCATTGGAAAGGAAAGGAGGGGAAGAGAGAAAGCAGCAGCAAGAGAAGCTGCAACAGGGTAAGTGCATAAAATAAAATAATTGCTGTGATAACTCCCCCCTGCTCCTCCATTTCTTGACTACAATTGCAAGTTGCTGATATAGCTGAATCCATAAAGGCATGCACTATGGTGTTTATTACACTCTGAGGTACAGCTCTTCAAATTAATGGGGCAAAGAGGGGGAAGGGGATATAAAGCCAAATCCGGGAGACATAAAACAGCTGTGAAATAAACATCATCCAGAGGGAAAGAGGATTCACATGTACTGGGAGAAATCCCTTAGAGACTTTACAGAGGCTATACCCATACAGATTCCCATGCTCAGTTCTGCAGCCAAACACTCTGGTACCAGGAAGCCGATGCAGGGACAGGAATGGGGGCCCAAGCTGGTGATGTAATGAGAGCCTCCCAGCTCTCGTAGCTATGGCCCAAGGTGTCTAAATAAATTCAGAGCCCGTAGAAATGTTTAGTCAGCACCAGCCGCTTTGCCAGAGATTTACTGCAAATTAAATTTGGGCCCGAGCCAGCAGAAGCATCAGAGAAGCCAGGTGCACAGAGACACTGGTGACAAAACTGAGCTTTAGGGACTATTGGTTCACCAGAAAATAAGCAAGGCCAAAAAAAAACAACAACCCCTACTTCTTCGGCCCACCTCCCACTTAGCTGAAGCATTTAAGTTAAAGTAATTCATACTGTGCTAGCCTCTTGACACTTTGTGGCCTGCATTTATTCACACAGCCCTTCCAGATCCTTAAAGCAATAAGAGATGCAGGCTGCAATCTTATACACATTTTTTTTTTGGCAGAAAGCACAATAAAAACCAACAGTGGCATTGTCAAGTGCAGGCAGTGGCTCAAAGTTCTAGGATGTGTCCCAGCAATATACAGTCCATCGATCATGCACAGCCCTCAGAATCGCTTTTATGATCTGTTGTCAATGCTACCACCACGTTTAGTTCCCTCTTCTGTTGCCATCTGAACACACTCTGCCCACCCCTGGTCCTGTGATAGTATTGGAAACAGAGTGTGGAGGAAAGACTCTGCAGAAGGTTTCTGCCCCAGCAGGCCCTCAGATAACTGTTTGGCCAGCTGTTGGGAGTTGACTATGTTGGGGAAGAAGGCAAAGCCACCCCCAGCCATTCTCCTCTGCAACACAAGTCTCACCAGGACTACTTGAAAGGTGGAAAAAGCACTATTTGGCTCAAGGTTGCCAATTCCTTGTAGCATGTGTTGTGTGCACATGTGTAGTCTCTATCCATCAGATTTTCCCAGGTGTAGAGTTGTGAAACACTCTACGATTCTTTCTGTGAAGAACAGACCCTTCATCTACAATATTCAGAGGCTGATGTCTTGATCACTCAGCTGTCCCTCTCTCTGGAAAAGTTGCATATAAGCAGATTCTGAGAGACTTCAATGAATGCTAAAATAAATTAAAGTCCTAACTCCACTTGTATGGACCCAAGCATGACATACTAGCTGCTTCATATATAAAATTAAAATAATACGGGTCTGGTCAGGAAGATTGGTGTTGGTGTTTAACAGGAATAATACTAATTCTCTTGTATTTGTTTCCCGCTATATGTTGACAAATAGCTTGATGTTGTAGTTTGCTTTCCAACTGCCACTGCAAAGAAGAGCTGGCGCATGGAGGAGGTGCATGATTGTTCTCCTGCACCAGTTGAGTGGATATCTCCCATATAGCTGCTAAAAGGACAGATGAACCTTTCAGAAAATCGGTCAACTGGGATTCAAAGCCCTTTCCCCACTTCTCAAACAAATGGGCACTTACTCTCCACAGTGAGCATGATGGGCTGGCTGGTTTTATTGTCCCCATTCTTGTCATTCACAGCTTGCACATAGTACCTTCCAGCATCAGGTGCCACAGTTGACAAGATCACCAGCGTGTTCTCCAGTGTGATAGCTCTGGATGGAAAGAAAGATGGGTTTAGTACTAGATATTTTTCAAGGAATATAAGGTTGCCCTCCTTTTGAGTTATACTGCTAAATATGTTTGCACTTCCCTATCCATCCCTAAGTGAGCTCTCAAATCTTTCCTTGAAGCAACCTAGCCTAGGAAGACATGCCTGATTTAAAAGTTTCCAGTAAGGAATATAGCAGTCATCTTGTATTGCCTTACAGTGAGGAATCTAATGTGGAATGCTGAATTTTGGTTGTTCCTTTAAGAAGTTGTTGGCTTTCAAGGCTTTCCATGTTCAGATAAAAGAGACTCCAATCTCTCTCTTTTACTGACTATGAACTGTCTCCTTGCTCTAATTTCTGAAAGAAATACAAATCGGGTTTCCTTCAGGCATTCCAGTAAGCAAACTCTTGGGTTTTCTGTTGGCTTTTTTTCCACCACTGAAGATAAATAGGAGGGCACTGCTGGAACTGAGTTACCCACCACAGAATTGATTACAGGATTGAAAGAGGAATCTCTTTGTTTCTGAGGCAGTGCTGTGCTATTTTTGGGGGGTTCAGCACTATATATATAAATATACATATATACACAGAAACACACATACTTGTTCCTCTGTGGATTCATGTTACTGAATGTAGAGTACTTTGTTATAATGAAATTGTATGCCATGCACCAATCAATGTACAGTGTTGAAATTGTGGGAAAAATAAGCTAAGTTGGAAGGATCACATGTTTTTTATCATTTGAATTCCTACTGAGAGCATATGCCATAAACCATAGTATCGCGCTGAAATTACAGAAGAAAGAGGAAATCATGCTGCCATTTCAAGTTGGCATTTGTTTTAAGCCTGGAAATTGCATGCATAACTGCACACATCTGCAGATATGAAATAATGAACATTTAAAAATAAATATTATATGATTATTCAAAGCAGCATAGATATGCGTTGAAAAATAGCTGGGGGGATTTGAAAAAAAACCCCCTCCTTTCTCTAATTGCCTTTCTCTAGCCTGACATCAAGGTAGAAAGCAAAGAAAATGTTGCATAACCACTTATGCAGCTTTAAAACCACTCCTACCTGTAAAAACCTATAGGACCATTAGAGTGGAACACTTAAAGCTAAGTAGTGCACATAAAACACAATAATTAAAAGGCTGCTATATAAGTAATCTATGGAGAAATGGGAACACCAAGAGAGAAATAGCATCTGGAGAATGATGTGTGGTATGCAATTTTGCCATATGAATGTATAAGATGTCACAATACTGGGATAACAGAGTAATAATGATGATCTTGAAGTTAGATCGCACAAACTCATTTATTGTATGTGTAGACATCAGAATCTGTAATCCTCTGTATGGTTTACCATGTGTTATGTACAAAAGAGCTCTGTTGGCCTTGTGTGTTTAGAATTATAGCCTTACTGTATTCATGATATCATTCAGCATATGCATATGTCCACCAACTATGCTGGAGGGTCAGTTGTAGCTCCGAAACCAAAAATGTTTGCCAATTTCTATATTAACTTATTGTTACATTTACTTCCAGCCTTCACTTTGGAAGTGATGTAAGATTTAGACAGCAACCAAGATTTCTGTAAATGGAAGCATCTTAGAGACAGCTGCTCAAGGAAACAACCTCCTCCATATGAACTTGTCTGGGTATTGAGATTGGCTGGAGAGAGCTCACTTTCAGACATGCCTTTCTCAGACAAGTGTCAGATGTCTCCTCCTAGGCTGCTCCCCAGCTATGGGACGTACTGTTTCCTCAATGAGATTTGTCCATGATCTTTCCATGTTCAGGAAAGAAGCCAAGATCTTCCTTTCTAGCCAGTCCGTTGGAGTATACTACTGATAATTTACCAGTTTTACCAGTGTTAATACTATACATTTTATTTTAGCCTCTTAGCAGCTTGAATTCTCTTTAGGAAAAGGGGCAGGAGGTAAATTAAAATAACAAACAAACAAATATATTTAACTGCCCATTTTATTTCCATAACAACTTTATGAGAGGGGAATTGGCCCAACATAATTCAGTGAGCTTCATGACTGAGTGGTGCCTTGAACTTGGACCTCCAACACTGCATGCATGCAAGCAGTATGAGGCTGCTTTGTTGTATCTTTGGCATGCACTTAAACAAAGAATATACTGTACATGCAGGCACAACTTTCCTAAACAGCTTGGGAACTGTTTCTTCATGTGCAAATGCATGTTTGTTAAATCTGTCTTAACATCCTTTCTTCAAGGAGATGAAAGCAACAGAATACGATGATCTACAAGTAGATAGGCATGACTATTTTGAAGCTCTGAAGTACAATCTTGGTGTATTTGTTGGACTATTATATTAGTTCAGATATGATACTGTATGTATACCTCTCTATTTTACCTTGTATTGCATGACTACATGCATATTTGAAACATACAGTTGGTCTACACTGGACATACAAAAGAAACCTGCTGATGTCTTAATAATGAAAAGGGATATACAAATAACAAAACAAGAGAGTGACCAGAATAATCTTCCTACACTGGATTTACAAAAGAGGCTTGTTAAAGCTTTGAAGAATTTTGTGCAAAGGGACAAAGAAAAAATGAAAAGAAATAAAATTTTAGGACATTATTTGAAGGGACTAAAGATCAAGATTGTTAAAAGTAAAAGGAAGGAATATAAAGTTGGTTTATTTGATCAAGGTTAAAATAGATACATTGTTATCTCTGGTAATGCTTAATGGACTTTTGGTGATTAGGACTGAAATGATGAGGTTTTAAGGATTTATTTATAGATAAGATATGGGATATGGGAAGAAGAGATCATTTGTTGTATTTTAAGAGAAGGTGGTAAGTTACTAAAATTGTTTATCCTTCTTGTGATGAAGGGGGAAGTCATTTCTTTATATATTTCTTTTCCTTTTCTTTACTATATTCTTATTTTTTCTTTCTATTTCTTTTCTATATTCTTTTTCTGTTCTGCACCTTCTATTTTCTTTTTTTAGTTTGTATTAGTTTTTTTATCATTGTAGTTGTAATTTTTAATCAAATTACTATTTAAAAAATGAAACATACAGTTGGTTTCTGAAGAGTAGCTGACTGCGATGCATAAACTAAACATTTGCAAAATAGTGAAATTACTTTCACCTTGAATGAAAAGCAATTAAAATATATTCCCCATTTCCTTTGCCTGTCTTTAAATTATCTTGGTAGCTACACATTCAAGAGAGAGAACAGGTTGGATGTTCATAGATTAGTAGTTTTCTTTTTCTTTTTCCTTTTTGAAGAATGATCTAATCTTCTGGAACTATAAAATGTCTGGGGGAGGGGAAACATATTTTACCATTAAATCTGATATGAAAGAACTCTCCACTCCACAAACTGCCTTCACAAATGGAAAAGCACTCAGATCATTCCTTGCATAATGGAGGTTACATACTTGTTCTCACAGCAGTGTGTGTTTGTGTATGTGAGAGAAACCTAGCGCCTGGGTAAGTGTTGAATCTAAGGTGGCATAAATATTCTCTGTTTTTTTTTAAACCATACAGGCTTTTCTACTGTCTGTACAAATAGAAGATTTGTATATTTGTACTACTAGAATGTTAGTTTTTTAAAAGGGAATTAATACTCTCCTTATGATACTCAAAGGGGCGCGATGGCTCACTGGTTAAGACACCAGGCTTGTCGATCGGAAGGTCGGCGGTTCGAGACCCGAGCGCCGCGTGACGGAGTGAGCTCCCGCACTCGCCCCAGCTCTTGCCAACCTAGCAATTCGAAAGCATGCAAATGCAAGTAGATAAATAGTTCATGCCGGCCACATGACAGCAGAAGCGTCTTCGGACAGCGCTGGCTCTTCGGCTAAGAAACGGAGATAAGCACCGGCCCCGAGAGTCGGACACGTCTGTGCAGGGGAAAACCTTTACCTTTACTTTACCTTATGATACTCATGTGCTCTGTGTTTGTATGAGATGAAGTCAGCTCTTACCTCTACTCCCCCTTGCTAGAACTTGCACAAGGATGTTGCTTATGTGATAATTCCAGATCTATTTCCTTCACCTCAAACATCCCAGGTATGGATTGGTCCATTTCTATTTTTCATCACTGAGAGTTATCCAGTTCCTTTACAACATCTATTTACTGATTTTGAGCAGCTGATAAAGTGTCCAGATTGTGCCTTGCAAGTTGCTGTGGTACGATATTTGTATAGGCTTAGACTCCAGGCAAATTGCTAACTCTATGATTTATCTTACTTTAACAGAAACCAACCATTCCTGAGCTTCATTCTGCTTGTCTATGAAGGTTCTCAGTCATCCAGGTGGAATTGTCTGTAGCTTGAATCATGTCAACTGGATTTCTATTTTCTCAGTGGAAACGTTTCGCTCCTTATCCAAGGAGCTTCTTCAGTCTGAGCAAAGTTAGTAAGGGAATCCTAAATATGTTTCTAGGTAGCTGTGTGACCTAGAAACATATTTAGGATTCCCTTACTAACTTTGCTCAGACTGAAGAAGCTCCTTGGATAAGGAGCGAAACGTTTCCACTGAGAAAATAGAAATCCAGTTGACATGATTCAAGCTACAGACTTCATTCTGCTTGTGTCAGGCTTGGTCGTAACTCACTAATCTCCAGACACTTAACTCTTAGTCCAACATCTCAGATAGCCTTGGCAGAAGACTCAAAGATATGATTCATCTAAACTAGAATCCTTATTGAAGACAAGAATGAAGCCTTATGTACGACAGTTGATTGCCCATTACACTCCGAAGATGTCACAGACTGATTCTCAAATGTTTACATTCTAGGATTCTTCCACCCACCCTCTCAAAGTAATGAATACTTGGTAGGTTGCTTGATGTCTTGGAGAGTTGAAATACATTTACAACATGACTGTCTCTAACTTAGGAACTGCTGACTCCCATGTTGCCAGCTTAAAGCCTTAATAGTTTGTTCCTTAATGTAATATTTCCATTAGAGACTGGAGCTGATTTAGTCTTTTTGCTAATTGGAGGGGATTATGTTATTCACCTACCAAGCTGCTGGCCCAATAGTTACCTTGGTACCAAAGAAAATAAAGGGAGCTCTGGAAAAAAGAGTTATCTTTTCCCAAATATCCATGGGAAAATTCTTTATAGTTATGTGATTACCACTGGACAATGCAACAAAGGATGCCTGTTGACCTATTCCATATTCTACCTTCAAGACTGGAGATGCAGACACCATGTGTATGAAAAAATAATCTGGATAATAAAGGACAAGTGCTTCTCTAAATTAGTCAAGATACTCCAAGATACTGGAAATGGTTGATCAACAATAATTATGGTTTTAAAAAAATGAAATGAAAGTTTCAAAAGAGGTGACACTACAAATCTAAACAGAGCAGCTGCATGGAAGAGTTCATTAAGTCTTTCCCTTTAGGCTGCTTTTCTTATTTAAAAAATGGAGTAGAACAATTTGTTAATTTAAACAATATGCTATAGCATAGTGATTCAAGTGACTTTTGTAGATGTAAACCATAGTAGGGGGATAAGGGAACAGATAACTTCTCCCAACTAATACATTTATTTCCCTGCCTTCCCTAAGCATGGTTCATAGATGTATTTGCATAGACATAATCAATGGTTAATACTATTAATTAGGATGAGTTTGTTACCTAGAATTTGAAACTGAGAAATATAACTTCAGATGCATCTGTATTATCCGTTATCTTTTACTTGAGTACATTTTTATATTTTTATAAAAAGTTTATATACTGCTTTTGTGATTGGTGTGATTTCAGATATTATTGTTATGGTTGGTCGCACAGTCAGCCAAATGGTTAGACTAGATTTGGCATTTTTGTCCACCTATCGTGTCCTTCCCAAGGACCTGGGATAGGCAGATGTTGTTGTTTAATAATATTAAAGGTATCGTCGCAGAATGTAATTTTTTAAAATTATTATTATTATTATTATTATTATTATTATTATTATTATTATTATTTCCCAGAAGAAAGCGGCAGTGGCAAAACATTTCCACACTGTTACTGCCAAGAAAATGACATAAATGTGTCCAAGAAGTCAACAGGACTTGACTTAAGAGAACTTTGGACACATTAACTTTTTATACTGCTTCTCATTATTGCAAATCTTGGAAAGGTTTACAACAGAGCAACATAATTTTACTAAATAAATAAATAAAATAAATGGCAAATAATATAAAATAACTTACTCAAAAAAAAAAGTGTGGGGCAGGAAAAGGAAATAAAGCGAGAGTCCTTCAACGGGCATTTAACACGTTATGGGAATGCTTCTCACAAATTTTGGGGTGGGAAGGAAAAGATCCTAGAGCACTACAGATGCACCACAGAGAAGGCCTTCCTTAAGATAACTTCTGATTGATACTCTGATATTTTTGAAATATGCATAAATCTTTTGACAGGCATAAAGACTGACAAAACTTACAACACTGAAGTTGGCCTATCGGCATCCCCTATATCAGTATATGTATCTACAACATATGAAATAAAGTTAATTAAAAATAGCTGACTTTTAAAATAATTCCAATTAAAAACATCACACTATTCACTGATGCAAATATTAATAGTTATAATATTAATAACCCTAGTAGCATTCCAGTATTAAAATAATTTATTAATATTATTATTATTAATAATAATAACAATGGAATGCTATTGGGATTATTTAAACACAAGGTTACAAGAAAGTAAGGAAGCAGGAAGGAAATGATGAGCAAGCAATACAGTATTTGCAGTGAACATACTATACTACATCTAAATATGTTAGTAATTAATATTAACTAGTTTTGATGGCCCATAATTATAAACGAACAAATGCCACAGAAATCAGGTGCAATGAGGTGATTCTATCATACGAACCTATTGTTTCATTTATTCTTTCCAGGAAGAGGCCTTCTGTCGTGTGTAGGTGCAGAAATAACACGCCGAGGCAGGGAATCTAGTCTCTAGTGTTTATTGGTACCTACATACAGAGTCCTGCTAAACTGATGGTGCCTGAAGAGCTCCAGAGACATGAGTCCAACCTAGGGCGGAGCTTTCCTGAGGCGTTTGGGAAAGCAGGCCAGGCTTTCCGAGCTACGTGCTCGCTTCCCTCCCATGGGCGGCAAGCTCCCCCCTCCGCTCTCCTGTGTCTCCCTGACACCTTCACATGGCTTACAAATAGGGTACTACAATAATAGCAAAAAATCAAGCAAAATATACAGTAAACGCAACAAAACTACATAAAAAATTATCAACAGCAAGCAAAATAATAATTACGCGTGCTAACACAACCATATCTTCAAAATATGTTTAAGAAAGTGCTTGGTTGAGTCTCTCTTTCATCACGGAATTCCAAAATCTGGACGTTGCTAATTGTAGAAAAAGCAGTGACAAGGGATCACGATACTAAAGCTAATTTATTTTTACAGAAATGTGTTTATTTATTTGCATTCATAAGGCTACCCAACTCTAACAACTCTGGGTGGCATACAATAATAAAATACAGATTAAAAACCTCAAAATGTCTGGAAGAAAACAACCAATCTAAATATTAAAATACCCAGGGCCCATCACTCTCTCTAATCTAAGGCCTGTGGGAAGAGCCGTGCTTTCAAGGCTCTTTTAAATACAGTCAGGGTGGGAGTCAGATGAATGGGGGGAGGGGTGGAATATTAAGGGAGTTTGGTTAATTAAGAGCTCTGCTTGTACTGTACATTGTTTTAAAACTATATGGAACTTAATATGCTGAGCTTTGTGTGGTCATAAAAGGACCTGTGGAATATAGGGTGGGGTGGATTGTATGTCTATATACTGTATGTTGCTCTCAAGTAATTGAGAGCTCTCTGTGAACCAAGTAATGTATGCAGAGTTCTTAATTCACTAGATACAAATTGCTTATTCAGAGACACTCAGTTGGCACTGCTGGGAAGGTCTGATCACATATTCCATCTTTCCACCTCTCACTAGGAAATGGGTTTGGGTGGGAAACTGCATTACACTCTTCCAAGACTGCAATAACCACGATCAAAGTGTTCACACATTCAGAACTATCAGATATCACATAATTGAGTTGCCTGTTTAATTTCTCATTCTTCTGGAGAAATATGTCATTATTTATAAGTCATCCTATCTTCCCGAAAGCATGCAAATGCAAGTAGATGAATAGGTACCACTTCGGTGGGAAGGTAACAGCGTTCCGCGCGCGTCATGCTGGCCACATGACCGTGGAAGCGTCTTCAGACAACGCTGGCTTCGGCTAACAAACGGAGATGAGCACCGGCCCCTAGAGTCAGACACGACAGCACAACTGTGCAGGGGGAACCTTTACCTTTACCTATTTTCCCCATTTCTTCAATGTTTTGAAGCCACCACCCACCCCAAATTCTAAAAAGTACCATTTCCACTGTCTGGTGAAGCTCAGGGACACTCTCCATTAGACTTCACTCAGAGATAGAGCTAAGGTGTCCTTGCCTGCCTAGTACAGACTGCCAAGAAACATTTTTACATATATCTGTAATTGGAGCTTTCACTTTGGTTCCTGGAAGATAGTTGGGTAGTTCACACAAAACAGGATACCAAAGTAGGTGAAGACAGAGTCAAAGTGTTAATTGCAGAGCTGCTATTTTGGTGAAAAAATCCACAGCCACAAAGAAACAAGCGTGCTTCCATCATCAACATTCTAAAAATGAATCAGCTTTTATTGTGTTTGGGAGACACAGCTTATAAACAAATTAGTCCAGATTTACATCAGCAATCTTACTGATGCTTTGCTTCGAGAATGCCTTAATGAGGCATTCTCTTGTTCAAACTTAGCTTATGAAGGCAAAAAGGAGGCAATTTGGTATATTTCTTTTCTGCATTCCATTCACACAAGTTGCTCTGCACCAAGCAACTCAACTGACCTTCTGCTACACTGAAGTAGGGTCCACTTCCATACTGGCTGCCCTGCATAGCATCCTATGAAGCTTGGAGGAAGGAACCTTCTGCAAATGTGTACCAACTACACACCTATACCCTCCTATGAGTAGCCTGACAGCTATGTGAGAGAAGTGAGCAATCTCACCACATATTATGGTCTACCTTTAGCTGATGAACTGCAGTTGCGGCCAATGGATCAAGTCTGTGGAAGATTCCATGGAAAAGGTATGGAGAGATACTGCTCACAGGACAAAGCTCTATTAGCTTTCTGGAGCAAGATGCATCATTCTTCATATATTGTGGAGTGAATACAGTAGATGAATGCACCATTTGCTCAATGACACACTTTCCTTATATGCTGGATTAGTGCTACTGGTCTCCATACCCCTTTACTTCATATCCCTTATGTGAGTTATACCCATGAACATATAAAGAGAGAGGTAGTTGCTAGGAAAACTTCCACTCTTGAAAAATTATTCTTGCTGCTAGGGTATTGCTGCATCTCGCTATGAATGTGTCTGTCTGTGTTGACAGGCACGACAATTTCCCCCCTTCTTTCCTGAATAGAATATTGCAGCTCTTAAGAACAAGCAAATGCCCTTCCTTACAGCTCTCTCCCCCCTCTCTTGCTTAAATTCATTTTCTCCATGATAAACAAAGCCATTAGTTTATCAAGTCTATCTCCAGATTTTAATGTGATGAGTCTATAAGACATCTGTTAAACATCCTTAATGTTAGTTTAACAAGAACACATTCAGCTGCATTCCTTTGCATTTTCCCCATTAAAACTAGATGTGGCAGGATTCTCTCAGATAAACAGCTCAGCTAATGTGTCCGCCTCATGACTTTCCACTGGGGACAAAGGTTACTTTTTTTATGGGCATGTTCTGGGTCTCTTTTCTGAATGTATCTCTTGCTAAGGGTGCCTGGAGGACTTCATCCTGGCATGCAATAGTTTGAATGCTGCACATGTTGCCAAGTCGTATTTCTAACTATAATCAGACTTCGACTATACATTATAATCAGACTGCTCATGCCCTCAACCTCATGTTTCATCTATCAAGATTTCAGCATCAGCTTTAGATCCCTTGTAGATGCTTCTGGATCTGAGAGTATTAAGTCCTTTCATTAACCATCAGGGTTATTGGAAGAAGCACAACAGCTGGATAGAGCAACATAATGAGAAGGAGGTGAGAAAGACACTGTTCTGTACTTGCCAAGAGAGCAACGATACTGAGCAGGAAACACTGAGTTTAAAAATGCAGTGTATGTGTAAATTGTATGTGTAGTACTTGTTCTTTCTGCCACATTCACTACTCTATATTATTTATTGGCATGTGGGGGTGGAGTTGGTTCACGTACTAACGGTGAAGCAAACTGGATCTATTAACAATATAAATAGCTCAATTTCCAGGTCAAAGTCCAGCTCAGTGGGATATGTATATAAGAATAATCAGTGGTTATCATCTGGAACAATGATGGTTAAAAATACAGCTTATTTGAAGAGAGTAGAAATCTATGGCTGTATCAGCCAAGCCCACCAAATGGAACTGGTGCACAAATAGTGCTTGGTGGTACTTCAGAGGGTGGATACATGGGCCATTAAGCATAACTCATGAAGCAGGCAGCTAGTTAGCAAGGGATGAAATGCAGGCTTCTCTTTGGGGAGCCACTACATTCAATATTCCCTGGTGAAAAGGGAAGGGAGAGCAGGTATGAGGAGTTCTGAAAGTCCCCAATGGTAGAATTGCTTCAGGGCCACTTCTCCAGTCATTCAGTGGCAAAGGCCTCCATGATTTCTAGGGCTATCACCAATATTGGCTAGCTACCTTGTAAGATCCTACTCCAAAGAAAAATGACCAGGCATGCAGATCTATTAAAATCTTTTAACCCTGTTGGTTCTCTTATAATGGCCATTTTTACTCACATGCGACTGCTGGGAGGGATTTTGCGCCCATCGCGGAACCATGTGACCTGTGGACGAGGGAAACTGGCAATGCGGGGAGCACGGATGACAGCAGCTTCACCGTGTGAGACACTCTGCTGCTTCTCTTTCTCTTCAAAGCTTCCCATGTCTGGTCAGGTGATTGTCAGGAGAATGGAGAGAGAAACAGCAGTAAATATAAACTACAAAGGCACAATGCAATCAGTTAAGCTACAGCCCTAAAGAGTTTATATCTCCATGGCATCCACCTTGGTCAAGGAACTAAGAAGAAGTAGAAAATAATGAGAAATGGCATTAGCCAGTTTAAGAGCACTTTAGATTCTACCTATCCTACCACCCATACCCTGAACATAGTTAGGAGCTTTTCTCTTTCTCCATGCATGTATGAATGCATGCATGCATTCATGTATGCATTCAGTCAATCCTTTCCAGTTATGGGCCTAGGATAGGACACAGTGAGAATGTAGGAGTCACAAGGTAAGGTGAGAATGGGCAATATGTCAGGGTGGAGGAGACCTAAGTCATGCACAAATTATGATCAGCGATTCTGAATGCAACTGATCATCACTATCTAGCAGCTTATTCATAAATGTTATTTTTTTGTTCTCAGCCTGAAACCAAGGAAGAGAAGAGCTCTTCCCTGCATCCTGATGGGTCACAGCTGTATCAAGTTACCCAATGAAGTTTACACCTCACCACCCATCACTCTTTGGGCCAGCGGTCCCCTCATTTTCATCGTCATTATTCTCAGAGAACTGCCAGGGGCACTGTGGAGATGCAGTGATGTTACTGGATTGATTATACCCAATGTTTTCAGCCTTGGGGATGTGTGTGTTTATTTTACACAAAATAGATATGAAACTCTGCTCAAAAGCTTAGTTCAACTAAGTTTAAATTGTTACAAAAGAGGCAAAGCATTGGGGGGGGGGGCACTACAATGTGTTTTGTAGGGCTGCATGCAGCTTCTGGGCTGGCAATTACCCACCCCATTCCAGGCAAGAATACAGCAGAAGGTGCCCTTTACATATTCTTTTAGGAAAGGAACAAAAATGGCTAGAAAAACCTGAAGTTCCAATTTTTCACAGCTAGCAAAACCCAAAGACCCAGGACATCCTGACACTTGGAACCTTGATCGATTTCTCGGCCTTTTCTTTTACATGGCAAGTGGCTTTGTGTAGTATTTTGATTGGGGCAATGGATTGTTAAGTGCAAAAATGCCCACGTAATGTGTAAGGTATGAAAGGGTATCCATATAAATGACAGTTTTCTCCTTACAAAATATATGGGAGAAATATGCCAGGGCCATTCTTAGTCACTGCATGCGTATTCTTTGAAAGGTGGCAATTTATATATGTGTATGAGCACCCTTCACAATTGACACAATAACACATGCATTCTATAGCTTCTTGGGAAAGAACTGAATCACAAGAAGTGGTCACAAGCTGCAGTGGGGGAAACAAACCGGAACACTTTTTAAAAAATGCAGCTATTAAGGTGCCTGTACAGATTCTTTAGAGCAAAAGCCACACAAATGAATTTATGCTTTACATTGGCAATGACCTGTGGTTAACACACACACACACCCAACAAACAAAGCCTTGTTCTTCCATACTCAGAGCAGTCTCCTCTGCTGCTGGTGCACATTTGTTGTTAATCATCCCTCTTGTATGCCCTCCCTCACTGACCCCTAAAAATGGCCAGATATCTTTCAGACATTGGTATCTACAGCAGGAAGCCTTTCTTCCTTTCAGACAACATAACCAACAACCTTGACACTGAAGGGATGGAGGTCAGTGCCTCTTCATGGCGCAGCTGTTTGTGGGTTGGAAATTTATAGCACCTTTAATAATAATAGTACTAATGACAAAATGGGGGAGGGGATGGGGGGAGACATTTTATTGACTTGATTTAATTGCTGTAATTAAAAACGTGTAAAGAATCTCTTTTTAACGACTTGGCCATTAGCAGCACCACAGCTGCCTGATTAATTTCCTATTAGCTGCCTGATTTGCCATCAACCTTTGGAGAAGGGGGCTGCTGTGGTGGAGAAGGGGAAATGGCAAAGTCGAAGGAAAAGGGAGAGCTGGATTTTAAGACAAGCCCTGTAAGAGCTGGGTTTAGCCTAGGCTAATGGTGAAATGTGGGGCTGAAATCGACCTCAGGCTCTGTGCTTGGCTGAGGCCACAGCAGCACTGGTTTCTTAAGGCTGAATCTGTTTTTAATGTTTGGAATACCTTTCCCCAGTTTGTGGAAACCGATTTATGAACTTAAGGTTAGGAGATGCTCATAGATCGGCTTTTCCCCAAACTTTGACAGCAATTATTTCCTTTTCCCAATGGGGTGGGGGATATCTTTCTTCCTGACAGAAAGGCAGAGAGTCATGAAAATCGGTACACTAAATCCTGAATCTTTGCAGCACGTTTCCAAATTACAAGCCACAAGATGCCCCCTTTTCCCACACCCAGCCAAGACTTTCCACCGGCTCTCTTTATTTTAATTTTCTTTTGCTGCATAGATCTTTGGCTCATAGATCTTCATTTGATGAACGCTGATGAAGCACCAAGCCCACTTAGGATAATTCCCAGTTGGGGAGTACATCTAATAAGGAACATCAGAGAGAGGTTAAGGAGCTATCTTTGGAGATAGCTTCAGCCTCAGGGCTCTACATACATTCAACTTCATTATGAATCTTGAAGCTCTGGTAGAAGGGCCCTAAACCACATGCACCAGGGAGATAGTAGCCTTTTCTTCAACCAGCTTCTTATAACTGCAAGTAACTAAATATACAATGGAGAGTAAATGCCACAATAGGGAAATTGGTTCTGGCACTCACTATCTGTAGCCTAACAGTGCAGCAGCAACTCACCATGGTGGAGGAATACATTATCAGAAGATGGCAGGCTTCACTTCTTTAGCTTCTTAATATTGAAGTTTATCAATAGATGTCAATTCCCCATAAATTAGTTCTGCTTTTTTTTTCCTGAATCAGAATCTTCATGGTATCTTTGAAATGACTCATGTTATTGGAAGCCTGACTCAGGATTTTGAATTGTTAACATAAACTCCTGCAGTCACAGGCAAAAAATACAGAGGGGTAACTTCAAAACCAGGACAGGAAAAAGAGGAGGAAACAAGGCAGAAGAGTAGCTGTTGTGATTCATTGCCATAGCCAAGAGCGGAATTCCTAGCAGTATTTTTATCAGTTGGGAAGCTCTCTTGCACCTGATCTTTCACTGATGCCTGGCTCTCTTCAGAAGAGATTGTTTTGCTAGAATTAGTTGCATGACATCCCTCTTTCCACAGTGGCATTTTTATATGTCATAGCTGGGCACTAGGGCATAAGAACACAGAAAGTCTCAGAGGCCCCAATCGACCTTGCCTGAAGCTTGAATTAAGATTCCATTCTATTTCCACTGTTGCTTTCCTTGGTCTTTCTGAATTTTCTTCTCCTGCCTCAGCAAGTCTTCTTCTCTGAGCTTCTGAAGCCCTCAAAGCATGCTCTGATCTGACAGTCTGTAGCTTGAATCATGTCAACTGGATTTCTATTTTCTTAGTGGAAACGTTTCGCTCCTTATCCAAGGAGCTTCTTCAGTCTGAGCAAAGTTGGTAAGGGAATCCTAATCATTTAGGATTCCCTTACCAACTTTGCTCAGACTGAAGAAGCTCCTTGGATAAGGAGCGAAACGTTTCCACTAAGAAAATAGAAATCCAGTTGACATGATTCAAGCTACAGACAATTCCACCTGGATGACTGAGAACCTTCATAGACATATTCTGATCTGACAGATACTGCCAGATACTTTTGCTGTAAAGAGGTGGCTTCTCATATAGCCCTGATGCCATGTTTTAATTGAAGACCCTATGCAAGGCTGGTTATCTTACTGCCTCAAGAAGAAGGAACCACAATGTCCATGAACTAAAAATGAAGCCATAATAATGTGGGGTTGGAGTTGTTGTTTTTTTGTATCTTAGACTCAGTCTTGACTCCTGGTGACTGCATGGACAAGTCTCTGCAGTTTTCTTGGCAACATTTTTTAAAAGGGCTGAGGTAAAGTGGCTGGCCCAATGTGACCCAGATGGCTTTGTGCCATGATAGGACTAGAACCTATGCTCTCCCAGTTTCTAGCCTGATGCCTTTAACCACTTCACCAAATAAGTTCCCCATAATAAATCAGATAAGCAATAAGTTGCTGTCCTTTTAGAATACCCCAAAATCAATTGCCTGAGATGATTGCTTCACTCTGCCTAATATCAGGGCTAGTTGTGACCCTATGAAAGCTTAGAGGACCATTAAACTATGAAAGTAAACAAATGTAAAACTGCTTGCTGTCCAATCTTTTGTGTCCCAAGTTATTTATGAACAGAGACTTCATTATGCTGAAAAGAACTAGGGTGAGAGGCCCCCCCTCCCCACTGAATGTTATAGTACACCTGCTTCTCTTGGTTCAAGGCAGAGAACTGCGATCCTCCATACACAGCTGGACTCCAACTCCAATAATTCCTCACCATTAGCTGTGCTAGTAGGGTACTGGTAGCTGTAGTTCAGCAACCTCTGGATGGTTACAGGCTCCCCAAACCTATCCTAACAAGTCATAGCTAAGTTATAACTTCTGGTCTAGCAAGATTAGATCAGCCCTTCCCAAACTGGTGCTCAGTAGATAAGCTGGAACTGCAATTCCCCATATTTTGTCTGGGAATTCTGGAAGGGACTGCAACTCCCAGAAGGCTGCTAGAAATCCTGAACCTGCAACCCCAGAAGAGTCCCTATCAGGATGTGAGCTAGTAATGGGGTGGGGTTGGGGTTGTAGACCTAACATATCTGGAGATTACTAGATTGGGAAGGCTGTGTTAAGACTTATAAATATTTGTGTATTCCAAAGCATTGTCCTCCAAGTTATTTCTTCTTAACCCAGATAAAACCCCTTCCATCTTACTTCCCAGACAGTATACTCTGGTGTGGTAAGGCATAAGATTCTCCAGCTAACTGCCATAGGTGCCAGCTAACTGATCCAGATTCTTCCGCCAGCTGAAGCTTTGTCATCAATGTTCCAGCCTTCTTCCCTGCATGTTGGAGAGACTAGACCTGATTTATATGGGCAGCTTATCCCTGCGACAGGCAATGGTGGTTAATTGTTATAAATGCTGTTTGCTTTCCCTGCCTTCCAGAAAGTGTTGTGGAGGAAAATGGCTTGCTTTTGCTAAAAACTGTCCGAGGGATTTAACACTTCAGGAAAAGAGCTCCTCAAACTGGATTTCCACTTTTCCGTGCACTTCCATTAATGTGTTATAATACTACTCTGCCCCTTGGGCTGCTGTCTGCCTCCCACAGCTATTTTAGCCCCTTTATGACTCACCTAGACACCCAGCTTCCAAATCTTCTGATGACCCTCACAGGCCCGCAACTAGGGTCTGTGTCACCCAGGGCAAACATGGATTCCATGCCCCCCCCCATGGATTCAGTGTCCCTCTGCAGGGTCGAGTCCCTTGTCCCCCATGGGGAACAGCAGTGTGGTGGGATGTGGGGGAGGCAGGGGACCCTCTCCATTCCCAGGGGTGCTGTGGCTCCCGCTGGCCGGCATGAATGGGGCAGGGGAGGGTGCCAGGGGTAGCCCCGGCATGGCCGAGAAACACTGCCTTCCCCTCAGGAGTGCCCCTGCTGGCCCATTGCACAGCTCAGGGGCTCAGGGGCTGCTCCGGGCAATGGTGGCGGCCCCCCTGGAGCATCGGAACGGCGGGACGACCCTGCACCTCCCTCCCTCCATGGTGAGTGCTGATGAATCAAGTGCGGCAGGCAGGAAGAGGCGCCTCTGTAGAAGCGCTCGGCTTGGCTGCCGGGGCACGCCTGCGCAAACGCAGGCTGGGATTGAGGGCGGTGTTCGGCGGATGTGGATTGGCTGCGGCCTCGGCCAATGGCGAGTGTGCATGAGAGCAGCTCGGCCTCCTCGGGGTAGGGGGTGGGTCGGCCTGTCTCCATGCTGCCCTGCAGCCAATCACCACCGGTGGGGGTGGTCCCCCGCCATTGCATGCTGCGCCCTATCGGCGATCATGCCAGGAAACAGTCAGTATACAAATACTATTTTGTCATTTTGGCGCCCCCCCAGTGCAGTGTGGCGCCCGGGGCACCTGCCCAACTTGCCCCCCCCCAGTTGTGGCCCTGGACCCTCAAACCCCCATAGCTTTCTTCCTTATAGGAATATCTTAAGGGACCAAAGGTCAAAACTATAACATGAAAATAGAAAATTTCAGGTCTCACTTGCCATTGAAGTTTTGCAAATAATGATGTGAAATCTGAAAGAGTTTTAAAAAGAAAAGCAACAAATGAAAATAAATGTTTAAATGTAATCTCTCAGCATGGAAGAAGCAGACATTGCTTTTGTGATTTGAGGTTCTGTGATTTGGCACAGCTATCAAAGGTCAGCTTATTGTTGACAGAGGATTAATAAAGTGTGATAAAACCTGGAAGGTGACTTCTAATATATAGAGCACAGCTACAGAATTTCCTTTCACAATTCTGATATCTAAAATTCTGCAGCTGGCTGAATGATGTCCTCTACAAATTCCTCTAATCTTGATCTGAAGAAGGTGAAAGATGTCCTGGTTTGATGATGTTCTTTTCATATGGTTCATCACTCACACTGTTAAGAAAGGGCCTTTCTGTTAATTTCAATTTCTCTACTTTCCTCTTCTAGCTGTTGATTTGAATTCTATTTTGCATGGCTCAATTGAAGAGCTCTTTAGCACCCAATAATTTCTCACTTAACTTTGCTTATCAAGGATCATCCAAACTTTGCTTAACTGATAATCTTGACTGATTGTTCTATCAGTGACCAAGGATAAATTTTAGCTGACTTTTTTTTTAAAATAAGAAATCATATGCATTAACAAGAAAGGACCATATCCATCTTACCTAATTTATCAGTGAAATTAGCAAAATTTCCTGACTGTGATGGAGAAGAATATAGCATATACTGTACAATGCAGGAGAGGGGATGCTTGCAGTCAGAAGTCTATGAAGGTTCTCAGTCATCCAGGTGGAATTGTCTGTAGCTTGAATCATGTCAACTGGATTTCTATTTTCTTAGTGGAAACGTTTCACTCCTTATCCAAGGAGCTTCTTCAGTCTGAGTAAAGTTAGTAAGGGAATCCTTAAATATGTTTCTAGGCTGGCTGTGTGACCTTGCACCTGGGGCTAGGTCATGGTTATTTTGAGATGTTTGTTTCTAAGTCCCTTTATCATCTAAAGGAGGATCGTTAAGATTACCCTGCTGCTGTTGAGCTTGTGAAATGGTCTTAATCTTCCTAGGCACAGAAGACAAAGCAGGAAGGAAGATAGGGGAAAGGTTATGCCTGAGGCCCCCACCTCTATTCAAGGAAGGATTTTCCAAGTTGGCATGAATGGATTCCTTGACCCCTCTCTCAAACCACCTATCTTCTCTGTCTAAAATGTGAACATTAATGTCCTCAAATGAGTGTCCTTTTTCCTTTAGATGAAGATAAACTGCTGACTCTGGTCCTGTGGTGTTACTTCTCCTGTGTTGGGCCATCCTCCTGTACAAAGGTTGTTTGGTTTCTCCAATGTAGAGTTCAGAGCACTCCTCACTGCACTGGATTGCATACACTACATTGCTTTCCTTGTGTTTTGGAGTTTGATCTTTGGGGTGTACAAGCCTCTGTCTCAGTGTGTTGGTGGGTTTGAAATATACAGGTATGTGGTGTTTGCCAAATATCCGTTTTATCTTTTCAGACACGCCAGCCATGTAAGGAATGACCAGGTTCTTCCGTTTACTCTGAGTCTCAGCCCTATCTGTCGCTGTTTTAGGTCTGGTAGACTTAGATTTAGTGAAGGCCCAATTTGGATATCCACAGGCCTGCAGAGCTGTTCTCAGATGCTGCTTTTCATTCTTTTTGGAATCCATGGAGGTGGGGATGGTTTCTGCTCTGTGTGACAATGTCCTGATGACTCCTAGTTTGTGCTGCAGTGGATGGTGGGAGTCAAACATCAGGTATTGATCTGTGTGTGTGGGTTTCCTGTAGATCCCTATTTCTAGCTTGCCACCGGTCCCAATGAGGACTTCACAGTCTAGGAATGCCAGTCTGTTGTCCTTGGTGTCTTCTCTGGTGAAGCTAATGTTGGCATCTATAGTGTTTATATGGTCCGTGAAGGCCTGTACTTCCTGGGCCTTGATTTTGACCCAGGTGTCATCCACATACCTAAACCAGTGGGTGGGCACCGTTCCCTGGAATGTGTTGAGTGCTTTCTTCTCCACTTCTTCCATGTATAAATTGGCCACAATGGGTGACACAGGAGAACCCATGGCACAGCCGTGTTTTTGTCTGTAAAAGTCACCTCTGTATGTGAAATAAGTGGTGTTAAGACACAGGTCCAGAAGATGGCAGATCTGGTTTGGGTTGAGATGGCTTCTCCTTTCCAGGGTGCTGTCCTCTTCTAGTCTCTTCCTGACAGCGGATAGAGCATGAGTGGTGGGGATGCTGGTGAAAAGGGAGGACACATCAAAGGAGACCATAGTTTCATCTGTAGATGAAACTATGGTCTCCTTTGATGTGTCCTCCCTTTTCACCAGCATCCCCACCACTCATGCTCTATCCGTTGTCAGGAAGAGACTAGAAGAGGACAGCACCCTGGAAAGGAGAAGCCATCTCAACCCAAACCAGATCTGCCATCTTCTGGACCTGTGTCTTAACACCACTTATTTCACATACAGAGGTGACTTTTACAGACAAAAACACGGCTGTGCCATGGGTTCTCCTGTGTCACCCATTGTGGCCAATTTATACATGGAAGAAGTGGAGAAGAAAGCACTCAACACATTCCAGGGAACGGTGCCCACCCACTGGTTTAGGTATGTGGATGACACCTGGGTCAAAATCAAGGCCCAGGAAGTACAGGCCTTCACGGACCATATAAACACTATAGATGCCAACATTAGCTTCACCAGAGAAGACACCAAGGACAACAGACTGGCATTCCTAGACTGTGAAGTCCTCATTGGGACCGGTGGCAAGCTAGAAATAGGGATCTACAGGAAACCCACACACACAGATCAATACCTGATGTTTGACTCCCACCATCCACTGCAGCACAAACTAGGAGTCATCAGGACATTGTCACACAGAGCAGAAACCATCCCCACCTCCATGGATTCCAAAAAGAATGAAAAGCAGCATCTGAGAACAGCTCTGCAGGCCTGTGGATATCCAAATTGGGCCTTCACTAAATCTAAGTCTACCAGACCTAAAACAGCGACAGATAGGGCTGAGACTCAGAGTAAACGGAAGAACCTGGTCATTCCTTACATGGCTGGCGTGTCTGAAAAGATAAAACGGATATTTGGCAAACACCACATACCTGTATATTTCAAACCCACCAACACACTGAGACAGAGGCTTGTACACCCCAAAGATCAAACTCCAAAACACAAGGAAAGCAATGTAGTGTATGCAATCCAGTGCAGTGAGGAGTGCTCTGAACTCTACATTGGAGAAACCAAACAACCTTTGTACAGGAGGATGGCCCAACACAGGAGAAGTAACACCACAGGACCAGAGTCAGCAGTTTATCTTCATCTAAAGGAAAAAGGACACTCATTTGAGGACATTAATGTTCACATTTTAGACAGAGAAGATAGGTGGTTTGAGAGAGGGGTCAAGGAATCCATTCATGCCAACTTGGAAAATCCTTCCTTGAATAGAGGTGGGGGCCTCAGGCATAACCTTTCCCCTATCTTCCTTCCTGCTTTGTCTTCTGTGCCTAGGAAGATTAAGACCATTTCACAAGCTCAACAGCAGCAGGGTAATCTTAACGATCCTCCTTTAGATGATAAAGGGACTTAGAAACAAACATCTCAAAATAACCATGACCTAGCCCCAGGTGCAAGGTCACACAGCCAGCCTAGAAACATATTTAAGGATTCCCTTACTAACTTTACTCAGACTGAAGAAGCTCCTTGGATAAGGAGTGAAACGTTTCCACTAAGAAAATAGAAATCCAGTTGACATGATTCAAGTTGCAGTCAGAAGGAAATCCAAAGCAACTTCACTATTTTTGTGCAAGTTAATGCATTTCTAAGCTGTTCTATTGTTCATAAAATAAAATAACAAAATACATGAATATAATAAAGCAAAGCAACCCCCAAAGTTTGTTGTTTATTCGTTCAGTCGCTTCCGACTCTTCGTGACTTCATGGACCAGCCCACGTCAGAGCTTTCTGTCGGCCGTTGCCACCCCCAGCTCCCTCAAGGTCAAGTCCGTCACCTCCAGAATATCATTATATAATATACAGTAAACCCCCGAAGTAGAGAACACAAAACTATGGTTGTAACTATCCCTTTATCCTGCATTGTCTTAGGAATGATTCTTTTGTGAAAGGGTCTTTAGACTCACAGAATCAAAGCACATGTTCTACCAATGAGCTATGACTTCTTTTAGTATTCTGTGATATGTTCTTCCATACAGCTTTGCCCCTTAGTTAATTTTCTCCTTTTTCCTTGAAGTATTACTCCTTCCACCCTGGAGAGGTCCTTCATAACATGCACTGCACCTTTTAAAATCCTAATCTCATTATCCCATTTTAACAAGTGGTCCAAACATTAATTCAGGCAACGTGGCTATCTTGGCTGCCCTTTTGACTTGTAGCTGACTTTGTTATAGAAGGATGTCTTGTTCATTCCTAAACCGTTGGAGGACAGGACTCATCAGCACTTACATGCCACTTGTACTTCAGTCTGTCTTTGCAGCAGGGCCCCCATGCGATTGCGCACAATGCAGCGATAGAAGCCAGCATGTGTTCGGTCTAGGGATGTGATCATGTACCTTAATAAAAAGAGAAGGACGTGGGACAGAATGAGAGAGAGAAGAAACGGAGATGATGAAATAGAACAATGCAGTACTTAATCAAAGAGATACATAGCCAAGGCAACTACAATCTTACACATCTCGATAAGCTACAGCAAATCTCTTTTGTCTGTGCTGTGACAACATGGCCTACTTTCCCATAAGCTTTTATTATTTACTTGCTGTTTTTACTTATTATACTTTAATTATAAAAATAATTTAAAATTCTGCTGTTGGAACAAAACAATCACAAAGGGGTCAAAGAATACAGTGTGTAAGACCTGTTTACATCCGTTGAAAACTCCACTTTTTGGATAATTTGCATTTTTATTTGGGATGATGCAAGCTTCATTCCCAATTAAAGGAGGAAAGTTGCCTGGAGGTTTGAGCTGCAGTATGATCAACATGTAGAAGACATCTCTGCCTTCTACCTCCTGATTCCAGGGAGGTTATGAAACTCTTGAGTAGCTTGTTTTGAAGGAGTTTGGGGATGGATGTGGGGGAGGGAGAAGCAGAAGCCTTATCCAGGCATAATTGAAGAGCTATGGGTGGGAAAAATCTGTTAATCTGGATACAGGATTCAACTGATGTGAGATAAGATTTCACTACCAGTGAAGGACCAACTCTGTTTTAGAAGAGTTTTTCAATTCAGTGTTGTCTGGGTAAGCATAATTCAGCAGCTGTCTTTACCAACTTTGGTTGGTCCATCTTCTGTACCCCTATCTAGGAAAAGGAGACTAGTTTCAGCTATGTATACAGTATTTTAGTACACACTAAGAGGCTGTCTCTGAACATGTTTCTGACATTTTAATTAGGGCAAAACATGGCCCCTTGTATCTTGGTTGGAGCTAAAGGGATGGATCAGTTTTGTACCAGATTCCCTGATTGCCAGCACATTTCCAGATCCAATTCAAAGAGTGAGACTAGGCTTGGATGCTTTGAGCCCCAAACTCATGAATCTGCTGATGGGAGCCTATATTTGCTGACTTGGTACTAAGATTTGTAAAGCTGACAAGCACTCGCAAAAAGGGCTTTCTCAATGGTCCTATACAAGGGAAAGACAGTAGGCGCCAAATGGTGGCTGTCTTTAAGAGGGGTTTAAAATGTATTTATTTATTATTCAAATTTATCACCGCTCATCTCTACAGCAGTAGACTCTGGGCGGTTTACAATAACAATATTAAAATTAAAACATATACATCTTAAAATACAATATGATAATAAATAGAAAAATCCAGAGGATGGTGAGATCTTAAAAGGAGGATATTACTAAGCTAACCACCCCCAGGAGGAACTATTACTTCCTTCGTCCCAAGCAAGGCAGCAGAACCAGGTCTTTAAAGACCTCTGGAAGGCCAGGAGCGAGGGTGCCCGCCTCACCTCTGGGGGCAAGATATTCCACAGGGTGGGTGCTATCGCAGAGAAGGCACGCCTCCTGGACCCCGCTAGATGAAATTCTTTTATTGATGGGGTCTGAAGCATGCCCTCCCTGCATGACCAGGTGGGGCAGGTAGATGTGGTCAGGATGAGACGGTCCCTCAGGTACCCTGGCCCCATGCCATGTAGGGCTTTAAAGGTGATAACCAACACCTTGAATTGGACCCGGAAGCAAACTGGTACCCAATGCAGCTCGCAGAGCAGCGGTGTTACATGTGCTGATCTTACAGTACCCGTAACTGCTCGTGCGGCCACATTCTGGACCAGCTGAAGCTTCCGGATACTCTTCAAGGGTAGCCCCATGTAGAGCGCGTTGCAACAATCTATATGAGAGATGACAAGGGCATGAGTGACTGTTAGGAAGGCCTCTCGATCCAGGAAGGGGCACAACTGGCTGTTGTTGCTACTTTCATTTGGCTTTTAACTATTTTTTCCCATTATCTATACTGCTTGTGTTATACATACCTTTGCTATTTATCTTTTTCAAATTGGATTGTTTTAAATGGTTCACACTAACCTTTGTTGGAAATGGGTTTTTAATTTCATGAACAGGTTATATAGATACTGCTTTGTATGCTTTATATTGTAAGCTGCATTGCAGAAGCTGCAGCTAGCTTGAAAGGCATCTAATATATGCCTTGAACAAATATATTTTCTGGGACAAAAGCATTCTGATCCCTGAGAAAGAAGCTGACCATTTTCCTTCAGATTAGATTATCCTGTAGTACTTACATTCAAGGAAAGAAAGGAAGGAAAGAAGGAAGGAAGGAAGCTTATAATCAGTGTGTGTACTATTACAGGTGCCCCATACAGTATCTATATAAAATTATCCTAGTGTTAATTCAGAGCGAGTAACAGAATCATTCTGTTAGTATTGTCACACTGCTTTGTTACATCTCTCTGAAGTACAGTAGCTTTATACCAATGGACAATTATCGTGGGCAATTTTCATCCAACTCTACTTTTGAATTATCAAATTCATATACCCTCCCAGACCAATTGCCTGTGTGATCACACTTTGAGTTCTGTGAAGTTGTAATGATGACGGTATCCCCTGAGCTATACCACATTTCCCTTCCTCCCCTTTCAAACATTTCTCACCAAAGTAAGAGAAGATTGAAATGTAAAATGAAGGACAACTTTTCTTAGGCTTCTTTTTGTAGTACCAATGGTAGGAAGGGATGCTGTGGGAATATGTACATTGTCCAAATACTAATGTTACACAGATCATTTTCTACTAGAAGTACTTCTGAACTTCGATCTCCAGCCCCTGAACTTCAGAATTAGCACATTTCTGCTATGTATCATAATGAAAGATGTAGGGAAAGTTTTCTAAGTGTGACAGCTGGATGGACAAGATACACATGAGAACACAGAGCTAGAAAACGTGGAGAATTAAGCATGAAAATTTATGGATATACTGATGAGAAATTAATGAGGAAGGGAAACAATGAGGAATAAATTTGGGGCATATTATCAGGGGCGACTGGTAAAGTCTTCCTGAATCTACATTTCCAGTTTAGCCATCTGAAAAGAAAGAACTAGTCTTGAGCAATAATTCATATTATTTCCTTGCAGCAATGAGAGAAATCAGAAGATGGAAACTCAGAGGAAATAAGTCAAAGAATCTACATGGCTTTCCACCCCCATACCCTCAAATTTAATCAAGTACTGAAAAGTGCCTGAGGCTCCTTTGATACAAGTTTGTTTGTTCTTCTCAATACACAATTTAAATTAAAGTTTAATAATGAGAGGTGATTATCTAATGATTGCCCCGAAGTCTAGAGAAGCTTCTTCTCCATGCACACAGTGCTGCTGTATGCTTTCAGAAGGCAGAAAAAATCATCTCAATCTGTGGATAAGGAGGGCAAAAAACCATAATCCAGCGGAGCCAGGCAGACTGAGTGTCTGCCTTACTGATGTTAGTATAGAGGCTGCCCATGTGGCAGTTGCAAATTTGGAAGCTTTGAAGTTCAGAAGATGATAGGAATCTTGCTTCAAGGCACCAAGGTGACAGCTAGTGGTTTAGGTTGCTATGGACAAGAGTATGCAAGAGGCACCAACAGCTGTTACACATCTCCAGAAGCACTGCTGTTTGAAATGTCAGAAATAGCCTGTTAGACCAAGATAATGTTGTTTAACATTATGGGCACTTATGCTGTTGGCTCACACCACTGTTACTATTTCTATCGGGATATAACAACTATACAAGAATTCTTTGTCAAAGACTGAGTTGCCTTGGATCTTCTATACAAGTTCTTCATCCTATTAGTCTCAAGTTCAGCCACAGCCATAAAGAGAATGCAAGGATCTCATATTTCCTTTTTCATTACCAAGAGAATGGAATATCAATAGAAGAGAATATATGTAGTTCAGGGTTGAACTGTGGAGTCCTTGGTGCTCTCTGAGCTTGGTTGTTTGATTGCAGACGTTTCATTACCCAACTAGGTAACATCATCAGTGCTAGTATGTGTGGGGTTTGCTACCTGCTTATATACAGTAGCTTGCCCTGCCAGTGTTGGTGGGGATGTGGTTTTCTCCTTGGTAGTTCCTTGATTAGGGTATAGTTTTCTGGTTGATTGTTTGCCTGCCTGATTGTCTGTCTCCTTGGTAGTTCCTTGATTGTTGTTTTCTGGTTGATTGTTTGTCTGAAGTTAATCCTGGTTTAACAGGGTGTAGGCTGCTGGAGAGGATGTATTCTGGCCTTTTTGTTTCCTTCTCAGCTTTTTTATTGTCTATTTTGAATGGTGTGTAAATGTGGTTTATCTCTATGTGTCTATTGATGGCTGATGTGTCTGAGTGCCAAGCTTCCAGGAATTTCCTAGTGTTTTGGATTTAGCTTGGTCTAGGATGCTCAGTTTCCCAGTTGAAACTATGGTTGAGTCTGTCCATGTATTGTGAGATTAAGGAGTTTTCATCCTGACTTCTGACTGCGCTCTGCTATGTAGGACAGACAGGCAGAAGACTAGCAGAAGACTGTTTCAATTTTATTTATTTATTTGATTTATGAAAAAGGAGTTTTCTTTACCTTGGGGGCAGGGTATTCCACTCCACTGGGCAGCAACAGAAAAGGCACATTTCCTGAAGCCGCTCTCTTTAGCTTTACAGAAGTGGGGTGGGGAACAGGCAGCATACCTTGCTGACTCAGATTTATAGGACAGCCAGATTCTATCTGAAGCATAAAAGTCACCAAGGTAACTAGGACCCAAGCCATGATGGGCTTTGTAGGTTATAACCAGCATTTTGAATTGTACCAGAAACATATATTTAACCACTACAGCAATTGAACATTTCATTCATCATCATTGGCGATCACTCGTAGCCGAGTAAGATTGTCTTCCAAAGGTAAAATTTTAACGGTGGATCCGTAAGTGGCTGTAAAGGCCAATTCTGGATCCGCACAACCTCCCACAGTGGGGGCATAGGTTTCCGGGTGGGAGACGGTCATGATGAGATGAACATTTATTGCCCTGCTCAATTGGTTTTTGCTGGTGAGCACACAGCCCTCTGCATTATGCACCACTTAAAGTTTTTGAATAGTTTTCAGAGGCAGCTCCAAGTAGAGCGCATTGCAGAAGTCTTTACATAACATGATGAAAGTGTGAGTGACTATGGGCTACAGATCAAATTCCAAGAATAATGCACCATCTGAAGCTGGGCAAAAGTTATCATAACCACAGCTTCCTCCTGCTGTTGCGGGAGCTATGATTCCAAGAACTCCCCTAGATCCTGGACTTGCTCCTTCCAGAACAGTGCAATCCCATCCGGAGTAAATATAGAATTTCCAAGGAATCAGACAATTTCTGAACATACAACTGCTCCATCTTTTAGGATTCAACTTTAGCGTATTTCAACTGATACAGCCCCTGACAGCCTCTAGACACTTGCATCTCCTGTTCATCCAGGACAGGGATAGAAAGTTGAATATCACCAGTATACTGATGACATCTGGCATCCTAGCCAACTCAGAATTTAAGTAGTTGACCAGAAATGCTGTAGAATTGCTTGTCATATCATTTTATTAACTCCCCAACTGCCTGCTGGAAATCAGCCAGATCCATAAGGTGCCTGAGGTAGATTATCCTAACTGGTCCCTCCTCTTTGCAGATTTTGGGGGGTGCCAATTAGCCTCAGAGTGGCCAGAAAATGACCTGATCATGACAAAGGATTGAAAGAAGCATCCGTTAATTTCAGATCATAAACCAACGGTTGAAGGGTAAAAATCAGATCTACTATATGGCCACTTGTATGAATGGAGCCAGCTATCCCCCGGGACAAACCCATGATTGCCATGGTGGCCATGACCTCCTGGGCCATACCCAATCCACCTCCCAGGAATGGAAGTTGAAATGCCCAGCCACAATAGCTGAGGGAATCAACCACCATCTCAGGAATGAAATCAAGGGACCAGGGGAAGGATATCGCTGGCAACAAGATGGGCAATACTCCAAAATTGTAGGAGGAGAGCCTTGTTAGTCTATGGTAGCAAAAAATCAGAAGTCTTGTAGTACCTTTCCTGACAAACAAATTTTATTAAAAGGCATAAGGTTTCATGAGATGCAATAAAAGTTTATGCCTTTTAATAAAATTTGTTAGTCGGAAAAAGTGCTACTAGACTCCTGATCAATAGTCAAGCAGTGCTCCTAGCTTATCTTTAGAGCACAACTTCAGCCATAGGCATTTGCTCTGTGAGCTACCTCAGAGACACAGCATCTGGCCACTGCTAGAGTTTCAAGGAAGACCATCATCACCTTCCCTGGAGTCACAGCTGCTGAAGCACCAAAAGAGGAGGATGAATTTCTGAGAAGAGATCACCCTGTCTTCACTTACCCTAGTCTTGGCAATTTATGCTACGTGCACATGTTCATCTGTTACTAGGTTATGGACAAGCCAAGGTCTTCTTATACACAGACCTCAAGGCTCCTTGGGCAGCTGGGCTAGAAGCAGGGAGGGGCACCAAATTACTGATCCCCTTCCTTATACTGGCCACCAATTCTCCCTGACTTATTTCCCTCTGCCCAACACTACAGAATTCTGCCCCACTTCTCAAGCTTCTCCAAAGCCTCTCCAGCCCCCAACCCAGACCTTCAGAAAAATCCATCACCTATTCCCCTCCCCCCCACCCCCCAAATCCAGCATCACTTTACAAGTTGAATTGGCTGGCTGGAAAGAGGCTACCCCAACTGGACTTGGTTCACTGACTCCTACCAAGCAACTTTTCTGGAGTTGTCCTCTCACTAGGACTCAGCAGAATACAAAAACCTTGACTACACTTTCATTGCAAAGGAAGGGGGAATCTCTCAGCTTCTCCCTCACATTTCCAGAGTTCCAGAATTGATTTCCCACACTCTCATTCCAGGAAGGAGGGAATCTTCAAGCCCACTTGCAACTGTCCCCCAAGGGTCAAAACACAACCTCTCCACAATTGAGGTCTCAGCATTATATGTTATTATTATTTATTATGTTATTTATTTATTTTTTATCCCACCTTTATTATTTTTACAAATAACTCAAGGTGGCGGGCGAACATACCTAATACTCCTTCCTCCTCCTATTTTCCCCACAACAGCCACCCTGTGAGGTGAGTTGGGCTGAGAGAGAGTGACTGGCCCAAGGTCACCCAGCCGGCTTTCGTACCTAAGGCGGGACTAGAACTCTCAGTCTCCTGGTTTCTAGCCTGTTGCCTTAACCACTAGACCAAACTGCCTATCACAAGTATATCACAAGTCCGCAGCAACAGCAGTGTACTGAAACAAGAATAAATCCTGTTTGGTATAGTGGAGCTTGTTTCTAAGAACAACAGAATAGATTTCTTTGTTAGTCCTGATGCCTTTGTTCAATATACTGTCAATGATTCAGTCAGTTGTTCCCTTTATTACTGCAGTTTCAGGAGTTAGTTTATCACACAAAAGCTCAGAGGTTGGGGGGAGGGCAGGAGGCAATATTTTTCAAACTTTGTTCCATCCTTTTGGAAATTGCCTTCCCCTGGAGAACCTGATAGCACCTCCTTTTACGTTGTTTAAGGAGGGCAGATAAAACAAATAAAACACTCTAATTTATAAATTCCCCCCTTAATGGTTGTATGTGGTTGTTTTATTGATTATATAAGAAGATGTAAACTACTGGGAGTCCTTGGGGAGTTGGCAGAAAATAAATAAATGAATAAATAAATAAATAGCTCTTAATCCAACTTCCTTTCTTATCCCAGGCTAGCTTTAACTTGTATTTTTTTATCAGCCTGTTGGAGGAAGCAATAATTCTTCATAGTGGTGCTCCAACTCCTTGCTTGCTGCAAGCAAAAGCTACAAGTTCCAGCAATACTTAATCTTGCCTGCCAATGCCATGCGATGTCCTGGAGAGAACTCTGAGCCAGTGCTCTAGCATGGCTGCCTGGGGAATTCTGGGAGTTGAAGTCCACACATCTTCAAGTTGCCAAGGTTGGGAAACACTGCTCTAGAACATTGGCTGAGGAAATATGGACCTGAAAGCTCTCCTCTCCTGTCCTTGGCTCTCCTCTCCTGTAACAGAGAATCCCATGCTAATTGATGAGACCGCCAATCTGCAACTAGCATGTGCATGTTGCGGTCTCTTAAGAGCAATGCAGACAGGAAAATCAGACATGAGGACAGGAGTCACTGATGAGAAAGGCGTGCCATTGTCATCACAACTCCGTTACCTTTTTTGGGTGTGCTACGTGAATTGGGAATTAGGCTGGTTCTAATTCACCACACTGGCCTAATGTACCACAAAGATAATATCTTCTATCAGCCTGTAGATGGCAGCATAGGATGACCTCTACACCCAATCAACATTCTGCTTAAACAGTAGCCATAGTTGTTTGCACAAGTTGATACTGGCCTCTCATTCACGGTATGAAAGGCAATGGAAGCTTTTGAGAAAGGCACACCAGATACTATTAACATGTTCCCTTTTACATTAGAGGTAGAAACCATGGGATTTATCTGCAATTAGAATAACAAGCTAGGGTAGCTATTGGCAGAAGCACACTTCTGGGCACCTTTGACAATATAACAAGCAGATTTCTGAAGCTTGTCAGTGTTGCCTAGAAGTGAAACTGTTTGATGGCTAGCGATAAAGCAAATTGAAGTTCTGAAATATTTCCCACTCCCAGTATTGTTCTTCTTTAAGGAAAGGGGACGGGGGAGCAAAGGAGAAAAATAAGCCACTTTCTAAAAAAAAATAACCCAGCTTGGTTGTCAATATTCCAACTGAGACACAAGAGGAGAAAAGAAAAGGTGTGTGAAATTGTGCAGAAGAGTCTTTCCTGTGTGAATAAGGCATGTACTATCCATTAGGGTTCTTTAGGAATGCCACGACATTCTGATGTTTTGGATGTTCTTTAACACACAAGATAAATTATACTTCTCAACTTTACAGAGCAAAAACAACACAAGACTTCGATGTTGGATTTCATGCTTCTTGGGTGAGCTTAGTATTACTGATCTGCATAACAGCCTTCAGTCTTGCTCCTCTCCCAAAGCCTCAGTGGATTCTCTGCCCTTAAAACATTTTGTAAAGTGACATACAGGTATAAATAATTTGTAAAACTATCCTTCAGGTCACGAAACATTTAGAAACAGCACAAAAACAGCACAAAGCCCAAAAGAGTAAGAAGAGGAAGGAAATGGGAAGATGGTTGACGACTTTCAGCAATTTTCCCACTAAAATAAGGGTCAGAACAGAGGTAGTAAGCCATCAAAAAAAAATTCCAAATGACTCAAAAACAGGCTGATTTTTTTTTCATTTCCTCCTTCAATGAATCACTGCTCTCTTTGTGGAATGAAACAATCAGTTTTTAAAATGCTGCTTCCCTCCCCTTACACGCTACAAGTTTAGGTGGTCAGTGCTAAGATATAATTTTACAAGGTACAATTTTAACTTCAGTACACACTTAAACACAACATATGCATTTTATTCTATTGGCTTCTTTGTCCTTGGGAGACTGCTGAATATCCAGATCAGGGTTCCGCAACTTGATAACCTCCCTAGTGCACAGATGCACAAATATAACTAAGAGTTTGTACGTAGGCCTTTAGTTAAGATGGCACATAAGATGGGTAGCCATATAAATCTCATAAACAAACAAACACTGTCCTGCCCTGACCTGTATCTACTCTTATAATGTTCTTTCCCCTGTATATGCAAGACCCTAAGCTGGCATGGCTTCTGAAATCTGCTCCTGAATTCAATCCCACAGACAGGAACTACTGGATAACAAATTCACATGTCGGGGGTGGTGGTCTGGAAATAAGCCAGGTAGTAGGAGTAAATAAGCCAATTGGGAGTCTGAGAAATTCAGCCTGTACCTCCAGAGGGCAGGGGAACATTTCCCACAAGAGTGGTTTTCCTACCTCTGGTAAGCAATCAGATTAATGATAGATCCAAAGACCCCCGCTGAGAACCTGCATTCATCTCAGAAGCTACCCTTAGATTCCCTATGCCACCAGTGGATAGAATGGGGCCTAAGGGTTCTGGAAGCTAAGCCAACAGAAAACAAGAGATGGGATTTTAAAGAAAAAGACATGAAGGAAGTAAAATTACCCATTCAAAGCAGGGCAACGTTGGTGGGAGCATCTGCCCCCCCTTCTTTAACTGTTATTGTGCACTCTGTTAGCAATGAGTCCTTGAGTGTCAATGCTGATATTTAAAATGATCCTCACTTGCTTGAAATAAGATATTTCAATTCCACCAAGCTGTCAGAAGCTCAGGCAAACACCAGGAATAATGGGCAGAGTCTCCTTGTATTGTCCTAGTTAATAAATCGGCCAAAACACAAATGCAGACAACAGATAGAAGAATTACACATAGTCTTACATCTTCTACTATGGCTAGATAGAGACCCTTGAGACAAGGTAGGTACTGTATATAAATGGATACACATATTCTCTGGTTTCTCTTCAGATTGTGTAAATGGATACGTATATAAAACTTAACTTTAATAATTTGACAAGGGCACAATACATACTGGACCCACATAAGCACATTCTCCTAAGTATATTACAGATAATGGCAAATATTTAAAATGGTATATTTTAATTTTTTTTTGATAATGTTCTTTTTTAATAATCACTTTTATCTTTTTATAATGATTGTTTTTTTAATCCATTCACTGTTTTTATTGAATTGTTGCACGCTGCCCAGAGTCACCTTGTGTGAGATGCGTGGCCATATAAATGTGGGAAATAAATAAATAAACAACACTTATCTTCTCTTTCCTATCCCAAATGTATTTTGGGTATCTCATTGCTATTTTCTTCCCTTTTTTAAAAAACAAGAGTATAATGTTATTTATTTTATTTTATATTTTATTTATTTATTTAATTTTAATCCCGCCTTTATTATTTTTATAAATAACTCAAGGCGGCGAACATACCTAATACTCCTTCCTCCTCCAATTTTCCCCACAACAACATCCCTGTGAGGTGAGTTGGGCTGAGAGAGAGAGACTGGCCCAAGGTCATCCAGCCGGCTTTCATGCCTCAGGCGGGACTAGAACTCTCCGTCTCCTCGTTTGCTATTGGCTCCTTCCTAGGGCTGAGAGACAGGGACTGGCCCAAGGTCACCCAGCCGGCTTTCATGCCAAAGGCGAGACTAGAACTCACGGACTCCTGGTTTCTAGCCCGTTGCCTTAACCACTAGACCAGAGCTTTCCAAACTTTTCATTTTGGTGACACACTTTTTAGATATGCATCATTTTGCGACACACTCTTACAGCAGGGCATCATTTCGCGACACACTCTTACAGCAGGGCACAAGGCAGGCACTAGGACCTGCGCGGAATCACAGCAGGTTTGGAGGCAGCCAGGCACAAGGCAGGCAGTAGGACCTGCGTGGAATCCTGTCAGGGCAGGTTTGGAGGCAGCCAGGCACAAGGCAGGCAGTAGGACCTGCGTGGAATCCTGGCAGGGCAGGTTTGGAGGCAGCCAGGCACAAGGCAGGCGCTAAGACCTGCGTGGAATCCTGGTAGGGCTTGGAGGCAGCAGCAGCCGCAACACACCCAGACACTGCAGCCGACACACTAACGTGTCCCAACGCACAGTTTGGAAAGCTCTGCACTAGACCAAACTGGCTCTCAGTTATATATGAAATTTGACAAAGCAGCTGGAGTGATAGAAGTAGTCAAGGTGGAGTTATGTCTAATGTTTACAGCCATCACATAAAGGCAGAAATAGATTCAGAGAGGTTATCAGGAGCAACAGGATGTATAGTTGCACCTGTTTGAATTCTTTTTTCTTTCTTATTATATTGTTATAAATCTTGGTACATTATATTGTTTCAATACAGTAATGTTTATGCAATATTAATTGGAGATTATTAACATTCTACTCTTTAGGAAACTTAGAGTGTTGAGAAGAGAGAAGAGAAAAAAGTGTTCTATCAATGTTAATTACATTTTGCAATATCAATATTACAAGCATTAAATTATTTGACCTTTTCATCCATAGTTATAGTTGTGCTCATAAATTTACATCCCCCTTGCAGACCATTTTGTAAGTAAACACGAGGGATCAGACAAAACACATTTTTTTTAAAAAAATATAATGGGATTCAGATTAAACGATTAGGCATTACAGAATAGCACAATCATTAAACAAACCATAGCAATAAAGGTAAATAATAAATAACCTGGCTATTCTTGTTGCCAAACAAGTTTTCTTAGGCCAGCTTCTTTTCCAACCAGTTTATACAAATAGCTGAAGGCTAACGTGCAGAATGGTCCTTAGTTAAAGAAGTGGAAGTACAGACGTATTAGGGGAAAGTATCTGTGTAATGTTAGAGTACTTGATTTTAAGGGAAACTTAAACAGCATAGCCAAACACATACCTTGGGCCTCAAGAAAGCAGATGTTGATTAATACAGAACAAGAATAAGTAGGATTTCGTGGCAGGAGGAGCATTTGGAAAAAGGGCTGGTACTCCTAAAGAAGGTGATAAACAATTGCAAACAATTCCAAAGAGGAGGGGGGGAAAGGACAGCAACAGAAGCCAACGCGGCACACAAAAAGCTTTGTGAAGATACTAAAATAGAAAAGGGCCTATACAAGAAATGAAAAAAGAGCAACCCACAAGGGAAGAGTACAGACAGGCCCCTGGACCTGTCAGGACAGGGAAAGCTTAGAATGAACTGAGCTAAGTGAAGAATGCTAAAAAGGGCTTCTTTACATATGCTGAAACTAAAAGGGAAAAAAATAATCTGTACGGCTGTTGTTCAGTGAAGAAGACAAAATGTTAACAAGTAACGAGGGAAGGCAGGGCTTCTCAGCTCCTATTTTGGTCCAGTCTTCTCCAATAAAAAGCGTGTATTCCACAAGAAAATTGTGAAGGGCAGTCTGAAGCTGATAGAAACAGGCAGGTCAAGGTACATCTTTACCAGGACTTGGGTGTCTTGCAAGGGGTGGGGAACAAATGACACACTGAGCATTGTGGTATCATAACATAAGCTACATGCTTACTGGGCATGCATCAGGATATGCATGTATACATGCAAGGGCAGAGTTTGAACTGCAGTGCTAGTTTCATCATTCTGTTGCTCCAGTATCAGATGGACTGTATCTCAGGATGCTGAAATAATTGATGGTCTAGCTGAACTGTTAGGTATTATCTTTGAGAAATCTAGAAAACTGGTGAAGTGTCAGATGACTGGAGGACAGCAAATGTTATTCCTTATCTTCAAAAGGAGAAAAGTAATTCTAGCCACCTTCTTTAGGAGTACCAACCCTTTTTCCAAATGCTCCTCCTGCCACGAAATCCTACTTATTCTTGTTCTGTATTAATCAACATCTGCTTTCTTGAGGCCCAAGGTATGTGTTTGGCTATGCTGTTTAAGTTTCCCTTAAAATCAAGTACTCTAACTTTACACAGATCAGTCCATCTGATCTTGATAGTGGGAAGATTGATTTGTAAGGGCCTTGAAAACATTATGGTAATCATCAATTGTCAGCAATCGATTTGCCAAGAACAAATTTTGCCAGATTAATCTAATCTTATCTTTTTTAATCAAGCAATTTCCTTAATAGGTTGTGGGAATGTTGTACCTATAATATATCTTGACTGCAGCAAAATATTTGAGAAGGTACCTCATGACATGCTGATTAACAAGCTATGTGATTAACAGTCACATATCTACACAGTGGACTCAAAAATTGTATTCAAGGTGTTCTCATCAAGGGTTCCTCATTAACTGGGATATTTGCAAAGTTCTTCACTTGTGCAGAGGACTCCAACGCAGAGGTACAGAATAATGCATACCTGGGTTGTAATAGCACCCGTAAAAAAGATCTTAGAATAGTAGTTGATTGCAAACAGAATATGAGCCAGCAGTGCACTGTGGTTGAAAAGAAGGCAAATGCAGTTTTGGGCTACATCACTTGCATCAACAGAAGTATAATTTCAAATCAGGGAAAGTAATAATTCCATTCTTTTCTGCTTTGGTCAGGCCCCATATTTCAAGAAGAATTCAGAGTACTGTGTCCAGTTCTGGGCATGCTTTCAGAAGGACTCAGAGAAATTAATTAAGCCATACAAAGAAAAATTGAAAGAGCTCGGCAGTCTTGAGAAAGGATGCCTGCAGTTGGGGTGGGGGTGATGACAGCATTCTTCAAATGCCTAAAAGGATGTCACATTGAAGAAGGTCGAGACCTGTTCTTTCTCATTTCAGAGTGCAGGACACAAATAATGGATTTAAGTTACAGGAAGGCAGATCTCAATTGAATGTCAGAAAACGCTTCCTAACAGTAAGAGCTATTCAACAGTAAAACCAATTACCCAGGGAGGTGTAGACTCCCCTTCAGTGGATGTGTTCAGTTGGAGGCTAGACAGCCATCTCTCTACTTTTATTTGGATTCTTGCCCTGACCGGAGGGGAGGTCAAACTCAATGGCCTCAATGGCCCTAATCAGGATTCTAGGGGGGCAGAAATCAAACACTGGGTTTCAAGCCCACCATTTTTATAACGCTGTGGTTCGGATTGTCAAATTATTTCTGAGAACTCAGAAAATTACTAGAGATGCCAGATAAATTCTCCAAATTTGGGCTTGTAGATTTCCACATCACGTTTGTAAGTTTCCAAAAGCCTGTCTCAGGCAGAGAGGGTTTCGTTGTTCTTTTTCTTGGATTAAAACCTCAGCTGTAAAAAAAAGTGATTGGCTTCCCTGTTCACTCATTCGCCCACCCAGATTCTTCGCTAACAGTGCCACTTTCCTTCAACCTCTGCCATAATTAAAAATAAAGGAATGCGGGAGGTGGGGGAGGTGAGATCAGAATGACTGGGCAATTTTTGCATAGACTAATTCTAAAAGTAAGCCAGGTTATCTTCAACTATTTGAAAAAAAGCTTGGTTTATTTTGAAGCTCGTCTACTTCAGGCTGTGGGAATCTTGTATCATCAAGGGACCTTGCTTACAGGCACCCTATACATGTTTTCTACATAGCTACTGAGTATCCTAGCATTGAGAAGGAGGCAGGGAAGTCCACCTCTCCCCCCTTTCTAACTGCTTCAGAATGACACATTCTGGAAGAAATGCAACTCATCCTAAATCTGATCGGATTTTCTGGACCCAATTAATGACTTGGTGGCAGTGCCTTGAGCCAATTATTTCAGTCCTCCCAGAGCACAGCTTTAAATTAGAGCTAGAGTTAGCCATGGCACATTCATATTTTAATTAAATTACTACTCAGTTTATTCCAAGGAAATGCAAATTTTTAAAAAAGGTAGTTGGGGCAGAAAGGGCATAGTTCCAATGCTTTTTATTGAAAGTATGGCCTTACATGATACCATAAATAATCAGTAACCTGGAAATGCCACTACACAGTATCATTATATGCTTCTCGGTGTTTGTAATAATATTTAGGCCACCTCAGTCCACAGTAAAGATAATTATGAATGTATATATGTAACTCACTCCTCCTAATAATCCATACTAAGGTTGAGTTTACTAGTGTTAAATCAAGAGCACAAACTGGTACAATGAATCTATTGTGATCCTTGCAGCTCTTCTGTGCAGTCACCATTTATATAAAGTTGGAACGGCTTATTTGCACCACACAACAATCCTCATTTCAAGTTAAAGAAGGCATTGCTCCCAGAGACTCTGCAGAATCCAACTACTTTCGTAAAAATGCTGAAAGCAGCCTTGTGCCATACGTTCTGCCCCTTTCATGCCTGTGACAATGCATTACAAAAGAGGCAGAGTGGCATCATGATGGTGCAATGCTGCTTTCATCATTTGCCCCTCTTTATTTATTTATTTATTTATTTATTATTTAAATTTATATCACCGCTCATCTCCCCCAATCGGGGGACTCTGGACGGTTTACAACAAAATCAATAGTTAAAAAAATATAAACATGAAATTACAATTACAATAACAAGGATAAATGGAATAAATAAGTGTAAAATCCAAGGGCTAATAGATCTCAAATAAAAGGGAGGGCACTACGGCACCAGCCACCCCCAGGAGGAGCTATTGCCTTTCCTATCCCAAGCAAGGCAGCAGAACGAGGTCTTCAAATTCTTCTGGAAGGCCGGGAGGGAGGAAACCTGCCTAAGCTCCGGGGGCAAGATGTTCCAAAGGGCGGGCACCACTGCAGAGAAGGCCCGCCTCCTGGACCCCGCTAGATGGAATTCCTTTGCTGATGGGGTCTGTAGCATGCCCTCTCTTCATGACCGGGTGGGGCGGGTCGATGATATAGGGATGAGATGGTCCCTCAGGTAACCTGGTCCCATGCCATGTAGGGCTTTAAAGGTGATAACCAACACCTTGAATTGGACCCAGAAACAAACTGGTACCCAATGCAGCTCGCGCAGCAGTGGTGTCACATGTACCAATTTACGGCACCAATAACTGTCCGTGCGGCCGCATTCTGGACCAGCTGAAGCTTCTGGATACTCTTCAAGGGTAGCCCCATTTAGAGCACATTGCATTAGTCTATATGGGAGATGACAAGGGCATGAATGACTGTTCGGAGGGCATCCAGGAAGGGGTGTAACTGGTGCACAACCTGAAGCTGTGCAAAGGCCCTCTTGGCCACGACTGCCACCTGCTCTTCAAGCAGGAGTCGTGAGTCCAGGAGGACCACCACGTTCTGCACTGGTTCCAAATGGGGCAGTGCCACCCCATCCCGAACCAAAGGTGACAACTTCCTGGATACTGAGAGGCCATCAATCCACAGCCACTCCATCTTACCAGGGTTCAGTTGAAGCCTGTTGTTCCCCATCCAGATCCCCACAGCCCCCAGGCACTGAGATAGGGAGGTGACCACATCACTTACTTCACCCAGGATGGAGATATATAATTGAGTATCATCAGCATATTGATGATATCTCATCCCATGGTGACGAATGATCTCACCCAGCGGTTTCATGTAGATGTTAAATAGGAGGGGAGAGAGAACCGAACTCTGCGGTACCCCACACAAGAGGAGTCGCGGGTCAGATCTCTCCTCTCCTATCACCACTGATTGGGAACGGCCCTGGAGGAAGGAGGTGAACCAGTGCAAAACTACACTGCCCACCCCCAACTCCCCAAGCAGCCCCAAAAGGATACCATGGTTGATGGTATCGAAAGCCGCTGAGAGATCCAAGAGAGCCAGGATGGATGCACTCCCTCCATCCTGCTCCCGTCAGAGATCATCCATAAGTGTGACCAATGCAGTCTCTGTCCCATATCCTGGCCTGAAACCTGACTGAAAGGGGTCTAGATAATCCGCTTCCTCCAGCATCCTCTGAAGTTGCAGTGCCACCACTTTCTCAATCACCTTTCCCAAAAAGGGAAGGTGGGAGACAGGATGAAAATTGTCCAGAATAGTAGGGTCCAGGGATGGTTTCTTGAGGAGGGGATGCACCAGCGCCTCCTTAAAGGCAGCCGGGAACACCCCCACCCTCAAGGATGTATTAACCATCACCTGGACCCAACCACAAGTCACCTCCCGGGCTGATTTTACCAGCCAGGAAGGGCACATGTCTAGATGGCATGTGGTGGCATTTACAGTCCGGAGGATCCTGTCCACTTCCTCAGGCCCAACAGGATCAAACCGTTCCCAGATAACAGGGTAAGTATGTTCCCTCAGCATCTCCCCAGACTGTGCCTCACGCTTAGAGTCCAACTTAGAATGGATCTGAGTGATTTTATCCTGCAGATGCTCCAAAAATTCTTCCGAACGGCCCTGTAAATGGGTCACTGAGTCTACCTGACCCAAAAGAGATATAGTAATCTTAAACAGGGCCATCGGGTGGCATTCTGCGGATGCAATAAGAGTGGAGAAATATTCACGTTTCGCCGCTCTTACCGCTACAAGGTAGGCCTTAATAGCGGCTCTAGATTGTGTTTGGTCAGATTCAGTCTTTGTCTTTCTCCAGCGGCGCTCCAGACGTCTCTTAATCCTCTTCAAAATCCTCAACTCCTCCATAAACCATGGGTAGTGACGGGATGAATGTGGCAAGAGAGGTCGCGCAGGTGCAATCCTGTCCAAGACCCCGGCCGCCTCCCTATTCCAGGCTGTGGCCAGGACCTCCGCCGGACCGTGTAGCAGGTCCTTGGGTATAACCCCCAGCTCCCCTTAAAATTCATTGGGTCCATAAGTCGCCGGGGGCGGACCAGTCGAATGGGTCCTGCCTCCCTGCGGAGTGGGGCACCACAACAGAATCTCATGGATGCCACTGATTAGTTCTCTGGAAAGTAAGGGCAGGGGAAGTGGGAAGGGCTTTCAGACTTGCAAGACTCTGTTATGGTAACCTTATAATAAAGGTAGTATTAGTACTCATGGTTTTGGTTTCCTGTCTGGACTACCTCGAAGGGTTGACATCAGTTTATTCATGCCTAAGTGCACTAACCAGTGCAGAGAGTGCTTTGCATGGAATACAGAGTTTCTCCTTCCTTTTGTCGTTGAGTTCTGTTCTGCCAGGTAATATGACCCATATCAGACTGATCAGGCATGGTGAAACTTCTCTAGCCATCAGCCAGGAAATAACAGTCACCAGATCATACCTAATACTGCCAGGCTAAAAATATTTCATTCCTTCCCCCTCTTCCAAACTCCTGATCACTGAAATATAGAGGCAGTGAGCTGTAGTACTCCTCATCTTCAGAACACCCTACTCTATAATCTGTGCAAGCATCATGCCTAGAAGAGAAACACAGAGTTCAATCTATGGGCTACTTATCAATACTATAAATAGTCTTCTTTTGATTGAGGTAAGCATATGTTGTTATTGAACAAGCATGCCTTTCCTTAAGATATTGCAGAAGTTTGCAATTACCTGATTCAATTTGACCAGGCTTTAGTGCTTCAGTGGGTTGCAAAGTGAGGGTCATTACCCTCCTCAGATAGTAAAATTAAATTTGACTTACCTGTGGTCAGTGGACAAGTTTTTTTTTTTCGTGTCAGAAGCACCAAGGCGCTTCTGTAATGAAAGGATTTGCTGGTGACATCACCATTGCCTGGGGGATGCCCAAGGAGGCTCCTTTCATGTCCCTGTGATTTTTCCCACCAAAGTGGTACCTATTTATCTACTTGCATTTGCATGCTTTTGAATTGCTAGGTTGGCAGGAGCTGTGACAAATTGCCGGGAGCTCACTCCGGCACGTGGCTCACACTCTTGGGATTCGAACTGCCGAGCTGTCAGCCTTAATGGCCTCTGACTCAGCATCTTAACCACTGAGCCACAGTGGTCAAGTTGACCAGGCTGTTTTAGAGCTATATCAGCAACAGTTCTTTCAGGTTATTGCCCAGCCATCTCATGATTCTGTTATTGTATCTTTCACTGATTGGAACCAATGTAGAAGCTACATTAACTACAAAACCAGATATTTTGCAGATGCATATATGGAAACTCTTTCTTAAGTTGGCTACCTGATTTGTAGACCCTCATTTTTCTCATGCTTACAGTTATATTTAACACTCTTGTGTTGGATACATGGAAGACAGAAACTACAATTCCAGAGGCAAAATAATATGTACACACAAGCATATATGTGTGTGTGAGTGTGAGTGTGCACGTGCATGTGCGTGCACACATATGGCAACATTTTACACAGATGTCCCAAAATGTTTGCACACTCATGACAGAGCAGTTTTACAACTTCTAGCCTGATCTACAAAAAAAAAAAAAAAAAAAGGAGGGAGGGGTATTGTCCATTTTCCCAAGTCACTCCCGCAGCATTCTCCCAAAGCTCGATCCAGTCACCATTCTTATCAGAGAACCAACCAAGGAAGTCCTTCTTTCAGGCTATGATAGCTAAATTGAATGTCCATCTTTCTCTGAAAAACAGATTCTGAAAAGAAATAGCAAGAATATTTTTTCTCTCTCTCTTACTTTGCTTGTAAATTTCTCTGAAGCCTATACTGGAAACCATTCATTAGAATAGATTTAGAGAAGTGATTTTCACAATACTAGAACTTGATATTAACATGACCAAGTCTGATCTGCAGATTCCTCCTTTGTTTTTGGTTGCAACATCCATTGTATAGAACTGCCACGATTCTTAGGTCTGACACCCAGTCTTCAGGAGATGAAGCTGTGTATTCAGAGATTTTGAAATAGAAATAGGAACGGTGCTCAGAACCAATGCTGGGTGCCATCACTGATCTGGAGGCTCCATCGTACAAGAAATGTTTCCGGTGCATTTCTCTGACCTTAGAAGATTTTGTGGGTATTCCCTGATTCTGTGGATTTCATCCCAGGAGATGTAGAACTATGGTCAACACTTGGTGAAACAAACCAGAAAGCTGTAATTGAAGAGGGTTGTAGAATCAGGATTCAAACTCTCATGGAACATGCTACCCCAGATATAAGGACCTCACCTTCACCTTCATTCCTGATGTTTAGGAAACTGTTAAAAACCTTCAAAAGAGCATTGAGGACCATGGAGAGGTGGAGGTACCTGCTGTGAATGATGGTGTTATTAATACAGTATGCAATTATGACATGATGAGGGTGAGACGGAATTTATGTTGTTAAGATATAGTTACATGTGGATTTATATACTGTTGAAGTTTTTGCTGTACGTTATTTAGATTCATACTGACTGAAGCAGCATAAATGCTCCTAAAATAAATAAACATCCAGTCTGGGTTTGCCTACTATTGGAGCAACTTTTGAACTCTATTCCGATGAGTTCCTCCCAGTCCTGTCCAGTATGCTGAACTCTTCCTTGGCTTCTATTACTTTAACTTATCTTTCTTTGCCATATCATGCTTTCTTTTGCCTGAGGCTGCTGGTCTTGCTCAGTTGTGCCTTGTTGACTTCGCTTGTTTTTGTTTTACTGGAACTTCAGCCTGGCCCAGAACCTTCACAGCATTCACAGTAAGAATTGGGGAGAACTTCAGGTTGCTTTATCTGATGCAGCTAATAGGGACCATTCTACATCTAGAAATCTTTTAAAATGAGGCATGCTGATATAACCATGTTTCCAGGGGTCCTGGAAGTCCTGTTGTCAAGGTGCTTGATTTTGCTATCTTATCACGAAAAAGCCCCTACCACATTTTTCCTACTTGTCTTTTCTTAGGGGCATTAGCATTCCAGGATGACAGGCTGAGATCTTTCATGATGCATGACAGAGATTGAACCTTGGAACTTTGGCACATAATGCCATTCCCAACAATTCAGTGGTCCTGCAGTACAGAACAAAGCTTAATTTTGAACCCAGGACTTGTGAAGGCCCTTCACACATCTCAAAGCATATAGTTCCAAAGGTCAACTATATAAGCACCATTGCTCACTATCGTGTTTTTCTTTCAACAGCCTGTGAATTTAATTAGGTGGCTTTAGAATGAGAAATGCTGAGTAACAGCTCCCTTTTCATCTTCTTCACACTGCTCTTGATTTTATAGGCCAGTAACACATACAATTGATAACAAATAACTAGAGAGATAAGATAATAATGCCTCATGAATCGCATGTGCAGAGAGGTACACATTCAAAACAGTTGTATAATAGAAAGTCTGGATCAATAGCTGTGCTATTTCGATAAGCTGACACAGGGCCTATTCTTATGGCCCTTTGGGACACGATAGTCACTGTTTCTAACAATCTGTGGTTGGGGTATGGGCAGTTGTTACAAGTGCATGAATAGTGGCAGTTACTACAGAAGTCAGTGAAAGTAAGTTTTGAGTATGCTCTTCCAAGCTTATTTATGCACTGCTTACCATATTAAAAAAATACTTTGATGGTATCTGTATCTTTTTGAGCAGGTGTAATGATATGCAAAATCCCATTATCAACTGACTGATGCATACCGTAAATGTTCACAAGATCAGCTGATAGTGGAAACAATTGCATATAGCTCAGATTGAAATACCACATTTAAATAGTTGTGGGAAACAGGACTGAAGATGGAGACTATATACATATCAGAAACTACATCCAACCTGGATAATCCAACCCAGAGTCCCTCCTGTGGAGGGAGATGGGTGGTGATAAAAATTTGATAAATAAATAAATAAATAAATAATGATAAATAAAGTAATCTGAATAATGGGGATCACATAGTAATATACACTTTTATTCCAACTTTTTTTCTGGTAACATAATTTATTTAATACATTATACCATGTATAAGTGATATTATTTATTGGGGACTGTCTCTTCCCTGTACATACCTTTGCTCAATGCAGGCATTCCCTGATCTCTTGGAAATACAATTAGATGAAATACCAGAACTTAAAATTCCATGGGATTCAAGCTCTCACTAATGATTATTCCATGCTTTTGATCAAACTGCTTGATCTTTCCAGCTCCTGGGCTTTCTTTCCATTCTCTGCCTCTTTGGAGTGTGCTTCAGACAATATTGGGAAAGCACCTTTGGTCTCTGATGGAGAATGAAGAGACTTCATCCACCACCCATCAGGTCCATGATGTGAGCTACCCCACAGGCCCAATTAATGTGTTTCTACTTTAGCACTAGAAGTTAAGAGGCCATTAAATGCGGGTTTTCCCCGCTGTACACCTGAATGCATGAACATGTTATTTAGAAAATATCTAAAGTTACCCATCGTTGTGTAGCTTTTTATTTTATTAACCAAGTGAAGGCAAAAGAAATTTCACTGTATAACAACTGCTTACATCTGAAGCTTTTGTCACATTAGGTTTAATTCTGTTCTGTTTCTGATCTGCTTCAGCAAAAGGGTTGTCAATGGTTCCTGACAAAAAGCAGCACAGCAACTCCATTTGCATGGAGAGGAATTAATTGGGGACAGGAATATGTAAGAGGTAGCTTCCTAGGGTAACTGCCTATCTGAGTGCACACATCTCTGAGTGGCACATTTCAATATACAGATAGCAAAGCCCTACATTTGAGTTTTAATGGGCTTCTTCTTTTCTCCCTTCAAAAGTGGATTTGAAAATCCATTCCCCCTTAGTATTTCCTAGAAAGTGAAAATTGCATTTGTCTTCTTGGGGGAAGCTCCTTGGCCATTCTGGTGTCAATTAAGGATGATTCTCTTGTAGCTCCCTCACAGCTGTTTTGGCCTTAACATGTGGTACAGATTGACAATGTGATTATTTCTTATGCCTATGCTGCTCTACATGAGCTATATATGCAAGTGGTCATGTGGCCAGCCCTTTTCATGTTCTAATTATATCTGTGTATAAAACTCAGTGTTTTGAGGACAGAATATTTTGTAGAACTTCAGAACATTCTATTTTTCTTCTGGATCATGCTAAGATGGCCACTCTGGTGGTGATCCAGTAGTTTTGGGGAAATAAATCCTTTGGACTAGGAAGCGGTTTGTGATGTTAAAACATTGGCCAGCTATTTTAAAATTTGCAAACTTGGGTGCCTATCCATATCTGAACAGCTTTGACTATTATTACTCAAATAGCATTATTAACATTTGTTATAATTCAAGTACTTTTGTTACTGGAGAAGCCAGGGTGCACAAGCTGTCATAATATGTCTAATAATTAGTGTGTTTGAGTATACTAAGATTTAAAAAACTAGATTTGATGGTTCCATGTACTGGATTTCAGACCAACTCTTCTGTAATCTTAGGTGAGTTGAAATTAATACATTTTTGGGTCCCAAATATCTTGTCTATTCCTTGCTTTTGCAAAATGATCATGGCTGCATTGAACAGGCTCAAACTGAACCCCAGCAAAACAGAATAGTTGTTTATTCAGAAATTATCTGGCTCCTTAGAAGCTCATCCTTGGTTCGGGAGAGGTTGCACACACCCTGAAAGAACAGGTGCACAATGTGAGTGTTCTCCTAGGCTCACAGCTTGTGCTGGAACAGAGGTGGAAGCCATGGCTTTGCGAACCTTTGTCCAGCTCCAGATTGTGCATTAATGTGGACTTTTTTGGAGACAGATACTCTGGCCATAATCAGTGCCGGATTTAGACTTGGTAAGGCTACATAAAGCTTGGAGGCCCCTTGTTAAAATGTTATGCCAGAAGGTCTCGCAAAGGTGCATACCAAAACAGGATTTTAGGTCGCCACAAAAAATTGAAAACATACCGTATATTTATTTATTTATTTATTTAACTTATATGACCACCCATCTCTCCCAACGGGGAACTCTGGGCGGTTTACAATAAAACTGATTAAAATAGAATAAAGAATATAAAAATACAATCAAATAATACAATAAATAAATTATAAAATCCAAATGGCCAGATAGTTAAATAAAAAGGACATTATGAAATTAACCACCCCCATGAGGAACTATTATTTCCTCCTTCCCATGCCAGGCGGCAGAACCAGGTCTTCAGTTCTTTCCTAAAGGTCGGGAGGGAGGGGATTTATATTTTAATTTCTATTACCGCACCATTTCCCCCAAAGGGGACTCTGTATATACTGTATGCCTTTTAATTATTTAATAGCAAGATATTTAAAGTGAAAAAATACAAATTATTTTCAGATGAATGCTGATTACTGATTTACTGATTACATATTTAGCATTTGGCTGTCTTGATCTCTTTCATAGATTATAATCTCTCTCATAGATTACAGTACATAATCTCTCTCTTAGAGTACACATAAAAAGCCACATAAAATTCTAAAAGCAAAACAAAAAATCTGAAATTTTGTGAGGCCCTGCAGATTGCGAGGCCCTAAGATGTAGCTTGCTTAGTTTATGCCTAAATCTGGCACTGGCCATAGTCACTCATGCCCTCTCCACTTTGAATTTGGACTGCTGAAACACACTGAAGACAATTTGGAAACATCAACTGGTGCAGAATGCAGCTGCCTATATGCTGACAAGTAAAGGTGATTCAGCAGAATATCACCTCTTCTGTGATCTCTACAACGATTACCTATAGGTGTCTGGTACAGTTCAAAGTGGTGGTCATCGTTGTTAAGCCTTTCATGGCTTGGGTCCTGCTCACCTTCAGGAGTGCCTGTTCCAAGTAGAATCTGCCTATCCTACAGATTCCAGTCAGGAAGGTATGTTGGGTATTCCTATCCCCTGTGAAGCTAAGGGACTGGGATCTAGGAATATCTTGATCTGGTATAAAGATGGCCTTCTCTCTTTAAACATTTAGGCAGGAATTGAAAACAATCCATTCTCACCTTTGGATGGTAGTTTTTTGGAGGTGCTATTGGAGCAGTACAAAATTGTGTAAAACAAAAATATAAGGAAGGAAGGAAGGAAGGAAGGAAGGAAGGAAGGAAGGAAGGAAGGAAGGAAGGAAGGAAGGAAGGAAGGAAGGAAGGAGGGGGATGTGGCTGAAGCAATGAGTAAGGTTCTCCCTCCCTCCCTCCCAAAATTAGCAAAAGGCTAATTAGCAAACAGACTGGTATTTCATGACAGAGGTTTAAAATGATCTCTGGTAAAAAGTTCTAAAATTCACTACATGTTTTACTATGGCTCCTGGTTTGTGGCTTTCAGGAGCCATGATAAACATAAATCTCATGGTTCTGCATGTTCTCCATCATTGCTTCTGCACAGTTATTTTTCTTGGTGGTCCACCTCTTTGCTCTGAGTAATCCAATTAACTGAGCATGAGAAGAGGATAATGTGGAAAGTTCTAGAGCAGATTATCACCATCAGGCTAAATCCTGGGTCCAGATTATGTTGTAATTTTAAACCAATTCTCTTATATTCTTTTTGGTATGGAATAGGAGTAGAATTGGTTCATTTTTCTATGCATTATCCTAGAGTTGTTGGCGTAGCTTTTGATTTATATGAATTACATCTACAACAAAGAAATGGAGTGGGCTTTGCAAGGGCCTATTTACAGGAATGAAACAACTGGATGAAAGAAAACATGTAGACAAAAGAATGCCATACTTTTGGGACAGGATATGCCTATATGTGAAGATCAAAAGGAAAAACGAACAAAGGGTAATTTAATATCATACACAGGCCTATACTCCAATGGTTGGTTTTGAAATGTCAACTACACTAGATTCTAATGAGAAAGCCATTTAAGTTATGTTACTTCAAGGATGTTGAATTCTGACTTTCCACTTCATGCTGTCTGGGGATTCTTGGGACACATCTCTGAGGTCACCAGGTTGGGGAAAACTGATCCAGCTTCAGGTAGTTGAATTCTGATTTTCCACTTCAAGACTGATTAAAAACAATACAATGAATTTATTTCTTTTCTGTAAGATTTACTCAAAGGGGAAGTTAGATGTTGGGTGTCAGGAACCTAGAGAAGTGGAGGACCAAAAGTTCTGTTAATCCCCCAAATTCAGAATGAGGATACATTTCTTTAAAATTATAATCTAAGTTTAAAAAGCATGAAAGAGGCACTGAAGGTTATTTACACCTTGTGATCTTATTCCTGGATTTCTATGTTCCATTACACTACCCTTGAAGACTATCTAGAACAGAGCTTTCCAAACTTTTCATGTTGGTGACACACTTTTTAGACATGCATCATTTCGCGACATACTCTTACAGCAGGGCACAAGGCAGGCACTGGGACCTGCGCGGAATCACAGCAGGTTTGGAGGCAGCAGGGCACAAGGCAGGCACCAGGACCTGCGTGGAATCCTGGCGGGGCTCGGAGGCAGCAGCAGCCGCGACACATCCAGACACTGCAGCCGACACACTAACGTGTCCCGACACACAGTTTGGAAAGGTCTGCACTAGGACCTGCATGGAATCACAGCAGGTTTGGAGGCAGCAGGGCACAAGGCAGGCACTAGGACCTGCGTGGAAGACAGGAAGCAGCAGCAGCAGCAGCAGCCGCGACACACCCAGACACTGCAGCTGACACACAGTTTGGAAAGCTCTGATCTAGAAGCTTCAACCAGTACAAATGCAGCAGCCTGTATGCTTATGGGGCAGTCTGGTTACTGCCATGTAACATTGCTGCTATTGGTTGCCGGTATCCAAGTGCAATCCAAGATGCTAGTAGCTACTTATAAAGGCTTTTATAGCGTAGTGCCTGTGTATTTGCAAGACACATTCTGCCCTCTCTGAGAGCAGAGAACACTTACTGAACACCCCTGCCTATTGTAAAGCAAGAGTAGCCCCCACTTTTCTGGCTTTCGGAAGGTTTGTAAAGATCTGGCTGTTTCAGAAAGCCTGTAGAGGTGGATTGCTATTGATGCTGAATGTTAATTGTTTTAAATAAATTGTTACTGATATATTTAACACATTGGTTTTATTAATTGCATTGGTAATTTGTTACTGTTTCTCTGATGTAATCTGCTTTGAGCCATTAGACTGAAGTGGGATACACATCTTATACATAAATAAATAAACAAAAATACGGACCAGACTTTTAAAGGGGGATTCAATAAACTTGGTCTCAGTCAAAATAATTAAACTGTAAAAAGCAACTGAACAGGAGAGTTATTGAACAAGTTGTACCTTTCTTATATCCTTCTGTCCTTTTTTTCACATTTGAATTCTTGACAGCTTTTGTGTTTTCCCGAAGCAATAAGAAATTCTAGTAAATCAAAGTAAATCTTTAAATACAATCTACAAGCCAACAAACAAAAACCCCTGATTTGTGCTGGTCTTTGTTACTTTCAAGGTAAACAAGAGATCAAGATTTTCTTGTACACATGTGGAGGCTACAAATAAAATACTACTAAGTTGTTTTACCAATAAGGAGTAAAGGCAGGTTTGGTTGAAGTATCTGGGAGGCAGTCCCTCTTCTTTATATGCTGTTGAATGACTAATGAATTGTAGTGGGGGACATGCATTTGAATAGTTACTGCAGAATAATGAAATGTCAAGGGAGTGCTAAGTCTTTGCTAAGCATCTTCTTAAAAATTTCCTGTTGCACTGAATACACACACACACACACACACACACACACACACACGTGTGCGTGCAGAAACACACACATGCACATTCACAGCACTCAACAAATCTAGACATGGTTAAGAGTTGTCCTTGGCATACAGCAGCAGGGGTTTCAATCAATATGTTTTAACCATTCCCTTGGTGTTTAATCAGTACATACTAACTGTATTATTGAATCTTGATTTGGGGAAGCTGATTCTTTTTTTTTTTTTGACACAGGCAGATGAAGCTGGGGCTGCTGCCAAGCTGCAAATACATTGGTCAAAAGCATCCCGGCCTTGTAAATTGCCTGCTCAATTGGTCTTGCTAGGATAATAAGTCATTTAATAATTTATGCATCAGCATTAATCTGCTGGCTTTCAGTGGCTTGTAGAGAGCCAGGAGCAGCAGGAAGAGGAAGAAGAGGAAGAGGAAGGAAGGTAGGAGCAGAAACAACAAGGTGGCAATTCTATTTCACTATTAAAGGCAATTCTATCAAGGTCAAGTGGCTTGCTCAGAGAAGAACTCATGATATTATGACAGAAGGGAATTTAATTACCAGAAACCTTGAAACAGAAAGCAGCCACAAACATTCTGAATCCTAACCAGACAGACAAATTATAGCTAAGAACCCCTTTTAGGGACAGGACTCACACAATCTATCAGCCCTGGTGGAATGAACTGCTTACACAGGAATCCATGTAGTTCAGAACTTTAGAGGAAAAGCAAAAATGCTCCCAGCTCATTATTAGGCAACTAATTAGCTTAGGCAAGTTGTGGAAATGGACCAACAACCAACACTATCAATCTCACAATGCATGGAGAATTAAATAATAAAAATGATCATATATACAATTTGGCAGTTGAATACCATCTCATAGCTGATGTAATGGTATGTGGGAATGACCTTGGGAGACAGGAGGGAGAGCCACAGAGAAGACAACCGGCATGTAAAGTCTCAGCCCACGGAAGGGGGGTTGGCGTGGGAAACGTTTCAGAAGGGACCCTCCCTAGTTTTCCAGAGAGTAAAAGGAAAGGAGGGGAGAAATACTTTCAGTCTTACAAGAATGATGTTTGCCCTGCTAGGTAGTCCAGACAAGAAGCAGAACCAGGAGTAGGAGCTCTACCTTTATTGTACATTTACAATAACAGAATCTTGCAGGACTGAAAGTATCTCTCCCCTCCTTTCCTTTTACTCTCCGGAAAACCAGGGAGGGTCCCTTCTGAAACGTTTCCCACGCCAACCCCCCTTCCGTGGGCTGAGACACCTTTACACGCCGGTTGTCCTCTCTGCGGCTCTCCCTCCTGTCTCCCAAAGTCATTCCCACATACAATTACATCTTTTATCACCTAGTGCCTGCCAGTGCCCCAGACTCCACATCCCATAATACCTAGCTACAGAAGTCTAGCAAGCATGAGCAGATGAATGAAGTGAATTCTTCCCTTGCACAATCAAGAGGGTATCAGGCTGGGGAAGGCTGTCCTGTCCAGACATGAAAACTTCCTTAGACAAGTTTAATCTTCAAGCATGATGCTATTTTAACACAAAGGGATGTGTAAACTTGGTTCTTTATTGGGACTGGAATCATAATGTGAAATGCATAGTCAGCATTAGCTGTAAAAAACATAAACTTCATGCAGCAGCTGATCTCACATGAAGAATGTCAAGTGGGGATCAGTTTGCGTAACAGTAATCAGTTCTGGCCAACTTCAGAGAGATTGCCAAGGCAGTTTTATTATAATTTAAAAGCGGGATGGGGAAATGATGCTCAAGATAGGTCACGTAATGGTTCCTCAGCTCCTAAAGCATTCTTGCCCCGTCTGCATGCCCTCTGGTTGTGTGGACTTTAATTCCTAGCATTCTTAACAGTGGCCATTGGCTGGGGAATTCTAAGATTTGTAGTCTCCACATCAAGAAGGTGCCCAGGTTGGGACTCCAGGCTTGGCTGCCAGCTCGACCAGTCAGATTTCTCAGAGAAGCTGAGAACTGACTGAATTTCCCTTGCTTGCGTGGATTGCAGAAGTTGTGGTCCACTGAAGTTTTTTTTCCCCTGGAGAGGGGGAGACCAGAAGATTACTCGTGGGGCCATTGGGATTGCCTACCCTTGTTTTTTCTGTAGTTTTCCACCGCGGAAGGAACAGGGTAAGTGCAAGGCAATGGCCGAGATATATCAGGCTCTCGCAGGGGAAACAAGTCTCTTTGAAGAGACACAAGAGCGCCCAGCCGCTTTTAGATCACTTTAGGAATGTTTTTTTTAGATTAAAATATTTTTGAAATCTAAGATCTATTTTTTGGACTTTGTTGAAAATGTTGGCTAACTTTGTGCTTTCTTTGCTATAACTGATTCTGGTGGAAGTTTGATGGACTCTATATTTGCAACATAATGAAACGTCTGCATTTTTTTTTTTTTACTTCTCTTTTGTATTAGAGGGATTTAAGAGACTCTGTTTGTAATTCTTCGCTTGATAAACTAAATGACTATTCATTTTTTGAGAAACTCTTTGTTTGGATTAAGCAGCTTGCAGCTTGAAGAACGAAAGCTCGCAGTTTGAAGAATAAAAACACAGGGTAACGTGTTTTTTTCCTTGTCTTCTTTTTCTACATCCTCCCTGGTTGGATTTTGCTTCATTTGGAATATATTTTTTATTTCTCCTTCTATAAACTGTTTAAAATATTATTCTCTCCTGTATTTTGGATTATTGGAACTTTCTTTTTTCTTTTTACTTTAAAAAAACAACAACAACAACGTTCTGCTTAATAGATTCTGCTGGTAATATTCCATGAACAGATTACATGATTATTGTTTTGACTAGAAGGGTTGTTGTTTTAATTTGAAGGACACAGGAAAGATGGCTTTCCAACTTGTACCTGAGGAGCTCAGAAGAGAGATTACTGAGGCTTTTTCAAATATTCAAAGGTCGTTGGAATTACTGTTCGTAACTCTGCAAAACAGAGAGAAAGAACAGAGAACAGAAACGGAGACAGAAAGGAAAAATGTTTTTCAAGTGGAGGAGAAACAGAAGGAGGAAATTTTGAGTATATTAGTTCAGAAGAACATTCTGAAGGCTTTACACTACAATCTTGGTATAGATATGTTGTGGCAGTGGAGACAGAGTGAAAATATGGGTGCACAGTTGGATGGATGTTGTGAAATATGTGGAAAGGGAGAGAAGGTTGCTCTGATATTCTATATGAGATATAGAAAAGAGCAGGCTGTATATTGCGAATCTCCCACAGTGTATTGTGATTTTGGCATAACCTAAACAGAAGATATGAGAAACTGTATGGATATAAAGGCTAATGAAAATATGGACTTGAATTGTTATGAGAAATTGTATGGATATATAAAAAGTGATATTCTAAATGTAAGATGCTAAATACAAACACAAGTTGATATTATAGAATATTGTTTTCCTTAGAGATATATTTATGAGAAGATAATGATATGATGGAATTAGAATGATGGTTACTACAGGATGATATATATCAATATGTATTGTATGAATATTATAAGAATTGATATATTAGCTATTAGGTTAAGTGATATGATAGATTATGCATTTAGTTTAAATGGACACTACTACAAGGAATGGAAATTACAGATGGATAATTGAGATTCAAGAATTCCCTTTTTATGGAGATATATATATATATTAGAATTAAATTATAGAAATATATATGTATGAACACTATAAGAATTGCTAAATTATGTATTAAGTTACATAACATGTTAGGTTATGAGTCATAATATGAATAGAATATATTGTAGTTTATTAGAAGTAAATAAGGCTTTTATTTGTTATACTAATTGGTCTTTATTGAAGATATAAATATGTAGTAATGAACATTCAACATTTAACTACTACTTCAAGGAGTGGAAGCCAAAGATGGATTATTGGGAGACAGTAAGATGAAGGTTAGAAGATTGGATTAAAGAAATCAAAAGGCATATGACAAAGAAAAGTTCCTGTATACTGTATGAAGGACTAACATTTAAAATCAATTGTTGTACTTTAAGTTCAAAGATAGATTGGAGGACATCTATTTTCTATATTTTCTTTGCTTATTATTTCTTGACTTCACTTTTTCTTTATCTTTTTCTTATTTTGTATTTCTGTTTCTATTTCTTTTTTCTACTTTAAATTTTATTATGTATTGTAAAACTTAATAAAATTTAATAAAAAAAAAAAAGAAGGTGCCCAGGTTGGGAAAATATTCTTTAGGGACTAAAGACTATCACTTGGCTCATACCTGAGTTTCCACATCAAATGGGACTACTCCCTGCAGTAAGAAACTGGTAAACCTAGACTACTTCGATTGAAGATAGAGATCTTTCATCAAACTACCATGCCATCACAGTATCCAAGATTCCTAAATTGTGCTACGTAAGAAGTGGGTGGACTACGTGCCACTGTGGATTGCGGGCAACTTGCTTGAGTGGTTGTGGAGGTTACTTATTGACCTGAGATCTTTATTTTCTAGATTTTACATCCTGCCTGAATATTGTCTAACCTTAATACTGTTGAGTGACCTCAGAACTGGATTTGGAAAACCAAACTAATATTTAACTAGATTAGATTAAATTAAATTAGGTTAAATTAATCTTGCCTGTCATTGCCTAGCATCATCAAAACTGGGTTTATAGCACATCCTGGCTCAAGGCAAGCACGAACACAAAATCACAGAGAGTCATCTCCTTTTCTTTATTCCAGAAATTCAAAATCCTTCTTTTCAATTCAATGGATGTATTGTGTAGCCAATGGTGAAGATGGCCACCATGCCCCCAGTTCATTTGATGCCCAGTTTAGAGTTACCAGAGCAGTTCTTTTGGAACAAGCCAAATATAAAAGCTAAGTCAATGAAACATCACCATCAACAACAACAACTAGGAAGACTGGAAATTAGGCTCTGAATCAATGTCAGAACTGGAGAGATTGGAAATTAGCCTCCAAAAGAAAGGAAAATGCCACAGAAGCTTAGGCCATTCAAGGCCTGGAGCAGTGAACCTCTGAATTACTGTTAACATGGGGTTTCACACTTCCCCCAAATTACAGAAGTGATATTTTATTTCACTTCCTCCCTGCCACTCATTCTTCCGCCTCCAATCATTCTTCCTATTCCCAGCCATGCACAAAGCTTGTTTGCTGTGCCAGCAGCAGAAGCGCAAGGAAGTGAAATCACTCTCTGCGGGTGCTTACTGTGTTGCTATGTCTAGGAGCAAGGCTCTAGAAGTGATGGGGAACGTGGGTTTACCAGTGCAGATTCAGCTTTAAGAAAACTATATTGCCCAGGGCACCTACTAGGCTACTGTTCCTGTGAGGTATAGAAACGTGCTAGGCACGAATGGAGGGAGAAGACATAATGAGATCACCTTTTCTTCCTTTCCAGCAACAAGGTGGATCCAGCAAACAGTGGAGAGAAAATGAATATAACCTGGCTTAGAAATACCCCTCATACAATAGAAGTATTTCCAAAATTTGTTAAATATTACTTTGTTTTTCCTAATCCAGTTCTGAGGTCACTCAACAGTATTTAGGTTAGACAATATTCAGGCAGGATGTAAAATCTAGAAAATAAAGACCTCAGGTCAAAAAGTAACCTGCACAACCACTCAAGCAAGATGCCCGCAATCCACAGTGGCACGTAGTCCACCCACTTCTTACGTAGCACAATTTAGGAATCTTGGATACTGTGATGGCATGGTAGTTTGATGAAGGATCTCTATCTTCAATCGAAGTAGTCTAGGTTTACCATTTCTCTTAAGAATTAATGCAGAATGCAAGATCTTGGAAGAAGTAAAGCTCTCAGTTCCCACAATTCTCTCCCACTGGGTTTGGAAATCAAAACATTAATTTCAGGGCAGGAGCAGCTGGATTAGCTGAAAATCATGGTAGATTTGTTTTGAAAAATAAGTATTAGCTATGATCTCATCTCCATCCAGTGATTATGCAATATCTTTTTGTTTTTTTTCCTTGGGAAGTAAATAAATTATTTTCCATATCCAGTATATGTTGAAGTAGCTCTAAACCGGCAAGTGCTGTTTATTTTTTATTTATGTGTTTTTAATTGCTTTGTTTTGAGGCTTTAATGTCTAAATTTTATTACCAGAAACTGCCATTTGTAGCAGAGAGGTGCAGTATCAACTAGACAGAGAGGTAGATAAGAGTATTTCAAAAACACAGTATAAAAGCAATGAAATTAGTAAAACTCGTATTAAAAGAACTAGCCACACAAATACAAGCAGCCCTGAGGTATGACTTAAATGTTCAAATTAAAGACAGAAAAAGAAATGTTTTTAGAGGCACCCATGGGGGGAGGGGGGAAGACATTAAAAAAGAGAGCCAGTTTGGCCTAGTGGTTAAGGTGCTGGCCTAAAAACCAGGAGACTGAGAGTTCTAGTCCCTCCTTAGGCATGAAAACCGGCTGGGTGACCTTGGGCCAGTCACACACACTCAGCCCTAGGAAGGAGCCAATGGCAAACCAGGAGACTGAGAGTTCTAGTCCCGCCTTAGGCATGAAAGCCGGCTGGGTGACCTTGAGCCAGTCACTCTCTCTCAGCCCAACCCACCTCACTGGGTGGTTGTTGTGGGGAAAATAGAAGGAGGAAGGAGTATTAGGTATGTTTGCCACTCTGAGTTATTTATAAAAAAATAATAAAGGCAGAATAAAAAACCTTTTAAAAATAAAAAGGCAAAATGGATACACCCCAGAGTCAGGTACAGCATTCTCTGCTCAGAAATATTTGAGGCCTCTGACTTCATAAGGGACAAATTACTTTTGGCAGGAACAGCATTGGGTGTTTCCTCCTTCCTGAAAATTATCTTTTCAGAGGACAGAGAGCCTCGTGTATCCAAGAAGAGGGGATAATACCACATTTGTAATGAGAAGCAGTGCTCTTTTTTCATAGCAGAGGGCTTTTGGGCAGAGTAGCAGTGGTAGCTTCGTCATGCACACAAGCCAGAGCATTTGGGAGGAATTATTCATGTAAAGGATTTCTATTTTCCTGGGTAAGCTGCGTTTCGGCTGAAGCTAATATGTAAGTCAAAGACCTAATTAAGTTTCCCTCTAACAGAGGCTCTTGGGAAGAGCTGGGAAATCCTTTAGGTGGCTTCTGAATTCTCAAACCAGATGGGATGTAGAGCCCAAGTGGAAGCAAAAAGGGAATCTTTCGGAGGAGACAGATGTGCATTTAATACTTCTTTACCTATTCATCCATCCCTGTTTCTAACTAGGCCGCAACTGTGGGGGGCACGTGGGGCATGTGCCCCGGGCACCGCACTGGGGTGTGTGCCAAAATGACGCCTGAGGTGCACCAAACTGACAAAATAACCCATGGGGGGGCACGGAATCCATGTTTGCCCCGGGTGACACAGACCGTAGTTCCATCCCTGGTTTCTAAACTCACAAAGCTGAGCTAATTCATACCTTCAATAATTCCAAGTGCCAGCCAGCCCTCTAATAGGACAATCTCATGTGATAAATTATCAGCCCTAACCAATCTGCATGTTAAACTCCTTGTGCAAGAAATAAATATGCTTAAATCACTAGAGAAGATCCTATGAAATGGGACAATTTTACTAAAAACGTAAAAACTACCTGATTTGCATCTAAGGATGCCTCACAGGAGGGGAAAAAAACCCACAACCCCTTAGAAGGCCCATGCATGGAAGCAATTAAAGTTTGAAAAATTGTATTAGGCTAGAGATGGCAAAGTGCATATTTAGGAAGGAAAAGGGGAGAACAGAATAAATGGAGATGCTAAGTGCTTCCAACAAGCTTGGCCCAGGAGTGGGAAAAGAAGGCTTACAGTCCTCTGATTTGAGAAGGACCATATGCTTTGATGAAAGAATACGTCGTCTCATCATGGCTTTCCTGGGATAATCTTGGTTGCCTCTTTCTGACCTTGGAAATCTATGAATCCTCGCATTGGGCGAAAGAAATAATAAGTAGGAAGCTGGGTGATTTGCAGAGGATGGCTCAGCCAAGCACCACAGATGGGATAAAAATTAGATCAAAGTTATCTCTGTTAGGTCCTAACCTTGACTAATCTGAGCAAGTCTGTTTGTTGGTATCCCAGCAAGGAGCAAAGCTTGGCAGGATCCCATGCATATATCACTCCAGAGCCTTTAAAAAAACAAGCAGAAAAAACCCAGACACTATTCAGCAAGAAGGGGGAGGAGGAATCCTATGGGCTCAATGCTTTTGCTGAACGAAGGTCTAACTGTGCAAAGGCCATGCTCACACAGCCAAGCCACTTCTGAACCGCCTCTCCCCATCCCTTGTAGCCCAGGTGCCACATTACTACAGGAAGAAGAAACAGGCAGTTGCTATGGAAACAATACAAATGTTGGAAGATGGGCTCCTTTTTTGAAAGGGAAAGAAATCAAATTATTAACCTTCAATGACATAATTAATAAAAGGCAGCTCTGTGCAGGGGTTGCTGCACCTCATGCTGTGTTAATCAACTTACATGGATGCCACCCTTTGCCCTCTTTTTACTTCACTACAATTAAGAACATGCCTGCTCTTTAGAAAATACCCACTACTCATGGAAAAAAACTACTGAACCAATGTGAAGGCATAACGAGGATAAATGATCCTTAGAAACCGGACACCAGTAATCAAACGTTCTCTGTAATCTTCAGTGTCTGAAGAGAATCATCATCATTGAACAGGATTGCTGTACTGTGGACTGAATGGCATTTGATTGGGTCTTCTCTGAAACTGGGGAAGGGAAATCATTAAATGTCTTCATCCCAATTCACATTCAAAATAAACAGAGGCTGCTGATCCCATAGTAATTCTATTGTCATGATACTCATTGCTCTAAATCAGGGGTGGGCAGCGTCAGGCCCGCGGGCTGTACAAGGCCCGCGGGGCTCCCGCCTAAGACCTGCGGGGATCCCGCCCGCAAAACCCGCCCCTTCCACGTGATTGGCTCCCGCCCGCAAACCCTGCCCCCCAGTGCTTGTGATTGGCTCCTGCCCGCAAACTCCGGCCCCCGGTCCGTGGAAATCCCAGAAACCCCGCCCCCCACCTTCCCGGTCCCCAGTTATAAATATCCAAATGGCCCTTGGCAGAAAAAAGGTTCCCCACCCCTGCTCTAAATGGAAAACAGTTTTTCTGTGACATGGAGGTACAGCTATAGAGCTATCACTGTCCCACAGCATACACATTGGTTTATTTTTCTGTACTACTATGGTCTCTAGTAGGAATGCTTGTGGGATTCTGTATTCATGAATGCTAGTATGAACTGACCTAATGCATACTTCCTAAAGGTGGGGTAAGCAACCCATAAGCCAAATGCAGTCCCAACCCTATTTTTTACAATCCCCAGAGCGCCCCCCCCCCCAGAATCACCAAAGGTCAGTGGCAGCATCATCATCATATTTCTTTTAGGAGGCCTTCGTGGTTGTTTTTTTTTTAAGTACTGTGCCTAGCTACAAAGAATGTCTGTGCCGTTCTAAATTCATGCATAGCTCAGAATGTAATTCTCATTCAACTTTCTCAGTTCTTCAAATTTTTCAATGCAAAATACTCCATGCATTTTGAAATGTGTACTTTGAAGTATGGTACCTTTAGAAATCTATAACTTGAAATAAAATATGTTAAAATTATAATTAAATGTAAATTAGTTTAAAATAAAATGTAGATTAATGCTGACATAAACTTATGAATGAAAATGTGCAAAAGTGACGTGGACTAGAGATAGACTATCAGTTTTACAGGACTGAATAGCACTGCAAGCAATATTGTTACTGCCAAGCACACTGCTTTTAATGCAGATAAGGGCAGAGACTATGACAAGTACAAGTTGAAAAAAAATAGGTATAAATGCCTGGGGAAAAGCTAAAACCAGCTGCTACTAGCTCATCAGTTGGGATGTTATAAGGGTGGGTGGGCACACAGTAAGTGTATGTAGGCATGTATGTCACCAGAATCTATTGAACAATGGCTGTGACATCAACATGCTGCTGATTTCTCTTTAAATCATGACATCAACAGTGATGAATAAAATATTTCACTTTTCCCCCACACCTTCCCTTGCCCCACCTCGGAACAGAACCTATGCATTTTCTTTTTTGTTGTTGTTAATATAGAAAAAACATATGTAAATCCACTAATTAATGTATAACATTTAGAAAGGAAAAAACAAAATGGTGCCATGTTAGTTGCTCTTATAGAACAATACTTCCATACTATTTAAAGACAATGATGCAAGCCATTCCCTTCAAGATATTGAACAATATTTTCTCTCACATATTTTTTCCTTTTCTTTTTTCCCCTTTACAAAAACTTTTCATAAGATTGAAATGGTTTAAGGCTGCAATTCTATGGTCCATTTATTTGAAGTGGGATTTGCTTTTAGGTAAACATGCACTGGATTGGGGCATTCCCAAGTTACCAAATCTGGAAAGAGTAGAGTCTGGTGGGGCCAAGTAGGTAAGTCAAAAAGGCTTCATTGGAGGATGGGGGCACTATACGCATTAGCATGTATGTACATATATATATACTGCAGAATTCTAGGGAGGAGGAGGAATAACATCCATCTTCCTCTCAAGCATCGTACTCCAGATTGTTGTTTCTTTGCTACAGAGAAGGAAGAAGCCTACTTGGGACACGGCAGAAGACTAACCCCCTCTCTCCACGCAGTCTTGCTCCAGATACCTTCTTGTGTGTTGTTACTAATCCCTTGGAGGAAACTAGCTATCCTGTTTAGGTGACTGGTTCCTGACTACCACTAGCAACAAAGAAGTGGGGAGAGCCAGTAGGGGACCTGTAGTTGAGGGGATTGCAAAGGGTGCAGCTAAGGTGAGGACCACAGGATTCATGTAGAGTAAAGGTATACTGTATATTCTGTGAGATGATCTCCCAGGCACCCAGCAATCCCAGATCTGCCAAAATATACTCCATTGGCTTTTGGTGAGCGTAATGACTTGTAAAAGTTGTACGAACAGAGTGTATGAATGTTGTATAAACTCACATTCTTCAATGTTTCAGCATAAATAAAAAGAAAAATCCTTTTTGCAGCAGCCAGGGTGCCACAAAGGAAGATCATGTCATCGTTATACAATCCAAAATAGTTGCCAGAAGGTAAAAATAAAGGGGGGGGGGCAGAGCCAGTAGAGAATTTGCAGGGCCCACCAGACTCTTTGTCTCTCCCTGTGTGGGTGAAGGATGGCATGGACAAGGAGGAGGAGGAGGCAGAAAGAAGCAGAAGTGGCAGCAGAAGCAAGGAAGAAAAACAAAGCACATAAGGAGATAAGGGAATCTTCAGAGATTATGTTTGGCAGCAATTCAGGACAAAATTAGGAGTTGCGGCAGCTTTTTTTATACGGTGAAACATAGGTTAAAGATTTCCTCACCCGGAAAGTTTGTCTCAAAGGGTTTCTATGTTCTTCATGGAATTAAACTGTAGATGAAAATAGTCTCTCTCTCTCTCTCTACTGAGATACATCCACCTGTTGAGCTAAAGGAGGGAGCTGCTTAGTAACAAGCAGTAAGAAAAACAGTCCGGTAATGGCGGGCTAGACTGAAAAGATGGAGAGGCATTATGGGTGGCACAATGCTTGAGCCTGGGGCCCTGGTGTGGGATGGAGCTCATTTCTTCATTATGTTGAATGTCTGATCATGAATTTTACAATTTTTTTTCCAGCTGCTACAAGTTTTATGTTTTTTTTGTATATGCTTTTAATCATTTTTAATACCATTAGCCGCCCAGAGTCATGTATTTAAGATGGGCGGCCATATCAATCTACTAAATAAATAAAGTGCACAATGAGTCAATGTTCCAAGTAGGATTCCGGTCCCAATGAGTTTCAAAGGGTGCCAGTTTTATTTTTTAATAGGTTACCTGGGTTTTGGCTCTCCATGCTTATGACTGCAAATGCTTCTGAGATAGTAGATGTCAGTTTATTTGGCTTGAGAAGGAAATAGCTTGCTGAATATCAAGAAAAACGTCACATCGCTTTGAAGGTGAAGAGAATCTCTAACATCTAACATTTTTTCTTCTTGGGCTACTGGGTCTTTTGGTTTACTTACGATGTTCTGAAGGGTTTTGGTTGGTTTGTGTGCTACAGAAACCCAAGAGAATGTAAGACAGATAATCATACCACAACACAATCTTACATTCTCTTGGGTTTCTGTAGCACACAAACCAACCAAAACCCTTCAGAACATCGTAAGTAAACCAAAAGACCCAGTAGCCCAAGAAGAAAAAACAGGAGTTATCGACAACATACAGTGTAAGGACTGTAACAGACTGTCTTCTACAGATGCCCCAAAGTACACAAGCCCGACATACCACTCCATCCAATTGTATCATTACCAGGGACCCCCACATACAACATATCAACTCACCAGATTGGATTTTACATTTATTTATATTATGTTAAAAATTTGTAATTTTATATTTATATTTTAACCTTGGTTTTATTGTAAACCGCTTAGAGTCCCCTGTTGGGGGAGTTGGGCGGTCATATAAATTTAATAAATAAATAAATAAATAAATAAAATAGCTAAAGAACTTACAAGAAAACTTGGGCATCTCACAGAGGAGAGCGAATACTCTATCAACTCCCCACTACAGTGCCTCCAGAAAATCAAAGACCTAAAAATAAATGAAGATGAAATGATGGTGTCATTTGATTTCACGGCACTCTTTACATCATAGACCAAGCGCTAGCGATTGAATCCATGGCAGCAGTTCTACGTAACACACATGACCTAACTAGATACACCAAGATCAAAATACCCAGAATCATGGACCTCATCAACCTCTGCCTCACCACCTACTTTCAGTTTGATGGACAAATATACCAACAAATCAAAGGAACACCTATGGGATCACCACTCTCAGGACTCATAGCAGAGATAGCAACGCAACGTCTAGAAAGGATAGCACTCCCACGCATACAACCCAAAGTATGGATCCGGTATGTAGATGACACCTTCGTCATAAAAAAAAGGATCAACTGGAGGAAACACATGAAACCATCAACAACATCTTCAAAGGAATAAAATTCACAAGAGAAGAAGAAAACAACAACACACTACCCTTCTTGGACATCCTCATCAGTAGAGGTAATGATGGCATTCTAGAAACACAAGTCTACCGGAAATCTACCCACACTAACCAAGTGCTCCACTAACAAAGCAATAACCCAACCTTCCACAAGAGGAGCTGTGTAAGAACACTATTCAGACGAGCACAAATGCACTGCAGCAACCCAGAACACCAGAAAAAGGAAACAGACCACTTATATAGCATCTTCCAGCAAAATGGTTACCCATGCAACTTTATCAAAAAGTGCCTGACCACTCAACCCACCACAGCAAAACCAACAGAAGCTATGAAAAGGATTACACTGCCATACATCAGAAACATCTCAGAAACTACTAATAGACTGTTACAACCACATGACATTACCGTAGCACACAAACCAACCAAAACCCTTCAGAACATCGTAAGTAAACCAAAAGACCCAGCAGCCGAAGAAGAAAAAACAGGAGTTATCTACAACATACAGTGTAAGGACTGTAACAGCCACTATGTAGGACAGACTGGCAGAAGACTAGCAGAACGCATCCACGAATACCAACTAGCAGTCAGAAGACACGATGAAAACTCCTTAATCTCACAACACATGGACAGACTTAACCATAATTTCAACTGGGAAACTGTGAGCATCTTAAACCAAGCCAAATCCAAAAATACTAGAGAATTCCTGGAAGCTTGACACTCAGACAAAGCAGCCATCAACAGACACATAGAGGTAAACAACATTTACATACCATTTATAAGAGATAATAGAAAAGCCAGAAGACCAGAACACCTCCTTGCCAGCAATCAACAACCAGATAGGCAAAGATTAACAGCAAGATTAGCAGCAGAGGAGCAATCAAACAACACAATAGACCCTAATCAAGGAACTATTAACTCAGTCAATCAACCAAGCAGCAAACAACAACCTAATCAAGGAACTACCAAGGAGAGTACAACACCCCCTCCAACACAAGCAGGACAAGCCAGGGTACTGTATATAAATAGAGAGCAAGTCCCACTCCCTTTTCGCACTGAAGGTGTTGCCTAGCCTGGCAATGAAACGTCTGCAAGAAAACAACAAGACTCAGAGAGCACCAAGGACTCCACAGTTCAACCCTGAGCTACAAATATTCTCTAGATCAGTGCTTTCCAAACTGCTGCCGTTGGCGACACACCAACAGCGGCAGCAGCGGCGGTGCGGGGGCGTGTGCGGGGTGTGTGTGCGTGGCGGTGGCCTCGCTAAAACGCGGAAGTGCTGATGGCGCGTCGCTGCCACTGCTGCCATGCACGCCACCACTGCGCGCGCCCCCGCGCTGCCACCCCGCGCGCCCCTGTGCCGCTGCTTCGCACCACACTAAACTGTGTGTTACGACAAACTAAAGTGTCATGACACACAGTTTGGAAAGCTATGCTCTAGTTTACAATATATATATATATATATATATATATATATAATTAAAAACAACAACAATTAAAATAATACAGAAATATAAACAATATATAACTAATAAAAACTAAAGCATAAAATAAAACTCATTCTAAAGTCCATTGCTTCTGGAACTTTCAAAATTCTCCTCTTTGGCTGACATAACAAAGCTGGCCTGGGCTTTCAAAAGAACTGGTGCTGGTGATCAATCAAGGTTGCGAATTAGCAGCACACAGATTCTTCCAGAACAGAACTACACTTACTGTCTGAATGCTATGCTGGGGGTTGCATGGCCCCAAATAGGCAGGACCAGATCAAAGAACCAGTCACCAGGGAAGGAAATCCAAACTAAATTTGACTACATTAATATTATCACACACACCCCCAAACTGATTTAATAATGCTCCTCTCTGTCACATCAAAGATTACAGTTTGGTGGCAACTTTTAGAAGAGTTTGTGGAAGTGCCCCTATACTTTCAGTGGTTGCATGTGGTTCTAGGAGACAGAAAGGCTTGCTAATGCCGCCCCCCCTCACCAAATACTTAAAAGCCTAATTATCTACTAGGGGGGGGGGATTCAAGAGTGTTCTGTTCTGAATCATTTTTTATCTGTAACAAAACTTTCAATGCTTTTTTTAAAATGTAGAATATCACACCATGTTGCAAGGAAATGTTCACTACCCAGTTTACTCACTTTATCAGTCCACCCATAGCTGTTTTTATATGCCAGGAAAGACAGAGATCAAGCGTACATACAGTAGCCCTTACTTTTTCCTTATTCTTTACCACGTTCTTCTGCTATATTAAAAAAAGGTCAACGTGATGCTGCTTGGACCAATGTGTTCTGTGGATAAAAGGGATTTTAGCTACAAAGTATTATTCAGGTTAGTCACAATGAACTATTCAGGTCTAGGTTTTCTTGCAGACCCAAATACTGTATAAAAGGCCTTTGACCATAGGAACCACTGTGTGACTGCAGAATAAAGGTAGTAAATTCATTCATGAATCCAAATGATGTAAATTATGTTGACAGTGATTGCTACTCATAAAAGCATCCTTTCTTCCTATGAAATAGTAATCTTCAAATTATAAACTTCAACTCAGCCAATATACAGCACAATATTCAGCTAATGGTGGATTTGGGTGGGGAGTAAAGGAAAGAATTCCCTGTAACCTTGATATGTGCAGATAGTAGCATATGCTCCTGTATCATCTTATAATAGAATTGCCACTGAATTTAATCTACATGTCAATTATGCATATTGAGTTTCCTCTTCATATGAAAACATCTAAAAAATTCAGTAGGAATGAAAAAAAGTTTCAGTAAGAGAACAGTAGTAGTATTTCCATTTTCCCTGAATATCAGTAGAAAAACAATTATCCAATTAGGAATCAGAAAGATGTTATTATTGTAGTGGTGTGTTTTGTGGCAGGTCAGAGACTCACACAGAGCACAAGGGGCAGCCCAACATTAAGCAGGTTGAGATTATTATATTAGGAATCAGACACAAAATGTTTGGGCATCTGGAGAGAGGAGCTAATTATGAAATGTGTGTTGTGGCACAAACTCTGCTCCTTTTGTACTTGTGTCATGATATTGCATGAATGTACATAAAGTGCATAAAATAGGCTTGGATGGAGATGGTGCCACCACCCTTGTCCTTCTAGATCTCTCAGTGGCTTTGATACTATCAACCACAGTATTCTTCTGGACCACCTACAAGGGTCGAGAGTTGGGAGCACAGTGTTGCAGTTCCTACCTGAGTGAGTGATTCTAGATGGTGATTGTGGGGAGAAAGAGGTCAGACCCACAAGCACTTCAGTATCGGGCGCCTTTGGGTTCAGTCTTTCCCCCAACTTATGTAACATTTACATGAAACTACTGGGAGAGGTCAGCCTTGGTTTAGGGCGAAGTATCATCCAGATGCAGAAGAAAACCCAGTTATACATCTTTACTCTGGGTCCACTGGGAGATGCAAGTGGAGTCAGTGGCAAGAAGGGCTTTTTCACAGCTTCGGCTGGTGTGCAAGTTGCCACCTTTCTGGAACAGGATGTACTGAAGACTGTTGGTCATGCCCTTGTCATCTCTAGATTAGATCACTGCAACTTGTTCCACATGGGGTTGCCCTTGAAGACCACCTGGAAACTTCAGCTGGTCCAGAGCATAGCAGCACACATGCTTAGTGGTCAGTCATGATACTGTCATGTTATACCTGCATACTGCACTGGTTTTCAGTAGGTTTGTGAGTGCAATTCAAGGTGTTGGTCACTACCTACATGGATGGGAGTCTGTATATCTTAGGGATCACTTTTCCACCAACAATTTCTGCCAACAATTTATCTAAACAACTAGGGAGATCCTGTGAAAAGTCACCACCTACTAGGAGTTAAGGTGGGAGGGGGCCCAGCAACAGGTGTTCTCTCTAGCAGTTCTCTTCCTTTGGAGTAGCTTACACCCAAGATAAGGACAGCTTTACCCTCATGGCCTTCCAGAAGGTCTTCAGGGATTATTGTTTTTTATTTATGAAATTTATAAGCCACCCCAATTTGTTACAACTTTGAATTAATTATACCACCGGCACCATATTCAATAAATTTATCTTACTACTTTTAACATTAATTTAAACTGAAACTTAATTGGATAATTGTTTTGATTAATATATTGCCTTGTGTTGTGTTTTATACATAGATTCTGTAAATTGCCCTAGAGCCCTTCTGGTTTTAACTGGTAGATAAATCTCATAAATAAAATAAAGGGCAGAGCTTGTGTAGTGACATCATGATGCACATTTCATCGTTTTGACACAAGTTTGGCTTGCTGCGGATGCCTCTACAAAGCGGTGATGGCAGCTACTAGTCTGTTCCCTCTATCCAGGTCACAGTTATTTATGCCTTAGTTATAGTAGTAGATACTATTCTTTTGTTAGAGTTGAAAAAATATTACAGATATTAAACCATTTGGAAACTGAAAAACATTCCAGAAGAAGACAGTGGCAAATCATTTCCATGCTGTTGTGAAGAAAACTGTGGCTCAGGAATCAAGCTTGACTAGAAGGAGACTTTAACATTTTAATATTCATGGGAATGAATGGGGCACTATCTTACCTTGGGCAGCCCCTTAAAAGTCCTAACATTAGTGTATTTATAGGAGGATAAAAATACTGTGTAGAGACATAATGTTAGTTCAACTATTTGGAATATTGGTCAAAGCTGGATTAGAGCATAGGCCTCACATTTATAATTTCCAGTGGTTGCTGCTGAAACCAGCTGAAGAAAATGCATGGTCGCCTTCTGAAACAATACTTGTGTATCTGTATTTCCAATGGTTTACCATATTATAATGTAATTATTACAGCAGTTGTGAATTTAGCAGCCAACTATTGTAATGGCAAAGCTGACAAAAGAGAGGGAGGATGGGTATAGTAAGCATGCCTCTACTTGCCAGTGCAGAAATATATTCAGATACTTCAATTTTCAGTACATGTAGAGATGGAGTTTCTTTCACAATTTACATCCATATCAAATAGGAAACAGTTACGATTTTCACATATCTTGTGTTTTCACATTACAAAATGTTTGAAACTTTACTGAGGACTTCAATAACTGAGTTAGACTATTCCCAGCTATTACATTTCTTTGAAACAGCTCCATTAAATTTTATGCCAAGGTAAAACAATTTTTGTATAATTTTGATAAACAGAGATATTGTACTCATAAGGGTTGAATATCAAGGAATGCTAATCATGCAATAACTATATATTTTTCCTAATTACAGGCCATTCTGGGGTTAATGTGCAATATTATATATTTATGTAGAGTTCAACTTTGTTTTCATTCTTTTTTTCCCTTTGATTGGTATTACTAACACCAATGCTGGAATGCAGGGTGTGCTAATATTTCACTCAGTGGAGATTTAACAACTGAGATGGTGCTGAATTGCACAAAAAAGTGTACTCAGTTGCTTTTTAAGTGGTAGGCTTTCTCTCGCCTCTTAAGCTTTGATGCTCACTGCAGAAAGTTGAAGCTAAGAAGATCTCACCATCCCTCCTTTCCATGCTGCCAATCAAAGAAGTGGGAAGGCAAGGCAGCATGGCATTTCTGCTAATAGGACAAGGAGAGATGATTTTACCTCCTTGCCAAATTATCAGTGAGTGAAGAATAAGCGGTGACATCCAGTTCAGGAATTTTACATTTGATCATAATTTTTTGTTGTTCAGTCGTTTAGTCGTGTCTGACTCTTCGTGACCTCATGGACCATAGCATGCCAGGCCTTCTTGTCCTCCACTGTCACCCGGAGTTTACTCAAATTCATGTTCATTGCATCGGTGATGCTATCTAACCATCTCATCCTCTGCCGTCCCCTTCTCCTTTTGCCTTCAGTCTTTCCCAGCATCAGGGTCTTTTCCAGTGAGTCCTCTCTTCGCATTAGGTGGCCAAAGTATTTGAGCTTCAGCTTCAGCATCTGTCCTTCCAATGAGCAGTCAGGGTTGATTTCCTTTAGGATTGACTGGTTTGACCTCCTTGCAGTCCAAGGGACTCTCAAGAGTCTTCTCCAGCACCACAGCTCGAAAGCATCAATTCTTCGGCGCTCAGCCTTCCTTATGGTCCAACTCTCACAGCCATACATTACTACTGGAAAAACCATAGCTTTAACTATACGGACCTTTGTCGGCAAGGTGATGTCTCTGCTTTTTAATATGCTGTCTAGGTTTGCCATAGCTTTCCTCCCAAGGAGCAAGCGTCTTTTAATTTCATGGCTGCAGTCACCGTCTGCGGTGATCTTGGAGCCCAAGAAAATAAAATCTGTCACTGCTTCCATTTCTTCCCCTTCTATTTGCCAGGAAGTGATGGGACCAGATGCCATGATCTGGGTTTTTTTAATGTTGAGTTTCAAGCCAGCTTTTGCACTCTCCTCTTTCACCCTCATCAAGAGGCTCTTTAGTTCCTCTTCACTTTCTGCCATTAGGGTGGTATCGTCTGCATATCTGAGGTTGTTGATATTTCTCCCGGCAATCTTAACTCCGGCTTGTGATTAATCCAACCCAGCCTTTCTCATGATGTACTCTGCATATAAGTTAAGTTGTTGTTGTTGTTGTTCAGTCGTTTAGTCATGTCCGACTCTTCGTGACCTCATGGACCATAGAACGCCAGGCCTTCCTGTCCTCCACTGTCTCCCAGAGTTTACTCAAATTCATGTTCGTTACATCGGTGATGCTATCTAACCATCTCATCCTCTGCCATCCCCTTCTCCTTTTGCCTTCAGTCTTTAATTCACTCGACTGAAGATGACTGAATATTCTGCAGTGAATTCTACAAGAGAATCAAATTCTGCCAGAGACTTGAAACTAAAGATGTTGCCCTGCACATGTACTTCTCCCTGTGTTGTGTCTTCTCCGGAGACAGCCAACCTTTTAACCTGTGAGCATTCTGTACCTGGACAGAAGAGAGAATAAGGCCAGTGAGGTTTGTCAAGTCGTTACATTGCTGCCCCTGTCAAGACTGGAAACGCTATCCCTATCAAGGTGCTCTCTTCCATGCAGGCTCAGGAGCACTAATATTTGGTTTTCCCAGATGTACAGCATATGATAGTAATTCTCTGTTTAACTAATGTTGATACCAATTTCTCCAGAACAATTAAGTGAAATCAACAAGACTTCATTGGCTACTCACAATTTTCTTTTAAGAAATTTTGCTTCACTCTTCATATCTCATTAATGGCTTTTTATTCCAAGGCAGCAGTCTGGAAATTCTCCTGTACTTCTATTTTTTTTTTCTGAATGAAGAGAAAAGGCCACAAACACAGCTTCCTCCATTTTTTTTTCTTCTTTTCAGCCTATGCTTTTCAACGTCCTGCTTGTTACAGCAAGCAGGACTCATCCTGTGGGGAAGGCTGAATATAAAAACCCCAGGAGGAGGAGAAGGGGGCTGGGGGGGGGGAAAGCTACCTTGTTTCCCAGTTCAGTAGAAATGTAAAGGTATAGGTGAAATCTCCAAAATACAACTAGCTTCACATGTGGGTATTAACACATCAGTGGTTAAAATAAATAAAAAGTAGTAATGTATTAGGTGTTCAAAGAGTAAATCTTCCCCTTTTAAGACTTGAAGAAGAAGGAAAAAGATACTTCAAATAACAGATGTTGATTACATACAATGGATGAGTCTGAAAAATCCCGTTCTTTGAGACAGTAGCAACATCAGCCCCTTTCTCATCCTGGTATTTCCTTTCCACCTGGCCATAGTAGCTGCCCTTCTTGCATTTGCCATGTAAAAATCTGAAGAATATTTCGGTTTGCTGAGATTGGTAGATAGACTTTAAACATATGCTACACATCAGCAACTGGAAGCAAGAAAGATGTGTGTAGCAAGTAATAACTGCAGTAGTGTGTCAAGCTGATGGCCCACTGCGAGAAGTGGAACTAAACTACCATGACTACCATGAGGCCAAAGTACTGATCATCCTCTTGGATATCCCTATACACCAGAGCTTTCCAAACTTTTCATGTTGGTGACACACTTTTTAGACATGCATCATTTTGCGACACACTCTTACAGCAGGGCACAAGGCAGGCACTAGGACCTGCGCGGAAGCCAGGAGGCAGCAGCAGCCGTGACACACCCAGACACTGCAGCCGACACACTAATGTGTCCCGTCACACAGTTTGGAAAGCTCTGCTATACACTGACACTGAATCTGGCATTAATGTACTAACTCTTTGCACAATGGGTGGAAAAACGAATGGAGAAAAAGAGAAAACAGATCATGCTCCCGTTTAGGCATCATGACCACCACCTGCTGCAACCTACATTCTCTCCCACTACCTCACCTCATTCTCATCAGTAGCCGAAGAAAATCTATAATGCAATTACATCCATTTGATGAATGTGTGAGGTGAAAAGAATCTTGCCATTGGCAGCCCCACTCACTGCTAATTTTAATGTGCCTTTGCTAAGGGACAACTGCAAAGCAATTTTGTTGAGCTCCAAACAATCAAGAAAGGGGGAGCAGTAAACACTGTTGACTGGCGCTATTATGCCCCCACCCTTAAAAATTTGTCAAAAATTTTAGACAAGCCCCCCTCCCCCACGGGCCTTTTCTAAAATAGTCCCTTAGTGATTTTCTTTATTTGCATATGGTGCCAGACAAATGCAAGGACTGCAAACAGTCAGCAGCAAGACCTGCCTAGCTCAGAAAAAAGGCACAGCTGACACACTGGATTTCAGGTCACAGCTTTGCATCTTGGAAGGAACTCTTGGGGGGATGCATGGCTGCAAAGAAGCATAAAATTGTAAGCTTATATGGCATACCTTGGGGTACAACATTAAGTCTTGCACACCCAATGCAGTACTGAGAACAGCTGAGCTACAGAAGGGAGGCCTGCAGTTCAGATATTTGGATATAGTTCTTGCTATAGCTAATGGGACTGCCAATAGAGCAGTACTAGAGGAAGGGAGTTGTCCAACCTTTCAAAATCCTTTGTATCACTTGATTTTTTAAATATATGCTAGCAAGCATACACTCTATCCAAAAATTTCTAAGAGAATCTAACAAAGAGGAGTTAACAAAACATAAACCATGTTCTTCTTTATAAATACAAGGAAGTCCCTAAGCAAGACTATGCTACTTCTTTCCAGTTTCAACAAGTTCTAAAGCCAAGAAATTTTACTTCAGCTATGAACTTTCATGGGGTGGCTTCAAGTTTTTCATTAACTCGCAAGCAATAGCTATGTGGAGAAGTTATTTCTTACTTTCGGCATTTATTGCAGGAATTACTAGTGATAAGGTATGCAAAACGCTTTGAAGAACACACAAAAAACACGACATGGCAATTGTATGATGAATAATATCACCATGCAACTTAACCTCACTATGGAGTATTAGCTCACTTTCAATGCTCCTTATGTCCCATTGAACTCAGTGGAACCTACTTGTTAAGTAGACTCGTGGCTTTTCCACACTGAAGCCTTAAGCAATTTACATATAGCTTTAAGCTCCAATGCATAAACTGGCTGGAAATGAAGCTGACTAATGAAATCCTTTCTGGGTTTCAAGCCCTTCCTCCACTTTGGCCAAGGCCAGGTGTTCTGTCCCAACTATATTGACCATGCCCCCAGTTGGTGGACCTCCCTGCTTCTTTACCCCTCCCACCCTTGCTGAGAAAGCAAGCATCAACTATTTTCTTTTGGAGAAGTGGACTTTAAGGACATGCGGTTTCCATTGACAGACCTTTTGTATGACAGATGACACCTCCCACTTGGACAGGAAGAAAAAAAAAAGCACCACCATTTTACCATCCTTCCTGTCACCTGGGCTGGAAGGGGAAAGTGGCAGGACTCTTGTCAATTTCAGTTAGTTAAAAAAGATAACTGCAGATCCCTGTTTCACTGTTCCATCAGTAAAGTTGAAAAAAAAGTCAGGTCTTCCACTAATGAACTTGTGATTTGTATTTTAATGGGCAGCAACCGGAGACTGGAAGGGAAGGGCCATTTCTGCCACAGTGCACAGTGGCCAACTGGAGTGGATGGATTTCCTCACATCAAAAGGAAGCAGAGCAGGTGAACTGGACAGCATTGCTTGTGCTGGCACAAGTTAGAAAATACTATTTCTGATCTGTAGCAAGAAAAAATGGATGGGGATTGCATCCCTCGTGGGCTGGAACACATACGGGGTAAGATTGTAGGTTCCTTCCCTTGAGAAATGGCCACTGGCCAGTACTTGCACTGGGTCAAGTTGTTTATGTGGAGTAGGCCTCATGCAGAATTGCAGTGATGGGCTGACCTTTGAGATAGACCAGACTAGGAAACCAATGTTATGAATGCTAATGCTACAGTTATAAGGTTATAGTAAAAGTATCTTGCATATCTGAATGCACCACCCCCTCCCTCCCTTTATCTTTGTGAGAACTATGAAGGTTCAAGTCCGAGACACTTTCTCAAATTACATTTCTGCCTTAGACTCAAATTTCTTTTATCTGACTGTTGTCTTGGTTGTGGCTCTTCCTCCTGTTCCTCAAGGTTTTCCCACTGGCCATTACAGGTGTATGCATTTTACTAAGCCATGGTTTGTTTCACTGCACAGTTGATTGGATTCACTCAACATACCAATTCACAGACCATCATTTACAAATCATTAGGTGAATACACCCCCCCCAAACACACACACATTATGCTTTAGCACAGCATGAGAATACAGCCAATTTGAGACACGGTTTTATGGTGTAATCATCCCAGGAAAGAAAAGTAGAGATGAGAGTGTATGCACATGGCATAGTCAAAAAATGCTTTCACAGTTTACACAAAGAAAAGTGTTAGAATGTCCTTCATCTATAGCTTCAGTTAAAGAGTCAGAGTGATTGTCATATCCACTTGAATGAAAAAAGAAAAATCTTTTACACTCTCTAATAACCTTCAGAAGCAGTGAACTAAGCACTGAAAACACTCTTATAATCACTTGTGAAATATCAACAATGCTAAATGCTTTATTTGGGCAACAAATTTGACATGCAGCACCTCTAGGATTTCTCTCACATACTTTCCCTTCACCAAGATAGTTCCTGAAATGAGATGCTCAGCTTTATGGCAAAGCTCAGACACACTGCCCTGTGTAGAAAAAAGGCTTCCTGTGTGATCAAAGGAAAAGTTCTCCCCCCCCCAAAGGATTAATGTGTTTCTAAACCTGTTAACTTTTAATTACCACCTGAGCATGTTGGCTGAGTGCCATAGACATCTCTATTAAAATTCAATTTATGCCCATCATAACTAATTTTCCTGCCCTAGCTTTCTCGCCAGTAGACCTCAATTTTATTTTTTATTTATTTATTTAATTTTTATCCCTCCTTTATTATTTTTATAAATAACTCAAGGTGGCGAACATACCTAATACTCCTTCCTCCTCCTATTTTCCCCACAACAACAACCCTGTGAGGTGAGTTGGGCTGAGTGTGTGTGACTGGCCCAAGGTCACCCAGCCGGCTTTCATGCCTAAGGCGGGACTAGAACTCTCAGTCTCCTGGTTTCCCATTGGCTCCTTCCTAGGGCTGAGAGACAGGGACTGGCCCAAGGTCACCCAGCCGGCTTTCATGCCTAAGGCGGGACTAGAACTCTCAGTCTCCTGGTTTCCCATTGGCTCCTTCCTAGGGCTGAGAGACAGGGACTGGCCCAAGGTCACCCAGCCGGCTTTCATGCCTAAGGCGGGACTAGAACTCTCAGTCTCCTGGTTTCCCATTGGCTCCTTCCTAGGGCTGAGAGACAGGGACTGGCCCAAGGTCACCCAGCTGGCTTTCATGCCTAAGGCGGGACTAGAACTCTCAGTCTCCTGGTTTCCCATTGGCTCCTTCCTAGGGCTGAGAGACAGGGACTGGCCCAAGATCACCCAGCCGGCTTTCATGCCTAAGTCAGGACTAGAACTCACAGACTCCTGGTTTCTAGCCCAGCACCTTAAACACTAGACCAAACTGGCAAAATTTCCAGACAAGATGTCCAAAGCCTTGTCTTACTGTACTAAAATTCCAAAGGAGCAATGTTTGCATATGTGTGCATCAGTTAAAGGGTTGGACTAATGGCCTTAATTCCTAAAGTGGTTTGCAGAGAACCCTTGGCATCACAAAAATGTGTTCTTCACAAATTTTGCTTAGAGCAGTTTCATACCACCATTTCCATTTTCCAATCCCTCACAAAGCAAGTCTGAACTGAACCATGATGGTCTTCACTATTTCCAGCTCTCAGCTAACACTGAAACAGGAAGATCTTCATTTGAGTGTGATGCTCACCAAGAACACCATGAGCTAATCAGTGTTGACCCTCTGTCTCTCCAACTGACTAAAAACAGAGTATATAGAATGTCATCTAATCAGTGCTGTACCTCCTGAGCTACTACCTGTATGGGACAAATAAAAAATAAATGAGAGGAAATACAATGAATTACTGATGTCTCCCTCATAAACTCACACAATACATTTTTTCTGTACCTACGTTAGTATGCATTTGACTCATACTCATGGAAATCTGAAGTGTTGAACTACATGTTACATTAAGGGTGCAACCTACCTTCCTTCCTTCCTTCCTTCCTTCCTTCCTTCCTTCCTTCCTTCCTTCCTTCCATCCATCCATCCATCCATCCATTAAATTTTGCCACCGCCCATCTCCCCCAAAAGGGGGGACTCTGGACGGTTTACAATAAACCTTCCTTCCTTTCTTTGTTGTAGTTGCACTGGACAATGGATTCAAACTGAAGTCAGAGAGACAGCATCTTGCTACAGGCTGGCCATTAAAACTGGATTTAAATGAAACATGTATTAACCAGTTTGGCCCAGATGCTTTAGCAGTCTTTGAAGTATCTGCAATTAGCAGATTATCTGCAACAATTCAATTTTATCATGTAAGGTATTAAAAGGTAGAATGAAATTTAGGATCACTTGCTGTATATATTTGATTTGTGGAAGGAAGAATTGGACAATCCAATATTGGAAAATCAATGGATCAGGAATTAAAATATGTGAAATATGCTTCCTATGATTTAAAAATGAAATTAATTAACCAGAAAATATTATTTCAGGTTTATCTGAACCTTCAAAGAATGTTTAAAAGACATTAGGACATTAGGTTTTTATATTGGAGATGTAAGAAATTTGAAGATTTTTAAACTCATATGATTTGGTCTTGTTCTGCTATAGCTTTATTTTAGTTTCAGATTAATACATATGTTAATATAAGTTTGGAAAGAAATACTCTACAAGGTTTTAAGTGTAATGTTGAATTATATTCCTAAAATATGGAATTTGTCATCTCATGAGTAACTTTGGCTCTATTGAACCTGGGGCATGGTAAAGAGGCTAATTCTATGTAAGTGGAAAGTAAGGCGCTCTCCTGTTTTAAGGAATGGATCCAGGTTCTGAGTTTGTTATATACTTTTGAAAAAATCTTTGTGTTCTAAAAATGAGATTATGTAGTACATTGTTATATGGTCTAGATTTAATGATAATGACTGAATTAATTCCATATAGTCTGTAGCTTGAATCATGTCAACTGGATTTCTATTTTCTCAGTGGAAACGTTTCGCTCCTTATCCAAGGAGCTTCTTCAGTCTGAGCAAAGTTGGTAAGGGAATCCTAAATATGTTTCTAGGTAGCTGTGTGAATTAGTGAAATTAGTTTCTAGGTCACACAGGTACCTAGAAACATATTTAGGATTCCCTTACCAACTTTGCTCAGACTGAAGAAGCTCCTTGGATAAGGAGTGAAACGTTTCCACTAAGAAAATAGAAATCCAGTTGACATGATTCAAGCTACAGACAATTCCACCTGGATGACTGAGAACCTTCATAGACATAATTCCATATAGGTATTTGTACTTATTATATGGAAGTTTCTTTCTGTTCATTGAGGTCTATTTTTGGTTACATTTAGTTCATTTTAATTAGTATAATATTTATTTTCTTTTTTCTTCACTGTATAATCACTATTTAATATAGACTTTCTTTTTTTTGCTTCACCTATATGTATGTATATATATGTGTGCATATATATGACCCAAAAATTGGATCCATCTTTGAGAGCCTGTGCAAAGTGCTGACACTGGGCCTGTAATAGGATGAGACAATGGGCTGATTACAGTTTCTGACCAGAAGTTGATTTGAAAATGGATTTAAATGATCAAATGATCAATAATCTTATTAACACTGCTGCAAAATTCTACATACATTCCTTCTCCTAACAATAACATCCTGGACAGAGAAAGAAAAAGTTAAATGAAAAACAGATTTAGAAAATGTGATTTCATAATTAACCAGAGCTCTGTACATTATCCAATTTACCATTCATACATGTCACAGGGTGTAGGTGTGGGAGGGAGTCACTATCTGTGAAAATTTGAGTTTGGGATCTGAACCTATTTTTCAGGGAATAGCTATGGGGGAAAGGATCAATTATATGAAAATTGCGAAATTCTTTTTTTGATTACTTCCAGCTTTCAACAAGTCAAAGGGTCACTTGTAGACAGTTTTTATCTTGGGAAGCAAGAGTGTATGGGATGGGGAGGAGAGAACTGACATTACAGCCATTAAATTAGGCTGCCAGGGAACCTGGAGTAAGTTTGAGAGCCATCTCTGCCAGACTGGAAACTATAAGACTTCTTCTCTCTACTTTTCCATTTGGGCAGCTCTAATAGAGGTAGGGCTGACTGATTGATGATATTCAATCTCTGTCACACTATTATTTTTTCGTTCTTCTCCTTCTGCATATGCAAGCTTTTGCTGCCCTCTCCCACTTCCTTTCATTTCCCTTGTCCATCACTATTCTCCGCTTGGAAGTCAGGAGAGCCCTCTGAGTACACATTTCTTCAAGGTATCTCTCTGTCTACAGGTTCGTGACATTTCATTCCAACTGCAAGTGGATTTTATTTCAGAACAAGAGGAAACTTTATTTGCACACTGACTGAGTGAATAGATGGGAGAAGATAAAGAGCAATTTCAAATCTCCTTTTTATTCATGTCCCTCTACATTTTATGCCTCTATATTTTTTTCTCCATTAAACATTCCTATTTCCAACTGGCTTATCTCTTTCTTCCTGCCTTTCTATCCAGAAAAGAAAAGAAAAAAGGAAAGGAAAGGAACCATTCTGATTATGGTAATTGTCCCCACCCCCACAAAAAAGGAAAGAGAAAGAAGAAAATAAATAATTGAGTTAAAACAAGATCTGTTGCAGGGAAGGAAGAAGAATCCATAATGGATTTCTTTCAGATATGGGGGGGAGAAAGATGATGTATCTGAGCCCTTTTAACTTCAGTTTTGAAAGCAGATAATTTCTGGGCTAGGCTTTTTTTTTAAAGATTTTTTTATCTTACCTTTATTCTCCTTATAAATAACTCAAGGTGGGGAACATACCTAATACTCCTTCCTCTTCCTATTTTCCCCACAACAGCCACCCTGTGAGGTGAGTTGGGCTGAGAGAGAGTGACTGGCCCAAAGTCACCCAGCCGGCTTTCATGCCTAAGGCGGGACTAGAACTCACAGACTCCTGGTTTGCCATTGGCTCCTTCCTAGGGCTGAGAGACAGGGACTGGCCCAAGGTCACCCAGCCAGCTTTCATGCCTAAGGCGGGACTAGAACTCACAGACTCCTGGTTTGCCATTGGCTCCTTCCTAGGGCTGAGAGACAGGGACTGGCCCAAGGTCACCCAGCCGGCTTTCATGCCTAAGGTGGGACTAGAACTCTCAGTCTCCTGGTTTCCCATTGGCTCCTTCCTAGGGCTGAGAGACAGGGACTGGCCCAAGAGCACCCAGCCGGCTTTCATGCCTAAGGCAGGACTAGAACTCACAGACTCCTGGTTTCTAGCCCAGCACCTTAACCACTAGACCAAAATTGCTTTCATGTCTTGGGCTTCCCAGAGAAATTTTTGCAGAATTTCTGGCTAGAGGGAGGTATCCTTCCTTCTCCTTAATTTTGTGTGAGGGGAGATTACTCTTTACTGCATGGAAGTAGAATCATCTTGCCTGTGATCAAAAGCATGCTTGCCATATTCCTGTTGGCAACTAAAAATATTTTTTGGCTATTACGCACTGACATCAGTCATCTGAAAAAGTAAATACACCCCATTGAAACTTTTGACTTTTTCAACATACTTCAACATACAGATATCTGACATTCATTTCAACAATTTTGATAGATAAAGGGGATATAATATAACAAATATCATGCACCATTTACATTTTGTAGTCCACTGTGTCCAGGACTTCTGGAACAATGTGCTCTGGACAGACAAGGCAAAGATAGAGTTATCTGGCCACAGGTACCAGAAGACATGTTTGGTGAAAACCAAAGACAGCATTTCACTAAGAGAACCTGATACCAGCTGTAAAGCATGGTGGTGGAAATGTTATGGTTTGGGGCTGCTTTGCTGCATTAGGGTTTGGGCAGCTCACCATCATAGAATCCACTATGAATACTTCATTGTACAGAGGGTGCTTGAGGATAATGTGAGACTATCTCTCAGAAGATTGAAGCTCAACTGAAAGTGGACCTTGCTACATGATAATGACCCCAAACATTCCAGTAAATCCACCAAGGAATGGCTGAAAAAAAGAGAGAAAGAAATGGAGGGTTCTGGAATGGCCAAGTCAAAGCCCAGATCTAAATCCCATCATGATGCTATGGGATGATTTGAAACAGGGTGTGTATTTATTAATTTATTAATCAAATGTATCACCGCCCATCTCTACAGCAGTAGACTCTGGGCGGTTTACAATAAAATATTAAAATTAAAAACCTATAAATCATTAAAATACAATATCATAATAAATAGAAAAAATCCAGAGGATGGTGAGATCTTAAAAGGAGGTTATTACTAAGCTAACCACCCCCAGGAGGAACTATTACTTCCTTTGTCCCAAGCAAGGTGGCAGAACCAGGTCTTTAAAGACCTCTGGAAAGCCAGGAGCGAGGGCGACTGCCTCTCCTCTGGGGGCAAGATATTCCACAGGGCGGGTGCTATCTCAGAGAAGGCACGCCTCCTGGACCCCGCTAGATGAAATTCTTTTATTGATGGGGTCTGTAGCATGCCCTCCCTGCATGACCGGGTGGGGTGGGTAGATGTGATCGGGATGAGACGGTCCGTCAGATACCCTGTTTCTTGTGTATGCAAGAAACCCTTCAAACATTGCACAGTTTAAAAAATTCTGCATGGAGGATTGGGAAAAAATTCCTCCCAGTCAATCTCAGAGACTGGTAGGCAGTTAAAAGAAATGCCTACTTGAGGTTGTTTCTGCCAAAGGAGGCGATACCAGGTATTAGAGTCAAGGGTGTACTTAGTTTTTCCACAGAAGGAAAAGGCATATCTGTTAATCTTTTGTTCAATAAATGATTGCAATTTTTTCATAGTTTTTACAACACCTTTATCTTTATATATTGTTTGAATGAAGATAAAATATGAATATATCTACATATGTTAAAAAAGAAAAAAAACTTTACATGGGGTGTACTTACTTTTTCACATGACTCTAATTCAAGGGCACATTTGTATACATCACTCAGGATTTCAAGGCCAGTTCACAAATTATATCCCCTTTACAGTTATATAAGCAGGGTGTAAATAATGTGTATATTATGAAAATACCCTCCCAGAATTTTGTCTAGCCTGGTATCTGATAGTTTTTAAATTTAGAATATTATGGCTTGTAATACAGGTAAAACATATGGATGTACATTTTAGTTGTCTGTGCATTCTGGATCACATCTCTCTCTACTCATTATTTCATTTCAGAAGCTATTTCCCAATGTTATCTTTTATAACCGAATTCACAATGGCAGGCAAAAAATGAGAGAAAGAAAGAAAAGGAGAGAGAGTGAGAGAGAGAAAAGGTGGGCCAGACATAGCTTCAGCACTGAGAATAGTAAAATCAACAAAGTGATTTGTATAACTCACAACCCTATGATGATACTACTTAATGGGTCATTTTAATCCAAACACAAGCAAAAATGCACATAAGGCTCTACAATGTTTGTAGCTTTTGACTTCCACATTTATATTTTTCAGAGGTTCCATTAAAAGTTATAAAGATTCAAAGAAAACCTGTGAAGCCTAGCTGGATGACTTCATTATTTGCTACTTAACGGTTTGTTGTTTATTAGTTCAGTCGCTTCCGACTCTTCGTGACTTCATGGACCAGCCCACGCCAGAGCTTCTTGTCGGCCGTCGCCATCCCCAGCTCCCCCAAGATCGAATCCATCACCTCCAGAATATCATCCATCCATCTTGCCCTTGGTCGGTCCCTCTTCCTTTTGCCTTCCACTTTCCCTAGCAGCTACTTAATGGTAGGGCCACTCTTTTTATTTGTGAAAGCACATGATTATACTGTGCCACCACAAATGAAAAGCAAATGAAAACAAAAAGTGGTATTTTCCTCTCCTTTACCAAAAAAACAAATAATCTACTCCATGATATCATCACTATCTAGGCTAAAGGATTAATATAGTGAAATAAGGGGAGCATATTATGCTCTTGTAATATGTTTATAATAATTATTATCATCATTATCATCACATTAAACTTAAAAAACATTACAATTAGAACTTCTTTGAAAAAATTAGTAGTTTTTAGTATTACATATAAAGAGCAGTATAACTATGTTGCTATTTTATTTATCTCCCGTTGGGGGAGATGGGCGGTGATAAATTCGAATAATTAATTAATTAATTAATTAATTAAAAAAACTATGTAGTTTAAAAAAGAAGCCTAAGCTCTTACATATATAGATAGGATACATATATAGCCTAAGCTCTTGATATATAGTTTCTTTTAATCAAGGAAAAAATAAAAAAGCAAAAATCCTATACTAAACTACCTAATAAGAGAAAAAACAATGTAAGCTGGAGGCTTAAAGATAGATAAGTTCAAAGAAGGGAATAATGCAGAATTAGTCATGAAATTGTAGTAGCAAATTACCTGCAGTAAGTGCCTCTGACTACATATAAACACTGGATCCAAGTGGTAGCTTTTTATTATTTATTTATTTATTATTTCTAACTTATATCACCGCCCATCTCCCCCCACAAGGGGACTCTGGGCGGTTTACAATAAAGTCAGCGATTAAAAACATATAAAATACTTTATACAATCAATTAAAAATATAAAAATATAAAAATATAAAATCCAAGAGGCTGTATCTGATATTTACGAACCGGACTGAACTTTATGGTGCGAGCCATCTCCAGGAAGAGCTATTACTCATCCCGTCCCAGGCGAGGTGGCAGAGCCAGGTTTTCAGTTGTTTCCTGAAGGTCAGGAGTGTGGGGGCTAGCCTCACCTCAAGGGGCAAGATGTTCCAAAGGGCGGGTGCTACGGCAGAGAAGGCACGCCTCCTGGATCCCGCTAGATGAAATTCTTTTACTGATGGGATCCGTAGCATGCCCTCTCTGCATGACCGGGTGGGGCGGGTCGATACTCTGGGGATGAGGCGGTCTCTAAGGTAACCTGGTCCCATGCCATGTAGGGCTTTAAAGGTAACAACCAACACCTTGAATTGGACCCGGAAGCAAACTGGTAACCAGTGCAGTTCACGCAGCAGAGGTGTCACGTGTGCTGATCTTGGGGCACACATAACTGCGCGCGCAGCCGCATTCTGGACCAGCTGAAGCTTCCGGATATTCTTCAAGGGTAGCCCCATGTAGAGTGCATTGCAATAGTCTATATGGGAGATGACCAGGGCATGAGTGACTGTACGGAGGGCATCTCGGTCCAGGAAAGGGCGAAGCTGGCGTACAACTCGAAGTTGCACAAAAGCCCTTCTGGCCACGACTGCCACCTGCTCTTCAAGCAGGAGTCGTGAGTCCAGAAGGACCCCCAGATTCCGCACTGAGTCTGAACGGGGTAGTGCCACCCCGTCCAGATCTAAAGATGACAACTCCTTGGATCCCGAGGCGCCATCAATCCACAGCCACTCCGTCTTGCCAGGGTTCAGCTGAAGCCTGTTGTTCCCCATCCAGACCCCCACAGCCTCCAGGCACTGAGAAAGGGCAGAAACTGCATCACTTTTTATAGCAGCTTTGGGTAAAAACTAAATTATAGGGAAAACATTTACAAGACTGAGGGTTGGGTAGTTGAATCCCGTGATTTTTCCTTTGTCCAGATGATACTCAGAACTTTTGAGCACCACTAGAAAGCCCAAGATCAAGAGTGGGTACCTCCAGGTACTATGACATGTGACATCCCCAAGACACCAAATTTAAATAATAAAATTTATTTATTTGTTTATCATATTTCTGTGGCTGCCTGACTCCGTAATGACTCTGGGCAGCATACAATATTGAAAACAGTTAGAAACGTACAATTATTAGAACATTTTAAAGTGGATAAAAATAATTTTAGATTTTTTAATGAAACGACTCAATTTGAAATGGAACTTTGTATAAATGATGAACATATTACAAAGATGTATAAAATGTTGTTACAGATGAATTTAGAAGATGAACAAGTTAAAGAATGTATGATTAAATGGGCTAAGAATTTTGGATACAATATTATGTTGGAGCAATGGGAGAACATGTGGAACAAAGGTTTGAAATTTACTTTGAATTATAACTTAAAAGAGAATTTCTATAAAATGATGTATTGTTGGTATTTAACTCCTGATAAGTTGTCAAAAATGTATAATGGAGTGACAAATGTTTGTTGGAAATGTTCTCTTGGTGAAGGAACTTTTTATCATCTTTGGTGGACTTGTGAAAAGGCCAAAAAATTTTGGGACCATATATGTGCTAATATTCAAAAGATCCTTAAAGTGGACTTACAAAAAAAAAACCAGAACTGTTTCTCTTGGGTCTGATGGAGAAGCAGTTTGAGAAACAACATGGGACTTTGCTTTTAAACATGATTACGGCAGCAAGACTTGTATATGCACAACGATGGAAAGATCCACAAATACCTATAGTGGAGGACTGGATCATCAAACTGATGGAGCTGCCCCAAATGGCCAAGTTAACAGTTAACAGCAGTTAATTTTATCTGATAAGATAAAATACTGTTTCTGGATTTGTCTCTACTTGGCAACCCCTTTTAGACTACTTGCTTGTGTCAGAAAAAAAAGAAGTTTTGATTTTGGGCTTTAATGATTAAATGGCTTGACTTGATAGAAATAATGTTACTAAGGTTTAACTAATTGTAAGAGATTGTATTTGCAAATGTATTCATATCTGTACTGGAGAAGGTCGGAAGTCACTTTCTATTTCTGTTCTCTGTCTGTTCTGCACTTTTATAGTTTTTCTTTTTTCTTCAGTTCTGTACTCTTATCTTTTCTATATTCTATATTCTGTATTTTAACTATATTCTGAAAATTAATAAAGTTCTTTATAAAAAAAAAGAAAACAGAAAAAACATAATGAATAAAAATAAGGTCTGGTAAGAGCAATAAAACATATAGCCTAACACAAAAACACTCCCATAGGAGGCTTACCACACACTCTATCCCAAAGGCTGGGGGAACAGCCCAGTTTTTAGGGCCTGTTTAAACAAGATCAGAGTAGGGACCATATGGATCTCTGGAGGGGTGCTACCATATTCTAGAGGGCAGGTTCTGTGTAGGGGAGACGTACCTCCTGGGTCCCATCAGATACACTGTTTAATCAATGGGATCCAAAGCATGCCAACTCTATCCAATCGAAGAGGACAGGCAGTCTCCCAAATAACAGGCCCTATGCCATGAAGAGCTGTATAGCTGATAACTAGCACCTTGAATTGTACCTGAAAGCCAACTGGTAATCAGTGCACAGCATAAAGCACAGGTTTACATGGGCACATTGTGGTGTGGCATGCCCATAACCTATTAATTAATTAATTAATTAATTAATTCCTTCATTAATACATTAATTCAAACTTCCTGTGCTACTGCCCTCAGCACTTCCACATTCCAACAGGGTTCCTGATGTCTCTTCTGGAGAACCGTGTTGGAATGCGGAAGTGCTGGAACTCCAGACAGAGGTCTTCCCAATTTCCTAGTTGCTCCCCTGACAAGAGCCATTGACTATACTTGCAGCTCCCAGGTTAACAGCAACTCCAACTACCATCATGCAGCCCAAGAGGCCAAAGTGAAATGGCAAAAAGTAGTTCTGCTTTGGCCATATTTTTAATGGAATAAATGTATGTTTAATGGCATATGGCAATACTCTTTGTTTTCTTTATTTCTGATTCATTACAGACTTTTACATCGATGTGCAAAAATGCTTCAGAGCTATGGCCCTTGAGTTAATGAATTAGTTCTCATGTGGTGCCTGTGACAATTTGAGTTTGAGACCCTTGGCCTCATTCCTTGGCAAAACAGTCAGATTTCCTGCTCACAATTAAGTTGATTTTGAAGGAATCCCACATAACAGCCACTTGGATCCACAGCATAGTTTTTAAAAAGAAGCCACATGACCCAGCTTTAAAAATGAGTTTTCCACTGCTTCTTCAAGAGGAACCTTAAGCTGCTGCCTAGGCATTAAATGAGGCCTTTCCCAGCAGCTGTCAGTGAGGGGACCTTCCCAAGGTCTCAGCATTGCATCAGGAGCAGCAGCAGCAAGAGGCCTTCAAACACCATGCCTTAAATCGGAACATGTCTTGCCTTGTGCTGAATTATTGATTAAGATGGTGGATGACACGGACATACACATACTTACCCATACATGAGATGTTGGGAAGCACTTGTCTTGATTTAAAGCCAGACCTTGAATGGCTCTGACTTTGTGACAGTTGTTTTCTTCTCAAATTACTGAGAGAATGAGAAAGAAATGGGGAAAAACTTTTTTGATGGGCCCCTAAGGTTGAAGGGAGAGGGAGAGGGAGAGGGAGAGGGAGAGGGAGAGGGAGAGAGAGAGAGAGAGAGAGAGAGAGAGAGAGAGAGAGAGAGAAAGAGAAAGATAGAGAGATATTGCTGTAGGCCATAAAGCCAGGTTTCCAATCCAAGATAGATAAATGATAGCAATCAGAATGAGGGATAATTAACAAGCTATTTGAAGAGGGAATAACTCTACAAAAACATCAGTTGCAACCAGAGGCACTTTCCATCTTCAGTGTACCAAGAGAAAACAGTAATAAATTAATAGAGAAGGGCAAGTGCTACACAAATTAATAAGAAGTGAATCCTAGCTCGACAGCTGTTCTTATGTGTCTGGGAACTTGTGATGTGTGATTTACTAATGCATAACTTGATACCAAAATGTGATATAAGTGTAAGGCACAAATCTCACAGTCTATCTGACTAGAGATGAAATCCATTTTAGCCCACTATTTGAAAACATAAAAAATTAAAATAAAATACAGATCAGAACCCTAGAAGCATTTTACATTGGGGTGTGTGTGTGTGTGGGGATAATGTTAATAAGGATTTTAATTCATTCATCCAATGCTGTGCTGCTTTATCATGGTGGTGGGGGGAGGAGGGGATGTTTCTGGGAGGGATGAGCAGGGAATGCTAGGAGTGTATGCCAATAACATATAATTCGAACAAGGCCATCCCAGCTACCCAGCTAAAGCAAGCAGACATTTGTATTGGACAGCAGTGTTATAGAAAGATGCTGGATGCAGATGCAAAGGTATCATTTCATACTGTGCAGGAGAAGACAATGATAAACTACTTTTGTATTTACCCAGAAAAATCACACCAGTAAATAATATAAACTGATTGACGATATAATGCTAGATGAGGGTACCCTCAGGTCAGATGGAACTTAACATGCTATTGAGGAAGAGCTGAGGACCTTTCAGAGTGCTAACAGTGTTTCTGACATGGCTACATAAAAGCTTTTGGTATGTCTAGTTGCTGATGTTGCCCTGCAGGAAAACAAAATCCAATGCTGCAAAGACAGAATTACAGTGGGAACATGGAACATAAGAAGCATGAACATGGGAAAAGTCAACACAGGAAAGATGAAGTGAACTGACTACACATTGACATCTTTGGCATCAGCGAATTGAAATGGAACAAAATTGGACACTTTTGAACAGAAGATCATACTACACAGGACATGAGAAACAAAGAAGGAACAGCATCGTTTTCATGGTCAGGAAGGAGATAGCAAGGATAGTCCTTGGGCACAATCAAGTCAATGACTGAATAATATCAATTAAACTTCTCAGACAACCCTTTAATATAACAATTATCCAAATTTATCCATCCATCCATCCATCCATCCATCCATCCATCCATCCATCCATCCATCACTCTACCACTGATTCAGAAGAAGAGATTGATAAGTTTTATGGTCAAGTTCAATCTGAAGTCAACAGAACATGCAGGCAAATTTGTTGCTTGTTGTACTGTATGGCCCAGGAAACCGAATTGAAGTAAGAAAATGACTTATCACTTTCTGCCAATCCAATTATTTTTTCCTTGCTAACACAGTCTTTCTAACATAGTCTTCCAACAACCAAATGATGTCTATATAGATGAACATCACCAGATGGAATAAAACAGAAATTAAACTGACAATATTGGTAGAAGAAGGTGGCAAGGCTCATTTATAACAGCAAAGACATTTTGAGGGGGTGAGTTGTACAAGCTGCTCATGTGCAAACTCCAAGTCAAGCTAAAGCTGAAGAACAAAGCCAACACAGTGGCCAACAAATTGGAAGCTGTCAGTATACATAACAATACCAAAGAAAGGAGACTTGACAGAATGTGCAAACTATTGCACAATATCCTTAATCTCACATACTAGCAGAATAATGCCTAGGATCATCTAACACAGATTTAAAAACTCTGAGAAACAAAATACATTATTGCTGATGTATGCTGGGATAATAGAGAAAGCCAAGGAATACCAAAAAGAAATCAATATGTGCTTCATAGATTATAGAAAGTGTTTAATTGTGCAACCATGTCAAGCTGTTGAATGTGGGAATCCCAGAACATCTCATTATCCTCATGTGAAACCTATACACAGGCCTGGAAGTGACAGTCCAGACAGAACATGGTGAAACAGACTTACTCTAGGTTGGCAGAGGAGTAAGAAAAGGCTGTATTCTCTCCCCTTATTTATTCAACATACAGGTACAGTATATGTGGAATATACAGGGTGCACCAAAAGTTAGGCCCCATAGACAATTTATTACATAAATTACATTAAATGTTCAAACTGGTTGCCCTTTAGTTCTAAACACTTCCTTACTCATTTGACGCACGACCTTTGAACATTCCTGAGTACAGTAACATTTTCCCTGAAAAAAATGTTAATTAATAAAACATATTGTAATTGGTCTGACTTTTAGTACATCTTATATATTAAGGAACCTGGTTTGGAAGAAGATGAGCACGGTTTTAAAACTGGAGGAAGAAACTTGCACTATGCTGATGACACTGCTCTGATAGCTGAAAATGAAAATCTGCAAGCTCTATTGTAATGAAAGTCAAGGAGTACAGTGAAAAAATGCAACTAAGTTAAAATATAAAGAAGCCAAACTAATGCATACAGCAACCAGTCTTAGAACTGACAATGACAATACTGAAGTGGTGGATAGCTTCTGTCTCTTAGGATTGACTATCAGCGACAAAGGAACCAGTAGTCAAGAACTGCATCACAGACAAATACTTGGATGAGTAGCAATGAAGGCCTTGGAAAATATGTTGATATGCCAGGATGTGCCTATATCTACAAAGATCTGAATCATGCAGACAATGATTTTCATTGTGACACTCTATGGAAGGACACATTGGATTTTGAAGGAACAACATAGAAAGAGTATTGATGCTTTTGAACTTTGGTGTTGGAGAAGCCTCCTGAGATTACCATGGATAGCTAAGAAAATAAACAAATGGAACATGGAACAAATCTATCCAGAGTTCTCACTCAATGTACAAATGACCAGACTAAAACTATCATACTTTCGACATATTATGTGAAGACCCAGCTCTCTTGGGAAAGGTGGAAGGAAAGAGAATGACGAACAGCAATGTGGATGGACTCAGGTATAGCAGCAATAAGAGAATCATAAGAAGATCTGAAGGATCAGTTGGGGACAGAGAAAATTTTCATGGAGAAATTTTCATGAAGAAAATCTATGTGATCGCTAAGAGTAGACACAGACTTGATAGCACATAACCAGTCAATATTTCTGGTGTGCTGATCTTGTCTGCAATTTGTTTCAGTCTTAAACCATTAATGCAGGATGCCCGCTGCAAACCAATTTAGTTAGAGGCATCTTTTGTTCCTTGTATAAAAGATCCCTGGTTACAAGGTAGCATACAGGGATAAGAGAAAGAATGGAGATTCTCTTTGAAAGTAACAAAGGACTATAGCTATCTGATTGTGAAATATTAATTATGCCTACCCCACCAGTAACAAAACAGACTTGACATTAAAGCTCATATATGCCTGAAAAACTGAAACTGCACAATCTACCCATTTAAAAGGTCACCAGCCTGTGGAAAATCTAAGTGGTTTATATCCATCTTGTTCAAGGGCATTTTTTTTTGTAGGACTCTTGTTTTCAAATCAGTATTGAGAAAGCAGAATCTAGAGATAAGGAGCCAGCTTTCATAAGTAAACAAAGTGGCTAAATAAACTTGGTGTCAAAATTACTTCCCTTGATTGCTTCAAGGGATACAAGAAGGGGAGCTATGTAGACAGAGTGATTCTTGATTAGCAGTTTGTACATAGAGCAGGAAATTCTTTACAGCTTGTCAGATAGGCAAAATTAATCTTGCTGAAAAAGGCCCCAATACAGCTTGCCTTAAGAAATTCTTCTCGTTTTGGCTTTCAAAATGCATACAAGTCCAACCCACTCTGGCTAGTTTAATTGTCTGCTTTTGTCACTGCTGGCATTCTAGACTATGAAAAAAACCCTACCTAGTTTGTATTATTCTGAACATGATCTTTGTCTGGTAGAAACAACACTGAATCACCAACCCACCAATCTTTTTAGACGCTATACAAGAAGATAAATTGATTAAAAACCCAGGATGTCCCTCTGAGCAAAGCTGAAGTTGCAGATAAGACATGTCCCAAGGGAATAAATGAAAACCAGCCACAGGGATGTTCACTGCAGAAATTCCTGAGGATGCCCGACATACCTGTATTCCAGTGAGAACTTGGTTAGCTCTCTGTTGTCATGTAACCATTTGAATTCCAGGGGCCAACTGCCTTCTGCCATGCAGGTGAGGACCAAGCGATTTCCCTCCAGATGGACTTGAGTGCGCACTGGCTCTGTCTTGAAATACGGGGAAACATCATCTGAAATTACAAAGGAAAGTGTGTTAAACCCATGCATTCTTCGCCATGTATAAAGTGCATAGGACCATCAATACTGGATCAGACAAGTAGTTTGACTTTCTAACATGTTGGGATATGAATGAAAAGAGATGTGCCGATTCTGAAAATATTAATCTTTTGTTATCTGTAACTATGCTCTCTGAAACATGTTTTACTACAGCGAGGAATCTAGAAATCATGACTATATATGGTATCTCTGGATCAGCCTGTTTAAAAACATACATTACTTTTCAAAATGTTATAAATTAATTGTAGATATGTTGTTGCCCGAAAGGACACCACTAGATGATTTCAGAACAATATTTAGTATGATATATGTAAAGCATCACCTTTACAGCTCGTGTTATTTGTGGGACTGCCTGTCCCTGAGGGTATCTGCCTGTTTCAGCAGGTTGGATAGGTTGGTGGGCGCATTCTAGGTCCCTTCCCTCAAATGCTGCTATCTAGTGGGACCAAGGAGTGCGCCTTTCCAATAGCAGCTCCTGCCCGGTGTAATACCCTTCCCCCTGGGATCCAGCAGGTCCCCACCCTTTTAGCTTTCTGGAAGGTGGTAAAAAGCTGGCTCTTCCCCCAAGCATTGGGATAGGGTGAAGTTGAAGCCTTGGGGTTTATCTGATGATGTATTGGAGAGTGTTGGTTGAGGCACCAGCTTCTGGTTATAATGTTTTTTGGTTTTTATTATTGTTGTGAGCCACCCACAGTTGTGGCATACAGGTAATCCTCGCTTAACGACTGCCCTGTTTAGCGACTGTTTGAAGTTACAACGGCACTGAAAAAGTAATTTAATGACCAGTCCTTGCACTTACGACCATTGGAGTGTCCCCATGGTCACTTGATTGAGATTCGGGCACTTCGCAACTGGCAGGTGTTTATGACTGTCACAGTCTCCCGCAGTCACATGATCGCCATTAGCGTGCTTCACAGCCAGATTCCAACAAGCAGAGTCAATGGAGAAGCCAGCAGTAAAATCGCAAGTTGCGGTCATGTGATGTCTTGTTTAACAACCACAGGTGATTTGCTTAATGACCACAGCAGAAGTGATGTCATAAGTTCAGCACAGTCATGTGATTTTTCACTTAGTGACCACATCACTTAGCAACGGAGCTGCCACTCCATTGTAGTCGCTAAGGACTACCTGTATAAGATAGACAGCCATATAAATAAAATAAAATAAAATAATAATGAATAAATAAAATAAAATAATATACACGCTAAAAGATTTTCAGGATAAAATGAGGTAGGTATTATATGAAGTTCAATAGACAAATCACCTAATGTGGCTGGATTTGAACAAGATACCATCATACATCTTGTTCAGCATTTGTAAATAAGATTTTTGCTAGTTGTAAAATTGTTAACAAGTAGTTGTGTGCTCACACACACACACACACACACACACACACAAACATGCACAAAAATTGGTATCAGCTGTGAGAGATGAAGGTTACTGCTTTCCCTCTATTTTCTTGATGAAAATTATCCCACCCCTGAAGCTGTTCTTTGCTCTACAGGGTAAAATATATAGGAACCAGTAGGATACCTGACTGTTTTGCCTTGAGGGAGAAATAACAGCTTTTGGGGCAGGGTTATTTTAATTGTAAAAACAGTCTGGGGGAAAGGGTTTTGCTGTCCTCCTGTGCAGCAGTTCCAGTCTGAATTGGGGAAGGGGGCCGTGTCTGCTATTAACACTTAAAAATGCATACAGAGACGTTCTCCCAGAGGGAGGGATGTCAGATACTTTCTCACAGATGATCCCAAGCAAAAATAATAGGAGAACAAGGAGCAAAGTAGATTATAATGGGATGAGCTTTACTTTACAATCTTCTGAAAGAAGATTTTTTAAAAAATAATTTCTATTTCATATTAATGTTCCGACAGTTTAACTCTCTAGGCATCTCCACGTATGGTCACTAATGATGGGAAAATATGTTATGGTCAAGATTTTATAGCTTTGTCCTCTAGGTCCATTCAGAATTGGACTTAAATCACCTTTAGATAATAGGCAAGGCAACGGGTAGTTTTGCTGGTCTTTCAGATTCTTTGTGATTTGTTTCTACTTGTTTTAACCTTCTGTAAGCCTCGGAGAGTTGTTGGTGAGTGCGGGCACTAGAAATTAAATAATAAATAAATAGCAACAAGAATTAAACATACTGTTAAGAATTGTAGTGACTGTGACACAAAAAGCAAAGATACCCATTTTAGTCCCCCCCCCCCAAAAAAAAAAAACGAAAGTCCAAAGATAGGAAGTAACTTTATTGGACCAACCAAAAATGCAAACAAGTAGAGAGTTAGCTTCTGGATTCTCCAGAGCTCCAGAAATCCTCATCAAGTACCCCAACTCTGCAAGGGACAGAGAAAGAGGGGGGGGGGGAACGACAAAACTCTGTATATTGCCAAAAGTTGTCTAAGTAAGTGGCATAAATAAATAAATATGATATCATCAGTTTTTAAAAGGAGATTGCAAATTGATTGAATTAGTCTTTGCTAGGGCTGCTGGTATCAGATTACTCTTAAAAGTCAGGGACAGAGATGGAAGGACTGACCCAGTTTTCAACAAATAAAATCAGTTTCTCAGATTTATATAAGCTTAAGTAAAATGCACAGATTTTTATTTAGACAGATATAAATGGAAACATAGCATTACTTATATTTCCAAAGCTTGAGTGGTGTTTTAAATAAAAAAGTCAATTAAAGCCAAATTATTCAGTGACCAACCTTGTTGGGAAAGCACACAAGAATGTTTTTCCCCCTGCTAATTGCTTAATGAAAATAGTCTAGCTTAATGTGCTGCTGTTTATCTTGCCAAAGTTGCCAGAATAGAAGAGTGGTATTTAGTTTCCATGACAAAACGTTTAACTTCAGATTTGCTTTGAAAATATGGAATCATTCTATATGAAATCTATAGCACATGTACAGTGTATCTGGAGGAACAATGGAAAATCATATTTTACCATCATGTTGCACTACTGTTTTCATTAAATGAAGCAGATTCCCTACATAGTAATCACTGAACTAAGCTGTTGTACTTTTATAGGAATAGCTGTAACTCCCTCCAATGCAAATAGATTAGGCCTTTAACATCTAAGTTCACATTAGCAATCATTAAGCCTTTAGGATTTTAGCACCAGACATTTCTCATTACATGAGCCTCATCAGTTTTCAAGGAAGCCAGTAAATAGGAAGAAACAACTATGAAAAAAAGAAAAGTTGGCTAAAGGCTCAAAGGATGTTTGCTTTGGTTACCTGCAATCTGAAATGGCCTAGATAGCTTGCGGGGATAGTGTTACTGTGTCACTTATTCACTAGGTAGCTCTAGATGTATTTGTAGCCGGGTAGAATTTGAAGTGTTTTGTCATTCTTCTTTCTCATTTTATGGAAACCATGGAGTCCTTGTCTAACTTCCTTACTAATATAACCTTTACCTTCCATGGCATGTATATTCATAATGCCATTGCTGGGGATGGGGAGGGAGGGGGGAGGGGAATGCATCTTGAATGATACAGTGTCTCCTATGAAGGCAATGTTAGATCAGCTCATTTAATGTTGTAAGCAGGAGACGCTAAGTTCATTAACAATTGGAGAAGTTTGAAAAAAGCTGAATAATCAGTGTGGGTAGCCTTTCAAATATACTGTGGAATACACACAAACTTCTTTAAAGTGTCCCAGACTGCTAGGGACACCTCTAATTTAACATTATTATCTCCATGCCTGCCTAAGCCTTGAAACAAAAAATATTTATTCATTTTAGAATATTCCATAGTTGGGAGCAAAGCCATGTTGCCATGGTCTACAGCAGCCTCTCCAACTTGTCATCCCTAGGCAGTGGCTATGTTGCTTGGGAATAATGGGAGTTATAGTCTAGCATAGTGTTTCTCAACCTTAGCGACTTTAAGATATGTGGACTTCAACTCCCAGAATTCCTCAGCCAGCATGCTGGCTGAGGAATTCTGGGAGTTGAAGTCCACACATCTTAAAGTTGCCAAGGTTGAGAAACACTGGTCTAGCATATCTAAATGGCCCCAGGTTGGATTAGGGTTAGAGCTATCATCTTGCCAGAGGTGTTCTGGTGAAAGAACATTCTTCTTGTTATGTACAGTAGAGAGGGCCAGATTTCCAGTCAGGTTCTGAGAGTTTGTGGGAAGGCTGGGAGAGTAATGAAAGGAATGTTAGACATAAATAACCAAGAGATATTTATTTCACTAATGGCAACTCAATCCAGGTGGCAAGAAACAATTCAAAATATTCGGAGAGATTCTGCCTTAATTAATTCCCTAAAAAAGGAATCTGGAAAATTCTGAGATTCTGTATTTATCCCTCATACCTTAAAGATGCCTTACTGAAGTCTATATAATTCTTGCTTCCTTGATCTTGCTCAGCTGTGTGGAGTTTGACATAGGCCAACAGTACTACTGTACCTTTTGTGCTGAGATGGTAATCCAAAAAGTAAAGGTAAAGACCCCTTCCTATTAATTTCATTTCCTAGGGACCACATGGACACATCTTTGCTTGGCAACAGTTCAAACGTGGCTTGCCACTGCAAAAATAGAGAGCCAGTTTGGTCTAGTGGTTAAGGCTCCGGGCTAGAAACCAGGAGACTGACAGTTCTAGTCCTGCCTTAGGCATGAAAGCCGGCTGGGTGACCTTGGGCCAGTCACACACTCTCTCAGCCCTAGGAAGGAGCCAATAGCAAACCAGGAGACTGAAAGTTCTAGTCCCGCCTTAGGCATGAAAGCCGGCTGGGTGACCTTGGGCCAGTCACTCTCAGCCCAACCCACCTCATAGGGTTGTTGTTGTGGGGAAAATAGGAGGAGGAAGGAGTTTACAAAAATAATAAAGGAAATAAATAAATAAATAAATAAATAAGTAAGTAAGTAAGTAAGTAAGTAAGTAAGTAAGTAAGTCTGTCTGTCTGTCTGTCTGTCTGTCTGTCTGTCTGTCTGTCTGTCTTTCCATTTCTCAATCTAGCCTACAAACCTTGTATTCCCTGATGGTCCTCCATCCAAGAACAACAAGGTCTGACTACACATCTTTTTGAGATTGGTCAAAGTCAGCTTTGAACTGCCATCTAGCCAGGTAGTAAAGCTGAATGATCTTGTCAACGAAGGAGGAACAAAAATGCTAACAAAATCAAAGAATAAAAAACAATCCAAAAATTAGAACAGCAAGTCAATTGCAGAATCTTTAGGGTTATAACTATTGCATCTCCCAAGAAGAGGGGAAAACAGAAGTCTTTTGAATACACATTTATTTAGAGACATGGAAGTGTAAAAAAGTTTACCAAATGTTCTCTGCTCTCCTTGCTTGAAAGCATTTTCTTTCTCCCCATTCGTTTAATCACTTCCTGTTATTTGCCTTTGTCCTTATTAGACTGTGCCCATGAAGATGGCTTTTCTCCTGTGCATTGGGGTAAAGATCTGGCTTTTCTCCCATTAGGCCAGGATAGTAATTGAACCCATTCTACAAGTGAGAATGAGTGGTTGTAATGCCTAGCCCTTTCTATGTGCATGACTGTGCATAGTTATATTGGTTTTAAAGTATATTTTAATTCAGTTTTGATCGTTTCTCATTTGTATTGATATGCACTACCCAGAGTAATAAATTATGAATTGGGCATGATTATGATTTACACATTTTAAAAATAAAAATAATAAATATATAATCCATCAGCCATTGCCCAGATCTATACTGTACTGCATCTTATTAAAATGTTATATTAATATGCTTTCCCTTCCCATGGGCAAAAAAAAATGTTTCCTTCTGTCCACTGCAGTTGCTGAGATGGATCAATAACATAACTAGAACACTGTCATCTATTTTTAGCACATGCTTTAGGATCAGAAAATAAGATGAGCCAATAACTCCATGATCTGTGGTTTGGACAATGCAATAATGGGATGGGCATCCTGTTATTTTTTTAAATTGACTCAATTACTCAAACCAATACTAAATATAGTACTGTAGTTAGTAACTAGAACAGTGTTTCTTGACCTTGGCAACTTGAAGATGTGTGGACTTCAAGTCCCAGAATTCCCCAGCCAGCATGGCTGGCTGGGGAATTCTGGGACTTGAACTCCACACATCTTCAAGTTGCCAAGGTTGAGAAATACTGAAGTAGAGTAACTAGCTAACTCTCCCTATTCACTCTAGGAAGGTGTTTAAATTCAATCACTCCTATGGATGTGAACAGTTGAGAGTAAAGAAATAAACCCTGATTATAAAATAGACTGCCAGGAATGTGAACTACTGTATGGTCTATTGTTGCTTGCTTTTGTTTTATAACCTAATTTCAATATAATAATTTAATTCTGAAGAGTGATGGCCATCAAGTGAAACCTGATGCCCAGAGATGTGCCTCATCAATTTCCCCCCAATTTATTTTCTCAATTCACAAAAGTTACAAATAAACAACATTTTTATTAGCCCACTTATGACTCTTCTGACAGAATAAAAACTTGAGAATGGGAAAAATAAAGAAGAAATATTATTTCAACTTATTTACAATGCTTTTTTGGTTTTGCCTAATCATGAAGATCCATGAATCTACTTGGAACAGAGGGATAGCGACAGGGAAAAGATCCTAGATTTGCAGAGAGCAGTAACATTGCCTATGTTACTGCTCTCTAGGATCTTTCCCTGTCATTAGATTCATGGGTCATATTTACCATGAGCAACCTTAAGTCCTGACACCTTCTGCAACAAGCAAGCAAGCGAATATAAATCCATGGCCAAATGCATGCCTAGTAATTGCGTGACTCTCATGTTAAGATTTATTTCCCTTCTAAGAGAGAAGTGCTATCACTGTATATATTTTATGGGTAAAGGGAACTGAGGCATAAATATAGAGGCATAAGGATTGTACAGGATTATTATTACACACATCAGGGAACTGAATTCATATTTTCCAAGCTGGCACACCCGCACTCCACACTCCACACCTAGCATTCTGTGCCATATTATCTATCACCCTTCTGATCCCTTTGCCATATTTGCGCCTACCTGAGCCATTTAGTAACCATATCAACAAGAGCTTAAAGTCCATCTAGGATTTCTCTAAGCTGCTTTGCTTCCTTTATTCCCAGCTGGCTTCTTAGCATTTTAAAGACTGTACTAGGCTTTTAAGATAGAGGGTGTAAAGGGCGGTGGGTAGGGGGCTGAAGAAGAGGGAAAGAAGAAAGCAGACTTTCCCATTTCATTTGCCATGTAAAATTGGAAGTTGAAGTGCACAGCTTCATTTTCTGTGTAACAAATGGATTTTTTTTTAACTTCAAAGGTACATTCATATTTTCCAACAGCTTTCAAATGTACTTTGAACCACATTATTTTTATTCATCTGAATAAAAAAAACAAGCAAAATAAATACATCCCCAAATCTTTCTCAGCTTTAGTTCCTGGTATTCTATTTGTTATAAAACAATAACAATCTGGGACCTGTGGGATTAAATTCCTCTTTTCATGTGGGACCAATTCAGAAAGAAGGAGCGTGCAATAGCCGCTTCAACCCACAAACAGCAAATGAGCATGTGCATACCCATGCAGACAGCAGAGTGTTAAAAGGATTTAAGTTTTTCAAGACCCCACACAGGGCAATTTGCAGTGAGGTACGTACGTACGTACGTATGTACGTATGTACGTACGTACGTATGTATGTATGTATGTATGTATTTATTTATTTATTTTTTATTTTCTATATTTATATTGTATGGCTTCCCTTGTCCTCTGAGGCTTTTTGGAAATGACAACAAACTAAAGAGCGTCAACTTCAAGGTGGTAAAACATTTGAAGTGTATACTTTATTCCACAGGTATGACGGTTTCATGCAAAGGGATCTCACAGATTTCTGAAAAGAAAATAGAACCAGAATAATCATTTACTGATAAATTGCTGGACTCCTGAGGAATATGGCATTCTCAAGGATACTGTGAAGAAGATGTTTGAGTGATTCTCTTCTATCTCACACCATGGCCTGAAAGAACCTGGAACTGACACAACAATCTCAATTTCTAAATTTTCGATTGCATAAACCAGAACCTGAATACACATTTTGACAATTCACTTATAAAGTTACCGAATGACCCATCAATTCTTTACAGTTGGAATGGTCTTTTGAGCAAAAGGCAACAACAGATTGTCTGCAATTCTTAAAAAAAGAAAGAAAGTAAAGTATTGGGAGTGCTGACAATCTAGGGGCAGGGACAGGTCAGAACTACGTGTGTCCTGGCACAAGTCCAGACCTGGGATAGGACTTTTTCAACTCAAAATCTCCTGTTCTCTATTGCTCTAGGGCTAGTGAACAATCACAAGGGGAGATATCAATCAATATCAATAATATTTATTTGGTCAATCACCAGCAAACTTTAAAAGGACAAAAACAGAGTAAAACAAAGAGATACAATAATATTTGTTGTTGTTGTTCAGTCATTAAGTCATGTCCCCATGGACCATTGCACGCCAGGCCTTCCTGTCCTCCACTGTCTCTCAGAGTTTACTCAAATTTATGTTCATCACATCGGTGATGCTATCTAACCATCTCATCCTCTGCCGTCCCCTTCTCCTTTTGCCTTCAGTCTTTCCCAGCATCAGGGTCTTTTCCAGGGAGTCCTCTCTTCGCATTAGGTGGCCAAAGTATTTGAGCTTCAGCTTCAGTATCTGTCTTTCCAATGAGCAGTCAGGGTTGATTTCCTTTAGGATTGACTGATTTGACCTCCTTGCAGTCCAAGGGACTCTCAAGAGTATACAGTACATACAAGTATACAAGAGTATACAAGTATACAAGTGTATACAAGAGTATACAATAATATATGACCAGCTAAAAAAATAGATCACATAATAATATAGCATTCACTCCTCTATTACTATATTGATACATTTGTTACCCAGATAGTATGAATCTAAAACATTAATAAGTATAAAATAAAAAATAAAGAAGAAATGCACATACAGTTCTTTGAAAACTGGACCAAGGACAAATGGAATGTACGTCCCTGCTGCACTACTTTGCCCTCTCAGCCAGCCCCACACTTTCCCAAAGAATGCATTGGAAATGTGGAAAGATTAAAGGTCAGATGGCTTGATTTCACGTAGAACTAATCTTGCATACCTTTTTTTAACCTGGAAATGATGTGCAGAACAGCATATTTTGTTAATTATGCATACAGTTTTTCCTTGCAAAAAAACAACACTTTATACACAATACATAAACAGATTATTTCAATGCCTTCCCTGTGCGGAAATAGCACTGTATTAGATGTTGACCCCTCTCTCCCCAACATAAGACATTATCAGTCTTGTTTGTTTGTTTGGGGAAATCTGAGGAGGATCAACAAGAAAGGGGGTGCTGTTGTTCTACAAACTGACTTTTTGAGTATTTTTATTGACTGTTAAAAATAACCCCCCCACACACATACTTTTTTTCAAAGACTTGACAGGAACACTTGAAAGGCTCAATTGATTTTGGGGGTGCCAGAGTGGTTCATATGTCTCTATACTGGTTTGGAACAAAACAATAAAATCTATAGTGTAACAGGCAGATTGACCAGGCAAGGGCAGAGGTATCAGATGTGATCAATCCACAAATTTCATACTGCTGCCAATCAATCACTGGAGTAGGTTTTGCATACTAGACATAGAGGCTAGAGATCCAAGTAACTTACTAGGCTGATTCAACTCAAACCCACAAGGCTCCTAATTTAAGCCCTGGAGTCCTACATGCCTAGAAAGATATGAACTTGGATTCTTATAAATCTGACAAGATTGCTTGCCAGAGTCTATTCCAGTAGCTGTGAACTTCAGATGCCCTTCTGTTATGGGAACATTACCATGTGCACACAGCAAAATACAACTATGTTGGAAGTGCTGCAAGCCACTATCATATGAAAAAGAAGCTAATTAAGTGATTTGTGTAGGTTAAATGTTTCTGTCTTCTCCAACTAAAGGTAGTCAATGCTTTGGCTGACATTCCAGTTACTTCTACTGCCTATAGAGCTTCATGGATATGAATACATTTAATGTAAGTGGCCAATTGCAAAAATGTAATTCTGCTTCCCAGACAAAGAAGTGATTACTGTATAAAAGGCTACAAACTGGAACTGGCAGGAAACAGAGATCTCGGATTACTATAAAAAAGGAGAAAAAGGGGCCTACACGGGAAAGATTTGCGATATATTCTCTGCATTAAACCTTCCAGATTCCTCTTAACAGACACACAGATGCACCAAGGAAAATAATTAAAGGTAATTTGTTTTTATTCTGTAGTAATTCATACAGCAACATCCATGTCACATTCTGTCCAACTGCATTTTCTTGCAAGCTTAAATTTCATCAACTAAAACATCTTTCATCAGCTTCAGACTCCAAAAACGTGCCCACCCAATAGCCTCTGTGATGACAACCCAAATACATTCCTTTCTCTCCTTGGTTAGTTTTTGTTTTTACATTTTTAATGGAAATATGCAGACATGCATTTATATGCACACACCTCGTCAGCATTTTTTTCCCTGTATAAAGTTGCATACTTTTTTTTAGTTTCTTGCACAGAAAGGAAGAGATGTGCTGATTGATTATGTGCCATCAAGTCAGTGTCAACTCTTAGTGACCACATAGATAGATTTCCTCCATGACAATCTGTCCCTAACCTGGCCTTTCAGGTCTTCCAATGGTGCACCCATGACCACTGCAACTGAGTCCATCCACTTTGCTGCTGGTTGTCCTCTTCTTCTCTTTCCTTCCATGTTCCCAGCCTTCACCAGAGAGCTGGGTCTTTGCATAATGTGCCCGAAGTAGGATAATTTGAGCTTGGTCATTTGTGCCTCTAGTGAGAACTGTGGGTTGATTTGTTTGATGATCCATTTGTTTGTTTCCTTGGCTGTGTTCAACGATCCATTTGCATCTTAATGTATTTCTGCAACAGATATGGCTGTTGTGGAAGACCTATACTCTTGAATTAGTCCATTGACTACAGAAGCATGAGATAAAATTTCTCCAAAGACAAAAAGGAATCATTTCCCACCAGTAGCCATCAGTTTAGTTCAATTCATGAATTCATTTCCGATTCACTACTAAAGAGGTATTTTGTGAGTGCAGAAATATAATGTGTCATCCCTCTCCCCTCATGCATATACAGGTGCCTCCACACTTGTGATAGGTAACTTTTCCAACCTTAAGGACTATATGTGATGACAATTGGTAGGTTGGGAGCCATACATACGCTGCACATATGTAAATACACTTACAAAAGCTGCAACCCATTCACAAATACATTAAAATTTGCCTATGTACTCCACACAGAAACACAATTCTGGGTATAGGCTCTTTTTCACAATTATAATTGCAGGAATAGGGATTCAATGCCTCTGAAATTGTACTCTGTATAGAACAGGACTAAGGGATTGATTTCATGGTCTGATTTCATGGGATGGGAAAGGAAGAAAGTCTTGGGAATATTCTAGCTAGTTCACTGACTAAGATCTAAGTAATAAAATAATACAAAGTCATGCTAGTGTGGGGAATGGAGAGAGTAGATCTATAGTTAGATGTGAAGATCAAAGCACCAATGGAAGTACAGATTTTTCATGGGTCTGGGAAGGCTTACTACCAAGGCTCTGGATCCAAAGTCAGTGTTATACAAATCTATGCATCTAGTACAGACACAGTGGTGGAAGACATTAATGAATTATATGGCAAATTGTAAAGGGTGGTAGATGCTACCTCAAGAAAGTATACTTGTACCACTAATGGGTGACTGCAGTGCAAAAAAAAAAAGGAAGAGGGTGTCAATATATGCTGCCTTTAAGCTTCAGCTTCAGGAGGAAAGGCAGAATATAAATCTAGATGATGATGATGATGATGATGATGATGATGATGATGATGATGAAATGGAGAACCCTAAAATCACAGGAGGGTATGGACTGGATTAGGACATTCAAATCCATAATTTGAAGTTGTCTATTTTCTTTTTCTCACTCTTTATCAGATTACTTAGGGTATGGATTTCAAGAAGAACCAATCATTCAGTCCTGGACCAAATAAAAGCTGACTGCTCCGTTGACATGATGATCAGCAAGCAGAAACTCACATACTTTGGGCATCTGATGCAAATGGATGATGGACTAGAAAAAATATGCTTACAAAGGTTCAGAGAAGTAAAAGATGGGGAGGACAATGGATAAGGTGACTAGAAGGGATCAAAGATATTAATGAGATATATTTGGAAAAGCAGTAAGTTATTATGAGAGACAGGTTGGAATAGCAAGTGTTTGTCCACTAGGCCAAAAGAAGCTGCATTTGGCTTGATGGCACCCAATTAAGTACCAGTTTCCAAGTTGGTAGATCTAAAGGTGTTACTAATGCTTACACCTTTTCTTGTTCATAAAGCAAAACTGAAAAACTGCTTTACTATTATTTTCTTCTGTAAGCAAGTATTGTACTGCACTGAGAAATAAATAAATTCATTCTCTTTCCCCAAACTATAGAGAGAGAGAGCTGATTTTTTAACATTTCCAATCCAATGTCTCAACAGTACCCAAGAGGGGAAAAGAAACAATCCATACAAACAGCACAACCATAAAACACCACAATAAAATCCATATATAACTCTCAAAAAATAATAAAAAGAATCAACAAAATCAGCCTTCATCTTAGGCTGCAAAAACTCAAGTCTATATTAAAAGGTCTTGGATTGTCTCTGACATATTGAAATTCAAACTAGCCTCCAAGGAGATGGAGCTCTCTAAGCTAGGAGCTACAGCAAGATTGCCTCCCTGCTTGTACTCGTTGCTTTGACTTGGGACACAGAAGATTCCTGAAAGAGCATCTCCAGTTGGTCTGGAATAATGTGCAAGAAAAGGCATGATGTGATTCTGTGCCTGGGCAGGCAGGCTGCTGATCATTTCCATTACCAATGACCATTTGAGAGGTGACAGCATTCTTGGAGCAAAAGAAACACATCAGGAAGAAATTATATCACTTTTGGATTCTTGATGTTGAAAGAAGATACATAAGGCCAAACATTGGAGGAAGAAAAAGATACACGAGAATGAGAGGGGAAAGGAATCTAAGCCAAAATACTCTGGAGATCAACATTTTCATTAAATGGCAATGCAAAGAAAGAACTTTTAAAAGGAATCTTGGATTCTCATGAAGCCTTTCACTTCATAGACTCTAAGCCCATGCCGAAGATCGAGCTACACTAATGAACATTCTCTCACCCAGCATAGCTTGCTCACCTATGTATATCAGTAGGAAAGATTTTCCTGCACATGAACTATGATAAAAAGGACTTATAATGGTAATTGGTAGGGCTGTGTAAATCCTTTGAAAGAGGTGCTTTGAAAAGCATGAGAATGTGCACAAAGCAGGTTTCTCTGAATCGATAAAGCAGCTGTGTCTTTTTCCAGGAGACACCCCAGAGCAACTTAAGAAGCAGCCTCACGAGCCTGGAAAAAGAAGTGGCTGCTTTATTGATTTGCATGTGTTCCCCTGAGTTGTACAGCAACTTTTTCAAAGGGTCTGCACAAGCCTAGCAACTGGTATAGACTCCTTACACCAAAGGGTATCCGTGCCTTTGTAAGAACGTCTCTTCATAAAATGCAGTGTCACTGAAGTAGCCAAATATATGTTCTTGCAAAGATTTCAAATGTATGGGTGGGAGGGGATGCTTTTGCACTTTTTATACAACAAATGGGCACTTGGACGATATATTTGTGCCCCAGTTCTCAGAAAGCCACTAGAGCAGTCTTCCTAGTCCGACTGTGCAACACTTCTGATCTGAAGGGATGCATGGGGACACTCACAGAGCACCTGTCCTGTCAGCAAGTCCTTAAAATGACTGCCTAAAGATGGCATGGAGCCTTCTGCAGCTGCAGCAGAATCCTGGGGAAAAACATGTTTGGAGTTGCCCACACATACTCTGAAGCGCCTTTTTCCTTTTGAATCTGAAGTGCGCCACAGTCCTAATTTCTAGTGATGTCATGAAATAAAATACTATTGAGAATTCAGGGAATTGGAATCCCAAGAAATCTGGGAAGGTTGGGGAAAACTGTACAGCAGAGCTTTCCAAACTTTTAATGTTGGTGACACACTTTTTAGACATGCATCATTTCGTGACACACTCTTACAGCAGGGCACAAGGCAGGCACTAGGACCTGCGTGGAATCACAGCAGGTTTGGAGGCAGCCAGGCACAAGGCAGGCACTAGGACCCGCGCGGAATCCTGGCAGGGCTCAAAGGCAGCAGCCACCGCGACACACCCAGACACTGCAGCCGACACACTAACGTGTCCCGACACACAGTTTGGAAAGCTCTGCTGTACAGGGTGTGGGGAGGATACTGGGGGCAATTTGCTCTGCTATGAATGTTTGAGTAGAAAACGTCAGGCCCCATTCTCTATTCAGTAAGGCTCTTCCATAGAAAACCAGTTTTAAACTAAATTTAAAATCCACTGTTTCCAATCACTACACATGCTTATTTAGAAAGTATTACCTGCCAGCAGAAATTAAGGCTCTTTAGAAATATTTAGGCTTATAACACATTGTACTGTTCTTTGTTTAAACTATTTTATTTATTGCCAAAACAACAGGGCTATATTTTATATTTTATTGATTGCTGTGAAAAGATGTGTGTCAAAGTTTAATACAGCTAGATTGTACTGGCTCCCCATACATACAGTATCGTTGCTTGATTGTCTTGGGCAATTTTTCTAAAACACACACACACACACACACACACACAAACACAGAGAGAGATTGAGTGTCTGCCCAGGATTAAATGAACTGCATCAAGTAGCACACTCTTTCAGGCATAATACAACTGGTGAACCATAACTCCATGTCTTGAGTGGAAATATCTGAGCCGGGTTTGTTTTGTGATACTGGAACATATAACAAGAAAGCAAGTCCAGTGTATATATATGGACTTACAACTCCTAGTTTGCATCTCTGGCTTGCCCTCTTGTTAAAACAACTGTACTTTGGGCAAAAGTTGCATAATCATTATTTCTCTAAATCAGAGCTTTCCAAACTGTTTGTCGGGACACGTTAGTGTGTCGGCTGCAGTGTCTGGGTGTGTCGTGGCTGCTGCTGCCTCCGAGCCCTGCCAAGATTCCACCCAGGTCCTAGTGCCTGCCTTGTGCCTGCTAGTGTGTCATGAAATGATGCATGTCTAAAAAGTGTGTCACCAATATGAAAAGTTTGGAAAGCTCTGCTCTAAATGATGGATAAGCAATACCCCATAATCTTCAGCCACACTGGCTGAGATTTACTGGCATTGTAATGTAAGACCTGGAAGACATCAAGTGTCCTATCCTTGGTCTAGTTCCAGATTAATTACAGCAGTCTCTTTGAATTTCTATGGCTGTGGACTTCCGGGGAAGAAATGGCGAACTGAATATGGCTCCGCTGAGAGTGGAGCCAATTACCGTGGCGGAATGAAGGGTTGGTGAATTGACCAGCTCTTTGGGATTCCTCTCTGGACAAGGAGAACTTGGGATCACCCACAAGTGCTCCAGAGTTGCTCCTCATGTGGAGACTGCAAGACAGCGGTCTCCGGCGGGTTTAGAGCTCTGGGAAACGAGAGATCACCATCTTTGCCCAAACTGCGATTGGCGCCTTTTCAAAGGATTCTGGGTTCGCATACTTCCTTTCTTAATCACTTTAGAAAATTGCTTCTTAACTGCTTTTCAACTATCAGGAAGTTTGGATCGACAAGTTCAATAGCACTGGGTGAGGTTTTTTTTATTTAATTTTTATCCCGCCTTTATTATTTTTATAAATAACTCAAGGCAGCGAACATATACTCCTTCCTCCTCCTATTTTCCCCACAACAACAACCCTGTGAGGTGAGTTGGGTGAGAGTGTGTGACTGGCCCAAGGTCCCCCAGCCGGCTTTCATGCCTAAGGCGGGACTAGAATTCACAGACTCCTGGTTTCTAGCCCAGCACCTTAACCACTAGACCAAACTGGCTCTTCCCTTAATCCTTAGTGAAAGAAGCTTTAAAGCAGAGCTTTCCAAACTGTGTGTCGCGACATTAGTGTGTCGGCTGCAGTGTCTGGGTGTGTCGTGGCAGCTGCTGCCTCCGAGCCCCGCCAGGATTCCATGCAGGTCCTAGTGCCTTCCTTGTGCCTTGCTGCCTCCAAACCTGCCCTGCCAGGATTGTGCGCAGGTCCTAGTGCCTGCCTTGTGCCCTGCTGTAAGAGTGTGTCACAAAATGATGCCCTGCTGTAAGAGTGTGTCGCAAAATGATGCATGTCTAAAAAGTGTGTCACCAACATGAAAAGTTTGGAAAGCTCTGCTTTAAAGATAACTTTAAGGACTTAAAAAAAATATTGTTTTGAAATAAACAGCAAAAGGGTAATTAGAACGTTAATTTTGTTAAGTTACAAATGGACTAAGGGTCCAGATGGATTTGAAATAAGATTTTGAAACTAATTATAAGAATTCTTCCGGTGGGAAAATGCTGTTGTTCTGAATACCTAAAAAAGAAATATAATAAGATGGTATTTTAAAGGTTGGACACTACAGGAAACCAGAAGGAACTAAAGAGTACAATTAAAGGAGTAAAAAGGTAAAGGTTCCCCTCGCACATTTGTGCAGTCGTGTCCAACTCTAGGGGCTGGTGCTCATCTCCGTTTGTCAGCCGAAGAGCCAGCGTTGTCCGAAGACGCTTCCACGGTCATGTGGCCGCATGATGCGCGCGGAACGCTGTTACCTACCCACTGAAGTGGTACCTATTAATCTACTTGCATTTGCATGCTTTCGAATTGCTAGGTTGGCAAGAGCTGGAGCTAGTGCGGGAGCTCACTCCACACGCAGGGCTAGGGATTCGAACCTCCGAACTTGCGATCGACAAGCCTGGTGTCTTACCCACTGAGCCACCACGCCCCCAGTAAATTAAAGGAGAACAACACTTAAATTTGACTTACTAATACAGAATGGACCAAAATACTTTAACATTGGACATATTGAAAGATATTTGTGAACAAGTTAATTTTAAAAGTGTCTGCCATTATAGATAGACTGAGTTTGGAAAGATGATATTTATTTATTTATCAAATTTCAAGCCGCCCATCTCATACAGAACAACTCTGGGTGGCTTACAACAATAAAAGAACAATTATTAAAACACTACAATAAAATCTCTCTCTCTCTCTCTCTCTCTCTATATATATATATATATATATATATGTGTGTGTGTGTGTGTGTGTGTGTATATGTATGTATGTATGTGTATGTATGTATGTATGTATGTGTATGTGTGTATATATATATACACACACACACACACACACACATACATACATACACACACACACACACAAACATAAAATAGATACTAATCTAAAAATACAAAATGTAAAATATAAAATTCAAGATGGACATATGCTGTTATTTTGGCACAATCATGGTGCCAGCCATCCCCATGAATGACTATCCCCCCTCCCGTCCCAAGCGAGGTGGCATAACTATGTCTTCACCTCCTTCCGGAAGGCCGGGAGAGTGGGGGCCTGTCTTACCTCCGGGGGTAAATTGTTCCAAAGGGCGGGTGCTATGGCAGAGAAGGCCCTCCTCCTGGACCCTGCCAATCGGCAATCCTTCATGGACAGGGTCCATAATCTGCCCTCTCTGCCTGACTGGGTGGGAGAGGTCTGTGTAATGGGGTTGAGGTGGTTCCTCAGGTAACCTGGACCCATGCCATGTAGGGCTTTAAAGGTGATAACCAACACCTTGAATTGGACCCGGAAGCAGACTGGCACCCAATGCAGCTCATGGAGCAACAGTGTTATATGTGCCCTCCTTGGGGCTCCTAAGACTGCTCGTGCAGCCACATTCTGGACCAGCTGTAGCTTCCAGATACTCTTCAAGGGTAGCCCCTTGTAGAGCGCATTACAGTAGTCTATATGGGAGGTGTCTAGGGCATGAGTGACTGTTCGAAGGGACTCCCGATCCATATGGAATATGGAAGAGGAGCAAGTTTTACCAGACAGGATTGAGGCTGATTTAAAAATGACGGGCTACAGGAATGATGTGGAAGGAGATACTACACTGGATATACAAATGAGACTGGCTGATGTCTTAATAAACCAAAAGAGTGACCTGGATAACTTTCTTAAATTGGATTTACAAAAGAGACTTGTTAAAGTTTGGAAGAATTTTGTGAGAAAGGAGAAAGAAAAAATGAGAAGAAATCAAGTTCTAGGACATTATTTGAGGGGATTAAGGATCAAGATTATTAAAAATAAGGGGAAGGAATATAAAAAGATCAAGATTGTTAAAAGAAAAAGGAAGGAATATAAAGTTGGTTTATTTGATCAAGGTTAAAATAAATATGTTATCTCTGGTAACCCTTAATGGACTTTTGCTGACTAGGACTGAACGACACAGCTTTAAAGATCTGTTTATAGATAAGAGATGACATATGGGAAGAAGAGATCATTTCTTGTATTTTAAGAGAAGGTGATAAGTTACTAAAATTATTTATATTTGTTGTTATGAAGGGGGAAGCCACACACACACACACAAACATACATACATACATACATACATACATATTATTTTTTTCTTTCATTTCTATTCTTTTTCTTCTTTTCTGCACTTTTTTTCTTTTTTTCCTTTGTATTAGTTCTTATCTTTTTAATTGTAATGTTCAATAAAATTACTATTAAACATATATTGGGTCTAAACCTGCATATGATTACATCATTAAGCTTATATTCCTGCAAAAGAAGTAAAATATGATTTTTTCTAGCCCCTTTCCTCTAAAATAAACAAACAGAAATCATCCATATTAGTGAAGAGATTTGGAGACCCTCAAGAATTTTTGGAACAACATATATGTGGGAAGAAATGCCTGGGCTTCTTTTTCTTTTCTTGTTTCAACTTAATGGCCCCAATTAGGCTTCTTGTGCTTAGAAAGCTGTTAGCTTAACTGAGTAGGATGTCCATGTTGTTTCTTTTGCTATGCCACACAGCTCAAGCAGATAATCAAAGCCCATTCAGCACCCCATTACTGAAGAAAGCCATAGCAGCCAGCCCTGGGCACCATTGCCGGGTAATTGCAAGATCAGAGGGGGAAGATTGGAATGTCTTGTGCAGCTGGAGAAAACCTATTTAGCAGATTATTGGAGCTGCTCTGAAAATAAACAAGGTGAAATGGATTGGCTACAAATTAATGGCAAGGAGGAGGAGGGATGGAATACAAATTGGAGGACTGAAAAGAACATCTCCAGGAACAGATGCTACAAGTCAGACTAAGGGCTGGGACTGACCTTTGTCAGGAGGAGAAACAGAACTGACTCCTGGCCACAAGGATAGAGCTCTTTCATTAGCTTCAGGAACTTGAGGTGGATCTGGTATTAAGCTATTCCCTCTGATTTCAGAGCTCATCCTTGGTGTTAGGTAATGAGATTTTTGAAATTAGTATACATTTAAAGAAATTAGAATATGCAAATATGTAATGAAAGTTAAGTCTCCAGCTAATTTACAACTTTTCTGGCATGTAATTAGCCAGAATTTGCATAACATTTTGAAGTGAAGAGCATATGCCAAGCTGCTGAGTTCCGTTTATTGCACAATAGTCTGAGGTAAAAACTAGAGTTCATTTCTTAATCATTCTTGGTATATAATAATTTAGAAAATACGGGGGGCAGGGGGGAAGAAATGCCTTGCTTTCATTTACCAATCTTTTTCTGTACACTTAGAAACTGTCCCACATTCACATTTTCATAACTGTTTTATTGTAAACCGCCCAGAGTCGCTCTTTGAGTGAGATGGGCGGTGACTAAATTTGAAAATTTAGAAATGGGAAAAGTTGAGTTACCCCATAGTAAGTAGTTCTGAGGAAACAGATGTCTAATGGAGTTATGCATGATTGGATCAACCAAGCTCTTTCTGGTGTTCTCATAATCACTCCCATCCCCCTCAATTAGGTGCCTCATGGGAACAGGACCTGGGTGTCTACAATCTAATAATATTTTTATTTGAAAGACGTAAATTGCCCGGAATCTGACACCTCAAAATTATTTTGGCAAACCTAACTTGTAAACTATCTGATATCAAACATAATGTGTGGATACGTACTCACTATCCTTGCTCTTGTTTATTTCTTGAAACAAATCCAGCGTTAGTTTTTGTACCTTGGAAGTTCCCTTTGGAAAGGCTCTCTAAGTTTTATATATCAGCTCTATAATGCCTTCAGGGAAAGAATTTGGGGCATAAGTACAGGACTTCATTCAACAAAGTGAGTCCCCAGTCATGTGAAATAATACAGCGACATTCTCTTACAGCAGGGCACAAGGCAAACACTAGGACCTGCGCAGAATCACAGCAGGTTTGGAGGCAGCAGGGCACAAGGCAGGCACTAGGAGCTGCGCGGAATCCTGGCAGGGCTCGGAGGCAGCAGCAGCCGCGACACACCCAGACACTGCAGCCGACACACTAACGTGTTCCGACACACAGTTTGGAAAGCTCTGCTCTAGACTGTTGTTGTTTTATGATTTAAAAAGAATTTTGGATTAGAAAAATATTCTGCTGGCCTGGAGACAAGAATTTGGATCACAGGACTGTGCTGCCAGCAAGTCTGGGTTTCTGTTTGTTCTCCCAAGACATTCTATTGTTTTCTTAAGTATCAGTGGGTTCAGAGGTCAGTTGTCATGGTTACTAATTATCCTGAGCTAAATACAAATGTATATATTAGCATACCTTTGTTTTGTAAAAACTTGCCTTGGTTCTTCTTTGTTCTCTGCTCTGCTGTTCTTTTTGCGGCTGTAAATTATGCTGAGGCTATCTCTCTCTGTGAGGAGGGAAATTTTGTAGTTATGTTTTTATATTAATATATATAATGTTTGCTGAAAAAGTTTTTGTGTCTTTGTCGATGAAGGTTCTCAGTCATCCAGGTGGAACAGTCTGTAGCTTGAATCATGTCAACTGGATTTCTATTTTCTCAGTGGAAACGTTTCACTCCTTATCCAAGAAGCTTCTTCAGTCTGAGCAAAGTTAGTAAGGGAATCCTTAAATATGTTTCTAGGGTGGCTGTGTGACCTTGCACCTGGGGCTAGGTCATGGTTATTTGAGATGTTTATTTTTAAGTCCCTTTATCATCCAAAGGAGGATCGTTAAGATTACCATGCTGCTGTTGAGCTTGTGAAATGGTCTGAATCTTCCTAGGCACAGAAGACAAAGCAGGAAGGAAAATAGGGAAAAGATTGTGCCTGAGGCCCCCACCTCTATTCAAGGAAGGATTTTCCAAGTTGGAATAAATGGACTCCTTGACCCCTCTCTCAAACCACCTATCTTCTCTGTCTAAAATGTGAACATTAATGTCCTCAAATGAGTGTCCTTTTTCCTTTAGATGAAGATAAACTGCTGACTCTGGTCCTGTGGTGTTACTTCTCCTGTGCTGGGCCATCCTCCTGTACAAAGGTTGTTTGGTTTCTCCAATGTAGAGTTCAGAGCATTCCTCACTGCACTGGATTGCACACACTATATTGCTTTTCTTGTGTTTTGGAGTTTGATCTTTGGGGTGTACAAGCCTCTGTCTCAGTGTGTTGGTGGGTTCCACCACTCATTCTCTATCCGCTGTCAGGAAGAGACTAGAAGAGGACAGCACCCTTGAAAGGAGAAACCATCTCAACCCAAACCAGATCTGCCATCTTCTGGACCTGTGTCTTAACACCACTTATTTCTCATACAGAGGTGACTTTTACAGACAAAAACACGGCTGTGCCATGGGTTCCCCTGTGTCACCCATTGTGGCCAATTTATACATGGAAGAAGTGGAGAAGAAAGCACTCAACACATTCCAGGGAACGGTGCCCACTCACTGGTTTAGGTATGTGGATGACACCTGGGTCAAAATCAAGGCCCAGGAAGTACAGGCCTTCACGGACCATATAAACACCATAGATGCCAACATTAGGTTCACCAGAGAAGACACCAAGGACAACAGACTGGCATTCCTAGACTGTGAAGTCCTCATTGGGACCGGTGGCAAGCTAGAAATAGGGATCTACAGGAAACCCACACACACAGATCAATATCTGATGTTTGACTCCCACCATCCACTGCAGCACAAACTAGGAGTCATCAGGACATTGTCACACAGAGCAGAAACCATCCCCACCTCCATGGATTCCAAAAAGAATGAAAATCAGCACCTGAGAACAGCTCTGAAGGCCTGTGGATATCCAAATTGGGCCTTCACTAAATCTAAGTCTACCAGACCTAAAACAGCGACAGATAGGGCTGAGACTCAGAGTAAACGGAAGAACCTGGTCATTCCTTACATGGCTGGCGTGTCTGAAAAGATAAAAAGGATATTTGGCAAACACCACATACCTGTATATTTCAAACCCACCAACACACTGAGACAGAGGCTTGTACACCCCAGAGATCAAACTCCAAAACACAAGAAAAGCAATGTAGTATATGCAATCCAGTGCAGTGAGGAATGCTCTGAACTCTACATTGGAGAAACCAAACAACCTTTGTACAGGAGGATGGCCCAGCACAGGAGAAGTAACACCACAGGACCAGAGTCAGCAGTTTATCTTCATCTAAAGGAAAAAGGACACTCATTTGAGGACATTAATGTTCACATTTTAGACAGAGAAGATAGGTGGTTTGAGAGAGGGGTCAAGGAGTCCATTTATGCCAACTTGGAAAATCCTTCCTTGAATAGAGGTGGGGGCCTCAGGCACAATCTTTCCCCCATCTTCCTTCCTGCTTTGTCTTCTGTGCCTAGGAAGATTAAGACCATTTCACAAGCTCAACAGCAGCATGGTAATCTTAACGATCCTCCTTTGGATGATAAAGGGACTTAGAAAAAAAACATCTCAAATAACCATGACCTAGCCCCAGGTGCAAGGTCACACAGCCACCCTAGAAACATATTTAAGGATTCCCTTACTAACTTTGCTCAGACTGAAGAAGCTTCTTGGATAAGGAGCGAAACGTTTCCACTGAGAAAATAGAAATCCAGTTGACATGATTCAAGCTACAGATTTTTGTGTCTTTATTTGATCTCTCAATTGCAAAGCGTTTCTGGAATATTTAAAACACTAATATGACTAACTTGTAAACTAGCATACAGTTGCCCTTATTGAATTAATTTGGAAAATGCAATGTACTGATACATATTCAGGATGCTGGTGCTCTGATAGGAAACTTAACCAGGCCACAGTGGTGAGAACACCAAATCCTAACCCCAGCACATAATTCAGTATTGAGTTAGGACTATGGCAAGGCTGTGATATGTCCCTTTGTTTAATGTATTTATAGATAAATATATAAGGGATGCTTGTAGTGATGTCAGAGATGAATTGATTGGAGACATAAATGTGTATGCATGAAGATGATGCCATTTTGCTGTCTGAGAATCAGAACGATTTGCAATGAACGTTAGATTACATGATATAATGAGGAGTGTGGATCTGAAAAATTAATGAATCAAAGTCTAAGGCAATTGTGTTTGTTAGGAAAAACTGAGTGGATGATTCTGAGTTACATATAAATAACAAAATCTCAAGCAAGTAGATGAATTTCTGTACCTTGGGAGAAGGTTTCCTAAAGGTAGGAAAAAGAATGGAGAAATTTTAAGATGCGCAAATGTTGGTATGTAAGTAGTGGGTAGTATGTGGTTTGTTGAGGGGAATGAATACTTGTTAAAGGAAGCAAAACTGGCTGCATATACAGTATGAACATGCTTCTCCCCATTGTACTAGATGGAACTTGATGTTGGATATGTCAGGAGAAACAGAAAAGTTGAATGCAGTGTGAACAGGTTACTTTAGAAGAGGAGATTGGGTCAGGAATGAATTGGTGTTGAATGAATGTGAATTGAATACAAAAGCGTGTGATCAGTACAAAAGAAGTACTTGGAGGTTGTTTGGTCATTTTGAGAGAATGAATGAAGATCAAATTGCAAAACAAATCTATAAAGGAAGAGTGAATGGGTCAAGGGGAAGGAAAAGACTGAGAAAGTTATGATTGAATGGAGCTGATGAGAATCTCATTTAAAAGAACAAAAGGCAACGTATGAAGTTGTGTATGGATTTAGTGGAAGTGAGCATAATTTTTCAGAATAAAAAGATATAAAGAGGTATGCTGAATGGGGTTGCTGTAAACTAAATTTAGCTACGTTTTTTTTTCTTTTTTCTTATCTGAAGCCTTTAGGTTTTTTTGCCTTCTGTCTTACTCATTTCCTGTGCTTTGCATAATGTTGCCTATCCCAAAAAGGGATAGTGTAATGTCTCTCTCTCTCTCTCTCTCTCTCTCTCTCTCTCTCTCTCTCTCTCTGTGTGTGTGTGTGTGTGTGTGTGTCTGTGTCTCTGTCCCTGTCTCTGTCTCTGTCTCTGTCCTTCCTATTGTGTGGCCCAAAGGAGGAAAGGCCTTGAAAGATTTTACTGTAGAATCTTAGAACAATAGCTGAACTGTATATGGAAACAATATACAGCTTCTGGTCAGTCCAAGAGAAATGTTCCCTTGCCATATTTTAGCTCCTTTCTTGCTTTTTAAAGCAAATGGTTAAAATTAAAGTAACTCAGGAGAAGAAAGAGGGAGGACAAGAAGTATGGAATGCATGAGGCAGCATTAATAGAGACACAAAGGCTATCCAAACCAGCAATCTATAGTGTAATCCAGCCATTGCTGTGGCAATACATCACTGTTGTGGACAGGCCTTGTATCGTATCAGTTATGGTTGGATGATTCTGTAAATTGCTAGCATGGATACCACCTGATCAGTAGAGCCGAACATATGGACCACAGATCAAGGTCTCAGAAGAAAACAAAGAAACTTTCTGGCTGGAGGGCTCCAAGGAAAAACAGGGACCATAAAGACATGGAGATTTCGTACTGAGAATTTGGGGTAATATAAAACAAGGGAAGCAAGTGAGCAGCATCAGTGACAGTGGTTTGGGGAAATAAGTTATGATCTGTGGTGTTATTATAAGTTTCTCAGCGTGATGATATTAATGAGAAGGAACTATTTAGAAAATAACATGAATTACTTCACTTACTTCAAAATGTAATAAAATAATCCTGCTGCATTTGGGAATTATCCTATACAGTTTACATCCCTAGATGTCTGCTTCAAATCTTCATCTTGAAAGCTCCACTGGTTAGAATGGGGAGAAAACCCCCCAAAGGTATGTAATTTATGTTAAAAAATATTGGTTATCCCTTGGCTAGCAGGTAGCAGAAAATTACTATTTTCCCCAATGAATCACAAAGGCCCCAAACAGCTGGAATTAAAACAACACAGGATAATAAATCCCTAGAGAACCTCCTTATTCAACAATACCCATCTTTGTAACAGCTTGACTCCCCTCTCATATTTAGCTTTTTACAAGGAGCCAAGTGTCAGAATTTCCACATGGAATTTCCACTGGAAATAGTGGGATTGACTCCTATGTTAAGCCATCTCAGTGTGATCTTAGGTTCTTCCTGGCATATTTTCAGCCTTTGTCTGAGGTGAGAGATAAGATGCTAATGCAGAGCTTTCCAAACTTTTCATGTTGGTGACACACTTTTTAGACATGCATCATTTTGCAACACACTCTTACAGCAGGGCATCATTTCGCGACACACTCTTACAGCAGGGCACAAGGCAGGCACTAGGACCTGTGTGGAATTACAGCAGGTTCGGAGGCAGCAGGGCACAAGGCAGGCACTAGGACCTGCACGGAATCCTGGCAGGGCAGGTTTGGAGGCAGCCAGGCACAAGGCAGGTGCTAAGACCTGCGTGGAATCCTGGGAGGGCTCGGAGGCAGCAGCAGCCGCGACACACCCAGACACTGCAGCCGACACACTAACGTGTCGCGACACACAGTTTGGAAAGCTCTGTGCTAATGTATGGATTAATTATTCTGTTTGTTCCGATCTCTGCCAGTTTTACACCTCATTCTCTGTGCTGTTTTACATAGCAGAACGTTCCAGTTGTATAGGTGGCATGTTCATGGCAGTGCTTTCACTGAGCAAGTAAAGATCCATCAGCTCCTCTGCAGTGTTCATAAAGCAAACCCCACCTTCAGGAGGGTGGGATAGCATTACTGAAGGTCAGTTCTGCAGGCTTGCCATGATCAATTGCAGTGTGGTAACCACATGAGTTTCCCATCTCATTGGAAAAGTTTGCCAATTGCCTGTTTACATGTTAAATCTTAGAGCAGCAGTCACAGAACTGGAAAGAAATATTTACCATCCAAAGGAGATCAAATATAGATAAAGCCCACTGCTATCTCAGATATGGTACAAAATGGTTTATTGCATTCCCAGCTACTCCAGCAAAAAAGGAGGAATATGAAGAAAATCTGCTCCTTAGTGGCCTACAGAGAATACTTCTCCCTTTCTACTACAAAAAGAACTGGGCCAATTCATTCAAAAACAGCTTAGATCTGTGATATTTTTAATAATCTCCTGTATAACCCAGTTGGCTCGCCCATGGGATTTATACTCTAAGAGGAAAATGCATGGGAAGAGCTGCACAAGAAAAAGGCAGCTGAACTCCTCAACTCTAATTTGGCAGATCACGCAGCCCCATTGTTCAGAGCCTTTTCAAGCACACCAAGTGTATAACCTTGTGGATGGCCTTGAGGACAGTTAGGACCATAAACCAGTATCAGGGAGCTTGAAGCAAGAAACATTGTGGGGGAGACCCACTCTTGTATCAAAGACATCAGCTCTCTCAAGAGAAACCACATTCCTCAATAAATGCCTGGGGCAAATAAGTTATTCCATCCCCTGTTCTAGCAACTATGGGCATGGCATTGTTCCATCTTCTGGCGGCTGCTGCCTGACTACTTGCATTGAGTTTCAGTGATCAGGCTCAACCTTCGTATTTCCCTCCTGCTTGTAACCCTCGGCTGGGGCAACTCCAGCTTGCTATCCAGCTGGTTTCTGAGGCATGGCAGGGCTTGTCCTCCTGCCCGCCAGACAGCTGCAGTCTCTCTTTGCAGCCACCCCTTCCCTCCTCCCTCAGCACTTCCCTTGCTGCTGCAAATGACACACTAGAGTGATTCCATTAGCTTCTCCCAGAAAGAAAAAATTGGCAAAGGAGAAGTCAGATTTCATGGTCCTTTAATTAACCCCAGGCAGGGATGCAACGAAGACCGCAGGGAGGGCAAATAGTTCCCTGCTCGGTGAGGTGCCTCACTAGAAAGACTGTGTGGTAAGTCTAGAGCCAACAGGCAGCGGACAAATGATGGAGGGATGTCTCCGCCAATTTGGGGGAGAGGTCTTCTATTCTTGGGAAATGCAAAACAAAGATTGATACTTTTTTCCTCCCCCCCTACCCCCCTCTCCATTTTCTCTTTGGCTAGGTCTGTAATTTCTGCCATTCCTGTCAGCGGTAACCCACTGTAATTAAAGGAACAAATAAAACACGCACCAATTAGCTGTGCAGTCAGCATGGTAATAGAGCCACTTCCCAGAGAGGCATGGCTACTCTCTGCAGTAGGATAAAATGGAGCTACCTCCTGGGCATGTCAGGCTATAGGTTTAACACATACTCCCACAGGAAGTAGCCGTTTAGAGTGTGAGTGTGTGTGTGTGTGTGTGCACACGTGTGTGTATTCTGGCTATTGTTCTGTTAAGAGCATGCCAAGAGCAGCCTTGATTGAATAAAACTAAATAGTCAAAAGGCACCAACATACTCTCATTTCAAAGCTTCTGACCTGCCACCTCAGCCCTGCAGACATCAGAACAGCAATGTCTGATCCTCAAGCATCTCCACCCAAGCATCTTACATGGTGATTTGCTCCTGAGATGTGTTGGACTACAACCCCCATCAAGCTAAAAGGGATGTTAGAAGTTGAAGGCCAAAGTGTTTTCCAGGGCCCCAGGTTGTGGAAGGCTCCAACGAGGTCAGATTATGCAGCTTTATAACTCTACGCCCCCTCAAATCCTGCTAGGCTGCTTCATTGTGGCAGGGAGGTAGAAAGGATGAGCGATGAATGCCAGGAGTGTATGGCAAGAGTACATAATCCCATCAAGATCACCCAAGGAGTGAAAGTCATCCCAGCTGCCTAGTTAAAGCAAGCAAGAACCTATATTGGGTAGCAGTGATTTAGGAAGATGCTGAAGATGGGATATCACTTTAGTGACAACAGCAAAGGCTTCATTTCATAATGTACAGGAGAAGGCAATGATAAACAACTCCTGTATTTTACCAAGAAAACCACATGGATAGACAAGGAACAGGAAGAGCTGAGAATCTTTTGGAGTACTAATGGTGTTTATGATGTGGCTACATTAAAGCCTTCGGGACATCTAGTAATTGATGTTGCCATAGAGAAAGAGAAAATCCAGCTGCAAAGACAAAATTACAGTGGGAACATGGAACAGAAGAAGTATGAACATGAGCAAGTTCAAAATGAAAGAGAAAATAAATCAACTACACATTGACATCTTTGGCATCGATGAAATGAAATGGAATGGAATTAGATACTTTCAGTCAGAGGATGATAGTTTACTACTCAGGACATGAAAACCGAAGAAGGAACAGTATTGCTTTCATAATTAGGAAGGATATAGCAAGGACAATACTGGGGTACAATGCAGTCAATGACTGAATAATATCAATTAGACTTTGCGGGCAACCCTTTATATGACACTTATCCAAGTTTATGCTTCAACCAGAAATGTAGAAGAAGAGGAGGTTAATGATTTTTTTTGTCAAGTTCAATCCAAAATGGACCAAACATGCAAGCAAGATGTGCTGCTTGTGGTTGGAGTCTGGAATGCCAAAGTTGGAAATAATGAAGAAAATGTAGTTGTACTGTATGGTTTAAGGTAAAGGTTCCCCCCGCACATTTGTGCAGTCGTGTCCGACTCTAGGGGCCGGTGCTCATCTCCGTTTGTTAGCCGAAGAGCCAGCATTGTCCGAAGACGCTTCCATGGTCATGTGGCCGCATGACGCGCGTGGAACGTTGTTACCTACCCACCGAAGTGGTACCTATTCATCTACTTGCATTTGCATGCTTTCGAATTGCTAGGTTGGCAAGAGCTGGAGCTAGTGCGGGAGCTCACTCCGCACGCAGGGCTAGGGATTCGAACCTCTGAACTTGCGATCTTCCGATCGACAAGCCTGGCGTCTTACCCGCTGAGCCACCATGCCCCCGTGACTGTATGGTTTAGGGAAATAGAAATGAAGCAAGAGAACAGCAATGGTTTCTGCCAATCCAGTGATTTCATTGCTGACACAGTCTTCAAACCACCAAAATAATGCCTATAAACATAAGCATCTCCACATGGAGTACACAGAAATCAAGCTGACTATATTATTAATACAAGGTGGTCAAGGAACTCAGTTATAAGAGCAAAGTTGTGACCAGAGGCTGACTGCTCATGTGCAAGTTCCAAGTCAAGCTAATGCAGAAAAACCAAGCCAACCAGTTTCCACAATATGATATTAAGCAAATACCCACCATTTTCAAGGAGAACATCAGTAATCACTTTGAAGTTGTGAACCTCATTGATAGGGAACTGGAAGAACTGTGGAATGAAATCAAATAAATTGTTAAGAATGAATTTAAAAAGAGAGTGCTAAAGACTAAGAAACAGAATAAAGCAAATTGGATGTTAGAACAAATGGTGGAGATTGCCAAAAAGAGAAGCCAAAGAAGCCAAAGATCTGAGGACAGAACATAATAAAGAATGTCAGGGAGCTGTTAGAAGAGACAAGAAGCAGTATCACAATGACATCTGTAAAGTCATCAAAGATGGAAACAGACATAAAAAACCAAGGAATGTCTTTCCAAAGATCTCAGAATTCAGAAGGAGGTTCCAACCTTGAGTTGGTATGCTAAAGGATGCCAATGGACAGATAGTGACTGAGATTCAAAGAAGGTCAAACGAACATTGAAGGAGTATACAGAGAGCCAGTTTGGTCTAGTGGTTAAGGTTCTGGGCTAGAAACCAGGAGTCTGTGAGTTCTAGTCCCGCCTTAGGCATGAAAGCCAGCTGGGTGACCTTGGGCCAGTCACTCTCTCTCAGCCCAACTCACCTCACAGGGTTGTTGTTGTGGGAAAATAGGAGGAGGAAGGACTACTAGGTATGTTCACCGCCTTGAGTTATTTATAAAAAAATAATAAAGGCGGGATAAAAATTAATTAAATAAATAAATACTGAAATTCTGTACAGTAGAGATGTCAACATCCACAATACTTTTGAAGATGTTCCCTACGTACAAGAACCTGTAGTACTAGAAGATGAAGTTAGATTAGCACTCCAATCATTACCAAGTTGGAAGGCTACAGGAACTAATGAAATATCTACGGAAATATTCCAAGCAACAAAGAAAAACCAGTAAAGGTTTTAACCAAATATGCCAGCAAATCTGGAGAATGACACAATGGCCACAAGATGGAAGAGGTCAGTCTACATACTAATATCAAAGAGTGTGCAAATTATAGCTCAATATCCTTAATTTCACATGCTAGCAAAATAATGCTTAGGATCATCCAACACAAATTAGAGCCATGCATAGAAAAGAAAATACCAGATGTTCAAGCTGGTTTTATGAAAGGCCAAGAAACAAGAGACAGTATCGCTCATGCATACTGAATAATTGAGAAAGCCAAAGAAATCAATATGTGTTTCATTGATTAAAGAAAGGCCTTCAACTGTCTTGATCATATCAAGCTGTGGAATGTCCTTAAAGAAATGGAAATCCCAGAACATCTCATTGTCTTTATGTGAAACCTATACACAGGTCAAAAATCTATAGTCTGGACGGAACATGTTAAGGCACACTGGTTCCATGTTGGCAAAGAGAAACAAGGCTATATACTCTCCCCTTATTTATTCAACCTATATACAGAATATTTACTGGGAGTCTGGATTGGAAGAAGATGAGCAAGATTTTAAAATTGGAGGAAGAAACACCAATAACCTGTGCTATGCTGATGACACTAATTTGATAGCTGAAAATGCAGTGAAAGTCAAGGAGCACAGGGAAAAAACTAACAAACAGCCTTAGAATTGACAATAAAGATATTGGTGGATAGCTTCTGCCCTTCCTATCAACTATCAACTGTAAAGGAACTGGCAGCCAAGAAATATGCCACAGACTAGCCTTTGGTAGAATAGCAATGAAGGCTTTGGAAAAGATAATCTACACGATGTGTCTCTACTTACAAAGAGCTTTGGGGTCAAGCTGAGCCGAGTCCTCAGTGGGTGAGTTTATAGACATTTCAGTTCTGTTCACCATTTTATTGTTTAGAATATTTAATGAGTTATGTTATTTTGTATTAAATAATTATGGTTTTCTTTTTATCTTTTTGTATGCTGCCCAGAGTCACATAGTTTGAGTTGAGTGACCACATAAATGCATGTGCAAATAAATAAATAAATAAATAAATAAATAAATAAATAAATAATCAATCAGAATCATGGTTTTCTCTGTGACGTTTGATCACAGAATGAGAAGGAAAGCTGGACTTAGAAAAAGCAGAATGGGACTTCCGGTGGCCGACTGACCAGCTGTATCCACGAGCTCCGTGGGCAGATCTGACAACATTGCTTTTTTTGGGGGCACAGGCACACTTTTCCTACAGCCCGAGAACGTTTTCATGGTTAGAAAACGCTTGGAATTATCCCATTTGTACTCCAAAATGCCATCTTGCAGCCAGAGAATCGCAAACAGCATTCGCGATGAGCCGGTAAGAGTAGGCTGACCATCTTTCCTTGAGACAAAAACGGGACATTGGGATGGCAAAAATGGGATGGGGTTAAACTTATGTAATATTCCGTATTCATGAAAAAGTAAGACGATAAAAAAAGTTTTAAAGAGTTTTTAAGATCCATTTGCTGGTCCTTAAACAGATTAGTGTATAAATAAAAAGATTTTTGTTTTCATTAAAATGAAAAAGTTTTAACAGTGAGGCAGGATTCAGTTTGGCAGGGTGACAGATGGTGGAGGAAGTGCAGGGCGATGGAGTCGGAAGGCGGGTGGAATCGTCAAGGCAGGGAAGGCACAGGAAGGTGGGGTGTGGCGGCGAGCTGGATCAGTGAGGTAGGATCGGCGGCGGCAGGCAGGGATGGCACAGGAAGGCAGAGTGTGGCAGCTGGCTGGATCGGTGAGGCTGGGTCAGGATCGGCGACAGGTAGAGAAGGCGCAGGAAGGCTGGGTACAGCGGAGGAGGGAAGAGGACCTATGGCGCCTTCAAGTTCGAGTTCTGCAGAGGCTTTGGCTGGAGGCAAAAGATGAGGCTTGAAGCAGGATTCTAAATGGTTGCCCCCGACAACCCATTCCTCCTTTGGACGTCCTTTTAAATTCTTTTCTTCCCGCCATTTTTGGATAGGAACCAACCAGTTCACTTTCTGTTTGGCGCGTCTTGTTGCCCTTTTTTCCCTGGTGCTGATAGGCGGAAGCAGCTCCACCTTTTGATCACCGCCAACCAGCTGCTCCTGGTTTCCCCGCTGCAGGTTTCCCGCCAAATTAAACTCGGTTGCAATTTCCCAATCGTTGCTGCCGAGCTCCCCCTCCCTCAACTGTGAGTCAGGCTCCATTCTGACATCACCAGTGACACGGTTTTTTTAAAAAACGGGACAAAATTGACATTTATATTAAAACGATGGGACAGTTGGGAAATGTGAAAAAAATGGTACTGTCCCATTTAAAATGGTATGTACGGTCAGCCTAGGTAAGAGACGATGGGAGGCGGGGACATCACCATTTCCATGCTGCACTGTAGCCTTAAAGGGACACTAGGTCAAGCCCCCCCATTTCTAAATCACCCAATTTATATTTTTTAAAGTTTTTGTACCCTAAGAGAGGCTTTCTACAGTAAGAAGAAGCAGATTCTCTTGGTGTTTATCATTATTTCTGGATTAATTTTTAAAATCTTTTTACGTTTTGGCTTCTCTTCCTGTTTAAACACTAAGGAGAAGTGAGAATAAATAATTGCCTCCCTGTTATTATATTTGTACCGAATTTGAAGGATTTAATATTTTTCTGCACGTTGAAATTGCTGTTTTGAATTTCTAGCTCTTTGCTCACTTTCTCTGAGAGCTGCTTGTTAGGTACTTTCTCTTGTCAATTTCACTCGGAAGTTTTTTATTAACTCATTAACTCCTATCTGTGTGAGTCAAGTATCTGGGGGGCACTATAATCTACTGCCTGAAACATGGAGGATTGTTGTGAACCTGAGCAGACCTATAAAGAGATTCTTTCAGATTTATATCAGACTATTCTGCAGAATATGCGGGACACTGGGGAAGAGATGATTTCTAAAATGTATCATCTGGCTGAAGTTTTTATGGAAGAAGATGGAGATCTTGATAAGGATGAAGATTTTTCTACTGACAGCAAAACTGAAGTAATGCCAGACGAGGACTACATTTTGGTGCTGAAGGGGTTAAAGCGACAGTTTGAACTGCAGATTACAAGAAGAGTTGTTTTTATATGGCTTTCTAAGGGATTGTTATGGGGGGGAAAGAGAATCTGTTTTGTGGGAGGTTTTTTTGTTGTTGAGAAGTCTGTGTTTTTAAGGAGGGCAGTTGGGCTGTTTGATTTTTGTAAGAAAAATGCCTTGTGTGTAATAAGGAGATATATAAATGTTTTGGTTTATTTCCTAGGTCATGGTTATATTGAGATGTTATTTTAAGTCCTTTTATCATCTAAAGGAGGATCGTTAAGATCACCATGCTGCTGTTGAGCTTGTGAAATGGTCTTAATCTTCCTAGGCACAGAAGACAAAACAGGGAGGAAGATGGGGGAAAGATGGCCTCGCACAATCTTTCCCCCATCTTCCTCCCTGCTTTGTCTTCTGTGCCTAGGAAGATTAAGACCATTTCACAAGCTCAACAGGAGCATGGTGATCTTAACGATCCTCCTTTAGATGATAAAAGGACTTAAAATAACATCTCAATATAACCATGACCTAGCCCCAGGTGTAAGGTCACACAGCTACCTAGAAACATATTTAGGATTCCCTTACCAACTTTGCTCAGACTGAAGAAGCTCCTTGGATAAGGAGCGAAACATTTCCACTGAGAAAATAGAAATCCAGTTGACATGATTCAAGCTACAGACATAGACACAAGAGAAAGTATTTCCTAATTTGTCTATTGATCTTGCAGTTGTTAAGCTACAACAGTCTTCAGAATTAGCTGTTTCTATGCTCACTGCTCCTCAATGCCATCTGCTAAATCCTACAAACAAACCCTGGATCAGAGACCTCTGTAATGTTTGGAAATCCTTCCCATTACACTGAGCAATCTTTACAAGCAGATACCCCTCCATGGTCATTCAATTCAGTGTTGCTCTTTCAAATATGGAATGCTTAGGTGATCATTCACACATACTGTAATGGGCTGTGAGAATAACCTTGGGAAACAGGAGGAAGAGCCACATCCTAGACAATGGTCTGATAAAAGAAATCTGAGTCCAAAGAAGGGATGGGATTGGAGAAAGCATCTCATAAGGGACTCTCCCTAGATCTCTGGAAAGAAAAGGCAGGGGAGGGAGGAAGGGCTTTCAGACTTGCAAGATTCTGTTACTGTAACTTTACAATAAAGGTAGTATTAGTATTCATGGTTTTGGTTTCCCATCTGGACTACCTTGAAGGGCTGACACATATCCAGGGAAAAAAGTGAAGAAAACCATTCCATACTGGGGAGGTCTTTAGGCCAGCTATGATGTCACCAGAAACACTATGGGCCTAGGGCTTCCACCCATTCAGTGTTACCCCTGACAATGACACGGTGCTTTTCATTGATCCCTCTATTTACACTCCTTATCAGAGAAAAGTGTACCACTGGAGGTCTTACCCATCTCTGAAAAAGCAAAACATTAGAGAAGCCTGAGATATAATCTTATATTCATGGCACATCATGGTGGATGATGGTAGTGGTAGGGTGATACTTTATCAAAACTCATCAGCTCCAACCCCATGAAAGATAAAGTACCTCCTCCAAAGGACATCACGCTTGAGATTGCTTTCACAAACTTCCTCCTCTAAATGTCTACCAGGTGACCAATTTTTATAATTGTAAAATATTTGCTAGGGTAGTAATTATTCCCTTGAATCAATAAATTAGCATGAATAGCTTAAATGTGGTGAAAGGGGCTTCAAGGCTACACATACAGCTTGCGTCCAAGGTTATACATTCCTCTCATCTACACAACTGCTATGGTCAGATTAACTTTGGAAATATATGTACAGTATGTCTAAGGGGTGGGGGTGGGGAGTTACTTGTGCAGTTTCCTGCTGCATTCTAAACCTTAAGAACCAGGATTCAAAACTGTGAGAAGAATCACCAAGAGCACAGAAGCACCATAGAAATTAGTAAGGGCACGGAAATGGCATAGAAGTGGCATAACTTTGGTGGCTAAAATAATGGCCCTGTTGCATATTTCATCAACTTGCTATATTAGAATACCATCGACCATGGTATTCTTTTGGGACGGCTCAAGGAGTTGGGGGTGGCTGGCGTAGTTCTGCGCTGGTTCACCTCCTTCCTTGGGGGCCGGTCCCAATCAGTAGTAATAGGAGATGAGAGATCCAACTCTCGCCCCCTCGTTTGTGGGGTGCCGCAGGGTTCGGTTCTCTCACCTCTCCTATTTAATATCTATATGAAACCGCTGGGTGAGATCATCCGTCACCATGGGATGAGATATCATCAGTATGCTGATGATACACAGTTGTACATCTCCATCCCAGGTGAAGTAAGTGATGCAGTGGCCGCCCTTTCTCAGTGCCTGGAGGCTGTGGGGGTCTGGATGTGGAACAACAGGCTTCAGCTGAACCCTGGTAAGACGGAGTGGCTGTGGACTGATGGATCTTCTGGATCTGGGAAATTATCATCTTTGGTTCTGAATGGGGTTGCACTTCCCCGTTCAGAATCAGTGCGGAATCTGGGGGTCCTTCTGGACTCACGACTCCTGCTCGAGGAGCAGGTGGCAGTCGTGGCCAGAAGGGGCTTTGCGCAACTTCGTGTTGTGCGCCAGTTACGCCCTTTCCTGGATCAGGAATCCCTCCGTACAGTCACTCATGCCCTGGTCATCTCCCACATAGACTACTGCAATGCGCTTTACATGGGGCTACCCTTGAAGAGTATCCGGAAGCTACAACTGGTCCAGAATGCAGCTGCGCGCGCAGTTATTGGTGCCCCTAGATCAGCCCATGTGACACCTCTGCTGCGCCAGCTGCACTGGGTGCCGGTATGCTTCCGGGTGCAATTCAAGGTGTTGGTTTTGACCTTTAAAGCCCTACATGGCATGGGACCAGGGTATCTGAGGGACCGCCTCATCCCCATAACTTCAAACCGTCCCACTCGATTATGTAGAGAGGGCATGCTCCGGACCCCGTCGGTAAGGGAGTTTCGTTTGGCGAGGTCCAGAAGGCGGGCCTTCTCGTCAGTGGCGCCTGCCCTTTGGAACAACCTGCCCCCGGAGGTGAGGCAGGCCCCATCGCTCCTGTCCTTCCGGAAGAACCTAAAGACCTGGTTTTGCCACCTCACGTGGGATGGGAACAGAAATAGTTCTTCGTGGGGATGGCTGGTGCCATAGAGCCCTTTTAAAGATCGTGGGCTGCCTTCTTGGATTTTCTACTTAATTTATAATAATAATTAATTGTATATTGTATTTTTATGTGTTTTTACAATAGAATTTTAATCTGTATGTTTGTAAACTGCCCAGAGTCCCCTCGTGGGAGATGGTGCAGTGATAGAAATCGAAACATAAATAAATAAATAAATAAATAAATAAATAAATAAATAAATAAATAAATAAATAAATTTATTCAACTACTGTGCTACTATAGAAGAGAGAGGGGCTAGTATTGGATACTATGCATTTCTAATTTGAGAAGCACCGAATTACATCACTGTATGTGACACTGTCATTGTTCTCTCAAAAACAATGTATTCCAGAGTTCCTGTTGGCACGGGGGTGACAAGCAAGTAGGATATTCAAATATAATATTCAGGAGCAATGAAATCTTGGGGACAGAGACTTTGTTGTTAATAGGATTTATATGGCCCCAGAAAATCAGAGTTCAAAAGATTCAGGTCCCTGGTCGCAAAATGCATGAAGAAAACTGTAGATGCAGAGGTGGACAAGAGCAGTTTAGGAGCATTTCTCACTTCTGCCCCATATGTCACCATGCCTGTTAGATCACCAGAAGGAGTGGCTTAAATAAATACCTTTATTTGGTGGATCTAAATAAAATACCTTAAAGCAGTGGAAGCATACCAGCTGCCTACTGTTTCAAAACACTTTTTCAAAGTGGGGGGAAGAACAAGGAAAGGGAATTGGGCCAGAAAGGAGGAAGTGCAGTTTCTGGGATAGATGGCTCCTCTTTATCACTTTTCCTATCTCTTGTAAATGGCAGTCTTGATCTATAGCCACAACATGTGCTGAATGGTTGCAATGGCATTCTTGCAGCTAACTGTGTGAGTAAAGGATAAGGGGATGCTTTAGTAGAAGATAGTGTATCTCACAGTAAATGATTCACAAGGTAAAGAAAAGCCATACCTCAATTCCTGAAAAACACTGGAAAACCTTACCAAATGCAGAGGCCAGACTACTATTCAGACAATATTTGTTGCAGGTATAAGGTTTGACCTTCTTGTGCCTTGCATGGTCAAACATTGTTAGTACATGGTCCGGTCTAACTGGTTATTTTTTCACAATTATTCCCTTTCTGTACTACCTGAGGCAGCCACTCTGGTTATGTCTGGGAGAATGGAGGCAGAAAAGCTAAGGAGAGAATGGCATCTTAGAAAGGCGTAACTGGGGAAGACTGATGCAAAAACCAATGGAATGAAGTGCATGGTATTGTGGGTGAATATCGGGTAGGTTTATGTGTATAGCATGAAAGAGGTAAAAGGTGAATGAAAGATGGATGGAAAGAAGAAAGAGCAAACTCCCTGTTATTCAACCCTATCTCCCCCTCTTCAATTCAAAATAATGGGGCCAAGTAAGGGACATGTTTAAAAAGCATTAATAATGAAACATGTAGTTTAGCTCAAAGAGAGGGTAAACAGAAAGAAAGAGAAAAGTATGAAGATGTGAATCAGTAAAATAGAAGCCCTGGCATTCTCTTTCAGACATTCACAAAAATATGTTCTTCACTGAGGGTTAATGTACTGATAACCATATCTTTATATATCAGTCTCCTGTAACCTTCATCCCTCTGTTGCCTCCCCATCTCCCCCTGCTATGTCAAAAAGTTGGCAACATCTTCAAGTCAGGGACTTTTCCTATTTGCTATACCACTCTGTAAATCAGGGCTTCTCAACCAGGGTTCCGTGGAGCCCTAGGGTTCCGCGAGAGGTCACTAGGAGTTCCCTGGGAGATCACGATTTATTTAAAAAATTATTTCAAATTCGGGCAACTTCACATTAAAGAGGTACGTTTCATTCTTTATTTTTAGTTTAAGAACACGGTTAATGCATCTATACAGGCCTGTACATGAAACAAATATAATAATTTTGTAACTTCTGGCCTATATTTGAGCCTGAATGTGCAGGGATTCCCCGAGGCCTGAAATATATTTCAAGGGTTCCCCCAGGGTCAAAAAGTTTAAAAAGGCTGCTGTAAACTGATAAAGGCACAGATGGGTCTATCATGTTATACTTCAATATAAGTATCCTCCTCCTCCCTGCACGCACACGCTGCCCTGGAGCCGGGGTGGAAATTCTCCCCGCAGAACAGCTGAGCGCCCCTTGGCAACATGCGCGTGCGCGCAGCCTCCCTGCCTAGACTGAGGGCATTTTCGGGGTCCCCGGAGCCTGCCCTTTCGAAGGCGGGGTTTGCAGGCGGGAGCCAATCGTGTGGGGTGGGGGCGGGGTTTGCAGGCGGGAGCCAATTGCGTGGACTGGGTGGCGGGGTTTGGAGGCCGGCATGGTGGCATAAGACCCTGTGCCGTTTTGCCATCCCCAAAGTCCCGTTTTCATCTGAAGGAAATATGGTCAGCCTAGGTCTATGTTATACTTCAATATAAGTATTTATACCTACTGTTAAATGTTGTTCCAAACTGTTTTATTGCTTTTTTTCTTCTTAGTCACTTTGAGTTCCCTGAAGGAAAGGTATAATATTAATGTTTCAAATGCATATCATTTAAATAAATGAAAAGGCTAAGCAGTGGGTACTCTGTGCAACATGGAGGGGAAGTTAGGAAAGGGGGAAAAAAAATTCCTGGCTAGATCCCACATTTCCTTTCAGCTATATGAAATACTTGCAGCCAGTGTGAACTTGATTTGGTGTTCCTTTATCACCCCAGCTGGCAACTACTACAGACATCTAAGTGGTCAACCATTCTGTGCAAGGGGTGGGGAATGGGGGACACCTCACTGGTAGCATAATGGTAACTGACGCTGTCATTATTCAGTTGCAGCAAGGGACAGAGATGATTGGCATTTTGTCAAGAACAAACTTCAGTGACTTGTCTGTGATTGATGGGCTGAATGTAACAACAGGCCATTTCCAATTCATTCCATGCAATCAACAGCTGCCCAGGAGAAGAGTAATTCATTCCCCTCTTCCCCCACCAACAATCTGCTGCTTTCCTTCCAGCAACTGAAAATATCCAAGTGACACCTGACACTGTTGTCTACAAATCACTGCCAGTCCAGACTGCTCTGTCTGGCAGAGGTGACAGGAGAGGATGTTGATCTGAACACTGTTGCTTCTAGGCCCTTTGAGTAGTCAAGACTCTTGGGAGCAAATTTTGGGAGACTGATTTACTCCTAGGACCCTCTGGCAAAGATATGCCACTCTCCCTCTGTCTCCTTCAAGCATAGCCACTTGGTCTTCAAGTTGTGACACTGCAACAGATCTGTAGTCCAACTCAAAGCTCATTGGGATGCTCTCATTAGGAGTGAATTGAGAATGCTGATAAATGATCCCCATTGCTTGGATCAGAAGGGTATTTCAGTCTGGGCCAGCCATTGGGAGGAACCTGTCATGGGCTTAGCAATGGCTTTGCATTCTTCCTGACTGGCTACTTATTCCAGCAGGCAAATGGGATCCCAGGACAAAGTTATACCACCTTTCTCTTTGACATTTCCTGCTGCAAACCTCTGTCCTAAACCACTAACATAGGAAGGATCTTCTAGATACAGTGGGGCAAAAAAGTATTTAGTCAGCCACCAATTGTGCAAGTTCTCCCACTTAAAAAGATGAGAGAGGCCTGTAATTGACATCATAGGTAGACCTCAACTATGAGAGACAAAATGAGAAAACAAATCCAGACAATCACATTGTCTGATTCGGAAAGAATTTATTTGCAAATTATGGTGGAAAATAAGTATTTGGTCACCTACAAACAAGCAAGATTTCTGGCTCTCACAGACCTGTAACTTCTTCTTTAAGAGGCTCCTCTGTCCTCCACTCATTACCTGTAGTAATGGCACCTGTTTGAACTTGTTATCAGTATAAAAGACACCTGTCCACAACCTCAAACAGTCACACTCCAAACTCCACTATGGTGAAGACCAAAGAGCTGTCGAAGGACACCAGAAACAAAATTGTAGACCTGCACCAGGCTGGGAAAACTGAATCTGCAATAGGCAAGCAGCTTGGTGTGAAGAAATCAACTGTGGGAACAATAATGAGAAAATGGAAGACATACAAGACCACTGATAATCTCCCTCGATCTGGGGCTCCACGCAAGATCTCACCCCGTGGGGTCAAAATGATCACAAGAACGGTGAGCAAAAATCCCAGAACCACACGGGGGGACCTAGTGAATGACCTGCAGAGAGCTGGGACCAACGTAACAAAGGCTACCATCAGTAACACACTACGCCGCCAGGGACTCAGATCCTGCAGTGCCAGACGTGTCCCCCTGCTTAAGCCAGTACATGTCCGGGCCCGTCTGAAGTTTGCTAGAGAGCATTTGGATGATCCAGAAGAGGATTGGGAGAATGTCATATGGTCAGATGAAACCAAAGTAGAACTGTTTGGTAGAAACACAACTCGTCGTGTTTGGAGGAGAGAGAATGCTGAGTTGCATCCAAAGAACACCATACCTACTGTGAAGCATGGGGGTGGCAACATCATGCTTTGGGGCTGTTTCTCTGCAAAGGGACCAGGACGACTGATCCGTGTACAGGAAAGAATGAATGGGGCCATGTATCGTGAGATTTTGAGTGCAAACCTCCTTCCATCAGCAAGGGCATTGAAGATGAAACGTGGCTGGGTCTTTCAGCATGACAATGATCCCAAACACACCGCCCGGGCAATGAAGGAGTGGCTTCGTAAGAAGCATTTCAAGGTCCTGGAGTGGCCTAGCCAGTCTCCAGATCTCAACCCCATAGAAAACCTTTGGAGGGAGTTGAAAGTCCGTGTTGCCCAGCGACAGCCGCAAAACATCACTGCTCTAAAGGAGATCTGCATGGAGGAATGGGCCAACATACCAGCAACAGTGTGTGCCAACCTTGTGAAGACTTACAGAAAACGTTTGCCCTCTGTCATTGCCAACAAAGGATATATAACAAAGTATTGAGATGAACTTTTGATATTGACCAAATACTTATTTTCCACCATAATTTGCAAATAAATTCTTTCTGAATCAGACAATGTGATTGTCTGGATTTGTTTTCTCATTTTGTCTCTCATAGTTGAGGTCTACCTATGATGTCAATTACAGGCCTCTCTCATCTTTTTAAGTGGGAGAACTTGCACAATTGGTGGCTGACTAAATACTTTTTTGCCCCACTGTATGCTGCCTAATACCACCTCCCTTCTTTTAACATCACACTTACGTACTTATACTCAGTGACACCTAATCTAAAGCTCTGATTTGGATAAGAGAAACACAAACTCACATCCTTCCTCATCCAAGAATATTACTTGAAAACTTTTAATAAGTTACTGCTACTCAGAATAATCTAGCCCACAGTTGTCACAAAGACACATTTTTGTGTTAATTCACATGTGCCAAAAGGTCAAAGAAATGCAGTCATCATACCTAATCCAACCACTGCATGCTGCCATGGTGATTTGCCCCAAACTTGTTTTTCCCATCTTCCCATTGTTCTCTCCATCTTCTCTCCTCCAAGTATCAACCATTTACAGTATGAGACCTCCATTTTTCCATCTCCAGCCTCAAGTAACTAGCTTTTGCTTTTAACTACCAGATTTTCATATCGTATCCCCTTATAACATCAGTGCCTAGTCTTTTTCAAAGCAAGGTCGTATTTGTTTATGGAGCAATACGCAGGAAGCTGCACCCCAAAAGACAAGTGGGTCTAGGTCAAGAGTTATAGTACATTTAATTAAAATTAAAGAAATGCAGGTGATATCAAAGAATCATAGAGTTGAAAATAACCTTTGAGGCCTTCTAGTCCATTCCCCTGCTCAGTACAGGATGCACATTAATAGCTCCTCTTCAATTGGAGGAAAATATTGAATGGAGTGCTATAAGGCTCTATTCTGGATCCTGTTAACTATTTTTATCAATAACTTGGATGACGGAGTTGAGAGACATTTACAGGTAGTCCTCACTTAACTACCACAATTGGGACCAGAATTTTGGTTGTTAAGAGAAGCGATCATTAAGCGAATCTAACCCGATTTTACGTGTGGTCGTTAAGCACTGACAAATGCTGACAAATGGCCATATAGCCTCTAGAGCAGGGTTCTTCAACCTTAGCCATTTTAAGATGTGTGGACTTCAACTCCCAGAATATTCCAGCCAGCAATGCTGGCTGGAGTATTCTGGGAGTTGAAGTCCACACATCTTAAAATGGCTGAGGTTGAGGAACCCTGCTCTAGATAACTTACTATTTCATGTGGCAGCTTTTTCCATTGACTGATAGCTCTTTCAGCCACGAAATTCCTTCTGAACCTGCTTCCTTGTAGTTTTAACTCATGAGTCCTCGTCCTGCCCTCTGGGGCAATAGAGAATAAATACTCTCTGTTTTCTGTCTGAAGAATCAGACAGTTCTTCAGATATTTGAAGACTACTATTATATTTCCTTTCCGTTGTAATTTCTGTAGGCTAAACATACCCAGATCTTTTAACTGTTCCTCATAGGTGTGATTTCTAGATCCCTCACCATAGCCCTCCTCTGAACATGCTCCAATTTGTCATTGTCCCTTTTGAACTGTGGTGCCCAGAAATGGTCACTGTATTCCAAATGGGGTCTGACTAGGGCAGAGAAGTGTGAAATAACTACTTCCTGTGATCTGGACTATGCTCCTGTTAATGCACCCTAAGATAGCATTTGCCTTTTAAATGCTGCATCACACTGCTGGCTCATATTTAACTTGTGGTCTGCAGGAATACCCAAAACGTTTTCATATCTACAACTCCCACACCAGATTTCTCTCCTTCTAGACTTGTGCCTCACTCAAATGCAGAACTTTGTATTTCTCCCTGTCAAATATCACTCTATTCATTTCAGCCCCCTGACCAAAGCTTCTAGATCCTTTTGAACCTTATCTCTGTCCTCTAAAAAATTAGCTATCCCTCCCAATGTTGTAATATCTGCAGACTTCATACAGGCAGTCCTTGCTTAACAACCATTCATTCAGTGATGGTTCGGACTTACAATGGTGCTGAAAAGACTGACTTATGACCGGAACTCACATTTACAACTGTCACAGTATCACCGCGGTCATGTGATCACAATTTGGGCACCTTTCAACTGGTTCACATTTATGACTGTCGCATCATCCCGTGGTCACATGATCACCATTTTTGACTTTTCCAGCCAGCTTCTGGCAAGCAAAATCAATGGGGAACCGTGTTATTTGCTTAACGACCACACGTAAAATCATGTTAGATTCGCTTAATGATCTCTTCCCTTAACAACCAAAATTCTGGTCTCAATTGTGGTAGTTAAGTGAGGACTACCTGTAAATGTCTCTCAACTCCGTCATCCAAGTTATTGATAAAAATAGTTAACAGGATCCAGAATAGAGCCCTATAGCACTCCATTCAATATTTTCCTCCAATTGAAGAGGAGCTATTAATGAGCATTCTTTGGATATGGTCATTTCAGCCAACTCTGAGTCCATCTAACAGTACAATCATCTAGACCTTATGTTACTATTTTATTAAGAAGATTATTAACTTCCTATGTATTAATATGTTTACTGTTTATGTATTTTGTAATTTTCCCCTATGTCACATTCAAATTATAATCTGGAGGCCATCCTTAAAGCATTGGGGACTAGAGCAGCACTAGGGCTCCTGATAGGGCATTTCATCCTACTGCCTGTCTACCTTTTGGAATCCACCATTTCCTATGGATGGCAGTCCCACAAGTCTCTTATACTATAAAAAGGTAAAGGTTCCCCCCACACATTTGTGCAGTCGTGTCCGACTCTAGGGGCCGGTGCTCATCTCCGTTTGTTAGCTGAAGAGCCAGAGTTGTCCGAAGACGCTTCCACGGTCATGTGGCCGGCATGATGCACACAGAACGCTGTTACCTACCCACCGAAGTGGTACCTATTCATCTACTTGCATTTGCATGCTTTCGAATTGCTAGGTTTCACCACTAACTCAGCAACAACCACTTGGGTTTCACATGGGGCTGAACTCCAAAACTTTTCATTCACTGTATTAGTGTTAATAGCAGAAGACAGGAGTGATGGACCCATGCATACAAACCCTGCTACTTAGCAATTTCTGGTAGCAATTGAGAATGCGGATAAAGTTATGTCAAGCTTGGCTTGTGGTGGCTTACATGGACATATCCATGAGGTTTTCTTGGCATGATCTAGAAATGGTTTGCCATTGCCTTCTTTCAGGATGTTAGTTGACTTCCCTATCCATGTACTAACCATGGCCAACTCTGCTTAGTTTTCGCAATAATCCTAGGTTGGCTAAGTGCTGTCACCTTCTGAGGCCTCAGAGTGGTGGGACCTTTAAATAAAAGTCTTGTGTCTAGGTTTGAACAGTGCTTTTTCTCACATAAACCTCCTTGTGTGCTATGATCATCAAAGGAGACCTTATTTTGAACTGGAGCTTTCAGATTCAGGCTTCAAAAATTGGCTTCTCCTTGGCAATGTTCTACTAAGCATATTTCTCCAGAATATAGCCAATTTCTATCTCTTTCTCTAGGCCTTGGGGACATGGAAACAAACTGCTTATTCTACTGAATGTGGACTTCCATCTTTTTGTTATACAATTATTATATACTTTTAAAATGCAATTATTATATATCTGCGAACTAGCTTCCTGAGGCAATACAGAGATTCAAATAAAGCAACAATAAAAAGAAAATAAAACTAATTCACCATAAAAATAAGGATCAGCACAAGAGCAAGAATGCAATAAAATCAGAGGGTGACATAAAAAAAATTAAAAACTCCACCCAAATAGAATAGTCTTCACTGCCTATCTGAACTGCAATGAATAGAGGTCAATCTAACCTTCCTGAGGAGGGAGTTTCACATAGACTCTTATAGAAAAGATCCTGCAGTCTCAAGTACCAACCCAGCTTCTCTAGTTGGTAGAATATGTAACATGGCCTCCAAAGGCAGCCCTGATTAGTGTCAGGTTCATATAGGCAGAGGCAGTCTTTTAGATAAAATAGCTTCAAGTCAACAAATTTAATTTTTGCTAGGCATTGTTGATTTAAGACGTTTCTTATATATCTGTTAAACATACAGTCTGCCCCTATGATACGTAACATACAAGCATCTCTAAGGGCAACCCCATTACAGCTTCTTACAGTAATCTAGATTAAGACATAGATCATAGAGCCTCTTTCCCCACTGAATGAGGTGAATGGAGCCCCAGATAAAATTGGGAAAAGAGATTCTTGGCTACTTTTGCAAACTTTCAGAGAAAACTGTACTGAGTGCCCACAAAGTATGTACCTGGTGATTCAGTGAGAAAGTTACTCTCTACATACAGTACTGTGGTAATGGTTGTGGCTTTTAAGCATACTATTTTATGGTAAACATATTGTTTATAGAAATGGTATAGACTGTATAACATAAGCTATCTTTAGAGCATTCTAACTGAATGGCCAGTTAAAATTTAATAATCATCACCATCCTATTTTGTGGGAAATTGACCTTGTTTTTCTTTGAACCTTCAAAAATACATCTGCTTTGGTATTTGACCTTTGTCTGCCTGGTTCTGGATGTGAACCCTGATTGTGTTCTGCTGGTAAGGTGTCATCCTAATCTTTCCTAATTCATCCAAGACCTGAATCTGCTTTGGCTGCTGCTCTTGGGAGTAATTTGCAAGGATCTTACCCTTTTATGTCAATGCATAGCCATAGTCAATGCTTGAGTTAGATACCAGGATTTGGGGGAAAATATGCAAAAGTCATAAATAAACACAGATATACCCATTCACGCCTTAGGACAATCATGTGCTGTTCCGAATATGCCTTTTCAGAAAATTCTCTGATCTACTAGAGAATCTACCTGACACGTCTTCATGTGAGTCTAGCTTCTAAATTTAAATATTAAGGATCTGACACGATTTCCTTTCTACATACAGCTCCTCGCAGATGCTGCCAACACAACCTATAAATAAGCATAATATGTGCTTATGCTTATAAGCACACATGCATGCTTATATACATGCACACTAGCCTGAACCATACCCATGCCACCAAATGCATCTGTGTTGGTGAGGGAGCACCATGCTTTCTGCCAAGCTTTTCAACCGGTAGTGGTTCAGACTGGTCCCAACCATTAAAGGTTGCTCATTCTGAATCTTTTTCTTTGCCCATCTGCCATGGCTGTTTACACTCTGCTTGCTAATTAGAGACTAATTAGTGAGTGCAGAAATTCATCACTTTCCAAATAGTGTGTGGTGGGGAGAAGCCAACAGCAATGCCAGCATCATTTATTCTGCTGCTCATAGCCAGGGTGGTCTAGCTAACATATCCAGGAGAGGTCAGTGTCCAACTGTTGTTCTTTGGTGGGTGCAGTGAGCCCTTAAGGGATCCTTTTTCTCCCCTTGACCCATAACTATTGTAAAACAAATCAATAAACAAACAAATACAGTTCACAATCACCACCTCAATCTTGGTCTCATCACATTTGTATTGTTGCTTCTAAATCCTATGTTTCCTATTGCTTTGTTGATGCTTTCCCAAGCATTTCCACACTACTTTTGTTTTCACTTCCCAACCCCTCAGAAGCAGTTTGAAAGCAATCTGTGATGGCTTTCACTTCTGCTGAGTTGAAATGCTAAGAACACGGTGAGAAAATCAAGCCTCTGTTCTGTGCTGCTGCAGATCTTCCTGAAACAAAAAAGGCTCCTCACCCCCAGCCACATCCAAGAGAAAGAAAAGGAAGGGAGAGGAGCACTAGATTGATGTTCAGCCTGGTCTGAAGCGAAGGGGAAAGTAAGGCAACTCTTGCTAATTTCACTTTCTCTCCTTTAGAACTGCAAGCCAAGCTAGCATTTCTCCCACGGAACCTGAAGCTCAGAATCCAGGAGGGAGAAGGCAAGAGTTCCTTCTGATGCGGAAACAGTGTCGCAGCCAAGAACCACCTAGTTTCAAACCAATTTCAACTATATTGCTGCAAAATCAGAAATGAATCAACTCAGTTCTTATGTGGAGCTGATGTAATGGGAACCCAGAGGTCTGGAGCTGCTTTCAAACTGGCTCAAAATCCTTGTGCGGAAGTGCCCTGTCTCAAGTGTTATGGTCTTCCTGGTCCACCCCTTGCACATCATTCCACCCTTCAGGTGCTTGATTAAGATTCATACCAGCACTTGCACTTGCTGCAGGAAGACAGTATCTGCCAAGAAGTCCATTTCAACCCAGACTTCTATACCAAATCTTCTCTGGCAAGCTAGAATCCCCAGATGCTTCACCAGCTTCACCGATGAGGTGCAGCCAACCTGTATTTTCTCTTATTTATTTATTTTTTTATTTAATTTATATAACCGCCCATCTCCCCCAACGGGGAACTCTGGGCGGTTTACAATAAATAAAATTAGATAAAGCATAAAATATAAAATATATACACCAACCATTTATACAATTAATATAATAAATAGATATAAAAATCCAAGTGGGAGATAGTGTTAATAAAAGAAGGGCATTATAAAATTACGGGATTAACCACCCCCATGAGGAACTATCATTTCCTCCCTCCCATGCCAGGCGGCAGAACCAGGTCTTCAGTTCTTTTCTAAAGGTCGGGAGGGAGGGGATCTGTCTCAACTCTGGGGGCAAGATGTTCCATAGTGTGGGTGCTGCTACAGAGAAGGCCCTCTTATAAGCCCCTGAGGGGGCTATATAAATAATAATTAATAAATAAATAATAAATATATAATAATATAATAAATAAATAAATAAATAAATAAATAATATAAATAAATAAATAAAAATAAAAATAAAAATAAATAATAAAATAAATAAATAAATAAATAATAAATAATAATTAAATGCAATACAGATCTATATTAACAGTTTGACAGCATATCTTACAGGGATGGTATATACCCAATAAGTAGTAGTAGTAAAGTTTATTGTTGTAACCACAGGTCATAATATAAGAATGCAATAAAATACAATGAAATATAACAACATTAAAACAATAAAATGAAATTATACAAGAAAATAATAAAAGAAGCATTAAATATAAAAGAAAAAAAGTTACAGCAAAATAGAGCCAGAGCTACAACTAAGAACTTAAATATTTCTTCCTAAGTTTAAGTGAGAGCACAGCAAAAGTATATATTTAGTTAATTACTATTGTATTATGGAGTAATATATGTTGTTTTAACTGTTGAATTTTAATTCCCGATTTTTGTAAACCGCCCGGAGTCCCCCTGTGGGGAGATGGTGCGGTAAATATAAATCGAACCATAAATAAATAAATAAATAAATAAATAAATAAATAAATAAACAAACAAATAAATAGTTAGTAGCAACTTGGTTGCTAACAGTTGGAAACACGTCTGCAAGAAGATAAATCAGTTACCCAATAAGATCAATTCCCTTCTAAACATATCAATATTTACAGCAGGAATAACTTTTGAGTATTTTCATATTAAAAAATGATTGAATACCATTTGTGCATGCACAGCACACAACATACTTTGTCAAGCTCAAATTCAAGCCAACTCTATGGGGTCTGAGTGGAGAATTACTTCACCCTTAGGTTTCTGTGGATGGTTAGCCAGATGCACTATTAAGAGTGTCCTGGACCCTCTAAATTAGGAAGGGGCAGACTGGAAGAACAAACCAGTGTAAGTTATCATCCCTTTGAATATTTTCTGGATAAAATCACCAGTGTTCACACTGAGTTGGGAGCTAGATGGATGCACTTTGCTCAGATGGGGCCAGTCACTCTCTCTCAGCCCAACTCGCCTCACAGGGTTGTTGTTGTGGGGAAAATAGGAGGAGGAAGGAGTATTCGGTATGTTTGCTGCCTTGAATTATTTATAAAAATAATAAAGGTGGGAGAGAAAATAAATAAAATAAAATAAATAAATAATAGTATCTTGAAATGTTACCTGGGAGGTTTTTGAGCCTGTGGATCTTGAGGATATGGACAGAGTTCTCTGTGACCTTATTTGTAGACTGGATCCCTGACCCATCTAAGCCACAGAAAGTACTGGGAGTTGGAGCCAGGCAGTAGTTAATACTTTTTTTTAGGAAGGGGATGTTCCAGCAGCTGTTAGCCCTGCAAGGTAGTCCAATCAAGAAGCACACCCAGGGGTACTAGCTCTGTCTTTATTGTAAGGTTATATTAAGAGAATCTTGCAAGTCTGAAACTATCTCTCCCCTCTTTTCCTTTTACTCTCTGGAAAACTAGGGAGTGACCCTTCTCAAATGTTTCTCACACCATCCCCCCTTTTGTGGGTTGAGACATCTTTTAAATGCTGGTTGTCCTGTCTGCGGCTCTCCTTCCTGTCTCCCAAGGTCATTCCTACATACCATTACAGCATCCCTGGAAAAGGCATTGGTGTGTACGCTCCTCAAGAAGCCAGGCCAGGAACCAACAGTAGTGGATAACTACACTCCAACTTCCTCTTTATGGGGAAGGTTGTTGGGGCTGCAATTCAAGAGGGCTGTGAAGGATATGGATTATCTGGACCCATGGCAGTCTGATTTCAGGTCCAGAATGGGTCTTGGAGGGAAGGAACATGACTCCCCTTGTCCTCCTAGACTTCTTGGTAGCCTTTAATTCTGTTGACCACAGATCCTTCTGGATCATCTGCAAAAATTGGTAACTGGAGTCACTGTGTTAGAGTGGTTTTGTTCATATTCAAATGGGTGGATCCAATTGGTGGTGGCAAGAGGGAAGAGGAAGATGTGGACAGGAGGACCTTACCTGGAATAGGATGATCTCAGGACAGTCACAAATGACTTGTCATCTCTCATTTAGATTGGCATAATTGGTCTAAAATGCAGCAGTCCACATACTCACTGGCCAGTCGCAGTATTGCCATATTACACATTTCGGTTACGGGAGATGCACTAGCTACCAGTGTGTATCTGAGCACAATTTAACTGTTAAAGCCCTATATTGCTCAGGGCCTGGGTATCTAAGGAACTGCTTTTCCCAGATATTCTGCCCAACTAATCTGAATGGCTAGAGAGCAGCTGCTAAAGATCTTTAACTAAGAAGTGTTGTGGGAGGGGGCCCAATGGTGGGCATTCTCTGTGGGAGCTCTCCTCCTATGGAACAGCCTGCCCCCAAATGATGGTTCCTACTCTTGTGGGTAAAAATCTGTTTCTTCCAGAACGGCATTACCTATGAAGCCATGAGCATCAATATTAGCTTTACTTAATTAACGAGCTAATGTAGCATTTTCTATTATTTATCACTATTGTTTTATTTCATTATTAGCATTTAAACTACCTAGGATCCTTTTGGATTGAAGTTGTAGATAAACTGCATAAATAAATAAATAAATAAATAAATAAATAAATAAATAAACACACACACACACACACACACACACACACACACACACTTTTTCTGAAGGTCAAGCAAGAGCAAAGGGGAGATCAGAATTCCAAAAAAGAGCTGAGAAGAAGACATTTCAGTACTATTGTTGTAACTGTAGACTAATAATAACAGGTTATTAATGACATTTAGAAATTGCCTGGAAACTAAGTGGGAGAATCAAATTACGGTGGTGAAAGCATGTAATGCACAGAACTGGAGGAAATGTCTTCATGGAAGATATCAGACTTTGACTGAGCAGATATCTATTTAGGAAAAAAAAAAGACCTTGTGGAAGGATGTTTTTAAGAAACCGGAAACCTAAGGAGTCCCAATAGGCAAACTGAGATCTTAGGATTACTGGTTTCATTATCATCACCATCACCATCAATTTTTTTGCAGCTACTTAGTAGTATTTTAAATATGCCTTGAATTTTGCCTGGAGCTTAACAAGATGGGATAACATTCCATTGATTATTTTGTTTTATTCTAAATTTATTGAACCTGTCTTGCAAATAAATGCATGGGAATTACTAGTCCACAAAAATATCCCCACTTTCCCACACGTTTTAGAAGAAAAAGAAAACCCATTGTCTTCTGATTTATATGAAAGAAAAAAGTCCATGGAATCAGACAAGAAGCTGATTATGAGAGCTAAATATGATTTTACTTAAGGAACTGCTTCTTGCTTTGATGGCAGGAAAGGAGCCCATTTTCAAGAGTATGTTTCTAAAGGAGAGAGTTCCAAGAACATCCTCTGTCATTGCTTTTTGGCCAGGCACTCACTGATAATGTTTTAAACCCTGTCTGGCATGAGAGGCTTCTACTTGGAGGCCATCTCACAATCGAGCTGTCTGAACCTGAAGATACTAAGAGGATTGAGGCATAAAAGGGGGAAGGTGAAGGGAGAAAACAGAGAATTATTTCCCTCCCCTCTTGTCCCTGCTGGCCTTTTAATGCTAGAAGGGAATAAGCTCTCCTAATGGGATCAAAATCTTTGCTACTTTATTTACATAAAGGACATTTAGTGCTCACCCCAGGGATTAGGAAAGTGGAGTAGTGGAGCATTATATAGGGCAGGAGAGCATTGGGCTGCCCAAGAAAGGGTTTGATTGTGAATAATGGCACCTAATTTTGCCTATAATGAGTCATGGAAGAGAGAAAGAGAGAGAGAGAGAGAGAGAGAGAGAGACAGAGAGAGAGAGATGGGTATAAGCAAGTGTCTCTACCATTCTCAATAAATCCCTTGTACAAAGGGGACAATGGTCTTTTAAAGCTTACAAAATTGATGTGGATTCCCTGCTAGGCAGCCAAATGGACAGGATGGCTAGCAAGGCAGATAAGGCAAAAGTCCATCAAAAGGGGATTAGAATCCCTCCATTGCACTATGCACCAATCCACCCATCAGTCACATAAACAAATATATTACACCCACCCACACAGGCCTGATTCTTGCCAGGAATCACCTTTAAAGCAAAATCTATTGGTAGGGATACCTCTTGCATCAGAAAGAGTGATGAACAATGAGTCCTGGGCATGGAAAGAATTAGAAAAAAGGCAGGGAAATGATGGTGGAACCAAAGCATAGGGAATTGTTAGGAAGGAGAGAAAAAAATGCTAAGAAAAGGGGAGACTAAAAGATGCATAATCTTGAGTGTTCACCGGATACATCTGCACAATAGGTTAGCTTGATTCTATTCATGAGGGATTCGGTTGCATTACATATGTATCAACCTTTTTTTTAAATAGGAAACAGAACCCATTGTCCCACATTTAGGGGCAACTATTTTCTCCTAGAAATATGGGTATGGCCATGAGTCTGTTTCTGTCTAGAATTATTTCATCTTCTGGAACTTTTAAAAGCATATGAGCAATTTGTTCATGTTTTGCATAGCATCTGCTTACAAAGAATCTCCGGTCATTACTACCTGCTCCCAGATAAGGTAAAGGTTCCCCCCACACAATTGTGCAGTCGTGTCCAACTCTAGGGGCCGGTGCTCATCTCCGTTTGTTAGCCGAAGAGCCAGCGTTGTCCACAGACACTTCCATGGTCATGTGGCCGGCATGACACGCGCGGAACGCTGTTACCTTCCCACCGAAGTGGTACCTATTCATCTACTTGCATTTGCATGCTTTCAAATTGCTAGGTTGGCAAGAGCTGGGGCGAGTGTGGGAGCTCACTCCGTCACGCGGCGCTCAGGTCTCAAACCTCCGAACTTGCGACCTTCCGATCGACAAGCCTGGCATCTTACCCACTGAGCCACCACGCCCCTACCTGCTCCCAGATAGGACCCCATTTTTGAACCAGGCAAGTTCAAAAGGGAGAGCAGAGCATGAGAAACCCACATACAAATGACAGCTGTGATGCTTTAAGAATTATTTTTCATCTGCACATGTTTTTGTAGAGCAACGGTTCTTAAACTGTTTGACCCAATTTCTCCTTTCCCTGGTCTTGAAAAATGTCATTACCACCTCCCCCTGCAAAAAAAACCCAGACTGTGTTGGTTTACACAAGCACCTCAGCAGTGGCAGTCCCAAACTGGATCTTTGACTCACAAACAAGCAATTACAGATTGTTCCATTATTCCCAGGATATGCCCAAATTACCCCCTTGGGGGGTAATTACCCCCAGTTTAAGAACCCCTGCTGTAGAGGGATAAGGTGAAGTGAGGCAATTCCCTCCTCTTCAAATTGAAGAGTGTGTGTGAGAGAAAGTGAGAGTGAGTATGTGCATGCATATAGTTATCCAGTGACACAGTGTCTCAGCCTGGTTAGCCTGATCCAACTAAGTCCAGTATTTCTGCTGTGAGTCATAAATAGGGTACAGAGATGTGACTTCTTGCATCCTTTCTCATTTGTAGTTTAGGGTATTGATCTAGTTATGTGCACTCTTAAAAGACAGCCTTGGGGTAATGGTTTACAGCTAGTAGTAGACAATTTCCAACACTCTGCATGTGAAAAGGGACCAGAAGCTGAGAGAAAGATGTCCATTAGCAAGTAATGTATATGTGCAAGCCATGTGTGATATTGCATGGGTAAGATTTTTTGGAAGCCTGCTTACAAAGCACAGTGAATTAAGATGAGGGAACAGACGGAGGCAGTATAGCATATGGGAGTGAACAGTAGTGATAGGCTTACGAGCCTTCTGATGTGGGACTGATGCTGATTTGAGATTGGAGCTGCCTTCTTGAATCCCTGTAACAACACAGGGCTTGGAAAAATGAGCCAATTAACCTTTGGCTCAGCTCCTGCTCCACAGGGGAAACATTGTAAGTGAAGTTTTGCAGCACTTTCTCTGGAGTTACAGCGGAGGTCCATCTCATTAACAAGAAATTCTGTCCATTCTACCTTCTGCTCCTAGGATTTCTTGGTCCTACATAATGAAGTCAAGATGCCATGGCACCAAGCCCCCCACCCACCTACCCACCCCAAGGCTTCAGGAGTTCCCAGAATTGTGAAAGAAATTGCAGTGAGGAGCAGGGAGGTACTAGGTGGACCACAGATTTTCCCCCAGCAATAGAAAACTAAGTGGGTTAAGCTTGATGACAGTATGGAAATGCCCCTAAACTGTGGTAAATAAATAGTTTATAAGATTAGTTGGGATTAGATCCTGCTGTGACACTGACTTGTTTCTTGACCAAAGTATCTTGAATGGATGAGATGAATGAGGAGACTTGCTTGCTTCCTATGTTTTTATTATTACTTTGTCGTATTTGGTTATAGAGACATTTTTGAACAGTAGAAAATCCTGTTCACTGAGACAAAAATGTAGTTACTGTATGCATCATAAGCACCAATCCCCTTTAAAAATATTTTAAACTCTCTGCTAAACATTTATCACTCAACTCCAGCCTCAGTTATACTCACAAGATGTACTGTTGATCTGAGCCATTTTCTTTAAATCTATTTCAGTTCTCACTAAATTCACTAACATTTGCTGCTTACTTGTTAATTCCCTAACATCGTCCATAAACATTTATTGTTTATTACTATCTTTAAAACCTTAGCACTTAAAAGACTTTGCATTTGGATGCCATTCTGTCTATTCATAATGGCTCTATGCTCATCTGCATATTGTATTGTTCTTCAACAGGTTTATGCATAAAAGAATTTAAGGTATTTCCAGTTGAGGCTGTTATTTTGAAATCACCTTTTGTTTATGCAATTTGACAAGGGCTCCAGAGAACAGCTTCTCCATTTCTAACCCATCTATTTCCCACTAGTGCTCTGCTTTTCCTTAGCATGCCCACAGATGCATTTTATAAAGGAGGAAAAAGAGAATAGCTGCATGATGCTTTTTTTTTTACAGCAAGAGCCAAGGGCCATCTGTCTGGAAACATCCATCATCTGTTATGGAGCCAGAACACAGAATCCTTTTCCTTGGAAGATCCATGCATCCTGTCCTTTATTGTTCTTACAATATCAATGTGCAAATCTTTTTGTTTTTTGTTTTTAAAAATGGATGAACTTTGGTTTGACTTTTTAAAATCCCTCTATATGTTTGTTTTAAAAATGCTGCTGGTTTTCTGTCACTAGTGGTTTTTTTTTAAACCTGAAAACTGTACTGGAAGCTCTAAAATAGACATATAATAGAGGGGAAATAAAACCATATGAAATCTACTCAACCCCCTCCCTATTATGATACTGTCCTTCTACTTTCTGCCCCCCCTCCCACCCCATCATGATAGTTTTTGGCCACAAAACCCAGAACTTGGAAATTTTATCTGATTTCCCTGTTCTGGCAATGTCCCCTTCTCTTATTGCTTTAAACAAATCTGCCTTTTTGTTCTACCCTCTGCCATATATGCTAAATCTGTATCAATATCTTGGTGGTTTATTTAATCCCATCACAGCTGTTGGGTGTGAAACTTAGCTGGGTAACTCCAGTGTCTGACAGCTGTGTTCAGCAATCCCTTGCTAGCTGACAATGCTGGTGGCATCTCAAAGCAGCTGCTAGGAAATATCAGAAGCTGCCTGCTTAGGGCAAGGAGCCAAGATAAAACAAATGGGAGGAACCTCAAGGACCATCTAGTCCAACCTTACAACAGCAAGGTTCTTTACATGGCAGCCAGGTTAAAACAGATTAACCTGGGCGTATGTGTGTGTGTGTAAGAAAAACCCTTACACCTTAATTAAAACAAAGAAAAGACTTACAAAGATATAGAGTGGAAGCTGGGCCAATGAAATTTAGCAGGCCTGAGTAAGAATAAGAATGGCAAAAACAGAACACGTTATGATAACTTATTTAACATTAAAACCACATTTTAGCAGCTGTCCTCATATACAATAGCATAAAACATGGGGGAGAAAGCTGTAGCCCCTTCATATGTTCATAAACTATAACTTCTTGCAGCATGACCAGCAAAGGATACTGGGAGTTGTGGTTGAGCAACAGCTGGGAAATCAGGTCATGGCCAGTTTAGATGGTTCAGATCTTTGGAAGCAAAGCAGAGGTTGGTCTTCAATAAAAATAAAGAGTCTAGACAGTTTACTCCTAAGAAGCTGGACCTAGCTCTGAAGGCTTGGCACCTTCTGGTGCTCCCAAGGCTGCATTACTGAATTCAGTACATAGCCATCAGCTCCCCCAGAGTGATATCACCACAGAGCAGAGAGACCGAGAAGGATCAGTTTGCTTGGCAGACCACCTTGGGAATAGTGGTCTACTCAGGAGTAGCCTGTCACTGCAGAGAAGTCTAGTAATATAATCAATCTGAGCAGTTGTGCTTCAGTAGAGACCAGGAGCTTCTGGAATAAAACCCTTTGCTTCAGCTTGTTCAAATTCTGAAACACTGTGAATGTTCTGTTCCCTAAGTCTTGCTCTGATAACCTGGATACTTTGATCTTTGTTAAATCTGTGAAATGCCTTGCTGTCTGAATCTTTCTATGGATACTGCAATCTCAGCAAGTGTCACATTGTTCCAGCATATTTCTTGCCTTGACTGTGTTTTTGCCAGCTGACTTTGTGGTATGTGTTGATTTCTTGACTTGGGACTGATTTCAGCTCTCGACTTGCCATGAGAAACCATGAGGTCAGGACAGAGATTCCTAATTTCTGAAACAAAGCATTTTACAATCACAAACTTAAAAGCAACAATGAAACATGGGCAAAGCCTACTTTAGAAATTCATAGAACTGAAATCATGATAAAAGAGAATGGAATAAACAAGCCTTTAAAAAGTTGGTTCAATTTAAGTCAAATCTGGAGAAGGTAATTTAGGGGTGAATTAAAATTGTGTGAACCAGCCTTGCATTGTAAATCATCCCTGAACTAATCTCCAACTTTTACTACACTCTAATCCCATCTCTTCAGATTTCTTATTGAACTGAACTCCAGTGAGGTGTGGGTGATTCTTATGCATAATAATGCACATTCTACTGCAGATAAGAATCTGTGATTTGAGTGATTGACAGTAAATATCATTGTACCAAGAATGCAACCTCACATGTATTAATCCTTCTTCAATAGCTCACTACATATAGGTGATCAGAGAAGCTTCTCCTTCTACCTGCAACTTGAAGGTCTTGGAGGAATGAGAGGGGATTGCTGGTTGGACATCAGAACAGTGAATCATTCCCATGTTTCATGAACTCTCATGATGATGATGATGATATGTCATTAATATGGTGTCAATTCTTAGCAACCACATAGATTTTCTCCAGGATGATCTGTCCCCAATCTAGTCCTTCAGGTGTTCCAACAGTGTACCCACTGCCATTGTAATCAAGTCTATCTATCTTGATGCTGGTTGTTCTCTTATTTTTCCCTCCATCTTTCCCAGCAATATAGACGAGGTCTTTGCTCAATGGGTCTAAATTATGATAATTTGAGCCTGGTCATTTGTGCCTCAAGTGAGAACTCTGGATTTATTTGTTCTCTGATCCATTTGTTTGTTTGTTTGGCTATCTGTGGTATTCTCAGGAGTCTTCTCCAACACCAACGTTCCAAAGAATTAATACTCTTTCTATCCTGTTTCTTCAAAGTCCAACTTCCACTTCCATAGAGTGTCACAGGGAATACCATTGCCTGCACAATTCTGATCTTTATAGACACGTCATGGCATCCAAATATCTTTTTCTTTGTTGGTACTCCACCAGCTACTAATCTGCAGCATGTTTCTTGACTACTGGTTCATCCTAAAAGGCAGAAGCTATCCACCACTTCAGTATCTTCATTGTCCATTCAAAGGCGGGTTGCTGTACCATCCATGTGGTTTTCTTGGTAAAATACAGGAATGGCTTACCACAGCTTTCTCCCATGCAGTATGAAATAATACCTTTGCTGTTGTCACTAAATTGGTCATCTACCTCCAGCATCTTCCAATACCAATATAGGTGCCTGCTTGCTTTAGCTTGGCAGCTGGGATAACCATCATGCCTCGGGTGACCTTGCTGGGATTATATTCTCTTGGCATACACTCCTGGAATTCTTTGTTCATCCCTCTGAGGAACACTGCCCCAATCCCCACAATGGGGCAGCACAGCAGGATTTGAAGGGGAATTCTGACAGAGTTCCTTAATATGAATACCTAAGTTTTACCTAGAAGTTTCCCTCACACTGTGCAGACTTGGATGCTCAGACTTCTCATCTGTCCTGTCCTGGAGGAGTTATGAAACAAAGGGAAGAATCAAGAGGAAATCTAATATATGTTTGGTCTAGTGGTTAAGGCAACAGGCTAGAAACCAGGAGACTGAGAGTTCTAGTCCCGCTTTAGGCAAGAAAGCCATCTGGGTGACCTTGGGCCAGTCCCTATCTCTCAGCCCAACTCACCTCACAGGGTTGTTGTTGTGGGGAAAATAGGAGGAGGAAGGAGTATTAGGTATGTTTGCTGTCTTGAGTTATTTATAAAAATAATAAAGGCAGGATGGATGGATGGATGGATGGATGGATGGATGGATGGATGGATGGATGGATGGATGGATAGATAGATAGATAGATAGATAGATAGATAGATAGATAGATAGATAGATAGATAATCACATCCTGTTATACAGAGCTTACTGGACCAATCAATTTCCTTACATGATAATTCTTATCCAAGCACAGCCATAGCTGAAGGGACAGGATAATGTGTTCATATTTCAGAGCTAAGGAAGGCTTGCTGGGGGAAAATATGGGGACCTCACCTACACACCTTGAGTTCCACAATGGGGGAATCTAAATGGGTGAAATCAAAGAAGCAAAAGGAAGCCCAAGCCATATCACGCAGAGGAGCTAATTTAGCTCTTCAGGCATGTATTTTTCCTTGTAGCTTCCAGTATAAACTTCCAGGTAGGGGGGCAACCGTACATTCTTTCTTCACAAGCAATTCATTAAGAATGCAGCAAGCTAGTTGAGAGAACTATTATTCCCCCCCCCCAAAAAAAAATTTACTTTTCAAAGTTAAACAAAGTCCTTTGCTTCTTTTTGGTATATCAGCAACCTGAATGAACGAATGAGGACTGTTCCACTACTTTATTTGAAGAGCCAAAGAAGTTGGACACCAATCGAAGAGCCAAAGAAGTTGGACACAGAGATCTTTCTCTAATATTATCTGTAGGCTTTGGAGGCACAGCCATGTAATAAAAGTAGCAGGCAAACGTGCTGAAGAGACAGATCATATTTGCAGTGAATTAATGTTGCTTCAATCGTCAGTTAAACACTGTGTGTGCACACGGGAGGGTCATATAATGCACTAAACCATGGTTTAACTGCATTGTTGAATAAGCCACAATGGCTGGGCGCACACATCATGCTAAACCATGAACCATCGCGACTGAGTACAACATGCAGTCTTCATATGGAAATCATAGCAAAATTATACTCTTAAAAAGCTATACGCAGTAATGAAAAAGCAGGAAGAACTCATATGACATTTATGTAATTCCTGCACATCATAAGCTAACCTATCAGCAATAAAGGTTTAATATTCATTTCTGTAGTGTTGTGTTTTAGGACACACCAGAAGGCTTTAATAATTTAAAGTAACTATAATTCAGAGTATTATTATTGCAGGTCTCCCAGCTCACTCTGGTTGATATAAAAGACAGCTCAGTCCTGGTTTCCTTGATAAATATATGCAAGTGGTTTGCTATCCCCTTCCTTTGGGAAGGTTTCTGACTTTTCCCACCTAGCCTATAGCTCTGGGATTTTCTGGTAGTCCCCTATCCAAGTACTCACCAGGTCTGACCATCCCTGACTTTTTGAGATTAGCCAAGGTCAACTAGGTTTTGCCACTGGTGGTGTGGTATGTTTGATAGTATACAAATCGGTATATTAATAATTGATTATGTGCCATCAAGTCATTTTTGACTCCTAGAGATCACATACTGTAGATAGACTTTCTCCATGATGATCTACCTCTAACCTGGTTTTTCAGGTCTTCTAATACCAATTGCTGCTGTAACTGAGTCCATCCACCTTGCTGTTGGTCGTCTTCTTCTTCTCTTTCCTTCCACCTTTTCCAGCATTAGAGCCTTTTCCAGAGAGGTAGGTCTTTGTATAGTATGTCTGAAGGATAATAATTTGAGCCTGGTCATTTGTGCCTTGAGTGAGAACTCTGGGTTGATTTGTTCAATGATTCCAGAGGAATTCATTAGAAGACATTCTGAAAGAACTAGCATCCAAACCAGATTATTGTAAATGGCAAACTGTTTTACAATCGTTCTGTCTCCTCTGACGGAAGCTTTTTCTTGGTCATCAAGCTCTTTTAACACTCAATTGCCCACTGAGACAGAGCCTCCTCTTCAAGAGTTTGTAGCTCTCCCTCTGGCGGTAGAAATCAGCCACAAAGCTGATGAAGCTGACTAATTTTGGCTGAGTGAGCCGAGTTCTTCCTTAGCTGAAACACAACAACCCTTGTCTTGGAAAACGGTTTGAGATCCTGACTTTGGCTCTTTCTGATTAACAACTCAGGAGTTGCCATTATTGCTAAACTGTTACAAGGAAAAGCAGCAGTTGCCAGATTTGTAAAAAAGGCTCTTTTAAAATCTAAAACTGAATTGAATCTGCTCGAAACATGGCACACTGAGATAATAGAGACTTCTTGGACAACTATCAAATCATAACAAAACACAGCCTGGCCTTATTCACTCAGATGCAAAGGTTACAAATAATCTGTGGTTTGAATAGAAGGGGAAAAAAGTAACCCATCTGTTACATGGCAGGGCAAACATGCTACATTGAAAAATATCAGAAGCTCCCCTAAGAACTCTAAAGAGAGGGGGGAATGTGCATGGAGGCTATACCAAATATATCATATTCTTTAAAGTCTTGCTCACTCTACTTCAGGGCTTTCCAAAGTTTTCCCGCGGCGACACACCAACCGCTGTTGGTGCGGGAAAACCCGTAAGTGCCGGCATTGCGGCAGCGCGCAAAAACCCGGAAGCGCTGCTGCTTTCGGGTTTTTGTGCACCGCCGTTGGTGTGTCGCCACAGGAAAACCCGGAAGCGCTGATGATGATCAGCGCTTCCAGGTTGTGTGGCGACACACCAGACTGTGGGTGGCGACACACTTTTGTGTCGTGACACACAGTTTGGAAAGCTCTGCTCTACTTTCACAAACTATTGTGGCTTCTAACATGATGGGAGGGGAATAGGAATCTTACAGCCCATAGCACGTTTTCAGCGCCTTTTGTTTTTATCCACTTTCTACCTATGGTGTGGAAAGTAGGGGTGTAAATATATTAAACCCACAAATGAATAGAGATAGTAAGTGGTATTATAGAAAAAGCAGGTAACTGCAGCTATCCATTGTCTACAGCCTATCTAGCAGCTATCATTTTTATGTGGATAATCAGAATATATTCCTAAAACAGCAAAACTCATTCACAAGAGATTACATCCCATTGAACATTATAGCATTTAGTTTTAAGTAAACCTCTGCACAATGGAGCAGCAAATTTACAGGTGGACAAATTCTTCTATGCACAACTCTGACTTATGGGGGAAAAAATTACCAGTCTGCTCAATACACGTGGTCACAAGAGGGTGTAAGCAGTGTGTCTGACAAGCTATTTACCAGTGTGGAAAGATGGAGCTAAATAAGGTGGACAAGTGGGGAATGAAAATGTGATGAGGGCAAGGAACTGAAAGGTCAGGTTCTAATTCAGCAGGACAAACTGCCTTCATTCTTCAAGGTGACTTGTGAAGCAGGAGAAAAATAATAACAACACACACTCTCCCCTTCCCAGCTTTCCAAGCGCCGCTCTCTGCTTGGAAAATCCTTCCAGAAGCTCAACATTCTCAAGTCTGACCTTTAGTAAATTTGAGAGCGCTATCTGCATATTAGGTTGAAACGCAAACTGACCACAGAAGCATCTCAGTGATGGGTATAAAGTCTTTCCAAATCCGATACAGGTTTATAGTTGACAATTTACAGTCAGTTCAATCTTCCAGCAGTTGGGAGTCACTACTTCGCTCCATCCCCTAAGATGCAGTTAGCAAAGAAATAAAGTAGCTACTTTATTGTTGGCATTATATCCTGAGATAATTGGGCATTTTATACTTCATTGAAGTTAGCATTTGATTAAGTTGATGAATCCAAAAGGGATTGTATCTTTTTTTCTTGAGCAAGTTGTAGCATACATTCTTACAAACGGCTTCTGATAGGGTTACAAAGTCCTTCCATTTTGTTTTACAAGGCAATATAATCACTCTCCTTGTTATGCAGTCATTTCTTATATGTGGAGTGGCATCCAACAAAAATTGGGACCATCGCTCTGTCCTCAGTCTCAAAAGATGGCAGTTGGATGCTCAGCTTAATAAATACTGATGGAGATGTGATTGCAGTCAATGAGGCAGAAACATGATGGGCTGTAAAGCTACTGAAAGCAACAAGATGAATTCTAGTAGCTACTCAAAAGTGGGTGGAGTTGTGTCTAAAATGATACTGTAGGAGCAGGTGTGTAATGTGGTAAATAACATTTTCTGTACTATAACATTTGTGCACAATAATTCCTTTACATATCAGCCTCCTCAATCAGAAATCTTTTAAAGATATCACAGGCAAGGCTACCCGCTTTTAGCCTTTAAGGTTGGGAAAAAAACAAATGTTGAAAATAAAATCAGAATTTAGTAAACCACCTAATGTAATGATACAAAATATTCTGGTTCAAACTGAACCTTATAAATAAGTGAACAGAGTAAGTTGTTTGCATTTACTTTTACAGTAGATTGTTTAGTATATGCACAAGTTCCAAAATCAGAAACCATTTTTTTTTAAAAAACTGTACTGGTCTCAAGCTGGTTTTCTCTAATGCAGTGATTTTTCAGCCTGTTGCTCCCAGGGCCCCTGGGATTCCTTTAAATCTTATCAAACATTTCTCAGTTAGACAATAAACGGTAGTAGATGGCTTTTCCCAAAAGATAGCTTGTCCTCTGCTCTAATGGCCAGCAACATCCAGCTGTGCATGGGAGCTTCATCAGCTAGAATGTGCTGAATTGATACTGAACAATAATGGCATTCAACAGGCTTGTTCAGCGAGGGAGGGCAGCCGTATGGGCAGTTACTTGGAGGAGTCCCCAACCAAAGTGTTGTTCAGTATCTGAAAAGATCGAATGGATCAATTGCTTTCTTCAACGCAATACAACAAATCTGTGAAAATATAACTTAACGTTACTTCAGTATGTTGGAATTCTGCACATACTCCTGTTCAGTGGGCATCTGTGAGGTATACTGTGCCTGTTGCCCTAAGAAACACGCTCAGTTGCTGCCACCTCTCTCTTCAATACCTAGTGGCTATGGTTTGGTCTCCTGGTTTATTTGGAGCTGTTCTACACTGGGCATACAAAGATGTCCAGTGCCTGACACTGCCTTAGTAAAAAAGTCTGCTCAACCCCTGGGCTCCCCTGCTTTATAATCTTAGTGCACTCCTCAACAAGAAGTACACATAACTGGCTGTGCTAGGAGGAAATACCACACACTGATTTCAGTGGGCGAAAAACAATTACATTGAAACAGAATAAAGTGAACACCGGAGGGGTGATGGTTAAATCAATATTCTGCCCCCCCCCAGGGCTCTCAGGGTCTTCATTCATTCATTCATTCATTCATTCATTCATTCATTCATTCCAACCACATACTTCCCAAGGACTCTGGACTTCATTTTCATTTTGCACTTTAGAAAACAGCCCAGAACATTCCCAGTACACAGGAATCCTCAGTGTAAAAGGTGGAAAGAGTTCCTTTGGAGGTGGGAGATGCTTCAACCGCTGCTTTAGAAGTAGGTGAAGCAAACAGCTAAAGCAAATCCCAAGGTTGAGCAGAGGTCTGCTGTTTTTATAGGTTTGTAAAAAGCTGGAATTTGGGGTATTTATAGCTTGCTACAATGCAAACCAGACTACACTCCTTGCACTAGCAAGGAACTGCCTTATTTTGGGATCACATGAGAAGGAGAAAAGGCCAAGGTTGCAGTTGAGCTTGCCCAAGCTTGTGTCTCCAGCAGAAGCCTCAATGCACCAGATATACTCTTTTTTTCCAGCAAAGCTGCCTTAAGCATTTCTCATTTATGTTCAGGCTCAGAGCCAGCGAAGACTAGCTTACCTTAAACAGATATATTTCTGGTAATGACACATGGGGGGATGCCCTGGATTCACACTTTCTTTATTAGCCATCTATCCAAGAAAATGCCGCCTTGTAGTAGGAAAGTGTGTCATGCACATAATGTGGGAAAGCATGGACTCCCCAGCAGCCAACTCGTTCAGCAGCTCTTTGTGAGTCTGGCAATGCCTGAAACTTGTAAACTCTCAACCAGCACATTGGAGTCACACAGGCCTGAAGCCTATTTAATCAAGAGGAGTGCAGCACAACAGCTGGGAAACATTATGGTGGAAAACTATGCTTAAAGACCCATGGAGAGTCTCCAGCTCTTCCCTGCCAAACACACACTAACAAGGCTGCAGCACTGCCTAATTCACAGACCTCCTGGGAGCTGAACCACAGATGTCTGGGTGAGCCAGGAAATAGCTGCCCCTTGGAAAGGGAAAGGGAGTTCAGTGGTTTAATTTTGCAAACTTACTCCAGCATATACCTGTCTGCGCACCTGTGAACTTTCTGAAATCCAAAGCATCAAAATCAGCAAGGTATATCTACTGCCTTTCTGCATGAGTGGTTTCCTACTGTAATTATGCACATTGATTTCTCTTGTGTTGTACACAGCTGTCCATCAAATTTAAAAAAAGGGGAAGGGCAGCACTTGTTTCACTATTGATCTGGCTCTGTATTACAACTTTCATGGCATGTTACGATACCCTGGACTGAACAATGCTAAAGGGAGGGCTAGTTGCCCGTATTTGTATTGTATTCCCTCCCAATATACAGACAGCTACTTAGAAGGTCCTTCTACTCATTTATTATTCTGAGTTTCTGGCCTAGAAATATTTATCCCAAGGGGCTACACTAACCTTTCAAGGCAAAAGGTGTTTGTGCTAGAAGGCACCAAATATTCTCCAAATCCACATGGTAACCATGTGTGTGTGTGTGTTTTTTTAACTGTATTGCAGCAGCTCTTGATCTCCCATGCTGCTGCTGCTGCTGCTTCTCCTCCGCTGCCTTCTGGCGTCCCTTCTCCTTGCTTCTGGACCAAATGAGCAGAGCAGAGGCCACAAATAGAACTGGCTGTGTGACGACACCACTGAAGGCATACAAAGTGAATTCCCATACTCTGTTGGCACTTCTGCATGAGGATTCTGTACCAATTTGAAAGCAGCTTTGGATTTCTATGATTCCGTCATTTTGGCTGTGTTTGAGAGCTGAGCCGATTTATTTCTGGCTCAGTGGTGGCGTATTTTTAGTCCTTTTCTTTCATGCTGTGGCTCTGGAGCTTTTAGGCAATACATTCGCCACTCTGCATACCATTTGCCTCACTGTGCCTTCTGGCTTCTGGGCCTCAGATCATTCATGGGGAAGGTGGCCTGATGACTTTGAAGCTCCCCCTCATAAGAACTGTTGGGACTTTGTGTATACAGGCAGACAAATGCACACAATACTAAGTAAAAATATGGGTAGGTATGGGGGAAGCAAATAATTTTATTCCACTAATTTGTGGAGAGGGAGTGAAGGGTTTTTTATTATTATGGTTGGTCGCAGAGTCAGCCAAATGTTTAGATTGGATTTGGCATTTTTGTCCACCTATCGAGTCCTTCCCAAGGACCTGGGATAGGCAGATGTTGTTGTTTAATAATATTAAAGGTATTATCACAGGATGTAAGCTGTTCCAAGTAAAGCTGCCTCTTGCAATTGACTGATGGTGATTGTGTCAAAGCCGATGGTGTTCAAGTGGTGCTCCAGATGTTTTGGAATTGCACCCAAGGCGCCTATTACTATTGGTACTATCTTTGCTTTCTTTTGCCACAGTTGTTCTACTTCTATTTGCAGGTCTTTATATTTCGTGATTTTCTCCAGTTCTCTCTCTTCTATTCTGCTGTCTTCAAGTATTGCAATGTCCACTATCCAGACTTTTTTTGTCTTTCTTATCAACAATTGTTAAGTCTGGGGTGTTTGTTGTTGTTGTTATTTTACTGCAGGACCTGCAGCAGCTCAGGAAAGACATTTTCACTCTTTGGCTTCAATACTGTGAGGATGGCATGTGGGAAGATACAGTAACTGTGTTGGGTCTTGAAACTTTTTTTGAAGGATTGGAAGTGAAAGCGATAACATTGTGGAAATGATAGTGTCTATTTATAGTGGCTGATGTATGCGACAACACCGAGTAAGCCCCCTCCAAAGGAAGAATAATTTTCACTGAATGAAAAATTGATTTTGAGATATGCAGCCTCCAATTTAGGTTAGCCCCAAATGAAATTACATGGTAACCGATCCATTACAACCACTATTATTGGCATTAACTGCGGATTAGCTACTGAGTGTGATGGCAACCCACCTGGCTGTTGATATCATGGAGAGATCATAGAATCGTAGGGTTGAAAGAGATCTTGGAGGCCCTCTAGTCCAACCCGCTGCCCAGGCAGGAATCCTCAGACTATCCCAGACAAATGGTTGTCCAACCAGTGCAGAACCCTACATCTCTCACCACTTAACTGCAGTTTGTTGTAAAAGGCCCAGTGTTCAAGGCTAATAAGGTCCTTTTAAACCCTGGTCCTGTCTTCTGAAGTATTAACATCCTTCCACCCCTACTCCCCCAGCTTTGTGTTGTCTGCAAATTTGCTGAGCATTTCTTCTATCCCCTTACCTAAGTAATATTTTGTAAAAAACACTGAAGAGCACCGGAGCCAGGACTGAACCCTGAGATACTCCACTGCATACCTCTCTCCATGGAGACATAGATGCGTTAAGGACCACATATTAGGTACAGTTGTTCAACCAACTGCAAATCCATCTAGTACTGGGACCATCCCCCATTGTTCCATTTTATGAAGGCGGCGGCTATGGTTAACTTTATTTAATGCCTTACTGAAGTTTACTAAGTAAACTACATCCACAACATTCTTGGTCTACTAATCTAGTCATTGTGTCAAAAACAGCAGTAAGATTAGTCAGGCATGACCTGATTTTAATAAATCCATTCTGGTATCTAGTAATCACTTTGTTTCATTTTAAGTACTTGCAAATCCATGCTCAATGATCTTTTCTAAGATTTTTCCCATGTATTGATGTTAGGTTGATTGGCCTGTAGTTTCTGGCTTCACTTTTTCTCCTTTTTAAAAGACTGGAACAATAGCTCTTCTTCATTCTTCTGGCACCTCTCCTGTACTCCAGGAGGTCTTAAAGATTATAGTTAGTGGTCCTGAGAATACATCTGCCAGTTCCTTTAGCACCCTGGAATGTAAACCACCCAGCCTTGGTAAGTTGAATTCATTCAAAGCATCTTGGTGTCCTCTCACCACTTTGTAACCTATTTTGACCAGCATTTCTTTTCTGCTCCCCATGGTGCACCTTCTGATAGGCTGGATCATTTTTTCCTTTTACTAAAAAACAGGTGCAAAATAGGAATCGAGCAGTTCAGCCTTCATCATCTTGCCATCTTCTGCAACAAGCATACTGTTTCTTTGACTTTTCTGTTGTTCTGCACATACCCAAATAAGCCTTTTTTGGGTTATTTTTGGCATTCATTGCAAGCCTCAGCTTATTCTGAGGCTTAGCTTTCCTGAACCCATCCTTATATAGATTTGGGCTATTTCCTGATATTTTGCCTTCCTCATATGCCTATTTTTCCATTTTTTAAATTTGTCCTTTTTGTTTCTCAATTTATCAGAGAGCTCTTTATGCAACCACACCAATCTCATCAGTTGTCTCCTATTTTTCTTTCACTTTGGTATTGTTTGTGTTTGGGCCTTAATTATTTCATTTTTCAGGATTCCCCAACCCTGCTGCTCTGTTTTTTTCCCTTTAGGATTTTCATCCATGGAATCCTTCCTATTCCCCCCCCTTAGCTTACTGAAATCAGCTCTTGAAATCTAGAACACCAATCTTGCTATCTTCAGTTCTTGCCTGCAGTATGATGAATTCTAGAACCGCATGGTCACTGTCCCCCAAGATTCTGACCACTTTCACTTCCTCAACCCTTTCTTCCTCTTAATACTTACTTCTTAGTAAGAATTAAGTCCAGTAGAGCCAATCCCCTATTTCCTTCCTCTTCCTTTTGGACAACAAGGTCCTTTTGTGAGTTTCATAAAGGGAACCAGTAACTCCACTCTTTCCTAGGGTTCTAAGCTATAGGTACTCGTGAATAGGCTATGCTCAATGAAAAACTGCATCTCTCTGTGAAAGATGCAGATAGATCTCCCATAAAAACAATAACTAAGAACACTGAAGAATTGCTTGGGTCTGGAGGTGAAATTACAAACCATAGTTCCATAGGGCCCTACTGTGGTCTCCTGTATGTGTGGAGGAGGTGCTGGTTTTAAACATAACAGCAGAATTTAGCATTTGATAGAGTCCAAAAGCTTCAAACGATGAACATTAGTAATACAATTGCTGCTGCAGCAGCAACAGAATCATCTAATCAGGTGTTCCAGGCATAAATTGTCAATCTCTTTTCACCAGTTGAGACCATTCTGGCAGCGCTGTGTGTATGTGTGTGAGGGGGGGGGGAAACAACCACAACATTTATAATGAGAAAGTTGATCCCCAACAGGAAGACTGAGCTGATGTCTGCCTAAAAGCTTGTGTGCTGTTTATACACGATTAAACACACACATGGGAGACCAACCAAAAAACTGAGATGTTTCCAACTTGTATGGAATGTTTTGTTTCCATGCTGGTGAAGTGGGACAAGCAAGGAAGCTGTGGAAGTTGCTTTAAGTGGTAGCTAATAATCCAGGGTACCTCCTGTCTATTTTTTCAAGTACATTTGTTTTATGTAACTTGCACAATTCTGAGTGCCTGGCAAAGTGCCTTAGTCCTTTCAATGTGCGCGAGCAATTTAAGCTTCCCTCCCCTTTGGCACTTCAACACTGAACCTGACACGTTAAACAAAGCCATAAACACATGTTGCAGTGTCAAATGGGTATCTAGGACTTTGGGAAACAGGCGCCCAAAGAAGCCTCTTTTTCCTATTATTTCCTGAGGCTGTTATACCAAGGGTCATAGAACAAGTCATGATTTTTTTCCCCCAATGCCTTGATCTCCTTTCATTTTTTTTGGATTATAGCTTGCAGAATTGCTAGCTAGCAAGTGCCCATTTCTGCTTGCCGGGGGTTAGGAGTTGCAAGGGGGAGGAGGGAAGATCAGACATCTCCTGCATTAGTGCTTCCCATTGATATTAAAATATCAAACTTCTAATATACTGTACTTATGCTATAATCTGCCACAGTCTTTAGTGCTCTCCCAATAGTTTATCAACATCCACCTCCTCAGCTATGGCCTGTTGCATAAGTAGATAGTGACTTAGGTGAGAACGAGGGGACCAGTACAAACCCCTTGTCTCTCAAAGCTCCTCTGCATATTTATTTTATTGCCTCCTCCTGTGGTTGCCATTTTGAAAAGCAAATGGAAAACAGAGGATACAGTCTGGCTAAGTTTGGTCTAGTGGTTAAGACAGCGGGCTAGAAACCAGGAGACTGAGAGTTCTAGTCCCGCCTTAGGCATGAAAGCCTGCTGGGTGACCTTGGGCCAGTCCCTCTCTCTCAGCCCAACTCACCTCACAGGGTTGTTGTTGTGGGGAAAACAGGAGGGGGAAGGAGTATTAGGTATGTTCGCCGCCTTGAGTTATTTATAAAAATAATAAAGGCGGGATAGAAAATAAATAAATAAATAAAATAAAATAAAAGTTGGTGCTTTCTAAAGGGAGAGGGAGAAAACATTGGTTTCAAAAAGAGAGAGGTGTAAAATGAGCTTCACAAGCTCCACTGCAGGTTCAACATGCATTACTTTCATTACATGTTGACTAGAATATGAGCCATGGGAAGCCCCTATGCCCCAAGTTTGCCCCATACTGCTTCCAGGTACTGAAACTAAGAAAAGGAACGTCTCTTTCCTTCCATTCCCCTTCACAACCTTTTGCTCCTCCCCCCAAAAATCAAGGTTATTGTTCTAAATCTCCTTGACATCAAAATATCACTGGAGCTGCACAGCACGCAGAGAGATTAAAAACCTGTAAAGAGAAAGGAAACCCTTTGCTATAATTACCAACCCTTCACTGCAGCAGCAATGGGGTGGGGAGTAGGGGTGGGAATGGGAATGGGAATGGGGGGAGTAAAAAAGAAAAGAAACACACTAAAAATTTAATAGGAACCACTGCATTTAATTTAACAACACATTTTTTCAATTACCAGAATAATTGTTTTATTCATAAAATGAGTTTCCATAAAGAGGGTCATTTTCTTTTGTTTTTATTATTCATTTGTGCAACATATTTGAGGCATAATTCTCTGGTCCTGGAAGGGTGTGTGTGCGCGCATCTGGGTAAACAGGGCTGTGCGTGCAGGCACAGATGTACGGATCTGCAGCTCAGCCCCCCAAATTCCTGAGAGTTGCTCAGCAGTCAGATGGATCTGAGCATGCCATTTTAGAAGTTACTGCTTTAAAGACTATTTTGTGCAAGCTGTTCGCTGTGTGCCAGTGCCAATTTGTAAAGGACCTTTGACCTGTGAGGTTTACATTGAGATGTTTGCAACATAGCATCATCCTGTCGAGCTGGAAGTGGTATCAGCTTGAAGAAAAGGGTTTTCCTAACACATACAGTTAAGCATGGATGGTACAGAATGCTGTGACTGGAACTCTTTGGGCTGCGCGCGCGCAATACTCCACCGTATTCTGTTCCATTAAAGTGGGTTTTGCAGAGTTATTTTCAGTCTGCAATTCATGCAACTATAGGCACATATTAGATGAATCCCTCATTTTCATTATGAGAACCAACAGAAATTTTTTTTAAAATGAAAATGAAAATTATATTTAAAAATAATTGAGAAAAGGCTAGGCTCCCAGGAGTCCCAGCACCAGAAGCAAAAATGGTATGTGTGTATGTTTCACCATACTGTTCTACTAATGTTAGTTAAGACCCAAGTGTATTTAGCCTTTGCACAATTAGGAATGGCAAGTGAGCGTAGTGCAGCTTTGTGAAATTGCTACGTAGGTTGAGCGGCTGAACTGGAGTAGCGTACGTACAAAATCCATTAGAGGAGGAGATAAGGTCTCAGATTCTCAGACACTGATGCTAGAAGAACTCTGCATTCCAGATCTTCTACTTCACCTCTTTTATAGGGCTCCGTGAATGTCTCATATCTGAGCACTTCATTTACAGGACAGGCAGAGCCAAACTAGAACTGTACTTGGGAGCGTTGGGTGGGAAGGAGATCCCAAACTAAATTCCTATATAATTTTAAAGAAGTCACTGTGGGAGTAATGAAGGTAGAATATTTTTTCTAACCTCCACTCTCCATGCCATGTTCCAAATTAAAAATCCTCCAAAGCTGATGCCATCCCTAATAGAAAAAAGGAGTGTGGATGCAATGCAGGTCACTGGAGGAAAGGAAGATTCAGATAAGGAAATTGGGTCACAATCTTTCCTATTATTACTATTAAACATTTTTTAAAAAATATTTTGTGTCCAATGAGCTTGATTGATAAAATCTGGGCCTCTTTATACTCACAAGCTTGATAGTCAATAGTAGTGCTACTAGTGTAAGCCAATAGTGCAAGCCAGCAGAGTCGCTCCTTGAGTGAGATGGGTGGTGACTAAATTTGAAAATAATAATAATAAATAAATAAATAAATAAATAAATAATAAAAGTGGTTTGGCAGCTAATAGGGACCTTTGTGTGTGTGTATAAATACACACGCGCACACACTTAATCCCAATACAGTACTTTATCAAAGAAAGAACAAGAGTGAATGGATCAGACTTTTATTTCTGCAACAGAAATAATTCTATTTTTTAATTTTTGCATCGGTTGTGCAAGACATTTGTTTTCTACACAATTTACCCATAATATACAAATAGGATACCAGAAAATATATGTACAATTGGATATTTTTTTAACCTAGAAGTGCATTGCAAAATTGGGAGAAATGTACAGTTTGAAAGATTTTATTTATTTATTTATTTATTTTTCAAATTTTGCCACCGCCCATCTCCCCGAAAAGAGGGAGGGATAACTGCATTTCAATCTGTCTATTATATTATCATATAAATTGAATAAATAAATAAATAAATTAGTCTGAGAAATGCAATTTATGTTGGTTTGAGTAAAAAATGTGACCTGATATTTCCTATCCCTAGAAGACACATTTGCTGTGGGCTAGGATAATAAGTATTGTCTTTAGAGGAGTTGGGGTACTTGTGAAGGGGAGGATGGTTAACTAGATTATATTCCAGTTAAAATATATTTCAGTTAACATTTCCTTTAAACCAGGGGTCCCCAACCTGTGGGCCACGGCCCACTAGTGGGCTGCGGCCTGTTAGGAAGTGGGCTGCACAGTAGGTGAGTGGTGGTGGTCCACGCAATTGGCTCCCGCCTGCAAACCCCGTCCGCACGATTGGCTCCCACCTGCAAACCCCGCCCCCTGGTCCATGCAATTGGCTTCCACCTGCAAACCCCGCCCCCCGGTCCGCACAATTGGCTCCCACTTGCAAATCCCCCCCGGTCCGTGGAAAAATTGTCTTCCACAACCAGTCCCTGGTGCCAACAAGATTGGGTACCCCTGTTTTAAACAATAGAAATTGGGCCATATGTGGTTTTGTAGATAGCACTGGAAAACTGATGTTAAATATGATTAATATGGTTGAGGAATGGCAAGCAAAATAGACCACTGATGGCATAGCTGGATCAGGGAGCACAAGAAAAAGACCCTTGGGATCAACAGATCCAAGATGAGTGATAGACTTGGAAGAAGTTAAGGTAGATATAGATTAAAGAGGAGTTATGGCAAACCAGAGCTGAGATGAAGTAATCTTGGCAAAACCATAATGTATGGTACCTCTGATGTCTTTACCATGTTTGCCCAGGCAAACAAAAGGGAAGAATTGAGAACATGACTTCATAACCTTTCAGAAAATTCAGGCAGGTATATTTCAAGCTAGAATTTTTGGCAGCTTTTGCACCAACTCTAGACAGATTTGAGGAGCTAACTACTATACATGTTCCACCAGCTCAAACACATTTAATCCAAAATCACTGTTAACCATGAAAGCTAGATTAGGAAAGAGAGTTTAGAGCAGAGAATGATCCTTGTTGTGACCACAATGTGACATTTCTAATTTGCCTTTCTCCCAGTGACTTTCCCTACTGGATACAACATACAACATTTGGAATTCTATTGTGCAGGAGACAACTTGTAGGGAGGGAATGTTCTGTGATGAAGAAAAGGCAGAGGGGAAGAGGTTGTGTTGCTGTCTTTTTACTGCTATTCCGATCTAGACACCTCCCAACTCAAAACTACATTCCAGATGAAAGGGCTCTGTTTATATGTATTTGTACCTAACATTTAGTTAGTCCCAAAGGCCACAAATTCCATTAAATCAGGGAACACCTTTCTATTTTCCCCCATATTTCACTGCACAATTTTCCGTGGATCCCAAGCATGTGTGTGAGTGCTTTCACAGGGAAAGCTGCAGATTGCACCCAATAGGCTATACCAGTTTTCAAACCTTTTCAAGGCCACAAAATACAAATACTTTTTTTTCAAAAAAGGAGGAACACTTATGTTTCCTAAGGGGGGGGAGCAAAAGGCATGGTTACTAGGGTTGAAGAGGGAATGAAGTACGGGTGCATGTAGCTTGGGCAGCTATGGGCAGTTGAAGGTTGCAGTTCTTCCTAGCCTCTACTTCCAGCTGTTGACTGAAGACTTTGCTAGAAGCAATAACCAAGTGCCATGAGGTGATCATCGTAGAGGAATTGGCCAAGGTGGAACATTGTCTGAGTGCAGGTCTTGAGCCTTGGATGTGGAGATGCTGGGTCTCCCTCTGTCCAGAAGTTGGTTTGCTTTGGTGTTGGGTGATGGGAGGTATGGGAGCAGTATAAAGAAAGGCAAGCTTGCTGAGCAGCACTTTGGACGGTGCCATTATCAAGAGGCATTATGCCACTGGAATAACAGTGCTGGTCGCTCATGCTTGGCTCTGAGTGCTGGGTGTCCTTGCCTTGTTGGCGCTGTTCCTGCTCCTCAGTGGCCTTTGCTTGCTATGGTGTGGGTACTGCACAATAGGGCATGGCTCTGGATTGTAGACCATAAATCTCACTACGCTATAGGCCAGTCCTCCCTCCCTCCCCCCCAATGCCACATATGTCTTTGTAGTGGTCTGGCCTTACCAGTGTCACCCAATTTTTCAGAATCCCATTGTCCTCACAATGATAAAGTGAATCCAGATTCTCCAGAGTCAGAAACAGCATGCTGCTGGTTGGGACACTGTCTGGACAATATCCCAGTCTTTCCATTACTCTCTGCTGTTATACGCTGAGACTTTAAGCGGCTGATCACAGCCATTCAAAGCAGCTGCTCAGGCTTCCCTTCTCTGCTGGCCTTTGCACATGTTGCGCTCTTGGTCTGCTACACTCTCCCAATGAAGCAAGATTTCCCTTCTGCTAAATATAGCTCATTTGGCTGGATCATGTGCGAGTCCTACTTCCTAGCCACGGCCTCCTTTGGCTCAATTCCCAGCTTCACAGCTCCATTCACCCCTGGCCCATAGAAGGCTGCCAAACCTTCTCCACTGCTTTCAAGAACCAGGAACAGGCCCAAACCCTTGTCTTTTTAAGCCATCAGCTGGAAAGCTCAGGATGCTGCAAGGGGGAAGACAAGCTTTCATCTTCTGGGACTAGGAAGCAGCTGGCATTGCCCAAACCACATGGTGAGGAACAATGTGCCTGGCACATACTGCTTGTGTGCATATGAAGCCATAGATGCATGCCCACAGAACAGCAGCAATTATGCAAAACTGCACTTAAAGCACTGATGTATGCAATCAAATCCTGATACAATCTGGAAAAAAAATCATCTGAACTCCCGACAGATACTGACTCCCTGGCAGGATCTGTACTAGAGCTTCTTTCTCAGGGACAAATATGCTGAGATTTTTAATTAAAAGTAAATGGATGCTTTAGGGGAGCACGCACCAACTATGTATAATGTGATCTAGTGCCACATATCAACACACAGAGTTCAAGTCTACCCTTAGCCACAGAGGTGGACTCATTTTCTCACAGTATAACCTACACCACAGGGTGGTTGTGGGGAAAATGAGAAGAGGGAGTGCTTTGTATGTTGACTTGAACTCCTAGAGGAAAGGTGGGATATAAATCCAACAAATAAATAATGGGAGAAGTAGGAGGATTGAAGAATCACATGCCTTTTATCATTTCTGTTTATAGAGCAAACATGCTAGAAGTATCTACAGTGGTGTAATTGCAAGAGAAAGAGGAGGTTCTGCTTCCATTTTATGCCTCTTCACAGCACTTCCACACACCACCATTTCCACTTCCCAGTTCCTGAAAGCATTTTAATTTATATGACTGTCTTTACTCTTATTGAGGGTAAGAACAGGCAGATGACAGTTAAGAGAGCATAAAAACCTTCTTTCGGTCATTGCCCCACACCCTAAGTTATCTTAGCTCCTGAAGTAACAAAAATCTCTATGCAGAAAAAAAAGGGGGGAGGTTAATCCTCCTACCCCTGCCATGTTGTCAATACATGCTGTTTGCATTCCTCTAAGAATTTTGCAAAACATCTGAGCTCTTTGTATGAGGGGAAGGCTGCCTGATGGCCATGGCGGTGTTATTTTCCCTGCATATACAGTCCCAGTGACAGCTGCATGACACCGTAGTATTGTAGCCAGGCAATTTCACTAAAACTGCAACCATGGATGAAGACCCTCTGTGTGTACAAGTAGTCCTTGTTTAGTGACTGTCTCATTTAGCGACTGTTCGCAGTTACAATGGTGATGAAAAAGTAACTTTACGACCGAACCTCACATTTATGACATTCACAGGTCTGTAAAGCAAAGGAAAGCTGAAGTAATATCATAAGTACAGTTGCAGTTTCACTTAGCAACCACTTCACTTAATGACTGAGGTGCTGATCCCAATTGTGGTTGTTAAACAAGGACTACCTGTATATGTGTGCAGGGAGTAATGACTCAAGCCTAGTAGGGTGAAATAGGGTGCAAATAGGGTACAATAGGAGTTTAATTCATGGTGCTAATTTTTTTTTGGTAGTTTCTCCCCTCCCTTATGTTTTGTTTACTTTAGTCACTCTAACGCAGTGTTTCTCAACTTTGGCAATTTTAAGTTATGTGGACTTCAACTGCCAGAATTCCCCAGCCAGCCAGCTGGCTGGGGAATTCTGGCAGTTGAAGTCCACAAATCTTAAAGTGGCCAAGGTTGAGAAGCACTGCTCTAATGTATGTACTGTAGGTCTTTCTACTATACTATCACTGATGTATTATTTTCGTTTGTTATATTTCACCAATAAATTAAAACATAAAAATAAATAAATAAAATTGAGGCTGCTTATGTAAGCAGAGTAAATCAAACCCTGCAGATGTTTGTCGATGAAGGTTCTCAGTCATCCAGGTGGAATTGTCTGTAGCTTGAATCATGTCAGCTGGATTTCTATTTTCTCAGTGGAAACGTTTCGCTCCTTATCCAAGGAGCTTCTTCAGTCTGAGTAAAGTTAGTAAGGGAATCCTTAAATATGTTTCTAGGGTGGCTGTGGAACCTTGCACCTGGGGCTAGGTCATGGTTATTTGAGATGTTAATTTCTAAGTCCCTTTATCATCCAAAGGAGGATCGTTAAGATTACCTTGCTGTTGTTGAGATTGCGAAATGGTCTTAATCTTCCTAGGCACAGAAGACAAAGCAGGAAGGAAAATAGGGGAAAGATTGTGCCTGAGGCCCCCACCTCTATTCAAAGAAGGATTTTCCAAGTTGGCATAAATGGATTCCTTGACCCCTCTTTCAAACCACTTATCTTCCCTGTCTAAAATGTGAACATTAATGTCCTCAAATGAGTGTCCTTTTTCCTTTAGATGAAGGTAAACTGCTGACTCTGGTCCTGTGGTGTTGCTCCTCCTGTGTTGGGCCATCCTCCTGTACAAAGGTTGTTGGACAGCACCCTTGAAAGGAGAAACCATCTCAACCCAAACCAGATCTGCCATCTTCTGGACCTGTGTCTCAACACCACTTATTTCTCAGACAGAGGTGACTTTTACAGACAAAAACACGGCTGTGCCATGGGTTCTCCTGTGTCACCCATTGTGGCCAATTTATACATGGAAGAAGTGGAGAAGAAAGCACTCAACACATTCCAGGGAACAGCGCCCACCCACTGGTTCAGGTATGTGGATGACACCTGGGTTAAAATCAAGGCCCAGGAAGTACAGGCCTTCACGGACCATATAAACACCATAGATGCCAACATTAGGTTGGGCCTTCACTAAATCTAAGTCTACCAGACCTAAAACAGTGACAGACAGGGATGAGACTCAGAGTAAACGGAAGAACCTGGTCATTCCTTACATGGCTGGCATGTCTGAAAAGATAAAACGGATATTTGGCAAACGCCACATACGTACCTGTATATTTCAAACCCACCAACACACTGAGACAGAGGCTTGTACACCCCAAAGATCAAACTCCAAAACACAAGAAAAGCAATGTAGTGTATGCAATCCAGTGCAGTGAGGAGTGCTCTGAGCTCTACATTGGAGAAACCAAACAACCTTTGTACAGGAGGATGGCCCAACACAGGAGGAGCAACACCACAGGACCAGAGTCAGCAGTTTACCTTCATCTAAAGGAAAAAGGACACTCATTTGAGGACTTCCTGCTTTGTCTTCTGTGCCTAGGAAGATTAAGACCATTTCGCAATCTCAACAACAGCAAGGTAATCTTAACGATCCTCCTTTGGATGATAAAGTGACTTAGAAATTAACATCTCAAATAACCATGACCTAGCCCCAGGTGCAAAGTTCCACAGCCACCCTAGAAACATATTTAAGGATTCCCTTACTAACTTTGCTCAGACTGAAGAAGCTCCTTGGATAAGGAGCAAAACGTTTCCACTGAGAAAATAGAAATCCAGTTGACACGATTCAAGCTACAGACCTGCAGATGTTTTGGTTTTTTTTAACAAGGACTCCTAAGAGGAATAAGGCTGGGTTCCTGCTAGACTCTCAGGCAGCGGGGGCGGAGGGGGAGGGAAGTGATGTGATTTCAGCTGGGTTGTACCTGAAGATCCTGTGGGGTCACCATAGCACAACACTGATGCTGTATGGGCTCCACTGCTGTACACAAAAGGGCCCTCTGACTGCTTCCTCCATCTATGAGCAATGACAATGTATTTTGAGTTCTTCTGCTAGAAAATCTATCTTGACAGGTATTTTCAGGCTTAAAATCTGATACCCCTGGTTTTTCCTGAACCACAGTTACTCACAGAACACCCTAAGTTTTTCCTCTCCCCAGGAGAACCCAATCGATCCATAGTTTTCTATCCTCTATTTAAAAACAGAAACATTATTTTTAAAAATCTAGTAACTGCACAACCGTCCAGCTAAGACTTACCTCAAATAAAGTGGTGGCCGTATAGTTGGGGGCTGGGGGGGGGGAAGCAACCACTGTTTTCCTGTCTGTAATTCCTTTTCTCTCGCCTGATTAATGGAGAAGTGTAGAAAACATGGCAAACTAGATTCTCTTGCTTTAAAACCACTCTCACTGGAAACAGTTACAAACTCAAAAATGAAGGGAAACCACAATTGCACAATAAGCTGACCTAATGGGGAGAAGAGAGAGAAATCATACCAGGAGAATGGGCTTGGTATGTGCTATGTGCTGCACCAATGAGTCATGCCATAGCCCTGGAATAAAATGCTGTGATTTATACATTCAGTAGAAAGATTTTGAAATCAAAGTATCCTACTTTCACCTAAAATATATATAGAATCAAGTAGCTTTTATTTAACTAGGTGTGCAGGAGACTGTGAGTTCTAGTCCCACCTTGGGCATGAAAGCTGGTTGGGTGATCTTGGGCCAGTCACATACTCTCTCAGCCCTAGGAAGGAGCCAATGGCAAACCAGGAGACTGAGAGTTCTAGTCCCGCCTGAGGCATGAAAGCCGGCTGGGTGACTTTGGGCCAATCACACACTCTCTCAGCCCTAGGAAGGAGCCAATGGCAAACCAGGAGTCTGTGAATTCTAGTCCCACCTTAGGCATGAAAGCCAGCTGGGTGACCTTGGGCCAGTCCCTCTCTCTCAGCCCAACTCACCTCACAGGGTTGTTGTTGCGGGGAAAAGAGGAGGAGGAAGGAGTATTAGGTACGTTCGCTGCCTTGAGTTATTTATAAAAATAATAAAGGTAGGATAGAAAATAAATAAATAAATAAGGTGGAGCCCATACAACCATCCTGGAATAAGAACAGTCTACATTATGGGAGTACAGCATAGAGAACTCCGTTTACGGAGGCTTTAACCAAGTCTTAATGCATCCTATCACATGGGGATTGTCCTCATGTCTGCTCCTGGACATGGCCCTGCCGTGATGGCACCAGCTGCAATCCTGTGGGGGCTCAGTGTAAATAAGCTCCGCTTTTTCTTCATCCCTGGAGAGCAAGATGCTTTTTTTTTCTGTGGTTCAGTGCTGGGGGCAACTTGTACTCCAATTTCAGCCTGAGGAAAACACATTTCACAGGGCTTACTGATTTGGCATGATGGGAAAGAAAGTATTTTCTGCAGTTAGTAATTTTAAAACTTTTTCTTTTTTTGTAATGAAGGCAAATTGCTGCTTCAAGGAGCACAGGAAGCTGGGGTGGGGGGAGTGGTAAACTCGGGGACCAGCAACACATTTAGGATTGGGAATGGGTGAGAATGGGGTGGGGTAAACACGGGGTGCCGTTAAGCTGTAATGAAGATGATTTAAGGAAGGAACAAGTGATAATGTGGCAGGGCTCAGTATGCAGGAAGGAGTGATGTGAGAGGACATGAGGGAGAGGATAGGCAGGGTATAAATAAGATAAAAATAAATAAATGTTCAGTTGGATAATCAGGGCCCAGATGATTTACACCTTTAAAACTTAAAACAAACCAGAACATTCAATTAGAGGCATGGGTAAATTCTAGCCTAGGCATTTTTTTTTATTCAGAAACAAGTGAGGAATATTAAATGCCTTTCTTTGCAAGCATGGTCCCTGAAATTACACTATTACACTATATATCCTTTGTTTCCAATATGCAAGTTTTTAATTTGAAGTGATTTCTCTCCTTTATTTTATATGGGGAAGTATTTGCAAATACCTGATTTGCAACTCAAAACAATGCTCAACCAGTTCAGGATTCTATTATCAGTAGCATTTTTAGACTGGATCATCCACATATGAAGTCTTGTTTTGAGTGCACACAACACATATGACAGTGAGCTATTCACTGGTATAAACTATAGATTGTCTTGCGTGAACCAGCCAATATACAAAAAACCCAAATAAGCCTATCATGCTTTAACCCAATGTATGAACCCAAACCAGTGTTTCTCAACCTTGGCCACTTTAAGCTGTGTGGACTTCAACTCCCAGAATTCCCCAGCCAGCCATGCTGACTGGGGAATTCTGGGAGTTAAAGTCCACACAGCTTAAAGTGGCCAAGGGTGAGAAACACTGGCCCAAACAATGTAAGATGTGCTACCCGGACAGAGGAGGACTTCCTTTGTTGGGTCACTACACTTGAGGGACCACCTCCAAGAGCTTTTCCACACAACAACCCCTTTTGAATGGCTTGTGTCCTGTGGAGGGAGACCTGGCCCACTGATCTTACACCTCCCGCCCACCTACTGTGCCTTGCAAGCTCTGGACTAGGAGGTGGGGGTTGTGGCAGTGGTTCAGCCTCCCCAGTTAGAAGACAAGGGATGGGAGACATGTGCAGGAAAGTGTGGATCTCCCAAAGCAGCGGAGCAGGAAAGGCTTTTGCCAAGACCAGTGTAAAGAAATTTAGCTCTGACCTTGAGCAGGAGGAGGGGGAGGTGAAATGATTACTTGGCTGGGGAAAATAGACAGCCTGAGAGAGAGATTCAGAACAATCCAGCCGTGACCTTGTTGTCCCTGAAAAGGGGAAGTGAAGGCTTTGGACAGGCTTTCAAGATTCTAGTGAAGTACCCTCAACCATCCAAGAGCGTTCCTGGAATCTTTTGATCTGACCTCCCTTGAAGGGCTGAGAGGCCATGAAGAAGCAGCGAAGGTCATGGCTGCTTTGCTGTCAACCGCATGTGGGCGTCAGGGGAAAAGTGTCAAGATCTAGAGGCAGGGCATTCCCTATACTGTACATGGGTGCCCGCACTACTGTGGGCTGATGGTCTGCTCTTCAGAAGACAGATGAGATGTTCCTATTTAAATGCTTGGGGGGGAGGGGGTTGAAATGCTTGTCAGTCTCTGAATTATTATTCATTTTTTTTACAGAAAAGCAAATCTTTCAGAAGCATTAAATGATAATGTGTTTTTATAGTCTTACTTATACTAGTTAGACTGTGTTTTTCAAAAATGTCAACTGCTTGATATATTTTCCATTTTTGACAGAAAACCAGGGAATAAATTTTAAACACAAAGATGCACAAAAATACATAAGAAAAAGCATGGAGGCGTGCAAATATACATTCCCGTGTTCTACTAATTCAAACCTCTTATTCATACATGCAGCTGCAAGTGTATATGGAGTTACAGGAACATTTTATTCCTCATTCATGTACAGATAGCATGGTGTGTAGTCACATACCAGGAATGAAGGAACAAAACAGTAAATTTAGACCCAGTTTAATAAAAGAAGGCAACCAAATAAATCCAGACTTCATTTATATGCAGTAGCCTTAAAACAGAGCGAGGGATGGAACTCTCCTCAGGGTTCAGGTTCCACTCTCAGCATTGGTACAATTGTGTATTCTGGACATTCCCACAATGCATTTGGGAGGCAATGGGTTGGGAAAGATTGTTCTTCTTGTCCACTCAGAGGAGCAGGCCCATTCATTTCAAAGAAACTTGCTACCAGGTAAGAGAGCAGTAGATCCCAGCCACGGTTCCCTGCCTCCCTTGCCCTCTGCTGTGTGGCATGCCAAGCAGGGCTCCATGAAAAGGCTGGATCCTATTAGATAAATGGATGCTCAGCCTCAATGCGAGGAATAAGCAGGTGGGGAGGTAAAGGCAGGGCACCAAAGCTAAGGCTGGCAGCGTGCTGGGCCTTGTATTCACGCTGGGGCTGGAGGAGCCTTGTATTGGCTATGCTACATTTTCTGCTTGTTAAATGTTAGCCTGTGGTTAGGAGACATGAATGTTTCATTAGCTGTTGGGGAAAAACCTCTGCTGATTAAATGGCACAGGCTGGGGGGTTATGCATGCATGCATGCATGCGAGGACTGTGTGTGTGTGTGTGTGTGTGTGTGTGTGTGTGTGTGTGTGTGTGTGAATGGGTGCTGGAAACTACTGTATGCTGAAGAGCACCCAGGGGCATTCTGTTAACAAAAGAAAGTGTGTGTGTGTGTGTGTGTGTGTGTGTGTGTGAGAGAGAGAGAGAGAGAGAGAGAGAGAGAGAGAGAGAGAGAGAGAGATGTGGTGGAGGAAGATGGTTGTATAGGAAATACACAATTTACTAGGCTATGTGCCCTGCAGGTGAGTAAGAGCTCCAGCTATGAGGAATCTCACTACTAGAGCAGCATGGGGAAGAAAGAATGGCTAGCGCCCTTTCTCCTAGATGCCTCTTTGGCTGTGGATTTTTTCCTGGGGCAGGCAATAAGAAGGTGCATTGTCTGGTGACTTGGGGATGACAAGGAAGCTATCTGGAGGATCAGTGGCGGGTGTGGAGTCAGGTTGCTACTACCATGTTCTGACAGCTGTTTGGTGGTCAGCAGTGCAGTGCAGCAGCAATGGAAGAGGGGGGTGTTTAAAATGATCTGCTCTAGGTGCGAAATATGCTAGGTATGCCACTGAATAAATATGGGCAGTTTAAAGAAAACAGCAATGCACAAAAATTAAAACAAAATGAGCAAAACCTTGGCGTATTGTTTTTTTTGCTCTTTCCACATAAAGTGCCATAAAATAGAGAAAGGATACTACAGTGAACACCACTGGACCTGAGTCAGCTGCTTGCCACTGTTCACATCACTATTTTCTTGTCATCTGAGGCCCTTTGGGCTACGAATGGGATCCTACACTGGGATCCCAAGGCCCAACCCTACATGGATGCAGAAATCTGTGCTGGATAACAGAATGGCCTGCATGTGTAAACATATGGAACAAGTCACAGTGCAACGGCAAGAAGAGTAGCAGACTATTTGGATCCATAGTGAGTTGCCCTATAGCTGGCTAAACACGCTGTTCAAATTCAGGAAACATTCCTAGTTTGGATCAATATGTTTGGGCACAGTCCACGTGCATCAAAGCCCAAGTAGCACCAGAATGGGACATTGCTAGCTATTGTCATCAAATACTGCAACACTATTATAGGAGAACAATTTACAGGGTAGCAGGAGCACAAACAAAAAAGTAATAAAGACAAAGTCCTGCCCTGAGGAACTTACGATATAAATATGAATTATCTTTCAGTTAGTTCCAGGGATTTCTGTGCAGTTTATATCAATGACAAGGGCACTTCATTTCTACTGAATATATCTGTAAAATAGTCCCCTAGACTTAAGCATTATGAGATAGTTATCATTTCTCCATCCTTATTCAGAAAGACCTTTCTTCAAAATGGTCTTCCCCACATTTGCACTCCCCCTCCCCCGATTATATTGTCAGCACAGAAACTATGTTATTCAACAGTAGGTAAGCTTGGCATACCTGATGGGGACAAAGGTCATCTCTTTAGAGAGTATGCTATCACCAGAATTGGCCTTTGGATTATCCTGAAAAAGCTAAGCAGGTTAGATTTGGATTGTAAGTGAATGGAAGACCACCAGGAAATCCCACAACTGTAGGCTAAACGGGGAAGTTGGAAAAATATCCTGGAAGAGGGCATAACATTCCCCCCCCCAAAAAAAATCCCAAACCCCCTACAGTACATGGCCATTGCCAGGGGATGAGGTCATCAACTCAATGGGTATTTACCTTTATTTTAGCAGAAATTGGGTAAATCTTTAAAGCTAATGGCAGAAGGCAGTTTGAATGAAGTGTGCTTTGAATAAAAAGGCCTGGTTCAAAACTCACTTTACTCAATAGTGCTTTTCAGGAAGGAATTATTCTCTCAGCCCCAGTTCTCCTGCCTGCAGAATGAAGGACTGTATTACTGAACTACCTTTCAGGGCTGTTGTCAGTACTGAAATAAGGTATATGAAGCATTTAAATATTTAAAGCATGGCATAAAAATGCTAAACATTATTATTACACAAAAGATTTATCCACTTCTGGAGCTTTGCAAAATTGCAATTTTTATTAGCTAGAAAATGTAGCTAGAGATGAAGGCTCCCTTTCTCCTTGTTGGTAACTCTGACCTTAGCATAGAGCAATAGGGCTACGCATGCTTCAAAACGGATTTGGAAAATGGGCTTTGGACTTCACAACACATCTCTGCTATTCATTAAATCTACCTGTCATTTGTCAGGCTTCTGCATGAGCCTGGGGGGAAAAAAGCCACTGCCTTAAGGAGCTGATTCATTAAAGTTGACTCTCAAAGTAGTCACATCTCCCCCCACCCCCAGATGGCATGGAAGTCTTAAAAATTCCAGATTTAATTAATAGCAGAGAGGTGCTGCACTCACATGAAATCCGAAACACTTATTCCAAATCATTTTCAAAGCATGCACTGCCCTTCAAAAGAGGAGTTGATCCTCTTTTGTGTTCCCTCTCGTGCTTGATCTAGACAATTAATTGAAATGGACAATGAAATATGCTGCACCACTTTTGACCCTTGGCAGAGGTCCCCTCCTAAATGCTCCTGGCATTAGTACCAAAAGGAAAACTCTGCCTCTGTCTTTAAAATACAAGCAACCTCTATGGAGCAAGCGAGCGACAGGGAAGGTCAGTTCTTACATTTGAACTACCCAAACAGTTTATCTCACCCACCCTGGTGAGATTCCAAATCCACGATTCAACACTGACATAAGAAAGAATGTCTACACTCAATGCATAATTGACTTATGGAATTTATCGCCATATGCTGTGGCATGGTCATAGAAATGATGGCACGGGAAGAGTCGGACAGAACAACAAACGGACAGAAGAAGATAGAACTATCCATGGCTAATTATTAAAGAGTTTTTGGGTTCAAAAGAAGTACACCAGGAAATATCAGATCCTGGACATAAGAGTGTGAAGCGACTCTGAGCCTCCTTGAAGCATGTGGGTGGCTGCTGTGGGATGCCAAACCAGAATAGCTCTTGACATGACCCAGGAAGGTTCTTCTTATGTTCAAAGGGCTGCCTGAAATTCCCTGGTGAGACTTTTGTGTTGCAATGAGGCAGGGAAAATAGAGGGTTAGGTCCGTCCTTACTTAATACTTTTTCTTTGGCTGGATTTACACATTGCCTTGAGCTCTAAGAGAGTCTGGTTTTGGCTCAGCACAATGTCTGAACCCTACCAAATGAAACTTACTCAACAAGCCATAGTGCTACCCTATGTGCTACTTCCCTCCCTAAATTGTACACCTAACAGGCTTAAGGTTTGAACATCCTCAATACTCTGGTCAAGAAATGAGATGAAAACACTGGTGGCAGCCACTAACTCACCCTTACAATGAAGCTGGCACCTAATCCGGCAAAATCCCGGCAACAGTAGAGAAGAAAAAGAGTTAAAGTGACCCAAGGCTGACCTTCCCAAACAGTGTACTAAACTATATAAAAATATATATGCAAATACTCTTTTAGGGTCTTCTCATTTGTATTCCCAGGGGATGGATTTTGATAAAACAATGACAGACTTCGGTAAATCCTTCTTTCCCTTTCTCTATCTCCCTACTTTCTTTCTCAAGCTAAGCTATACTCATGCCAAACATGCCCCTTTGTGTGTGTGTGTACATGTGCGAATATGTGTGAATGCTACCTCTGCCTTTCTGTGACTGGAAGCTTTGCTCTCTTCAGCCTTACTTGAATAGCTCACCCTTCTACCTTGGCGAGAAGCCTTGCAGTGTATTAGTCTCTGTTTATTTCAATATTTTTCTACTGAATTCTGTATATGTTTCATTAAAGTGAAGGGCCTTTCGATTCTTCCCACTAGCCCACTCCTAGTTTTTTACCTAGAAGTAGTTTTTACCTTCTTCTTGCAGTCAGTCAAACGTTTTGCCTGCTACATTAGGTTCTATGCCCTTTGCTTCAAGTTATTAAGATGTGTTAGCTTAAGATTTCTGTTAGCTTTCAGAGTGTTAACTGTTTAAGGTGTCTGTGTCAGCCTTTAGACCGTTGATTTTAGTGACTGAATACCAAGTAATTATTTGATTGCCTTCTACAGTACGCCTTTATCCTCAAATAGTCTTTAAGAAATTGTATGCATAAGTTATTAATTAGTTTCAGGTTTGGACTTCCTGAATGCATAAGCCTGTTTAATAACCCTCATTGCGGGGGAGATGGGCGGGATATAAATATGATAAATAAAATATTGTCTGGCCCAGGTAGGACAGGCTTTGTGCGACACCCCTGGCCATTACAGTGGTTAAGCATGGCTTAGTGCAGAGCTTTCCAAACGGTGTGTCGCCACACAAAAGTGTGTCGCCACACACAGTCTGGTGTGTCGCCACACAACCCGGAAGCGCTGATCATCATCAGCGCTTCCGGGTTTTCCCGCGGCGACACACCAACGGCGGCACGCAAAAATCCGAAAGCGGCAGCAGCGCTTCCGGGTTTTTGCGCGCTGCCGCAAGGACGGCGGTTGGTGTGTCGCCACGGGAAAAACTTTGGAAAGCCCTGGCTTAGTGTGATGGATCTCTTACTACAACATCAGTACAGTTGCTGGACATTTTTTCAAAATTCACAAGACACAAGAGTATAGAAATGGTTGCTCTCCATCACCCAATTTGGCTTTAACTAGAACCGCATGATTTAGCCAAACTGCATCAACCATGCAGCGGAATCTGAGAGCCACCTCAGGATGAGAGTTCTGTTTGCTTTGTGACGGTGCCACAGAGCCAATGAGAAGTGAAGCTTCCTGCCTTGATCCTATGGTCAGTGGATGAAAGAAAGTGGAGGGGCAGGGTGGGGACATGGTTAGTAAGGTCATCTGTCAGCATCAAGTGGGGTGATATTTTGCCCCAGCCCCAGCCCCTCTTTCCCAAATGGGAAACTCACTTCATAGCCAGTGAACAGAATAGCAAAGCTAAGGAGGGAATTTAGCTGAGTCCTGTTTACCTTTCCAAATATACAGTTGAACCTTTCTGTGTGTATGTGAGTGCAATAGCTTGCAAAAAGAAAAGTAAATCTGAGCAGAAAGTAACCAGTACATTGCCACTCCCTCACTCCCTCTTTTTTTTAAAAAAAATTATACCCTTCCAAACTTGCTTTTCATTATAAACTCTGTCCAGACTATACTGCATGCAGTAGTATGATATATAGTTTGTCTCTGTAGGAATGAGAAATTTCAGATCAAGGTGTGCCTCCATACTTCCATCATGGAAAGAGAGCAGGCTTGGCAGGCAGATCCAGCCTTCTGAGCAGCCAAGAGTTGAAACAGGTTCCCTTTCTCCAATCCTTTGATGGAAAGTGGTAAAATTGCAAAAAAAAGAGAGAGAGAGAGAGAGAGAGAGAGCGCGAGAGCGAGAGACAGAGACAGAGAAAGCTGCTTTTATACTGCTCTAATCTCCCTCACTCAGGCAAAGCGCCACAGGCAAAATCTAACTTCTGTAAATATTTGCTAAAGCAGGAGAAGATGCTAGAGGGGAGTAAGTTGTTTAATTTTTGCAGATTTGTTAAAAGTGTGAACATTAAAGGAGAAGCATGGAACAGCTTGCTAGCAGGGTGGTGGGGAAAGGTGAATTTCATACAGAACTAGAGCTGGGGATTAGCTTCAAGGAAAGGTTTTATTTACAGCCAATTTTCTTTCATGGTTTTTAAAATGCATGAAGTGTGTGTGGGGTATGTGTACACATGTATGTGCATGTGTGTGTTCATAAGTGGAAATTCAAAGCAATATACAAAAATAGAGAGCCAGTTTGGTGTAGTGGTTAAGGCACCAGGCTAGAAACCAGGAGACTGAGAGTTCTAGTCCCACTTTAGGCATGAAAGCCGGCTGGGTGACCTTGGGCCAGTTCCCCTCTCTCAGCCCTAGGAAGGAGGCAAACGGCAAACCACTTCTGAAATCTTGCCAAGAAAACTGCAGGGACTTGTCCAGGCAGTCCCCAAGGATCAGACACGATTAAACGGCAAAAAACAAAACAAAATATGACTTTTTCAAATCACTTGAGAAACTGCAAACTCTCCTATGTCACACTTCGAAGCTGCTTGACCAGTGTCCCCATCCCATAAGTAAAGATTCCTTCAAGTCAAGTTCAACCTCTGGTAACTATACAGACACATCCATATTGGGAGGTTGGGGCAGGGGTGGGAGGTGGGGGCAACAATATAGAAGTGGTGTTCCCCTTGCTTTCTTCCAGGATATATTACTTCCCCAAGCTAGCCTTCAACCTGGGATTTCCTGGTAGTGTCCCACTGAAATACCATCCATGTACAACGCTACTTAATCCCCCCCCCCAAGATTAGCCAAAGTCTGCCAGCCATTGCTACCTGCTAGGAAATGGGCACATAACATTTACATTAATCTGGGGTAGGTGGACAAAACAAATGGGAGTCTCTGAACAAGTCTGCAAAACACAGAGAATCAAGCATGAAGTGTCAAAATTTGCATCTGAAATCAGAGTGATGAAGCAGCTGGTTAAGGCCAGAGCGTTAATAGGCTATTTAGGGTTATAATGGGCCAAGAAATGCTTTCTTAAGGAAGGACTTACCTTAAGAAGAAGGAGGGAAAGGAAAGGTTCCTCTGTGCAAGCACCGAGTCATGTGACCCCTGGGGAGATGCTGCTCTCCTGAAGTTTGCCTGGCAGACTATAGAGCGGGGTGGTTTGCCATTGCCTTCCCCAGTCGTGATTACCTTTCCCCCAGCAAGCTGGGTACTCATTTTACCGACCTCGGAAGGATGGAAGGCTGAGTCGACCTGAGCCGGCTACCTGAGAACCAGCTTCTGCTGGGATCCAACTCAGGTCCTGGGGAGCGTTTCGGTTGCAGTACTGCCACCTACCACTCTGTGCCACACGAGGCTCTAACAAGAGGGAGGTAGTTTTCATAAAGAGAAATAGGAAAGAAGAGCTGGTCACTCAGTTCTGCCCTTCCTCTCATGCAGTAAGCCTCTTCCATCTCTTCTATGATCTGTGCACTGCATCTCATACTTTATCAATGCCTTGAATTCAGGTTCAGTTCAGGATTAATCACAAAGATTAAAATTCAGGATGGTTATGTGTTAGACAGATTATTGGATAAACCATCTAGATGGGCATCCCCATTTTTCCTGTATCCGCAAAATACTGTTTTGAACGTAGCCCTATCTCAAGTTAATGGATTACTTTCTGAGCTCTTTTCATAGCCTAAGGGAATAACTAACTCAGAGCCCTTGTGGCCCAATTTTTGACACTCCAAAATTGGCAAATAGCCATAAACAATCCCTTTCCTGTTAATTTCAGTCCCCCATCAGGAACCACAGCAGGTCTTTACAAAGCAGAAAGTTGGGCATGCTGAAACCCTACAATTCAACAGCTCCCCACAAACAGAGATACCCTTCCACTCAGAAACATTGTTATTATAATCTCAGCATGACTTCTATGTTGTGAATGCAAACCAGTTTTGACAGTGGCATTTTTTTTTCAAGCTGTCTTTTCCCTACAATTTTGCTATGATGGTGAAAATGTCTTTTGAATGCTCTAATTTTGCCTCCCAAAAATGATTGAGAAATCTCTGTATATTGTCACATGCTGGCCTATGCTGTGCTATAGCTAAGGCACAAAAGAACTACTTTATAAGATTGGAACAACTTTATTAGACTGGATAAATAGGCAACCTGCCTACTCCACCACCTGTCTCTGTTAGTTTCTGGTATCTATAAAATAACAAGTGGTCACAGAATTGGATTCTTCATTCCAAGTCTCTAACAATCAGAATGAGAGTCACTTTGAATTAAAGGTATCTCATGACCATTTAAGATTATAAGATTATTCTGGGGGATCTTTCTAGCCTCATAAATCTGAAAATTGAGATTGAAGATCATAAACAATTCAAATTGGTAGCTTCTGTGTGGGGCAAAGCCAGCACAAACAGCATTAGCCTAGGCCATAGCTTTCCAAAGTGTGTGTCACGACACACTACTGTGTCGCCTGCGGTGTCCTGGTGTGTCATGCGAAAACCCGGAAGCGCTGATGGGGGGAACCGGAAGAAGCGGCACCCCGCCAATCAGCGCCGCCGCCTCCGGCGCCGATTGGTGGGGGTGCCGCTTCTTCCGGTTCCCCCCATCAGCGCTTCCGGGTTTTCGCATGACACACCAGGACACCGCAGGCCACACCGCTGTTGGTGTGTGTCGCCAACATCAAAAGTTTGGAAAGCCCTGGCCTAGACCAAGAGTAGTGAAGATACTAAGGAGTATTTAGTCTGATGGGTTACTACAACCATTTCCAGATTACCAGCCTTTCTGTTGCCCAAGCCTTCTGACTGTACTTTAAGACACAGCTAGACCTAATCAGGGTTGTTTCAAGCTGTGATAATCAAGAGACTGTGTCTATGGACATACAGGTAGTCCTCGCTTAGTGACTTCCTCATACAGTGACTGTTTGCAGTTACGATGGTGATGAAAAAGTAACTTTGTGACCAATCCTCACATTTATGACCTTTGCAGGTCTGTAAAGCAAAGGAAAGCTGAAGCAAGATCATAAGCACAGTCGTGGTTTCATTAGCAACTGCTTTGCTTAGTGGCTGAGTCCCAATTGTGATTCCAACTGTGGTCGTTAAATGAGGACTACCTGTACTTGTTTGCGAGGCTATGATGCTCCCAGAGAAACCACAACCAATCATCACTCACTCTTTCTGGCTAATAACTGAGCAGAGAAAGCTATCAGCCAATTAATGCTTACAGTACTTGCTACCAGAAACAAGTGCTTGCCTCACTCTGTCCCAGCCTTTTTCAACCTTTTGACCCTGGAGGAACCTTTGAAATATTTCTCAGGCCTCGGGGAACCCCTGCACATTCAGGCTCAACTATAGGCCAGAAGTTACAAAATCATTATATTTGTTTCATGGGTAGGCCTGTATATATGCATTAACAGTGTTCTTAAACTGAAAATAAAGAATGAAACTTACCTCTTTAATGTGAAGTTGCCCGAGTTTGAAATAATTTTTTAAGTAAATCGTGATTTCCCAGGGAACCCCTAGTGACCTCTCGTGGAACCCTAGGGTGCCACGGAACCCAGGTTGAGAAACCCTGCTCTATCCATTACTTACCATTACAATTCCTTCTGTGAAGAAAGGTTTTTTTTTAATCCATTCAATCATGTCCAATTCTCGGAGAGTGCCTGGACAAGTCCCTGCAGTTTTCTTGGCAAGGTTTTTCAAAAGTGGTTTGCCATTGCCTCCTTCCTAGGGCTGAGAGAGAATGACTGGCCCAAGGTCACCCAGCTGGCTTTGTGCCTAAGGCGGGACTAGAACTCACGGTCAACCGGTTTCTAGCCTGGTGCCTTAACCACTGTACCAAACTGGCTCTCAAAAAAGGTAAAAGAGATCAAATGTATAGATATAGAGCTCATAATGTATAGCCTCCCCTCCCCCTGGACTTCTTTAAACCAGGCTGTAGTCTACTGTACTGTATCTTATCTTATCTTTTTTTATCCATACATGACACCTTCCCACCACATCAAAATTCTAGGAGCTGGAAGGGAAGGGAAGCATAGTTTGGCATCATGGACACTCCTATGCATTACAAGATAGCAAAATGCAGCAGCTACTGCAGCAAAAACTCTGATTGCAAAAAGAGTTTTTTGCAGTCAGCAAAAGACACAAGCAGAAGGATTATCCAAAAATTGTTATGTTGTCAGATCTGTACCCCAGCTTGGTAACATACGGTAGATGTCAGGGATTAAGTGGCTGTGTTAAATAAGTCTCTCTCTCTTTCAGTTCCAAAGACTGGGGGTTCCAAAACAAGAGAAAAAGGGCAGCAAAAAATTGTAGGTGTTAATCAATGAAATGTTTGCAAATTTCTATTTACCTACTGTCTGACACTGACACACAGCTAGAACACCCACTATAAGATCACTGTTCAGAACAAAATGCCACATCACAGCCAACTAGCATAGCAACAATTACATTAAGGGATGAAAATGCACCTCCGGCATTTGGATTTACAATTATTTTGTTGGCAATACGTTAGAAAGCCGCTGCCTCAAGTTCAAGGTCAGCTTGCAGTTCATAGGATGACTCATGTGAAGGGTAGGTAGGATAAAGGTAATGTTTTCAGTGTACCACACCACTTGCTTTATTAGCAGTGCCTGCATTCCCAAGACCCATTCTGCACAGTACCAAAATGAAGTATCAGATAATGGATACAGAATAAAATGTACCACTTCAGAAGATCACTGATGTGCTATTTGCATAATTCCTCGATGTATAAAAGCCACTCAGTTTGTTTTAACAATTTCTATGTATTTACCAGAGAACATGGTGGAAGCCTAAACAAAGGACATGAGGTAGCTATCACAGCATTCTACCTCATCCTGCATAATGTTTAGAAGATATGGGATTTTCCATCAATCAAGACTTTGCAACATAAATCCATAAGTTGGTTGCATCCCTTATCATGACTAGGGGAGGCCGCTAGAGAACCTTCTTCCCTTCCCCTATCTTAGCCCATTATCTTCTTTGTAACCCTACAAGCTAGTCAAGGGGTGGGAAAACACTGTTCTTGCCTTTCCTGCATTCAGAAACTGAAGATGTAATTGACATTCCATCCTGTTTTATCCACCAAGTTACATTACATATGTTTCAAATTCTCTTAGTGTGAGAACTGATGGGAGAGCAAATTTTCCATTATCGCAGAACAGTAAGAAGACCTATTTTTTAAATTGCATGTCATGGCAGCACCTAGCCAACCTTGATCTCAGAAAGCTAAGCATGGTTGGACCTGGTTGCTACTTGGATGAGGGCCAATAGGGCTTTACTTTTGTTGTTTATTCGTTCAGTCGTTTCCGACTCTTCGTGACTTCATGGACCAGTCCACGCCAGAGCTTTCTGTCGGCCGTCACCATCCCCAGCTCCCCAATGGTAGAGTCCGTCACCTCCAGAATACCATCCATCCATCTTGCCCTTGGTCGGCCCCTCTTCCTTTTGCCTTCCACTTTCCCTAGCATCAGCTTCTTCTCCAGGGTATCCTGTCTTCTCATTATGTGGCCAAAGTACTTCAGTTTTGCCTTTAATATCATTCCCTCAAGTGAGCAGTCTGGCTTGATTTCCTGGAGTATGGACTGGTTTGATCTTCTTGCAGTCCAAGGCACTCTCAGAATTTTCCTCCAACACCACAGTTCAAAAGCATCTATCTTCCTTCGCTCAGCCTTCCTTATGGTCCAGCTCTCGCAGCCATAGGTTACTACGGGGAATACCATTGCTTTAACTATGCGGACCTTTGTTGTCAGTGTGATGTCTCTGCTCTTAACTATTTTATCAAGATTTGCCATTGCTCTCCTCCCAAGAAGTAGACGTCTTCTGATTTCCTGGCTGCAGTCAGCGTCTGCAGTAATCTTTGCGCCTAGAAATACAAAGTCTGTCACTGCCTCCACTTTTTCTCCCTCTATTTGCCAGTCATCAATCAAGCTCGTTGCCATAATCTTGGTTTTTTTGAGGTTTAGCTGCAACCCAGCTTTTGCACTTTCTTCTTTCACCTTCGTCATAAGGCTCCTCAACTCCTCCTCGCTTTCAGCCATCAAAGTGGTATCATCTGCGTATCTGAGATTGTTAATGTTTCTTCCAGCGATTTTAACTCCAGCCTTGGATTCCTCAAGCCCAGCATGTTGCATGATGTGTTCTGCGTACAGGTTGAATAGGTAGGGTGAGAGTATACAACCCTGCCGTACTCCTTTCCCAATTTTAAACCAGTCCGTTGTTCCGTGCTCTGTTCTTACCGTTGCTACTTGGTCGTTATACAGATTCCTCAGGAGGCAGACAAGATGACTTGGTATCCCCATACCACCAAGAACTTGCCACAATTTGTTATGATCCACACAGTCAAAGGCTTTAGAATAGTCAATAAAACAGAAATAGATGTTTTTCTGAAATTCCCTGGCTTTCTCCATTATCCAGCGGATATTGGCAATTTGGTCTCTAGTTCCTCTGCCTTTTCTAAACCCAGCTTGTACATCTGGCAATTCTCGCTCCATGAATTGCTGGAGTCTACCTTGCAAGATCTTGAGCATTACCTTACTGGCATGTGAAATAAGTGCCACTGTTCGATAATTTGAACATTCTTTAGTGCTTCCCTTTTTTGGTATGGGGATATAAGTTGATTTTTTCCAATCTGATGGCCATTCTTGTGTTTTCCAAATTTGCTGGCATATGGCATGCATCACCTTGACAGCATCATCTTGCAAGATTTTAAACAGTTCAGCTGGGATACCGTCGTCTCCTGCTGCCTTGTTATTAGCAATGCTTCTTACTGATCCATTTAGTTTTCATGGCAAGAATACTGGGGTGGGTTGCCATTACCTTCCCCAGGGATCGTATTTAGTCTGACCTCTCTGCCACGACCTTCCCATCTTGGGTGTCCCTTCACGGTTTAGCTCATGGTTTCATTGAGGTGCTCAAGCTCCAGCACCACGACAAGGTAACGATCTCCTTTGCTGGAGGGCTTTACTAGGAAGGCATAAAAAATACTGGAAGAAGGCAATAGCAAACCACTTCCAACTTCTTGCAGGAACATTACATGGATGTACTACATGGATGTGTGTCTATGGATTATTCAGCATTGAGCTCTATTTGAAGTAGATTTTACCTTTCTTATATGCTCCAAATATACAACTATAGACTAATTTAAGGAAGGAAGGAAGGAAGGAAGGAAGGAAGGAAGGAAGGAAGGAAGGAAGGAACTTAAGGAAGGGACTTTAGGAAGGGACTTTTGGAAGAGGGAGGAGGAAAGAAAGAAACAAAAGAGATGGAAGGAATAAAATAAGTGAACAATAGGATGGAGTAACAGAAAGAAGAAAAAAAGCAAATTATAGTTGGCTGGTCTGTGAGCTATAGTAAAAGCAAGCAAAACATGTGTGCAATGAGAAAAAGTAGGTGCAGAGAAACCTGTGTAGTAGAGACAAAAGAACTGGATGCAGAGTAGAAGAGCACCAAGGTCAACAAATAACAGATTGAATTAAATATGGCAAAAGTATTTATCTACTCTTAATGCACCTCTTGAATTAAACGAATGAATGAATGATTGACCCTTCAGTTGCACACCTCTGCCACAGACTTGACAGTCTCCCTTTGGTCCCTTAAAGCATAGCTTTCCAAACAGTTTAGTGTGTCGCAACACAACCCGGAAGCGGTGGTGGTGTGTGTGGCGGCGGCGTTTTAGTGGAAAACACGAGGCCGCCGCCGTTGGTGTGTCGCCAACGGCAGCAGTTTGGAAAGCACTGCCTTAAAGCATAGCAAAGCAGTGTGCGTACGACAAGCCGTCTCCACAATGCCAACTAAATGTCATGGCCTCTGCAGTCTATTGTGAGAGTCACTTGCAGCCTGTTTCTTCAAGGCTTCCAAAACCATCAAACCACAACTCACAGAGCAAATAAAGTACTTCTGCTCTGTGCTTCGTGGCTGCTGGAAATCTGTAGCAAACAGCTAACAAGTAACGTCACATTTCCATACTTTGCTGATACAGCTAACTTTATGAACCCAAAAGGGTGGTTTCAAACAGTACACCAAGTGAGATTAATAACATACTTGATTTGAAGCAATGGCTGCCCCAAGTTAATACTGTCAAAACATGTCTCTGTTTACTGTTTTCCTCTTCATCATACAAATTTAATTGAAGCAGAGAAGGAAAAGAAGTTTGCCAGAAGTCGTAACTCTCCAGATATCGAACGATTGTGAGATGGGCGTGGGGGAGGGAATTGTTTATGAATTAGCTCATGCCACTTTCTCATGTGTTAATCCACAACTCCATTTGATCTTTCTTCTACATTAAACTGTGGTTTTTAATTAAAATCTGCTGAAAGAAAAATGTCTTTTAACCTATATTTAATAACAAACCTTAAAAAAAATTCTCCACAAAATAATTTTCTAAACATATTCCTCCTAAACTGTAAATCTGGGGAAAAAAAAGGTCCACAAGATGGGTGGTACAGTATACTGTAATAGTGGTATAATAATTAAGGTGTTAGAGCAGAGCTTTCCAAACTGTGTGTCGTGACACAAAAGTGTGTCGCCACACACAGTCTGGTGTGCCGCCACACAACCCGGAAGCGCTGATTATCATCAGCGCTTCTGGGTTTTCCCGCGGCGACACACCAACGACGGTGCACAAAAACCCGAAAGCGGCAGCAGTGCTTCCGGGTTTTTGCTCCCTGCCGCAACGGCAGCACTTCCGGGTTTTCCCGCGGCGACACACCAACAGCGGTTGGTGTGTCGCCGCGGGAAAACTTTGGAAAGCCCTGTGTTAGAGTCAAACAGGGGAGACCTGCATTCAAATCTTACCCTTGGCCCTATGGGTAGCTTTGAACTGTTACTCTCTCTCAGCCCAACTTAGCCCACGAGTTTTTGATGTAAGGATGAAATGAAGAAAGATCTCCATGTAAACCACCTTGATATCCTGGAGAAAAGGCAGGATATAAATAGTATCAATCAATCAGTCAATTAGTGAAATCTGAAACATATGGCTCTGGCCAATTCTTTAAGTATCCCAAAAAACTATTCATGGAATATTCATTAATCCTTATTATGATCTCCACAGTAATAAGGAATTGTTATGTATTTATTAGTCTGAAATATCCCCAGGCTGTTAGATGTGGGCTCCTGACCTTGGCCCCATGTTTTACTATCCTCCTGACCTGTTGTGAAATTAATCAGAATCCAGCAAGGCTGGCATCTTCATATCTGCATTCTCTTAGACAATATCAGAAAATTATTTGAAGGAACAACCTAAACAGCTTGCTCATATAATATGTGGCTAAAGAACTGATGGAGTCTTGAAGGTTAATAAAAGAACTCCAAGCAGCTAACAACAATCTTGCAGAGTAGAAGCGTGAACCAGAAGGGAACTTGCACTTTAAACTTAATTACGTTCAGAAATAAATTCAGTCTTCACACATTAGTTCAGGGCTTTCCAAAGTTTTCCCGCGGTGACACACCAACCGCCGTTGGTGTGTCGCCACGGGAAAATCCGGAAGTGCCGCCGTTGCGGCAGCGCGCAAAAACCCGGAAGCGCTGCTGCCGCTTTCGGGTTTTTGTGCGCCGCTGTTGGTGTGTCGCCGCGGGAAAACCCGGAAGCGCTGATGATGATCAGCGCTTCCGGGTTGTGTGGCGACACACCAGACTGTGTGTGGTGACACAGTTTTGTGTCGCGACACACAGTTTGGGAAGCTCTGCATTAGTTAAATGAAGAAAAATAGAATAAAAATATGTGAAGCCTTCAAACAAGCATTTTCAATCTTAGCTTTACCAGGGATGGTGTGAAAATACCATTCCTTCTGGTGACAATTGCCTCTGCTGCTAAAAATGGAAGCCTGAGGGAGTGAAACACACATGGTTGGATGCCACACCAGAGGTGTTAAATCCAGCTGGTAAGGAGGGTCAAGGACAGAATGCGACACTGTAGGCAATCCAGGTAGCCTTTAATAAAGCAGCTTTGGGCAGGGACTTTTGAAGCCATGAGCCAGAGAGCAACACCCAGAGCCTAGAGATTTTCAGGTTGAGATGCTGAAAACTGGGCTAGGGGGCTCCTCAAGGAACCACAATCTGCTCTCCCTCCTCTTTGCAGAAACCTGTGCTTAGATCATTCAGCTCATCTGCTCATCCCAAAGCAGCCTGGAAACAATTACCTGAGAACAATAACGACATACTGGCATAATTAAAATACAAGAGCAGACGCCTTGCAAGGGAAGCAGGCAAGGGACCAAGCGACACATCAGAAAGCCAAACTACAGGCATGTGCATGCAGCAGCACAAGAGGAAAAGGCAGCATGTGTTTCCTAACCCAGAAGATGGGTCTGAACCCCCACCTCCCATCCATGATTTACTTAAAGAAATGTTTCCACTGGAGGGGCTTGTATGAGATGGAATGGACATTCTTCTTCTGAGTCCCCAGGTTGTTCCATCTTCCCTGATCATAACAACCAGTACTCATTGACCAGTATCCAACAATCAGTTCCAAACTAGGAAGCCAAAAGAAGAAACCAGACAGACAGAGAGAGAGACAGATAGATAGATAGGAGAGAGAACAGTGGCTTCCATGATTGATGGAGGCTGACTGTTCAATAAGAGAAGAGAGAGCTTTCCTATTATAACTCACAGGGACAAGAAGTGCAGATTGCAATAAACTGGAAGTCACTGGAAAAGCAGCTGGCCAAGCTTCACCCAGGAGTTTGTGCAGCTGGAGGTAAACAACAATCTTATTGAAGACCTTGATGAAGGGATAGCTGTGGCAGTGGGTTAACAGGGTGGGGGGTGGACAGAATAAATATTACAGCATTAGCTGTTTTGTCTTCCAGAGAATTCATGCAGGAAGACCAATACCTGCTGTCTAACTACTTTGCATAATTATATGGCTGGCCCTTAAGCTGCTTCTCTTAGAAGATTTGTAGATAAATTTCATGCTTCTGCTGCAGGCCATACTCAAATGAAGTTAAGATATGAACTCAGTATCTAGGGCTCTTTTCTTTATGAACCTGAGCAGAGTAATTTAGTGCCTAAGTGTGTATATAACCACACATGCAATTTAGCTGGAGATCGGCCAGTGAAAAAAGCTGTTTTTCAACCTCAAAAAGGTCTGCTTCTTTTTCCTCTTTCTCTTTATTTCCGTCTCCAATTTTCTTAGTCTTTCTCTAGACAACAAATCCATGCCCCCTTGGGGTTAGCCCTTGGTCTTTAAGCCATAGATGTTACTTGTTAAATGGCCCCAGTTTCCATTAGAGCTCAATTAACTGTAAGCAGAGTTTCATGGCAGCTCATTATGTGGAGTCAAGCTTTTGAAGCCCTTTGGCAAGAGCGAAGAATGGGTAGTGCCCTGTTGCTGGAAGAAGCACCCTTATTCTCCTTGAACTCTTCCCAGAATGGCTGATACATGTCTTGTACCATCTCTCATGTCATGACTGAGATACGTCTGAGCAGGGTAGGTGGGACAAGAACGAAAAAACAATGAAGAACCTCATGGGGTTGGGAAACAGGGTGTCACTGGACGTCTGTGGAAAACTTGTACAGTATAGATTTTCCTACTGAAGAGCTAAAGGGGGAAGATGTGGCCAAATTCCTAATAATATAATCATGGCAGGGAATGGATTTTACTTTGACATGGGTTCTGTGGGTTGGGCAGAAAGACGGTTCCCTGTCTTCCCATCCCCAGTTGATTGTTTTGTGCCTTTCCTTACAATTCAGTTAAAATGTTGGCTATTTTTCATGATATGGTGCAACTGTTTTTTTTTTAACCTTATTTGGTTATTATCAAAAGGCCCCCTGTTTTTCAATGTTCTTTTTACTGCCATGATCAATATTTCATCTGTTTTTCGCCAACTCCTAGAACAGTCCACTCCTGAGTTAATCTGGCCAAGGTGAACAAGGCTTCCCACTGCCTAAGCCAGTGTTTTTCAAACTTCAGTCACTGTTGGTCTCCCATTCTTTGCTTTTCTCTTGGGAGGCTACCTCCATGCTGTATCTTTCTGCTTCATGGGTTGCAGACAGCAAGTGAGACTAATGCAGACAGGGCCAGGTTCCCCTTTGGGGAAATCTGCATTCCTAGGAAGATGCTATGTGGCAGGGCTTGATACATTAGATCTAGGAGCCCTGTCCCAGATCACACGAGCTGATGGGAAAGCTGCTCAGAATGGAGTCTTGGCTAAGGTTTCAGCTCAGGAACTGCACAGCAACCCAATTTAGGAGTTTCTCTGAGCTGTGGATTCACTCAAAAGTAATAGCTTACATCAGCCTTTGGGAGATTTTATTAATTCTGAGATGCAGTTAGAATCCCAAGATTTGGCAAAAGAAAAATAAATGCTTTTACAGTGACTGCTTTTGTAATTTGCTTAAATGCTTGATGAAAAGGTCTTCCTTTGTGAAATGGCAATTTTGGACAGAAAAATCAAGCATCCATAAAACTGTAGCCAGTGGCTTTTTTGTGGAAGTCCTTGCTCTGCTATTATATGGTCATTCAAGTGTGGGGTACCATGGCTTTCCAGATGTTGCTGAACCACAGTTCCCAGCAAGCTTGATTTTGGCCATGCAAGCTAGGGCCTCTCATAGTTTCCTTACCCCTGCTATAATTTTAAAAATAGGAATGCATGGGTAATTATCTGCCACCTCTGTTAATTATGTACTACTGATATGAACAAATCACTTGTATACTTATATGGGTAAACCAATTAAGAGTAATATTTCCATTGATGCTGTGGTCCAAACATACATGCAGATACCTGCCTCTCTTTGCTTCTTCACTATGGAAAAGCATTCCCTCCACATAGAAAAAAAAAGGAGTAAGAAAAACTAGCTTGAACCTTTCACTCTAACACACTGCATTTTTTACAAGGAGTGCACTATCTTCTGTTCTTTTTGTGAGGTGAGCATTTTGGGAGTGCTACAATCCAGAAAAAGCTTTTACCACTTGTTCTTGTTGAGGTATAAACTGTTCCTTATAAATGTACAGAGCTGCATAGAGAATGAAATCAATGCACCTAGGGGGAGGGCAGGATTTTAAAAAAAATGTAACACTTGTGGTAAGAGACAAGAACTGAATACTGGAGCATCCAACACTCCTTCCCCTTCCATAACGAAGTGCAATTTTCAAGCCTCTGTTTTCTTCTAAACCCCCTACATGTTCTGATCTAAGTGCATCTTCCACTGTCCCACTCTGATAAGAAAACTGACTCTTTGGGACTGAAGAGACCATTTCCCAACCTTAGTTAGTAGCTGCCTCTCACTTTAGCCACACAAAGGTGACCAGCGAGCAAACCAGACTTCTCTGTGCCAGGCTAGCAGTCACTGCTCTCCAGCCAACACCTAAGATTTATACACAGACAGTGTCTTCACTGCCAATCACATGCTGCCCCTTGGTCCCTGCCCAATAGGTTTAGGTCTCTAAGCAATTCTGGCACAGAGAGGTGGACTGACAGCTTAGTAATTGTGAAGGGAGCACACAGTAGTTCAAGCTCACCATGTTAACTTAACATATTTGCAAAAGCAAATTGGGAGTGAAATTCTTGTGGCTGGTGTATCAAGAACTCATAGGATCAGACATGCCTCTCAGTCTAGTGGATACGTACAATAAAGAAGGTAGCCATCTGTTTTTCTCCATACCTTTGTCAATTACTGGCTATATGAAAGAGATCCAAGAGAAAATTTGACCTGACACAATAGAAGTCTAATCTGAATATCCCTGACCTTCAAATGGTAAAGATATTAGAAATGAACCTATAAGATTCACTTAGTGAATGAATGAATACCCCTGTTCTTTGAAAATGGTGGTATACAGGCAAACACTTTAAAGAGCAAAACACAACTGAAGGAAAAAGAAATTAAAAGAAAAAAACAAAAATTAAAGCAACACAAGAACAGATGGATTGGTCCATTTTTTTTCCAAAAGAAACAATTTGGTAGTTTAAATGTTCAAAGCTAAAATGTAATTTAACTAAAATTTAAATAAAAAGCCAGTTTTGCCTCGTGATGGAAACATGTGATGGGTACAGAAGTGAGGAAGTTATATTGTATTGCACTAGTAGTGAAATCATAAAGAAGGCTCATTCCCCAGTCACCTTGGCAAATGGATTAACGTAAGAGCCTCTTTAGATGTTCTTAAAACACCTAAAAGCAGGTTCCTATGGGGACATGTACGGCTTTAAAGATTTAAGTTGGCACCTTGAATGGTATGTGGAAATGCTGAAAGAATCAGGAAAGCTGCTTTCAACACTGGTGGAAAATTAGTTGTTAAGTTTTGAACAAGCTGAAATTTCTGAACAGTCTTCAAGGAAAGCCCTGCAGAAAAGGCCTTCTGGTAGCCAACATTACCTATAGCATGAATACTTAACATGATAAGGAAATGAAAATTAGACAAGCTGTTGTTAGTTTCTGAATTATGAAGACTAGACTTCAACAGAACAGGCTCAAAACTCTGCATAATCTACACAACTTAATTGTTTAAATACAAGTGACTGAAACAAATTAAGTCAGTCTGTAATAGGCAAGTGAATGCCAATTAGCTTATGCAGCAGAATAAACCTTTTTGCTTCTCCAGCTGGTTGTGACAGGTGGGGTGACAAGCAACCATGAATTACAAATTACAGTTATAATAAATTAAAACCTGAATATGAAAATACAAGTGTGCTAATGATAAGTGACAACCTCACAAACGGTAAAAGGCAAATTAAGATGTTGGAAAGCAGTGAAGGGGTATTAAATTTAAAGGAACTTCAAATCTGCCCACCAATCTTGCTGCAACATCCAAATGGGAGGTACATAACCCCCCTCCTCTTTGTTTTACATTTCTTTTACATTTCTATTCACTTTGAATACTAGCTTCAGCTTTAACTACCTGTTTTAAAAATATGTGGATGTGGGACACTAATGCAGGACTGACTATGAAGGCAACTGGATTCTCTCAGCACCAGTTCAGCTCTGAGAGATGCTGTTTCTCAGTATGGTGGTTGCATTCTACAGTATACTAAAATTTAAAGTTAAGGCTGAATATGTTTCATCTATGCCTGGGAGGGAGTAAGGTATGAATGGGATGTAAGAAATTGAGTATGGAAGAGCACCCCCTGAGTGAGAGGCAGGTGGGACAGGAGTGATTGTGGTGAATGTTGGTACCTCTCCCTGACCAGTGAGAGAAGTTGGGGGAGAGGTACAGGGTGTGAGTCGGGTGGTGCTAGACCCTACCAGTGCCGAGAGCGGAAGCTGGTGCACTGGGGGGTCTTACCACCGCCCAAGAGTGTATGGGAATGTATGTTGGATAGTTTGGAGAAGGGATTCTTGATTAACCCTGAGAATTCCGGAGGCCTGGGAGTGGAGGCTACTGGGCCAGAACTGGGAATCTCCGGGGGCTATATGGCGGGCCATCTGATTCGGGTGGTGACGGGCAGGGGACGGTATGACGGGAACCGGAGGGCATGCCATCTCTGGGGAAGGCGCCCCCGGTGTTTGTTACCGGTGGTGCGTTCCGGCCCCCCGTGTTCATACCCAGGCCCTGGTAGGCAGATCCTCGGGGGCTCCGGTCTCCGGCTGCTGCTATTGAATGCCAGGTCGGTGAACAACAAAGCCCCCCTTATAAGTGACTTGATCACGGATGAGGGGGCCGACCTGGTATGTATTACCGAGACCTGGCTGGCACCAGAGGGGGGAGTGGCCCTCTCGGAAATGTGTCCAGCCGGGTTTCAGGTCTGGCATCAGCCGAGACACCGGGGCAGGGGAGGAGGGGTGGCAGTGGTCATTCGAGAGTCTCTTGTGGCCTTCAGGGGCGCTGCTCCACAAGTGGCCGGGTGTGAGACCCTGTTTTTCAAGTTGGGTTCACGAGAACAGTTGGGAGTGTTGCTGCTGTACCAGCCTCCCTGCTGCGTAGCAACCTCCCTGCCTGAGCTGCTCGAGGCTGTCTCGGGGCTGGCAGTGGAGTTCCCCAGACTTATGGTTCTGGGGGACTTTAATCTGCCATCTCTGGGACGGGACTCGGAGGCGGCTCGGGAGTTCATGGCTACCATGGCAGCTATGGGCCTGTCTCAGATTATTCGTAACCCGACTCGGGACAGTGGTCTCACCCCGGACTTAGTTTTCTTGTCTGAGCAGTGGCAATGTGATCTGAGGGGAGAGCTACACCTTTCCCCATTGTCATGGTCGGACCACGCCCTGGTGACCCTTAGACTCTCTTGTGCTGCCCCACTCCGCAGGGAGGCGGGACCTATTCGATTGGTCTGCTCCCGGCGACTGATGGACCCAGTGAGGTTTCAGAAGGAGCTGGGAGTTGTTCCCGAGGACTTGCTGCACGGTCCAGTGGAGCTCCTGGCTGCGGCCTGGAACAGGGCCGCGGCTGGAGCCCTGGACAAGATCGCGCCTATACGACCTCTCCGGCCCTACTTGGCCCGCCGCTCTCCATGGTTTACCGAAGAGTTAAGGGCCTTGAAAAGGGTTAAGAGACGTCTAGAGCGCCGCTGGAGAAAGACGAAGAATGAATCTGACCGAACACAATCTAGAGCCGCAGTTAAGGCCTACCTTGTGGCGGTAAGAGTGGAGAAACGTGAATATTTCTCCGTTCTTATTGCATCCGCAGAATGCTGCCCGACGGCCCTTTTTAAAATTACAAGATCACTGTTGGGTCGGGAGCAGGGGGAGACCCACTTACAGGGCTGATCGGAAGAGTTTGCTGAGCATCTGCAGGATAAAATCGCCCAGATTCATTCCAAGTTGGACTCCAAGCATGAGACAGGATCTGTGGAGATGCCAGGGGCTCGTACTTACCATGTTATCTGGGAACAGTTTGATCCTGTTGCGCCTGAGGAAGTGGACAGGATCCTCCAGACTGTGAACGCCACCACATGCCAGCTTGACCCTTGTCCCTCCTGGCTGGTGAAATCGGCCAGTGAGGTGACATGTGGATGGGTCCAGGCGATGATTAATCTGTCCTTGAGTGAGGGGGTGTTCCCAGAGGTCTTTAAGGAGGCGCTGGTGCACCCCCTCCTCAAGAAGCCGTCCCTGGACCCTACTATCCTGGGCAATTTTCGCCCAGTCTCCCACCTTCCCTTCTTGGGAAAGGTGGTTGAGAAGGTGGTGGCTTGGCAACTCCAGAGGATTCTGGAGGAAACGGATTATCTAGACCCCTTCCAGTCAGGTTTCAGGCCGGGATATGGGACGGAGACCGCATTGGTCGCGCTTATGGATGATCTTTGGCGAGAGCGGGACGGAGGGAGTGCGTCCATCCTAGCTCTCTTAGATCTCTCAGCGGCTTTCGATACCGTCGACCACGGTATACTTTTGGGACGGCTCAGGGAGTTGGGGGTGGGCGGCGTAGTTTTGCGCTGGTTCACCTCCTTCCTCCAGGGCCGTTCCCAGTCGGTGTTGATAGGGGAGGAGAGGGCTGACCCGCGCCCCCTGACTTGTGGGGTGCCGCAGGGGTCGGTTCTCTCTCCTCTCCTGTTCAACATCTACATGAAACCGCTGGGCGAGATCATCCGTCACCATGGGATGAGGTATCACCAATATGCTGATGATACCCAGGTGTACATCTCCATCCCAAGTGAAGTAAGTGATGCGGTCGATGCCTTATCTCAGTGTCTGGAGGCTGTGGGGGCCTGGATGGGGAACAACAGGCTTCAGCTGAACCCTGGTAAGACGGAGTGGCTGTGGATTGATGGCCCCCCTAGATCCGGGAAGTTGTCATCTTTGGTTCTGGGTGAGGTGGCACTACCTCGCTCGGATCCAGTGCAGAATCTGGGGGTCCTCCTGGACTCGTGACTCTTGCTCGAAGAGCAGGTGGCAGTCACGGCCAGGAGGGCCTTTGCACAACTTCGTGTTGTGCGCCAGTTACGCCCTTTCCTGGATCGGGAGGCCCTCCGAACAGTCACTCACGCCCTTGTCATCTCCCGTATAGATTACTGTAATGCGCTCTACATGGGGCTACCCCTGAAGAGTATCCGGAAGCTTCAGCTGGTTCAGAATGCTGCGGCGCAAGCAGTTATGGGTGCCATGAGATCGGCACATGTAACACCTCTGCTACGCGAGCTGCATTGGCTACCAGTTTGCTTCCGGGTCCAATTCAAGGTGTTGGTGATTACCTTTAAAGCCCTATATGGCATAGGGCCAGGGTACCTGAGGGACCGTCTCGTCCCGATAACGTCGGCCCGCCCCACCCGTGCATGCAGGGAGGGCATGCTTCGGACCCCCTCAACAAGAGAATTCCATCTGGCGGGGTCCAGGAGACGTGCCTTCTCTGCGATAGCGCCCGCCTTATGGAACATCTTGCCCCCGGAGGTGAGACTCGCCCCCTCGCTCCTGGCCTTCCGGAAGGCCCTCAAGACCTGGCTCTGCCATCGAGCCTGGGATGACAGAGGTGGCAGTGCCTCCTGGGGTTGGCTGGCCCCGTAGGAATACGATCTACACCATGGTCTCCAATCCATCTTGGATTTAGATAATTTATTATTGTATATTATTATTTTATTATTATTGTATTTTTAGATGATATTTTTATAGCTTTTAACTTTCAATTGTTGTAACCCGCCCAGAGTCCCTTGCAAGGGAGATGGGCGGGGAATAAATTGAAATAATAATAAATAAATAAATAAATAAATAAATAAATAAATAAATAAATAAAAGCAGGAAAGTTCTGCTGTGATGCCTGAAAGAACCATCTCCAGTGGTATGTTTTGAAGGCCTGTGCTTGTATTTCTTGTGATAGATACACAACTAATATAGGAAGAGCAACACGTATTCCTGCATTTGCTAGGAAAGATATGTATTTTGCTCTGGAGCTGGAATTTCCATTGATGTGTTCCATTTAGGAAATTCTAATATTAGCATTTAAAAACATTTTTAATTAAAAATGTTTGAAGCCGCATTTAATATTAGTGCACCTAAATAATTAAGGTGCTCTGCAAATATCACCGGAGAAGGTGTTTGAAAGGTATAGTGTTCCCACATATAAGCACCGTGCCCAGTCACCACCAAAGGGACAGTGCCCAGAGGAAGATCCCTGATCAGGAGCTCTGCCATAGTCCAGCACAGAAAATGACATCCAATCTGTGCTCACTTTCTATGCTTCAAATCTGCCGATCGTGAGTTTACTGTCCACCACCGCATCTGGCCACCTCTGCCCTGAGCTTCCTGTGCTTTATGAATTAATAGCCCTTTCCTTTTCCTTCACAGAAAAAGAAGCAAATGTTTCTAGCTATGGCGCTCTCTCTCCCTCCCCCGCCTGTGCTCCATAAACACACATTGTCCACATGTATTTGTGTGCATTTGTCTGGTGGTTTGCAAAACATTCCTCCCATGGGCTGGCATGATGGATGATTGCAAGGGAAGATTGATTTTTGAAACTATTAGCAAATGCACTGAGAAACCTGAAAAAGCTTTTTTCTTTCCAGAGTGCCAGTTCAGTGTGGCAGACGGGGAGTGTTATCCATAGCAGCAAACTCAGTGAGAGTCATGCCCGTAGAGCTGCATTCCAGGGCTGTGTGCCAATCTGGGCCAAGTAAAATGGGTGAGATCATGGCAAACAATTGGGTGGGTGGGTGGGTGGGGGGGGGGAGAGAGAGAGAGAGAGAGAGAGAGAGAGAGAGAGAGAGCACCCAACACAGAAGGAACTTGCTGGAATACAAGTTTCATCCATAGAAGAGTGGGAAGGGATTAAAAAACCCTAGTTTTGTGAGTAATTGGAAATTTTAGAAGTTTGAAATGGGTCAGCAGAGGCTTGCTATAATGTTATCATCATACAATCGTCAGGGATAGCAGAAGCAGAGAAAAATTGTCATGAGATTGAGCTCAGTTCCATTTCTAGCAGACTGCAATTACAGCTTTGCTTAAAATCCAGTAAGGTCTGCTCCCTCACTCCTTTAACTCTTTCCAGTGTTCCTTCTCCCTGAAATATCTCCAAGCATGTCCAGATTTTGGGAGAAATTGGTCATAGATTCATTGTTTCCACCCAGCATGGGACAGAGTTATGGAAGGGACAAGAAGGGTTTATCGGGCTTAATCTCTCTGGAAAAGCTGCCCTCAGTAAAGAAGAATCAAACTGGGGAGATATTTTTGGAAGTCTGCAATTGTTTTGACTGTCCTGCATAATTTGGCAGCAACTACGACTGCCACACTGATGAACCTTAATTCCAGAACATTTGTGAACATGGGACAATCTATCAGTTCCACAGCAGGGCTGGAAGGTGTAGAAATCCCCTTTATCAAAATTAAGATTTTCTTGGACTGTGGTCAGTTTAGGTGTGAATCAAGAATTCAAGGAGGACTCATGCCAATAGAGGGAGGAGCCTTGAACTAACTGGTAGTGTCCTCTGGGGTGGACAGTTGAGTTTAATGGCTTCTATTTTGAAGGATTCTCCAGAATCTGGATTTAAGTGCCGAGCTATAAAACCCTCCACATTACCTTAAACTTCAACTTCCATTGCTCTCCAGCAAGGCCATTAGCACAGTTATAGCTCCACGCTGAGCTGTTAGGAAAGCCAATTAAAAGGTCCGCAAGTGCTTTTATGCCGTTTTTACACAGACAAGAAAACACACGAGTACCTTTTACATTCTTGAGCTCTAAATGCAAAGGAAAAAGCAAAACGGATGGCCTTCACCTTGGTGGCAACCCTTGAAAAAGCAACAAGCTATTCAGTGGAGCTCACTGCCCATAGCATGGTATTTACTTCAGCATTTTTTGCCACCCTGGGAAATAATTAATTAGTCCCAGTTTAAGGCATTAATATCTTCTTCAATTATTTTCTATTACAATAACTGGATTAATTACATGGAAGACTGGAGTGGGTTATAGATAGTTACACTTTGTGTGCATTATTCCCAGAAGCCTCAGAAATATTTTTATGATTGTTGAATAACAGGGTAAATTCTGTAGATAACTGTGATGAAGCGCCAGCATTATTTGCAGACAGAAGGCTCAGCCTTTTGCTCTGGGACATCTTTTGTGCTGATATTCCTCTTCTGCCACTGATGCACCGCTTGAATTCATACTTCATATTAAATTAGAAGTGGTCCTTCCCATGTCCCCTTGTTCCCATCACATCCCTTTGTCTGTCCCATCTGCAGTGTTACGAATCCTTTTCCCAACCTGTGTCATGCAGGTGTGCATGCCTGTTTGAGTATCAATGTGTATCTCCATGTGCCTCAGTGTATGTTCACATATATATGTGACCACAAGTATGTGGACACATTTGTGTGTGTGTGTGTGTGTAGTTGGATTTAAAGGGCCTGTCAGAAGTTAATCACCCATGTATTAAACCATAATGTTGTTTATTTGATTTTGGCTTAGCCAATAAGTGAATCTAGCTACTGTAATTTGTAGACCATGGTTTATAGCTTAGCATAATATATAAATCAGCTAATTGCGGCTTATTCAATAAACCAAGCAAAATGTGTGAATAATAGAATCATAGTATCCAAGGAGACTTTTTGACCGTCCAGTCCATGTCCCTGTTCTGTGCCAGAATCCAAATTAAAGCATCCACACAGATGGCTGTCTAGCTTATGCTTGAAGCAGGTCATCCTGTGGTTTTGGTCAAATCAGAATCTCTTAGCCTTGGTTCTTTAACTGTAAAATGGGACTTGTAGAACCTGCTCTATGAATCTGTTGTATAAAATACTACTAACTCAGAAGCTAAGTATAGTAACTAGTATTGTTGGGACTGTATAGAGGATATCTGGTTATCAGCCTAAGGACTTCCCCTCTCCTTTCAAGTCTGCTGCTGGGTTGGAAGCAACAGTTTGCATCATTCTCTCAAACTGGAGTCTAGTTGACAGAAGCATACAAGAGGGGACTGGTGCCACAGGAAATGAATGGGAAGTTGTGTTTGAAAGCTTATTCATCTCCCAGTATAAAAATAAAAGGGTGAATTGCTAGGCAGTTGGCAACCTGAGAGCACCTAAATCTGTGACTTAATGTTTAAATATTGGAACAAGTGTTTAGTTGTCATTTTATTAATTTTCCCATAGAAACTATTTAAAACTCTGGGTTTTTTCCCTCTATAAATGAATTCAGACTTTAAATGCAAGGAATTCTCTCCCAAATGTACATTGTCAACACACTTATTGAAGGATGAAACTTGACTTGAAAAGTAGATTCTCAACACAAGTTAAAAGGCATGTACCAGCTATTATGTGGTGCTGGCCCAAGGCTGTACAAGTAATCCTCACTTAACGACCATTTGTTTAGTGATGGTTCAGACTTACAACTGTGTTGGAAAAAACGACTTACAACCAGTTCTCACACTTATGACCATTGCAGCGTCCCCATGGTCATATGATCATGATTTGCACATTTGGTAACCAGTTCGCATTTATGACCGTCACAGCGTCCTGTGGTCATGTGATCGCCATTTTCGACCTTCCGGGCTGGCTTCTGGCAAGCAAAATCAGTGGGGAACCACATTATCTGCTTAACAACCATGTGGTTCACTTAATACCCGCAGTGATTTGCTTAAAAGCCACCTCAAAAAAGGTCATAAAATTGGGTCAGATTTGCTTAATGACCACTTCGCTTAGCAACCAAAATTCTGGTCCCAATTGTAGTGGTTAAGCAAGGACTACCTGTACTTCATAGATAGCTAGATTGTTGGAGCTGGGACTGCAGCAATAAATTGTACAGTATATTTATGTAAACAGATACAAGAAATGCACACAACATCCAAAATTAACACCCATTTGAAACTGTAGTAGTACTTTCTCCTAGTAATAGTGATCATTTGGAGATGTCATTCCAGGAAGCAGGAGATAGTCCTCATTCCCTTGTATTTCAAAGCTCATGTATTAATAGTATACTGTGATGTATAAGTGTAAGTATAAGTATAAGTGATGCAGTGACCATCCTGTCCAAGTGCCTGGGGGCTGTAGGGGCCTGGATGGGGAAAAACAGGCTTCAGCTGAACCCTAGTAAGACCGAGTGGCTGTGGATTAATGGCTCCTTGTCTTCTGGGAAATTATCATCTTTAATTCTGGATGGGGTTGCACTACCCCAGACAGATCCGGTGCGTAACTTGGGAGTTCTCCTGGATTCACGACTCCTGCTTGAAGAGCAGGTGGCAGTCGTGGCCAGGAGAGCTTTTGCATAACTTCGAGTTGTGCGCCAGTTACGCCCCTTCCTGGAACAAGAGGCCCTTTGAACAGTCACTCATGCCCTGGTTATCTCTCACATAGACTACTGTAATGCGCTCTACATGGGGCTACCCTTGAAGAATATCCGGAAGCTACAGCTGATCCAGAATGTAGCTGCGCGGACTGTTTTGGGTGTCCCAAGGAGGACCCACGTAACACCTTTGCTGCGCGAGCTGCACTGGGTTCCAGTTTGCTTCCGGGTCCAATTCAAGGTGTTGGTTATCACCTTTAAAGCCCTACATGGCATGGGACCAAGATACCTAAGGGATCGCCTCATCCCCATCACTTCATCCCGTCCCACACGGGCATGCAGAGAGGGCATGCTACGGACCCCATCGGTTAGGGAGTTCCACCTGACGGGGTCTCGGAAGCGTGCTTTCTCTGCTGTTGCCCCTGCCCTTTGGAACATTCTGCCCCCGGAGATCAGACGGTCCCCCTCACTCCTGGACTTCCGAAAAAGACTCAAAAAGACTCAAAACCTGGTTTTGTCAATATGCTTGGGGTCAGAAGGAGATTGGAGATACCTGGCTAGCACCTTAGATTTGCTCTGAGGAGCCCTTTTTATAAACTTAAGAATACTCTGCCTTTGGATTCCATCTTATTTATTATATTTTAAATTATTATTTATTATGTATGTTATTTTATTTATAAATGTATATTAATGATTTTAAATCTGTTGTAAACCGCCCAGAGTCCCCTAGGGGGAGTTGGGCGGTGATAAATCAAATAAATAAATAAATAAATAAATAAATAAATAAATAAATAACTGAGACCAGGTCACTCTAGTGAGCAGTACTATAACTTTACTAAGTATACTAACAAAACCCTTTACTTAAAAAGCCAAAGGGAATGGGGTGGGGGAAGTCATTGTTCTGCAAGACCTTGTTATATTTATTGTGAGGCAGAAGCATCCATAATAAATACCCTGAAAGTACACTGATTTCCCCACCTTTTCATCTTAAATATAGGCAGTTCAGCTTTGGATTTTACACTGCACCAAATAGCTTTGCTGAATGCACCATAAAAACCCATTACTATTATTTTCATTTCCATGAAGTTCAGCACAGCTCAACACAACAGGGATTCCTGGAGCTGCACATCACAAATACTGGTGTTGCTAGGCCGCTCCATGCAACTTGCTCGGTTGGAAGTGCCAACTATCTTCTTTTGACTTTGAAGAAAGGAATGGAAAGAACAAATACCCGTAACCCAAATAGGCTACCAGCACTCATATGATATGCTCTGCTGTAGTTTGCAACTATCCCCATCCCAATTCCCATCCTAAGATAATGCCTGACCAACTGCACAGTTACCATAGCCAAATGATACACAGATGTTTTGAAGCTGACTGGCTATCAGCAATTCCTTCCTAAGACATAGAAATTCAAATGTAATTGGCCAAAACTAATGCAGTAAGAGATATTATCTGATAATTTAAACTTACACTCATTAAATGTCTGCCTGATCAATTGCTTATGTAAATGTATTCAGCCTTAAATGGCAATTGATATTGAAGTCTGAATTAGGAGTGATTTCTGCCTGGTTTCCTGTGTTCCTTCTACATAATAAACCTGAATTATACACTTATTATGCTGAGGAGAGGGGGAGACAAGGGAACAACCAATCTAGCATCTCCATGCTGTGAACTAGGAACCTCACCTTAGCAGCTTTATTGTCTCTCCTCCTCCAGAATATCAGCAAGAGTAGGTACAAGCAGCCTAGTTCAGCGGGACCAAACCATAAAGGAAGAGCTCTGGCCCGTCCAAAACACAAATGAAACAAATAATTCAAAAGAAAACTCAAAGGAATCTTGCTGCCACTTAAGTATGAAAGTATGAGATGTCTGCTACAGTAACGTACAAAAGCATACAATTCAAAACTAGCTCACCCAAAGGAGTCCCAGAATAGATGAGGTAAAGGTAGAGGTTTTCCCCCGCACAGTCGTGTCCGACTCTAGGGGCCGGTGCTCATCTCCGTTTCTTAGCCGAAGAGCCAGCGTTGTCCGAAGACGCTTCGGAGGTTTTAAGGAGGTTTTAACTTATCTCTCCTCCTGCTTTGTCACATTGTGTCTATGTATAATCATTACAGCTGTTTGATGGTAGATGTGACTGCTTGCCTTTAGTGGCCACCAGGTAAACTTACAAGCAAAAGTGGCAGGATTCACACAACATGCTAAGCCAAAAAGCAATATTGAGAAAGTTGGGTGAATAGTTTGATTCTGTATAAAGTACAGAACATTTCTAATTTTAGTAGCCCTCAACAATGTTACTCTCCCCTTCATATTCAGTAATACCTAGGTAAACTATAGTTTAGTTATAGACTGCTAAACAGAGTCTGGACAAAGGATGCATGTTGATTTTCTAACAAACAAGGCTGCATGAGTTGTAAGCTTTCCCACCACTCTGTCCTGCAGGAATAAAGTCTTCAGAAGACCCTCTGTGCAAGGCCAGTTTCTATAAGTCATTCATGGTGTCCACAAGTCATGGTTCAGTTTTGGGAGAAGATTTTAAATGGCTCATAAAACCTTTAATAGGAGCATCCACAGTTTTAACAGGAATGGTTTCACATCCTGGATAAATTCCAGTCTAGCTGGTTGTAGTTGGCAGGGACTCTGATTTGCACTCCAGGCGGATATCCAAAGGAGATGGAAACCCCACTGAATTGGGCAGTCTTCCACCTTGCTTTGGGAGACGTCAACTCCTCCACTTGCTAGCATCATCACCAAGGGACTTTATTAGCACTTCTTAGCAAGCACACAATTCCACATTGTTCAGATCACACTGTGTAGGAAGGATTTACATAGCATATTTCACTTTGTCTTGATTGATCCCATTGGAACCAAGAAGTTCAGCTGGTGCAAAGTACCATTTTCAATCCTTTGTATGGATAGTGCTGTCTTGTCCCATCCTTCACTTTAAAAAAAAAATTGGGAACTTACTGTGGAGATGCAGAGCTGAAAATTATGACAAGTGATTGGCAGAGCAGATCATGTCAGGGGTGACCAGGATGCAAGCTAAATTTCAGTATGATTTCTCTGGTCTGGCTAAATACTGTAAGGCAGTGATTCTTAACCTTGTGACTCGTTCTGTGTCCTACCTAGATCACTGAGTACCACCATTTGAGAACCACTGGTCTAAGATACCAGAAAAGAAGCCTCTTAGTCTACAACTACTGAAGTTACTAATAGGAGAAAATAGCATAGTGGTTTAGAAGAATTTTGGGTTTGGCATGGCATCACAGGTACAGGTATCCTGACAATTTGATACAGAAAGACTTTACATCCTTAACATCCCATAGATTTTGCATGCAGGGAATATTCTAGCCTCTTAAAAGAACAGAAGTATACTCCTTGTTTATCAGGTCCATCTGAACTGTTGGCCCTGATAAGACTCAGTCCAATTATGATATGAAGAACTATGATAATTTTGAACTCCCATCTTTCAGAAGAAGAATAAATTAGGAGGGGGGGTCATTTCCATGGTTTAAGAACTGCCATTCAATCCCTGCTGGCTTGCTGTGCAAACCATGAAGTGGGAGGACAGCATTTAAAAAAATCTCTTCTACTGACAACTGGGAAGGAAAATGACTATGCATTCCTGGCTGGTATCATTCCCTGTCTCAATCTGTAGGTAGAATGGGAAACAAAGGTCTCGGGGCACTGCTAATTCACATTTCTGGTCCCCCAGGGGGCTAGACCATCCAGTAGATCAACATGTACTTCTATGCCCACAGAGCTTCCAACGGGTATGGTGAGAGATTTCCAATGTGACAGGGACATCCCACCAACAGGGCCATGTTTCTGCTATATTAAGGATTGTCTTGTTACTTCTTTTATGAATCACCAGGGAGCTCAATATTTATCTTAAAAATCTCATAGAATGGCTATATTCTAGTTTCCAAAAACAGTAGATTCAAGTCATCCTATAAAGATTCAAGAGGATCTTAGATACAAAATGTTTGAAAACCTATTAAAATCAGCTCATAGCCAGAGCAAATGTGGGGAGCTAGAGGGTCAGTGGCTCTGAGACACAAAATTATAATGTTTATTTTTTTACTTATTTTGGAATTTATATCTCACCCCACCCACGGGATTCTGGGCAGTTCACAATCCATAAAACATACAATAAAGCCCAATTAATTCCCCTAAAATTCTCAAATGATGATGATAATATCACAATTTCAGAAATAAAACAGACCAAAGAAATCCAAGAATAGGCAGATTAAGTAATTAAGATTACTTAATTTCTGATCATCAGGCAAAACAAAACAATTTTCACTGCTTTCCCAAACATGAACAGTGTTGGGGACAGTCCAGACTACTGGAGACAAGCTGGGGCAGTGACCGAGAAGGCTTGTCTCTAAGCCTCCATCTCCCCTCCTCTCTTACCAGGGAGGAATCTGAAGCATTCCCTCCTAGATAGAGTACACTGGATAGGTTGATTCTGTTTGAAGGAGATAGTCCAGAAAGTAACTGGGAGTCAAGTCATATAAGGCTTTATAGTTTAACACCAGCAGAAACCCACTGGCAGCCATGAAGTGCCTACAGAACAGATGTTATATTGCTGAAGCAGCTCTTACCTGCCAGCAGGTGGATAGCTGTGTTCTGAACCAACTGCAGTGTTGGAACAGTCTTCAAAGACAAGTCTCATGTTGAGTGTATTGCAATAGTGTAATCTCGAGGTGTCACCAGCTGGAGCTGAGCAAAAGCTCAGAGCTTAATCAGGCGCGTGGTAAAACCACCTGCCAAATCATGGGGAAAATGCCCAAGCACCTGCTGAAAACCCACTGGATTCATAAGGCATCTTGGGGGACCATTCTAACCATGCAGAGGTGCCCTTGTAGAGTTGAAAATGCCAACAAACTGTATGTTGACATGGCAGTGGTAAAGGATGATCACAATGTCTTCCATGTTTAGATCACATGCCATCTGCTCCTAGGTACAGACCAGATCTAATATATGATACCTAAATGAGTCAGACTAGATATCACTTGGGACAAGCCCATGGAGGCCATGAATCCCTGAGTCCATCCTGATAGCACCCCTAGAGCATGGATATTATAGTCTCCCAGCACAAATACTCAGAAAAAATCCATCATCAGCCTTGCAATTAAATCCAGAAGCTCAGAAGAAACACTGTGGGCAGCATAAGTAAAGGTAAAGGTTCCCCCCGCACATCTGTGCAGTCGTGCCCAACTCTAGGGGCCGGTGCTCATCTCCGTTTGTTAGCCGAAGAGCCAGCGTTGTCCGAAGACGCTTCCACGGTCATGTGGCCGCATGACGCGCGCGGAATGCTGTTACCTACCCACCAAACTGGTACCTATTTATCTACTTGCATTTGCATGCTTTCAAATTGCTAGGTTGGCAAGAGCTGGAGTGAGTGCGGGAGCTCACTCCGCACACAGGGCTAGGGATTCGAACCTCCAAACTTGCGATCTTCCGATCGACAAGCCTGGCGTCTTACCCGCTGAGCCACCATGTCCCTGTGGTGCCCACCATGTGGGCAGATGGTGAATGGTATATCAGTAGTATCCTTAACTTGTCTCTGCAGCCCATCTTCAAATATTAGCACTCATATCTGGCAAGGTAGCATGTCACAACCAAGGTCTTCTACAGGATCATCACCTCTACCCCTCCCTAGTTCAGGAGTTGTGGTTGCTGAGCCATTGGAAACCCTGGAGAGTAGATTTCTGATAGGATAACAACACCATCACCCCCCAGTCAGGTTTCAGTTGTGAAAGCTCACCCACCACTAAGTTGTGAATGAATATTGCCTTGTTGCAAACAGACCTTACATTCACCAACAGCATCCTGTGGGCCAAGACACTCAACAGAGAAGAATTGGGTTGAAATAGGGGGACCACCTGCCACCAAACTGCTGGTTCTTTTCCTTAAAAAAACAAACACCAAATTTACTTAAGGAAAATAACGTTTGAGTAACATAAAAAGAAGGAATGAAGAAATGTATTTTCAATTGCTGTATCTTTTTTCCTTTCCTTTTCTTTGTTTAAAGAATGTGATGATATCTCAGCAGGGATTGCGTGGTAGAATGAAATGCCTGGGGATGAAAGACATGAGCAGGGAAGCATGCAGGTTATAGAAACTCACTGCTGCTATTGGCTTTTATCAGTATAATGTGCTGCTTTTAATTTTTTTATATTAGTTTCTTTTACATCACATTTTTTAAAACATATCTGTACATTTCCCTTAAAGGATGGCTGTTGGGCAGCTTAAAAATCTAAACATAAATAAATAAAGGGAGTTTTTTTCATTAAAATCTACATGATGTACAGTGGAGGCAACTGGGCCTGAAAACTCTAGGGGCTATGGGGCGGGTTGTCCTATTGAGGTGGTGACGGGTCGGGGATGTTGTGGTGGGAACCGGAGGGCAGGCCATCATTGGTGAAGACGCCCCCGGTGTTTGTTACCGGTGGTGTGTTCCGGCCCTCCAGGTTCAAACCTAGGCCCTGGTCAGCAGACCCTCGAGGGCCCTGGATTCCGGCTGTTGTTGCTTAATGCCAGGTCGGTTAATAACAAGGGCCCCCTCATATGTGATTTGATCACGGAGGAGGGGGCCGACCTGGCGTGTACTACTGAAACCTGGCTGGGCTCAGGGGGAGGGGTCGCCCTCTCGGAGATCTGCCCGGCCGGGTTTCAAGTATGGCACCAGCCGAGACATCGGGGTAGGGGAGGAGGGGTGGCAGTTGTCATCAAAGAGTCTATGGTAGCCTTCAGGGGCGCTGCTCCACAAGTGGCTGGATATGAGACTCTGTTTTTCAAGTTGGGTTCCCGAGAGCAGTTGGGAGTGTTGCTGCTGTACCAGCCTCCCTGCTGCGTAGCAACCTCCCTGCCTGAGCTGCTGGAGGCCGTCTCGGGGCTGGCGGTGGAATTCCCCAGACTTATGGTTCTGGGGGATTTCAATCTGCCGTCCCTGGGACGTGCCTCGGAGGCAGCTCGGGAGTTCATGGCTACCATGGCAGCCATGGGCCTGGTTCAGATTATTCGGGATCCGACTCGAGACAGTGGCCTCACTCCGGACTTGGTTTTCTTGTCGGAGCAGTGGCAAGGTGATCTGGGGGGAGAGTTACATCTCTCCCCATTGTCATGGTCAGATCATGTCCTGTTGGCCCTGAGATTCTCATATGCTGCCCCACTCCGCAGGGAGGCTGGACCTATTCGATTGGTCCGCCCCCGGCGACTAATGGACCCGATAGGGTTTCAGAGGGAGCTGGGGGTTATACCCGAGGATCTACTGCACGGTCCAGCGGGGTCCTGGCCGCAGCCTGGAACAAGGAAGCGGCCGGGGCCTTGGACAGGATCGCGCCTATGTGGCCTCTCTTGCCCCATCCGACCCGATATTCCCCGTGGTTCACGGAGGGATTGAGGGTTCTGAAGAGGGTTAAGAGACATCTAGAGTGCCGCTGGAGGAAGACAAAGACCGAATCCGACCGAACACTAGCTAGAGCCACGGTTAAGGCCTACCTTGTGGCGGTAAGAGTGGCGAAACGCCAATATTTCTCCACTCTTATTGCATCTGCAGAATGCCGCCCGTCGGCCCAGTTTAGGATTACTCGATCTCTCCTAGGTAAGGTGGGCCCAGTGACCCACCTTCAGGGCCGTGCGGAGGAATTTTCGGAGCATCTGATGGATAAAATCGCTCGGATTCGTTCTAAGCTGGACTCCAAGCATGGTGCATGGTCTGGGGAGATGCCAAGGGAACATATGTGCCCGGTTATCTGGGAACAGTTTGATCCTGTTGAGCCTAAGGAAGTGGACAGGATCCTCCAGACTGTAAGGGCCACTATGTGTCATCTCGACCCATGCCCTTCCTGGCTGGTGAAAGCAGCCAGGGAAGTGACATGTGGTTGGGTCCATGCGATGGTTGTTACATCCTTGGGAGAGGGAGTGTTTCCGGCTGCTTTCAAGGAAGCGCTGGTGCACCCCCTCCTCAAGAAGCCATAGCTGGACCCTACAGTGTTGGACAATTTTTGTCCCGTCTCCCACCTCCCCTTTTTAGGGAAGGTGGTTGAGAAAGTGGTGGCATTACAGCTCCAGAGGATTCTGGATGATACGGATTATCTAGACCCCTTCCAGTCAGGATTCAGGCCGGGATATGGGGTGGAAACTGCATTGGTCGCACTTACAGATGATCTCTGGTGGGAGCGGGATGGAGGCAGTGCATCCATCCTGGCTCTTCTTGACCTCTCAGCGGCTTTCGATACCATTGACCATGATATCCTTTTGGGGCGGCTCGGAGAGTTGGGGGTGGGCGGCGTAGTTTTGCGCTGGTTCGCCTCCTTCCTTTGAGACCGGTCCCAATCGATGGTAATAGGAGATGAGAGGTCCGACCCTCGGCCCCTACTTTGTGGGGTGCCGCAGGGTTCGGTTCTCTCCCCTCTCCTATTTAATATCTACATGAAACCACTGGGTGAGATCATCCGCCAACATGGGATGATGTATCATCAATATGCTGATGATACTCAATTATATATCTCCATCCCGGGTGAGTTAAGTGATGCAGTGGCTGCCCTTTTTCAGTGTCTGAAGGCTGTGGGGGCCTGGATGGGGAACAACAGGCTTCACCTGAACCCTGGTAAGACGGAGTGGCTGTGGATTGATGGCGCCTTGGGATCCAAGGAGTTGTCATCTTTAGATCTGGACGGGGTGGCATTACCCCGTTCAGACTCAGTGCGGAACCTGGGTGTCCTTCTGGACTCACGACTCCTGCTTGAAGAGCAGGTGGCAGTCGTGGCCAGAAGGGCATTTGTGCAACTTCGAGTTGTACGCCAGCTACGCCCTTTCCTGGACCGAGATGCCCTCCGTACAGTCACTCATGCCCTGGTCATCTCCCATATAGACTACTGCAATGCACTCTACATGGGGCTACCCTTGAAGAGTATCCGGAAGCTTCAACTGGTCCAGAATGCGGCTGCGCGTGCAGTTATGGGTGCCCCAAGATCGGCACATGTGACACCTCTGCTGCGTGAGCTGCACTGGTTGCCAGTTTGCTTCTGGGTCCAATTCAAGGCGTTGGTTGTTACCTTTAAAGCCCTACATGGCATGGGACCAGGTTACCTTAGGGACCGCCTCATCCCCAGAGCATCGACCCGCGCCACCCGGTTATGCAGAGAGGGCTTGCTACGGAACCCGTCTATAAAATAATTTCATCTGGCGGGGTCCAGGAGGCGGGCCTTCTCTGCAGTGGCACCCGCCCTCTGGAACATTCTGCCCCTGGAGGTGAGGCAGGCTCCGTTGCTCCTGTCCTTCCAGAAGAACTTAAAGACCTGGTTCTGCCGCCTCACTTGGGATGGGAAAAATAATAGCTCTTCTTGGGGATGGCTTGCGCCGTAGAGTTCTCGCAAACATTACATAACAGCCTCTTGGATTTTATATATTTAATATTTAATTTATATTGTATAATGTATTTTATATGCTTTTAATCACTAACTTGATTGTAAACCGCCCAGAGTCCCCTTGTGGGGGGAGATGGGCGGTGATATAAGTTGGAAAAATAAATAAATAAATAAATAAATAAATAAATAAATAAATAAATAAATGTATGTATGTATGTATGTATGTATGTATGTATGTACAGGGCTGCCTAATCACAGATCCACCTCTTGTGTTCTTAGGTTATTCACAATGTTTCGTTAAGTTCATACTGGCTAGCAATTCTAGGAATTATAGTCCATGAAATGCCCTGGAATTCTGGGACTTGTAGCTGAAGTCCAGCTTACCTGGAGGGCACCAAGTTGGCAAAGGCTGAATTAGGGTGTCAGAGTGATATCAGCTTATTGTTCTTAATTTGAAAAAAAAAAAGCTACTGTTTTAATTACGTAGCAAATAACATTCACAGTATTCAGCTTTCTTCAAGTTACCTTAGTATAGGGGTTTCCCTTTTGAAAAAACATACACAAAAGAAAAGGAGTTCTGATGCAACAGGCCTTTGAATTCAGCCAATCCACCCTGCATTACAGCTTGATGCCTTCCAATTATCTTGGGAATAGAAATCTAATTATTCCCAGCTAGGATTAAAAGGTCACCAGTTATAGAATGTTGTTATAATTCAGCATTTTGCTTTTGACAGTGGTCAACTAAGTGTTTCTAGGAGGCCCATAAGCCAAGGATAAAAACAATAATTGTCTCCACTGGTTACCCACTGTTACCTCTTCTCCCCCCAGCAGCATGCATTCATTCACTGGGAGTGCACTGCTTTTCCATATGAATATTTTCTTTAGCTATGGTGGTTAATAGCACTGATAGACCTATTCCTATTCCTTCCTGACTGCCTAATCTTGAATATACACCTCTAGAACCTTTGCTGAGGAAATGCAGGATGACTGAGGAATTGCTGAGGAAATGCAGAGATTTAAAGGTTAAAATGGCTTACTGATCAACAGGTAAGAAATAGCAAGGACAAAAGAAGAAAAAGGGAACAAAGGTGACCAGGTTTTTTGCTTATCTGGTATAATGGGAGTAAGAAAAGAGAAAATAGGTATCTGGGTCAGCAGAGAGAATGGAGCAGGAGCAATAGCAATGAACAGCCATCCTGCAGTATCACTACAGTTTTGTAGAATTAAAAGGGCTAGAGTTATCTGAATTCTTCTAATACCCCACATTGTTCCCAAATGAATTCTGCATGCCACTTCATTACCCTATCACTCAGAAGACAGAGACAGACAGACAGACAGACAGACAGATGATAGAATTGATTTACTTGAATTCAAAGCCAATCTCAACTTTGATAATGCCCAAAGAAGGCTCTATTCTACTTCAGCAAGGCACGATGAAGCTCATGGGTAGAGCAAGAGCATTCTGAATCAGCACAGGTTTCCATTTTAACTTTTCACAACTCCTGGTCCTGATATGTTGTTGTTCTGGGACATGGAGGGACATTAAAATAGCCCTGCAAACTACAGGGAAAGGCTGTAATTCAGTAGCACAGCACATGTTTGCATAAAGGTTTCAGAAATGCTGCCAGTGACAGCACAGTCTTTCCCTTCCCTTCCCTTCCCTTCCCTTCCCTTCCCTTCCCTTCCCTTCCCTTCCCTTCCCTTCCCTTCCCTTCCCTTCCCTCTCCTCTTATTTATTTATTTTATTTATTTATTGGATTTATCACCGCCCAACTCCCCCAAGGGGGACTCTTCTTGCTCTGTCTCCTGTTCTCTCCCCTTTTTTTCCCCAGGGTTGTAGAGGCAGCAGGGTAAGATTGTGGTCCCACATCACCAATTCCCTATGTTCTTGAAATATTCACAGAGAAACAGTTTTCCTTTTTTCAGCAATCAGCAGAAACTGACCTATCCAAGGAAAGCGAGAACAGTTTCACCTCCCCATAGACCAGTTGTTGGCGTTTGTGCTAAGTGCAACCAGTCCACAGAAGAAAATAGCAATTTCTACCTCTCTTTCCCAGTTCTCACCTGTTTTCTGCTCACTGGCTGAGAGTTGAGAGAGAGACTCCTGGCTGATTAATGGGGAAGAAATGGAGCTGCAGAGGGCTAGTGAGGACAGTAGGCAAGGCTAGGAAAAAGCCACTGGCCCAATATCCATATTCAGTCCACAGGTCAAGACAGTGTTGAACTAATAGGCCAACAACTCATCTAGTGCAGTGGGAGGCTTAGGGAGGATCCAGGGTTCTAACATCTGCTCAAGGTTCTTGGCATATGACTCCCAGATGGCTTGCAGATGCCGAAATGCTGATTTGCTGATGTCTTGAGCCAGCTATCACACAGAGGCCTATTTCTACTCAAAGGAGCAAAACCAATGATAGTCACTTTTTAGCGCAGAAAGGTCTACCTCTTCATGTTTGTTTGTTTTTGGGGGGGATTGGCCAGATGGTAAAGAAGAGTTAAACAGCCATTCTACCCAATGAGAATGCTCTCCTGAGAATATGTTAATGAAGTAGTTGGGCTACCACAGAGTCCACTATTACAGTAGTGCAGAGCTTTCCAAACTGTGTGTCGCGACATGTTAGTGTGTTGGCTGCAGTGTCTGGGTGTGTCCCGGCTGCTGCTGCCTCCGAGCCCTACCAGGATTCCACATAGGTCCTAGTGCCTGCCTTGTGCCTTGCTGCCTCCAAACCTGCCCTGCCAGGATTCCGCGCAGGTCCTAGTGCCTGCCTTGAGCCCTGCTGTAAGAGTGTGTCACGAAATGATGCCCTGCTGTAAGAGTGTGTCGCGAAATGATGCATGTCTAAAAAGTGTGTCACCAACATGAACAGTTTGGAAAGCTCTGCAGTAGTGAGTAGCTTTACTCCTATCTCTCCAGGACAAGAACTCACTGCTTTGACTCTAAGGTAGCTCTCCTAAAGAGGGCTTGGCAAATGATCCCAGGAAGTGCTCTTTTTTCTCAATGCAACACTCTAAATGATTCTTCAGTGTGACCTATTTAGGAAACCAATCAAACTTGCTACCAGAGGCTAACAGACAGGGCTAATTTTGGTGGGTGAAGACCGCCATGCTTTTTGTTAAAATCCACGGCCCTGTCATTTTCTCAGCAAAAATACAGACTCGGCTTCTCATTGCCTTCTCCCAGGTTGTTGTTTAAAAAAAATAAACAAACTTCTAAAACAGGCCTCCAGCTCTGGAATTGCTAGGTAGTCTTGAATCTAAATACTAACAGGCCAAACCCTTCTTTAAATTCAAGCAAGTAAAAACAAAAGAAAATAAAACAAACATCCTAGGCAATTTCATGCTGTGGGCAAGAAAACTGTCACCAGGAGTCACGGTCAACTAGAAGGAATCTTCATGTTTCAGATATAACATGCTGAATTAAAAAAAATGTCCTTTGGTTAAGCATAGCTTAAATTGAATGTAGCATTAATGTATAGCATTATCACCATCCATGGAAAACATAGGAATCTAGGAAGCTGCCTTATGCCAGATCATGCTACTTGTCCATCTAATTCACTTATAATGTCTATTTTCCCTGGCAGCTGCTTGCCAGGATCTGAAAAATAAGTCTTTCCCATCTTCGGCTATCAGAATTTTACATTTCCCCCCACCTTTTCTCTGCCATGATGTTTCCTTAAATTGGTTTTGCAACTTGCCACTGTCATTTCAGATAGTACCTGAACAAAACCCAAACTGGTTTGTTGTATTGCAAGAGATTTTAATTGCCATTGCTGGCTGTTGGATAGGTATCATACGATACCCTACCAGATAGATGAGATACCCTGAGGGCAGTTTTGAAATTGCTTTGAATTCTTTAACTGGAAAAAAAAATCTAAGGAAGAAAATTGATTACAGGACCAATCTTCCTTCTCAGCAACACCGTATCAGTTTGCTTCACTGATTTCAACACAATGCTGAATTCTATGAAAGTACAAGTAATTAAATTTTGGATTTAGGAAGAATTAACTGGGTTTTCCACCATAGCAACAAGTCGTTTAATATATTTATCAAGCTTCTTCTGGTGGCTCAGTGCCCAATGGCATGGCAGTTTTAAATGGCAAGTTGCCCTAGTTGCTCTTGGGAAAGGTGATCTGTAGAGCAGAAACTGGTTTTTTTGTACTTGGTTGTTTTTCCTTTTAGCAAGCCAGCTTCTGTTGCTACCTAAAGCTCTCCTATAGGTTCTGGACCTTCCTTGGTTGCTACTTTCATAATCTCTTCCATTTTTCCCTGTCAGAAAGAGTATGTTGTACAAGCTAATAGCATTTCTCTAAGTTTCCATGCAAGATAAGAGACTAGGGTTTGCCGTGTGAGAATGTTCCCCTTCACTTTGATCTTGGCCAAACGGCCTGTCCTCCCTGAAAAGCTCATTTATCACTCAGTCTCTTATGCAGAATGGAAGGAACAACCGAGCTGACATAGTTTATCACTGTGCTGTTATTGATGGTATTTCAAAGATCGCTCAGGGCACAGCTGCACTCCAACACCCCTGAATTATGAGGAACACCCCTGAATTATGAGGTCATCAATTATCCAGGTAAATAAATGAGTTATCCAGAGCCCTAGCCCCATCATGCGTCCAACTCAAACCTCCTTCTAATCCCATGTTTGTACTTACAGTTCATGTTCTCTAACCACTGAAGTGTTTCCCCCTTTATTACAGTTTTAAGGAATCACTGAGTTGCTGCTATGACACCAGACTAGTACTGCTATTTAGACTGTGAAGAAGGTAGCATGAAATATGTATTGGAAAAAATGACTCAGAGATGCACTCAAAATGAAGATCAAAAGCACTAATGAAAGGAAAATAACAACAACTTGACAGGAACAACGAACAGGTTGCCATGCACTGTAGTACTAGTCAGTGAGAAAAAAATCCATTCAATATGTTTAAGCAATCAATATATAGAAAAACACTCACAAATCATATATTATCTATGATGTGTGTGTGTGAAAGGTCCTCTGTGCAAGCACCGAGTCATTACTGACACTTTGGAGGGACGCCGCTTTCGCTGACGTTTTCCGGGCAGACTATAGAGCGGGGTGGTTTGCCATTCCCTTCCCCAGTCGTGATTACCTTTCCCCCAGCAAGCTGGGTACTCATTTTACCGACCTCGGAAGGATGGAAGGCTGAGTCGACCTGAGCCGGCTACCTGAGAATCAGCTTCTGCTGGGATCGAACTCAGGTCGTGATAGCCTTCCCCAAATTAGTGCCACCAGTGTTGGACTATAGTTGGACCGTATGTCCAGTATATATACACACAGAGACACAAAACATCTGTGGGACTCATTACGAACAAGTAAGCTACTGACCAAAAGCAAAAACAAAACTTTAGATCCTCTATATGCTGGATCCCCAATAGGACATGGAGGTGCTCACAGACATCTCCCTTGGTATCCACCAGGCTCTGTGCTCCATTCAATTTTTATTTTAAATTAAGTTAGAGACTAGATTTCTGCAAAGCAAAATGTTAGCTTCAAACATAAGTTTTGCTTCCAAGAATATTTCTGAGTTCCACATATATCTCAGAAGCATATAGAAATGAAAAGATGTTGCAGCCCAGTGCTTTGTTTGGAAGTGGGCCCACCTGCCCGGAATAAAGACATGTTGAAGGGATGGAGAGCATCCTGGGAGACTGAAGTGGGTAGTGGGAACCACCTCACTTCTTTATTCATAATGCACTCTCAAAATATCAAAGTTAGGGGTCCCTACTCTCTATTAACAGGTGACTCATTTCTCCCATTGTCGATTCCTATGTTAGCAAGAAAATACAGTACCATCCACACTTAAGAGAAGTATCCATATCATAAAGAGCTGAAACAAAATATCTTAATGACCTTTCCTTCTTTTCCCCGCACCCTGTTTAATTGTTTCAAGGAGTATGTAAGTTATATGTTGTATGTTATATGTTATATGTAAATTTTATATAATAAAGTATTTAAAAAAAAAAGAAAAAAAAGAACACAACATGGTCAGTAACCAGAGATCACTGGGGGGAGAACAGAAAACTGGGTGTGATGGTTGTGAAATGGACATGACTAACTAGACAAGGACAATGAAAGGCTGGCAGGAGCCCTAAACACAAACACACGACTCTAAAAAAATCTGTTGCAGACTCCATTTACAGAATACTGTTTCTCATTTACAAGTATCATTATGAAGTTGGGCGTTTTCTCCATAAAACTGAAGGCTAAGTCAAGAACCAGTGGATGGAAGCTTTAAAGAAGATCCAGACTTGAAACAAGGAGGAATTTCCTGACTATGAGAACTATTAAGCAGCAGAACAGTCTGCCTGCTGAAGTTGTGAGTGCCCCATCACTGGACATTTTCAAGAAAATATTGGACAGCCATTTGTCCAGGATAAGGCAGAGCTTTCCAAACTTTTCATGTTGGTGACACACTTTTTAGACATGCATCATTTCGCGACACACTCTTGCAGCAGGGAATCATTTCACGACACACTCTTACAGCAGGGCACAAGGCAGGCACTAGGACCTGCGCGGAATCCTGGCAGGGGTCAGAGGCAGCAGCATCCGCGACACACCCAGACACTGCAGCTCACACACTAACATGTCCCGACACACAGTTTGGAAAGCTCTGGTATAAGGATTCCTGCACTGGGCAGGGAGTTGGACTAGAAGACCTCCAAGGTCACACCCAACCCTATGATTTGATGATCTTCATGCCTAGATTTTGGACTGCCTCAAACTCAACCCTAAAATTTAGAGCACAATGTATTTTGCAGGTTTTAATCTGGCAACTTTTTCATAATGTGTTCCCAGCCTCTGTATTTTAAAAATGGTCCAGTAATAGAACTTTTCCCCTAAAATACTGAGCAAGGGCACTATCTAATCTTTCCCCATATCTGAGTCTGAAACAAGGCAACCCAGAGCAATCAAGCATACAATGGTGTCGATTTTTCTTTAAAAATCTCTGTCCCAAACAGTTTCCTGAACATACGCACTTCATCAGAGGTCAAATTCCATAAGGATCCTGATTTTTATAGAGATTAAAATTGTGAAAGCAAGTGTTTCAGATGTAAGAGTTCTGTTTGAATTCCTCAAGGTTTTGGTGCCTATTTGAAAAAAGCTTGGTTACCAGGCCAAGGAATGTTCTGCTTTTAAATTACCAAAATGTTCAACATACAAGAAGCTTAAGCATTAAGGCAGTGCTTTCCAAACTGCCGCCATTGGCGACACACAAACAGCAGCAGCGCGGGAGCGCGCATGGTGGTGGCGGCATGCACGGCGGCAGTGGCTGCGGCCTCGTGTTTTCCGCTAAAACCTGGAAGCGCTGATGGCATGCCGCTGCCGTCGCCGTGCACACCACTGCCGACACGCGTGCCCCCGCGCCACCGCCATGCACGTCCACTTCCGGGTTTTAAAGTGTCGCGACACACAGTTTGGAAAGCTATGCATTAAGGGTAGAAAGTTGTTTAGATGCTGAAAACACATCATCAAATATCAAGGCAAACAGATATCTGCTCACAAAGCTCTGCTGATCAGAAGAGAAGGAAGTATCCTACCTCCGAACATCACAGGAGAAATAACAATGTCAACGGAGTTCTTGGAAGACCAAAATTAAGATTTGGAACATTTCCCCTTCCCTGTTCCTCTCTTTGGCTGATAGTGGCTGGAATCACACATTGAATTAAGCCATGGTTTGTTGAACAAACAGTGATCTGATTTACACATACCCCTAAGCTATAAATCATGTTTTACAAGGTTCAGTGCCTGGGATCACACTTCAAGCTAAGCCAAAACCAAATAAAAGCACATTATGGCTTAGGAGGATAATGCCTGAACTGGCTTCTGAAAAATAAAAAATAAAACAAAGAACAAAGGACAAAGAGTGGATTTGGTTACACACCAGGAATGGCATGCACAAAGGAGGATGTAGTCATCATCCCCCAATTAAAGAAAACCTAGAAAACCTAAAGAAAACCTAAAGAGAATGTTTTCCATCTTTCACTCCATAGCATATGCATTCACATTAACCTTTGAACTTTTTTTTTTCTGAAAAGCTTTGTAAAAGAATTATGTGGGCAAAATCTGGAATTATTTTCTGATGTCTCTTCAATGCTGGGATGGTGCCAAAAGAAAGGAGAAAGAACTTGCATGGCCTAAAAGGTGATAAAAGTTTCTTTCCTAGCCTGGGCCTACCTGTGGGAAGCAATGTCTGTATGTGGCTATCAGGACCACTTGGGAGGGTATTTTTATTGAGATGTGGATTTTGACTTTTCACCTGGTGACATAATTTCCTTGAAGCACAAATGGGAGCAAAGCTTTCTAATTACTGGCAGCTATGGGGGAAAAACTGAAGAAAGGTCAAACCCGAGCAACAAATGTTTGGGGAGGGGCCTGAGGCTCTCATCTCCCATTGGCTAATAGGGCGTGAAAGGCAGGTGCCTCAACTTTCATATCTAGCCTGTGGGAAGGATGGATGATCGACTTTGACTGGGCTTTGAAGGATATTCTAAGAGGTCGTTCTTAAAACCTGGCTGTTCTCCCAGGACTTGGGGTAGGGTGGATTTTGAGTCCATGTTGGTTTTTCTTTAGTGTGTTAGGTATGTTTTTTTTTTCCTGGATCTACATGATCTTTCTTTCTGTTTTATTGTTCTTTATGTCTTAACGTGTAAGCCACCCAGAGTTGTTTGGAGTTGGGCAGCCTCTAAACTTAATAAAACAAATAAATGAATAGCCATTTTTAAAATGCATAAACACACTTCATTGCAGGTCTTATAGCCCAGCATCTTTAGCATTCAAAAACAATGCTTTCCCCCCACACTGTAGTGTACTAAATTAATTATTGTAATTAATTTATATGGTCACCCATCTCACAAACATGACTCTGGGTGGGCTAACAAAATTTAAAAACTGTACAACCAATGAAATAAAAGCAAAGCAAATACAAGACAAGGATGAACAATGACTTATATGGCCACCCATCTTACCATAGCAACTAACAGCATATAAAAAAGACAATGTAAATAAGCATTAAAAACACCACACACGCACACACCTGAGATTAAAAAATCTATAACAAATCAAACAACAACCTCATGGGCTCCAACTAACTCTCTGCCCACCCCCCATGCCCAGAAACACATCCAAATTTCAAGGCTTTTTGAAAAGCCAGCAGGGTTGGGGCCAGTCTAATCTCGGGGGAGGGCATGGAATTGTGTTCCAAAGGGCAGATGCTGTGTGAGAAAAGGCCAGTTTCTGGGTCCAAGAAGATGACATTCTTCAACTGATAGGACCCACAGAATGTCTCCCCCGCCAGACCGAGTCTTATTTTATGGGTCTTATTTGAAAGTCCAAGAAAATGTCCAGTTTTATTTATACCACCTAACCCAGTCAGAGCTCAGCTTTTGAAATAGCAATTCAGCGCCCAATGAGGCAATTATGAGTATCTCTGAGTATGTGCAAAGTATATTAGTTCTTTAAGGAGCAACCACTCACTGCCTTCTCTTTAGTTGGATTTCCAAGATGACTTGATGAGCATCCTGCTTTTTATATTGTATCAATGCCATGCTTGTTAACACAAATCTTTGCTGCAGTGCTTACACCTTAACATACATAGTCAGCTAACACCATTACCGTTTTCTACATATGGACACAGTTCCTAGGGAGGCTGGTCTCGTAACTTCTCATATGCAGGATAGATCACACGAGAAGTTGATGACATACATTACTGTTATGTCTGTGTTAGGATGCTCCCTTCTTGCATCCCTACATAGTACGTGAGATTAGTGTTAGAAAAGAAATGATGGATAGAAGGGCAGGTAAAATGCCCGCTGACCACCTTTTCATCTTGCTGTTTATTAGAAAGATCAAAGCCCTGTGCGTGTGTGCCCTTATACGTGCATGTATGTGCAATGCATTCCTGTAAGTAAGGTTTTTTAAAAAATATCCAGAGATTGTAGGAAAGATTTGCTCATGAAACATGTCTATTGGCTGAACACACCTAAGCCAATCATCTTGTCCATTCCCAGCTTGGAATCAGCTGTATCTCATCCAGCCTGCTAAAATAACATTCCTCTGATGGTAATTCTGTTACTCCCATGAATAATGCTGTCACAAAACCACACATTAATGCAGTGTTTCTCAACAGTGGCCACTTTCAGCCCTTGCTGGCTGGGGAATTCTGGGAGTTGAAGTCCACATATCTGAAAGTGGCCATGGTTGAGAAACACTGCATTAATACACTGGGTATAAAGGGAGATGAATTGGGATAACTTTTATTCTTCCCTTCTAGCTCAAGGCTTCTCATTCGGTCTCATGCTCTTTTTATCCTCACAACTGACTTGTGAGGAAGGCCAGCTCAGCTACAGCAACTAGTGAGCTCCCGGTGAGGCTCATAGCTGAGTGGGGATTTGGATCCAAGTCTCCTTAGTAGACTTTTGTGGAAGGTTAAATGATGGGTGCAATGAATGCCATTTAAGACGCCACCCAACCTCCTCCTCAGTGCTAGAACCCAAAAAATCCCCAATGGATTCTTGGACAAAAGCTCTGAAACACATCCAGCAATGGGGAAACCACAATCTGGAAAGTGTCTCTTCTAAATGTTGTTTATACATGATAAAAACTAGCTATATCTCTGTGGAATGTACATTCTAGTCAACACAGATTTTTCATGTCATACATCCATGCAGGAAGTCCAGGAGTCAGTTTTGTATATGTAGAAAAGCTGTTCTGTATATGTCAGCTGGACATATATAGAGCTGGAACACTTAGTTTTTACAGTGGTTCCACAATACAGCCGTCAGGACGAGAAGGAGTAGAATTTTTACTGTGCCTACAACTCCTTCAGGGTGCCTAATGCTGCGTGATTCCATTAAGCCAATTTCAATGGGGAAAGAAGCATTTGCAAGACAGGTGAACGGATGAATTAAGCTGTCTGCCCTGATTGCCTTATAACAGCTATTTTGTCTCCGGCTGGGGCTAGATGAGCTCATCCTTCTCCAACCTGATGCTTTCTAGATATGTGAACTATAGCTTCCCAAACACCTGGGTGTTCTAATCGAAGAGAGGGAGCACCAGGTTGGGGAAGGATTGGTAGAACGTCTTTTCTCAAAACTAACTTAAGATGGAACTGCCTCTTTGCCATACAGAAAACAAAGTCAGGAGCTTGGGAGCTAGATCACAGTTGCTTTAGTACACTTCTCCCCCCCCCCCCCCCCCCGGATAAGATGAGGAATAATGAAAAGTAGAATACAGTAAGGGGTTGAGCAGAGCCAATATCTGCAAATGTTTTTCTCCTACTGTATTCTCTGCAAAGTAAACCTCTTTTGGCAGTTGGAGGCTGCAATTAGAATGAAGTGTCTGTTAATTTAGAGTGAGAGCAAGCATTGCCACCCATACTCTGAATTGGCTTTATGGCTTCATCCCTTATGGTTGAACATCTATATAACAATGTTCTCACATTGTGCAAGTGATCCCAAATGGGCATATGACACATAATCAGGAAAGAGGCAGTAATTTGTGAAGCAGCAAAAAGGCATGGAAAAACACTTTTTAAATTGGAGACAATAAAGTGTTGAGCACTGTAAGGAATAAAGGAGAAAGAGAAGACATTAATAGGTATGTGCATCTGCAAAAGGGCCAAGGGGTCAAGGAACTAAATGTGTATCATGCAAATTCCACATCTTACATACTTGCATGAGACATTGTGATGTAAATACAAAAGGACAGAGCTTGCATCAAGATGTCACAATCCACATTTTGGCATCATCATGGCTAGGAATAGATGCCTATGTTAATACTGTAGGCTGACTTCTGGAGCCTTCTGGATGTTTGGTGATGTTCAGTTTGTTTAGAAATATCTGAGCAAATACAATAGCCTCAAAGTCAAACATTTAATCAAGGCCATATAGAAACTTCCTGAATTTTTTTTTCTACTTTAGGTGATGTCTATTACTTAGCAAACTTATCTGTTTTAAAACAATTGAGTGCAGATGTTGCAATTTGTGTACCACCAGCAGTTCACAACTTTTTTTTTCCTATGAAAAGAGATGGGGAAAGATAAAGAAGCATATGGGCTCCATATTCATTCCCAGATGGAATTGTCATGAGCAATTCATTGATTCTATATCACCTTAGAACAGGACAAAAAGACCAATTAAAAAGCAATTGGCAAACAACCCCCTTGCTTCTTCCATTCTGATTTGTCCTCTTCTCTTTTTGTTTATAGCAGATAATTGTGAGCACATCTATTAATCTTTGTAATGCAGTTTGTTACAATCACATTTGTCCTTCCCTTCTGTCTCTGCCTCCCCCCTTGCCCCTCCCCCCCAGAATGGGAGTTTAAAATTCCTTCTGGCTATTAATTAAAAGCAAGCTCTCTGTTATACTAAGTGTACTTGCCACAAATTAATAGTGGCCTTTCTTAATCAAATCTTATCTTCTCCAAATGCACATTGCAGGAGTTTGGTATTGTGATCCACCAGGGCATGAAATTTAATTTCCCCTACCCCAGTTCCTCACAATTTGGGTCAGATAATAGGAAGGAAGGAAGGAAGGAAGGAAGGAAGGAAGGAAGGAAGGAAGGAAGGAAGGAAGGAAGGAAGGAAGGAAGGAAGGAAAGCAGCCCATATCAGGACAACTGTGTTTATGTTTTATTCAAACTCAACTGATACAGACAAAAGCTTAAAAAAGAGAGCAAGAGATCAAAACACAGTCCCAGAATCATCTCCCTGAAGACATGTTCCATTTCTCATCCATTTACCTTGTTTAGATGCAGGTTCAGCAGACGGCCCTAACATTTTTGCATTATTTAAAGAGTATAGAGTGAGCAAGCAGGTTTTAGATTTCCTGATTTGAGTGTGGTTTTCACTAAGTTATGAGAACTTTCCCCCTTTGTTTGTAAGGTTCTGTGGGCAGATGGGAATGCTAACATCACACATGCTTGCCACATATTGAGCGTAAATGCACTCACTTTCAAGAATCCAACAGATTTGGTTTCTGCAAATATGACAATCTAAACTTGCCCACAGTGACCTCAGAACTGGAGTTTCTATCACTTTGTCTTTAGGCTTCTTTGGGAAACAGTTGGATTTTCAGTTCCTTTAATCCCCAGCCAGAATGGTCTTTTTTTCATCTTGCTATTTTATTTCTGAGAGCCAGTTTGGTGTAGAAGTTTAAGGCATCAGGCCAGAAACTGGGAGACTGTGAGTTCTAGTCCCACCTGAGGCACAAAGCCAGCTGGGTGACCTTGGGCCAGTCCCTCTCTCTCAACCCTAGGAAGGAGGCAATGGCAAGCCCCTTCTGAAAAACCTTGCCAAGAAAACTGCAGGGACTAGTCCAGGCAGTCTCCGAGAATTGGACACGATTGAACGGATTAAATAGATTTAGACTTAGACTTAGACTTAGATTTATTTCCAGGTACAAATGACTATCAGGAAACCCCACAGCTGTAGGGTAGACAGGGAAGTTAAAAAAGAAAAGTCTCAGAAGGAACCTGTTTACAGCACTGTCTTTTCCTCTCCTCAGTGTTGTGGGTGGAAGGCTGAAGAAGCAATGGGAAAATACAGAAGGTATACAGATAGAAATATAAGTATTGTCATTTGGAATCTCCATAAGAAGACAGAGCAACAGCACTATAAAGCATCATCTAGAAATCATTTGAGAGCAACTGTTATAGAGATGGAATGGTTGTAAATGAACATGAACTGTTAAAACATACATGCACTGGAAAAGGAGGAACAGGAGTAGGGCATATGTGAAAAGAAGATGGAAAAGGATCATGAGCATGCACATATACACTAGAATAGCTTGCAGAAGTGAAAGTCGAGAGGGGACATTTTAGCTGTCTCCAAACACAAGTTTTTAGATTTTCACATTCAGTCTTATTCTCATTTGCTCCAGAGGGTAAGACTAGAACTAATGGGATGAAATTTCAAGGATGTACAGTAGATACCTATGAGACACGAGGAAGAACCTTCTTGGCACTAAGAGCAGTCAATCAGTGGAAAAGGTTACCACATGAAATGGTTTCTTTCCCTTCACTGTAGATTTTCAAACTGAGGCTGGATAGGCATCTATCAGGAATGGTGCAGTGAATCCTGCAGGGTGAGGAGGTTGGACTTGATGACCTCTTAGGTCCCTCCCAAGTCTATGATTATATGAAGAGGAATAAAACTAAGACTATTAACAATTTTTAAACTGAAAGAAATGAAGAAAAGGAGGAAAAGGAGGAAAACTGATCAAGAAAGTATTCAGAAAATTAAAATATTTAGGAATACAACTAACAGATAACAACTTAGATTTGTATAAAAATAACTATGAAAATTTATGGAAAGAAATTAAAAAAGATCTTGAACAATGGGCAAATTTACAGTTATCATTACTGGGGAGAATTGCTACAATAAAAATGAATATACTACCAAGATTTTTGTATTTGTTCCAAACAATCCCGATTATGATTAAAAACCAAGTTTTTATAAAATGGCAAAAAGAAATATCCAAATTTATATGGCAAAAGAAAAAACCTAGAATAAAATTAAAATATTTACAAGACACAAAAGATAGAGGGGGATTAGCAATGCCAGACCTTAAATTATATTATGAAACATGTGGCCTAATATGGATTAAAGATTGGATAAAACTAGAAAATGAAAAATTACTGAATTTAGAAGGACATGACAATAGATATGGTTGGCACGGTTACATGTGGTATAATAAAAGCAAAATACATAAGGCATTTAATAACCACATAATAAGAAAATCCTTGCTAAATATTTGGAACAAATACAAAAAAACACTATTACCAAATCTTCCACTATGGGTGTCAACCCAAGAGGCATGTACCAGATTAGGGAGTCAAAATAAAAAAGAATATATAAGATATAAAAATTTGTTAAAATTTGAAGGAAATACTCAGAAACTTAAAACAAGGGAAGAACTAGAAAATGAAAATATAATATGTCATTGGTTTACGTATTTCCAATTAAAAGAGCAATATAAAATAGACGAAAAAAATTATCAATTTACAAAAATAGAAAATAATTGGGATAATATATTAAAAAAAGAGGAAGAACATTTAATCTCTAAAATATATAAAACATTACTGGAAATGAAAACCAAGGACATAAAAATTAAAAAATACATGAAAAAATGGGAGGAAAATTTAGGAATTGAAATTACATATGAAGATTGGCAAGAAATCTGGGTCAAAAATATAAAATTTACTTTAAGTAATGATTTAAGAGAAAACATGTATAAAATGATTTTTAGATGGTACATGTCTCCTGAGGTGTTATTTAAATCAAAAATGAGTAACTCTATTTTATGTTGGAAATGCAAAAACAAAAGGGGTTCTTTCTACCATGTATGGTGGCTATGTGAAAAAGCAAAAAAATATTGGGTCAAAATACATAAATATGTATGTAAAATATTCGACAAAGAAATAAGAATGAGACCAGAATTATATTTATTGGGTAAAATTGAAGACAATATAAATAAAAAACAAAAGATTTTATTTCAGTATCTAAGTACAGCTGCAAGGATAAAATACGCCCAATACTGGAAACAAGAAAATATTCCAACAAAAGAAGAATGGATTATAAAAGTAATGGATTTAATGCAATCAGACAAATTAACAAATTTAATAAAAGGAAAAGAAATGGGGAAGTATAATGAAACATGGGACCCCTTCATAAAATATATTCAAAAAGAATATAACATTAAATAGAGAACAAATAATAATAATAATAATAATAATAATAATAATAATAGTACACATAAAGAAGGGGCGAAAGGAAAAAAAAAGAGGTATAAGAAGAGAAAAATGTAAATCAAGTATTTACAAGAATTTTTTTGTTTGTTTGTTGTTATATGTTATATATGTTCATTGTTATGTGTTATATGTTTGGTTTATGTTTTATGTTAAATGTAATAATAAAAAATTATATCTGCAAAAAAAAAAAAAAAAAAGCTTCACTTGAAAGACACATCCCAAGATTCTTTGCACTCTTTAAGGGTTATTATGTTTGCAGTTCATGAAATACTCTTTTATCCTCTTGTATAATGTTAATATATCTTGGGTGTTGATAGTGAGAATTTCAAAAATAAGCATAGGATGAAAAATAAAAAGATCACATCCTTAAAATAAAATAGATTCTATGTAAAAAAAAAAAAAAAGAAAGTATTCAGAAAGAAGGAAGAAAAGGTGAAACCCTAGCTCTAGAAATGCACAACACAGCCAAAAACAAAGGGAGGCAATGGGTAAGAAGTTGTTTGGAGGAAAGGAGGAGGAATGAGAATAGATAGTTTTAAAAGATGGATCTGCTTAGCAGATGCACGAGGAGGGAGCTGCAATCCATGCAGCAACAACAGCAAAGGTACAAAAAGAAAAAGGCTGAAAAAGGTGAGGCCAGAAGAACCTAGATCTGGCATTGAGGGGGCCAGTTGAGTGTCAACAACAAGACAGGATCAAGCAAGCAATCACACCAGCAGAGTCACTGCAGAACTGGAGGAAAAATGCACAGCAAGAGGGTCAGGAGCCCAGGCTGGGTGGGGAAAGAGTTGAACAGGAAATGGCATGTCTTTGCAGACCTTTCCTACCTATTCTCTCACTACTGAGAAGGAGCAGACTGCAAGCAAACTCATCCCAGGCCAAGTCATTCATTTATCCTCACAGTCCCGTCCCAGTATAGATGGCAGCTTGGACAGGTACAAGCAAGGAGACCGGGATCTACTACCTGTGGCTTGCCTTCCCTGCTTTGCTGCCTGCTGACAGAAACTCAGCTAATCAATAATAGCTGTGAAAGTGCAACTTGTATGTTTGTCTGCTGGGACAAACAGCAGAGGTTATTCTACATCAGGTGTGAGAGGAGCTTGTGTGTGTGTGTGTGTGTGTGTGTGTGTGTCTGCACGTGCACGCATGTATTGAAGAGGACCACACAATTATAGCCATGAAAATGTGAGTGGAAGAAAAACAAGACAATTAACATAGAACATCCAAGTTTGCCAATCACTAGATGTGTCTGCTATTGTGTGTCTACTCATGAAGTCAGCACTTTTCCACATCCTAGAAAATTCTAGAAGTTATCGGTAAACAGCTTTGCAGACACACAGATCCAATAACACCAATATAGTATCTTTTGGCTTCTTGAAATGCAATTTCTTGCAGAACTCTCTATATTAGATTTCATGAACCCGAATAGAGCACATACTGTACATCCTTTTGTCTGCTGTATCACTTATTTTCAGTCACCACGCAGATCGAGGACAAGCAAGGCTCTTCTGAGTGCTCTGTCTCTTGACAATGACAGCTCAATCCCATTACTGTATTTAATTGCTTTTCATTCTGAAGAAGCAACCTTCCTGTTAAACAAATAAACCTTGTTTATTAGAGGTGGTTTGCTGAGCTCACGATGTCCTGATAGAAAACATACTGCAACCTTGGCATTTCAGAATTCTCTATTTCACTTCGGTAGTTGTGACACAGATTTCAGCTATCCTGCTGCAGTTCAGCCTTTTTCCTGCTAATCAAGCGCATGTACTGAACACTGATGTACAACGGTAGTAGATCTTTTGCACATAAATTTTACCCAAATTTCTTTTAGCTGGGGAAATAGCCTACGTCTCTGTTGCATTACACAGTGTAAGAAGCATTACATATTACTAAAGGGGGTGAGGATGCCAGGGTGAGAACACAGGATGTCAGCATCACTGCTTATCTGTACCTTATATAGGGGGAGACTGCGGATGATCCTATTTTGCAAACTTTTTCCTTGCATGCATAAAAAACTTTCTTGAAAGCTAGCATAGAGACTACAAAGTTTGTGGCTTTGACCTACAAAGCTCTTCAGTCTTTATGAGGTCTTGGATCTATGTTAAAAATGTTAAAATCACATTCCTGATTTGGTGTTCTTGTCAGAGCGTTGCTTATGTGATCTGGAACTGGTGGACCTATCTTTGGTCCCCGTCATGGTCAGATCACGCCCTGGTGGCTATGAGCTTCTCTAGGGCCACACTCCTCCGCAGGGAGGCAGGACCTATTAAATCAGTCCGCCCCTGGTGACTGATGGACCCAGTTGGGTTCCAGAGGGAGCTAGGGGTTATAATTGAGGATCTGCTGCATAGTCCTGCTGATAACTTGGTTGCCGCCTGGAATAGGAGGGTGACTGAGGCTTTAGACAGGATTGCGCCCATGTGACCTCTCCTGACCCGTGGACCTCGTCGGGCCCCGTGGTATACGGAGGAACTGAGAGGAATGAAATGGATCAAGAGACATCTAGATGTCGCCGGTGGAAGACGAAGAACGAATCCGACCGAACACGGGTAAGAGCTGCTATTAAAGCCTACCTCATGACGATTCATGCAGTGAAGAGGCAATACTTCTCCGCACTAATTGCATCTGCGGATAATCACCCAGCAGCTCTTTTTAAGGTGACCCATTTCCTTTTGGGTTAGGAGGATTCGGGGGTGTACCTGCAGGGGCGCGCTGAGGAATTTGCGGATTTTCTGACAGATAAAATCACTCAGGTTTGTTCCCAGTTGGATGCCAGCATTGATAGTGGTTCAGTGGAGATGCCTGGGGTAGGTTCTTTCCCAGTTATCTGGGAACACTTTGACCCTGTTGCTCCTGAGGAAGTGGACAGGATCCTAGAGACTGTGAGCTTGGCCACTTGTGTGTTGGATCCATGTCCCTCCTGGCTCCCGGGAGGTGACGCGTAGGTGGGTACCGGCGGTGACTAATGCGTCTCTGGAGGAGGGGGTTGTGCCCCAGCATTTTAAAGAGGCTGTGGTTCACCTCCTCCACAAGAAGCCATTGCTGGATCCCACCCTGATGGACAGTTTTTAGGGAAGGTTGTTGAGAAGGTGGTTGCGCTGCAGCTCCAAGGATCCTGGATGAAACAGATTATCTAGACCCCTTCCAGTCAGGATTCAGGCCTGGATATCGTATGGAAACAGCACTGGTCGCGCTTTTCAATCTCTGGCGGGAGCGGGATGGAGGGTGTGCGACCATCCTGGCTCTACTTGACCTCTCGGTGGCTTTCAATACCATCAATATCCTTCTGGAGAGGCTTTGGGGGTTGGGGGTGGGGGGCACTGTGTTGTCCTGGTTTACCTTCTTCCCCCGGGGCCGTTTCCAGTTGGTGTTGATCGGGGGCAAGAGGTCCCGCCCTCGGCCCCTGCTTTGTGGTGTGCCGCCGGTGTCAGTGCTCTCTCTGCTCCTGTTTAACATCTACAGTACATGAAGCTGCTGGGCGAGATCGTCTGTCACCATGGGGTGAGATACCATCAGTATGCTGATGATACTCAGTTGTACATCTCTGCCCATGGTGAGTTAAGCGATCGATGCCGTGACCGCCCTCTCCCGGTGCCTGGAGGCTGTTGAGGACTGGATGGGGAACAACAGGTTGAAGTTGAACCCTGGCAAGACGGAATGGCTGTGGGTTCGGGGCGCTTTGGTTTCCAGAGAATTACCATCTTTGGTCTTGGATGGGGTTGCACTGCCCCAGACAGACCCTGTGCGTAACCTGGGGATTCTCCTGGACTCACAACTCCTGCTTGAAGAGCAGGTGGCAGTTGTGGCCAGGAGAGCCTTTACACAACTGCGTGTTGTGCGCCAGCTACGCCCATTCCTGGACCAACAGGTCCTTCTCACAGTCACCCACGCCCTAGTCACCTCCTGTTTGGGCTATTGCAATGCATGAGGCTGCCCTTGAAAAGTATCCGGAAGCTTCAATTGGTTCAAAATGCAGCAGCCCGCATAGTTTTGCACAAGCCTAGACTTGCCCATGTGTCACCTCTTTTGTGGGAGCTGTATTGGTTGCCGATTTGTTTCCGGGTCCAATTCAAGGTGCTGGTTATCACCTTTAAAGCCCTACATGGCCTGGAGCTAGGTTACTTGCAGGACCGCCTTTCCCCAGTTACATCCACCCGGCCCACCAGAGTGGGGAGGCAGGGCATGTTGCGGGTCCCTTCAGTTAGGGAGGTACATCTAGTAGGACCAAGGAAAAGGGCCTTCTCCACAGTGGCTCCCTCCCTTTGGAACATCATTTCCCCAGATATAAGATTGGCCCCCTCCTTGCTCCCATTCCGGAAGGCCCTGAAGACATGATTCTGTCAACGGGCCTGGGGACCCTAAGCTGCTTCGGAGCTGATCAAGTGGCTGGTATGAATGTGTTTGCTGCTGCTGGGGTTGTCTATTGTGTTTTTACGTTTTTTAATTCTGTAAGCCGCCCGGAGTCATGTGTGAGTTGGGCGGCCTTATAAATTTGTTTAATAAACAAACAAACAAGGAAGGAAGGATATAAACTGTCCAAATATAAACTGTCCAAATGGGTGAACTATGTTAAGTGCTTTTCTACTTAATATCCTAGTTTATCCTAAAACAGTTAACCATTATTAGCTACTTGACAAAACAGAAAACTGTCTTTCACTGAAGGTTTCATGGTTTGTTTGTCAGCTTGCAAAAAGATTCAACATATACAGACAAAATAGTAATTCATATCTGGTTTATTAAGCTAATACAAAATCATTCAAACATGAGCAGTGTATAGCTGTATTCTGAATTTATTGTTTACACTACCTGATTGCATTTCAATCCAACCCTCTGAAATTAGGCCTATTACTTATCTACACACCTGACTGGCCAAACATTTTGACATTCATAGGCCATTTGGCTATATGGACATTTCTTTTTTTCAGATACAAGGCAGAAGATAATGTTCTTACAATTAAGTTCTGCTTCCTCCTCTCATTATCAGAAGCTATGGGCTGAAATCCATTAGCTTAAATCACGGGTGCTCCAACAAGCATCACCTTGAGTGAAAATATGGACCTGGTTATAGTGTTTCAGATGTTTTGATACCTTTCATCCCCAAAGAACTTAATTGAAAACACAACCAAGGAAAGAAATGAGCCTCATTAAGGTGGGCATCAAATCCAGTTTCAATCAATTTCAGACAGAATCTCGAGGCATCATCTGTGCACAGATAACAGATAAAGTTATGTAGCACTGAGATTTACAATTCGTTTAAGAGTAGTCATTGTAAAGCTGTGGCTTTCATACTGCATTTCAGGTAATCCTGAAATAGGGATGCGGTGGCTCAGCAGGTTAAACTGCTGAGCTGTAGACTGCCGATCAGAAGGTCGGCAGTTCGAACCCCGTGCGACGAGGTGAGCTCTCGTTGCTAGTCCCAGCTCCTGTCAACCCAACAGTTCGAAAGCCTAGCAAGTAGATAAATGGGTACCACCTTAAATGGGAAAATTTGCTGGCGTCCTGTTGGGAAGTCGGTTCCACCGGAGGAGAAAAGATCGGAGGAAGATTGATTGGCGGCGGTGATGACAGACCCGGAAGTAACATCTACAGGACGTCAGCAGCCGGCTCAAGGCATCTTGGGAATTATAGTCCGGAGCCTTAGAAGAGCCGGTTCCCTTACCCCCTCTCCTGGTGCACGGGTTAATGACACTGTTTAGTTGGTGAATTGTATAATATGGAAAAATGTATATGTATGTAAGCCGCCTAGAGTCCTCCGTTAGGGAGGGGATAGGCGGGGTATAAATATCACAATAAAATAATCCAAGACTACTTCTGTGACAAAAGTAATATTCGTTCACATTTTTGCCTTGGTTAGGATGGCACGGCTACAAAAGTGTGCTAAAGGGACACACGCTAACTTCATATGTGGTCACAGGAAGGTCAAAAGGGCTGTACTATTCCTCCAGGTAAATTGAACATGCCGTAAAACAGATCTTGGGAGCCTCTGCAAGATGAAGGAATCCAGTGGCAAACAAGTTAATCCTTTTCTGAAGCTAGAAAGTTAGAAAAGTGCTGCTTGAAAGTATTTAGATCTTCTGTTTTCGTCTTAAGGCAATGACTAATAAAATATTGGACCTTCCTTTTGTTCCAACAGAGCCTTGCTTGCATCCCTAAACTGTGAAAGGATGGGGATATCTCCCTTCTTGGCAGTACTACCTTGATGTCTTCAATATCAATATAGTCACCAGTTGTTTTGCTTGGTTGTCTCTTTTCCTAAGCACTAAATGGAGCGTCTGCTGTAGGAACACTTAAGGCTGCCTGCATTTGGGGGTAGGATGTGTTGGTGGGAAACATGTTAACACACCAGAAAGTACTGAAGATGTGCTGGGAACACCAAATGAAAATGTATAAGAAACTGAGATGTTCCAGATCTTTCTCCAGACACCATAACAAAACAGTGGAAATTGCAAAAAACAGCAGAGTCACGGGAAAGTCATTATCATAACACTGATGAGTAGGAGGCAACAGGTACATTTACTTCAGTTTGGGGTCTTCTAAAGTACCACATTAAGAAAGGAAAGATGCTTTATATTATAATATCACAATAAAATACATATAAAGCTATAAATCTATTTAAGTCTTCAGCTACAGAAGTATACATTTTATCTGTTGATGCCAAAGAAATTGAATTAAATAACAACATTTGGTCAGATAAAAAAAGAGCAGAAAAGAAGAAAAATACTTGGGGAATACATGTTCTATTCAAATTAATGTCCCTTTGTTTCAAATAAATATTTATAAAAGTTTAGTAGGTGTTAATCACAGCTTTTCAAGTTTCTATTATATGAGAGTTAAAAACGTGCTTTTTTGTAACTTAATTTTATTACACAGTCCTAGGATTCTGTCTGCATAGAGTGCATGGTATTGTTGATATGATTAATTATATGTAATGGTGTATTTGAGGATTATAGTACTAAGGTGTTTTTAGATTGTTATACACGCATGCACATAATGATACTGATGGCATAATTCCAGCATCATTGTGTTTAAGTATATTGTACTTGTCAATATCTTAATACAATTAAGAAGTGATTTAGATAAGCATGTCAGCCGAAGTAAACCAGGTCAGGAAACAGACACCAAATGAACTACCGGAACTCTAGTTTATTGTTATAGGGTATAACAGAATCTTTTGGAGGAAGAAACATCAGTAATCTTACTATACTGATGATACTATTCTGATAGCTGAAAATGCAAAGGATCTGCAAGCTCTAGTAATAAAAGTTAAGGAGCAAAGTGAAAAATGGGACTAAAATTAAATATAAAGAAGACCAAACTAATGAAAACAGATAGAACAGAATTTCCAATGCAAATATCAAGGTAGTGGATAGCTTCCACCTTTTAGGATCAACCATCAACAGTAAAGGAACAAGCTGTCAAGAAATACACTGTAGACTAGTAGAGCAGCCATGAAGGCCTTGGAAAAGATATTCAAATGCCATGATGTGTCTATACCTACAAAGATCAGAATCGTGCAAGTCATGGTATTCCCTGTGACACTCTATAGAAGCGAAAGTTGGACTCTGAAGAAGCAGGATAGGAAGAGTATTAATACTTTTGAACTTTGGTATTAGAGAAGATTCCTAAGAATACCATGGACAGCCAAGAAAACACAAATTGGATCATCAAACAAATCAACCCAGAGTTCTCACTCGAGGCACAAATGACCAGGCTCAAATTATCCTACTTCAGCCACATTTTACAAAGACCTAGTTCTCTGGAAGAGGCTCTAATGCTGGGAAAGGTGGAAGGAAAGGGAAGAAGAGGAGGACCAGCAACAAAGTGAATGGACTCAGTTACAGTGATGAGTGCACTGTTGAAAGACCTGAAAGACCAGGTTAGGGATAGATAGTCATGGAGAAATTCTATCTATATAGTTGCTAGGAGTTGAAAATTACTTAATGGCAAAATTCAATCAATCAACAGAATCTTGAAAGCCTGTCAGAGATTCTCCCCTCTTGAGTCTACTCCTCACCCCCTCCTGTCCAAACTGATGCTTACATAATAGACCCTGAATTCTTTCTTCAAGGTCATCTCTGTACTCTTCTACAATATATAATTTTTGGTGAAAAGCTATGAGGGGGGAAAAGGCCAATAAAATGTTGGGGATTTGCTACATGGAAAGGGGAACAGCCTTTCTAGAGTTCAACATTACAAAATTATAAAGCCAAACAAGTACCCACATTGAGCTCAGCTTCAAAAAGCATATGAATAAATAAAATTGAGAAACTGACAAATATTATTTTAACATATATAAATAAATAAAGAAGGAAGAGTAGAGTTCTGTCATTTTCTATAAATAACAATACAGATTAATAATTTCCTTCAATATTTTGTAAATTACATTTAAAAAAACCTAGGAATGAAAAACATGTAAATAACAATGGCATATTAAATATATATATATATTCAAAGAATCCCTTAGGGACTTGACACATATATAGACAGATCACAGCAGAGCTGAAAGAACTGCCAGAAGAATGAACAGGTTTCCGACACTTGAATCACAGTTGAATAATCTTGTCTTCTTATTCTCTAATTTAATTTCACACCTTCTTAGAACATTGGCAGAAGTCAATTAACTGATTTGCTTTGTTTGCAATTCATAGATTTGCAAATTGACAATTTGCAAGCTGTTATTTTGATACTGAAGTCAACTGAGTTCTTCTGCAGCCTCCACAGCATGTAATGCACATGGGTCAAATCTTGGACTCAGTAAGGAATTTCAAGTGATAACATGGGTAATTCACAAACTGTAGAGTAGTAGAGAACCAAGGTACTCTAACTCTTGCTAACCTACACTTGAGATTGCTCTCAATTTGAATTCTCCCTACTGTACATCAAATGTTTGCATTAAATATAAGTGAAATTAAACTATCCTCTGAGTTGACATTCCACAACTCTATCTAACACTCACATGTCCTCCTTAGCTCAGGCTCAACCCCACTCCTCCAAAGGTTACTGTTGTCATTACTGATTGATGGGCCTGGCTGGAAAGGCATAGCTGACTCTTGGTAAATGAACCTGCACTGCATTTTCTTCCTATAAATTCTACTGTTAGATGCTACAACCCCATGCAAAATGCAGCCATCTGCTAGGCTCAGAACACAGCATGCGAACCTTGCATGCTGAAATGGATCCATCTAAGAAGCTGACAAGCTCATGCTGAGAACCATCAGGCAATAAACGGAGTGCACAGTGTGGGAGCCCAACATGTTGTCAAGGTTATCAGAGTTGAGGCCTTCTTTTGGCAGCACAAGACATTTCCCTTCCATCCTCACATCTGTTTCTACAGTCCGCAAAACTCCTTGGAACATTCTTAAAGAAAGGACAACTTGCTTACCTCATTATTATGCTATATTATTATATCTCATTATCAAATATATTTTCCCCTCCCACATGCTATTTCAAGGGCTCAGGATGTTTTACAATATCCACATACCAATATCTGCCCAAAATAATTCTGATTTGCCATTGAAAGCTATCTGGTGTGGTAACTGGATCAACAGGACTGCAAATATAGATCTGGGGGGAGGGCAATCCTTTTGGGCTGATTAACAGATTTGGAATTCTGAGATCATGGTTTAAGCACTCTTCAGAAAGACTTCTGGGGACAAGACTTGCCCATTCACAAAATGGTTACTATATGGCTGTTACAAAGCACTGGCTTAACAGAACATTATCAGCCAACCCCTCCAGCTCCATTTCCCACTAGACATGCCCTTCTACTCCTTGTTTATCACTATCCCCTTTCTGCTTAGGTGGACTTTACTCCAAAAAAAAACCACTGACCTGCCGCTCATCAAGTTTACGGAGTCTATTTGACTTTAAGAAGAATGGGAGTTGTATACATCTCACGTGGGACAGGAACTTATTGGTCATGCTGCCATGAGGGTGTTTGGAGAATTCACATGACTGACAAATCAACTGTAGAGTGATATGTGTCAGTCCTGAATATATTCTTCTTGTGTGCTAGATTGCAGCATTTAGAATTTAGCAAGACATCAAGAAATGAGCCCCAGTGTAATGTAGTCCAACTGTAAGGTGCTGGACTGGCACCAAGGAGATGCAGGTTCAAATTGATCCTCAGCCAAGAAAACTCACTTTCACCCCAACCTACCTCACAGTGTTGTTGCTGTGGGGAAAAAATGGAGAATGAAGCACTATGTATTCCTCCTTGAACTCCGGGAGGAAAGGCAAAATATAAATCTAACAAATGAATGAAAGAATGAACAGTGAACCCTTTAGAGGTTTAAAGTTGTTTAACACATTGTGGGAAGCCAGCCAGTATATCATGCTAACCCAGAAAATTGAGTAAACTTTTATTAAGTTAACCATGAGTAAGAATGTTCTATGAACATAGACTTGCAGCCTGAACAAGTAAAAGCAGAAGAGAGCAAAAGTGTAGGATAGCACAACTTTGAGGCAGACCAGATGCCTGAAGATACAGCTTTCCAGGTATGACATGGTGGCCAAATCCCCTGCATGAACATATGGTTGCAAAATCGCTTTTCTCCGCAACCTTTCGCTTGCACTCATATAAATGTGTCTGATCAGATTTGGGGTTTCTTACATAGACTAATCACATTGCAAAAGGGCAGTAAATGGATTAGGTAAAAGATTTCTAAAGCGAGATCGGCACAGGCTCGAAGTTGCTGCTAAGCAGTGCATAAAGTCCAGGACTCATGATGCCCATAAGAATTGCACACTCTGACTTTACAACATGTTATTTATTCTAGGCACAGAAGGCTGCAAAGAGATTGCCTCATGAGGGCAATAATTCTAACACAGCCTCATCTTCCTGATTTACAAGTTTTTGTACATGTTTTTCATTCCTGATATTGGGAGAAGGAAAGAAATCTGGGGGAACAGACAAGCCCTGTCTCGAAGATAAGCTTAACTTATTAAAGCAGGGGTGCTTAACAACCCTCTGAACCTTGGAGCAAATTTCATTTGCCTGGTGGTTACAGACTTGCTGTTTCTCAAAATACAGAGATGGCTGGAAATCAATGGGTCATGCCTTCGCATTTGGATAGTGGTCACAGGTAGCAAAGGCATTGCTGATTTGCCTGTGTATGATGTGAAGGCAAAAGGTGGAAAGACAGCAAAATGCACCAGCTCTGATGCACAGGCATTACTTCAGGACAAGCCACAGCCTGTGGGGTGAAAAGTCAAAGAAGGATCAGACAGCTGAGAAGAAGCAAACATGGCTTTGCTCAGGGCACTTGCTCAATGTTTAGACTATGCACATCACAGGTTAAGTAAAGCACAGTGACTCCCTCTCCCTTATCACAGCATAACTGTCAAGATCAAGCTACCACCAATAGACCCTGCTTGTATTGGGGAGGGACACAGCCTGTCTTCTCCCAGTGTGGGCACACATGCTCAACAGCAGTAACATACACTGACAGCTTACTGCACTGAGAAGCAGCCTGACAATGTCCAGGGACAGCCTGAGCTTGAAAAGATCACCCTGGCCTTGTCACCAACAAAGAGGGAGAAAAGTTGAGAGTCTTTCATGCCTCTTCCCACCATTGTTATACATCTGTCTTGTACTCAGCAACCCATGGGATGACACGGGCCCTAACAGCTTGTGTATTTATGACCTTGACTGGCTTTAAGCATTTGTGCTAGAAACATACAGAGAGGGCATCCATTTACTGACTAGATGTAGAGATGCAGAGATGTAGAGATGCAGAGATGCATGTATGCAAGCAGCAATGTGTTGCCATAATTAAAGTGTTGGTCCAAGAAGACCCAGTTCAAGCCTGCCTGCAGCCATGGAAACTAGGTGACTGAGTGCTCTCTCAATCCAAACTATAAAGTAAAAGGAGAATGCTGTGTAAGCTGCCTTGTGCTCCTGGATGAAAGGCAGGATATGAAGCTAACTAATAATGGTTTATTGTAGCAATAACACAACAGAAGTTGGTGACAATTCAGCAACTAACAAATTCATACTGGGAACTGGACTTTCCTTCAAAAATATGGAAGGGTGGAGGTGCTGCTGTCTACTCTTGGAAATTCTGGACACATATTTATGTCATCCCTACAAAGCCTGCAGATGATTGGGAGAGAAGAAGCAAGAAAGTGTGTAAGTTTAGAAAGTGTCAGTTAGAAGGGTGGAGGCATATTAGTTGTGGATTTTGTGATTATTGGTTCTAATTATATTCATCCTAAAGTTCTATTCATCCTAGAGTTCAACTGTGATTCAGTTTTCACTGTTGATTACATAAATACTTGTTTGCCTTGAGTACTTGTCAATGAAACCCACCCTAAAAACAGTTGAACACTTACCTGTTACTTAACACCTACATGGTGCTATTAGCACAGTAAGGTTATGATAAATAGGCAATAATCCAAAGCAGAATTGTTAACCACTGTATTGTCATACATCACAGTACTGAAAACATTTGGGGCCAAAAATGTATCTAGGTCTCCCTGAAATTTGCCCTGAGTCAAGGACTTCCGGTGGGGACATGGCAGACTAAACAGCTGTGCCCGCAGGCTCAGTGGGCAGAACTGACAATGTGGCAGTTTTTTCAGGCTCAGGCAGGTTTTTCCTGAAGCCCAGGAGTGTTTTCCAGAAAAAGGAAAACACCTGGAATCACCCCATCTGTCCTCCGGATGGCTGCTTGCAGCCAGAAGATTGCAAACAGCATTCGCATTCGACTGGTAAGAGCTAGCCGGGAAACTGGGACGTCACCATTTTCCAAGCCGCGCTGTAGCCTTAAAGGGACACTAAGACCAGCCACCCCATTTCTAAATCACCCAATTTATATTTCTTGTAAGTACGCGTACCCTAAGAGAGGCTTTCTACAGCAAGGAGAAGCGGGCTCTCTTGGTGCTTATCGTTATTTTTGGAATTAATTATTTTTTAAAATTCTTTTTAAGTTTTGGATTTTGTTTTCCCTCCAAATATTAAGAAGGATTGAGAGTAAATAATTGTCTCCCTGTTATTATTTTTGTACTAAATTTGAAGATTTATATAAATTTTTCTTTTTTTTTTCTTTTAATATAAGGGGAGGGAGTAACTGCATTTAGTGATTTTTACAATGTGCCAGTGGAATGATTTATAGAAATAATGTAATTTTGGTTTAATATAGAGTAAGGGATAGATTATGGAAATTTTTGTATATCCTTGCTGTTAAAAGTCGGAAGTCACCTCTTTCTGTAACTTTGAAAAAAAATTCTCTTGCGTTTCCACACTTTTTTAGTTTTTTCTCTTTTTGTTCTTTGTAGTTTTTTGTTTTTCTGTAGCTTTTATCTTTGCTCGAAACTTAATAAAATTCTTATATATAAAAAAAGAAATTTACCCTGAGTCATCATGATAGAGTGGGATAGAAACTCAGCATCATAAATAAAATGGCAGATTTCAAAGCAAAATATGAGTATTTTAGTGCAACAGTATTTCTATGCTACTTCTTCATGTGCTCCAGCTTTTCTTCTGCCCTTAAACATACCACCAGTGAGCCAAGAGCTCAGCCGCTAATGGAATGTCTCCCTTCTGCCAACTCTGGGGCCCCACAGTGCTTTGTCAGCTGGTTTTAATTGTTCATCCTCAGGCCTTCTTCATGAGTCAATAAAATCCACCGTGGAGCTGGTTCCCTCTGCTTGCTCTGTAGAATCTTTGGGGGTTCAGCAGCATTCAGAAGGCCACGAGCTCTTCAGCCTTATTATCATCATCATCATCATCATCATCATCATCATCATCATCATCCATACAAGTAGTCTATAAATAAAATGTAGTCTATTTTGTTTCTACTTGTAACGACCTGCCTCCTAAACTGTTGTACATACAGAACTTACTTTATCCAAAGCCTACAAATGAAACAGCAGGATTTCTCCAAAGGTATATCATTTTATATGAAGAATTGCTACAGGATCCCCAACTAGAGTGTTAAGAAAAGCTCATCATGGCTGTTTTATGCTTTTCTTATACTTTCCATGGGTAACTTTAGACAATCCATTCTGTTTTCCTCTTTTTGCTTTACAAATTCTGCTTGCCACCTTCTACAATACACTGATCTATTTAGGGACCAATAAAATACAGCCTTCTGGTTTACTTAGGTATACAAACTCCTGGGACTGATTAACAGCCAGGTAGAATGTCTCACTTTATTTTTTCCTTCTAAAACTCACGGGAGAGACAAATGACATACCAAGTCAAAGCAGTATCACTGGGGAGAGCCTATTCACCTGAATGTGAACTAACAGAATTGGCTTGACAAGGTAGCAATAGCCTCTAATCTCTCTCTCTCTCTCCCTCTTTCCGGGGTCCATGATACGTGGCATATCGGGCAGTAAGGATTTTCCAGCTCTTTCAATCTTGGGCGATTGTTTCGGCGTCTTTCCATGCAATGTCTTCAGGTCTTGTATCAGTGTTCTTCGCCATCTTATTCGAGGACGTCCTTGTTGTCTTTTAGCGTTAGGAGGAATCCAACTCATTGCCACTTTAGGGATCCGATTGTTCTCCATGCGGAAGATGTGACCAGCCAGTTGAAGTCTTTTACGCGTGACAATGTTATGAAGTTTACACGAGCTACTCCTTCTAATCCCTCTAATCTAGGAATGGGAAACTCATACTCCTCCAAATGTGGCTGAACTTCAACTCCTGTCAGACCCCTATTTTTTTTTAAAATCCGTGCAATCGTGTCCGATTCTCAGAGACTGCCTGGACAAGTCTCTGCAGTTTTCTTGGCAAGGTTTTTCAGAAGTGGTTTGCTATTGCCTGCTTCCTAGGGCTGAGAGAGGGGGACTGGCCCAAGGTCACCCAGCTGGCTTTGTGCCTAAGGCAGGACTAGAACTCACGGTCTCCTGGTTTCTAGCCTGGTGCCTTAACCACTACACCAAACTGGCTCTCATCAGTCCCCTATAGCATGTAAAATAATAAGGGATAAAAGGTGTGGTAGTCACTATACATCTACAGGGCTATCAGTCCACACTTCTGTTCTAGCCCATCTCCAAGACAGCAATGGGTAGTACTAATTACTTGGGGGAGGGGGGAGAAAGGAGAAGTCACAATACAGTTATTGATTGAGCTTAAATGTTAAGGAGATTCTTGCTAAAAGGCTGTATACTTTTCACTACTTCCCCATGTCTCTTACATGACTGATGTGACCCTTGCTCTCTTCACTAGTTGCTCCTTGTTTGCTGAACAGGGTTGCTTGAATACACTTTGTGCATTCCCTTTCCCTCTGTGAATGCATGTATATGTGGGTCTATTTTATACATTTTTACTAATTAATGCTGCTTCCAGAACAAATCCTCAGCTACTGCAGGCCTCCAAACAGCCCTAGGGCTGGATTGTTAACGAGGATTTTAATTTGTTAATTAAAAGCAGGATGCCTTCCTAGCAAACTGCTGCACCACACTGTGTCTCAGAGGAGACTCAGTGGAAGGAAGGGGGTGAAGATACCTTCAAATGTGCTGTGCATTACATTATATCCAAACAAAAGACAAGACTGATTAGGATATGTAGAGGAGGGAAAGGGGTTTGGCTGATTCCTCATCAGGGTCAGCCCTTCTCACAGATGGGAGATTTGACCCACTCTCTGAGTCAGCAAGACAGAAGCAAACAGTCAGCTGCCCGATATTCCTCTGAGCTGAGAGATGGAGCTTAAGGAGGATGGCATTATCCGCTATAGCAGCGGTCCCCAACCTTTTTGGCACCAGGGACCAGTTTCGTGGAAGACAATTTTTCCACAGATTGGGGGGGGGATGGTTTCGGGATGGCGCAGACGGAAGTGTGCGGCTCGGTTCCTAACAGGCCACGGATTGGTACCGGTCCGCGGCCCGGGGGTTGGGGACCCCAGCGCTATAGGATGTGAACAGAATAGGACTTATAGTATTCATTGGCGATCACCCGTAGCCGAGTAAGATTGTCTTCCAAAGGTAAAATTTTAACGGTGGATCCGTAAGTGGCTATAAAGGCCAATTCTGGATCCGCACAACCTCCCACAATGAGGGCATAGGTTTCCGGGTGGGAGACGGTCATGATGAGGGTTTGCCTGACGTGCCTTCCTTTTAGCTCTTTTCTCCCTTTCTCCCTGTACTCGTGTATAATATATCTATTATAGGATATAATATATCAATATATCTGCTCCATCAATGTGTACCAACCGTCCTGCATGCTTGGCCTTCATATGTTGAGCATGGTCTGAAGGGGATTCTAAGTGAAAGCAGCTGAACATGCTGAGAAAGGTCTCTGGAATCAAGATCCCTTTTAAACTGACTTTTCAAACCCTATAAGCTTCTAAACATATTCAACTGAACATTCTTAGGTTCTCCATTTGGATCTTACACTAAATGCATGATGACTGGGGTGGGGGGCAGGGAGTTTATCCCTGTGATTGTTTACTACTTGTGGCCTTATGTATTCAGCTGAACTAAAGACTCCTGCACCCAGAATGTTCTCTACGTCCTTGCCGTTAGGTTGTCAGTAGCCTCATTCCCACTCCAGCAACTTAATAACTTACTTACTTACTTACTTTTTCTCTCTTTCTTTCTTTCTTTCTCTCTTTCTTTCTTTCTCTCTTTCTATTTATTTATTTATTTATTTATTTATTTATTTATTTATAGCCACAGATCTCACACAAGAGACTCTAGGCATCTTACAAACACTCCTCCCCCTCAAATACAACCCCGCCAAAGTGCCCAAGAATAAACTATTAACTATTAACCATCAATAGTAGCAGAGCTCATCTCCCTCCTAACCCAAATACCTGAGGGAACACCCAGGTCTTCAATGCCTTGTGAAAGGCTAACAGAGTTGGGGCCATACAAATCTTGGTGGTGGTGGGGGAATGCTGTTCTACCTGATGAACAAGAGAAGAAGCCTAATCATCATCAGCATTCTACCAAAATTGATCTAGATATAAGAAAAAAGTTCAAAGTGGATACCCATGGAGCACAACGTAGGGTGAATTATCATTACTCTGCAACAAAGCTCATCATCTTGCTCAAAAACAATTTAATATTTCATACTGAAACACGACTTTATTAGAAAGCCATTTTAAACATTTCAAACAAAGCCATGAGAGAAGACTAAGTGATAAATGGCATGCTACTTCCCACCGAGTTCTGAATCCAAAGGAGAGAGATGGGTGTAGCTCTCTGTCAGGAGCAAAACTGGGCTACTATTTGTTGTTTATTCGTTCAGTCGCTTCTGACTCTTTGTGACTTCATGGACCAGCCACGCCAGAGCTTCCTGTCGGCCGTCGCCACCCCCAGCTCCCCAAGGTCGAGTCCGTCACCTCCAGAATATCATGCATCCATCTTGCCCTTGGTTGGCCCCTCTTCCTTTTGCCTTCCACTTTCCCTAGCAGTACTCCTTTCCCAATCTTAAACCAGTCTGTTGTTCCGTGGTCTCTTCTTACCATTGCTACTTGGTCATTATACAGATTCCTCAGGAGGCAGACAAGATGACTTGGTATCCCCATACCACCAAGAACTTGCCACAATTTGTTATGATCCACACAGTTAAAGGCTTTAGAACAGTCAATAAAACAGAAATAGATCTTTTTCTGAAACTCCCTGGCTTTCTCCATTATCCAGCGGATATTGGCAATTTGGTCTCTAGTTCCTCTGCCTTTTCTAAACCCAGCTTGTACATCTGTCAATTCTCACACCATGAATTGCTTGAGCATTACCTTACTGGCATGTGAAATAAGTGCCACTGTTCGATAGTTTGAACATTCTTTAGTGTTTCCCTTTTTTGGTATGGGGATATAAGTTGATTTTTTCCAATCTGATGGCCATTCTTGTGTTTTCCAAATTTGCTGGCATATGATATGTATCACCTTGACAGTATAATCTTGCAAGATTTTAAACAGTTCAGCTGGGATACCGTCGTCTCCTGCTGCCTTGTTATTAGCAATGCTTCTTAAGGCCCATTCAACCTCACTCTTCAGGATGTCTGGCTCTAACTCACCGACCACACTGTCAAAGCTATCCCCAATCTTATAATCCTTCCTATACAAATCCTCCGTATATTCTTGCCACCTTTTCTTGATCTCTTCTGCTTCTGTTAGGTCCTTGCCATCTTTGTTTTTGATCATACCCATTTTTGCCTGGAATTTACCTCCAATGTTTCTAATTTTCTGGAAGAGGTCTCTTGTCCTTCCTATTCTATTGTCTTCTTCCACTTCTGCGCATTGCTTGTTTAAAAATAATTCCTTATCTCTTCTGGCTAGGCTCTGGAATTTTGCATTTAATTGGGCATATCTCCCCCTATCACTGTTGCCTTTTGCTTTCCTTCTTTCTTGGGCTACTTCCAGTGTCTCAGCAGACAGCCATCTTGCTTTCTTGGTTTTTTTTTTCTTTGGGACATTTTTTGTTCCCACCTCCTGAACAATGTTGTGAACTTCTGTCCATAGTTCTTCCGGGACCCTATCTACTAAATCTAGTCCCTTAAATCTATTCTTCACCTCCACTGCATATTCATTAGGAATATTAGTGAGCTCATATCTAACTGATCTGTAGGTCTTTCCTATTCTCTTTAGTCTGATTCTAAATTGTGCAATAAGAAGTTCGTGATCTGAACTACAGTCAGCTCCAGGTCTTGTTTTTACCGACTGTATAGATGTCCGCCACCTTTGGCTGCAAAGTATGTAGTCAATCTGATTTTGGTGTCGACCATCTGGTGAAGTCCATGTATAAAGTCGTCTTTTAGGTTGTTGGAAGAGACTGTTTGTTATGCACAGTGAGTTGCCTTGGCAAAATTCTATCAGCCTATGTCCCGCTTCATTTTGTTCTCCCAGACCATGCTTGCCTGTAATTCCAGGTGTCGTCTGACTGCCCACCTTAGCATTCCAGTCTCCTGTAATGAAAATAACATATTTTTGGTGTATTATCCAGTAGGTGCTGCAGATCCTCATAGATCTGATCTACTTCTGCTTCTTCAGCATCTGTGGTTGGGGCGTATATTTGGATCACTGTGATGTTAAATGGTTTACCCTGAATTCAAATTGAGATCATTCTATCGTTTTTTGGATAGTATCCAAGCACTGCTTTAGCCACTTTATTATTAATTATGAAGGCTACTCCATTTCTTCTGTGGTCCTCTTGCCCTCAGTAGTAGATCTGGTGGTCATCTGATGTGAAGTGGCCCATTCCAGTCCATTTCAGTTCGCTGACACCCAAAATGTCTATATTTAATCTTGACATCTCACCAATAACCACATCCAATTTGCCCTGGCTCATAGATCTTACATTCCAGGTTCCTATGGTGTGTTGATCTTTAGAACATCGGATTCGTTGTTCACCACCAGCACTATCGGCCACTAGCCGTCCTTTCGGCTTTGAGCTAGCTGCGTAATCACATCTGGGGCTAGTTGAACTTATCCTCTGTTCCTCCCCAGTAGCATTTTGACCATCTTCCGACCTGGGAGTCCCATCTTCCGATGGTATACCGACATATCTCTGGTTGTACTGATCCATTTAGTTTTCATGGCAAGAATACTGGGGTGGTCTATGAAGGTTCTCAGTCATCCAGGTGGAATTGTCTGTAGCTTGAATCATGTCAACTGGATTTCTATTTTCTTAGTAGAAACGTTTCGCTCCTTATCCAAGGAGCTTCTTCAGTCTGAGCAAAGTTGGTAAGGGAATCCTAAATATGTTCCTAGGTAGCTGTGTGACCTTACACCTGGGGCTAGGTCATGGTTATATTGAGATGTAATTTTTAAGTCAAATTAAAACACCACATACCTGTATATTTCAAACCCACCAACACACTGAGACAGAGGCTTGTACACCCCAAAGATCAAACTCCAAAACACAAGAAAAGCAATGTAGTTTATGCAATCCAGTGCAGTGAGGAGTGCTCTGAACTCTACATTGGAGAAACCAAACAACCTATGTACAGGAGGATGGCCCAACACAGGAGAAATAACACCACAGGACCAGAGTCAGCAGTTTATCTTCATCTAAAAGAAAAAGGACACTCATTTGAGGACATTAATGTTCACATTTTAGACAGAGAAGATAGGTGGTTTGAGAGAGGGGTCAAGGAATCCATTTATGCCAACTTGGAAAATCCTTCCTTGAATGGAGGTGGGGGCCTCAGGCACAAACTCTCCCCCATCTTCCTCCCCGTTTTGTCTTCTGTGCCTAGGAAGATTAAGACCATTTCAGAAGCTCAACAGCAGCATGGTGTTTTTAACGACCCTCCTTTAGATGATAAAAGGACTTAAAAATTACATCTCAATATAACCATGACCTAGCCCCAGGTGTAAGGTCACACAGCTACCTAGGAACATATTTAGGATTCCCTTACCAACTTTGCTCAGACTGAAGAAGCTCCTTGGATAAGGAGCGAAACGTTTCTACTAAGAAAATAGAAATCCAGTTGACATGATTCAAGCTACAATACTGGGGTGGGTTGCCGTTACCTTCCCCAGGGATCGTATTTAGTCTGACCTCTCTGCCATGACCTTCCTGTCTTGGGTGTCCCTTCACGGTTTAGCTCATGGTTTCATTGAGGTGCTCAAGCTCCAGCACCACGACAAGGTAACGATCTCCTTTGCTGGAGTTACTAACTATAGATCTTGCTTATTTGTTTCCCCCTTATCTTCAGTGTTCTTTTAGAGGATCTATGCCTCAATCTCAGAACCACTTTCCAGACTGTGAAGGGTTTGAAGGAATAAAAGGCGTTAAATACATTTGCAAAGGGGAGACAAACAGATTCTGAAACCAGACATCTCTTTGGATTTTTATCACTTTCTGAGAAATAGTCCTGTTAGATCTTTTGCAGCAAAAAACAAAACAAAACATAGCAGTCTTGTAGTATCTTAAAGATTAACCAATTATGGCATACGATTTTGTGAATCACAGTTCACATATATTTATTCATTTATTTATGGAGTTTATAGGGCTGTCCGACTCACAAATTGCAACTCTGGGCAGTTAACTTAAGATTAAACAGCACCAAACAAAAGAGCCAATGTGCATAAAACCACCACAGAAACACAACATGAAGCAACACATACCTGAGGCCAAATCACAACACATTCAAATTCCAAAACTGTTTACTAGGGAAATAGTAGTAAATGAGTACTAGCTCATCCAATGTCCTAACCCCATGCCTGGGGCAAAAAACAGATTTTTAGCATAGCTTTCAAACTGTGTGTCGTGACACACTACTGTGTCGCCTGAAGTGTCCTGGTGTGTCGCGCGGTGTTGGGATCGTGCCTGGGGCCTCCACCATGCTGGACTCTGAAGAAGAGCCAGCAGCAGGAAGCTGTGGTCAGAAAATGAGCCAGAAGCGCTGATTGAACGGGAACCGGAAGAAGAGGCACCCTTGCCAATCAGCGCACGCCAAAGGAGGGCAGAGAGGTGGGCCGAATAGCGCGAGGTCCGATTGGCCCCCACTCACCTGCCGCATGCATGCACCGAGGAGAATCCAGTTTGTAAGCCAGCCCATCCCTTGCCGTGTCGCGTTGGTAAGTGGGGACCGGGAGCGGTCGCAGGGCTCCCCTCTGCCTCCCCCTCTGCTCTTCCGAGCCGTCCTGCCTGAGCGAGGAGCAGGCGGTGCGCGAGCCTGCCACAGAGGAGGAGGAGGAGGAGAAGGGAAGCGGCGGCAGTGAGAGCGGGCCGGGGGTTGCGAGGGGGTGGGTGGCGCGAGGAGGGTGTGGGGCCGAGGTGCAACGATAGTGCCAGCTGGGTTGGGAAGATGGTGGTGGTGGTGGTGGCGGCGACGGCAGCGCCACCTGTGAACCTATGGCTGGGAGACTTGGTGTGGAGGAAGCTGGGCCAATATCCTCCTTGGCCAGGAAAGATTGTTAACCCACCTAAGGACCTAAAGAAACCATGTGGGAAGAAGTGCTTCTTTGTGACGTTTTTCGGAGTTGAAGACCATGCTTGTATTAAAGTAGAGCAGCTGAAACCTTACCATGCCCACAAAGAAGAAATGATCAAAATTAACAAAGGCAAGAGGTTCCAGCAAGCTGTGGATGCTGTGGAAGAATTCCTCAAGAAAGGCAAAGGCAAATGATTATCTTACAAATCATATATTTTTAAATATATAAATGAATATAAATAAAAATATATTTATAAATAAATATAAATATAAATTGGCACGAGGGACCGGTTTCCTGGAAGACAATTTTTCCACAGACTGGGGGGCGGGATTTGCAGGCAGGAGCCAATCATGTGGGCTGAGGGGGCAGGGTTTGCAGGCGGGAGCCAATTGCGTGGGCCAGGGGCAGGGTTTGCAGTTGGGAGCCAATTGCGTGGGCTGGGGGGGTGGGGAGCCCTGTTATTACTGTGTCACAAAATGATGCATGTCTAAAAGGTGTGTCACCAACATGAAAAGTTTGGAAAGCTCTGTTTTAAGGCCTTATACCCGGTATAGATCTGTGAGGAGAATATTATATTCATATACCCTTTGGCAGAGAGAGGGAGAGAAGGGGAAAAAAGGGAAATGGTGAGAAGAGAGGTGGGAGACAGAATCACATTGTGATCTTTATCAGTGAAGCTCAAGAGTGCTAATTAATGGGGGGAGTACAGGATGTGAGGGAGATTAATGGTTTCCTGCCAGCTGAGGCATGGTTCCAATTCCTCAGTTATTTCAGTTAGTTCATATATCCTAGCTTTTGAACCCCACTTCACATTTTCTGACATAAAAATGTGGTTTTGTCAGGAAGTCACTCTGGTGATTTAGTAAAAGCTGCAAGGGACAGAAGCATGTTCCTACTTTATTCAAAGATCATCTTCAGCGGGGATGCTGCAGGTGCCCTCCAGCTGGCGGATATGGCTACCCAGGAATGAGTCTTGGTGGTGGTTGTCCCCCCCTTGGCAAATTTGGAATCCCTCCCTGGTGCCATCTTAATTATCTTTTCAGCATGAGGCAAAAACATGTTTATTCTCCCATAATAATGCTGCTGCATTTCTCTATTGCTTGGTATTGAGATTTTATTCTGTATGTTTTACATAATGTTTTAATATATGCTTTTTTATTGTTGTAAATTATTGCTCTGACTGCTGATATTTAGTGTCAACTACGTTGTGATTTTTTTAAAAATAGGAATTGGCATATAAATATTTTAACTAAGGAAGCATGAGTGATTACTCCCTCCTCATTATGGCCTCAAAGACGGAAAATATACACATATAATCCACAAGGAGACATCTGTTGCATTGTGATTAATTCTCCTGTGTTCACTTGTGGTTAATTTATTGGAGATCTTGTGTCAATGATTAGTAGGGCCACAATATAAGCATAACATATATAGCCAGGCTATGTATGAAGGTACCTTCATTCATACACATCTATTTCCCCTTCCATGTGGAATTTTGAGTTTGGTAATGATTCATGGGTAGCCTCCCAAAAGACACTCAATTTGTATCACCAATGATGAGCATGAGCACACTATTCCTGCTCACGTCCCAATATACATCAGCCATTTCTGCTTAGCCGCTGCAGAATCTCACCGTTCAGACTCTTAAGTTCAAACAATATCCGGAAAATAATGTAAGGGGCATGACATCATACGCAGCGTCCCCAGGTGCACCATCCCTTCCCGCTTAGCCACTGATCTTGCTCAGTTAGGAGACAAGAACTTGCAAGATGGCTTGGTGTTCACTCTGCACTTTCTTGAATGCAAATAACATTGTCATGTAGGATCCATAACACAGGCTCAGAAATGGGAGTGGAAAAGGACTGGGAATACCAGGGTGCGGTAGGATACAGATACTCAATTTGTGCAATATATATAACCCCTCGGGCATGGCTACAGAATCCAGAGAGAAGAAAAGTCACACTTTATTCAGACTTAGTGGGTTTTTTAAAGTCACATTGCAATAATAACTAATTCCAAAACTAAGCGGTAAGCTCAGCAACTGTTGCAAAGACAGAGGTATCACTTAAAAAATCACAGTCACAATCACACTCACAATCATGTGAGAAAACTTGAGAGCAACGTTTTTGGAAGGGCTTTCAAGACTGGCAGGACAAAAAAAGATGGTTTCTTTATAAAATCAATTATGACTTTCAAGCACCCACTTGAGGGCTGCCTCTTTCACAGCTCCTCTTATCTCCTTCCATCAGTTCCCCCTCTGTCCTCCTACATGAAGAGAAAGGGGCCTCCCTGGCATCAAAGGCTTTGCCCCAGGCACATTTTCCATTTACATCTCTGTACATCTCTGGGCCAGGCCCCAAATCAATCTTTGCCATGGCGGCTGGAGTAGCCTGACTCAGCTGCCTAACAGAGTCCCATTCAGGCTGTTGACACAAGCTGAGAAAGAGCCACTGTGTGTTTAAGTAGGGAAAGAAACAGAAGCTTCCACTGTACTGTATTGAGGTAGCTCCTCATCCTGTTAGAGAAATGCCAATCCTGCCCTACCCGCCACACTGGAAAAGCCAATATTTCCCCTTTCAAAAAGTCCCCCGACACACAGCTCCAACCACCAAATTTGTTCCTCTGAGAGAAGCCAGAAGCTGAGAGAAGATGCAGAAAAGGCTTCCTCCTTAGAAAGTATGAAAGAACAAGAACAAGAGCCACCTCACTAAGTTAGGTCTTTTCTGCTCCACCTCAGAATTCTGTTTTCACCTTATTCTATTTATTATTTTTATTCTTACATTTGTATCCTCCTTTTTCTCTGGGAACTGAAGGAGGTGCAGGTGGAATGTACTTCATTTTACTCTCACAGCAGTGACCCTGAGGGATAGCTTAGGCCAGTGTTTCTCAACCTTGGCAGCTTGAAGATGTATGGACTTCAACTCCCAGAATTCCCCAGCGAGCATTGCTGGCTGGGGAATTCTGGGAGTTGAAGTCCATACATCTTCAAGCTGCCAAGGTTGAGAAACACTGGCTTAGGCTAAGAGATAGTGATTGGACATGGTCACTCAGCAAGTTCCATGGCTGAGTGGGGACCTGAACCTGGGTCTCTCTGGCCTTAATACATCTCCACAGTCAATCTTTCCCCTGGACTACTTTAGAGGAGCTTAGGATAGTGTCGTGCCCAGACCAAGAACGACTCTGAGTCAGTGTATTCCAACTCTAGTTCTTTATTGTTCTCACCGCATAGACAGAATCTTGCCAGACTAAAGCTACTCTAACTAACTAAATAACCTAGGAAGGCTCTAGGGCAGAGCTACCTTGAACCTCTTAACTTTCCCAGCAACAGTGTCCGGGCTGTGAATCCTCTAATCTGCCTGGAATTTGTTCCCTCCCTGGGAACCAGCGGCAGCGCCGGAATCCACCACAGATAGCATGAATTACTCCAACATAAACAGCTCTGAAAGTGAGGTTACACTTAGGGTAGCCATGTGGCTTACTTTATAGCAATAAAGATGTTCACTCCAAGTCTATTTATGGATTCAGAAACATAAGCAGGGAGAGCCGGGATTTTGAAGTTAATGAAAAGAAGATGTACTGTCTTTCTTAAATGACAGTCATGATTTCTAAACTCCATCTCCACATATCAATTGGCATTTGAAAAAAAAATAGGCTGGTTCAATTTAACATTCTGAACTTCTATGCCCACAACAAATTCATGGCAAAGTAAGGTTGTGGAATTCTGTACTTTGAGAGCATGGTCAACAGCAAACAAAGCAAAACTTATTTATTTATTTATTTATCCATCCAACTTATATCACCGCCCATCTCTTTGTGGATGCTGTTTTGACATTTATTGGCTTTGTATAATCTGATTCTGTGTACTTGCCTGGATGTGATTTTAATGGGTAGACCAATAAAAATAATGAAAACCCTAAAGTATTATAGCAGTTCAAGTTCATTCCTGTCAATTATTAGAAACTCACATAGGAATACACATCACCACCCATGGGGTTTGCTAAAGGGCTCCTTTCTTTGGGTCATGAATGGAAGACTTTTTCTGGGAGAAGCATCTGAAGAAGTCCTCTCCCTTCCACATCCTGCAAGCCTTCTCTGAGCATACAGGTAACCCTAACATGAGCTTACTTAATCTCTTATCGACTGACTTATTGATTTGATTTCTAAGGCCATTTAGTTTTCAAATGTTCTTTTAAACTTACTACCACCATAATAAGGCACCTTGTTTCTAGCTTTTCTTGACCTTAATTCAGTTCTGTGGCTTCTACTGTCATCACACCATAACAGACAACAGAGTACAGCATTTCTAAATGCGCACAGAAATGCATAGACAGTGCGAGAACCACGTATCAATCACTGCTCCATCAGTATTCTGCTTCCAGGTTAGAGAATCATTAGGGTAGGAAAGGAGTTTCATAGATACTTTATTACCACAGCCAGTAAAACAAATCACACATAGTTCTTTCCACAGGGCACATGCTTATTTAACCTAATTTATATAGGAGCATTGAGGTTCAAAAATACAGTAGGTCTTAAAAAGTGTCATCCAAATCTCGGCACCGCAAATATGCTTTTTCAAAAAATGTGTGCTTTTTGCTTTCAGTGTATATCCATAAAAATATAAAAACACAGACCTACTAGCAGTCTGCAAGATTGCTGTTCACTGCTTTACTCCCTTCACTGCCAACTCATTCAACCCCTAACAGTGCCACCCACATTAACAAAAGCTCCGACTATCCCTTTTGTGCATACATACACAAGTGCACATGTACATTTACACAGACACACAGAGTTCCTTTCAACATATACTGAACTGTAGTAGAGGTCTGCTTCCTGCTGTAACGTTAGTCAGCTTCTTCCATGAGCACACAACCATCTCTGAGTGACAGAAGTCATTTATCTACTTTTGATAGACACTAGCTCACATCAAGGATTAAAAGAGGGTTCCTTGAAATGTAGGAATTAAGCCCTTCTAGTTTTAAGTGAATCCAGCTTGTGTTATTTACAGATGGAACATATGATTTATTCCTCCTTATAATGTTTAATATTTGAGGCAGTAGCTGGAAATCACCTATTCTCAATTTATTAAATTTTATTTCTATACCTTTCAAAACTCAGTCATGATTATATATTAACTACCAAACTTGTGTTTGATTAGTATGGAGTAGCATTTAACCATTCAAAATGTCAGTCTTGTTTAACAGTACCTACCAATCAAATGCTGTGCCAATACAATCTAACTTTCTAATCCCGTACAAGCAAAAGAACAAATAGATAACCAATAAAGCTATAATGGTGAATAATAAAATAATAAAAAGTGTACTCAAAAATCAAGAAACATATTTCTTTCTGAAATTAAATACATGAATACATTTCACTGCCTATTCCATGCAAATATGGTATAATGAGATAAAGAATATTAAACATTTCTTCAAAGCAGTTGCTAGCCTTTGTTGTCCTTAAATCAATACTGAAAATTGCTTCTGTAAATAAGGTTTGGATTCTCACACCTTGAACTAAAAGTGGATAAAGACAATCTACTGAGCTCTGCTTTTCGAAACCTTAGCAGTAAAAAAACAAAAGGTCACTCACCAGAGAATCAAAACTGCATAACCAGGTATGAGTGTGATCAGACTATTTGCTTGACATAAAAAGATAAAGGTTCCCCCTGCACATTTGTGCAGTCGTGTCTGACTCTAGGGGCCGGTGCTCATCTCCGTTTGTTAGCTGAAGAGCCAGCGTTGTCCGAATATGCTTCCACGGTCATGTGGCCGGCATGACGCACACGGAATGCTGTTACCTACCCACCGAAGTGGTACCTATTCATCTACTTGCATTTGCATGCTTTCGAATTGCTAGGTTGGCAAGAGCTGGGGCTAGTGCGGGAGCTCACTCCATCACACGGGGCTAGGAATTCGAACCTCTGAACTTGCGATCTTCCGATTGACAAGCCTGGTGTCTTACCCGCTGAGCCACCACGCCCCTCTTGCTTGACATAGGAAGTAGCATTTTCTTAGAAATAAACTACTGAATGGCAGATACCAACTCTGAGCTTGAAGGTGGCTTGCTCCCTTCTAGCATTCCGCACAGCAAGATGTGTGTGTGTGTGTGTGAGAGAGAGAGAGAATTTCAAAAATGGACAGCTGGCCATAGCCTGATGTTCCATCTTCATTTGCTGCTTGTCAGTTTGTGTGGTCTGTTTTCAGCCGTCCTCCCAATGCTCTGCTTTTTCTCTTCTAATTTGCCAACAGTGTTATAAATCCACATTTTCAGCACAAACCCACTTGTCAAGTCCATCAGCACACAAAGGTGATGGGGATTAGCTTGTTCCTTGGCATGACCAGACATCTTTGCTAGAAATCTGTCTCAATGCCAGCTAAATGGAAGAGAAACAAGAGGACAACGCGGCTGGGTGGTGGTGGTGATGAACAGGAGAATCATTTCATCATAATAATCAGTCCAGAAAATGGGAAGTTAGAAGTTTGGCTTTCATGACTTATTAGTGTCCAAGTCCTGCTTTGCATTGGTCTGGCTTATGACCACATATATGCATCAAGTTCTGGTGGATGGTGGAATGGTATAGTCCAAGGGTCGGAAATGGCGGCTCGCGAGCCAAATGCGGCTCTTTGGCCCCTTGAGTGTGGCTCTTCTGCAGGCAGGCGTGGCGGGCGTGACGCGGCGGGCGTGGCGCGGCAGCGAGTGTGGCGGGGCAGGCGCGGCAGCGGGCATGGTGTGTGTTGCTGTGGGCATACCCCTGGCAACCTGGCAGCCGTCTCCGGCAGCCATCTTGACGACGGGCAGGGCTTTCCAAACTGTGTGTCGCGTGACAAGCCGGAAGCGCTGAAGGGAGTGGAAATTCTCCGCGCCAATCAGCTGTGCGTCGGGAAGCCGGCAGGCTGCACGCGCGATTTTTGCCTCCCTGCCGGAACCGAGGGCATTTTCGGGGTCCCCGGAGCCTGCCCTTTCGAAGGGGCAGCGGCAGCAGCAGCTGCAGTGCTGCCCCTTCGAAAGGGCAGGCTCCGGGGACCCCGAAAATGCCCTCGGTTCCGGCAGGGAGGCAGAAACCTCCCCTCTCCACATGCACACGCTGCCCTGCTGCCCCTTCGATAGGGCAGGCTCCGGGGACCCCGAAAATGCCCTCGGTTCCGGCAGGGAGGCAGAAACCTCCCCTCTCCACATGCACACGCTGCCCTGGGGTGGCAATTCTCCCCGCAGAACAGCTGAGGCAGCTTGCGTGCAGCCTCCCTGCCTAAACTGAGGGCATTTTCGGGGTCCCCGGAGCCTGCCCTTTCGAAGGGGCAGCACTGAAGCTGCTGCTGCCGCTGCCCCTTCGAAAGGGCAGGCTCCAGGGACCCCGAAAATGCCCTCGGTTCCGGCAGGGAGGCAGAAACCTCCCCTCTCCACATGCACACGCTGCCCTGGGGTGGCAATTCTCCCCGCAGAACAGCTGAGGCAGCTTGCGCACAGCCTCCCTGCCTAAACTGAGGGCATTTTCGGGGTCCCCGGAGCCTGCCCTTTCGAAGGGGCAGCACTGCAGCTGCTGCTGCCGCTGCCCCTTCGAAAGGGCAGGCTCCGGGGACCCCGAAAATGCCCTCGGTTCCGGCAGGGAGGCAGAAACCTCCCCTCTCCACATGCACACGCTGCCCTGGGGTGGCAATTCTCCCCGCAGAACAGCTGAGGCAGCTTGCGCGCAGCCTCCCTGCCTAAACTGAGGGCATTTTCGGGGTCCCCGGAGCCTGCCCTTTCGAAGGGGCAGCACTGCAGCTGCTGCTGCCGCTGCCCCTTCGAAAGGGCAGGCTCCGGGGACCCCGAAAATGCCCTCGGTTCCGGCAGGGAGGCAGAAACCTCCCCTCTCCACATGCACACGCTGCCCTGGGGTGGCAATTCTCCCCGCAGAACAGCTGAGGCAGCTTGGCGCAGCCTCCCTGCCTAAACTGAGGGCATTTTCGGGGTCCCCGGAGCCTGCCCTTTCGAAGGGGCAGCCTTTGTCGCCACAGCGACAACCTGGAAGCGCCGCCGCCGAAGCAGTCGAGCCTCTCTTTCCCTTCTTCTTCCAAACCTCCCCCGCCCCCTTCCATGCGATTGGCTCCCGCCCGCAAAACCCGCCCCCTTCCACGCAATTGGCTCCCGCCCGCAAACCCCGCCCCCTTCCACACGATTGGCCCGCGCCCGCAAACCCCGCCCCCTGGCTCTCGAGCACTTCAAAATGTGCACGAGCATGTCAAAATGGCTCCCGGCAAAAAAAGTTTGCCGACCCCTGGTATAGTCAAAACTAAAGTTTGATCCCTGGTAAAACATGGATTGGAAATGCTATTTCAAAAAATATTTATTTGATTTAGTCTGTACTTCCTTGTGCTTGGGTTTGAGTTATGTAAAGATATACATAGTATCTCCTAAAGAACCTCTGGAACAAAAATTAATGGTCTTCTAGAGTTTGCATGAGAAGATGGGAGTCCTGAAACGTAAACTAGGACTGGGTGTTGGTAATCATAATTTTACTAATATTTGCCAAGTTCACTTCATGGTCACTTCTCTCTACAACGTTCTACAGTTATGTTGACACTACTGCTAGTGTCACAGTGTTGTAGCGCCAGCATATCTGGAGGTCACTAGATTGGGGAAAGCACATCAGCACTGACCTGCAGCACCTTTTAATGATTTCATACAGGAGTCTTTCCCAGCCTAACATCCTGAGCTCTCTTCCTTTTATGGATAATGCTTACAGCTAGCAACTACTTGATACCATTATAAATTATGATATATATCATATTTTGCAGTAGTGTTCCAATTGCTCACTCTGCTTAGCCCACGCACAAATGGATATTTGACTGCTCAACTCATCTTTGAGAAAGGTTGGCTTCTAAGTAGATTCAAAGGACCTTGACTGGTTTAAAGGTAAAGGTTCCCCCGCACATTTGCACAGTCGTGTCCGACTCTAGGGGCCGGTGCTCATCTCCGTTTGTTAGCCGAAGAGCCAGTGTTGTCCAAAGACGCTTCCACGGTCATGTGGCCGGCATGACGCGCGTGGAACGCTGTTACCTACCCACCGAAGTGGTACCTATTAATCTACTTGCATTTGCATGCTTTCGAATTGCTAGGTTGGCAAGAGCTGGGGCGAGTGCGGGAGCTCACTCCGTCATGCAGGGAATCTCGTCTTGAACCTCCGAGCTTGCAACCTTCCGATCGACAAGCCTGGCATCTTACCCGCTGAGCCACCACGCCCCTTACCAAAGGTTGGCTTCTAAGTAGGTTCAAAGGACCTTGACTGATTTACTTTGTACTTAAAAATGGTATCAGGGGCATTATGGCAGGAGGAGAAGGGGAACAGATTCCTTCAAGCGGAATTCGCTCATCACATGTTCAACTGAATCTGCAGAGTTGATAATTTGCCATCACATGTTTTAAGGGCCAATGATCAACTCTGCAGATCCAGCTGAACATGGGAACAAAAAGGCAATTGAGATGATCACTGAGCTTCTCTCAAGCAATAGAAATATTTACTTGCTAGAACAAAACTACTCTTTCCTGAGGGCTAAGGGTGGCCAAAATCATCTTTCCTCTTATGACACAGAAAATTGCTCTCATAAGCAGAACAATCTACATGAGTATATGCGAAAATTTGTGTGTTGATTTTCAATTATGGCTTTTATGGGTAAAGCCTTCCTTTCCTGGGGAACATGAGGCCTTTAGTCTGCTCTAATATGGCTCTCATGTTGTTAAGATGTGAAGCTGGGCTGTTGATTCTAGCATCTAAAGGAGATTCTAGAGTCTAGATGACAAAGGACTGTACCATGTACAGGCATTCAAACCTAAATTAGAATTTCATTATAAGCTTTGTACAAGGATGGCAAGGTTGGGGGGATTACTCACTGTATGCTAATTGGGTTATTTTATGCACTTTAAAATGCCTACTGAAAGAGCTTTGATTTTGTTTGGGATCCTTGGCAACCCTTCATAAAATGGACTTTGCCTTGGGAACTCACAGTTTCATATCTGATATGAAACAAGACTTACTTTCACGCTCTGTGTGAGGGTATGGAACCAAATCCCTGGCAGCTGCTGGATTTACGCGTGCTTTTGTAGAGGCAAGCAATAAGGCTGCTGTTTCTATGTTTACAACTCCACGGGGCAGACATGCTTTACGACGGATACTTTCTTCTACCTACCCTATGGTCAAACTTGTTACAAGAAAAGAGTGAAAGCAAGAGTCCTAAGATGAGTTTCACGGTTTGCTGCCTGGAAACCATACATAAGCAAGCAGCATGTTATAAGGTAGCAAATTGCTGAAGTAGATTTAAAAACCTGCCTGATGGATAGAAGGAGAAAGCCAGCTGCTGCACAAATAATGGCAGAGTGCCCCCAGGAGCCTTTTTTCACCCTCACATTTCTGCAGTTGGTAAACTCAGGGTAAAAAGGATGGGTGTCTCACTAGTGCAAACCATGTGTGGCTTGCACATCTGTGTTTCAGGGAGTATTCAAATGTCCTTAAATTTCCCCTCCTGCTTGCCAAGCTAAGAGCTGCTACAGGTTAATGGGCCAGCGACCAATGCACCTGCTAGAAGAGAGCAGTTTAATAACAGCATCCTTTGCTTGCTGTCTCCTCAAATATACAGGAGCTAATGAGGCTCTGGACCAAAAGGAAAAGTAGAAGAGAAGGAATTAATGAATGGAAAGAGGCTGATGTGTTATAGAATTTTGTAAAAGGGGTTTTGCAAGTGGCCTGATAGAATCATAGGGTTGGAAGGGACCTTGGAGGACTTCTAGGCAAACCCTCTGCCCAGTGCAGGAATCCTCATAGCATCCTAGACAAATTGCTGTCCAATCACTTCTTGAAAACTTCCAGTGATGACTTCATGACCCATGACTTCAGGAGACAAGCTGTTCTCCTGCTTAATAGGTCTCACAGTCAGGAAATTCTTCCTCATTTCAAGCTGGGATCTCCCTCTGTAATGCTTCCACCCACTGGTTCTTGTCTTACCCTTGGGTACTCTGGGGAATAAATCCACACCCTCTTCCCTGTGACACTCCTTCATGTACTGGAAGACTACTATCATGTCTCACCTTAGACTTCTCTTATTTAGGCTAAATATACCCGGTTCCTTTAATTTCTCTTTGTAACTTCCAAGCCCCTTATCATCTTTGTTGTTCTTTTCCACACTCTTTCCAGTTCCTCAGCCTCCTTTCTGTATTGTGGTGACCAGAACTGGACAAAACATCCCAGGTATGGTCCGACCAGTACATCTTAGATTGTTACTATAACTTCCTATGATCTTGATGCTACAATTCTGTTGATGCAGCTCAAAACTACGTTGGCTCTTTTGACAGCTGTGGCACACTGATGGCTCATGCTTAATCTGTGGTCTAGAAAATACCCAGATTCTTTTCGTGAGTACTATTTCTAAATCAGGTACTGCCTATCTTCTGGGCATCCAGTTTTTCCTGCCTAAATACAGAAACTTACATTTCTCCCCACTGAACATTTTATTGGATAGGGCTCAATGTACAAATATATCAAGATCTTTTGAATCTTGAGCCTGTCCTTTGCAGTGTTCATAATCCCTCCCAGCTTTTGTCATCTGCAATTTTTATAAGCATCCCTTCTATTCCCTCATCTAAGGTAATTATGAAGATGATGAAGAGTCCTGGGCCCAGGGCAGAAGCCTGAGGTTCCCCCTTGCATACCTCCCTCCATGTGGACATAGGCCTATTAAGAACCACATATTGGCTATGGTTGTTCAGCCAACTGTGAATCCATCTACTGTAGTAGTGGGACCTTCCATTCCACATTGTTCCAGTTGATCAAGGAGGCAGCTATGGTCAATTTTATCAAATGCCTTGCTGAAGTCTAAGTACACTACACCCATAGCATTCCTTTGGTCCACTAATCTAGTCACATTGTTAAAAAAAGCAGTAAGATTTGCCTGGCACAAACTTTTTAACAGATCCATGCTGGCTTCTGGTAATTTTCTTTTCATTTCGAAATCCTTGCAAACCCACTGCTTGATTATTTTTTCTAGGATTTTCCTAGGTATTGCTGTCGAGCTGATTGGTCTGTAGTTTCCTGTGTCCCTTTTTCCCATTTTAAAATATTGGGGCAATGTTGATTCTTCCCCAGTCTATCTGGCACTTCCCCTGTGCTCCAAGATTTCTCAAAGATTTCAGTCAGTGGCTCTGAGATGACATCTACCAGTTCCTTTAGTACTCTGTGATGTAATCAATTTGGTCTAGGAAATTTGAGTTCATTCAAAGCAGCTAGGTGCTCTCCCACCAATTCTTACCTATTTTAATCTGCATTTCTTTTATGCCCCCAGCTTCTAACAGCTTTGGCCACTTTCTCCTTTTGTGCAAAGAGAGGTGCAATGTAGGCATTAAGCAGTTCAGCCTTCTCCTCATTGCCCATCACCATTTTGCCACCTTCTCCAACCACTGAGCCTGAGATGCTTTTTATTTTGATACTCCTTGTAAAAGCATACTGGAGGGCTAAAAGAGCTCTTCATTTGGAAAGTAAGTGAAAGTCAGGGAACCTGGGGCGTTGGAAGTTTTGCTAACTATTTAGAGTTTGCCAGGATACAATTCTCTTTTGCCTCTTTCCTCTCACCCACCTCTTCCATCCCTCACGCTTCCCTTAATGAAGAAAAGGCAAGGGAAAGAAATAACCCCAGTCCATAATTCCAAGAGCGTTCAAAGAAGGATAGGTTGAACCAGTGTTTCTCAACCTTGGCAACTTTAAGATGCATGGACTTCAACTCCCCAAATTCCCCAGCCAGCATACTGAGTTGGACACTATTTAAATGCAGGAGGCAGTCCTACACATTAAGAACAGGGCTGCTGAAGCAGAGGACAAATGACATCCCTCGGCTTTGGCCCTTGACTGACACCATCAGTCCTGCCTTTATCAGTCCATCCTACCTCCCCAGGGAGCAGCCTCAAGCAATTGCTTCCTTTTACTGCACAGGTGGGACAGATTGTGTCAAAGAGTGTCAAGGATGAAACGGGACTGGAAGGCATACAGTTCTTTGACTCCCACACTAAGCGTGACAAATGCACACCAATAAGACATATGTTTTTTCAAGGCAAATCACTCTTTGCATGTAGCTACAGAAAAGGAACCCTCACTCCTTACCATCTCACAAACATAAATATTTCTGCAACACAAAATATCTCAGGTCCCAAGCTAACATATTCAACTGTTTCAAAGCTTAAATTAGCATCCTTTGAGGTTTTGTTTTGTTTTGTTTTGTTTTGTTTTGTTTTGTTTTGTTTTGTTTTGTTTTGTTTTGTTTTGTTTTGTTTTGTTTTGTTTTGCAAGCAACCAAGAGTGTCCCGGCCAGTCAAAATGTATTCAGAACTATACCCCTTGTGGGCCTGGTTTCATTCTGAATTCTCCCTACCATGGGGAGGGGGGTTACAAAATATAAGATATCAGTGGCAGCAGCATACACGAAGCCTACACCTTTGTGTGTGACATTGATCCATGTACAAAAAGGGCAGGGTTTCAATTGTGCTGCAGTGACTGCCATATTGCCTTTTTTTTTAACCTCCCCCTGTGGACATTGGTGATTCTCCCTCCTCTCTAGTGATCAATATATGTCCTGACTACCAGACCTGAGCACTTTCTTCCTTAAACTTCATAGAATATTATAAATCCCTCAGACTTGATAGGCTTGCCAATGGCACCTCAGTTTCTAGGGTCTCCATGACTCATTCTGATGAGTAACTAAATACCAGTTGTGCTCTACCAAACACTGAGAAAGAAACCCTAACCCTAACTCTGTTCAATGTTCAGGAGAACAGCTTAAAACAACAAAGCGATGGGACTCTGAGAGGGAAACACTCCCCTCTTAAGTTGCGACTTGTAGGTTAAGAGGAGAAGCTGGTGCGCACACAAATGCAAGAAGTCTGCAAAATGCTGCTGGGCTTTCAAGCTGTCTAGTGAGTAGCTAGATTTCTTTAAAAAACATCAAGCAGGTTCTGGGCCTTTGGCCTACTTTAAAAAGTCACTGCCTTTTTCTGGAAGCTTTGCTCTTATTCACAATTCTATACAGTTACAGCTGCAGTTCTTACCACTATAATAGTCAAAAGCTGAACTCCAGCTGAATTTAATATAAATGCCCCTCCTTACTTGAACACTGTAAGAGGACCCTGTTATTTTCCTCTCTTTCCTGTGACAAAGTATTCTGCTTCATTTACTGATATATTCTTACTCTACAAATCCAGCCTTTTGATATCTGGCAGCTTTCTTTACATCTACGATTCTGAATTCACTGGGGGCTGTTGGGGAGGGCACGTTATGGAACAAGGGAAGACTTTAAACCTCATCACCATTCGTCATTATTTCTTTTTTGCTTAATGAGCTGCTAAGTTGCAAAATGGAGGACAGATATGAATTATTGCAAATCAAAACATGCATTAAGTTGGGAATCCATTAAGTTCTGCTCATTTTTTCCTGCCCATATTAACACATGTGTGTGAGCCTTGCCTTTCCCACAACTCATATCCTGTCAAATTTTAGCAGATTGTCAGGCTTCACAAGTATGGCTATACATTTTTACTCTCTAGCAATCATCCCCACATTCAGTAATTAGCTAACAGCAGAAGCAGAAGCACCACAGACTCAGCAAGGCTAGATACGTTGCTTTATTGCAAGCAAGAAAGAAGTCATGCATACTGGAGAAGATCTGCCTGCTGCAAAACATAGAAATCAAGTGCTCTATCCATGTCACGTTCAGCATTGAAATCCTAGATATTTTCTTCCACCCATCTGAATTAATAAACTTTTGGGCATTCTTTTCCATGGGACATCTGTACCATGCTTATATAATGATTCTGCCTGGTGTGAGAATCTTTGGTTTCAGCATTGTCATTTTCAGCCCTTGGTTGGCTTTTCCCTTACAGACTGCTGTAGTTTACAAATAACTTATTGCGGTTGGGATGGGATGGAGGCCACATATTTCTAACGTCCACATGCTCATAAAAATCTTTGAAAATATTCTTCTCTGTTACAAAGATACACAAAAGGAGTGTCTCTGAATTATCTCAGAATTTCTGCTCTTTCAAAGGTCAAAATTGTGACTTTGCTGTAATAGTATTATGGTATCTAATGCTGAAACAACATGTTCCATCCTAAAATGTACACTTAACTCTGGATTCTGTTCCTCAAGGTGCCAGGAATTAGGGGAACATCAGATCCACAGCATTCTGTGATATGAGAATTAGGTGGTTGGAATGAAGATCCATAGATATCTGGATCTGAATAGTTCTATGTGGATGATCTGCAATTAAGCTACTCTTCTTTCAAGTTACTGGGATGATAATATGTTGTAAAAAGTGAGGTCACACATCACATACATAGAACAGGGATGCTCTGGCTAGTAGAGTATACAGTTGATTAAGAAGAAGAGAGAGAAGCAGCCACAAGCTGTTTTTGTACCCCTGCCTTACCTAGAAAGTAAGCAGCAATTTTAAAATATTAATTTCAGTCTGCCTGCTAAGAGGGAGTCATCTTGTTTGCTTTGCTGGGGGCCCATTCCATCCCAGGTAAAGTGATACCTGGGAAAGAACTACTGTAGTCAAACTAAGTTCAAGTATTTTGGGCCTCAGTCTAAGAGTTACTATTTCTTTTTCTGGCTGGCTTCTCTTTTTAAATAAACTCTTGAGGAAAAGACAAGGGTGATACTCTATGTGACACTTATTAAAGGTGATGGAGAATGTTAGGTGACAAGAGGGTTAACAGCATGGGAAGCTCACATAAATGGCAATAGACTTCTCCAGGGATGTCCACCGTGCTGAGAACATGAGCAGCTTTTTATTTATTTATCATATTTATACCCCGCCTATCCCCTCCCTATTGGAGGACTCTAGGCGGCTTACAACATTGCAATTTCATATGTTATACAGACATTCATATATGTATATTATTACCGCGCGCTAAGGGGGAGGGGTAAGGGAGCCGACTCTTCTTCCGTAGGTATTGGACTACATGTCCCAGCATACCTCGCTTCCGAGTCGGCTGCTGATGTCCTGGATGTTGCCGATCGGGTTCCGAGCTTTTAATGCTCTTCAAATAGTATCTCCAAGTATTTAGGGCAATGCTGCCATTTAAATTCTGGCAATAGGTTTACTCTCATTACTATTCAAAGTTTAGCTAATGCCCCATGATGTGACTTCTCTTCAATCAGGCTTGAATAGGTCTTTTTTTACTGCGACTTCAGACTTGAGAGAGATCATTCTACAGTTCTGAAGTGCCTACTCATGGCAGAATCTGCAGCTTACTATGTGCCTCTTATAAATTAAACCAGAAACATTACCATCTTCATCACGCCTCCCCAAAATCTATTTCCAATATGAAGTTTAGATTTTTTTAAAAATCCCACCTTTATTTATTTATTTTTATAAATAACTCAAGGTGGGGACATACCTAACACTCCTTCCTCCTCCTATTTTTCCCACAACAACAACCCTGTGAGGTGAGTTGTGCTGAGAGACAGTGACTGGCCCAAGGTCACCCAGCAGTTTTCATGCTTAAGGCGGGACTAGAACTCTCAGTCTCCCATTTTCTAGCCTGATGCCTTAACCACTAGACCAAACTGGCTCTCATAAGTTCAAACTGATCTTGAGTTATAATGAAACCTATATTGGTGTACCTTTTAATAGTTGGCCTCCATTCACCACCTAATGTTATTATATTCTTATATCTCTTTTCTCTGTTATTTCCATCAACACCAGAAAGTAGATTGTAAGCTCCCAGGAAACTACAATCTGTTTTTATTTTGATTTCTTTTCTGATCCTGTTACTTTTCAAATACTGTGCCAATTAATGACACTATATCAGCATTACTTTGCTGATATTTTACCCATTTATTTTTATTTTTGTGTTTTATTATTGTTAGCCACTTTGGGCATCATGTAGTGAAAAGGATGGGGGGATATAAATCTACACAAAGAGAATGCTAAAATAAACACAAGTGGAAACAGGATGTGAAAGTTTGATAGGGGATTTCATTATAGGGTATGAGAAATTCCAGCTTCTTGGCTTGGTGATGAGGGCAGATCCCTTAAGAGACCCACTTTTCATAAGCACTGTGATTTTGGTCACTCTGTCCAATCTATAAACAAGGTAACACCGTGGCATTGCTGTATACATCCTTGAGAGGCCTTTTTGCTCGAATCTACAAGTTCTGATATATGAGGCTGGAAAATCCAGAAGTCCTTGTAATTGCATTAATAGATTCATAAGGTTGGAAGGGACCTTGGAGACCACCTCAAGACCTTGGAATCTTGAGCCTGTTTTCTGGGGATTTTGGCAAACACCCCCCCCCCCCCGCTTTGTTTCATCTAGAAATTTTGTAAGCATCATTTCTATTCCCTCATCTAAGTCATTTATGAAAACATTGAAGAGTATTGGGCCCAGGACAGAATCCTGAGATGTCTTACTGCATACTTCCATCCATGTACACATAGACCCATTAAGGACAATGCATTTGCTGCAACGGTTCAGCCAACTGTATTTACCCCCCTGCATACCTCCCTCCATGTGGACATAGGCCTATTAAGAACCACATATTGGCTATGGTTGTTCAGTCAACTCTGAATCCATCTAGTAGTGGGATCATCCATCCCACATTGTTCCAGTTAATCAAGGAGGCGGCTATGGTCAATTTTATCAAATCCTTTGCTGAAGTCTAATTACATTACATACACAGCATTCCCTTGGTCCATTGGTCTAGCCACATTGTCAAAGAAAGCAATAACATTTGTCTGCATGTCTTCAGTCTTTCAGATAATTTCATGTCACCCCTAGATGTTGGAATTCTTATCTCTTCCCTGCTACATACTTGTTTAAATTTTGTACTGAAAATGGCCCAATTCTAATTTTTACCTTTGTCTGATAGCCAAGAATTAGTTCTTCCTGACCGCCAAATTACAAGAAGCTGCTGCTTCATGCTGAGAAAATCAGTTATGACATGTAAATTATGTATTTTTTTTCTCTGCCAAAAGAAAGAAGCTCCTATTTCTGGCAGGCCTCTCCATTTAGTCATTCCCATATTATACCCCTATGTTTAAGAATAATAAAGTTAAACCTCTAAATTGCTTAGAGAAGCATCAGAATATCCTAATGGTTATTAGGATATTTGACGGTTGGTGGTATGCAGAAACTGTTAACTGTCAAGTTATCATGATTGTTAGTTGTGAAAATTACATTGTGAAAATTACATAAACTATACCTGTCACTCTTGATCTCCAGATTAACTTTGACTACCTCTTCACAGAATAGAGATAAAGAACATCATATATAATCCACCCAACCTAGTGAAGCATTTCTATATGTAGAGCCATAGGTATCCATAGCAAGCCAAGACTGAATCAAAATGAAAACACCTGTCCAGTGACATCATGACACAAACACTGCCCTTACATACTTATGCCCTGACACCTGCTGCAAGTTTGTAAGTCACTTTTTTTATGTCATGATGTCATGATGCATGTTTTATCACCTGCCCCTCTGCTCCCCATGGTCTCCTATGAGTACAGCTCATCACATTCACCATCCATTTTGAAGCTGACTTGCAAATACAATCAATTTCTATAATGCACTGTATATCATGGAGCAACTTACCTGCTTCAAAGACAGTTGTACTTGGAATCATCTAGACACTGTAAATCCAACCATTGGATATGTAGCTTTCTATGGGTATGGCTGGAATTCTTAACGCAACTTGCAAAGCAAAACAAAGACCACCAGTTATGGCAATAGTGACTGGATCAGGATCTTGTCCCAGTGGGCTTTAACTCTTTGCCCCAACATGAATTTTTCCCAGCTGCTATTAATCATGGAGGGAAAAATCTAATACTGTGTCTGTTTTGTCCTCTGCAATTAATAGCAGTGTTGCAGGTAAGGATAGCTTTGAATTACAGATAGGTTTCAGGTGGTTAGGCCTGGAAAGTCTTCAGTAGTTTTTTTCTGGTATCTGAATTACGTAAATTATCATTTGCACAAATTAAGAATTACCTTCCAAGTCCTTCTTTGCTTCAGTAACTACTTTCCTCACTTTGAAATCACAGCAAACTATGATTGTTACAAAACAGGAAAGGAAGTGGCAGAACATAGTCCTGTACTTTAAACAAAAGTTTAGGGGATTAAGAATATAGAGTTTTTTTAACTGATTCAATGTTTAATAGCTATATGGATGCCAAATTTTAGATCAAGTGGTAGAAGTAAATGGTTCCAGCTATGCTGATTAAAGTTGACTGAGCCCTAGATCATGGGGCAGTTGTTCATTAATGCAGAAAAAAATAAATTAGCTCTCTCTTCCCTCATTCAAGTTGTGGATTAACAATCTGTTCAATCATGAGTTGTGGCTTGAAATCAACTGAATTTTCTTCTTGCTTTCTGTTCCACAGAGAAAGCTAGGCAAATTGAAAAAGAGTACAATCTTTTAATATAGTGTTTCTATTTATACCCATTATTACTAGATCAGTTTTCTTATTTTAAGTAATGTATTTGGTCCAAAACTATAACCAGCATTTTTATTCTTAATCAGTACTTGCATTATACTTATTTAGGTTCTGTCTGGCTCAGTTTCAACACATCTTTTTTAAAAGTATGAGGAGAAATAAGAAGTCCACCTGGGTTTCAGTTCAAGCTTGCTAACCTATCACACCCGTGTCAGCCGTGTGCATGATTATAAAAGGTAACAGCTATAGATGAGCGGCAAGGTAGAACAATCACAATATTATACAATACACGCATAATACAATACCAAGGTGTCCCACTACTTTATTTGTTAACACTGAGGTGTTGGTAATTACAACATCACAACATGTGAATGCAATAAACAGGTGTGGACTGTCACTCTTTTGGAAACCATCTATTTTTACCCAAAGCGTTAGGCACTGCTTTTCTGATTGTACATTGTATGTCCAGGCCTCAGCTTTAGCTATGCCATTTTTTTGTATTAGAATACTGACTAACCAACTTGCAAATCTACAGTATCCTGCATGGGGTACAGCTTTAGGGATAAACCTGTTTTTAAAAAAAATATTTTTAAGAATTAGTTGGAAAGATATAATTCTAATTAATAACTTTTTTGGATTAAAAACATAGTTAGCATTGTATTGCCAGCAAATTGCTATGAACTTAGCTGCCAAAGAGAAGCAGCTATTCGCCTTTCACTCTAACCCATCCAAGTAAGGTTTTACACAGGTCAGAAGAAATAGATTAGGTTTTGAATGTTTTTGTGTAGGTTAAAAATGCAACCACTTTCCAGACATTTAAATGGAAGTAGATAAACACATATGGCACTGCCTTCCAAGAATTATGGTGAAGATTTTCAAATCACTTCCTAGTTTATAGCACAAGGATTTTTCTCAAATTAATCTAAACATTCTGTGGAAGAGCATTTGCCTCCTTTCAGGTTGCCTAACTTTTTGTATATCTTTGCCAGAGCTTAATGTATGTCCTTTAATAAAGAAAAGGCATCTGACTGAACAAATAACAACAAAGTTTGGTACTTGTTTCATTTATTTCATAAGCAGTCACCCAACATGTGATGTGTCAGTGTGATTGAAACTAACTTCAAGGAGACTTTGCCTTTTTTAGAGATGCGATAAAGGCAGAGAACAAAAGACCTTTGCAGAGCATGGAAGATTCACCCCCCTTAACTACTTACTGGCTGTGGCTAATATTACTATCACATTTCTCAGTTAGACCAAGAGCAAGAGAAATATGCTTTCAGTTTAGTTCTTTGTAGTTTTAAATTTCATTAGTTTGCTAGACAAGTCCTCAATATTGTTCTCTGCTCTAAGGGGCTGCTAGGTGAGTATTACCATAATTGCAGGCACCTTTCATGACAATAAACTGTACGGTATATTTATTTGTAACATACAGATTTCTTTTAAGCTGTTGGTAACAGCTTAAATTTTCATTTTTTTGTTTGTTTTAGAAATAACACTCATTATATTGTCAGCATATCCCCCCGTCTTTCCAATTATTCCATTTTCAATATTTGGATTTTTCAAATATTATTGTTTCACTAGCTGCCACAGAAAACTCAATTTCTTTCTAATCAAATTCCCTCTGTATCCTCAAGTATTAGTTGTGTGTATTAACCTTTCTGGCATGCATGCATACATGCACACGTACAAACACATAGAGACAAACTATAAAAGGAAAGTGGGAACGTAAATTAAAGATCCAGCTTTCTTATACTAGAAGAATACTAGACATTTGGAGAAATTAAGAGGTGGCAAATTTCACACAAACAAATGCAGTAACTTTTGGTAGAGTGCATGACTGCTCTTTGGAACCTGTTGCCATGGGATACTGTGAAAGTCAAATTTTATATGCAACCAAGGAAGAAGAGACTTTATGGAAGGCATAGCAAAGGCATTCAGCTCAGACTGTGGAGAATGAAAGCCACATATCACAAGTCCCTCATGTAACCTCTAAGACGGCAAGATTCTGTTAAATGAACACAAGAGGATGACTTATCCCATAACCGCTGGGTGGATTTTTCCAAAACTCTGTCAGTGTTGATTTTTATGACACAGCTGAGATAATGTTAATTTTTTAATAGGTGAATCAGGTTTGGTTGTAGACCTCTTTGGATCACACTACATATGTATGTGCTACATAGCACATCTCCAAATGTGATTGGAGAGGCTCTGAAGGAAAAATTAATTCACCCAATCACTATGAGTGATGATTTTCAATCCACATGGAAACAGGCAGTGGCAAGTAAAATCTCAGCCTTGAGCTTGTCTCCAGGTCTTCTACTCAGCATGGGATATCATCAGGCCAAAGCACTCATTAAACAGTGTGTAGCAGACACAGAGCGCCAATTGGATCTAGCCTAAGTACATGTTTTATGATAAATATAACATCTTCAGACGGCTATGTTCACAGTTGATTAAAAATGTCCAGGGTATCTTTAAAACAAACATTTAATAATAAACACTGATAATAATAATAATAATAATAATAATAATAAGTAATAATGCTTTCAACCAGCAGTATCTACAGTAAACCACAAGGACATCCAAAATGACCTCATGTGCACAATGCCATACTCACACAACTGTTGCAATTACACCTTTGCATTTGTATGATTATAACAGTGCATATGTGGCATCACATTTATTTATTTATTTATTTTTTATCCCGCCTTTATTATCATGCTGCCCTTGTCCCTCCCATGGACAACTATGCTTCAACTGTTCAAAATGCTTCATAGATACTATCTGGTGATAAAAATCCCAAATATCCTAACAGAGATTTATTTATTTATTTATTTGATTTATATAGCCCCCCATCTCAAATACATGACTCTGGGTGGCTTACGGCAATTAAAAACAATATAAAAACAAAATACTGTACAACATAAAAACCATATAAAAAGCTATACTACCCCATCCACAGCCAAGATATTAAAAAGCTGCCAGCAACAAGGTGGGTGCTGTCACTGGAGGTTTTCAAGATAAGACTGGGCAGCCATTTGTCCAGAATGGTCTGAGGATTCCTACACTGGGCAGGGAGTTGGACTAGAAGACCTCCGAGATCTCTTCCAACTCTATCATTCCATGATTTTAAGCACCGCACAGGTTCTACCACACACCCAGATCCTCAAGCCCAGGGGACAAGCCAGTAGGGTTGGGGCCAATCTGATCTCTGGGGGGAATGATGTTCCAAAGAGCAGGCACCATGGCAGCAAAGGCTCTCTTCCTGGGCCCCGCCAGATGGCATTACTCACTAGATGGGACCTGGAGCATGCCTCTCCTGCCAGACCAAATGAGATGATTTTCAAATTAGTCAATTCTTCTTTTTCTAAGCTCATAATAATACAACAGATAACTAACCCTGATTCTATGTTTGCAGGATACTTTAGTTTTCCTCAGACTTTATTTCAAGAAACACAGATAAACATTTCCAAACACTGCTTTTATGTCTGGCACTGCCATAGGAGTGTTTGAAATGCCAGGGCTCTTCTATAGGAGCATATAGATCTATTAATGGAGCAAGCTGTTCCCGCCCAGCTCCCACAACAATGGCATCAGGCATACGCCATAATGTCAGAACCCAGTTTTGTCTTGATTCAGCTGTGTAGTTTTGGGGGAAAGGAAATTCTCTGTACCAGAGATCTCATACTGCTTTTCAGCCAAAAGGGCCAATAAGGCACGCCTATTTCCTCTCTGGCCAAAGAGATTTCTGGGATCTGAGCACAGTCAAATAACTGAACTCAATTGAACCTTGCAACTTGAGACTTCTTATCTAAGCTCTGTATCTTGTCTCTTGGGTGATATCTCTGCTAAAACAACAATTAGTTCACCAATCCTTTCCTTTTATCATAAAGTTCTGAATCACAAGGGTAGGAGTCTCCAATGTAGTGTATTCCTCCTTTTTTCCATTTGATTCAATACTGAACACTACACATACATATTTTTATTTTCAGATCAGGCTGAGCTTGGGTTAATACTTCCCCACCTGATTTCAAATGCAATTTGCACTGGAATTTCATCTCCCTCTTCTCCCCTCCTTCTCTTCTCTCACTCACTTAAATGAAGCAGTTTCCTAGCCAGCAAACCTGGTAAACTGAAGGCATCCGCATCTCCTATCTCTATCTTGTGAAGTAAACCACACAGGTAAATGCTGGAAACAGTCATTCTTGTATTTGGATGAGGGACTCAGACTGAATTTTCTGCCCCGTTATGTTCCGCCTGTCTCCGGCAGGGATGCTAAAATAATTACCCATCAGCCACTGCTAGGGAATCTCCCAACAGCTAAGTCCTGAATTAAACATGCCTCGTCCTAATGAGTTGATTTTATTAGTTTGTGAACACATTGAGACTCATTATCAAAATAAACATCAATCCACTTAAGCTGCTGCAGATCCCCCACACAGAAGCATATGCAGATACAAGCAGCCTCACAGCTGCAAAGCGAGTCAAGCATGACTCAGCAAAAGGAAGCAAAACGGGTCTTTTTTCCCCTCTGTATTTCAGCTCCTGGCCAAATGTGTTGCTAAAGGAACCCAGGCCTGCAAAAATAGCCAGGTGGATTTCACCCCTTCCCTCTCAAGGGAAAGGTGCATTTTGAAGTCTGGGGAGCAATAGTTGGGGGGTGGGGGATTTTACTGATTTATGTATTTAGCCCATGGTAGATAGTCATTCCTCAGTGCTCAGGAAAACACGTGCAGCAGTTATGTGCTGTTGCACATTTCCCAAGCTTAGATCAGAAAGATTGGGAGGCTTTCAAGCTTCCGGGCAGCCTAGACCATCTCCCATCTTCCCGCCTCTGTTCCTGCCTATTTTCTTCATTATCCAGGCTACAGACTACAACTCAGGGCTTGGTTTCTGCACATTCTGCTGAATCTGTATTTACAGTTCTTAGTTTTCCAAGATATCTCAACTTCCTTCTGGAGACTGTCTTGTCTAATTAAATCAAAGCAGCAATTTTTTTGGGCATCTGGTATTCCAAAGCAAGTTACCAGTCACCCATGAATTTAATGGAAATATGAACTTTAGCTACAAATAAAATTAATGGCCTAGCTCAAGGGTTGGAAATGGCGGCTCGCGAGCCAGATGCGGCTCTTTGGCCCCTTGAGTGTGGCTCTTCCGCAGCTGAACTCACCCCCGCCCCTCCCACGCGATTGGATCCCGCCCCCAAACTCTGAGGGCCGGCGCTGGAGGAGGGCGATTGATTCTTCCTCCTCCCGCCCTTGGGAGCCTTCCAGAGGCGGGCAGCGCTTCTTCGAGGTCGGCGGGTGGGGAAGTTGGTTGGTCGCCACCGCCGCCTCTTCCTCCGCCCGCGTTGCAACGGCCGCCGCCGCCACCCCCCCCCCGAAGCGCTCGCCAGGCAGGCAGGAGAGCGTCGCCATGCTGGGCGCGCTGCGAGAGAAGACAGCGCAGCTGCTGGGCGACTACCTGCAGCACCGGCTGGGGGACGCGGCGCTGCCCCCCAGCCGCACGGCCGAGACGCTGCGGCGGGTGGCCGACGAGCTGGAGAGGTGCAGCGGGACGGGAGCATCGCCGGCGGCCCGCGAGGACCGGCCAGGGAAGGCGTGCGGGCGGAGCTGCCTGCCTGGCACTCGGGCGCTCCGGCTGGGGTGCAGCGGGACGGGAGCTCCGCCCGCGCGCCTTCCCTGGCCGGTCCTCACGGGCCAATCGCGTGGAAGGCACGTGGGCGGAGCTGCCTGCCTGGCACTCGGGCGCTCCGGCTGGGGTGCAGCGGGACGGGAGCTCCGCCCGTGCGCCTTCCCTGGCCGGTCCTTGCGGACCGCTGGCAATGCTCCTGTCCCGCTGTACCCCAGCCGGAGCGCCCGAGTGCCAAGCAGGCAGCTCCGCCTACGTAGTCGTGGCAGCGGGCATGGCGGCGGCGGGCACTGCAGCGGGCATGGCGGCAGGAGGCCCTAAGTGTGCGCGATTGGCTCCCGCCGGCAAACCCCGCCCCCTTCCACGCGATTGGCCCCCGCCCGCAAACCCCACCCCCTTCCATGCGATTGGCCCCCGCCCGCAAACCCCGCCCCCTGGCTCTCGAGCATGTCAAAATGCCCTGGAGCATGTCAAAATGGCTCCTGGCATAAAAAGTTTGCCGACCCCTGGCCTAGCTCTACTAGCTCTTCTCTTCGATTGCTAGCTGTACATGTATTGTGACTTAATATACGCGATTCTTCCCCCCTATAGGAGAACTTTAAAATAAATTGTATTCAAGGTACTTGGTGTTTGTCTTTGTATTTCCTTTAAAAAGCAGCTTGTTTTGCCTTGTTTTGCTTTGGACTTCTCAGCTGAACAAAGAAACCTTTAACTGGGCAGCCCAAAATGTAAGGGCATATATTACCATAGATATTTGCTCTTCTGCTTCACTAAGAGCCATTCTTCATGTAAAATAGCAGCAATAGGAGAATCTCTATGATTAGTTGCCAGAGAAGACAACACGGGCAAGAGGGACAAGTCAGAATGTAAGTTTCTCACGCTTGAATCAAAAGCCCAGAAGATTATTCATGCCACTGCTGTGAAACTCTATTTCAAGACTCATGAAAGTGTCTTAGTATTATATTTATTTATATTTCATATTTCGTCACTGCCCATCTCACTAAGAGCGACTCTGGGAGGTTTGCAATAAAATTAAAATAACTACAGATTAAAATACAATAAAAACAAAATTCTTCATCAAAATATAAATATAAAATATAAAATCCAAGATGGCGAATCAAAAGATCTTAATTTAAATACATATAATTCCCCAGGGCCTCTTCAAGGTGCTAACCAACCCTACGATTGATTACCCCCCCTCCCGCCCCAAGTGAGATGGCAGAGCCAGGTCTTCACTCCCTTTTGGAAGGCCGGGAGAGTGGGGGCCTGCCTCACCTCTGGGGGCAACATATTCCACAGGGCGGAGGCCACAGCAGAGAAGGCTCTCTTCCTGGACCCCACCAATCAATAATCTCTCATGGATGGGGTTTGTAACATGCCCTCTCTGCCTGACTGGGTGGGATGGGTCAATGTAATAGGGATGAGACGGTCCCTCAGGTAACGTGGACCCATGCCATGTAGGGCTTTAAAGGTAATGATGACCAACACCTTGAATTGGACCTGGAAGCAAACTGGCACCCAATGCAGCTTGCACAGCAAAGGTGTTACATGCACCATCCTTGGGGCCCCTAAAACTGCTCACACGGCCGCATTCTGAACCAGCTGTAGCTTCCAGATACCCTTTAAGGTTAGCCCCATGTAGAGTGCATTGCAATAGTCTATACAGGAGATTACTAGGGCATGAATGACTGATCGGAGGGCTTCCCGATCTAGGAAGGGGCGTAACTGGCGCAGTACATGAAGTTGGGCAAAGGCCCTCCTAGCCACGGCTGCCACCTGCTCTTTGAGCAGAAGTCATGAGTCCAGGAGGACCCCCAGGTTCCACACCAGGTCTGTCTGGTATACTCCTTCTATACATAGGACTGGGCTGTTTATGTGGAAAAATTCTGTTTGACATTAGGAATTACATGCAGAATTCCTTTTTGGGTATGTGGTAGAATGGGATGAATAGTTAAGGATTTGCTTGAATGGAGCACAAAGAGATTCCCTCCCCTCTCTAAAGGTAAAGGTTCCCCCCACACATTTGTGCAGCCGTGTCCGACTCTAGGGGCCGGTGCTCATCACCGTTTCTTAGCCGAAGAGCCAGTGTTGTCCGAAGACGCTTCCGCGGTCATGTGGCCGCATGACGCGGAACTCTGTTACCTACCCACCGAAGTGGTACCTATTAATCTACTTGCATTGCATGCTTTCGAATTGCTAGGTTGGCAAGAGCTGGGGCTAGTGCGGGAGCTCACTCCGTCACGCGGGGCTAGGGATTCGAACCTCAGAACTTGCGATCTTCCGATCGACAAGCCTGGCGTCTTACCCGCTGAGCCACCATGCCCCTCCGCTGAGCCACCATGCCCCTCTCCCCTCTCTAGTTGGCCACATATCCATGCCAATCATTATTTTATTTATTTGTATTGATTTTATTTATTCAAATTTGTTATAGACTCTTGGAAGCACTAACTATTAAGGTGTTACATGCACCATCCTTGGGGCCCCTAAAACTGCTCACACGGCCGCATTCTGAACCAGCTGTAGCTTCCAGATACTCTTCCAGATACTAACATCCTACTGGAGGATCCGAGGGAATATAATGCACTGCCATCCATTCTTTCTTTTTAAGAGAGTGGACTAATCTCATTTCATCCTTCTTCATGTTTGGCAGCTGGTTTTAGACATTTGGGAAGCAGTGAAATGTGGAGGGCCAAATGATATTGGATCTATTGTTTTGCTCACCCAATGAGCATCCTATCTACCTAGAGGCTATTCATCATTGCCAGCAGAAATGGTCCTTTCTCAGAGTGTCATCTTCTGTCCACTGCCTCTACACAGTGGCATTCTTCCTGCATGGTCTGGAAGCCAAGGTTCTGCTAAGCCAGCCGAAGAAGACACCTTGAGATACATGAGTCCAGAGCAGGCTGACTAATAAATCATAATGGAGCAAAACAAATTTGAAAGTCATGTAGCTCTCCTCTTTAATAAGGCAGGTCAATTGCTTCATACCACACATAATAAGGCCTTGTCTTGCCTTATTTCAACATGCCATAAAAGAAAGCAAAAGATCTAAAATAAGCAAGATGCTCATGCTCTAAAAAAGAAATATATATTCTCATACATACATACATACGAAAGAATATGATGTGCAGATAGTTCGAGCAAACAAGTCATGCCAGGAGAAAGCCAAAGAAAAAACTTTCCTATCCTATGTTTTCTATCCCCTAATACAATCTGAACATCAAAGAAAAATCTATACACTGAATTTGTGAATACTTTATTTTATTTCTATATTTAAAGTCTCTCCTATCCAGTAATTCATAAGCAGATGGAAATGGACATTCACATAACAAAGTGCTGGACTGAGAACAGGATTTATGAAACATTTCACATATTATTTTGAGCTTTAAAAATATTAAAATGAGTTATACTTGTAACATCAAAAATCAAATTGTGGGTATGATTCTTACCAAATTTGGGCACTTTCCAGCTCAGTGTGACATAAGGGAATTATTCTGTCCATCATCGACAAATTTACTGTTTTGGCATCTTGGATGACAAGGCTTGCATCTCCGAATCCAAAAACACCAGTGTTCTGGTTTATAGAAGACTATTCAAAACTCTTGTGAAAAAGTTTCTGATTATTCCTCAGAGACAGACAATATCAAAGAGAATGTCTGAAAAGTGACTCAACCACAGTTTCATATTGTTTTGTTTGTAGAGTTTTGAACTCTAAAATATCTATTTTTTTCCTCCACCAAGAAACACATTCACATTTAAAAATGAATTTCATGCTAGTATAATGAGGAGTTGTAGACAGATTTCACAAAGGAGTAAGTGAATCAGGCTTTTATTTCTCTCCTCAGACTAGATGCTTATAATACTCCATTCTTCCTTAAATTTTTATTATTAATGGATAAATTGTTAGAGAAAGAATTTCTGAGATGGACCAAATGACTGATTTTTATGCATCAGTGAGGTATATATTATTGGAATAAGGATGCTGAAAACATGTAATAATAAAAGGGCTAGTCAATTGCTAGTACTTACAGTAAGTGAGGCTGAGTTCATTTTTCTCTGTACTGTGATTTACCAATTTCTGCTTTAGAACTGTGCTGACTGACAAACTCAAATCACAATTAGCTGCTCTGGAAACCAATAAACCCACACATGGATTAGATTTCTGACTTAAATTTTATTACATCATCATGGGACAGTTGCCGAAGTGACAGCATATTGGTATGTTTACATTTGTTAATTCTTTAATCTCAGGCAGATGCCAATTCACCTAGGCCTTCAACCAAGGATTTTCCAATCCTTTAACAAAAAATACTTATCTGGTAACCTCACTAAGATTGGGAAGCAGCAGAAACTTCACACCTTGAAGAACTCCTCCATTCATGTATTATGCAAACCCTATTGGATAAAGACATCAAACACTTGAGAATCATTTCAGCTTGCCATATCCAGGTGACAAATTGTATACCACAAAGACATCATTTCCCCTTGGCCTATTTTGGTACAGGATGGGGACAAGGAAGGGGCAGTTGATGAAATACATTCTCCTTTTGTAGTCACATGGGACATAACAACACAAGTACAAAAGCACAGAGCTTGCCTTGTGATGTTGTGATGCGTGTTTCATTTCAGCATCATTGAGTTTAGGAATGGACACCTATCTCTCAGAATAACTCTAATCACAGAGATAGAGTAGACAATGGGGGGAAGATCACTTTAAGGATTCTCAGGGTAGTGCTAAAAATGTATAGCAACATATACTGTAGATGGGCGTGGTGGCTCAGCGGGTAAGACGCCAGGCTTGTCGATCGGAAGATTGCAAGTTCGGAGGTTCAAATCCCTAGCCCCGCGTGACGGAGTGAGCTCCCGCACTCGCCCCAGCTCTTGCCAACCTAGCAATCTGAAAGCGGGTAGGTAACAGCGTTCCGCGTGCATCATGCCGGCCACATGGCTGTGGAAGCATCTTTGGACAATGCTGGCTCTTCGGCTAACAAACGGAGATGAGCACCGGCCCCTAGAGTCGGACACAACTGCACAAATGTGTGGGGGGAACCTTTACCTTTTATACTGTAGATACCAGCAGTCATTATGGCTTTCTTCCCCTACTTCTAGCTTAACTTAAAAATAAAATGATCAAATATAACAAGCAATACAACAACAAAATACACCAGTGATTGTACAGTAAAAAAACCCTACATACATTATAGAGATCAAAATAAACTAAACATAGAAGAAAAATACCAATAAAAAGATGTATATAGAATCAATACAATTATGTGCCATCAAGTCACTGTTGACTCTTAGTGACCATATAGATTTTCTCCATGAAATATCAATATAAAATAATTCAGTCCTTAAATTTATCATTAAGTTCCCCAACTATCTTACAAAAACAGCAAAAAGCCAACCCTGATGATGTCACTTCTCTGAATATGCATGCACTGAATATCAAAAACGTTGATTCATCCAAAGCAATAAGCAGTTATTATCCTATGAAAGGTTACAGTGATTTTTGTTAACTATGCTTTTAAAATAATTGAAACATATATTAGAAGTTGAACCTGAAGTTGCCCTTTTCAGTATGTGAGGAAATAAATCTTTGTCATAAGCAACTATAAACTCACAACTGACACATGAAAGACCTCTCTAAATTTGACTACAAAATTCCATCAACATTGGCACTTAAAATAAGGAAGAAAAAACTAGGTCCAGTTCAATAGAAGAGAACAGAATGAAATAATTATGTTTCTGAACAAACATAATGATCCTGATGGATCAAAAGTAGACAAAAATTATGAATGGACATAGGAGATCAGATTCAAAACAGCACATATTCCCATCATACCTCATGTGGAAGTCAAAGGTTTTTGTTCTTAAAAATAAACAACCTAATGTACTTAAGCTCATTAAGCCAATTTGTTGTTTATTTGTTCAGTCGCTTCTGACTCTTCGTGACTTCATGGACCAGTCCACGACAGAGCTTCCTGTTGGCCATCACCATCCCCAGCTCCCCCAAGGTCGAGTCCGTCACCTCCAGAATATCATCCATCCATCTTGCCCTTGGTCGGCCCCTCTTCCTTTTGCCTTCCACTTTCCCTAACATCAGCATCTTCTCCAGGGTACCCTGTCTTCTCATTATGTGGCCAAAATACTTCAGTTTTGCTTTTAATATCATTCTCTCAAGTGAGCAGTCTGGCTTTATTTCCTGGAGTATGGACTGGTTTGATCTTCTTGCAGTCCAAGGCACTCTCAGAATTTTCCTCCAACACCACAGTTCAAAAGCATCTATCTTACTTCGCTCATCATCATCAAGCCAATATGGTATAATAAAAACCAACAGCAGCACTTCCTCATTCTGTGGAGTCCTTGGTGCTCTCTGAGCCTTGTTGTTTCATTGCCAGGCTGGGCAACATCTTCAGTGCGAAACACTGAACACCCCCACCAAACAAGCAGGACAAGCCATGGTATATAAACAGAGAACAAGTCCCACTCCCTTTTTGCACTGAAGATGTTGCCTAGTCTGGCAATGAAACATCTGCAAGAAAACAACAAGGCTCAGAGAGCACCAAGGACTCCACGGTTCAACCCTGAGCTACAAATATTCTCTTCGATTAGCTTCCTCATTCTGCATGAGCTAAAAAAAACAACAGCAGAAGAGTAGGAATACCATCCTATACTTTTTCACCTTTTGATAAAGCTCGCATGATTTATTAACTTGCAGGCTTACTGGGAACAAAAATAAAATAGGTTTGAGCATCTGCATGACTCTTCTTTGCCTTACAAGCACACATACATGCTATCCACTTTATGGGGGGGATGATTATCACTATTTTTTTTTATTTGCCCTGCTCTGTTCCAAGACATTCACTAGCAGCTTTTCAAGTATTTCAATTAACTACTGCTAAATTTAGAGAGAATAACATAGAATGCAATGTCTAGTCTTTTTTAAGTTACTTCTCTTCCTTTCCATGAATTAATCAGTACATGGAAATGCCCTCTCATTAGAAAGAAAACTTGCCTGCACAGCCACACAAGAAGTGATCAATTAAAAGGCTCTAAAAATAACCCTGTGCTTCATCAACTCATTATGAGTCATGAATAAACTAATATGGCTGGATAACTCAGCCTTCAGGAAGCTGCCCTCTCTGTCCTCAAGCCTTTGGCCAGGCTGGGAGAAACAGCTTCTGCTAGTAACAATACAGTTGTGTGTCGTGCAATACAATACATTGCAAGCTAAAGCAGGCAAGGCAGATGCCATCAACATTCATATTCTCCAATTGAAGTTCCAACCTTTTGCCTGCCTTATTGACAATAACACAGTATCCCTGAAGGCTCACTTTATGTTCTCTTTTGTACAGCAATGGATGACTGGGATAGAATGCCAAAAGGAAAAAGAGACAGGGGCCCAGAGGCATTACAGAGTTTCATCTGAATAGCTAAATGCCATCCTACCTGTCTTACATTCTCTGCCTCTATTGAACCACAATCCCTTCCTTCCTACTATGGCATTTTCCTTTTCCTTTTGTCCTGTTCATATAAGCCTTCATATCTGGGGGTCAAAAGCCATATTTTTTCTATAAAAATATAATTATGCAAAAACTACCTTGTTAGAGCAAACTAAAAGTGATGTAGTAATTAAGGCGTTGGGACCAGCACTGTGGAGACCCAGCTTCAAGTCCACCCTCAGCCACAGAAGCTCATGGATTTGGGGCTAGTGACTCCCTCTTAGCCCAACCTGCCTCATAGGCTTAAAGGTAAAGGTTCCCGGCGCACATTTGTGTGCTCATCTCTGTTTATTAGCCGAAGAGCCAGAGTTGTCCGAAGACTCTTCCACGGTCATGTGGCCGGCATGACGCATGCAGAACGCTGTTACCTACCCACCGAAGTGGTACCTATTAATCTACTTGCATTTGCATGCTTTCGAATTGCTCGGTTGGCAAGAGCTGGAGCTAGTGCGGGAGCTCACTCCATCACGCGGGGCTAGGGATTCGAACCTCCGAATTTGCGATTTTCCGACATAGGCTTATTATGAGGCAAAATGGGAAAAGGGAGCCACCTGGAGCTCCTGAGTGAAAGGAGGATATAAATCTAACAAATGAATGAAGAACTACCTTGTCCAACTGTACTTCTTTTTAGAGTGGGTATATAATAGCAATAAGAATTCCATTTTGCTAATTCCAGTACAGTATATGATAGGGATGCTAATACTACCGAACGTAGGAGTTACCACTGAAAAAATACCATAGAATTATTTGTGTTCTACAAATCTGTGCACATATACCAGATACTTGTATGTACAGATCTCTGTAGATGTGTATGAGAAAGAGAATCTAAGTATATACTGTATCTAAATTAGAGATTTTAGACAAAATTACAGTCAATTGATTTCCTCTCCCTTACTCTTGTTGCAATACATGCATACCAAACTACTCCAGCAGCCAAGGCATTAGCCCTAACCAGCTGGAAAAAGGGGTGGTAGAAGGAATGAGGATGGTCAGCAATTAGTTCTTTCTTCAGCTCCAAAAAACTACATTGAGAATGGATTTGAAATTGATGTAAGAACATATTGAAAAACCTGCACTGGATGCCAGTTGTCTTCCAGGCTGAATTCAAAGATATTGGCTTTAAATATTAAAGTCATAAATGGTTCAGAGAATCCAGACTCTTTATGCCGCGGCGGTGGTGCGCAAAAACCCGGAAGCGGTGCTGCCGCCACGGTGCTTCTACATTTTTGCGCACCGCTTCTGGGTTTTTGCGAGTCGCCGCAGTGCTTTCAGGCTTTCGCGCGCCGCAGTGGTGGCGGCGATGTCCTGGTGTGCCGCATGAAAACCTGGAAGCGCTGATGGCCTGCCGCTGCCACCACCGCATTAGTGCTTCCATGTTTTCGTGCAACACACCTGGGACCCGCAGGTGACACAGTACTGTGTCACGACACACAGTTTGGAAAGCTATGGCTTAATGGAAGAAGATGGTCTTCACCTGCTTCTGGAATGCTATCAAAGAGTGGGCCAGACTTATCTCAGGGCAAAGAAAATTCCAAAGGTTCAGAGCAATAGAGAAAGCTTGCTTCCATGCCAGATTCCATGCCAGATTAGGTATTGTATGTTCATCACCTTGAGTTATTTATAAAAATAATAAAGGCCGGATTAAAAAAAACAACCCCAAAATCACTAATGGCAGGAAGTTGGCTGATTTTGTCATGTGCAAACATAAAAAAGTTTTTGAAAACATAGTAGTCCTGATTTCTAGCTTTCTGTTTTGGCAGCTTCTTATAATTTGCTTTGTGAATAAAGTCTTCTGAAGGATCTCTGCCAACTTACCTGTTTTGGTGAGACCACTTAAATTAAAAAAGACTTGCAAATACAAAAGATCTCTGATTGTGAATTCTGTACAGTTATCGTTGATCAAAGAAAAGATGGGCAAATCTGTCAGTTTCAGTTTCTCTTACTCTTATTTTTCCAACCATGTTTATCTTCTCCTGTGTCTACATCCCTTTAATCTTTTTTAAAAGGATTGCAGAAAAAAATCAAATGTGTCTTTCTTTTAATATAGATATTTGGGGGGATTTTTTCTGACTATAATGGACATTCATATATTAAATTTCACTAATATATGCTTTTTGCACATATTTTAATTGGAGAAGTACATTGCAAAATTCAAAGATGTGTGAATAGCAAAATACAACTTTTTTGGGAAACGTATAGATTTGGGGATGTGGGAATACATTAAAATGTAACTTGAACCAGTGTCTCTTAAATCACAAGTCAATATTTTAAGCTTGATGGACAGACAACCTGATCTTTTGCAAAGTAGTTTCTATGTACTCATGATGGAGTACTTATATCCCTTATCATGCACCACAGTGAGAACTAGCTGATGTACTATTATAGATTTGACTTTCAGCATAGGTCAGAAGAAGAGCATAAAGGTACCACTGGGATTTCTAAAATGTTGACTGGTATGATACAATATTCTGCTGTAATCACAATTCAAATGTTTACGTAGCGTCTTCCATAAGAAATGCCAGCTGCTTTTCTTGGTCTATATTCCCCATAGCTTATTTTGCATGTACATGACATTTTTTGTCTCATAAAACATTACCAAGACTCGCAAGAATGCCAAGGTCTTCACAGGGGGGAGGAGACAGGGAAGCGAGGCTGTGATGCTTTCAGCCATTAACAGCAGGAAGTCACTGATCTAATTTTAGTTGTACTTGGTAACTGCACCAACTACATGTAAAAGCTCCCTCTGTCCTTTCACCTTCAGTTCCTACCTGGACTCTGAGTTCCTTGCCCAGAATGTAGCCAAGCAGCGATAGATCTTCATTATCAAAAAAATGTTTGCCAGTTTCCCTTCTCCAAGCCCTAGAGACTCACACAGGGAAATGAGTTTAGTCAGTGACTGAAGATGAATGGCTGCTTCTTACCCATGGAGCAAAGGTGGCTAACACTGCAAATTAGTTCTTGAAAAAGCTTGGCTTTGGGATACAAAGAAGGCCTGGGGCCAAAGAGCAAGCTGAAGTAGTTGGTTGATAGTCCTCACTGCAATCTGTTTATTCTGAATATTTGGTTTCTTTCTCAGGCAGTGCCATTTTAAAAGCTCATTGGTGGGTGAAAGAAGTAGTTTATGCCAGCTTCCCTCATATAATCAGAACAGCCAACTCTACTTCCATCTCTGGCCACTTGGGGAAGATCATCTACCTTTGCCTCTTGTACATACACACTTATGTACTTTCTAATGCCTATTCTCCACACACTGTATCAGCTTTAAAGGTTTGTCAGCTTTCCTGAATTCCAAATTCAGTATGGTAATAACAATAGAAAATAGTTTGGTAGCATCCTCTATCCATGATTGTAAACAATGTGAATAAGTGTAGTTTTGATAACACACCAAGTAATTTTTCTGCAGTCTGTGAAACAGCGAGATAAGCTGGTTGTGGGAAGCAAGGCTGACTGAGGATGCTAAAGAGCTAGATGACACCTTGCCCTTTTGCTTTCTCTACTCTTTATATGTTGGAAGGTGGAACAGGGAGTTGGAGCAAAGGGAGAAGGAGGCTGATTTAAAAAGTTACTCTCAAGTTTATATCTGGCAGCTGCTTACAGTGATATGAAGGCTGGGAGAGTGGTTGAGCCTACAACTGAAAGTTCTAGCAAGAAGTTGCTGAAATTAGGGTTAAACTATTCAGACTTATTATTGCTGTTATCCAGAAATGCATGTAGGGTACTTAAAATTTTGAAATATATTTAGACTAATTTATATAGTGTTGAAATAGACAAACATAATTGTGTATGCAGCTGAAATCACTAAACAATCCTTGGCCAGTCATCATTTCTCATTCTAACCTACCGTGAAAGGTTGATGCTAGGATAAGGGAAGGAGCATGCTTGCTATCCTGAGTTTCTTGAAAAAGGGATGGGATAAAAGTGCAATGAGCCACAGCCTTGCCAAGTAAACTAGAAATTTAGGGCAGCAGTGACTATTAAGTCCAGCGTGCTCTTCTGTGGACCCAGGTGGACCCCCTGCAATCTATGGTGATCCCCTGGCGAACCTCCATTACCTATTACTTTGGAGTCAGCTGACCTCCTTGGAGGAGTGGGAGAGCGTGGGCGGCGGCAGGGCGGCGTGGTGCCGAAGCTTTGGCAACAAGGCGGAGTGCGGCGGCAGTGGATTCCGCACAGAAAACGGCAGTAGACATCGTGTTTTGCCTGGCTGTGGACCCGGATGGACCCCCTACTATCCATGGAGGCCCCCCGGTGATTTCTTTGTCACCTCGGAGTCGGCTGGCCTCCCCGGAAGAGTGGCGGAGGAGTGGCGTGGTGCCGAAGTTTTCGAAACGAGGGCGGAGTGTGGAGCGCGGAGGGTCTGAGTAACAGCAGTGGACTCCGTTTTCTGACTATGCTGCAGACTTTGTTAGATCTCGGCAGACTCCAGTGGACCCCTTGTGGCCCTTGGTGAGCCCGGTGGGTGTTGGCAAGCCTTGTGGACTCCTTATTATAACATCTTTAAATCTTGATGGTAACATCTTTAATAGGATAATGAGGAAAGAGCTTGGGAAGGAAGGATTGACCACTTCCATTTTCCCCCGTCAATTAGAGGTGGCAGAGATTTGGGGTCCCCTTGGTGTGAGAGTGGTATTCCCCCTGGGTGTGAGAGACCCCGGGGGAGGCCAGAATTGAGCAATAGTATATAAGAGTGCCCACCCCGGAGTGAGAGACAGGAGGTGGGCAGGAGTGGATGGGGCCCCCTTTAACCTGTGAGAGAGGCTGAGGGGGGGGCACAGTGAGTGTGGAGTGAGTGTTTAGGGGGTGGTTGGGTTCTTCCAGTGCCGAGAGCAAAACGCTGGTGCGCTGGTGGGCCTACCGCCTCCTGAGAATGACTGGGTACGGGAGGATGTGTGCATAGGAGAGGGGACCCTTGTTTCAATCTGGGGTTTTCGGAGGTCCGGTGGTGGAGGCAACTGGGCCTGGAAACTCTAGGGGCTTATGGGGTGGGTTGTCCTATTGAGGTGGTGACGGGTCGGGGATGTTGTGGTGGGAACCGGAGGGCAGGCCATCGTTGGGGAAGACGCCCCCAGTGTTTGTTACCGGTGGTGTATTCCGGCCATCCGGGTTCAAACCTAGGCCCTGGTCAACAGACCCTCGAGTGCCCTGGTTTCCGGCTGCTGTTGCTTAACGCCAGGTCGGTTAATAACAAGGGCCCCCTCATATGTAATTTGATCACGGAGGAGGGGGCCAACCTGGCGTGTATTACTGAAACCTGGCTGGGCCCAGGGGAGGGGTTGCCCTTCGGAGATCTGCCCGGCCGGGTTTCAAGTATGGCACCAGCCGAGACATCGGGGTAGGGGAGGAGGGGTGGCAGTTGTCATCAAAGAGTCTATGGTAGCCTTCAGTGGCGCTGCTCCACAAGTGGCCGGATGTGAGACCCTGTTTTTCAAGTTGGGTTCCCGAGAGCAGTTGGGAGTGTTGCTGCTGTACCAGCCTCCCTGCTGTGTAGCAACCTCCCTGCCCGAGCTGCTAGAGGCCGTCTCAGGGCTGGCGGTGGAATTCCCCAGACTTATGGTTCTGGGGGATTTCAATCTGCCGTCCCTGGGACGTGCCTCGGAGGCAACTCGGGAGTTCATGGCTACCATGGCAGCCATGGGCCTGGTTCAGATTATTCGGGACCTGACTCGAGACAGTGGCCTCACTCCGGACTTGGTTTTCTTGTCTGAGCAGTGGCAAGGTGATCTGGGGGGAGAGTTACATCTTTCCCCATTGTCATGGTCAGATCATGCCCTGGTGGCCCTGAGATTCTCATATGCTGCCCCACTCCGCAGGGAGGCTGGACCTATTTGATTGGTCCGCCCCCGGCGACTAATGGACCCGATAGGGTTTCAGAGGGAGCTGGGGGTTATACCCGAGGATCTACTGCACGGTCCGGTGGAGGTCCTGGCCTCAGCCTGGAATAAGGAAGCGGCCGGGCCTTGGACAGGATCGCGCCTATGCGGCCTCTCTTGCCCCATCCGACCCGATATTCCCTGTTCACAGAGGGATTGAGGGTTCTGAAGAGGGTTAAGAGACATCTAGAGCGCCGCTGGAGGAAGACAAAGACCGAATCCGACCGAACACAAGCTAGAGCCACGGTTAAGGCCTACCTTGTGGAGGTAAGAGTGGCGAAACGTCAATATTTCTCCACTCTTATTGCATCCGCAGAATGCCGCCCAGCGGCCCTGTTTAGGATTACTCAATCTCTCCTAGGTAAGGTGGGCCCAGTGACCCACCTTCAGGGCCGTGCGGAGGAATTTTCGGAGCATCTGATGGATAAAATCGCTCGGATTCGTTCTAAGCTGGACTCAAGTGTGGTGCATGGTCTGGGGAGATGCCACGGGAACATCTGTGCCCGGTTATCTGGGAACGGTTTGATCCTGTTGAGCCTAAGGAAGTGGACAGGATCCTCCGGACTGTAAGGGCCACTACGTGTCATCTTGACCCATGCCCCTCCTGGCTGGTGAAAGCAGCCAGGGAAGTGACATGTGGTTGGGTCCATGCGATGGTTGCTACATCCTTGGGAGAGGGAGTGTTTCCGGCTGCTTTCAAGGAAGCGCTGGTGCACCCCCTCCTCAAGAAGCCATCACTGGACCCTACAGTGTTGAACAATTTTCGTCCCGTCTCCCACCTCCCCTTTTTACGGAAGGTGGTTGAGAAAGTGGTGGCATTACAGCTCCAGAGGATTCTGGATGATACGGATTATCTAGACCCCTTCCAGTCAGGATTCAGGCCGGGATATGGGGTGGAAACTGCATTGGTCGCACTTACAGATGATCTCTGGCGGGAGCGGGATGGAGGCAGTGCATCCATCCTGGCTCTTCTTGACCTCTCAGCAGCTTTCGATACCATCGACCATGGTATCCTTTTGGGGCGGCTCGGAGAGTTGGGGGTGGGCGGCGTAGTTTTGCGCTGGTTCGCCTCCTTCCTCCGAGACCGGTCCCAATCAATGGTAATAGGAGATGAGAGGTCCGACCCTCGGCCCCTACTTTGTGGGGTGCCGCAGGGTTCGGTTCTCTCCCCTCTCCTATTTAATATCTACATGAAACCACTGGGTGAGATCATCCGCCAACACGGGATGAGGTATCATCAATATGCTGATGATACTCAATTATATATCTCCATCCCGGGTGAGCTAAGTGATGCAGCGGCTGCCCTTTCTCAGTGTCTGAAGGCTGTGGGGGCCTGGATGGGGAACAACAGGCTTCAGATGAACCCTGGTAAGATGGAGTGGCTGTGGATTGATGGCACCTCGGGATCCAAAGAGTTGTCATCTTTAGATCTGGACGGGATGGCACTACCCCGTTCAGACTCAGTGCAGAACCTGGGGGTCCTTCTGGACTCACGACTCCTGCTTGAATAGCAGGTGGCAGTCGTGGCCAGAAGGGCGTTTGTGCAACTTCGAGTTTGACGCCAGCTATGCCCTTTCCTGGACCGAGATGCCCTCCGTACAGTCACTCAGGCCCTGGTCATCTCTCACATAGACTATTGTAATGCACTCTACATGGGGCTACCCTTGAAGAGTATCCGGAAGCTTCAACTGGTCCAGAACGCGGCTGCGCACGCAGTTATGGGTGCCCCAAGATTGGCACATGTGACACCTCTCCTGTGTGAGCTGCACTGGTTGCCAGTTTGCTTCCGGGTCCAATTCAAGGTGTTGGTTGTTACCTTTAAAGCCCTACATGGCATGGGACCAGGTTACCTTAGGGACCGCCTCATCCCCAGAGTATCGACTGGGTACAAGGCAAGACTTGGCAGAGTTCGCACTGGGTACAAGGCAAGGCAGGGGGGGCATGATGGCTCAGTGGTTAAGACCCGCCCCACCTGGTTATGCAGAGAGGGCTTGCTACGGACCCCGTCTGTAAAAGAATTCCATCTGGCGGGGTCCAGGAGGCGGGCCTTCTCGGCAGTGGCACCCGCCCTTTGGAACATTCTGCCCCTGGAGGTGAGGCAAGCCCCCACACTCCTGACCTTCCGAAAACAATTGAAGACCTGGCTCTGCCACCTCGCTTGGGGTGGGAAGGGTAATAGCTCCTCTTGGGGGTGGCTTGCGCCGTAGAGCTCTTTTAAATATAACATCATAGCCTCTTGGATTTTATATATTTATTCTAATTTATTTCAGAATGATATATTGTATTTTATATGTTTTTAATAATTAACTTTCTTGTAAACTGCCCAGAGTCCCCTTGTGGGGGGAGATGGGCGGTGATATAAGTTGAACAAATAAATATAAATAAATAAATAAGACACCAGGCTTGGCAATCGGAAAGTCGGCGGTTCGAGACCAGAGCACTGTGTGATGGAGTGAGCTCCCGCACTCGCCACAGCTCTTGCCAACCTAACAATTCGAAAGCATGCAAAATGTAAGTAGATAAATAGGCACCATTTCTGTGGGATGGCAACAGCATTCCGCGCGCATCATGCTGGCCTCATGACCACGGAAGCATCTTCGGACAGCGCTGGCTCTTCGGCTAGGAAACGGAGATGAGCACTGCCTCCTAGAGTCGGACACGACTGTGCAGGGGAAAACCTTTACCTTTTTACAAGGCAAGGCTTGGCAAGGAGTACCTGCGTGGCTGCCAGCGAGGTTGGAGAGCTGAGTACTTACAAGACAGCAAGCAAGGTCAAGGCAGACTCAGCCACGGAATTTCCTGAAGCAGCCAGACTAATGTCAGGCACTAGGACCTACGTGGAAGCCAGCAGGCTCAGGAGCAGAACACTCCAGTAGTCGCAGCAGCAGTGATTCCAAAGGCAGCGAGCTGGATGGTGGGGCTGGGTTAGAATTGGGGAGACGCAGAGAAGGCGCAGGAAGGCTGGGTACAGCGGAGGAGGAAGGAGGTTCCACGGTGCTCCCAAGTTCGAGTCCTGCGGAGGCTTCGGCTGGAGGCAAGAGAAGAGGCTGGGAGAAGGAGTCTAGTGAACGGTTGTCCCCAACAACCTGTTTCTCCTTTGGCCGTCTTTTTATCTTCTTTTCTTCCTGCCGTTTTGGTTTAGAAGCCAATCGGCTTGCTTTCCATTTGTCACCCTTTTTTGCCCTTCTTTCTATGGCGCTGATAGGTGGTAGCGGCTCCACCCTTTGATCACTGCCCATCAGCTGTTCTTGGTTTTCCTGCTCTGGGTTTCCCGCTGCATTGAGCCCTGTATCAATTTTCCTGCCATTGCTGCTGAGCTCCCCCTCCTTCAACTCTGAGTCAGACTCTATTCTGACAGCACCTTTGCTGCATAAAAATGCATAGACTCAGAGGTTTCTCCTTACGTTCGCGCAACACACCTATACACTGCAGCCGACACGCTAACGCAGAGCTTTCCAAACTGTGTGTCGCGACACAAAAGTGTGTCGCCACACACAGCGTGGTGTGTCGCCACACCACCCGGAAGTGGCGGCGCGCGCGTGCACGGCGGCCGCCGTGCACGCGCGTGCCGCCGCACACCCCCCGCGCCGCCGCACACCCCCCGCGCCGCCGCACACCCCCCGCGCCGCCGCAAACCCCCCGCGCTGCCGCACACCCCCCGCGCCGCCGCACACCCCCCGCGCCGCCGCACACCCCCCGCGCCGCCGCACACCCCCCGCGCCGCCGCACACCCCCCGCGCCGCCGCACACCCCCCGCGCCGCCGCCCGCCCCTCCCGCGCCACCGCCGTGCGCGCACGCCGCCGCCCCGCCCCCCCGTGCCGCCGCCGTGCGCGCGCGCCGCCCCCCGCCCCCCCGTGCCGCCGCCGTGCGCGCGCGCCGCCGCCCGCCCCCCCACGCCGTCACCGTGCGCGCGCGTGTCGCCGCCGCCGCCGCTGGGTGTGTCGCCAGCGGCGGCACTTTGGAAAGCCCTGCGCTAACGTGTCAAAACACAGAGTTTGGAAAGCTCTGCTATAGATAGCCAAGAAAACAAACTACTTTACACTCAAGGCACAAATGAGCAGGCTCAAATTATCATATTTTAGACACATTATGAGAAGACCTAGCTTTCTGGAGAAATCTATAATGCTGAGAAAGGTGGAAAAAAAGAGAAAAAGAGGATGACCAGCAACAAGGTGGGTGGCTCAATTAGAGCAGCAATGGGTGCACCACTGGGAGACCTGAAGGACCAGGTTGTCCTGAAGAAAATATATCTGTGTGGTTGCTAAGAGTTGTCACCAACTTGATGGCCCATAATCAACCAACCAACCAACCAACCAATCAGGTTGTAATATAAGTGGAGTAATGGCCAGCAGGATACCCTGGAGAAGAAGCTGATGCTAGGAAACGTGGAAGGCAAAAGGAAGAAGGGCTGACCAAGGGCAAGATGGATGGATGATATTCTGGAGGTGACGGACTCGACCGTGGGGGAGCTGGGGATGGCGACGGCTGACAGGAAGCTCTGGCGTGGGCTGGTCCATGAAGTCACGAAGAGTCGGAAGCGACTGAACGAATAAACAACAACAAAATGGCCAGCTTCCTCGGCTATTAGTTACATGAATATGGGCTTCTCCCATTGGGAACCCTTCTTCACTGTAGGTAGAAGTTGGATTATGGTCATTTATTTGTTTTCAGCCTATTGGGGTCTCTGGGGAAAAGATTATCTGCTCTCTATTTAGTGCTCCACAAGTAGAAGAGGATGGTGTATGAGAGACCACTTCAAATAATATGAAATGTTTATAGAAGGGGAAAGTGGAATGGTTTATGGTGCTGGGAAACTAAAAATGCAGAGAGACATTGTTGCTGCTTAATACATAGTACCATGCAGTACATTATAGAAGCCATCAAGGCAGGGTGAAACAAAAGAAAAAAGTGAATTAATAAAGAACTGTTTATTCGATATATTACATACTGTATATTGAAACAACAAAATTTGAAAGGCCAAGTTATAAAAATGTATTTTACCATCTTTAATAAAAGTAGAGAAAGTGAAAACCATCTGTATCTCTAAAAGAGGTATGTTCCGTGGTTTGGACGATCTGTAAGGGTTGGGAATTGGAGGCACTCTATTGCACTGGTTCCATTCCTTCTGAAGCAGGCAGGTTCAGTCAGTGGTAATATGAGATGAGAAGTTGAACCCTTTGCCACTCTTATTTAATATCTGCATGAATCCACGGGGGGGGGGGAGTCATCAATATTTTGATAATACTTAACTTTATCTTCAAGTAGAAGATGCTGTGGGGTATCTGGAGGTTATTATGGTCTGTATGGGGCAAAACAGGCTCAGATTAAATTCCAGCAAGACTGAGTAGCTCTTTTTCCATAAAGTTCCAGGATCTAGTATAATCTTTAGATCTTTAGTTCTTGATGAGATCATACTCCTCCAGAAGAAATTGGTTTGGGATCTTGTTTTCTCCTGAACTCATGGTTCCTGGTAGAAGAGCAGGTAGAGGCTATGGTAGGTAGAGGAAAGCCTTTGCCCAGCTGTGGCTGTGGCACCAGATGTTGCCATTTTTGAATCAGGATACCCTGGTGACTTGTCATTCCCATCCTCACAATAATCTCTTGCTTCCTATGTGAGCTATCTTGAGCTCTTGAAGGATGGGAAGGATATAAATCTAACAACAAAAAAGATCAAAGTGCTGGTTATTATCAATAAAATCCTACATAGCTCAGATCCTCAGTTGTTACAAACTGCCTTCTCCAAGTAGAATCCTCTCATCCTGTGTTTGCTAAGTGTGAAGGTTTGTTGGTGATTCCCAATCCCTAAATGGTGTGGAGGACAGTTTGCTTATTTATTTATTTAATTTTTATCCCACCTTTATTATTTTATAAATAACTCAAGGCAGCGAACATACATAATACACCTTCCTCCTCCTATTTTCCCCACAACAACAACCCTGTGAGGTGAGTTGGGCTGAGAGTGAGTGACTGGCCCAAGGTCACCCAGCCGGCTTTCATGCCTAAGGTGGGACTAGAACTAGAACTCACAAGAATCCTGGTTTCTAGCCCAGCACTTTAACCACTAGACAAAACTCTTCATACACAGCTCTTTGATTAGCATAGCAGTATCATCTAATCAGTCCAGGGCAGCTGTTTCATGTTTATTTGTTCCTTTCCTGAAAGCACCTGTACATGTTCCATTAAACAGTTTGTGTTGATCTGCATACAAGTACACTTGGACACTGTATGCTTAGGTTTCATCCTGAATGGGTTTCAACTGTTTTCTTTGTGGTTGGGAAAAAAGCAAGTCTTCTTTTGGCTTCCAGAATTGAGTTTGGTGACTCTAAGAACAGTTTTCTGAGCCTAAGCCATAATCACTGAATCCCAGCTAGATTTATTTTATTTATTTATTTTATTTATTTATCGTATTTATACCCCACCTATCCCCTCCCTAATGGAGGACTCTAGATTTATGGACTGATTCTAGTTTCTTTTCCCAACTCAGAGACTTGATGGAAGTCACATAGCTTTGGTTCTTCCTAGATTATGGTAGGAAGGTATCTGAGTTGTGGTGGATAGAAGGGACGTTTCTGAAAGAAGCAGAAGAAATAGGTAGACAAAGGAAGAGAGAGAGAGAGAGAGAGAGAGAGAGAGAGAGGGAGGGAGGGAGGGAGGGAGGGGCTGGTGTTCTTTGTCCTTATTGGTCTTATGAACAACACTAAATGACATATCATGCCAGGATTCAAGGAAGCTAGGAATAGTTAACTATTTGGGGCTGGAGACATATTTGGAAGTGTTATGGTCAGCAAGCTCACACAAGGGCTATGATGAGGGATTTCTATGCTGACCAAATAGTATGAAAGGACACAAAACCATTCATTCCTTAGATCAGGGCTTTCCAAAGTTTTCCCGCGGCGACACACCAACCACCGTTGGTGTGTCGCCACGGGAAAACCCGGAAGTGTCGCCGTTGCGGCAGCGCGCAAAACCCCGGAAGCGCTGCTGCCACTTTTGAGTTTTTGCGCACCGCCGTTGGTGTGTCGCCGCGGGAAAACCCGGAAGCGCTGATGATGATCAGCGCTTCCGGGTTGTGTGGCGACACACCAGACTGTGTGTATGAAGTATGAAGGCAATAATTCAGAAATGATTTGCCATTGCCTTCATCTAGATATTTATTTATTTATTTTTCAAATTTTGCCACCGCCCATCTCCCCCAAAATGAGGGACTCTGGGCGATTTACAGTAACAAGCACATTAAAACAATAAGCATAAATAACATCTAAAATATAAATACAAAATTACCAAATAGAAATATAAAAGTAAAAATAAATATAAAATCCAAGTGGCCATAAAAGATCTAATTCAGTGAGGAGAGCTCTAAGGCGCCACCCCCCGCCCCAAAATAACTACTCCCCTTCCTGCCCCAGGCAAGACGGCAGAGCCAAGTCTTCAGGTTCTTCTGGAAGGTCAGGAGCTATGGGGCCTGTCTCTGTGTTCCAGAGGGCGGGAGCCACTGCAGAGAACGCCCGCTTCCTGGACCCCACCAAGTGAAATTCTCTTACAGACGGGGTCCATAACATGCCCTCTCTGCATGACCAGGTGGGACAGGTCGATGTCATGGGGATGAGACGGTCCCTCATTGTTTTGTCTTCCTGGTCTAACCTACAGGCCTAGTACTGTATTTGCTAGCGGTTTCTCATCAAAGTACTAACCAGATTTGACCCTAATTAGCTTTTTGACTTCAGCCAAGGGGGGCTGAGTGCTGCCACCTATCTTGGCAGATGTATATACTTCTATAATTAGTAAAAATGCCTTGGAATTTAACTCAGCTCCTGATAACTACAGTACATGGACACAACCATGCAGTTTTCTTGACAATCGTGTCCAAGTGTTTGCCACTGCCTATTTTCAATATGTTTTTGACTTCCCAGATTCAGCAACTCCCTGCTGATTTCCCATCCAAGTACTATCTAGGACTAACCCTGCTTTAACTTCCAAGCCCAGAAAAGGAAACCAGGATGTTGCATGTTAGAAGCTGGTGTTTTGGGTGTATCATGTGAAGTGACCCTAAGGAGATTGATAGAGAAAGGAAGCAGAGACTGAAATAAGAATAAGAGATAGGGATAGTGGTAGTGGTAGTGGTGGAGGAGGAGATCTGGCCATCATTTCCTGCTTTCCCACTTTGGTTCTGGCCGTGCCACTCATGCCCTCTGCCAGCCACAGTTTAATGCAGGATTTCTCAACCAGGGTTCCATGGAGCCCCAGGGTTCTGTGACAGGTCACTAGGGGTTCCCTGGGAGATCACGATTTATTTAAAAAATTATTTCAAATTCAGGCAACTTCACATTAAAGAGGTAAGTTTCATTCTTTATTTTTAGTTTAAGAACACTGTTAATGCATATATTCAGGCCTACACATGAAACAAATATAATAATTTTGTAACTTCTGGCCTATATTTGAGCTTGAATGTGCAAGGTTCCCCAAGACCTGAAAAATATTTCAAGGGTTCCTCCAGGGTCAAAAAGCTGAGAAAGGCTGGTTTAATGCCTGCTTTCTTGCTTTGCTGCCAAAGGCTGTTCGGCGGTTTTGGCCCAGTTTAGTGGTTTAAAAGCTATATTGATACAATTAAGGATCCATTCAGTTTCCAAGAATGTCCTCATACCTCTGTCTTGCCAAACCTTTTGCTTGAAGAATGTGTGAAAAGAATGAAAACTGTTAGTTAAATTTTAAAAGCTCAAGTGCAGTCTATAATGATAATCCTTACAGGAACATTAAAAGGCATTTTTAAACAATCAAGGTGATACAGCTAATGCTTCTTCAGTGCAAAAGAGTAAGTCAGATCAGAGGATTTTTAAAAAGAAAAAATGGATATTGCTTAATTGTCACAGTAGTGGTGGCTCAGTATAATACATTAAAACCCACTCAGATTTTGCAACCCAATTACTATTTTTAGAATCAATTATGCACAGTGTGCTTCCAGTTAACCAAATGTTGGTGCTGCTGGGAATCTTGATTCAAATCCTACATCAGCCATGGACCCACCAGCCAATCTAGGATTTTCAGCTTCCATCTCCTCACATGTAAAACAGAAATGATCATTGTTTTGCTCAACACTATGTGGAAGGAAGCAAAGATCATAAAACATACATCAATCAACAGTGAAGGAGACATTTATAATTTATTTCATTTCAGTCTTTCCCTTTATGTTCAAGGTTAAGAGTTTTCAGAGGGTCAGGGGCTAATCCAGTTCTCAAATTTTGCAATAACGTGAACCCTAAAATGATAAATGAATTTATGTGACCTCCACTCCTATCAATAAAATGCCTGATCAGATGTTAAAAATTTTCATGACCCCACCTCTATGGTACTCATGGTTCCCACCCCATTCCCCCATCCCCACATGGTGGTCCCAAACCACACTTTGAGAATCCTTGGGCTGATCTGAGAAAAATAAAAAGAAAGTGCTAAAGTCACAACATCAGCAATTGAGTGTTTTGAAAGTGAATAAGTAGACATCCTACTACATGTTTGCAAGTAATACCAGTCCATTTAACCTTATTTGCCACAGTGCAACTCTTCGTTTTTAAATTTTCTTATAAAATCATGAGATCTAGAAACTTGTCATTATTTCAAATAAAATAAAAAGATCCTTTCGTTTCTGAAAAAGCTGTGAAATTCAGCACTATTTATTGCAATTCAGAGGTTTATATTCTCAAAAAAGTGCTCCATGCAAAAGTATAAAATTGAACTGGAATTATCATATGTAAACAAATATAACTCCCATGAGATGGGAGGCTATATAAATTTGACAAACAAACAAACAAACAAACAAACAAATAACTGCTTTTCAGATGTTGGTATGATACTCAATTCTGACAGGAATGCAAGCATGATTGAGGTTCTGCTGAAATCTTAATTACTGATCAATGTCAATACTAAATTTAGGTATGTTTATTTTTAATCTAGGCTGAACAGAACAGAATTTATTAAATCTGCTAATCTAATGTTTTTTAAAAAACCTGTCTTATTTGATTTAACTCTAAGCTTTGTCCTACTTACTGTAACTTAGATGCTTAAGAAATCCAAACATTCAGATTTGGTTATCTAACAGCTATTGACAGATCTGAAGTGCAAGTATTCAACAATCCCATTGCCTATGCTATTTTCAAGCATAAAGAAAGATCAGTTTCCAAAATCAAGTTTATACTGTAAGAAATATAACATATTTAAAGAAGTAACATTAAGGTTAGTTCTAAGGGTGCCCTTTAGAAGCTACAATAGTGGTGTAGGAGTGGCTTTTCCATTTCATTCTTAGTCAAGTTAACAATTAAATTATAAGAAATAGCAGGATTTGCCCAGGCCAAGTTGATGAAAGGTCTTTAAATGTTACAGCAATACCCCAGGACAATGCCACTACAGCAGACATTATACTGCTGCTCTAACATCTAAAGGGCATTCACATATAGAAACTATTTTATTAAAATAAATGAGATTTGCTTCCCAGGAAATGTGTTTAGAATTGGGAAGAAAATACTTATAGTCAGTGCTAGATTCGGACTAGGTTTACAGTTTAGAACAGAGCTTTCCAAACTTTTCATGTTGGTGACACACTTTTTAGACATGCATCATTTCGCGACACACTCTTACCGCAGGGCACAAGGCAGGCACTAGGACCTGCGCAGAATCACAGCAGGTTTGGAGGCAGCAGGGCACAAGGCAGGCACTAGGACCTGCGTGGAATCCTGGCAGGGCACTAATGTGTCCCGACACACAGTTTGGAAAGCTGTGGTTTAGAAGTTATTTGAAATAGTAAAAGTCATCAAATATTAATTACTCAATGTCTAATTATTCAGTAGTTTGTCTAGACCTACTCGAATACTGGAGCTTAAAAGAGGAAGAGATAGGAAGGGAAGATGATCTATTAAGTGTTTTAAAGTTTGAAGTAAGATGAACGTACAGTAAGTTATTCAGACATTCAGTACTGCATCTATTGCATTCACTGGTGCCACACATATTCTCAAATTTGTCTTCCTGCACTGCAAAAAGGGGTATGAAAAATATAAAATGGGAATTGGAAAATCTACCTTCAGAACTAAACAACCACAAAATGGAATTCACAGAACACACTAATTCATACTTCTTGTTTCTATGAATTCAGGCAGTGTGGCATGTAAATCACAGTTTAGCCTCTTAGGTGAGCCTAGCCAATTCTGGTTTATTTAATAAACTGCGGACAAGCAAATTATGATTTACTATGTGGTTGCAGCAAAGGAGCTTTTTTGGGAATGAAGAGACTACAAGATGCAGGGCCAGAGTAGTCTATGATAAAATCCATCCTCTGAATCAGTTGTTCTTTTACATCCCTGCCTTCCTCTTAAGCATCAGAGTGACGTATGAGGTTGCTTTCTTGGTTTAGTCCCCTCAAGAAGCTTGTTAGAGAATGGCTGACCCAAGATTACCCAGTTCATTTCATATATGAGAGAACATTTGTATGCAATCCTCCCTAACTCATAACTAATAGTGTAACCTTTACACTGTACTCTCAGCAAATTACATTAAGTAATAGGGAAAGCTGGATAACCAAGGACGGATTTTCATGGTGCTTGGACTGACTACTTAATTCTTTCCTCTGCCTGGATTCAATTATCACCTGAAAGGTCTCAATGTTGGCTGCTGTGAAGAGGCCATCCTGAGTGCTATTATACTTATATTCTACTTGCAGGCCTCAGCATGTCATTAAATCATAGACTTCTTAGGAGATCTGAAGAAGTAAGTAAGTAAGTGCAACATATTTCAGGCACTTTACCACTCATAGCCCTTTAGATTGTTTGCCTGCTATCTTTTTCGGGTATGTTTGTGCCTTCAAGTGAGGGTTGACTCCTGGTGACTGCATGGACAAGTCCCTGCAGATTTTTGGAAGCGGTTTGCCATTGCTTTCTTCCTAGGGCTGAGAGAAACCAAGGTCACCCAGCTACTTTCGTATCTGAGGCCTAGAACTCACAGTCTCCTGGTTTCTAGCCTGGTGCCTTAACCACTACACTAAACTGGCTCTCCTTGCCCACTACCTAGTCTATGATAAAGACAGATGTATGGCATAGGACTCTGAAATTCATTTTATATAGGCCTCTTTCCTTTGAAGCATGTTTTGACTTTAACCAGGGCTCCTAAAAGGCTCAGCTGATAAGGGACGTTTTTCCTATGAAAAACTGACCCCATTAAATGGCCGGATGCAGTATTGAAATGCAGCTGGTGGAATATACCCAAGATGGCAGAATGCAGCTTTTCTACCATGGCTAATTTTATTTGTTCATAACAGGAAAAATGCAAAGTGGTGGGAAGGGGCAACATACCAGCTGTTGCTGTCATGGAACAAATGTCCCCTCCCCAAACAACGGGCAGACCCCAGTTCTCAGCATCAGGTTACCAAATTCTCTAACAAGAGGACTGCAGGCCAAATTTCAGCAAAGCATTCCTGGGAGAAGCAATGGAAAGGAAGGGCCTGCGGAACAGGTGGCTTGTGTCTGGCTACAGTGGCTGAAGTCTGAAAAGAAGGCATGCAGGGCATGAGGAGGATTTGATTAAGGGAAAAGACCCAGCTTTTCTATTGTGCTGGAAATAGAAGAACATATTTAGTTGCACTTCCTGGATGCCAATTATATTCCTTCCTTCCATCCCCCACCATCCCACTTGGGAATCTTTCCTTATGCATGCATTAGCCAGCCTCTAGTAAGTATGGGGAGCAAAACAGGCATAAAATGGCATGTTAGCAAGAACTTAGATCTCTTTGCCCTTGAACCCTCAAGGGACTGAACAGGTTTCACTCTTTCATCCTGTGCCTGCTAGACCTATTTGGGTTGCCAGGGAAAAAGTTGTATGGCTACAGGGGGTGTCCTCTGCCTTCATCAGCTGCTCAAACTATGCAGAAGTAGCTTATATGCTGGAATGAAGGTGGAGAGAAAGATGAGAAAGAGCCACAGAAAAGCACAGACAGGGGATTAGTGCATGTGTGTATAGAGGGAGTGATGTATTAGTGTCTTTATTTTGTATGAGGATGGCACTGGGAATGTGAAAGAGCATTTGAACTGTACAGTTATCACTTGAACAACACCTGTCCAACAGGACCTGAACTGCTTAGCTCTTCGTTTCACTTTTTTTTAATTTTTTTTTATTTTGCTTATTTGTGTACGGTGGTATTCATACAGTGTTGACTAGAGATTATTAACACTCTGATGATTTAGATAACTTAAACCTTTAAAAATAAAGAAAAAAGGATTTATGTCAATATTAGCTGTGATTTATAAAACGTTAATGTTGATAAGCATCAGGTTGCTTAAATTTTACATCTGTAGCAGAGTGCAGCATTGATAAACAACTGCAAAATGCTTAGATTATTTGTTACATAATAAAGGTTTCTATCTTAAGCCCCAGGTGTAAGGTCACACAGCTACCTAGGAACATATTTAGGATTCCCTTACCAACTTTGCTCAGACTGAAGAAGCTCCTTGGATAAGGAGCGAAACGTTTCCACTAAGAAAATAGAAATCCAGTTGACATGATTCAAGCTACAGACAATTCCACCTGGATGACTGAGAACCTTCATAGACTTAAGCTTAATACTTAATACTAAGGTCTCCACTGTATTGTTACTTATTATTTATACATATTAGAAAAAAGAAAAAAATGAAAAGAAATTTTTTTTTAAAAGCTATTTGGTTTCTAACTTTAATTTGTTTCTGTAGTGGGAAGTTTGGGAATCATGGGTTTTGAAGTCCAATATATCTAGAAGGCATTATATTGGGGAAGGCTGATCTCGATGACCTCTCCCAACAGTGGATCATTTCTCTACTACCATTGGATAGAAACCTACTTCCATGAGTATCTTACTGTTAATTGTTCCAGTGAGGCTCATGATAGAGACATCATTGATTAGTACCAATCTGGGACCATTTTTTCTTTTTACAGAAGCTCAGCAAGACAAAATGAGAGTTTGGACATTTTAGTTTCTCATCAACTTGCATATATTTCCTGAGAACAAGTCGTCCAGGCAACTCTTATCCTATTTTGAAGATAAATGTGCCTAGAGCAGTGTTTCTCAACCTTGGCAACTTTAAGATGCATGGACTTCAACTCCCAGAATTCCCTAGCCAGTTCTGGGAGTTGAAGTCCACGCATCTTAAAATTGCCACGGTTGAGAAACACTGGCCTAGAGATTGCAGCTGTTTCTCAGATGGGCTCATTCAGAGAATGCAGATGCTCTTCTAACAAACTGAAAAATATTCCAGTGATTCAGACAGAACAAGGCTCTGAGAGGAGGTTGCCTACCTAATAGCAGGGAAATGCTTCCAACCACATTCTTGGGCAGCTGCAAGAATCAAACACGGGACTTTGGAATCCCTTCCCTAACCAAGGACATGAGAAGCTATGCCGACTTCAAGATAAAGCTGGCTGAAAACCCTGACAGTCTCACAAAAGTTTTTTTTTAATTTACTTTAAAACTGGAAAGCTAAAGGAATGCAGAATATTATACTTAGCTCTGCAAAGGTGTATAGAGCCAAGCAGTAGAGCACCCTTATTATGCCCACACCAGAAGCGGATCTAGTTATACAATATCTTTTATCCACTGATGCCACTGCAGTGAACCCTGAAGGACAGTGGACCTTTCAAGGTCTTTCAGAGGTGGCTGCATGTGCAGAAGTTCATAGGTGGGTGCTACTGAATGCCAGCTTCTACCTAGAGAAGGTACAGGAAGGGTCCAATTAGCCAATAAGTCAGCTGATGAGACCTATATCTGCCCATTAGTCTTCAATGGCGGACGGGAAGGTTATATCAAGGCAACAGGGGTCTCCATGGGGTTCAGCTTAATTACTAGCTCACAGAAACTTGCTAAGTAACAAACCACCTTCCTGCTTTGAGATCTTCGCGGAAGCCTGCCAGAAGAGGCTAAGCAGGTACCCTGATATTATCACTCATCTTGCCTGGAAAGGCTCCTTTCCCAGCCCACTTCCCTTCTGTTACCCAGAGTCCCAGCAGGACAATCATTCCAAATTTCAGATGAGGCTTGTAGGCTTGCCCACTAACCTAGGTAAAGGTAAAGGTTCCCCCCGCACATTTGTGCAGTCGTGTCTGACTCTAGGGGCCGGTGCTCATCTCCGTTTGTTAGCCGAAGAGCCAGCGTTGTCCGAAGACGCTTCCACGGTCATGTGGCCGGCATGACACGCGCGGAACGCTGTTACCTACCCACCAAAGTGGTACCTATTCATCTACTTGCATTTGCATGATTTCGAATTGCTAGGTTGGCAAGAGCTGGAGCTAGTGCGGGAGCTCACTCCGCACACAGGGCTAGGGATTCGAACCTCCGAACTTGCGATCTTCCGATCGACAAGCCTGGTGTCTTACCCGCTGAGCCACCACACCCACTAACCTGCTTCCATTTTAAACTTGCATAGAGAATGGGCAGTAAATCCACAGCCGAGGCATGAAACCTGAGGACAAACCACCACCACCTGCCTATTGATGTTTCCATTTTATGGGTAATGTTTCTGAAGTCCAAGTCTCCAATTCAGCTTTTGGCTACAAACTGGAATTGTACTTAGAAATTTCACTTTTCCCTTGTCAGGATTTTCAAATTGTTTTTACTTGGCTTTCGAAAGTAATCATCTTGGTGAAATTAATATAGCTAATTTAAATATAGCATATTGGCAGGAGGAGTAGATGCATAGAAGATCTTTAGTACATGGCAACAATGCACTCTCTGCCATGTAGTTTCATGGATACACAGACAATTTTTATATAACTGATAACTGAAGCCGATGGCCCACTTTTTTTTCCCTTTTCCCCAAAAAGAGTAAAAAGTATGTTACTTCTAACACTGCAGTTTCATGTGCTAGAGTTTGTCTTGCAGAATTGGCTTTGATTTAGCTTTGCATTCATACTCTAAACCGGCAACCACTAAGACATTTTCAAATACAGAACAGGTTCTAGCCACAGAATTCAATCTGAGATTCTGTGTTTAAGATGAGAACTCTCAAGTTAAAAATTCTACCATCGGATTTCACATTGAAGATCAGGACTAGCAAATCCTGGCCTGATTGAAAGTAGCTACAGTAATAAATATAGAACAATTACAATGTGGGTCTCTAATGCTCATGAGGCTTAAATGTGGGTCCATGATCTGAAAATTCTGAAGCTATTTTTCTAGGTCAGCTTTCTCCAGCCTGGTGTCTATAACTGTGGATGAGATGCTGAAATGCATTCCCTAGACATTTGTTTTTACATTATGACTTCCTCCAGACACAATGCCAAGCTGGTAAGCCTCATCCAATGAGCTGTAAATGATGCATAACCAGACTAATTGGGCTATCCAGATGCCAGATTCCTGGATAGTCATTAGGGAGATCCGACCAAATGTTGACTGATAAGGCTGTTCAATGCTTCAGATTTCAAAAAGGTGCTTTGGAGTACATGGGGATGAGAATAGAACACTTGCCTGCCATTCTTTAAAATAGCTGCATCTTTTCCCAGGATCAGTTGCAGAGGGTAGCTCTGTGATCCTGGGAAATCATGCTACATTAAAGAGTTGCAAACAGGTTCTATGTCCATGCTCCTAAGCTTTCTGAAGCACCTTTCTGGAACTGAATCTGAAGTACTTAACTATTGCCTAATGGCATCAGCAAATAAAAACATCTACCATAGAAGTTCTATTGTAGAAATATGTCTATAGGAGAGTCAGAGAGAAATGCAATCTCTTGCACATAGAGGAATTAAAATAATTGGAGATGCTCCATTGGGTCAGTGAACAGCTAGGTGAATGGATGAGTCATTCATTCATTCATTCATTCATTCATTCATTCATTCATTCATTCATTCATTCATTTATCAATCAAATTTCATCACTGCCCATCTCCCCCAAAAGAGGGACTCATGTCTAGTGGTCACAGCTATATTCTATAGAAATACATCCTCTCTGTTTTTTAACATTTCTCTGCTGCCATTAGCCACAAACATCAGAAATTGTTCTTCAGGGCCTATTTCCCCTTTCCCTGCTGAAAGACTTCCTTGAGTCAGAAGGTCAGTGCAAAACATAAAGAACTACCGACATAGTAGCTGTGGAAGCAGAGGGGCAGAGGAAAGATGTCAGTGGAAAATACTGAGCCTAAACCTTCTGATGGGTTTTTCTTATAGGAAATTCTTTGTTAGTAGTGGGAGACAGCTTCCCATTTGGGTGGCTTCTCCACCCACATTACAAGTCTGAAATGCACAAGAAAAGCAGGCAGTAACCCCTGCTCCCCCCCCCCCCACCTTCAGCTCTTCTCAAATCCATACATCCCCAGGCCCCAGGCAATGCGTGCAGCTCCAGCTCAGTACACAACAAACAAGTTATGTTTGCCCAAATGGCCACTTCAGACACCTTGCAGGGAGTGTGCCAGCAGTGATACAGTTGACCATACAGTCAAATAACTGATTGCATTTGCCATAGATGGGCTTCTGGCTTTCTATTCTTTTCCCTATTATGCCCCCTGCCCAGGTATTGCTGGTAAGCGCCTCTTCATGGCTCTGGAGGCAGTGCTTGAGACTATGAGATGAGCTCATGGCATGAAACTTAGCCACTACAGGGAGAAGGGAACGATGCTTACACCAGTTCAGCAATTTAGGTTTGAGATGTCTGATCATAAATGCGATCATATCAATGCTAATGGAGGCATATTTACGGTGGTGCACTCAAGGCTGTGGAACTTAATGATGATCTTGGAGGGTAGATAGGGTTAGGGATGGTGGTGGTGGGAATGCATGTATACATGTACATGTGTAATTGAGAGTCTCATTCCAAAACTTTAGTGCTCCAATTCCCTATTACTCTGGCTGCAGAGTCAACAAGTGGAAAATGGCAAATAATCAGGAGGGATTCTTTTCTTTCTGTTCCAATGTTCTATCTAGGTAAACATGACTATTAGTGAACTTAGCTGAACTTACTCAGCTCTAATGTCTGATTTTACTTCTTCCATTACCAAGCTCACTTCTCTGAATAAAAACTGGTGCAAGAACACAAGTATCCATTGGGCAGAAAGACTCTGACAGAATGAAAAATACATCCAAGGTCAAGCTGGCGAACACCTCTACCATCATAAAATATGGTAGGTTTCAGATTAGTTGGATTTTGATTGTGAAGGGATAGCTCCATGGGTTGCTATACCTTTTGCATGAAAGTTTATCTAATTATGTATTTAGGAATACATAATTTTGTGTTATCTACTGACCAGATCTAAAAGACTGTTAGAGGGATTCCATGGCAGAGGAACTGATAAATCCCCAGGATGGCAATGGCAAGGCAGAAAGGAAAGATGCTGTAGGGCAAATAAGTTCACCAACACCAGGCAGGCACACACACCTCTCCCCTTGCTAATGGTGTGAGAGGGCTTTGGAACTGATCAGTCTCCTATAATTCACCCCTCTTTGCCCATGATATACATGGTATACACAGGGCAGAACAGCAATGGGGACAGAATCTTCCACAACAGCAAAGAAAGTATGTGAGGACATATCTCCTTCTCTGCCCTTGCACTTCTTTCTCCACCGTTAGAGAGAGAGAGAGGTCCATCTAGACATCGAAACAGTTTTTTCCCTTGTGCTATTGATTTGTTGAACTCCTAATTAATGCAGCATGATATAATGATTGATAATGTATGCCATTGCTCTGTTGAACTTTTAATTAATGTAGCATGAGGAAATGATTGATGATGTATGATAACACATGACTGCTAAGATGTGACTGGTAATGCTCTGTTGTATGTGAACATATGCTAGATAACAGATGCAGTATTATTGTCCCTTAATTCTCCCTTAAATATGAGTATGTGTTAGTTAAATAGCTGTAGTATTATTTTTTCTTAATTTTTCTTTTCTTGATTGTGTAACTTATTATTGAGAGCTCTTGCACCGAAGTCAAATTCCTTGTATGTTTAGTCATACTTGGCCAATAAAGTATTCTATCTATTCTATCTATTCTATCTATTCATCTATATCTATCTATCTATCTATCTATCTATCTATCTATCTATCTATCTATCTATCTATCTATCTCAACCTATGACCCTGGGAAGTCCTCTCAGAGCATTGCAGTTCAATCAGTTCTATAATACAACAGGGGTAGCAATAGAATCATTGCAGAAAAGGACATATACAACTTTAGGCACTTTCAACAAAGTAGGAATTCAACCAGGTGGGATGGAGGATTCTAATGGGAACAAAATTATTCTCAGAGTATTACAGAGTATAACACTGTTTTAAGAAATGCTGTTTATATACAAGTTATTGGTCTTGTCACTGCAGTAATGGGGGCAACACGCAGGCCTCCAATGTATATCAAGTTAGACTTCATGCTCTGAAATTATTTCTGGTTCTGCAATCTGTGAATACTGTTTGCTGTGCCTACTGCTCTCATCAAGGATGTCACTTCCCACCCATCACTGACTATATTTTAAAACAATTCCCTGCTGAGCAATCTGGATTAAAGCCTGTTTTTAGTGCTGCAAAATCCATTGCAATTTAAAACCAACTATGTAATTCAGAAGATATGGGGAAAAGGAGTTTGGCAAAAGGAAAGGGTGAAAAGCAGAGCCAATCTTGATCTTCCCAGTTTCTTTTGTCTCTACAAGGCATTTCTTGGGGGAGAAGATGTTGCCAAAGACAAGAGATACCTGGGAAGTCTGATTATTATTCAGGCCTATTGTTATTCATAGTATATTGAATGTGATTTCAGACTCATGCAATTAATTTTGAATGTCACAAAGAATTAATGGCTGTTTGTCCCCAAGAAGCTCTTTGGTGGATAGGCATGAACAAAGATTTAAATAGCTTGTGCCACCCTCTTTTCACCACACACTTCACATCTAGCCACTCCTGGAAACAGGATACGGTCAAAGAAAGTTTCAAGCAACGGATATTAATGAAGATCCTAGGACAAATCAAAAAAGACCTTTCTATTTTTAGTACTGTTATATCAGTTGGCAAATATAACTATTTTAGACAGTGTATGATTAGTATAAAGCAGATGCTTTCCCGCTATATCCTGACTTGTTTGGAATACAAGGTTGTACCTCCCACATTTTAGACTAAAGATACATACATGTAGGCTTCTTTTGCATTTGCAAAAGCTGGTTCACCAACTTGCCCTGAAGCAGAGGAATACTGCGAAAAAAACATATTAGGAGTAGAGCAAGTCCAACTTTAAAGAGTATGTAGGTATGAATGCATCAGGCAACAGATTTTTGGGGAGGGGAGGGGAGGGTTCTCCAGAGACAGATGCTTTAATACACACACATACACACAAAGAGAAGTAGAATCCCAGCCAGTATTTTCTAAACTAAGCAAAGATATTTCCAACTGTTCAAAAGTGTTTCGTTTGACAGAAACCTGGTTTCATCTTCCATGTCACATTAGGCTGTAGCTTCAACTGTGAGGGTCCACAGGAGAGATTCCTTTCAGCACTCCTGCCTCCTGCTGAGGAACAGCCATTATTTCATTGCCTCTAGAATTAAGAGCAAGGGGCGTGATGGCTCAGTGGTTAAGACGCCAGGCTTGTCGATCGGAAGGTCTGCAGTTCGAGACCCGAGCGCCGCGTGATGGAGTGAGCTCCCGCACTTGCCCCAGCTCTTGCCAACCTAGCAATTCGAAAGCATGCAAATGCAAGTAGATTAATACGTACCACTTTGGTGGGTAGGTAACAGCGTTCCGCGTGCGTCATGCTGCCCACATGACCGTGGAAGCGTCTTCGGACAGCGCTGGCTCTTCGGCTAAGAAACGGAGATGAGCACCGGCCCCTATAGTTGGACATGACTGTGCAGGGGAAACCCTTAATCTTAACCTTAAGAATTAAGAGCAGGAGTTGGCTGCTTATAAAGAAAAGGCATCCAAATGACAGCAAGCTAAGGATACCACCATTCTAATAGTGAAAGTTACTTTAGGACTCTCAAGTATCTTTGGGAGAATTAGTAGATAAGTTAGGAGAGGGATATCATAGAATATTAACGGGTAAGGGGGGAGAACAAAAGAGAGATTTTCAATCTTTTAATCAGAAGAACCAGATATTTTTAAATGCCTCTGGATCAATCTTCTCCAAGCAGATCCCTTCAGAAAGTGTTGGAATGACAATCTCTATATCTAGTAATTCTGGAAGGCATCATCCAACAAATCTGGAGGAAACCAGGTAGAGAGACTATTCTGGAAAAAAAGAGATGAGGACATATTGACAATTGCCATATAGGTCACATCTATTGTGTAAGCCTGCTAGCACTTGAGATAGCTTTTTCTAATTTGAGTCCTCAATATGACCTCAATAACATCACCTTAGTCCAAAATTAAATAGGGATCACTTATCTTCTTTGGAGCCACAGAGGAGATGAGACTTGGCTCTTACCCCATTCCCTTCCAATTCTGAAATGTAATATTTCCCCATTATGTATAATTAAATATCACCAATTGGCATTGATCATACCCTAGTCACATATTTTGTTTCTTTGCATCCCAGTAGTTAATTACTATTGCTTCCTGGCTACATGCACACCATGTAAAGAAGTGCACTGAAAGCGTATGAATAGCCTTTTAGAATTGCTTCTAATGATCTAAGCAAAATGATTGCGTAGATAAGACCAAGATTTGTATTGTTACAGAATAAGCTGTTGAAACTGCATGAAGATCCTTTTAAAAATGGAGTAAGCCATCTTTTTTCATCTGGGGGGGCTCTCCATACATGCTGGGACTACAGCTCCCAGAATTCTCACACTGTGGATGTGCAGACACAGGTGTGAATACAGTCAGTGCTTTGTATGTCTACTTGTGGCTGTTCTGGAATAGTTTTGATGACTCCCAACAAAAATGTCAAAATTGGAAACAGACAGAACATGATGAAACAGACCGTCTCCCGATTGGCAAAGGAATGAGATGCTATATTTATTTTTTATTTTATTTATTTTCTATCCCGCCTTTATTATTTTTATACTATCTCCTTATTTATTCAACCTATATGCTGAATATATATTGAGGTGAGGGAGCCTGAACTGGAAAAAGTTTAGCCTAGTTTTAAAGTTGGAAGAAGAAAGATCAATAACCTGCACTATGCTAATGACACGACTCTGATAACTGAAAATGTTCTGCAAGCTATAATAATAAAAGTCAAGGAGCACAGTGAAAAAATGGGTTTAAGATTAAATATAAGACTAAACTAATGACAACAGGGACAGGGACCAGCCTTAGAATTGACACTGAAAATACTGAAGTGGCGAATAGCTTCTTCCTTTTAGGATCAATTATTAACATTAAAGAAACCAGCAGTCAAGAAATATGCTACTGACTAGCACATTGTAATGGTATGTGGGAATGACCTTGGGAGACAGGGCAACAAAACACAGCCAAGGGGATGGTCAGATAAAAGGCAACTTAGCCCTCAGCAGGAATGTGGGCAAGGCAAGAGGCTCAGAAGAGACCTCCCTAGTTTTTTGGGCTATAAAGGGGATGGGGGGGGGGAGAAGTACTTTCTGACTTGCAAAATTCTGTTAATGTACCCTTACAATAAAGTAGAATTAGCTCATCTGATCATGTTTCCTGGTCTACCCTGTAAGGTTGACACACATGGTAGCAATGAAGGGTTTGGAAAGATATTCAGATCCTGGGATGTGTCTATATCTACAAAGATCAGAATCATGCAGGCAATGTTTTTCCTTATGATACTCTATGGAAGTGAAAGTGGAATCAGAAAAATCAAGATAAAAGGAGTATTGATGCTTCTGAACTTTGGTGTTGGAGAAGACTCTTGAGAATACCATGGATAATCAAAATAACAAACAAATGGATCGTCTGAAAAAAATCAACCCAGAATTTTTACTGTCCAGTGACCAAGCTCAAATTATCATATTTTGGACATGTTATATGAAATCCCTGCTCCCCTGAGAAGTCTATAAAAAGTGGAAGGAAAGAGAAGAAGAGGACAACCAGATGCAAGGTGGATGGACTCAATTACAACAGCAATGAATGCACCATTGAGAAATGTAAAAGGCCAGGTTGAGGACAGATCATCCTAGAGAAAGTCTATCTATGTGGTCAGTAAGAGTTGATTCCAAGAGCACTTAATAATAATAAATAAAAGGTGTATCATGTCATAAAACATAGGCTGAAAAATCAAGATTCATTCATTAAATTATCCAGCATGAAAACTCTTGAACAAGAGGAGCTATATATAAGCTGGTGGAAGGAATAAGTTTCCAAGCCACCAGACTTTTTAAATTAAGTAATGCAAAGAGGGGTGTGGTGGCTCAGCGGGTAAGACACCAGGCTTGTCGATCGGAAGATCGCAAGTTCAGAGGTTCGAATCCCTAGCCCTGCGTGATGGAGTGAGCTCCCGCACTCGCCCCAGCTCTTGCCAACCTAGCAATTCGAAAGCATGCAAATGCAAGTAGATGAATAGGTACCACTTCGGTGGGTAGGTAACAGCGTTCCGTGCATGTCATGCGGCCACATGACTGCGGAAGCGTCTTCGGACAACACTGGCTCTTCGGCTAACAAATGGAGATGAGCACCGGCCCCTAGAGTCGGACATGACTGCACAGATGTGCGGGGGGAACCTTTACATTTACCTTTAATGCAAAGCTTAGTCATGTAGCTGCTTCTCTGGGCAATTCCAAATTATCCTATATACCAGATAATTATTCTGTACATCAGAATTCCCTCTCTGCCACCACCTCCTGCCAAGAAGAAAATAAAAGGTTTCTAAGGAGTTAAAACAAAACATAACCATGCATAAACCACATTTTTTTATTTGACCTCTAGCACTTTACAGGCCAGAGAATTAGTGCCAGACGTAGGTATTGTTCTTCTCTGAAGCTGGTGTTGCCTCTAGCTGTATAGTTCTGCTGTCAATGGTGTTAGTTTCCCCTCCAGCACTCCTGCATTTTCTTTAAAAGTCCCCTTGTCCAAACTCTGGTTGTGCCTGACCCCGCTTAGCTTGAAAAGAACCTTTGCCTGTGGCAGAAATGGCTGCAAGCCACACAATTCCATTCTAAAAAGTCCTGAAAGTCCCCATTAAATACAACTCAAGACGTCATGTCAACACTGATGTGGCTGTGGCCCATCCTGATGCTGTATTGCAATGATATTTAGCCACCTTCTCAAAAGCAAGGCTAGGTTTCTTTTTTCTTGGATTACTTATACTAGCATCTCAAATCTGGTGCCCTCTTCATCCAGCTGTAGATGGATGGGAGTTGTCATCCAACATTTCTAAAGGGCACTAGGCTGGGAAAAGCCAATTTATAACATCAACTGTCAATGTGCAATCTACCTTTTTCTCCCACTACCATCTCGGTTTCAGCAGTACATAAAAATGTTTTAAGCCTTTCTCTAATATGCAAAGCTTTCATCCAGTTAAATGCTTTTTAGTCAAGGAGCAATCTTACATGCAACATCTTAATCGACTGAACTATTCAACTAATGATTTAATTAGTCTATATGGAAATAGATTCTACACCACTTAAATTCCAGGTTTATAGAAAGATCTGTTAACCAAGACAATGGTGCCTATTTTCTAAATACCGGTGACTATTTTTAAAAAGGTTTTCTTAACATCCAGTAGCAATTTCTTCCTATTTGCTAAAACAAGGCTTTCCAAAGGTTAGGTGTAGAAAGTGAAAGAATGTACCTGAAGAGTAGAGTTCTGTGTGGTTTAGACACTGTGAACTGCTACATCTGAATATTCTGGACCACTAGCATGAAGTATATTTTTAAGCAGAGCTAGTGTGGTATAGTGGTTGGAGCAATGGACTGGGGTCAGGAATATCCACATTCAAGTCTTCATTTGCCTAGGGAGCTCACTCCATGGCTTTGGGGCGGCCACTTTCTTTCAGCCCAACCTCTTTCTCAATGCTGTTTTGAGGATAAAATGAGTGGTGTTCCTATGTACTGTATGACCCCTTGAGCTTTTCAGAGGAAGGTAAAGGTTCCCCCCGCACATTTGTGCAGTTGTGTCCGACTCTAGGGGCCAGTGCTCATCTCTGTTTGTTAGCCGAAGAGCCAGTGTTGTCCGAAGACGCTTCCACGGTCATGTGGCTGGCATGACGCATGCGGAGCGCTGTTACCATCCCACCGAAGTGGTACCTATTCATCTACTTGCATTTGCATGCTTTTGAATTGCTAGGTTGGCAAGAGCTGGGGCGAGTGCGGGAGCTCACTCCGTCACGTGGGACTAGGGATTCGAACCTCCGAACTTGCGATCTTCCGATTGACAAGCCTGGCATCTTACCCGCTGAGCCACCACGCCCCCTATTTCATAAACTATTTTATGTTTATGCTAACGCCCCCTATTTCTGCCTTTCAGAGGAAAGGCAGAACAAAAATATAAGAAACAAATAATAAATACATTTACAATGTCTACAGTAGTTCAACCTTACATTTAGGCACATTCACAGTGTATGCATATAGTCTGCCATCAGCATATAACTAAATTGCAGACTATACATTCTGGAACAGTCTGAATATACAGTACATGGTCTTAGCTACTTTTTTTCTTTTAATATAGTTTATTTTAAGCCTTAAGCTCCTAGAAAAAAAGTGGGATATAAATCTAACAAAATAAAACAAAACAAGCAAGTAATGCTAATAAGTATATCTGACGCATCCCTACAATCAAGCAAATTTCCAATTGTTTTATTACTGAAATTCTCCTAGTTGACAAAGCAAATCTTGTGATGAATGCCTGAGGGACAAAGTCTACTCTTTTCATTGAAATTATAGTCCTTAAAAAATGGGGCACTCTTGGCCATTACAGAGGATTCAAATGCCACATTATGAATCTGTGTTTCAAGGAATAATGGAGCATTTCACAATTTCAAAAAGAGCATTTTAATTCCTTTAATAAGTTTATAATTGCTCGTTGATCTACCTAGAGTTCGTTTGTGGTGGCACATTATAATTCAAAGGTGATATAAGTTGGATGCATCAGGAAATTATCTTGCAATTTCAGCCAATGCCAAGATGTCATATGGATTGACTCACAGATATCTGGCTAGTTGCTTATCATTTCTAATTTGACCCTGCCACTGATCCCTAAAAGCCTGTGGGGTGTTAAGGATTTAGAAGTCAAATTCAAAGCCCTATTTAGCCATGAACTCACTAGGTAGCCTTGGGAAACTTGCTATTTATCACCGACCTCTACTAAGCCATTGTATCAGATGAGAAGTAGCAGCTCACACATAATTTACAAGACCTAGAAGGAACATAACTCCACACTGTCCCTAGTTCATCAAGAACATCAGACCTCCTATCAGAGTTTAATTTTGTAAGGTTGGTGGAAATCCAATGCAGACGCAACGCTACTTTATGGATATTTCTGAAAAACAGAAAGGACACATTAATGGGAAATAGAAATGTGTGTGTGTGGGGGGGGTGAACAGCTCCTTCCATTTGCCAAGCATATTTAGGAAACTAGAAACATTATATCTATACCAATTATAGTAATTTTCCATATTGTTTTAGGGTGACCAAAATATCAGGAATATTTGAGACCTATTATCACAAGAGAGAGAGAGAGGAAAAAGGCTGTTCTAAAGGTACTGAATAAGAGACTCAAATTGTTCAAGAAACAATGTTGAAGAAGAAAGACGGGAGACCTGAACATGAAGGTATCTTTCTGGATAAGTTCTATACAATTTAAAAAGAAAAGATAAATTGCCAGTTAGTAGCCAGCAAAAAAAAAAAAAGTAGCCAGCACTCAGGTATGACCTAAATCATATCCCTTATGAATATACAGTGGAGGTGAGGAATAGATTTAAAGGATTAGATCTGGTAGACAGAGTGCCTGAAGAACTATGGATGGAGGTTCGTAACATTGTACAGGAGGCAGCAACTAAAACCATCCCAAAGAAAAAGAAATGCAAGAAAGCAAAGTGGCTGACTGATGAGGCTTTACAAATAGCTGAGGAAAGAAGGGAAGCAAAAGGCAAGGGAGAAAGGGAAAGATATAAACAACTGAATGCAGAATTCCAGAGAATAGCAAGGAGAGATAAGAAGGTCTTCTTAAATGAACAATGCAAAGAAATCAAGGAAAACAATAGAATGGGGAAGACTAGAAATCTCTTCAAGAAAATCGGAGATATCAAGGGAACGTTTTGTGCAAAGATGGGCATGATAAAGGACAAAAAAGGCAGGGACCTAACAGAAGCAGAAGAGATTAAGAAGAGGTGGCAAGAATACACAGAAGAACTATACAAGAAAGATCTTAATATCCCTGATAAATACGATGGTGTGGTCACTGACCTTGAGCCGGACATCCTAGAGAGTGAAGTCAAGTGGGCCTTAGGAAGCATTACTAACAACAAAGCTAGCGGAGAAGACAGTATCCCAGCTGAGCTATTTAAAATCCTAAAAGATGATGCTGTTAAAGTGCTGCACTCAATATGCCAACAAATTTGGAAAACTCAACAGTGGCCACAGGATTGGAAAAGGTCAGTTTACGTTCCAATTCCAAAGAAAGGCAATACCAAAGAATGTTCAAACTACCGTACAATTGCGCTCATTTCACATGCTAGCAAGGTTATGCTCAAAATCCTACAAGCTAGGCTTCAGCAGTATGTGAACCAAGAACTACCAGAAGTGCAGGTTGGGTTTCGAAGAGGCAGAGGAACTAGAGATCAGATTGCCAACATTCGCTGGATCATGGAAAAAGCAAGAGAGTTCCAGAAAAACATCTACTTCTGCTTCATTGACTACACTAAAGCCTTTGATTGTGTGGATCACAACAAACTGTGGCAAAGTCTTAAAGAGATGGGAGTACCAGACCACCTTACCTGTCTCCTGAGAAACCTGTATGCGGGTCAAGAAGCAACAGTTAGAACCGGACATGGAACAACCGACTGGTTCAAAATTGGGAAAGGAGTACGACAAGGCTGTATATTATCAACCTGCTTATTTAACTTATATGCAGAATACATCATGAGAAATGCCGGGCTGGATGAATCACAAGCCGGAGTTAAGATTGCCGGGAGAAATATCAACAACCTCAGATATGCAGACGATACCACCCTAATGGCAGAAAGTGAAGAGGAACTAAAGAGCCTCTTGATGAGGGTGAAAGAGGAGAGTGCAAAAGCTGGCTTGAAACTCAACATTAAAAAAACCCAGATCATGGCATCTGGTCCCATCTCTTCCTGGCAAATAGAAGGGGAAGAAATGGAAGCAGTGACAGATTTTATTTTCTTGGGCTCCAAGATCACCACAGATGGTGACTGCAGCCATGAAATTAAAAGACGCTTGCTCCTTGGGAGGAAAGCTATGGCAAACCTAGACAGCATATTAAAAAGCAGAGACATCACCTTGCCAACTAAGGTCCGTATAGTTAAAGCTATGGTTTTCCCAGTAGTAATGTATGGCTGTGCGAGTTGGACCATAAGGAAGGCTGAGCGCCGAAAAATTGATGCTTTTGAACTGTGGTGCTGGAGAAGACTCTTGAGAGTCCCTTGGACTGCAAGGAGGTCAAATCAGTCAATCCTAAAGGAAATCAACCCTGACTGCTCATTGGAAGGACAGATACTGAAGATGAAGCTCAAATACTTTGGCCACCTAATGCGAAGAGAGGACTCACTGGAAAAGACCCTGATGCTGGGAAAGACTGAAGGCAAAAGGAGAAGGGGACGGCAGAGGATGAGATGGTTAGATAGCATCACCGATGTAATGAACATGAATTTGAGTGAACTCCGGGTGACAGTGGAGGACAGGAAGGCCTGGCGTGCTATGGTCCATGAGGTCACGAAGAGTCGGACATGACTAAACGACTGAACAACAACAACGCTGAAATGTCTTTATTTGAATTTTTTTTTGAAAAAAACAACAAAAAGCCAGCCAAATGAATAGATTTGATTTGAACAAATGCAGATTAAATGAACTATTCAAGTAAGCAAGCCTTTCTAAATAAAGCGGTTCTTAGGTTAAATCCTGGAAAGTGCCTCTCAGTCCTAGATGAGGGAAGAGATGGGCCTTCTGTGCTTGTGAGGAGGTGGACAAACTCCTACTTCTCTCTCATCTTACCTTGTTGGGCTATATATGCTGATCTATGACTATAATAAAGATTGACTTGATTTGTACTGTATTACTTTCAATAGGTTTTCCTCAGTCGTACCTGCAGTGGGCTGGTCCCAACAATTTATGAGTACTAGATTGTCTTCCAAGGGTAAAATGTTAACAGTGGATCCGTAAGTGGCTGTAAAGGCCAATTCTGGATCCGCACAATCTCCCACAATGAGGGCATAGGTTTCGGGAGTGACATCAATCTTGTAAATCTCAGGTTCTCAAATAATAATTAATTATCTTCAAAATAAAATAATAATTAATTAAATAATAATTAATTAAATAATAATTAATTAAATAATAATAATAATACTTCTCGAATAATTAATCTCTTCAAAATCAAAGCATGAAACTTACCCTTTGTTTCTATTAAAGCCACATGCACAAAACAGAGACTGGTGAGAATAGGCTGAGCTGAGACACAGGCTTCTGAGCCTTCTCCTGAATACACTGACCGAGACCAAATGACGACGGGCTTCACCTTCACAAACAAGGCCAGCAAAAGACCCCTGGCTGCTGAGGCAAAGGGCTCCCTCTCCCTCCCTCCAAGGCACAGAAGCCACCTCAATACCACAACGGAGGAGCAGCAGACAAGTTAGGGATGCAGAGCAGGCTGGACCAAACCATGTGTACGGTACTCCAATATTTCACGGTTGTCGCCTACCCATCATCTCCTGCTGTCAGAAGTGGCCATCTCACTCTGACTAATGGTAGGACCGGCCTCCAAAGAAGCACATTTAGGATCACAAGCTAGTCAATAATCTTCACAAGAAAAAAAGGTGTGTAGGAAGCTGGTCTATACTAAGGGGAGCCTGTTGCTAGCCTGAGGAAGTTATCCATTCCAAATTATATTTCTTTGGAGTTTTTTCCCACTTCAGTTTTCCTCCTTTCTGTTATCTATTTATCTAGTAGCCAAGACAGAAGGAAAAAGGGAGGATGTTTTTTACATGGAACCCACTGGTGAATCACTGGAGCCTGCATTGAGATACGATTTGCAGAGAGGCAAGGAGCAAGTGATTCCTATGTAAGTCAGGATGGCTTCTTCTGGTGCATCCCAGCAAAAACAAAAGCAAAGAGCAAAGTGTGTTTTCCTCCCTCTTCAGCTGTTTCTCCAGTACTTCTGAAAGCTTCCAGTGTCAGCTGTCATCTTTCCATTAAAACAGGGGCGGGGAACCTTTTTTCTGCCGAGGGCCATTTGGATATTTATAACTGGGGACCGGGGTGGGTGGGTGGGGGGCGGGGTTTCTGGGATTTCTGCGGACCGGGGCCCGGAGTTTGCAGGTGGGAGCCAATCACAAGCACTGGGGGGCAGGGTTTGCGGGCGGGAGCCAATCACGTGGAAGGGGAGGGGTTTGCGGGCGGGAGGGCCGCGGGCCTTAGGCGGGAGCCCCGCAGGCCTTATACGGCCCGCGGTCCTGACGTTGCCCACCCCTGCATTAAAAGCAATGGGAATGGAATGGAGAAGATGCTCTAAGAATTCTGTGCTCTTCTAGCCAAGAGGCCAGACTAGGCATTCTTGAGGGTTTCTTGTGACTTTGATCTGCTTTTCAGGAGTTGAATGAAAACAAAGCAAAGCCAAAGGTGCACACTTACTCATAGGATTTGGTTAACAAAGGCTGTTTGTTTGGCCACGGCAATATCTGAGCTGCAGCCATTGCAAGCTAAGAACAGCTTAAGCTAAGAACAGCTTAATCGTTTCTGCTGTTCTGGGGAGAAGACAAACCAAGACCCCCAACACACAGGAAGAGATAAGGGCGCTCCAGCCCCAGAGCTGCTTCTCAAGGTTACACAGAGAATTGTTGTATGTTACCACACATGCAAGTGGACCCAAAAGCCAGCTGCCTTGCCAGGTCACAGCTCCCTCCCAGAGTCATTGACAGTCTGCATTACAGCAAATAATGCTTCCTTCCTTTATGATTATCCTATCATCTAAATTTCAGGGCTGCACCAGGCCACTAATGGCTTTCTAAGAAGTATCAAATTGTAATCCTCTCCTTTCCACCTCCTCCTCCTCTACAACATGTTCACACACCAGCCACTTTCCTTCCTCAGTTACTCCTCATAAAGCTCATAGCCAGCCTTAATTGAGGGGCAAAGCAATGGCTCGGTCTTGCTGGGAAAGACTGGAAGCAGGGGATACAGCTGACTCTTTTGAAAAGGGAATAATGAAATGGGAAGTGGATCTGAATCATTTCGCGATACACTCTTACAGCAGGGCACAAGGCAGGCACTAGGACCTGTGCGGAATCACAGCAGGTTTGCAGGCAGCCAGGCACAAGGCAGGCACTAGGAACTGCGCGGAATCCTGGCAGGGCTCGGAGGTGGCAGCAGCCGCGACACACCCAGACACTGCAACCAACACACTAATGTGTCCCGACACACAGTTTGGAAAGCTCTGCTCTAGTATGAAGTCAAAGACCAAGATCAGTATAGCCTAAACAAAGCTTAGAGCAGTGCTTTCTAAAGTGCCCCCGTTGGCAACACACCAACGGCGGTGGCGCGGGGGCACGCACGGGGGCGGGGGTGTGCACGGCGGCGGCAGCCTCCGCTAAAATGCGGAAGTGCTGATGGCGCGCCACTGCTGCTGCTGCTGCTGCCGCCGTGCACGCCCCCACTGCTGCTTCCGGGTTGTGTGGCGACACACCACACAGTTTGGAAAGCTGTGGCTTAGAGAATGGAACTTAACTGCATACATCAGACAGACTGCTATTAAAGTGTGTGTGTGTGTTTAATGCTTAAGTTGACTTGGGTCTAATGGACATGACTACTATTTGTTGGGCTGACCAGTCAGTGGCACTAGTAAGGTTAAGAATTGCACCCTACTTGTTGCTAACTGGTAATATACAATATGGAACACTGTTGCTCAATACAGTTTAAAATTGCTTGTCAGTTGCTAGGGATACTAGTTCTGGCCTGAACAAATATGGACAACCACTAGAAGGGAGCAAAGAGAGACAAAAAACTGTAACTCATCTGGATGTTTGCAGCTCAGAACCCGGAGTCTAGTAATACAGTGGCTAACCAAACAATTGCTGTGTGGCTGTAAATACTTTGGATGAAAGACTTGCTATGAAAGCATGGTCTGGATTAAGAAAAAGGTAGCTGGTCCTCAAAGTCCAGTTGTAAGAAAGGAATTTTATCCCATATCAAACTGGGAACTTTGGAATACATGGTTCTTTTAAATATGTAGCATGTTTATGACGATCCCCACTTCTGATGGATCTAGAAAAAATAACAATGGGAAATGAGACTCATCCTTTGTGTATACTATCCATCAGATTAGCATATTCTGCCAAAACACAGGCATATTTTTTTAAAAAAGTCCTTTGAAGTTTGCTTTTGGGTTTTGCTGAACATGCAAGTCCTTCCTACTTTTGATTACAAGCATCTCAAATTTAGATGCTCACAGGCTGCATACAAGTCAACAGGCTTAGGGAAACTGGCAACGGGGCAAGAGATCATCTATTTGCAACACACACATTCCAAATGTTCAAGTTTTGGAAAAATTGAGTTCCATCTTTTAAGTCAGGGGTGGGGAACCTTTTTTCTGCCAAGGGCCATTTGAATATTTATAACTGGGGACTGGGGGGTGGGGGACAGGGTTTCTGGGATTTCCGCAGACCGGGGGCCGGAGTTTGCGGGCAGGAGCCAATCACAAGCACTGGGGGGCAGGGTTTGCGGGTGGGAGCCAATCACGTGGAAGGGGCGGGGTTTGCAGGCGGGAGCCCCGCGGGCCTGATGTTGCCCACCCCTGTTTTAAGTACTTTAGCATTAGCACCTTCTTTTTCCTGATACACGCAAGTATAAAGATACTTTTGCAAAATCTCTTTTATAAACTGAAAGGGAAGGAGGGTTGCTGTTAGGAAAAGTAAAAAGTGCCCTCCATAGACTCTCACGTTTATCAATTAGCCTTGGAGCATTAAGAATTCTGCTACCTTAACTAGCTGCCTGTCGGATAGGTCTGGTTCTCATTTCAGCTCTCAAACTCCAAAGCACAAGGAGCAAAAATTACTTAGCAAGGCCTATACCAGCTCCATCAAATTCTTGTTAGTAGATCACAGCATAGGACCCTTCTACATGCAAGGGCTCCTGTTCCTACTCTGATGCAATGAGATTTGTATAGTGTTGCTCATCTTCTTTTCCAGAAATAATACTGAGAAGAACATTTGCAGTGTTCCTCTGGACACTTGGGGTAGCAACCTAGGATAGCAGGAACACCTTCCTTATCTTTGTCTCAGCTTCTGGAAATTTCCCCACTCCACCATAGCCAAGCAGATGTGGTGCCTTGCTGCCACCTTCTGCATCCACCCACTCCTTCAGGATGTGTCTTTACAGCCCTGCACAGAAGCAAGTTGAGTGTTTCTCTTTTTTGTTTCCTTGCAACAATGGAAGGATGCAGGCAAGTTGCTGGCTGGCTGCCATTCTTTGTGTTTTCCCATTAGCTGGCTGGAAGGAGTATCGGCCAGCTTTTTAGGAAATGGAGTGGGAAGGAAGGAAGGAAGGAAGGAAGGAAGGAAGGAAGGAAGGAAGGAAGGAAGGAAGGAACATTCACTGAGGTAGTTTAATGCCATACTCTTCTTTTAGAAACTTGTCCAGCCTGCCAGAGAACAAGAGGCTGGGCTAACAAGATAATCCAGCTGGGGCCCAGCTCAAGGCTTATAAGCCATTAGCTCCTGATAAGCACTACACTTCTCTGTAGATAATTAGCGATCAGCCCTAATCAATAAGTTATTTTTTGCCCTGAGTAATTAATAATTACAGAGTGCAAGTCTACAATAATTAAACTCTCTGTGCTCCTTCCTTGATTGTGATTTCAACTTTATATATAAACCACTGCAGGTAATACAACCTTTTGCTTCTCAAGATGAGCCATTAGGACACTGGCTCTCTCTTCTTGACTTCTTTTCTTTCATTCTTCTGTTCCTACTTTCTCTATTTCTCAAGCTGTTATCGATCAGCCTTTCTATTGCTGGCATAACTGATTGTGCAACAAAAGACAGATGCTGACCCCAAACTTTGTAGGAAAATGCCAAGCTATTTTAACCCCTGGCTTTCAAAGTACCCCATAAGTACTAGAAGTTCCCCATAAGCTTCTAACAAGAGCAACCCCAGTCAGGACTTGCTAAGACAAATCAGACTAATGAAAAACAGAACAGAACAGAACAGGAATAGAAGAGAAAAAGTATTTTAAATGTACAATGGGGGTGGGGGGTGGGGGCGGTGCTATTTTTGCAGTAGTACTGTAGTAATACATTACACATATACTCATATATTCTTAACACCTCACATCTTCCCAAACTACACAGCCAAAATAAGCATGACTTGGATCACATTGTTTTTTATACTTTAAGATGCTGAGATATTTAAATTCTAGTCACTGAATTGATAGAGTTCAATTGCAGAGGCAATCAGATGAAAGGGAATTAAAAACATGGCCTGAATTCACTTCAGGCCCAAATTTACTCTTTTGAATCTACCCATTTCTTCCACAATAAAAACATCATTTTAAGAAGGATGCCACCTCAATGGCAATCATAATTTGAGATTCCCACAGCCACAAACCTACGTCACTTATTTTGCCTTATTTCACACAGGATAATTGTGACCTGCAGCTTTCTTAGCTATCTGTTCAATACCAGCTGAAGTCTGTATAATGCTTCATTTTGGGGACCACTTAGAGATTTAAAAAAAGGTAAAGGTCCCCCCCCCCGCACATCTGTGCAGTCGTGTCCGACTCTAGGGGCCGGTGCTCATCTCCGTTTGTTAGTCGAAGAGCCAGCGTTGTCCGAAGACGCTTCCACGGTCATGTGGCCGGCATGACGCACGCGGAACGCTGTTACCTACCCACCGAAGTGGTACCTATTAATCTACTTGCATTTGCATGCTTTCGAATTGCTAGGTTGGCAAGAGCTGAAGCTAGTGCGGGAACTCACTCCGCACGCAGGGCTAGGGGTTCGAACCTCCGAACTTGCAATCTTCCGATCGACGAGCCTGGCGTCTTACCCACTGAGCCACCACGCCCCTTTGAGATTACTGAGAGATTACACAGAGACAAACCTGGTAGCTGTAGCCAATCATAATTATTTAATAAAAGCATATACACATTTAGATTGCATTTATACTCAACATTTTAACTTAAAAATGGCTCTTATTATTTAACATCACATGGCTCTTATTATTTTTCACCTGAGAAACCTATACTCCTCTGTCCTCCAACATATCATCCAGAAAGCAACAAGGAAGAGGATATTTCAATAAGAATCTGGAGAAGAACAGAGCAGATAAAATGTTCAAAGCTAAGAAGTGAACCAATCATGTTCAACTTTAAGGTAATAGCTCAGAAATATCTATCTATCTATCATCTATCTATCTATCTATCTATCTATCTATCTATCTATCTATCTATCTATCTATCAAATTTTGTCACCGCCCATCTCCCCCCTCAAGTGGGACTCTATACTATATAAATATATAGTAACAGTTGGACTGTTAGGACTGGCAGTTTGCATGACCGACCAATGGCCAGAATGTGGTAACTGAATATGCAGGAAGGCAGAATGCAATTTGACTGTTGGATGAAGCCATGAGAATAGTTAGAAAAAAATATTGTACAAGACAAGATGTGCAAAGAAAAAAAATTAGGGAAAAGTTAGACAACTTAATCTGTTCAAGGAAAGAACATGACCTTCCTTTGCTACAATCAAAATATACCCATGAGAGGAGTAATGGACTGCTTTGCCCAAATGACTCCAATTCCATTCAAACACCTTACTTTATTTACCAGAAGCCTACATCCCACGCTTAAGGCTGGAAAGAGAATCTGAGCTCATTCGGAGTCTGTTAGAATGAGTCTAGATTCCATCACTTCACTCTGGCTGGCTGTCTATAACATGAATAGTCTGGGGAAGAATGAGAGGGGAGAACACAACCGGAGGGGAAACTTCTGTTTCACCTTCTGCTTCTGCTTCTAAATTGCTATTCAACACCTATATATTCTGCAACCCTAGGGCTAGACTGGAATGACTTCTTGTGGTACCACATAGTCCTAGATCCTCAGTGAGGACAAAACAAATACACAACTACTTAATGTCCAGAATATTGCTATGCGGACTTGATTGTAGTACAAGGAACGAACATTTTTGCAAAGATAATATTCCTTACATCAGCCTTGAGGACAGGCCTTAGAAGACATTGTGAGAAATGCACAGTAACTGTTGCCAATTCACATATCCCTTTTGCTCCCTCGTGTGATCTTGCAAGTTAAATCCAAAAAGCTATTTGTTCAGAATATTTTTGCCCACCACAGTATAAAGCATGATGATATCTCAATGGTAAAAAGTGGATGGTGGCTATGGGGATGCAATTTTTCTACAGTCTATAGAAGATGTCTTAGTTGATTGACTGATAAATGGATGTTTACCAACCTGGTACTGTGGAGTCCTTGGTGCTCTCTGAGCTTGGTTGTTTGCTTGCAGACATTTCATTACCCAACTAGGTAACGCCATCAGTGCTCATGAGTGTGTGGTTTGTATACAGTAGCTTGCCCTGCCGGTGTTGGTGGAGGTGTGGTTTTCTCCTTAAGGAGAAAACTGTATATAACTGTATAACTGTATATATATACTGTAACTGTATATTGTATATAAACAGGGAGCAAATCCCACACTCATGAGCACTGATGGTGTTACCTAGTCGGGTAATGAAACATCTTCAAGCAAACAACCAGGCTCAGAGAGCACCAAGGACTCCACAGTTCAACCCTGAGCTACAGATATTCTCTTCTATTGAAACCTGGTACTGTACTGGTACTGTAAAACAATTATCTGACTGACGTGACATTATCATGTTTGGGATGTTCTGTTCTTTATCCCTGTAAGCAGTGGGCAATTAACTCAATGAACTGGAGGGAACCATGGAAACACAGAAATGCCATTATGTAGTTTGTTTTGTTCAGGCTTAGCATGCAAACTTATCATTTATGACTTAGGGCTCTTCCACATGGCAGCCTTAAGCTGGTCTTTCATTCTGAAAAAAGCTGAAAATGAAGCCATCTTAAGAAATTGCTGTCTGGATTTCAATCTTCAGATATACAGTGACCAGTAAGAGTGTAGACGTTGCCTAGATTGAATTAAATTACAGCGGAGAAGCACACAGCTGGACTAGTGCCGAAGCAAGTTGGGAAACATCTCTTTTGAAGTGGAGCAGGAAAATATAATTGGAGGTTGTCTCCATGCCAAAATAGGGACCCAGGAAGTGTGCCTCCCTGTCACTTTGCCTGCCCTCTGAAATGAGATCCCCCGGTATCTGCATGGCTCCAGCCTGATAGTGTCCCGGCAAGCTCTGAAGAACCGGAGGTTCTCCCAGGCCTTGGGTTAGGGTTGTTGGGGCCCCTGTGAGATACGTTTGTGGGGGCCAGTGCTGCTTGCCAGATGCACCATCTGTTCTTGTTCTCTTTTCCCATTTCCCCCTTGTTATTGTATTGTACTCTTTGGTATATTGTTTGGTTTTCTTGTACACCGCCCAGAGTCAGTTTGGCATCAGACGGAGCCTAAATTGGATAAATTAAATTAAATTAATGTTGCAAAATACCACTTTCTAAAACCAATCTGAAGTACTGCACAGCTGTACTATGCATTTCCTATAGCATCTAATTAAGGTCCTAAATCTCTAAGTGTGTTTTTAGACTAAGGAATTTAGTTTCCAAGCTACACCTCCATTTCACCCATTCTTTTTGCATGCTTTTAAAATTTCTGAACTGCATGCAATGGCACAGCAGTAGTTGCATGCAAATGTGATTTCTTCGAGCATCTAGAAACAGAGTCCGGTGAAATACCTTTGTGCTAATCCTCCTTCTACAGACCAACACATCAGTATTTCTACAAAACAAATATAATCATATTTTAAACCAAGTCAGCAGAGATGGGAGCTTGCAAAATAAACTGGAAAAAGTTTGTAGGTGAAACACAGTAGTTAACGCCTCAGGGCAAGCATAATGCTATGGACTGAGAGGCCAGTTGAGGAAAAAAATCAGGTAAGGAAGAAAAAGGAACTCAGCAAGCAGGAGTGAATCAATCAAAGAGACCATCATAGTTTCTGACACGGAGCCCTTCTGGATAATATACTGCAAGTTTATCTGTTATGTTCTGGACTTAAATTACTGAGAAATTATAGCCTAGGTGCAAAGAAGAGGCAGCAGCGAGAGCCAGGGGCACTGAGGCGGCTTTGCCTTCATCAGCGTCTAACCGCTATAAATTTAGAGGAGAGGGAATAGGCTGCAGAGTGTGCCTTGGATATTCTAAACCACAGAGAAAGAACCACAGATTCCTCCACAATCCCAGAATGATGTTTCCAAAAAAGGAGTAGCACTGGAGGAGGGAAAGCAAGGGAAGGCAACATTTGAGGGCTGAGCGGCTATAAATGGGCCTCCTGACCTTTCAAACTGTGACAGGCATTTATTATGTATTTTGCAATGTTTATAACCCACCCCAACCTTCGCAAACTCTGGGCAGAAGACCACAAGGTCAAAGACAACAATATAAAAACTCAGCACAAATTAAAATATACAATTAGTAAACAATTATGAAACAGTGTGAACAAGTAGTAAACAGTATGAAAAGGGTCTGCTGGAGTTGGGCAGCCAATAAATTTAAATTAATAATAATTAAACATCATAGGCAGCCTTTGAATTAACTAATCTTAGAGTCAAATGCACACTAGATCAAAAGTGCTTTATCTTGTTTATGAAATGCCAGCAGGGTTGGGGTCATCCATACCTGGGGATGGGGCGGGGGGGAGAATATTCCATAGAATTGGGGCTGCCACTGAGAAGGCCTGTTGTCTGGTCCTCACCCCATGTTCTTCGGCAGGGGGGGCTGCAACAGACCCTCTCTTGATCAGTGAGCTGACATTTCACTTCTAGCAAGGCACTGCTTAATACAGTATATCCTGGTGCTGCTCTGTAAAGGGTATGAAAAATAATAACCAGCACTTGGAGTTGGGTCTGAATGCCTACAATTAAGCCAGTGCAGAAGCTTCAAAATAAGTATTGTAGGGTTGTTCCTTCAAGAGTTTAGCTGCTGCATTTTGTACCAGCTGTAGCTTCTAGGTCATCTCCAAAGGCAACCTCACACACTGTGTGAAGCCTCACATTGTGATATCACTGGAAGGGACAGAGCCCACATTTTTCAGCCCATTTCATTTGTTTCTTTTTGGTGGTGGGTGTGTGTGTGTGTTAAGAGTGAAGATAGCTATTTGGGCCTCTGAGAGACATTGCTTTATTTCAGGCTCATTTTGAGCCATGTTAGGAGTGAAGATGGGATTGATTTGCCTCCCTAAGGTCTCATGTTCCTGATTTTAACACAGCCAGCAATGTTAAGGCTGATCTTTTATATTCAGGAGTTCAGAAGGAAAATAGGAATTGCAGGCTGCTCAGAGACTTAAGATTCCTATCTTAAAAAAATAAAAACAAATAAATACAAATACAAAATAAAAACAAATAAAAACAAAATTGTGCACTGAAATTTGGCCATTTTGCTGCTGAATGTTGGTGGTGCAATCTCAGGGGACTAAGCACCACATGTGGTTACCCACCCTTGAGCTGAAAGACAGAAACAGGGTGTGCCATAACTGGAAACTTAATAACCATGTGTGGAAAGTGATCCATACCTGAGTGGGGAATGGATATTTTATTCTAAGAGCAACTGCAAACAGATGCTGAAGTACTTATGGTGCCAAGGTCACTGGAACTGAACTAAATAGCACATTTGCCATTCTGCCTTTCTCTCTGCCTCTGTTTCTTTTCTTGTGGGTTCCCTACCAAACTCACCAGAGGATGGCCTTTCTTTCCCTCTGTTTCTTTGCAACACGCCTTCTGGCACAAATATTGTTCCTCAGTAGTATCAAAGTCATTAAATGCAACTGTAATTCAAAGACTCATTATCAGCTGAGAGATCCCTCAAGCAGCTTTTCTGTGTAACCTGGAGGGGGCAGCATGCACAGCAACTGGATATACCGTAGAGTAATTCCTACAGAAGATGCAGTGTTCCTAGGGAAGGAACCAAAGAGTTCATTGTACCACAGTGTTGCAACACACTGCCAAACAGCAGCTATCATGCTGGCTGCTGCTTACTCTGTTTAAATCTCTCTTACCATATTTAATCTCCACCCCTTAAACCTACAGTTCTTGCTCTAGCATTTAATATTTAGGAGTAATAACTGAAGCTTCATAGGCAGGAAAAATAAAATAAAATCCTAACTTCAAATATTTGCCTGGTAGGTTCTTTCTGAAAGAGTCGAAGAGCTGCTCTGAGGATATTTCGGAACAAGTTCCTTGTGAATCTCCATGACAGCAAAATAGGAACTGGGTTACTCAGATTATTTGCAAATTTGCCTGTGAGAACCGTGAATACTGAATACAGTAACATTTGCTTCTTCTGGGTAAATTACACAAAAATTGGGTTGTACATTTATTTGACTTATGACTGCAAGTGCATATTTGTACATGTAAATCCGTGTAAGAGTTCCTGGTTATACAAACTGTGGCGGGATTTGGATGTTACGCCTGGTGCTTGTAGATGAGCTAGAAGTTGATTCCTGCAATTCATGTCAGGTAGGATGGGGGCTGAAGTCCAACACATCTGGAGGATCCCAGGCTGGGGAAAACTGCACTAAACTATATTCACATGACACACAATGCTTGAATGACACATAAACTAGATGACTACATTTTAGTTTATCACGTTGTGCTAATCAGCCATTGTGGTTAGTTTATGGCTCAGTGGGCTGTGTAAATTCACCAGCTGGGCTGTCCCATAAAAACAACCTTCTCCTTGCCCTTCTTTCAAGCCATTTTCTTTCACTTTTTGGAACTACATCGTGCTATTTAGTACCAATCTGGAACTGATTATATTGAGCAATCCAGCTTCACAAAATATAGTTTGAATGTGAATTGTTTGGAACTAACCATAGTTAAAGTTAACCACATTTTGGACATCACTGAAAGCTGGAGTTAAGCCAAAGTGAAGTACAGATAGTCCTCGACTTATGACTGTTTGTTTAACAACAGTCCAAAATTACAATGGCCTCGGAATGGGTGCTTTACGGCCTGTAAAGAACTTCCAAGCATCGCAAAACATTGCACCACCACCCTGTGGTCACACGATTGCATTTCGGGTGCTTGGCAACCGGCTCGCATTTATGACTGGTTGCAGCATTCTGCAGTTACGTGATTGCGTTTTGCGACTTTTTTGCCATTTTCCAGCAAAAAAACACCCACTGGGGAAGCTGGATTCTCTTAACGACAGCAGTGATTTGCTTAACGACCACTGTAAAAATGGTCATAAAATCAGGTCCCATCACGTGGTGACTTGACTTATGACTGCAACAACTTATGATGGAAATTCCGGTCCCAATTGTGGTCGTAAGTCGAGGACTACCTGAAGCTTCTGAACTCATTTTCAAGGCCCTGCCAAAATTTTAACAGCAGTGAAAGCTAGGCAGTTCCCAGTCTCACTAAACTACAGATCAACAAGCTAGTGTTCCCCAGATTTAGTAGACTACAATAAATAATGCTTGGCTATTGGCCATCTTGTCTGGAACCAATCAGATTCAGTCCCAAGCCTCTGAAGAGCAACAGGTTACTTGTTTCCACCTTGCCAGCAGTTTCCCATTGTTGAATTTCTCATTGGAAGCTGTCCTATTCTGGCCCTATAAGAGCAGCTAAAACTTGAGCTTTGAAGTTATGCCCACCTCCTGCTTCTCTCTGTCTCTCTCCCCCTGCCCCCCCCATTCCAGTTCTGCCTCTATTTGGAAAAGCAAGGAGGAAAATGGTCCCTCCTGCACTTCCAAGAACAGCACATCCTGAAGAAGCAGAATAAGGGTTCTGTGCAGTCTGAAGCCATACCTCTTGACAGACAAGGAGTGGATGAAAGAAATGTGGTGTCAAAAAGATAGATTTATCTGTTTTGAAAAACATCTTAGAGGAATGGATAGGAGCAAAGCAAACGAAAGTTTCCTCACCACTGGAGAGACTTCAGAATGGCTTTGGGCGTGAGGCACTCTGAAGCCAAGACAAAAAAGAACTTCACTTTTCTCATCTGTTGTCCTATATTTATTATTTTGGGGAGGAAGGGGGTTCAATGAAGCACTTAAGGTTGCATCCAGCTTCAGCCAGGAGAAAGCATCTCATCTCACCTTCAGTAGAAAGATATTCTGATTTTAAAACGAAAACAAAAAACACACCAATAATTTCAAGCCCTGCCACATGATTCAGGGCTGATAAATATACAGGGTTGTGGGGTTTTTTTAGTTCTAGCCATGGCTAGAGGAGAACCAGGGTGTCTCTGAGAGCAGTAGCCCTTGGGAAGGGAATTTCCTGCCACACTACTGAAGAACTAGAGGGGAGTTCTTTCGGTTATACTTTCAATTACATGCATTAAGAGAGGAATTGGTCAGTCAGTTTCACAGCTTTGCAAAGAGTTGCCTGGCTCTTCTTTGAGAGATCAACCATCCTCTCAGTTGACTGGTTGAACAAGCTGTTCAGAAAAGAAAATGGCTATTGAAGCTGATCCCTTGCAGTCCAAATAGCACTGTGGGAAAGGCACAGGGGGAAATCCTACAGCCAACCCGCCAGACCAGGGCTTTCAGACCGTCGGTGTGTCGCCGCGGGAAAACCCGGAAGTGCCACCGTTGCGGCAGCGCGCAAAAACCCGGAAGCGCTGCTGCCGCTTTCAGTTTTTGCACACCGCCGTTGGTGTGTCGCCGCGGGAAAACTCGGAAGCGCTGATGATGATCAGCGCCTCCAGGTTGTGTGGCGACACACCAGACTGTGTGTGGCGACACACAGTTTGGAAAGCTCTGCGCCAGACCAATTCCAGTGAGCAGATCACTGCTCCGGGCAGCAGCACCTTGGGCTTCCTTGTCCACGCACCCTGGACTGTCTGCAGGTTCTTTATTCTTTATTATCTATAACCACATCCAGGCACAATCAATTCAGAGCACTCATTTCCAAATGTATGCAGATATTGCAACTGACCCCTGAACAACAAAGGTTTCTAATTCTTGCCAGGATTTCAATAGGATTGAATAATTGGTTTCAAGTTAAGACTAATGAGGATCTGAATTCTGAAATTTGTTGTTCTAGCCCAGAGCTTTCCAAACTGCGTGTCGCGACACGTTAGTGTGTCGGCTGCAGTGTCTGGGTGTGTCGCGGCTGCTGCTGCCTCCGAGCCCTACCAGGATTCCACATAGGTCCTAGTGCCTGCCTTGTGCCCTGCTGCCTCCAAACCTGCCCTGCCAGGATTCCGCGCAGGTCCTAGTTCCTGCCTTGTGCCCTGCTGTAAGAGTGTGTCGTGAAATGATGCATGTCTAAAAAGTGTGTCACCAACATGAAAAGTTTGGAAAGCTCTGTGCTAGCATGTTACCTCAATGCTGGAACACCTAAAGCCAGCCTTGGCCTTCCTCAGCAACAGGCTGGTTGGCGATGAAATTGGGACTGCTTGGTGAGGATGCGTCTTCAACAAACAGTAAATTGGGCAGCTTCATGTTGCAGCAATCAAGATGTATAGAGGAGCCCACTGCCCCAAGCTGCACTTCTAGAAATTGGAGAATATATGATTTGACTACACTGACTGGGATTTATTGGACATGTCTTTCAAAACATCTGGAGATTATAAGACAAAGCCCTGCAATATTGTATATTTAATTATTTTTGAATATCTGGATCTCATAATTTAAAACCCGTAAATTAAGATCTTTTAACACCTCCGTCTTGAATTGTATTTTTGCCTAAGAATAATTTTTTTTTATTGTATTTTAATGATTATTTATTCTTGTTTTTATTGTAAACTGCCCAGAGTCGCGCTCTGAGTGAGATGGGCGGTGACTAAATTTTAAGTATAAATATACATATAAATAAATAATCACAGTCAGGCACTTTGAAGCAACCATTGATTAGAACAAGGTGATGTACCAGTCCCATACACTTATGGTCAATCTTATTTCTTCCAGCTGTAAAATGGGAACAGTACCATTTCCACCTCACTATGTTGTTACTAGGGAAGGGAATCAACTTCACCCAGGTAAGAAAAATACTACATATCAATATTAGTTCAAAGGAGAAATAGGATGCTTTCAGCTGCCTTTGATTTGCTCACACCATTAGGTCTATTTAGCTCAGGAATGTCTATGCTAATTGGCAGCAGTTTCCTATAATTTCATTTTTCTACAATTTCATACACCTATTTTAGATGTCAGGGATTTCATTCATTCATTCATCCTACTTGTATACTGCCAAATCAGTACAGACTCATGGTGGTTTACAAAAACCATCCATAAACAGAATGTCCACAATAAGTATAAACAGATAAAAAATAACCGATTACTAATAAAAAAATTAAAAATACAAACTTAATTACAGTATTGGTAATCATGAAAATAAAATTATAATCAAACCAAACACCAAATAAAATGAACAATTAAATCAATGTAAGGAATTTCAAGGTAAAGTAAGGATGGCAATAATAAACTATTCTCCAAATACTCTTCAAAGGAGTTCCTTCTTCAATAGCTTCCAGAAGATTAGAAGGGATGGAGCAAGCCTTAATTCTAAGGAGAAGCCATTCTACAAGATTGGAGCAGCAACTGAAAAATAATGCCTCCTGACCTTCATTTCTTCATGAAAGTGGAGAAAACCACAAGCTTCTTCCAGAGAGAATGTACTGGATTCAGGTAGTAGGAGGTGGTATTGCAATTACTTAGGTACCAATCCATATACAGTAGGACTTCGTAGGTCAAACCCAGCACTTTGAATTGTACCTGGAAGCCACTGATAACCAATGTAAGGCCCAAAGCATAGGTGTAATGTGCTCTTGATGGGTGATACCAGCAGTTTGCATCAATTATAAATCCCAGGTGGTTTTCAAAGACAAACCTATGTATTCTTATTGAGTACAGTACTGCTGTACTCTTATTGAGAAGGAATGAGGAATCAGTTTGCAAGAGCCTTGTGATCTAGATAGGGCTGCAACAGGTGCATTAGCCAAAGCTGGGCAAAAGCCCTCCTGCCCATGACCTTCACTTGCCCATCCAATGGCAGCCATGAGTCCAGGAGGACTCCTGAGTCACAGACCTTCTCCCTCAGGGTTAGTGCCACTCCACTGAGAGACAACTCTGCAATAGACTGAAAATCTCAATGGACACACAATAACGCCATATGGCTTGGATTTAATTTCAACCTCTTTCATTGCATCTAGGCCCCTACAGACTCCAAAAACCGGGACAAGAGCTCTATTGCATCTCTGGGATGGTCTGGAGTTTTGATATATAACTAGGTATCATCTGATATATCTGAGGTGATATTACATCTCAGGCCAATGGATGACCTCTGCCAGTGGTTTCACATACAGTAGATGTTCAGCAACAGATGGGAAAGGACTGATACCTGAAAGACTGAGTGAAAATCTCTTTAGTGCCTCATTCAGGTCTAATGGCATCACCTTCTCTTGCAAAGAACGGATAATCTCACCCATCCAGCCAACTACACCTCAACTTGTTCTCTGAAGGAGCCAGAAGAGGCAGGAGTCCAGAACACAGATGGTGGAAATCATGCTAGAGAGCACCCTATCCTCTTCATCAGAGTGCATAGGCCCAGGTAACATGGCTAGACGTTGCTCCAGTCAGCCCTTTGGACCCTATCCACAAGGAGTCAACATTTGGATGCATCTGAGTGGCTTTGCTAGCAAAATGCTACAAAATGGTTGCAATAGCCGAACAGGACAGGCTGACAATCCCCACCCCCCAACAGAATAATGGAAGAGAAGTAGAGATGCTTTGCCTCCCTTACTGACAAAATGCAGGCCTGAACTCTGGCACACACCCAGATTCACTTTTTGGATTGGAGTGGATTGGAACTGGGGTATTGCTTATGCAAAATGTTTACTGAGCCTTTCCTGTCAAATCTGCAACACAGTATGAATCAGCTATATCTACACATTTGGATGTTTATTTGATTTAAGACTGTAGTTTGTGAACTAGCATGGGATAAAGAACATAGTAAATCATGTTATACTAAGTCAGACTATTTTTCTACTTAGTTCAACATTGTCTCCTATGACTCTAGCCCTCCAAAATCTCAGGCAGAGTTTTCCCCCCATTTTCTTCCATCTGATCCCTTCTTAAATTGGAAATGTTCTGACATGTAGGCTTGTTGAATGTCTGAAAAACAATGGTCAAGTTTTCTCTCGTTTCCTTCTGAAGGTCAAATGGCTATTAAATCAGCAGGTGAAGCTTTTCATAACTTGGAGATAAGTACTATCACCTGCTATTTTCTACAGGTCAAACTGATATTAACACATAGGAAAACGACCAGTAGAAACCAAAGTTGGTACTTCTGCTGTCAAATGATAAGATGTCCCTTAGAGCCCTGGTGACATTGAGTTTTGTAGCGGATGTGAAGCATTGTGTTAATTCTTGCTTTGGCACCTACTGCCCCAAATATCACAAAGAGGCTGGACAGATATGGCTATGCATTCTGAAAACTATATATTTCCTTATATCCTTTGGTAAATGAGACCTTTTCCCCCAGAAGTCAGAGATGCACATTTCTGGAAGTTATTAAGGAATAGGGGGAAACATGAATAGTATAATTACAATTCCTGGTCCCCTCCCTGTGAATGTATAGCACAATATGGGTACATTTATAATATTCTTATAGAACTATTCTTCATTCACAACACATATAAATGATGCAAATACCACAAAAGTAAGAGGATATCTCCAAGCAGCTGCACAAGAGAAACCGTTTTGCATCCCCAAAGTCTGCCATAAAATAAAAGCATCCCCCCAGCCTTTCTCCATCCCCTCCTCTTGCCCTTTCACATCATGTAATGTTTCCAAGAGGCTTCATTGGCTGGTGCAACCAAATCAATGGTCTCTGCTTAGAGAGGGAGTCTATTTATATATCTCATTCAGATAACAGAGGTAGCTGAAAATAGTCTGCACAGCACATAAGCATCCCAGAGGCAATTAGCTTATCAGTAGGTCCTGAGGTAGTTTGTGGCATTTGCCAACTCATGGGCTGTCATGGCAGGATACTTTCCAATGACCTTTTCTCAATGGCATTCTTTATTTGACTCACACTTTTCATACCAAGGCTCCAGCCTGCTCTTATGGAGAAGAAAAATGGACAGAAGGGTATCAAGTGCCATGATTGGTGGTTTGGGAGAGGAGGGGAAGACAGGATTTTAGCAACTAATACTTGAATTTACCTGACCCCCAGGTCAGGGCTGCAAATATCTGATGACCGGTAGATAGCAGCAAAATTATACAGAAAACTCTAACTGCCATCTAGTGGCTGTCCAGATTTTTGAAGCCTAGATCTGGTAGCCCTACCAAAGATCTTAAATGATTGTTTGCTGGAAGAGGTATTCTGTATCATCTCAGAGTCCACTGGAGTGGGTAGCTATATTAAATCTAAATAATAATCATATAATAAAGAAACAGAGATTTTGGTAAAGCAGCAAAATATAATCATTGAATGGAATAAAAACAGCACCTAGCTTACAAATCCAACCATGTATTTTCATTCATTCAGAGTTCTGCCACCCTCCTTATCCACATTGTGTTTCTGCTGAATTGAGGACCAGGAAAAAAGTTGTGTCTCCTTTGCTTGAGCTTTTGTCACATTCTCTTCTGTAACAAATTATCCAGGCTTTGCAATGACACAACCAGAAGCCTCAGAAAACACATTAATCACACTGGGTCCTGGAAGAGCCTGTGTGATCCTCCCTTGTTTCCAAACTCCCTTGCGGTCTCCAAGAGCAGCCCTCATCAGCTTCCTGGAGTTCAAACCTGCCTTGTGACTGTAAATCTATTCATGGCTGTATTGTTATCTTGACAGGTCAAGAGACAGAAAATGAGGAACGAGGAAGGTGTTTGGGTGAGATATATGCACGTTGTAAAACCTGCTCCAGTTATTTAAAGTGGCTATTTGGATAACTAACCAAATATTGGATAAGCCTGAAGAAAAAAGGGGGAGCAACGAAGCTTCAGCAGAAAGTGGTAAGATCCCCAAGTTTTTGATACTGTAAAAGGAGAAGAGGAGAAAAAGTGCACCTATGGGAATTCACCATAAGCCAAATCAAATCTTTATTGTGGCCATTTGGACATCAGGGGAAAAAAAACAGGTAAAAATGAAATTTATCTCCATAGAGTAGCCAACTTAATCCTTCTGCTTTATGCTGGATACCAAGAATATATTATTTAAAAAAAACATCTTTAAAATCCCTGCCTCAATTTTCTCTTCTTCATTTTGTTTCTCTCCCCCATTTCCACTTTTTTTGTGCAAGACATCAAATAAGCCCCCTGCTTTCTCCTTTTCCAAGTCACCATGCCCTTTAGAAGGTCTTTTAACAAGTGAATGGTTTTTTAAAAAGACATGGAAGAGATAGTCCCCTCTCCACATACTTGTTCTGCAACCTCCCCCACCCCAACAGAAAGCTGGCGCTGCCTGGGACATAACGAGAGTTGTAGTCCCGAGGGCTCTGGAGGGTACCGGCTTGCAGATATTGGTGGCCATGAAATCTAGCTCTCTCAAGATAGAGGGGGCGGGAAGGGAACATGGCAGTTGTCGACCTCTCCACCCCCGCCCGCCGGAATGCCTCCTAAAGCGGGTGCGCCCCTGTTCTGGCTCCGCCGGGCGCATCACTCCAAGCTGAACGTGAAGCGGGGCGGGAGGGAGAACGAAGCCTTGGGCGCGGGGGCGTAGCGGCGCTCCTGGGCGACTCGGTCGAGCCCCCACTTCTAAAGATCCTCCGGGCTGCTTCTAAAAGCCGGCCCACCTGTAAGCAGCGTCTGAAATGCCTCTCCCCCCAGGCAACAGACTGGGGGAGAAAAGAGGTCAACCTCCCCCACTCCCGCCTTTTTCAGCACCGCGGCGGCGGCGGCGGCGGCTTCATTTTTGGGCAGGGAGAGCGCGCGTCCGGAGGAGACTTCTCTTCCCAGAATCACCGGGCGGTTTCTCCCTCGGCAGGAGGCTGAAACCGAACCGCCGTTTCTTCGGGAGGGGCCGGAATGGGTCTTTCTCCCTCTCTCTCTTTTTCACATCTAAAGGGCTGCCCCACGTGTTGCGTTCTTTACCCCGGGAAGTTCTCCGTATCCTAGGGCAGCCGGTTTTCCAGTAAGACACGCACTCCGCTCGCACACGCACTCCCAAACACACAATCCCACTAACAAAGGCAACCCATCCCCCGGGAAAAGCCGCCGCGGAAGCCTTTCGGCTGCTGGCGAAGGAGAAGCCGCCGAGTTTCTCCCGAGACAGAGACGGCTCGGGCTCTCGCAAAAAGCCTTCCACCCTGCGGACTCGAATTTCAGCCTACCCAAGTTTTTCCTCGCAGTCAGAAATTGCGCAGCCCAATCCTGTATATTTTTAGTAGAAAGTAGTAGGCACCTCACTTTCACACTTGCTCGGATGAAGTCTTCCGGCGCTCCCTGTGAGCTTTGGGCCATTGTGTTTGGTTCTAATCAAGGTATCACCCAACAACAGATTTTAGATTTCTTTTTCTCCTCCATGAACTGAGGGCTACCTTGTTTCACCTTTTTGTAAACTCGAATACCTGTTACAGTATTTTCAAGTAGGGGTAGATCCGGCTATACATACACTCACGCACAAATACACACCGTGCAGTGCCCCTTCTACTCTACTGCCCCCCCTCCGTTTCTCTTTAAAGATCTTTTTATCCTCCTCAAATGTCTACCTCTCTCCTCTCCTCTCCTCTCTCTCTTCCACACTTTGCTTTGATCTCTCTATTACTTTTGAATAGGCGTTTCGTTCCTGCAAATCACCAGGCATAAAACTTCTCCACAACCTCTTCTTCTCCACTCGCACCGTCCATCAGCAAAACAAACCACCGCCGCCTCCCCCCACCTCGCTCTACCTCCGTCAGAGCACAGATCGGAGCAATTGAAAAAGTCGCCTTAAGTTCCGGGCTCCTCACGATCTCTTTTATCCACCTCGCCCCTTCCATTAACCAATCACAAACTGGGGGGAATCAATCAGCTTCATTACGCTTAACCCCTTGAAAAAGTCAAGTGCATTCCCCATCAGAAGTATTGCAGGTATCAAGTCTGTTGCCATCCAGCAGCTCCCGGGAGCTTAGGACCTTGGTGTTGCCACCCATATGCCGCCCTCCAGACTACAAAGACAAAAACAGCGTCTGTGGGGACACAGACATAGACACTCCCCTCGATTTACCTTGGCCTCTGACCGAAGAGATGCCCACAAGAGCAAAGAGCGCGCAACACAGTATCCTTCCGCAGCTGCCAATCCCGGCCATGGTTTCCCAGAGACAGAGCCGGCTGAGGATGGAAGAGAACTTCTGGAGTTTGGGGAAGGTCTTTTGAAATATCTGTCCACCTATAATCCCGTGTTTTGCTCCTGCTGGCTTCCTGAGTGGGCAGGGAGATTTGCGACGGGGTGGCGAGCTTCTGTTCTCTCACTTTTACGGTCTTCTTGGCCAGACCGCCCTGGACACTCACTTCATGCCCAAGAACGCTCAAAGAATCGGGGAGGGAGCGATTTAATCCCAGTGACCCCCCTCCCCTATGAATTCTTCCCCAAAGTCTGAGGAAGAATGGGAGACTGCGACATCGGTCATAAACCCCCCATCGCCATCCTTCCAAAGGGCTTGGCGGAGAGGGAGAAAGGAGAAAACGATCCTGCACTGCGGGGCAGAATCGGCAGCAGCCGCGGAGAAGGAGGCGCCGCCGCGTCCTTGGGATCGCCGAGGCTCAACAGGGTGGGTCGGAGGGGGAAGGAAGAGAGAAGTCCGCGAGGAATTATTCAGAGGTCCGATCTTCTCAAAACATACTTGAAGGCTTCGGGAAGGAGAGCCGTGCGGAGCGAGCGAGTAACGACGGAGAGATCCACAGTCACACCTACCAAATCCCAGAGGGAGGAGCGAAGTTTTCTCTCGGCAAGCGCTGCAGCTGGCGTTCAGGGCCGAACGAAAAGTTTTGGGGAGGGGGAATCCGGTCTGGGGGCTTTCTCCCCTCCCCGAATCCTCCTCAGGTCGTCGCCCGAGCGATTCTCATGGCGAGAGGCAGCGGGCTGCTTCGTTCTCGTCTCTCTCCAACATCCAAAAGGCGAGCCAGGGCGGGTTTGGAGGAGAGCCGCCGGGCGCCTCTCTCCGGGTTAAGACTCCGGCTTCTCCGGCGGGCGCGCTTCGCCTGCTACCCTCCCGCTCCTTGCTCGGCAGCGGAGTGAGCCAGGATCAGCAGAGCCAGGAGCGGCGGCAACCTCAGCCAGGGATAGGCGGGGAAAGAGAGAGGCCGGCATTGCCACCTAGTGGCCCACGCCGGCAAGAGCGCCCGACGCGCGCTTCGCGAGGGCAGGGACGCTGGCCTGGCACGTCAGGCTCAGCAAAGCGGCGCTTATGGGGGGCATGGAAACACGCCCCCGAGTCTGCACGAAGCTATACGAACGACTTCACCTTTTGGGGGTGGGGCTTGAACAACTATCCCTTCAAAAATGCTCCCAGCTCCTGCAACTTTTGTATTTGGGGTCGGGTGGGGTTGCGTCCTAGGATGAGAATTTTGGGAAAGTCTGAGGTCGGCGTCGTCCAGGGGCCAAGTTTTTTATGGGTGTATAAAACTGAGATGACTGTTTAATACAAATGGCCCAGGTCTCCATCCGTTTCTCCCCTCTGTCCCATACGGGAGTAAATCGAAAATAATATTGAATGCTTCCCTCCTCTGCCATCCTGTGCGCCTTTGGGGGGATTAAGTTCCATTCACGTCTCTGTCATGTATTTCCTGAAAGTTTTAGGCTTGCAGTCTCACTTAACGGACCAAGAAGAGAAGTTGACTGGTGCAAACCCACATGTAATAATAAGACATTATCCCGTGATGTTGCCTTTCTGCTTATAGTCAACCTCATTTTTGCCAATAAGCCTCAGTTGCCATTTATTCTCACTTGCTCTCCTCCCGTCCACCTTGGGAGGAGGAAAATTCAGTGATGAGGAAATGACAATGTTTTTAAAAAGTCTGTTTAATTACTGTCTTTGAATTATAAACTCCCTGCTTCTGTCAAAAACAGGAAGGAAGGAAGGAAGGAAGGAAGGAAGGAAGGAAGGAAGGAAGGAAGGAAGGAAGGAAGGAAGGAAGGAAGGAAGGAGCTATAGAACAACAATTATGCTTTTAATGAATGAGAGAGGTCTAATAAGAGTAAGAGTAGAGATTTTCCTACCATCCACACCAACCTCAGCAATGAGATATCTGCTATTCTACTGTGAGACATTTTTAGACCAAGTATTGTTGTTTATTGACTCAATTTTCACAGATGTCAGAAGGACAAACCAACCACCAGTACTAGCATGCATGTAAATGTAGATAAATGGGAAAACATGATTTAGGTGCAACTTTAAATTGGGGAACAAACATAGGAAAGAGGACCTTGAACTGGAAAGGCCTCTTTCCATTTGCAAAACCCCTCCCCCAGAGCCATGGCCAGGGGTGCCTTTGTCCAGTTGGCTGATAAGCCAGTTGCACCTCTATTTCAGTGAGAGGCTCTGGCAACAGTGACGTACGCCCTTACTACTTCCAAATTGCATTACTGAAATGCCCCCTACCTGGGTCTACCATTGAAGATGAGTGGAAACTGCAACGGTTTAAATGCAACAGCCCACATCTAATGTGTGCAAGCCAATTCAGCAGTATAACTGCCCAGAGTCGTTTCTCGAGATGGGCGGTGTACAAATATGATAAATAAATAAATAAATAAAAATACCTATTTTGTAGGTACTATGCTGGCTTGCAATAGTACAGTTCAAAGTGCTGGTTTTAACCCATAAAGCCCTAAAGACTGCCAGTTTGGTCTAGTGGTTAAGGTGCTGGGCTAGAAACCAGGAGTCTGTGAGTTCTAGTCCCACCTTAGGCATGAAAGCCAGCTGGGTGACCTTGGGCCAGTCCCTCTCTCTCAGCCCTAGGAAGGAGCCAATGGGAAACCAGGAGACTGTGAGTTCTAGTCCCGCCTTAGGCATGAAAGCCGGCTGGGTGACCTTGGGCCAGTCCCTCTCTCTCAGCCCTAGGAAGGAGCCAATGGGAAACCAGGAGACTGTGAGTTCTAGTCCCGCCTGAGGCATGAAAGCTGGCTGGGTGACCTTGGGCCAGTCCCTCCCTCTCAGCCCTAGGAAGGAGCCAATAGCAAACCAGGAGACTGTGAGTTCTAGTCCCGCCTTAGGCATGAAAGCCGGCTGGGTGACCTTGGGCCAGTCCCTCCCTCTCAGCCCAACTCACCTCACAGGGTTGCTGTTGGGGGGAAAATAGGAGGAGGAAGGAGCATTAGGTATGTTCGCTGCCTTGAGTTAATAATAAAAATAATAAAGGTGGGATAAAAATTAAATAAATAAATAAGTAAAGGAAAAGGTCCTAGATAGTTACAAGACACTCTTCTCCAAGCTGACTCCGGCCAGTCTGTCTCTTCTGTTTGAGAAACGATATTCCAGGTTCCATCAGTTTTAGAGAGAAGGAGGCATAGACTCAGAAGCAATTTTCCTCTAATGATGTCCCAACCCTTAGGAATATGCACCCCTTGAGATCTGGCTAGCCACCAGTTTAGTCACTGCTCAGAAAGTGATAATAATCTTTGGAGCCTAAAATCTACTCTATGCTTTCTATCCAATTGGGGGTGGCTAATCTTAATTTTATTGATTGCTTTGAGAGTTACTATGTTAACGTTCTTATTGTTCTTATTATTTATTTTGTAGAAATGTATATTTGTGGTGGTATAGAAATATTGGAAATAAATTATATAAAATAAAAAAAATAAAATATCTCCTCCCCTCCATTCCCTTCCTCCCTTCAGAAGTCTAGGAGGAATCTCTTCCCTTCCACCGTGTAAAAGGCCTGCTGCTAGAGCAATTCTCTTTGTCTGTACATTTTTGATAGTATTTGATTAAAATTTCTACCTCCAAGATAGCAGCAGAGTTCCCAAGCTTTCAATCACAAAATCAGCAGCTGTCTCTGTTGCATTTCTGCTTGAGGATTGGAGCAGCAAGTGGCCATAGAGCTCATGAGGAAGGATAAAGGTTTATCAAGGAGAACAAAATAACAGGAGTTGACAGAGGAAGCAACTGTCCATAAGGAAGACAAACAAAGGAATGAGCTCAGTGTTGAGAGTGACAACCAGGAGCAAGAGACACAGGTGACATTATGCATTGCTTTGGCTCAAAAACAGCATTCAGGCCTTCATTGTAGAAACAGGCTCTGAGCTTTCCGGGGGAAAAGGAGTCAATATGGTGAATCCCTGAAGAACAGAGAAAATGCCGTAGGACTCTGCAAGAAGGCAAAAAAGTGAGGTGTAGTAGTTGGCAACTAGCTATTTATTATGTGTGCTGTTTTTCTTTGTTCGTTTCATGTTGTACACTGCCCAAAGTTCTAAGGTTATAAGTAAACCGTACTGTAAATTAAAAAAAACCCAAATAAATGTCAAGGAACTGAAAGAAATCAATGCGAAATAAACACATCTACATAGGCTTCTAACATTTGCTAGCTGCAGAACAACTTCTAGGTTTTACCAAGTCCGTTGACAATTATCCCTTTTTGTTAATCCATGTGGAGACAGATATTATTGTAAGAACAGATACAACAATATACCATGGTCTTTGAAGATCTAGGAAAAATGTTCAAGATCCTGTGGGCTCTGGAAGTTCACATCCAGCCTTCTGGTCCATGAAAGAGAACTGGAAAAAGAAAGAATACTGATAGTGAATTATTGGCTGTGTGCCTAGGAGCAATAGGGAGACACCAGTCTTAGGCATTCTCAGGGCGATGGGAAAGTGATGAAATGTGTGTCATAACATTATAATTCAAACCATGCCTTACATGCAAAGTCCCAACACAAGTATGAAAGGGTGGAAATTGCATTGTGATTTCTCAGTCCACATTTTGGTATAGTCATGACTAGCTGTGGATACCTATGATCATGGTGTGAGTTAACTGAGGGATGGATTGCTGAAACAAGATGGGTTGCATCTTACAAGGATTGGTAAAAATATATTTATTTATATTTATTTATTTATTTATTTATTGTTCAAATTTCTAACACCGCCCATCTCCCCCCCAAGGAGGGACTCTGGGCGGTTTACAATAAAAATAAAATCTAAAATTCAGTATAAACTCTAATACATTAAAATGGCTACAGCTAAAAAATAGAATATAAATAGAGTAATATTCAGATGGCAATGAGATATTATTTTAATCCATGAATACATAAGGGGCCATTTTAGGGCACCAGCCAACTCCAAGAATTACTATTCCCCTCCCCGTCCCAGGCACGATGGCAAAATCAGGTCTTCAGCTTTTTTTGGAAGTCCAGGAGAGAGGGGGCTTGCCTCACCTCTGGGGGAAGCATATTCCAGAGGGTGGGAGCTGCTACAGAGAAGGCCCACTTCCTGGACCCCGCCAGATGGAATTCTTTGACATATGGGGTCCATAACATGCCCTCTCTGTATGACCGGGTGGGGCGGGTCGATGTAATGGGGATGAGACGGTCCCTCAGATAACCTGGCCCCATGCCATGTAGGGCTTTAAAGGTAATAACCAACTCCTTGAATTGGACCCAGAAGCAAACCGGTACCCAATGCAGCTCGTGCAACAAAGGTGTTACGTGTGCTGATCTTGAGGCACATAAAATTGCCCGTGCGGCCACAATCTGGACCAGTTGAAGCTTCCGGATATTCCTCAAGGGTAGCCCCATATAGAGCGCATTACAATAGTCTATATGGGAGATGACCAGGGCGTGAGTGACCGTTCGAAGGGCCTCCCGATCCAGGAAGGGGTGTAACTGGTGCACAACACAAAGTTAAGCAAAGGCCCTTCTGGCCACGACTGCCACCTGCTCTTTGAGCAGGAGTCGTGAGTCCAGGAGGACCCCACAGATTCCACACCAGGTCTGTCTGGGGTAACGCCACCCCAGACCGGAGGATCCTGTCCACTTCCTCAGGTCCAACAGGGTCAAACTGTTCCCAGATAACTGGGTAAGTACGTTCCTCAGGCATCTCCTCAGACCATATCTCACGCTTGGAGTCCAACTTGGAACAAATCTGAGCAATTTTATCCTGCAGATGCCCAGAAAACTCCTCAGCACAGCCCTGTAGGTGGATTTATGGACCCCCTTTCCCTAAAAGGGATCGGGTGATCTTGAACAGGGCCGCCGGGCGACATTCTGCGGATGCAATAAGAGTGGAGAAATACTGATGTTTCGCCGCTCTTACCACCACAAGGTAGGCTCTGACAGCGGCTCTAGCTTGTGTCCGGTCTGGTTCGGTCTTTGTCTTCCTCCAGCGGTGCTCTAGACATCTCTTAATTCTCTTCAGTACCCTTAGCTCCTCCATAAACCACGGGGAGTGTCGGGCTTGATGAGGCAAGAGGCACAGGCGCGATCCTGTCCAAGGCCCCGGCCACCTCCCTATTCCAGGCAGCGGCTAGGGCCTCCACTGGACTGTGCAGCAGATCCATGGGTATAACCCCCAGCTCCCTCTGAAACCCTACTGGGTCCATCAGTCACCGGGGGCAGACCAGTCGAATGGGTCCTGCCTCCCTGCGGAGGGGGACGATGTAAGAGAACCTCAAGGCCACCAGGGCGTGATCTGACCATGACAATGGGGACAGATGTAACTCTCCCCTCAGGTCACATTGCCACTGCTCTGACAAGAAAACCAAGTCCGGCATGAGGCCACTATCTCTAGTTGGGTCCCAAATAATCTGGGACAGGCCCACGACTGCCATGGTAGAAATGAACTCCCGAGCCACTTCCGAGGCACGCCCCAGGGATGGCAGATTGAAGTCCCCCAGAACTATAAGTCTGGGGAACTCCACTGCCAACCCCGAGATGGCCTCCAGCAGTTCAGGCAGGGAGGTTGCTACGCAGCAGGGAGGCTGGTACAGTAGCAACACACCCAACTGTTCTCGAGAGCCCAACTTGAAAAACAGGGTCTCACAGCCGGCCACTTCTGGAGCAGTGCCCCTGAAGGCCACTAGAGATTCCCGGATGACAACAGCCACCCCTCCTCCCCTGCCCTGGGGTCTCGGCTGGTTCCATACTCGAAACCCGGCCGGGCACATCTCCAAAAGGGGTACCCCTCCTTCTGGGCCCAGCCAGGTTTCGGCTATACACGCCAGGTCTGCCCCCTCCTCTGTGATCAAATCACATACGAGGGGGGCCTTGTTGTTGACTGACCTGGCATTAAGCAGCAGCAGCTGGAGACCAGGGCCTCCACAAATCTACTGTCCAGGATCTAGGTCTGAGCACGGAGGGTCGGAATACGCCACCAGTAATAAACACCGGGGGCATTTTCCCCTAAGATGGCCCACCCTCCGGCTCCCATCATAACATCCCCGGCCTGTCACCACCTCGATAGCAAGCCCTGCCCTATAACCCCCAGAGTTTCCTGGTCCATTTGCCCCCAATCCTGGACCTCTAGAATCCCTGGTTAGTAATAGGGATTCTAAATAGTAATTGAGGCCTAAACATGATGATTGTGATTAGGACTTTAAATTGAATCTTGTTGGTGTTGGAAATGAAAGCCCTGAAGGATTTCAGATAAAGACTAGTGCTACTTTAGGAAGAAATGAAAGTGTTGTTGTAAAGCATTCAATGAAAAATCAGAATGTTGGCTTATAAAATTTAGGGCCTTTGTAGGGAGTATGGGAAATAAAATAAGTTTAAACTCTTAGTACAAGTAGAGAAATATGATTTAATAAGTGTAATGGCAACCTGGCAAGATGAATCCTATGATTGACATATTGCAACTGAAGGATACAATTTGTTCAAAAGGAAGAGAAGCACATGTACTTTATGTTAGAGCTATCCATTCTAGTTCAAAAATCCAAGTGAATGAATTTGGTGATACTGCAAAAAACATCTTGAGTTAAAATAAGTGGAGGACTAAATAGAAGCAATATTGTTGTTGTATCTATTATCACCCACCCAACCAGGGAGAAGGTATGGATGATGATGAAGCAAACTGAAGGGCTTTCAAAGAGGTCTAAAGAAGTTGTGGTAGGAGATTCGTATTACCACAACATCTCTTGGGAAATAAATCCTGCCAGACATTGTTTTTCCAGAAATGTCCTAACTTGTTGAAACTTTCTTCTTCAAAGAATAGAGGAAGATACAAGTAGAACTAATATCCTTGACTTGATACTAATCAATAGCGAGGACTTAGCCAAGGAAGTGGAAGTAAAATAAATATTTGGGGGAAATGACCATGTAATGCTAGATTTTGCTTGATTTTAAGAAAAACTAAAGCTGTATGTAGTCTATCATATCTTGAACTTAAGAATACCAATTTAAAAAAATCAGAACAATGATAAGTAGAATTCCATGGTGGGAGAAATTAATGGGAAAAAAGATCAAGGCGCATCGGATTGCTAAAAGAGGTGATACTAAAAGCACAATTTCAAACTATCTTAATGAGGAAAAATGAAAACCAGCAGAAGTAGCCAATGTGGCTGCACAAAAAGCTTAGTGAATTTCTAACAAAAAAAGGATACATGCAGAGATTGGAAATAAGGACAGACCACAGTATACACTGGTAGCCTGCAGTTGTAAAGACCAGAAAGGCTAAAGCTCAAAATTAGTAGAGGTTAGTAAATAATGCTAAAAGAAACAAAAAGGACATCTTCAGATTTGTTCAAAATAAAAGTAAGACAAAAGAATCCGCTCACAAGCTTCTGGCAAAATGCTAGCAGCTAACAAAGAAAAGGAAGAACTATTCAACACCTAATTTCTTTCAGTCTACTCTGAAAGGAGGATATATATTCCACAAGGCAATTGTGAACAGCAGGCGAAAGAGAGTATCTTTTTATTTTGAAGTTTACTCTCCTGGGCTAGATAAATTGCTTCCTACTATATTGAAGGAACTTGCTGATAGTCTGGCAGAATGAATGAGTGTGTATGTATGTGTGTACATATAATATTTTATGGAAACCCCAGAGAACAGGTAAAGTGCCATATAATTAAAGAAGGGTAAATGTTGTATGTATCTTCAAAATAAGTTGTGGGGAGGAGTATCCAGGGCAGTGCTTTCCAAAGTCTCGCCGTTGGTGACACACCAATGGCGGTAGCAGCAGCGGCACGGGGGTGTGGGCAGCGGCGGCAGCGTGCATGGTGGCGGCATGGGGGTTTGCGCGGCGGCAGCATATACGGTGGCAGCAGTGGCAGCGGCCTCATATTTCACACTAAAACCCAGAAGCGCTGATGGCGTGCCGCTGCCGCCGCCGCACATGCCACCTGCGGCGGCAACGTGCCATCAGCACTTCCGGGTTTTGTCGTGACACACTAATGTGTCACGACACACAGTTTGGAAAGCTATGATCGAGGGAATAACAGAACAGTCATGTTGATATTGCTACCTGGGAAGATTCTAGCATAGATCATAAGACAATTGATCTATGAGCACCTTGAAAAATATTAAATAATCATCAGATGTCAGCATGGACATGTAAAGAAATCTTTCCAGATTACTTATCTCATTCCTTTGATTGGGTAACTTTCTTAGTAGAGTATGGGAATGCTATGGATATAATTTATCTTAATTTCAGGGAAGCATTTTTCAAAGTATCTCATGACATTCTGATTAGGACATTGGTTAAGTGTGGGATAAATGGCATGACAATTAAGTGGATAAGTAGCTGGATTGAAAATCATACCCAAAGAATGCTCATCAATGGTTCCTTATCACACTGGAGGGAGACATCAAGTGAGGTGCCACAAGGTTCATTCTTGATCTGTACTGTATATTCTTCAACATTTTTACTGATGAATGGGATGATGGAATGGAGATAATGCTTATCAGATTTGCAGATGACACAAATTATGTGAGATAGTTAATTCTCTAGAAGACAGAAATAAAATTCAAAATAACAATTATATATTAGAATGATAACTATATAATAATATAGGTAGTCCTAAGTTAACAACTGCCCTGTTTAGCAAATGTTTGAAGTTATGATGGTGCTGAAAAAGTACCTTTATGACCAGTCTTCAAACTTAGGACCATCACAGAATCCCCACGGGCATGTGATCACCATTCAGGTGCTTCGCAACCAGTGCTCATTTACAACCATTGCAGCATCTCACAGTTATGTGATTGGCATTTGCGAGCTTCACAGCAGCTTCCAGCAAGCAAAGTCAATGTAGAAGCTGGTAGTAAAATTGCAAGTCGTTGTCACATGATGACCCTGGGTGATTTGCTTAACGACTGCGGTAGAACTGATGTCATAAATCCTGTGCATTCATGTGATGTTTCACTTAATGACCATGTTGCTTAGCAACTGAGTTAGATCCCAATTATGGTCATTAAGTGAGGGCTACCTGTAACAACAACAACAACAACATGATTTTGAGAGAGTTAGAGAAATGGGCTGGAAAGAACAGAATGAAATTTAACAGAAAGAAAAGCAAAGTTCTTCAATTAGGAAACAGAAATAAAATGTACAAGTGTAGAATGGCATACCTGGCTTGGAAACCTGGCAATAATACTAATGAAAAAGATACTGAGTATAGATCTTGTTCTAAAAACTGAACATGGGTCAGCAGTGAGATGTGACTGCAAAGACTACAAATCAAAAATTAAGATATATCAAGATAAATATAGTTTCCAAATCATAAGAGGTAATTGTTCTACTAAATTGGTCAGACCATACCTCAAGTACTGCATCCAGTTCTGGGCATCATACTTGAAGAAGGATTTAGAGAAACTGGAACAGGTTCAAAAAAAAAGCAATGAGGATGATCACTAACCCTGATGAAGAGAGACTGAAGGAATGTTAAATGTTTAGTCTTGAAAAGAAAACCTTGAGTGGTGCTGTGATAGCATTCTTCAAATATTGGTGGGGTGCCACACAATAGAAACCATGTTCTGTTATTTATGGAATAACATGGAATCATGAATTAAATTAGAGGAAGGAAGATTCTGATTAAATGGTAGAAAAAACATTCTAATTGTAAGAACAGTTCTTCAATAGGACAAATTAATACGTATTGGTGATGGGCTCTCCTTCTTTGTGTGTGTTCAACCAGAGACTAGATAGTCATTTCTTTGGGATTACAGTTTTACAGTAATTTGTATTCCTGGGGTAAGCATGGAGTTGGACTTTATGAGTGAAATGGCCCTTTTCAACTCTAAGATTCTAGTAAGAATCTCAAAGCTTAGAAAAGAGCCCTGGTTACATCATATGTAGATTATACAGTAAGAAGGGGCCCACAGCAGATTTTTTAAAAAATTCCCATTCCTTTAACTGTTAATGTAATATATGTTACCAGCAGAGAGATGACTGATCTGTAGGCTTGGGCAAGTTCAAACCAGTGCAGATGGGCCATCAAATAGTGTGGACCTAAAATATTTAGAAGAGCCAGTTTGGTGTAGTGGTTAAGGCACCAGGCTGGAAACTGGAGACTGAGAGTTCTAGTCCCGCCTTAGGCACAAAGCCAGCTGGGTGACCTTGGGCCAGTCTCTATCTCTCAGCCCGAGGAAGGAGGCAATGGCAAAGGCAAACCACTTCTGAAATCTTGCCAAGAAAACTGCAGGGACCTGCCCAGGCAGTCACCAGGAGTCAACACTGACTTGAAGGTACACACAAAATATTTAAAGATTATTATGGCTCAGTCATCACATTGCAAGAGCAATGGGGAAGCAGCTACCAGATTTATTCCAATTACCTGAGAAAAGCTCTCTTTTTCTTGTACAGCGTTGCTCAGCTGATAAAACACAGTATTAATATTTAGAGGACAAGATGATTCCTACAGCCCTTCAGTGCATCAACATAACTTGGAAATCTCCATATTTAGTTATTCTCCAGAGGAGCTGTCATCAATAAAGGGCCACGCAAACCATAGGGGAAGGCTTTTGAAACAACTGTGCAGAACCTTCCAGAGGATGTGGCTTCTTTAACACTTCATGGAGGGATGTTTCCCTTCTGCCAACGCACTTTTCAAAGCACCCCTTTTGGGTACTTTGTGCAGTCCTAGTTCAGCTGATCCTAAAGCTCCATGTTGGGAGACAAACTCCAAATCTGGTACCTTAATTAACTAATCTGAATGAATCGAAATGATAATTTTATCAGATTTATTCCAAAATCACCAAAAGCTCCCACAATTTTCCCCAGCAACCAAGCTATTATGGACATTTTAAACAAGAGGAATAGGAGGAACCTGAGGAACAAGTGTTCCAGAAATTGAAAATTTTAGACAGTATGAGTCCTGCACTGCAACATCCTAATCACACTCATACCTTTCATATTACAACTGATTTTAAAGAATGGAGGCTTTGGGTGGAATGCTGAAAAATGCCCCCTCCCAGCTTATAATAATAGAATCATGGCCATTAAAAATATTCAAGGTACATACATATCAGACTGACCATTCTTCCTTTAAATGTATACTCTCTGGTATAAAAATCTCTTGTAAGTAATGGAAAATTAGCCCAATAGATCTGGATTTTGAATCAAAAGAAGCAAGTGGAATTATTGAGAACACCAGATTTATTAAATGTACGTAGCTCTCATAGAAGTAGGTACTACTCACAGTGGTGTTCACATGTATGTTTCTGTGTTGAACCAGGCAAGATGGTGGTCACAGTAATGTGAGCTCAGCCCCAACCCCTTTTACATGCTTGCTTGCTTGCTTATTTATTTATTTGCTTTTGAATCAGACTTGACTCCTGGTGACTACATGGACAAGACCCTGCAGTTTTCTTGGCAACATTTTCTGAAGTAGTTTGCCATTGCCTTCTTTCTGGGACTGCGGGAGAGACTGGGCCAGGATCACATCGTTGTGACTGCCACTTTACCTGTTTTGATTCTGCCCCCGCCCCCCCCCCCCCCCGCCCCCATTACGGACCAAACAAATGTATAAGCCTTATAAGACCGCCCGGAATGACAATGTAATTTGAATGTCAAGGTGGAGACTTTCATATAGTATGCATCCTCTTTCAGATATTTGTGTTAAATAAAATGTTTTAAAAACTTTAAAAACATTTCCATGCACATTGCATGTACTTTGAATGATAATGGAGCAGGATATAGTTTGGTTGTGTTGGATGATCCATTTTTGGAAAGGGCATTGATGGCTACTGGTAATGCAACCTTATTTTTGATATGGATATATATTGACAATATGGCATTTATAACCATTTATAAATTTATATTCCAGCGCAAACAACCCAAAGAATTATAAAAGTTCTGAAAGATTTAAGGAAGAGGAAGATTAGTGTGTCAAGCAGAAACAGAGCAATATCCCTGTTATAAATGTAAGTGCCAAAGGTTAAAAAAATTGGTCTTATTTTGCCACAGAATCCTAAATATTTATTTACTTACTTACTTACTTACTTACTTACTTATTTATTTTATTTGTTTTGTACTCTGTTTTATGGCTGTTTATTTCATTTATATACTGCTGCAGTTTAAATATGTCTCTCAGCAGTTAACAAAGTTTTTTTTTTAATCCGTTCATTTGTGTCTGATTCTTGGAGACTGCCTGACCAGTCCCTGCAGTTTTCTTGGCAAGGCTTTTTCAGAAGTGGTTTGCCATTGCCTCCTTACTCGGGCTGAGAGAAAGTAACTAGCCCAAGGTCACCCAGCTGGCTTTGTGCCCAAGGCGGAACTGGAACTCACAGTCTTTAGCCTGATGCCTTAACCACTACACCAAACTGGCTCTAACAAAGTATACATAACACTTAAAGCATCAGTGGTAAATTATAAACATAATTTCCATGGTAAACTCAATAAGCCAATAATGGCCAATAAACATTTTCAATTAACCATTCTCAACAATCCAAACAACAGATACCATGCTTGAAGCCAATGATATCAACAGCAATGGCGGTGGTCCACAGAGGCTGCTATGAGGAGAGATGCAAAGGAAGCTTCTGGGAAGATGTGGGGGCAGGTGGCCACCCCTGCTGATGTCCTTGGCTTCAAATGCAGCATATCCAGGCACCCACCCACTCCAATTTTCCTGGAGTCTTCATTTCCCTTTCTCCCCTTAGCAGTCACTGATGTCCTTGGCTCTGAAAACAGATGTAGGGAAAGGGAGGTTCTGGGAAGACAGGAGAGCAGATCAGCACCCAGGCCATGTAGAGGAGGAGGAGAAGAGCAGCTTTGCATCACTTGCCCTGCAGGATCCCTCTGGATTTTGCCTTAGCTAAAATTAAATGGAGAATATTAAAAATACCATAACATCCTTTCATAAACATAGCTCAGAGGATACTGACATAATGAAACAGCAGTGTCACACAAGCAAAATAAATTCCTAAAACGAGAGAGGGAAGAAAGTTCAGCCCTAAATTAGCAAAGTAGAAAGAGCTAGGATACACTGTACACAAGGCTACAATCAGGGGAGATTTTGAAGAACAAATTGCTGGATATAGAAAGATTTAACATACAAAGATTCTTTAAATACATCAGTAATGGGAAGTCAGGCAGACAGGCTGTGAGGCTCTTAGATGACGAAGACGTTGCAGGAGCACTCAGGGAAGACAGGGAAATTGCTAAGGCACATCAGTGAATTCTTCACATCTGCCTTTACTGCAGAAGACGTTGTTGAGATTTCCACACATGAACATTTTGATTTTCTTAGGTAATAAATGTGAACTGTGCCAAAAAGAAATGATAAAGTATTTTTAGAATTAATCTGCAAGCTAAATAGTAACAAATCACCAAGACCAGATGGCATTCTCCTGAAAGCTCTTAACTCAGATTAGAAACCTGGAGAAATATGTTGTAACTTCATCAAATTGGGCAGTTTATTACAGGACTGCAACTTGTACAATATTATACCAGCTTAAAAAAAAAGTCTTGAGAATTTAGGACAGCAAACTCCAACATTTTCATACTCAGGACAGAGAATCTGTATTTGTTTTCTTTATATCTTGATTGTTTTTAGAGTAGCCAAATACAAAACAGGAATTTTTGTCAGGTATAGTTTGTCAGGCATAGGAAAACCTCTCCCATTTCCTTTTCTATGTAGTGATTAAAAGTAATGGCCACAGCTGGAGCATTTCTCTTTTAGGAAGTTTCTCTATCATATCTTACAACCACCACTCAATCCATTGAAAACAATTGATTTTTCAAGCTGATTACTAAAAAATAAGTCATATTTAATTCAGATATGTATAATGGCAGCCAGTGAACACACCCAAATGTATTAATTTGGCTTCTGCAAAAGGAAATCATGTATCAGTTACCTGTAAAAATTATTGAAGAATGACACAGGTGGGAATGCTTCTACGGGCAAAATATATCTTGGATTTTAAAAAAAATTTGACAGTAACTTTCAAAAACTGAAAAAACTTGGCAATCATGGGATGGGAGAATAAACCTGTCTCTGAATTGGAAATGCAATAAAATGTAAGAAAGTATACGAGAGGAATAAAAAATTTTCACAATGGTAAAGCATATTGATCTACAATGGGGTTAGTTCCTCTTTAAATGAATTTATAAAAGATCTGTGATGAAGTGTGGAAAATCAATTGTATGCCAATTGTTTTTTATCAGCTTCAAAGGTCATTTAGCAGCAGCCTTCTTAATTTAAATCTCTGGGGAATAAATGGCATGTGCATAAGGTCTATTGGAATAAAGACCAGGGGGAAGATCTAGATCTTTCTTTGGTCCAAAAGAGAGAATTGGCATTTCTGGCTACAAAGGAACCAACAACAAGGGTTCAATCATGGCTTGGATTCCTGATAAATCAACCTGGATGATCACACCACCTCAGGAACACTTCAATATGATCTTTACCCATAAAACCCATGCAATAGTTTATGCTCCCCTATTCCATATGCAGTGTCATTATAAGAAGGATGTTGCCCATAATTCTAAACCATGAATACAACACAAAATCAAATGTATATCTGCACATGATATTCCCTTAGATCTGGTTAGAGTTCACTGCACACGACCCAGCCAGTCTAGACTGAATATTTTAAAAATAAGAGCAGAAGGAAAAAAATCCACAATGAATTTTATAATGAACATTTAGTCTTCTTTTACCAACAATCCTTTTTAGTCTCATGTGGTGAATGGGCTGACTCAGAGCTATTTGTAGATGCCCTTGTCTGTTATTTTACATTTCTGTTTTGAGGGTGTGTCACCAGACAGCTCCTAAAATAGTTTGATGGGGTTGAATTTATTTTTGCTTTGAACCCACATAGAAGGTAGAAGAAAGGGAATTGAGAGTTTATTTGAAAAGTCAACATTTCTCTTCAAAACCACATGCTCTTCCTCCCAGCAGTCTAAAAGTACTTGCAAGCAGCAGAATTTCCCAAAGAAAATACTTTCCCCCCATTAACCTTCCACCTCTTTGCTCAGGAAACAACATCATTTGAGCACCATGCCACATGCCAAGTGGAAGAAGCTGCCACATCTCCAACGATAATTGAGTGTTTGGTCTGGTGGAATTATCCCAGGTGGTTCAAAATTGTCCCAAACACCCCAGGAGAATCAGCAGTAAAAAGATAGGCAGTGGGAACTGAAAAATAACTAGTTACTTTGAAAAAGGAGAAGTGTTCTTCCTTAAATGTAATATTTCCATGTGGCAGAGATGTGCTGTACTTATAAAGATATTTAATAATTTGTTTTGGTATGAAATGATATCCACCTGACCTTGTAGCATCCTGTGATGGTAGAAGATAAAGTCTCCCTAGAGTTGAGCTCAGCTCCTGGTGACTACATGGGTATATCTGTAGTGGTCTGTGGGAATGACCTTGGGAGACAGGAGGAAGAGCCACAGACTAGACAACCGTCATGCAAAAGGTATCTCATCCCACAGAAACAAAAGGAGTGTGGGAAGTGTTTCAGAAGGGACCCTCCCTAGTTTTCTGGAGAGTAAAAGGAGGGGAGAAATACTTTCAGACTTGCAAGATTTGGTAACTGTAACCTTACTATAAAGGTAGTGTTAGTACTCATGGTTTGTGCTTCTTGTCTGGACTACCTTGAAGGGCTAACAATATCTATGCCAGGGCTTTCCAAAGCTTTCCTGCGGCGACACACCAACCGCTGTTGGTGTGTCGCCACGGGAAAACCCGGAAGTGCCGCCGTTGCGGCAGTGCGCAAAAACCCGGAAGCGCTGCTGCCGCTTTCGGGTTTTTGCATGCCGCCGTTGGTGTGTCGCCGCGGGAAAACCCGGAAGCGCTGATGATGATCAGCGCTTCCAGGTTGTGTGGCGACACACCAGACTGTGTGTGGTGACACACTTTTGTGTCGCGACACACAGTTTGGAAAGCTCTGATCTATGCAATCATCTTGGCAAAAATAAGTAATTTGTTGCCTTCTTTCAGATTTTTTTTTATTTCCCAATCTGGTCTACAACTCTGATATTTCCCATCTAAGTACTAATCAGGTCTTTTCTGAGATCAGTCAAGATCAACTAGGGGACACCACCTGCTGTGACTCTTGTGATTGGCTTATTCCTAAAACAAGGTTTTTTTTATTTCCAGCTGAAATAAATTCTTCTCCAAATTGTTTTTGAATCAGATATTTAGTGTCTTTTTTTGCAAATATGAATCTCTTGTAAGCAAATTATATCCAATTTTAATTTTTTCAAGAAATGAAAAATCTTTCTTCTTTTCTGTGGGGCATTAGTTCCATTAATATTCCAAGTCAAATATTTATAATCCATAATTATTTTGATAGTTAAATTCCCAATTTTTCTAATAATGCTTTTGCTTTTAAAATGGAAGTTATTCTGAACCTCTGCCCTTTGAACATGAAAGATACACCTTCTAATTTCTCCCATCTAAATGGGATATTATGTTGTTTTAATTTGTCAGTAAGGAAGGAATAATCTCTTCTTTTCCTTAATATTCTAAAAGGTATTTCTTTTAATATAATTATTTCTTTCCCTTCTATATTTAGTCTATTATTGTAATGTTTCTTCAGAATTTGTTCTTTTACCACTTTTCTCACAAAATATATCAATATGTCTCTAGGTACTTTATTTTCTCTAGCATATCGTGAGTTCACTCTAAAAAATTTATCTATTTCCAAATCTAAATCTTGTTCTTTTATCTCTAAAAATTTAGCCAATACAGTAATAATCCTTTCTCTTACATCTTCGTTTGCTTGCTCAGGAACTTCTCTCAATCTCAAAATATGTTCCTTCTCTCTCATTTCTGCTAATGCTGTAATATCTAAATTGTGTTCAATTTCTTTGGTAGCATATTCTGATTTAGTCTCTAATTTTTGTATCTGACCTTGCATATCTTTAAGTTCTCCTGACAGAGAGTTCACAACTTCCTTAACTGTTTGTACTTCCCTTTTAAATTCATGTTTTATCTCCTGGGTAATTTCTTTTTTCATATCTTCCATCTTCTTATCTATCTTCTTATCTAAAGATGCAATTTGTTCTTCCATCTGTTTATTTTGCTGACCCAAATTAGCCGATGAATCTTCCACCTTCTTATTTAATGCTGCCGATGAATCCTCCACTTTCTTATTTAATGCTGCAATTGCTTCAAGAATTTTTTTCATTTCTGATAGTGGAGTTTCCGTTGATGATACAGGTGTCACAGACTCAGTAGATGCTCTTCCAGCCTCATTTTCTTTATCTTTATCTCTCCTCTTCAATACCACAGATGCCATGGTGTAGATAATTTTCCTGTAAGAGAAGAGAGAGAAAAAAAGAGGATAAAAAGAGAAAAAAGGAGGGGGGAAGAAAATATCAAAAGAAGGGAGACAATAATTATTTAAAAATAAGGGGGAGACTAAAAATACTAAAAAAATTAATAAAAACAATCCTTTAAAAATAATAGTCTTCTTAATTCAATTGTATTCCGTTAGATATTTCAGCTTATAAAAATTCAGGAACAAAAAGATAAGAAGGCAGATGATAGTTTTTTCTATTATAGTCAAAATAAGAATGGAAATGGTAAACAGTTCCAAGGTTTCTCACGCCCACTTGTAACTCTTCATTCCAACCAAAAATAACTGAAGTAAAGGAAATTATATAAAATATAATAAAAAAAGGCTGCAATATTCCAGGGCACTTCTTCACCCAAAGTACATATTAAGGAATCAAATTTCTATATAAAAAGTCCAAACAAAGCATAAAAAATTAAAGAAAGGCTTGTAAAAGAAAAGAAAGAAAAAAATTTTCTCCAGCAGTAATTACAAAAAAAAGCATAGAAGGCCGAGTATTAATTATTCCATATAGAATCAAAATCCAAGTAAATAATTCCAAAATAAAAATGTATTCAGTTGCCATTAAGTAGAAAGTTTAAACCAAGGTAAAAGTAAAAGGAAAGTCACTTTCATTTGTAGCAAAGTCAATTAGCTTTTCCTTCCCACCTTTTGACAGTTCTTGACAGGAAAGAATAATAAACTCCCAGCAATTATATATCCAGTCCAGAGACAAATCTTAGAGTTTAATAAGGCAAATAATATTTAAAAATTAAAAAGTGCATCGAAAAGGTTAGGTGAGGAGCTACTTATCTTGTTATGATTCGCTGCTTCCGCAGAGCTTCATGGCAATTCCAGTCGCCCTTTGCCGCTTCAATCTCCCTTCCCCCATGGTGGAAATACGGGGGTCGGTAGAGAGCGGCGAATCCGGCGACCCTTGTGAGTGATCTTCTGCTCACCCTCTCTTCGAGGGTGATTTTTCGACGATTTTTCTTTCTTTTAATCGCCACAAATGGCAAGCCACGGAATCGAGGCTAGGAGCCTCGGTTCGTCACTCCGCTCAGCCCAACACCCGGAAGTGAAAAGCGAGTTCCTTATCCTATTGCTTGAGAGCTATGAGAAACCAGAAGATCAACAACTTTTATATTTCTATCAAAACTTTAAAATCACCTTCAACAAAGCATTAGCAGATTAAAATATTAACCCCAGAGGAAAACACAATGCACTTGTGTGCTACCTACTACCATGAAACTTAAGAAAATAACAAATGCAAACAACAAAGCTACTCCACAAGTCTTTAAAGAAACCTCAAAAACCATAGAGTCCCAAAATAAAAAAAGTATTATAAATATCCTTTGAAGAAAAGAACAACAAAATAGATATAAAAGTCCATTCACATATAGTTTTGTTGTAGAGTCCTTGGTGCTCTCTGAGCCTTGTTGTTTTCTTGCAGACGTTTCATTGCCAGGCTAGGCAACATCTTCAGTGCAAAAAAGGAGTGGGACTTGCTCTCTGTTTATATACCCTGGCTTGTCCTGCCTGTGTTGGTGGGGGTGTTGCACTCTCCATGGTAGTTCCTTGATTGGGTTGTTGTTTGCTGCTTGGTTGATTGACTGAGTTAATAGTTCCTTGATTAGGGTCTATTGTGTTGTTTGATTGCTCCTCTGCTGCTAATCTTGGTGTTAATCCTTGCCTATCTGGTTGTTGATTGCTGGCAAGGAGGTGTTCTGGTCTTTTGGCTTTTCTACTGTCTCTTATGAATGGTATGTAAATGTTGTTTACCTCTATGTGTCTGTTGATGGCTGCTTTGTCTGAGTGCCAAGCTTCCAGGAATTCTCTAGCATTTTTGGATTTGGCTTGGTTTAAGATGCTCACACTTTCCCAGTTGAAAGTATGATTAAGTCTGTCCATGTGTTGTGAGATTAAAGAGTTTTCATCGTGTCTTCTGACTGCTAGTTGGTGTTCGTGGATGTTTTGGTGTTCGTTGGTGATGTTCGTTGGTGTTTTGTTGTAGCCAGGAGGTCCTCAGGACATGGCAGCAATGCAATGAACTCCATAGAATAAATGGCAATGAAATTTCATGGCAGAATGCTTGTGCCTCATACAGGGGAAGGGAATTTGGAATGGATTGTGACATCATCTGCTTCCTGCTATTGTTCTGGGCTGGCTAGTACTTTTATGTATGGCAGACTGGTGTGCAGTCAGAAATGAGGCTATGATTGATGGAGGACAGTTGTCTCTGGAATTGCTGCAGAAGCAGCCATCAGTGGTTTGATTTCTGTGCTTTACTTCGGTAATGGTTCTTTGAAATAGTTGTTGGAAAGCAAATACTTTTTGATCTAAGGGTGGTCACACCACTCAGAGGGTAGCAGCTGCTAGCTGACCTTGACTTGGCTTCTCAGTTCAGCAGGGTCAGGCCCGGTCAGTGCTTGGAATGGACTACCACGGAATAATGTATTGTTGAAGGCTTTCACGGCCGGAGTTCGATGGCTGTTGTGGGTCTTCCAGGCTGTGTGGCCGTGTTCTGGAAGTTGTGGTTCCTAACGTTTCACCAGCATCTGTGGCCAGCATCTTCAGAGGGCAGGAGCACAGATTGCAAAGGTGTCATCCACGAACCGGAACCAGACTGAAAAACAGGCTTTGGAATCGGCTCCCATTACACCAACAGTCTGGTTCTGGTTCGTGGATGACACCTTCGCAATTTGGAGTCATACAGAAGAAGAACTGGAGAAATTTCTGGACCACCTAAACAGCATCCACCCCAATATACAATTCACCATGGCAAAAGAAACTGACGGCAAACTTCCATTTTTAGATACGCTGGTCATACGCAAACCAGACCTCAAACTAGGACACGAAGTATACAGAAAACCCACCCATACAGACCGGTATCTGCACAAAAATTCCAATCACCACGCACGACAAAAGAGAGGCATGATCAAAACCTTGGTGGATCGTGCTAATCGAAACTGTGAAACCCAATTTCTCAACAATGAACTTAACCATCTGAATTGGGTCCTACAGGCGAATGGCTATTCCAAGACTGAAATAAAAAGAGCCATCAAACTAAGAAAACAACTTCCAACTGAAGAAAAACAGCCCCCCACAAACAAAGTATTCCTGCCCTACATCAAAGGAGTCACTGACCGCATGGGAAAACTGATGGAAAAAGACAACTTTCAAACAGTCTTCCGACCCACCAGGAAAATACAACAAATGCTAAAATCAGCAAAAGACAAAAGGGACCCCCGCACCGCTGCAGGAGTATACCGCATACCATGCAGCTGTGGACAAGTATACATCGGAACCACAAAACGAAGCATTCACACCAGGATAAAAGAACACGAAAGACACTGCAGACTACAGCAACCGGAAAAATCTTCAGTAGCTGAACATGCTCTCAAGCAAACAGGACACAAAATCCTATTTGAAAACACAGAAATACTGGACAACACCAAAAGCCACTACACCAGATTATACAGAGAAGCCACTGAAATTCACAAACACCAGCACAGTTACAATAAAAAAGAAGAAAGTCTAAAAATTAGCAAAACCTGGCTAGCGGTCCTGAAAAACACAGCCTGCAAAAGGTCAACGAACTCAGTCCAACCACCAGGACATGGGAATACTTCTCACAATGAACATGCTAATCACGCTCATCAGCCACTCGTTAACATTTCAACACAACAAAAAACCCCACCTAATCTCCTATAACTTAGCTCTATAAATAGAAAACAAACAAAACATTGCCACTCTACCTGGGCACAGAGATTTCGCTTCTGTCTGTGCTCCTGCCCTCTGAAGATGCTGGCCACAGATGCTGGCGAAACGTTAGGAACCACAACTTCCAGAACACGGCCACACAGCCCGGAAGACCCACAACAGCTACCAAGGAATATGTTAGCTAGATTGGGAAGTCAAATATCATCCTGGAAGAAAGCAACAGTAACCCCCTTCTATAGATGTGTCCATGTTGTCATCAGCAGTTGAGTTTGACTTGAGGGCATCTTTAGTATTACCTTTTAGCAGAAGCTGGATCGTAGGACTGACCTGGCATTGAATAGACCACAAACAGAAATGAGTTACCCAAAGCACATGCCAAACCAAAAAAAGTTCAGATTCTGTGACAAGAATAAGAGAGGAAACTAAGGACACATTCCAAAATCTGGGGGGGGGGGGGAAGCAAGGATTTTTTTTTTTTTACAAAATTGTGTGATGTTCCTGAGAGGGAAATAGTGGGAAAGAGATTATTATTATTAAATTATTAAATTATTAGTACTACCCCCAACGTGGGTTAAAAGAAATATTGTATCAGCAATGAATGGTAAGGATGGCATTCCCAACAAGATATCCCATGAATCTATTAGATATCCTTATTCATTAGTTGTGCACAACACAACATTAGCACTAAATAATAAGATGCATAAATAATCTGTCTAAAAGACAGATTAAACAATTCATGATGCTGTCCCAATAGCAAAGTGTCAATTATGTCTACTGCAAAATGCAAATAGCATGTGTCAGTATACCATATTTCTCTGATAGAAGGAAGAGGGTGTTTTTTCACCAAATCATTACCTGTGAATTGAGCTGATAAGGAAAGAAGAAGATGGTGAAAACAAGGAAATGGGCAGGAGGTACAAGTGACTTCACACATCATTGCTGAAAAGCCTGGAAGATTAGCTTTGTGACATCTTGACATCTTGGCCCATATTTTGAAGGACTGCTTGTCTGGTTAATTTAACCCATTTTTGTAACATCCCAGCAAGATTCCTCTTTCTTTTCTTTCCTTCTCCACGTAGTTAATTTCTTCCTTTCACCTCATCTCCACCCCCTTTTGTTCTCCCCTTTTTCTTTCCTTCTCTCCCCACTGACTCATCCTTTTACTACACCTCCATCCTGGTTTCTTTTCCTCCTTCTTTTTGGATTTTGGTTCCTTTTTTATGTTAGGATGGAAGGGAATGTCTATATGCATGTCTGTTCCTTTGTGCAAGTGTCATTTATGTATGTAAAAGAGAATGGTTGGTATAAGAGGTTGGAGGATCAATTACTGTTTTGAATGGGTTACCTTATATTATAGGAAATTTATATTAATAAGTAGTTAAGTTTAATTAGCTTGTTGTTCAGTCTTGTTTTGGCGTGTGTCTTCTGGCATAAATGTACATGTACATGCACACACACACACATAGACACATCTGATAAATGCATACATTTATTGGCTGGGGGGAAATCTCCAGAACTGGTTTCAACTGGAATTCACAGTTGATGAGTCAGGGAATCTGGGCATTGCACAGAAATTTTGTCTGTGTGGGTATTTCCCCCCCTTTCTACTCTTCCTTTGGAGGGGGTCAGCTTAAATTCAAGGTTGTCTTCTTTTCAGTTAAATAAGGCAATAAGTCATGAAGTCTTGAGTTCTCATGCAATTTCAATTATAAGCTGACCTCCTGTAGAGTTTGACCTGAAGAGGTTTTGGAGCTGTGAAATGAAATACTGTACATACTTTTGGAGAAAGCAAACTAAACTGAACATGTACGTAAGGTGGATACAAGTGGTTCTTCTGCCCTATATATATTCTTTATTCTTACTGCATATTTACAAAGTCTCCAGTAGAACTGTTTTTCAACTCTGTTACCATTTTTGTTTTCCAACAATAAGAATACCAATTTAAACTAAGCACCATTTCTAGAATAGGTTCTAAAGTGAATAAGGGTGTAACTCAATGATAGGCTAGTTCTGGTGTACGTGGCACAAGAGTGAAGAAATAGTGAATTTTATTTTGGGCTGCGTCTTATACACACTTAACCAAGATTGCTGCTTGCTGTGTCGCTATTAATGTAAGTGTAGAAACTCACATCTATACACTTACCTATAATTGACTCAAAATAGGATCTGGTGGCACAATGTACACATGGTGATTTTGGAATGGAAGGCAGTGAAGAAAAAACTCTCCTTAAACTTATAATACTCCATTGAAAATAACAAACCCTGAAGGCAAGGGAACTGGGAGAAGGAAGAGAAACTAGCTCCATGTTAGATACAATTGATGCAAAATCCTGTCATTGCTTTGCAGAATGTCCTTTTTAAGGGGGAGGGGGAGGGAGGAATTGCCCCAGGCCCCACCCAAAGTATAATTCAGTATTTGAAATCATGGTTCAATCAAATGGATCCATCTTTTTCATTCAAGTTGGCAAAACTAATCAGTTAAAATATAATGGTGAGACTTATTTCAATATTTCAAAATTCCCTACCCCCCCCAATTGCTAGGCTATTGAAATCAGTAGACAAAAAAGGAGAAAAAAGTGTCATGAGGAGATAGTGGGAAGGGAGTGTTCAAAGGAATATTGTGTCCTGCCCTCTTTGAGGCTAAATTGGTCTCTCAGATAGGAATCTACTGAGCTCAAAACCAACCATCCTGAAGAATCCCACTATGAGGTATCTAATATACCAGGTGGATGTGTTCCAAGGCAGTCTTCCCAAAATGAATGCTCTCCAGATATGTCGGATTACAACGTCCATAAACCCCAAACAATATAACCATTGAGAAGGAGGCTCTACACGTTCCCCTTTTTCACATGGTATCCAAGCAAAGCAATGGCTGGCTGGGGCTACTTTCAAAGTCCTATCTTCTTATGGCTTCACTCTTGACCTCTTCCTGGTTAAAATCATTTACCTGAATATTTTAAAGTGTCAAAAAGGTATTGAGCCCTTGAAGCATAGCAGTGCAACTGCACTGCCTCTATAAATGGTTCAAATCAGGATTGAAATTAGTTGGTGGGAGACTTGGGTATAATACTACACCCCTCCCATTCCATCTCCCACTGGTTTTTTTCAGGTACAATCTTTCATTTCTTTTTGATAAAAACAAGCATCCTATGCTCAATCTTCTACTGTAGTCAGCATGAAATTAAATGGCTGGAGAGGTGCTAGGGAATAATGAGCCTTTGTCTGATGCACAAAAAAGCAACACGGGGACACATACACCCATAGAGGCCCAGAGGCCCACAGGATACACAGAAGATGCACTCCATAGTGCAGATTCTGCAAATTGGTTTGGGGGAAGAACTTGCATGCTATAGAAGGGTCCTTTTAATTCACTCTCAGAGAAGAAGATAAAACCAGAGAGCCTGACATCTTTTTGAAACAAAACCGAAAACCCACTAAGGGTTTGGAAAACTTGGAAAACAGGGTCTGGAAGAGATTGGATGGAGTAGAACTGGAAGACTATTTCAAGATTTAACTGAAGGATTCATTTCTTGGGAGCTATTTTTAAATGTTTTAGACTCCAGCCCAATTCAGGGATATATAAATGCCTCTGACTCCTAGGGAGTTGGTAACCAGAACATTAGAAGCCTAACATCAGAGCCTCTTGGATCTTATATATTTAATTAAATTATGTATTCTATTTTATAAATTTTTATATGTTTTAATTGCTGGCTTGGTGTAAACCGCCCAGAGTCCCCTCCGGAATGGGGGGAGATGGGCGGTGATATAAGTTAGAAATATAAATAAATAAATAAATTAGCATTTTTCCAGATTCAGGTATTAGTATGTATCACTACAAAAGGAGGCAAACGCTGGAAAAGGACTTGGATGAAAGACACTCTGTACCACTCTTTAGAGTAGTTATTGTTTATAATTTTAAAGTTTACATAATCCTGTAGTTATTAGCCATGGCAACAATTCCTGAGCTTGCACAGTACCCCTCCACAGCAACATCACCTAGACAGCAAAGGAAATTTGCTGGCAATCAAACACCCACACAGCTAATAAATCTTTAAGGAGTATGAGAAGTACATAGAATTTTTTATACTGAGTCAATTTATTGGGATACATTTAACTTAATATTGTTGTTACTGACTGGCAGATGTCTGTCTTAGTTCTAATGGAAAATGCAGGAAATAGAACCTGAGATATTTGCATACAAAACTTTACCACTCCATTGCCCCAGGTTATTAATCTAAGAATTGTAGATTCTTCTCCTAAAAAATCTACAGATTCTATACCCATGAATTCCATATTTTATTTCCCCAAAGATTTTATACATTTATCTGTGTTTTGCTGAATTTAAAATTTCCTTGAGAAAAAGGGGCAAAAATCAGAAGAATTGTGAGAAAATGTTGAGCAAATGGCAAAACCAATGAATATGAAAATAGTGTTTACACTGTATATTTTCCAGTGATTCAGATTCTAACCAAGATTCTTGGAATCATAGAGATATCGTGTTAATGTGTAGGAAATTCTAAGCAAGGTTTGTTTTTATTTTTTTTGCAAAGAAAGTGGTATTAAGTCCAGTAAATTTAAAACTTCCAGATATTGTGTGAATCCCTTTAGTATCACACTAAGAGCTCCAATTACTATTGGTAGCATAACTGATTTTTCTTTCAAAGTCTTTTGACTTCAATTTGCAAATCCTAATATTTTGTTACTTTTTCCATTTGTTTTTTGTCAATTCAGCCATCTCCTAGTATTACCACATCTATGAACCATAATTTTTCCCCCTTTTCAATAATAGCAAGGTCTGGTGTGTTATGGGATGGGAGTACCAGACCACCTTACCTGTCTCCTGAGAAACCTGTATGCGGGTCAAGAAGCAACAGTTAGAACCGGACATGGAACAACCGATTGGTTCAAAATTGGGAAAGGAGTATGACAAGGCTGTATATTATCACCCTGCTTATTTAACTTATATGCAGAGTACATCATGAGAAATGCTGGGCTGGATGAATCACAAGCTAGAGTTAAGATTGCCGGGAGAAATATCAACAACCTCAGATATGCAGACAATATCACCCTAATGGCAGAAAGTGAAGAGGAACTAAAGAGCCTCTTGATGAGGGTGAAAGAGGAGAGTGCAAAAGCTGGCTTGAAACTCAACATTAAAAAAACTCAGATCATGGCATCTGGTCCCATCACTTCCTGGCAAATAGAAGGGGAAGAAATGGAAGCAGTGACAGATTTTATTTTCTTGGGCTCCAAGATCACCGCAGACGGTGACTGCAGCCATGAAATTAAAAGACGCTTGCTCCTTGGGAGGAAAGCTATAGCAAACCTAGACAGCATATCAAAAAGCAGAGACATTACCTTGCCGACAAAGGTCCGTATAATTAAAGCTATGGTTTTCCCAGTAGTAATGTATGACTGTGAGAGTTGGACCATAAGGAAGGCTGAGCGCCGAAGAATTGATGCTTTTGAACTGTGGTGCTGGAGAAGACTCTTGAGAGTCCCTTGGACTGCAAGGAGGTCAAATCAGTCAATCCTAAAGGAAATCAACCCTGACTGCTCATTGGAAGGACAGATACTGAAGCTGAAGCTCAAATACTTTGGCCACCTAATGAGAAGAGAGGACTCACTGGAAAAGACCCTGATGCTGGGAAAGACTGAAGGCAAAAGGAGAAGGGGATGGCAGAGGATGAGATGGTTAGATAGCATCACCGATGTAATGAACATGAATTTGAGTAAACTCCGGGAGACAGTGGAGGACAGGAAGGCCTGGCGTGCTATGGTCCATGAGGTCACGAAGAGTCGGACACGACTAAACGACTGAAGAACAACAAGTGGTGTGTTATGTTTCATGTGTCTATCAGTCTGTACGTTAAAATTCCACAAAATCTTGATCTCATTTTCTAAAACTTTTTTAAGTGTGTGGTCCCAGTACTTTTTATCAACAGTAAAGTCAAACTGGCTACATAAATTCTGATGCGTGATTTTTTCAACTTTATAGAGACATTGCTTATACTCAAGTTTGAGTAATTTTGCTACAGCTACTAATGCAGAGATCTATGGTTTCATCTGTGATCTTATATAGTTGGCATTTGATATCTTTTGAAGTATGTTCAGTTCTGGCATTAATGATGTATGAGGATGATGATGATCACCCCAATTCAATCTACTGCATAATGAAGGCCTCCTAATTGACAGTTATGGACCATAATCTGGCATATTGATCTGGTGTGGGTTGGTAGATAGATTTTTTTTAACTTCCCAGATTAAGGGTGAGAGAGATCCAGTGGCCCAAAGTCATCCAGCTGGCTTTGATGCTTTAGGGAGAACTACAACCTGGGTCTTCCTCCTCCTTAACCACTACACAATAGTGGCAGATAGATAGATAGATAGATAGATAGATAGATAGATAGATAGATAGATAGATAGATAGATAGATAGATGTTTTCAAGATTCTATTTGGCTTAGGGTTAGGGTTAGATCCCATAGATCAAATTTCCAATAGAACAAAACAAACAATCACAAAAACAGTGTTAGGCAATACTCTTACCTGGAGCAAAACTTTTCCAAAGGACATAGAGTACAAGTTTTCAGACATGCAAAATCCTGGCTGGATGCTTAAAAAAAATAAAATAACATAGAAGTGGATGTGAGGTGGGGTAGATGAGAGAATTTGCTATCTTGTCTATATGGAGCAAACAACTACCAACTTGCAGTGCCTCATAAGGCCACATATATTACCAGTGCCAGTGGCTTACATTTGGTAATTAAGTTAGGGCAAGGAAACCTATTTCTTTTAGACAAAAAAATGATCTGAAGGACAGTGAACAGGTAGCTCAATCCAGAAGCCTGCTCAATTCATCAAACCAAACATACCATTCTGGATAGGAATTACTCTGTGCTAGGGACTTCACAAGCTTCTTGTTTTTCCAACAGCAACAAGAGGTTTGCAAATTATTGGCAAGCCACTAAACAGAGTCAGGAGTTACATTTGATTTGGTTGGCCACAGTTTCTTGAGGCATGTTGCCTGCTAAAGTGTTCCATCAATTATATTATGTATCCCTGAGGGGGATTTCTCCTGAAACATGCCAGACAACGGACATTTTACCCTTTCTTTTTTCTTTTCTACTGCAAGGTTTATAAAGGGTGGAGGGAGCCACTGAGAAGATGCAACACCAACTCCTTCACCTCTCATGGGCGGGAATCCTCAGCTTCCTCAAACTGTGACAAAAGAAAGAAGAGATCAGTGTTCATCTCCTCTTTATTTTGCCATAAGTCAAGCAAGTTATTTCCCCCTCCATGGTTCCTGGTATTTTAGACCTTAGAGACCAAGTGACCTTAATCTTCTTGCTGCATTGAAAACTAAGCTCAAGTTTCTCCATCCATGCATCCATGCATCCATGCATCCATGCATCCATGCATCCATGCATCCATGCATCCATCCATCCATCCATCCATCCATCCATCCGGTACAGGTACGTACAAGACCATCTATCCTGCCCAGGCTGAGTCCGTCTCATGGAATCTTTAAAAGAAGAAGAAGCTGAAGGGGGTTGGAGTTTGATGATTTACTTTCTCAGTGGCTGTCTGCATTGGAAAACCTGCCTTCTGAGATAAAGAGTGCCCCCAAACTCCTGATCTTTACAAAAATATCTAAATCCTATTTATTCCACAGGGCTTATGGATACTGATGGTACTGGGCTGCCTTAGTTCATTAGTATAATTTGCTGATAGTTTTAATTGTTGTATTTCTGTATGGTAAACCACTCTGAATCCTTTGGGAAGTGAGGGGTTTATAAGTAGCTGTATGTAGGTATGTATAAATAAATTGATCTGATGCATACATACTCAAACTAGTTTTTGTACATGGAGAAAGAGAAAACCACTTTCAAAATTTCTCTTGCACTGAATGTGACTGCCACCACCCATGTTCTCATGGCTTACCATTGTCAAAGGGATTCAAGCAATTCTTTGTCTGTGATTATGTATTTAGGGGGAGAAATGTCTTCCAACCTATCAAATATTCTCATTCAGAATCTCAGATGAACAGGCAAACCTCTGCTCTATTTTGAAATGTGCCTAATTTGCATTCAGGAAAGACTGATGATGGTAACAAAGATAAATAACTGGCCCAGTAAAACATCATCCTATGCTCTCTAGCATTTGAGAACCCATCACTGACAGATACATATGGCCAATCATTTTCATATCCAATCCAATCCAATGAAGCTGTTGTAAGATGAGGGCCACCATTCGGTCTTAGTTATGGCTCTTATTTAGAAACTACCAAGTGTAGGTTTGAAAGTTGATATTCATCCCCCCTCTCTCTTTTTAAGAATTTCATTTCACTTCATATTGAGATATTTCTAACACAGTTAATAATTCTTTTCTATAATTGGGCATTACTGCCTAAGTTATTAGAGGTTATAAAGTTTCTTTTCTTTTAGTTACTCTTTTAATAAATGGGGATTCTCCAGCTTCATCACAGCAAGATTCCAATTCTTTTTTTTTAATGACATAAAATTGGAGCCTTCCCAGTAACAAAGGAATATGTTTCACATATCCCTTTGTATTCCAAGCTTAGGATGAGGCACACAAACAATAAAGAAAGGGAGCTAGGCTATACACCCAATAGTACTATGTACCAGATTTTCTTAATGTAATATCCTCCAAATATCCTAGATTACAATTCCCATCATGAGCAAAATGGCATTACATAAACATAAGCATGTATAGGATTCTGTTGCAAATGCATTATTGGTGTAATTGTTATTTCTAATTTATTAAAGATGCAGGTTCTGTTATCTTCTCAAGACCAAGATCACTCCATCCTTTTTTATTCTACAGCCTAGTCACACGTCTTGTCTGCATTCACCACCTCCATATCACCACCATTACCAATGAATATTCTTCTGAAAGCCAGAGAAGTGTAAACAGTAACAGGAGTAGCTAGGATTCTCAGGAGGGGTTCTTTTATAGAACAGGATTAATGGATTAGGTAATTTAGGAATAAGCACAGTGGGTCTAGATTTTCTATCCTCATACTTTTAGGCAGAATTTTCCCCTCTTGTTGAAATGAAGGGCTGGTAAAGATGTTATCACCACCATCTGCAATAGGCCTATTTAATTGCTTGTCTTCTATGACTGGCCGAGCTCTATGTGTGACTGCTCAGCAGGTGGTGGATTCAGCACATATTTTTGTGGCATCAATGGCCACCCTGGATATATTTTGTAGTTCATTATTTGTTAAAGTGTGTGTGTGTATTCACATATAAAAGTATATCTATAGAAACCACACACACACACACACAATTTTAAAGCATCAAAATGCACATATATGCAGGCACAACAACCAGCTTTAAAATGAAAATTCCTGCCTTGCAAATGTGCATCCCACATTTGGCTTAATATTGTCCGCTACAGCTACTGTCACAGGAGTCACTGGTTCAAATTCAGGCAGAAACGTTTATTTTTAATTATTATCTTTCTTTTCCTAAGCTACCCATTTTACTATTTTTTTCACAAGCTCCCCAGTGTATCATTTTATGATTTGGGGAGGGGGGCATTCCTGCCATGCGGGCAGTAGCCAATCAAAGTGCAGAGGTTGCCTAGAAGAAAACCAAGTAGAGCTTGAAAAGTGGAAAGCTGTGCTTGAGCTGGCACAAGCCGAGAAAAGTTACTGTCAATAGACCGTGGGCTCGGGTTGAGGGGGCATTGATGTAGTTTGCCCCTGCCCTTCAGAAATGGTTGGGAGCTCATATTCACAACGGGGCAACCTGGCAGTGTGGATATACCTAGAGACAGATGTTTGCATAAAATCCATATATGGAAAGACAAACACAAAAATAGACTCCAGTTTATAACAGAAATATAATACTGCTCACCATAATGGGAAACACCAGATCAGGGAACCTATATACCTGCTCATTCTGCTCTTATTGTTGAGGGACATTTTCAGACCCTTGGTCTTCTGGTTCTTTGCCTTTAAACTAGAGCTGGAATGCACAGCTAGAAAACACCTTAAAAATACAAGATTTTAGTGCTGAAGTAGCAATGTACATCAGTGTTTAAATCCAAACAGAAATCAGATCCCAGTCCCAGAACCATGCTCCCTGGTTTTGTTCTGTCTCCTCCTTCTCTTGCAGCACCTTTTACTCTCCCTTATGGCAGCTATTAAAAATAGCATTATTATTATTATTATTATTATTATTATTATTATTATCATCATCATCATCATCATCAGCTGAGGTTGTATTACATGTCAAAATGTTTAGTCATAATGTGATTTTGGCTTGAATCTAGTTGGAATTACATCTTAGTGCTCAACTCGATTGATTGATTGGTTGAGTGTCATCAAGTTGGTGTAAACTCTTAGTGACCACAAAAATAGATTTTCTCCATGAAGATCTGTCCCTAACCTGGTCTTTCAGATCTTCCAATGGTGCACCTATCACCACCATAAATGAGTCTATCCAACTCAATAGCAACAATTTAATTATAAGCCTGAGAGCCAGTTTGGTGTAGTGGTTAAGGCATCAGGCTAGAAAGTGGGAGACTGTGAGTTCTAGTCTTACCTTGGGCACAAAGCCAGCTGGGTAACCTTGGGCCAGTCACTTTCTCTCAGTCATAGGAAGGAGGCAATGGCAAACCATTAGCTATAAACTTCAGTGTCTGTGTGTGTACACATACACAATAATTATGCTTTTGTGGCTTTCCCTTTCTCCTCTTTTTTCACTTGTGCATATACTTTAAAAATGAATGAATGAACAAATGACCAAATAAATGAATTAATAACCCTGATTCCTGGGAACATCAGCAAAGGTGCTGGCTTCCAGAAAATGGTACTTTAAGTTGGTGAATTCCATTTTATTGCATCTGTACCTGAATGCAGCCTTCTGAACTAATTGTTTCAAAACTGAAGTTTGCACTAAATAATTTATGACTTAAAAAAAAATAGTGGCAGAAGGGGGATAAAGAAGGACGAAAGGCAGAATGCTTAAAAGGATCTTAGTAGTAAACTACTGTCTGTGCAGCCTTCTTATATTCCTCTCCTCTTCCCAGTTCAGAGCTTTCCATCCCTGGTAGTTTCTGTGCCAACAAAGAATTACTCTTCAGCCCTAAAATGAGACTAGTTTGTGACATCCTGAACTCTGCAGATGGCTGTTTAATACTTCTCCCCTTCTGTTGTGGGTAAACTATGATACTAAGAAAAAGTGCCATAGCATTAAGAACTGACAGGCTGTAGAATGCAGAATGGAGATGCAAAAAGGACGTGGCTCCTGTCCCTTCAATTATTCAACAAAAGAAAAGTGAATTTCAGGAGTCACAACTTATTACAAGAAAAAAAATGACTCTGTTATAAACAGAGTATAGGACACATTTCCATAAATTGGAGATGCAGTAAAGTGGGTATAAAATTGGATTCTTAAGACTCTCACCGTTTATTTAAAAAAAAAAACCCACAAAATTTCTTCCTTTGTGGTTGAAAGAGAAATGGCTGATTAAGCCTGGGAGCGGCTGCTGGGAGAATTGCCTTTGATTGGAGGATGGGCTATCACTGCTTTGTTAACTTTGCCTCTTCTCATGATTAGCAGAAACAGATTAGGCAAAGTAGGGGAAATCAGGCAATTTTGCATGATTTGCATAGCTATCATGAATAACACTATCCAACTTTTCCTCAGGCTGAATCTGGGTTACTTTGAGTAGTTTTTTTAGTAGCGATTGAGTATATACTGTAATTATTGCATACCGGTATGATATACTTCTAGGGTATTTTTTTTTCTTTACAAGCATTGATATTTTATTGTTAACAGTTCAACAGCATGAAAGCCATCACCTATCAAATTTTATTATACAGTGTGTGAGAGTTACCTCTAGAAAATGGATGTTCTCTCTCTCTCTCTCTCTCTCTCTCTCTCTCTCTCTCTCTCTCTCTCTCTCTCTCTCTCTCTCTCTCTCTCTAAAATGCTGACAGCTTATGAGTAGGTTCTAGTATGAAATGGATGAATGTGTTGACCTTGCCGGCAAACGGAAAGAACGAGAACCTATCCCCTTGAACTAATGGTGCTTCAAGAAAGAGAAATGGAACAGTAGCAGCTAGTGGGGTGAAATGTCATCTGCACCATGGAGCTATTGCTAAACTCTTCCTGCCCCATAGAGCTCCTTCAAACCCTATAAACACCACTTTGACCTTTGTTGGTCAGTGAATATAGTAAAAGCACCTTAAATCCCTAACTTCTCCCCAACATGCAAGGACATCTAATTTTTATCAATTTCATTTGATGTTGATTTTCTGCATATGTGGATAGTTATTTTTACCCAGCTTTCCAAAGCACAGAGGCCAAAGCCTTTATGGCTATGGTCGAAAACCACCTTAGCTTTCATTTCACATAAGTCACAGCTCAGGGTTCATTTCATTTCAAAACTGATTTTAACATGACTGGAGCGAGCCTTGAAGGGCACATCCTTGAAATGAAATAGGATTCCACTGAACTTGTGCAACCTGAGAAAATGAATAGAGTTCTTTGCACATCCACGGGCCCTCCTGGCCCCTCCTGGCTGCTAGATGTGAAGGTGGTCTGGGAAGTGGTTAAGGCCCTTTCAGAAAGGGCTTGATGCCAGTGCTTGGAAAGAGATGGTAGTGTGCCCTCTCTTGAGGAGACTATATTTCAGCCTGGATGTATTTGACAAGCTTCACCCTGTATCCAACCTTCATTTATTGAGGAAATTTGTTGAGAAAATAGAGGGGAATCAGTTACAGCTGATCCTAGAACAAATGGATATCTGGCCCCCTTCTAGTCATGACCCAGGCCAAAACAGGTTTGGTCAAGCTGGTAGGTCACCTTTTTGCAACTTGAAAGGAAAAAGCATGGCCCCGTGGTTCTCTTACATCACTCAGTGGCATGGTATCCTTCTGGACCATCTGGCTTGGGAGCTGGGAGCACTCTTTTGCAGTGGTTCTGCTCCTACTTACAGTAAGTGGGCGGTTCAGTTGATAGTTCTGGGGGGAGGAGTGATCAAGCCCATGGTTCTTCCAGGGTGGGACCTACCAGATTTTGTCATCTCCCCCGTGTTATTTAACTATATGAAATGGCCGGGTGAGGCTATTTGTTGGTTTGAGATAAGCTGTCATCAGTATGCTAATGACCATTTAACTATACCTCACTATTCCAGGCTAAACTGCTGATGCTGGAGATGTCTTGAACTGGATGCTGTAAGGGACTGGATAAGGAAAAACAGCTAAGCTCAGATTAAACCCTAGCAAGATGGAGGTACTGTTTGTCCATAAATGTCTGGTCTGCCCGGAAATATTAGTCCTAGTGGTTTAGAGACAGATGAGTGAAGATGTCTAGTTTGTACCCTTTGTTGTTGTTTATTTGTTCAGTCGCTTCCGACTCTTCGTGACTTCATGGACCAGCCCACGCCAGAGCTTCCTGTCGGCCGTCGCCACCCCCAACGCCCCCAAGGTCGAGTCCGTCACCTCCAGAATATCTTTATTTATATATTTATGTATGTATATTGATTTATATCCTACCTTATTTTTTACAGGAGCACCAGGGTGGTACGTAGTGCTTCCTCTTATTTTTCCCCACAAGAAGCCTATAAGTTTGGCTGGGCTGAGAGTTACTGGCCTAAAGGGAGCTTCCATGGCTGTGGGTGGACTAGAACTTGAGTCTCCTCTTTTCTAATCCAACACCTTAACTACTATACCACACTGGCTCTCTGTGGCCTCTGCTCATAATCTGTTTTCATTCCTTTCTTATAGGATTTGCTTACTCCAGTATCAGATTTCAAGGTCCTTGGCTATCTCAGCACCAAGGGTTTTTCCTGGTTTTGCTTAGGACTGCAAAAGCAAACATGTAATGAAATTGAGCAATGTTGCCATTTATTAACATCTGGGATTTCTGTAGCATCTAGAATTCTTTGAAAAATACTTTTGCTCAAAATAACAAATGGTGTGTTTTAGCAAGATTCTGAAAAGCACATCCCTTTGCTCGAAGCCAACGTACTGTAGGGCACCCAGATTGATGTCCTCAAGATATATTGGGGCTAAACAGTTAGAATTCCCCAAACACAGCCATTAGCTGTACTGGCTGGGAATTATGGGGGCTGTATTCCCAATACATATAAAAGTCATTAGGTAGAAGATGGCTGCTGTAGGGTATATATTCTAAAGGACTGGCTCGGCAAGGGAATGCATGTGGACATTTCCTATGAATAAGCCTCCTTTAATAGCTCACTGGTTAAGACGCCAGGCTTGTTGATCGGAAGTTTGGCGGTTCAAGACCCTAGCCCCGCGTGACGGAGTGAGCTCCCGCACTCCCCCCAACTCTTGCCAACCTAGTAATTCGAAAGCATGCAAATGCAAGTAGATAAATAGGTACCACTTCGGTGGGATGGTAACAGCGTTCCGTGCTTGTCATGCCAGCCACATGACCGCAGAAGCGTCTTTGGACAGCGCTGACTCTTCGGCTAAGAAGCAGAGATGAGCACCGCCCCCTAGAGTCAGACACGACTGTTCAGGGGAAACCTTTACCTTTACTTAATAGCCAACTACTACATTTACCTAATTTACTGTGTTTTACAGTTATCATTCTCTGTTTGCTAGGAGCTCAGATGGTGTTAAATTGTGATTTCTCAGGCTAAAGCTTTGTTTGAGAACGGGATTGTCTTTTCTTTTCACAGCAGAAGGGGATCAGTATAGCTAAATAGACCTCTATCTCCTCCATTCTTGGTTCCTTCCCCAGCCAGAAGGATCTCATATTGACTTTGAGGGATCAACAATAAGCTGGTATTGACAAACACCAAGGTCTGTATGAAGATGCACTGACCTGCACTGTGAATATCAAATGAATCCAGCCCAAGGTCAGTATTTCTACCTGTGGGAATGATAAATAAATCTTGATAAGAGCTGAAAATGGAAATCAATAGCTGTGTTGTTGCTGAAACCTGATTGGCTTCTCAAAGGACAAGGCATATTTGCAGGAATGTATGCTTTGCTGACCTCAAAGCTCCTGCCTCTTCCAAAAAGGAATGAGCTAACTGCAAGATGGAAAAAAATGATCTCCTCTTGGGAATTTGGGGTGTTCTGCACTATGTGTTTTAAATAAAAATATCACAATTGCAGATTACAGGTTGCAGTTTATATGACAGTTGCAGTTTATATGCTGTACCTGCAGTTTGTACTTTTAGTTGCAAAGCTACTGGGCATAGCCAGATGGCCTTTTTAAATTGCTATCCACAAGTCCTTGGGGCAGCCCAAAAACTATGCCTGCAAAAAAATTGTTGCCCTGATTGCTGAGCCACATTCAACAAAAGTAATATGGCTGGCAATTGGCATTGTCCTAACTTTTTTAATGTGGAGAAGTTAATGAAAGCCCTTTGTGGATTTCCCCTGGCATTGTTTATCTCTATTCACACCGAATGTTACCTGCTGGCAGAGAAACAACCATGAATTACTCTCCCTAATGTGGGTGGGGATGGGGTTGGATGAGTGTAAGTGGGTGTGCTCAGAAGAACTATCAGTTTACTGGACTAACCAGTCCCAGGTATGGAGGAGGGGTCCTGAGGAAGCCGGAGGGAGTGACTGATAACAAGCTCCATCCTTGGCTAGTGCTGAAAAGCAGTGGCAGTGCTGGCAGTGACTCCCATCCTGTCCTTATCGTTAACACCACCAAGAAGCAGCCCATAGACAATGTGGAGCCAGCATGGAATAGGCGAAACAGTGCCACTCTTCCACCCAAAGTAAAAAAAAAAAAAACCTGGGGAAAGTGTAGCCACATGAAACCCCTTGTTGCCCGACAGAATAGGATGGATGTATTCAGTTGCTAACATTTTAGCAGGGGTGAGGGCTGCTAATTTTGTTCTGGGAATTGGAGATATTCCCATATTTGTAAGGAAATTGTTTCTCTGTGTATATATCATATGTTGCATGGGTGATAGTCTCCGTGTACCAAACGCAAAATACCTCTCCTTAGACAACATGCAGGCAATCGTGGCACCGACCCCTGCAGAACAGGCTGCAAATGCTCAGGCAGCAGCTGATTGAAAGAAAAGAACACAAAGGAAGACAGATTAAGCTGCCTAGTGACTCCTTCCCTGGGGACACAGGAGACAATAAAAGTATTAGCAGCACAACAAACTCTCCCTGTGGTGCATTCAGCACTCAGCCTTTTGGGACACATACCGGCACAGCGCACAAACACACACACGCACACACACACACACACACACACGTGCACATAGAGGGTTGTAAGCAGAATCTTCCTCACTTCCAAGAGAGGGAAGAATTTTACCAGAAAGCATGTTCTCTAGTAGATGCAGGATGTTGCTCTCTATTATGCTTTTAGATCTTCAACTGGCAGGATATTTTAAATGAAAATTATAATATATGATGTGTGTTTGTTAACACTCATTATTCAACCATACCCTTGGGCTGCCTTCACACATCACACTAAGCCTTTGAATCATCGAATCCGAGAACTGCACGAGGCCATTTCAACCAATGAGTCCAACCTCCCTTCCTGTTAGTGCAGGGAACCCAAATTAAAACCCCAGACAGATGGATGTCAAGTCTCCATTTCTACACATCCAATGAAGAGACCCCCAATTTCTCTGGCGCAGAGCTTTCCAAACTGTGTGTGGCGACACAAAAGTGTGTCGCCACACACAGTCTGGTGTGTCGCCACACAACCCGGAAGCGCTGATCATCATCAGCGCTTCCGGGTTTTCCCGCGGCGACACACCAACTGCAGCGTGCAAAACCCGAAAGCGCAGCAGCGCTTCCGGGTTTTTGCGCGGTGCCGCACTTCCGGGTTTTCCTGCGGTGACACACCAACGCTGGCTGGTGTGTCGCCGCGGGAAAACCTTTGGAAAGCCCTGCTCTGGAGAGTTGATTTCACTGTCAAACTGTTCTTACTATTAGGACATTTTTCATAACATTCACCCAGAATCTATCTTCTTACAACTTAAACTCCATACATGCTGTTCAGGGATAATGGAGGACAAGTTTTGTTTCTACTGTGTGATACTCCTTCAGATACCTGAAGATGTTACCACATCCTGTCTCAATGTTCCCTTTTCAAAAGTAATATTATTAAGTTCCTTCAATCTCTCTTCATCAGACTTAGTTTCTTATCCCCGGATGAGCCTCTCTGAACCTGTTTCAAAGGGTTATTTATGTTTATGTATCCTAAAACTGGATTTGCACTTTTTTGCAGCTATATCACACTGTTGATTCAAATTCAGTTTGTAATCAGCCACTATTGCAAAATCTTTTTCACAAGTGCTATTGTCAAGCCAGGTGTTCCACATTTTATCCATGTACATTTGAATTATATTTTATGGATGAAGAAGTTTGCATTTGTCACTGCTAAATTTCATTATGTTATTTTCAGGCCATTTATCAAAATCAGTTTTAATTTTATTTCTGTCTTCTTGAGAATTAGCTATAACACCGTTTTGAATTATCTGTAAATTTGATAAGCATTCCTTCCACCAAGTCGTTTATAAAAATATTGAAGAGTAGAGGAGCTACAACTGAATTTATAAAAAGTTAATTAAAATTTTGAAGAGCACAGGGACTAGGACTGAACCATGTGGTATATCACTCAATACCTCCCTCCTTTCTGATGAGGAACTGTTGATTAGCACTCTTTGACTACATTTAAGCCATGTATGTAGCCACATACAGTATTTGTCATGCCATTCAGCTAACACTTAACTAGTTTGCTATTCAGAATGCCATGGAGTCTTTGTCTGATGCTTTGCTGAAACCAAAATATTTTGTCTACAACACTGTTACAATGGAGGATGCCAATGGACAAATAGTAACTGATTCAAAGGAGATCAAACAAAGATGAAAGGAGTATACTGAAATACTGTACAGTAGATATGTTACAGTAGGGAGTAGTAGGGGCACGATGGCTCAGCGGTTAAGGTGCCAGGCTTGTCGATCGGAAGGTCACAAGTTTGGTGGTTCAAGACCCTAGCCCTGCAGGATGGAGTGAGCTCCCACACTCACCCCAGCTCTTGCCAACCTAGCAATTCGAAAGCATGCAGATGCAAGTAGATAAATAGGTACCACTTTGGTGGGATGGTAACAGCGTTCTGCGCATGTCATGCTGGCCACATGACCGCGGAAGCATCTTCAGACAACGCTGGCTCTTCGGCTAACAAACAGAGATGAGCACCAGGCCCTAGAGTCAGACACGACTGTGCAGGGGAAAACTTTACCTTACTTTACCTAGAGATGTTAACATCCAAGACACCTTAGAAGATATTCCCTACTTACAAGAATCTCTAATACTAGAAGATGAAGTTAGATCAGCACTCCGGTCATTACTAAGTTAAAAGGTTACAGGAACTGATAGAATACCCACAGAAATATGGCAAGCAACAGAAGAAACAGTAAAGGTTCTAACCAAGTTATGCCAGCAAATATGGAGAACAACCCAGTGGCCAACAGATTGGAAGAGCCCAATCTAATTCCAATACGAAAAAAAGGAGACTTAACAGAGTGTGCAAACTATCGTTCAGTATCTTTAATTTTGCATGCTAGTAAAACAATACTTAGGATCATCCAATACAGATTAGAGTCCTACATGGAAAAAGAGGTGCCAGATATTCAAGTTGGCTTTAGAAAAGGCTGAGGAACATGAGACATTATTGCGGTTGCAGGCTGGATAATTATCAGCCCTTCCAGGTAAACCAGACAGGAATCATGGCTAGATGAACTAATTCTACTTTACTGTAAGACTACATTAACAGAATCTTGCAAGTCTGAAAGTGCAAATCTTCCACCCTCCCTATATATTGCTGACTCTCTTAGACTTTCCTTTTATCTGATTGTTCCCTAGGCAGCATCTCTTCCCTCTGTTCTCCAAGGTCGCCCTCACATTCCATCACAATAATTGAGAAAGCCAAAGAATATAAAAAATAAGTGACTATGTGCTTCATTGATTATAGAAAAGCCTTGGATTGTGTCAATCATGTCAAGCTGTGGAAAGTGCTCAGAAAAATGGGAATTCCAGAACATCTCATTGTCCTCATGAGAAACTTATATACAGGTCAGGAAGCCACAGTACGGACAGAACATGGTGAAACAGACTGGCTCGAGGTTGGCAAAGGAGTATGACAAGGCTGCATACTCTCTCCCCTTATTTATTCAACCTATATGCTGAATATACATTAAGGGAAATTGGATTGGACAAATATGAGCATGATTTTAAAATTTGAGGAAGAAACATCAATAACCTGCGCTATGCTAATGGCACTATCCTGATAGCTGAAAGTGCAAAGAATCTGCAAACCCTAGTAATAAAAGTCAAGGAGCACAGTGAAAAAAATGGGACTAAAATTAAATATAAAGAAGACCAATGTAATGACAACAGATAGAATAACCAGCCTTAGAATTGACAATGAAGATATCGAAGAGGTGTATAGCTTCTGCCTTTTAGGATCAACCATCAACAGTAAAGGACAAGCTGTCAAGAAATATGCCGCAGACTAGCACTTGGTAGAGTAGCCATGAAGGCCTTGGAAAAGATATTCAAATGCCATGATGTGTCTATATTTACAAAGATCAGAATCATGCAAGCCTTGGTATTCCCCGTGACACTCTAAAGAAGTGAAAGTTGGACTTTGAAAAAGCAAAATAGGAAGTATATTGATGCTTTTGAACTTTGATGTTGGAGAAGTCTTCTGAGAATACCATGGACAGCCAAGAAAACAAACCGATGGATCAATGAACAAATCAACCCACAGTTTTCACTTGAGGCCCAAATGAGCAGGCTCAAATTATCCTACTTCAGACACATTATGTGAAGACCTAGCTCTCTGGAGAAGGCTGAGAAAGATGTAAGGAAAGAGAAGAAGAGGACAACCATCAGCAAGGTGGATAGACTCAGTTATAGTAGCGATGAGTGCACTGTTGGAAGAGCTGAAGGACCAAGTTAGAGACAGATCATCATGAAGAAAATCTATCGATGTGGTTGCAAAGAGTCAACAATGATTTGATGGCAGTTAGTTAGTTAGTTAGTTAGTTAGTTAGTTAATATGTAGAAAATGAGAGGGAGGGAGGGAGGGAAGGAGGGAGGGAGGGAGGGAGGGAGGAAGCGATGCTGGGCATCTAAATGTCTCAAAGAATTTCCCCATCCATTACATGGAAAAATATTCTTTGCAGTTCATTATCTACAAGTGTGGTAAAAAGGTAAAAGTTCTCCTCGCACATTTGTGCAGTTGTGTCCGACTCTAGGGGCCGGTGCTCATCTCCGTTTGTTAGCCGAAGAGCCAGCATTGTCCAAAGATGCTTCCACGGTCATGTGGCTGGCATGACACACGCGGAACGCTGTTGCCTACCCACCGAAGTGGTACCTATTAATCTACTTGCATTTGCATGCTTTTGAATTGCTAGGTTGGCAAGAGCTGGGGCTAGTGCGGGAGCATACTCTGTCACGCAGGGCTAGGGATTCGAACCTCCGAACTTGCAATCTTCCGATCAACAAGCCTGGCGTCTTACCCACTGAGCCACCACACCCTTTATACAAGTGTGGTAGTGCATTGGAAACATTTTTTAACAGCCCCATCATTTTCTTAAACCCCTCAGGTGTTTTTTCCAAGCAGCAAGCTCCAAAGTCACTTTCCCCCTGCAAAGAATGTCAGATAGTACATAGTAGCAAATCACTTTCAAAGGGGGAGAAATAAAAGGAAGAAGCTGCCCTGCCACAAAACATCATTATGATTTGCAATCTGAATTGGAAAATATATCTCAAAGTATCTCTCCAAAATATTCCAGTTGCAAATGGTATGCTTGCCTGTCTTTGGCATGCTTCCACAAAGTATGCATGCCATCTTATTGAAGATTGAGAAGATTTGGGGTAAGAAAATACTGCAACAATCCAGAATTAGCACAATAACAGGATTTCCATGCTGAGCATAAGTGCATCTGATGCACATTGAGACCAGCAGATGACAGGTACTGGAGCCCAGAAAGCAAAATTCATTCTAATGAAATTATATTGCTGGGTCTTCCTTTGACTGTGGCTGCAGTCTTTTTTCTAAGTGGAGGAAATCAGAAACCTTCTTCCAGAGCACCCACTTTAAAAGAGTTGCTTCTTCCACCAAAAGGAGTAGAAAAAGTTGTTGTTGTTTATTCGTTCAGTCGCTTCCGACTCTTCGTGACTTCATGGACCAGCCCACGCCAGAGCTTCCTGTCGGCCGTCAGAAAAAGGTAGAGAATAACAAAAGGATTGGCCTCATTAAAACAAACTATCCAAAGCCTCAACTGACTGGGGATTAAGAAAAAGTACAGTGAAGTGGAGGGAAGAATATACTTTTGTAGTTCTTAGCAAAACTAAACAAGTACATAAACAAATACATAGATAAATAAGATATGGACGCACACACACTCTCTTACACAGAAGTATGACTCATTTCGTCTGCTTGTATCATTGAGATATTAGCCAGAGAGTTTAGATTGTTCCATTCAGTGTCTTCTCAATAAAATCAGGCTGACCTGAAGCTTAGCCAGAAGGAAAGGTTTATTTAACAGACGTCTGGGTATGCCCACTTCATAGTATACGCTGTACAGGGGCATGGAAATTGCAGTCCCAGGGCTACAAGTGCTCATAAGTCCCCTTTAGGAAGACTGCAGAACCTCCTCTGACCATTATTGCTGAACACTGGTGGTACCATTACTACAATATAATATATATATATATATATATAATAAATATGTATTTATTTATTATAATATTAATACAATATAAAATATATAAATATAAAAATGCTACAACACAACCAACAGAAGCTATGAAAAGGATAACACTTCCATACATCAGAAACATCTCAGAAACTACCAACAGACTGTTACAACCACACGGCATCACCATAGCACACAAACCAACCAAAACACTTTCAGAACATCTTAAGTAACCCAAAAGATCCAGTAGCCCAAGAAGAAAAAACAGGAGTGATCTACAACATACAGTGTAAAGACTGTAGCAGCCACTATGTAGGACAGACGGGCAGAAGACTAGCAGAGCGCATCCACGAACACCAACTAGCGGTCAGAAGACATGATGAAAACTCCTTAATCTCACAACACATGGACAGACTCAACCATACTTTCAACTGGGAAACTGTGAGCATCTTAAACCAAGCCAAATCCAAAAATGCTAGAGAAACCTGGCTCTGCCACCTGGCCTGGGACGACGGAGGTGGTAGTGCCTCCTGGGGTTGGCTGGCCCCATAGCTCCACTATCTATTCTGCGGGTCCAAGCCCATCCTGGATTTTATTTTATTATGTTTTGTTTGTGTTTTTAGATATTTTGTATAGTTTTTAAATTTTTATTTATTGTAACCCGCCCAGAGTCCCTTGCATGGGAGATGGGCGGGGAATAAATTTAAATAATAAAATAATAACAAATAAAATAATTCCTGGAAGCTTGGCACTCAGACAAAGCAGCCATCAACAGACACATAGAGGTAAACAACATTTACATACCATTCATAACAGACAATAGAAAAGCCAAAAGACCAAAACACCTCCTGGCCAGCAATCAACACCCAGATATGCAAAGATTAACACCAGGATTAGCACCAGAGGAACAATCAAACAGCACAATATACCCTAATCAAGGAACTATTAACTTAGTCAACCAAGCAGCAAACAACATCCCAATCAAGGAACTCCTAAGGAGAGAACAACACCTCCACCAACACAAGCAGAACAAGCCATGGTATATAAACAGAGAACAAGTCCCACTCCCCTTTCTCACTGAAGATGCGAAGAGGCTTGGAACGCAATTTATTGATTCTAATAAGGTCAGGACAGACAATTCACAACCCCCCACTGTAAGCTGTCTTACAGGGAGAGTTAGCATTTCTTCAAAAGGCATTTTCTTTTCTTTTTCTTTTTCTTTTTCTTTTCTATCCCTTTATTATTTTTATAAATAACTCAAGGCAGTGAACATACCTAATACTCCTTCCTCCTCCTATTTTCCCCACAACAACAACCCTGTGAGGTGAGTTGGGCTGAGAGAGAGTGACTGGCCCAAGGTCACCCAGCCGGCTTTCATGATGAATCTCTCTGGTCCATTTTCAGTAATCAGATTATAATTATCATTAGACTTTTTTTTTCTATTTTGTTAAGAAAAAAACACTCAAGAATTCACACTTGATTCAACAGTTAATGCCCATTGTTACTTTGTTATACTAAGAAAAACATATATAATGCTAGTAAGGTCACAAAAAGCTCAAAGGACAATGGGTTGAGTTCACTAAAAGCAGAAGATCATGAGGTATAAGAAAAGCTACCCATTCAGTAAATTTGTCATGGTAGCGCAACCTTGTGTCTGTTGCATAATTTATGTATGTGTAAGACTATAATGGTTTACTTTTGGGAAGGATGGGATCAAGGGAAGTACAGTAGATACATAGCAACCCAATACTATACAGAGTTCTGAGTTTGCAGCCTGGTTATAATGGATAAGACTAAAGCCAGCTATCATAGCACAACTTGTTTTGGGTTGAGGATCACATCTGGCTTTTAGCTGCTGTGTCGGGTGCCAAAGGCCAGGTCAAAAACTCATGTTGATTTTACATAATTGAAATTTAATTTTAATTACATAAACACACCTGATTTGATTACTTCCCATGAAGGTCAATATTTTTGCCATTCTATCACATTAAAGACTATTATTTGTTAGTAACCTTGAGAGGGCTTGGGAGCCACATCCAACATTTTCAAGGGTAGCACACAGCTATGGGGACCTGATGAAGACCTCACTATTTGATCAGAGCTTGGGAGTTGGAAGTCATTTCTTGATTATGGTGGTGTACAGACCAATCAGGAAGGAGGGAAGGAAAAGTGGAGTACAATCCTGGCTTTATATTTGCTGTTGATGGTGGTTGGAGAGGAGAGGAGAGGAGAGGAATGGGACTCCAGGAAGACAGATCTCCTGCTTGCAATTTTTCTAGTTGTATAAGACCCTGAAATGGGACAGTCTCTTCATTATTTGGCTAACCCCAGAATCAGTCTCCTCAACCACACTAACTTGGAGCTGGAAGAGGTATTTTCCTTCTCACTGAAGCAGAAGGATAGTGGTGGGAGTGTTGCTCCATCTATGGCTCACAAGGGACCTTATATGGTTGGAGAGTGCCTACAGCAGAGTATGGCTATGGCATAAGTGAATGAGGCCTTCTTGACTTTCTCTCTTACTCTTTCTACACCCACAAAACCACAAATGCAATATTGGTTAAAATCAAGTCCATTTTACAATGAAGCAGTATGAAATAACGATACCAGGCACTGGATTCTAGAGTGAGCACCATTATATTGCCTCCAATTTTTATCTCTGTCCAAGAGGGAAGAAAAACCTCACTCCTCCATAAAAAAAACCAAAACAAAACCATACCACCCTGAAAAGAATAACATAGTATCATTCTGATTTTTGGCTATAATTATATCCCTGATTTCTCTAGTAGAAAACTGTAGAGCTCAGTCTATGCATTTTGCCTAATGTGTAGCATATAGCTATATCTTTATTTTAAATAATTGTACACATAAGGGGCGTGATCCTTAGAGGGAATGCAGTGTGGGGGGAAAGAAGAGTTACTCTTTTCCTTCTTGCTGTGATTGAAACTACAACTGTGCCTCCTACATCTCCCCAGTATGATTAGAATGTTTAAAAGAAAAATAAAAGGTTCTAATTGGTACTAATGGAAACTTTTCATAACCTTTCTAGTTCCATCAGTGAGAGAGATATTCATTCCAATCATATTAGTGAGAGAAAATGCATACTATAATTTCTGGCAGGCTGCATCTTATGCCTGCAATGGGTAAAAGTAACAACAGAGGCAGAGCTACATGCTATGCATTAGGAATAACATGTAGTTTGGTTCCAAGGGGCAGAGGAGGAGATATGGCCACATCACTATAGCGCCATGATGTGAGAAGCACGGAACTGCTGCTGAGTGTTTTCCTTCCATGGAAACTATTGGCAATCTTATGAGTTATTTAACCACCTACAAGACCAGAAATGGAAATACTTCTTACTCTCCTTATAATGACTTGGTTGTTCATTAAAACAAAGTCCTCTCCTAAGAGAATAAGGTGGGAAAGGGACTGGAGGGCAGCCCAAATTTGGTATGCCCTTGTGTGGAACAAGAAGGACTATGTTCTCGGAGACCTGGCATAAAGCAATCTTTTCCAATATTTAGAATGAAAAAAAGCCCCACCCTCAGAACCTTTCCTGACTTTCTGCTAGTGAATGTACTGTAGACCAGACTGTGTCAAATGAGAAGAAAATTAGAATTGTCCCAGACAACATTCCTGGAGGCATTTGGACCTAGACATTTTAGCTTAGACATAACACCTCTCCCCTGAATTACCATGCACCAGCAATGGCAGCTAAGCCATTTGTACATATATCCATGCTTCAGCTTCTTAGGAAACCTTGTATACCATGCCCCTGTTTTGGTTTTGGTTTTGTTTGCCAGCTTGGACAATTCAAGGTGATCATGTTAGCCTTTTTAAAGAACGCAGCACATACCAACATAATATTAGCCATGCTCCTTTGTAAAACCAAAATAATCAGGAGAAGGGGTTTTTTTGGCACATAAATAGCCAGTTCACCATTAGAGGCCTGGAGTTCAAGCTGTTCTTAAACACACAGTTAGAGAAGCCAATAAAATTTTGGCAGTAATCGCACTGCCCTGGCATCAGCTAGATCAGTAGGCTGCATTTGATTGTCTGAACAAGGGAAGCTCCTGTTAAAAGTCACCCACCCCACACTTTCTCTCTGATCACTTCCTCCCTTGCTTTTCGTGGCTATGAAGCAAGATGACTTAATAAAAGAGCCGAACCTTTCATGCATTCAGGCAATTCAATTCTAATTGAGTTCCAATTATCATGGCAAAACTGTAATGCATTTAATCTGATAGCCTGAATATATCCTAAGAGTGAGTTTGAGATGATAAGAGCTGCAAGTGTTGGCACATGCTAGAAAGGATGCCAAGATATATTATCATGATTATTTCTTTATGGATTTTTTCCACCTATTTTTAAAGACACGGTATGATCATGAATTACCTGCATACCTGTATAGGCCTGAAGAGTGAAGAGTCATCTCTCCATACTACATTCACTGACAGCTGGACACATTTGAGTCTCAATCCACATTCACTCATATTAGACCTGGAATCAACAGCTCCATGAGGGACTGTTGCATGCCCTGGGTCACGTACAAAGTCAGATTACCCAAACCCTTCCCTTTTTGCCAAAGAGAAAAACGCTTTGTATTTTAAAACAAGGGAAGAAATTGAGAACTAAGGCTCAGAAGAGATATGGGGCATGTTTTGTCTCCCCAGCAGCTTCAGAATTAACTGGCTTGGAATCCTCAGGGATCTGGAGCAGAATCTGGGTGGAAAAGTGAGGTCTGCTAGAATTTTACTTTTTTCTACTTTTTTCTATTTCTATTGGTCTTTTCTGATTTAGCAACTGTATATTTTTATCTCCACCACTTAAAGTGTAGCATCTGACTATTTAAAGTGAAAGTGAATTAGTTATTTTTTCTCTTTCATTTTTTTAAAAATAAAATTTGATTCTATTTAAACCTTGTAAGGAGACTGATTTCCCTATCCAGACACCTCAGTGCCTGAGGCCCAGGAGGTGGTGCTTTACCATTTATTTTCCTTCTATCATTTATTTTCCTTTTTACTTGCCAGCTAGGTACATAAGTTGTTGTGGGGGCCCTATCTCTCTCACATGCCAGGTTTTTTTGTGTGGGTTGGTGGGTGGGGGGGAGGAACCCCAGATAAAGGCATCTCTTTGAAAGATAATGTAGCAGTTGTTAGCGAGTCACTGAACCCAGGCAGGAGATGGAGGATTATGAACCAAGAGTCCAGAGTATTGGAGATCTTGGCAAATCCAGCATGCCTCATTAGCATATGGATGGTTGCTCTAGGATGCAAACTCTCCATGCTTCTGAGGAAGCTGTTTGTGGCCACTCCCACTTCCCCCCTCTCTCTCTCTCCCCTTTTTCAACCGGGAGCAAAGCACACGGCTGTGTGCTGCTCCATCTTAGGTCATGGATGGGCCTAGGAGATTTTTCCCCCTTTCTACATGCATCTCTTGCCAGCAATGACGGGCAAGAGTTAATTAAGTTTAGGGAAACAAAGAAGAAATGGAACATAATTTATCTACTGAAAATGCTGTACCTGCAATGAATAAACGTAAGGACTCTTTTGTACTTACTTTTCATACCTGCCATGTCTAAGCGTGTGTTTCTTTATGCTAAGGTGGGCTAAACGTTTGACCCTGTTGGTCCTGAGGAAGTGGACAGAGTCGTCCGGTCTGTAAATGCCACCACCTGCCAATTAGATCCTTGTCCCTCCTGGCTGGTGAAAGCAGCTCGGGGGGTGACTTGTGGTTGGGTCCAAGCGATGGTAAATACATCCTTGAGTGAGGGGGTGTTCAAGGAAGCTTTCAAGGAAGCGCTGGTGCTCCCCCTCCTCAAGAAGCCATCGCTGGACCCTACTATACTGGATAATTTTTGTCCAGTCTCCCACCTCCCCTTTTTGGGGAAGGTGGTTGAGAAGGTGGTAGCGTTGCAGCTCCAGAGGATTCTGGATAAAACGGATTATCTGGACCCCTTTCAGTCAGGTTTCAGGCTGGGTCATGGGATGGAAACTGCATTGGTTGCGCTTATGGATGATCTTTGGCGGGAGCGAGACGGAGGCAGTGCATCCATTCTCGCTCTTCTTGACCTCTCAGCGGCATTCGATACCGTCAACCATGGTATCCTTCTGGGACGGCTCAGGGAGTTGGGGTGGGTGGCGTGGTTTTACACTGGTTCACCTCCTTCCTCCAGGGCCGACCCCAGTCGGTGTTGATAGTGAGCGAGAGAGCCAGCCCACGGGCCCTTCTTTGTGGGGTTCCGCAGGGCTCAGTACTCTCACCGCTCCTTTTTAACATCCACATGAAACCGCTGGGCAAGATCATCCGTCACCACGGGCTGAGGTATCATTAATATGCCGATGATACCCAATTATACATCTCTATCCCGGGTGAAGTAAGTGATGCAGTGACCACCCTGTCCAAGTGCCTGGGGGCTGTAGGGGTCTGGATGGGGAAAAACAGGCTTCAGCTGAACCCTGGTAGGACGGAGTGGCTGTGGATTAATGGCCCCTCGGTTTCTGGGACTTTGTCATCTTTAGTTCTGGATGGGGTCACACTTCCCCAGACAGACCTGGTGTGTAACTTGGGGGTCCTCTTGGACTCACGACTCCTGCTCGAAGAGCAGGTGGCAGTCGTGGCCAGGAGGGCCTTTGCTCAACTTCGTGTTGTGCGCCAGTTACGCCCTTTCCTTGACCGAGAGGCCCTTCGAACGGTCACTCAAGCCCTGGTTGTCTCTCATATAGATTACTGCAATGCACTCTACATGGGGCTACCCTTTGAAGAATATCTGGAAGCTACAGCTGGTGCAGAATGCGGCGGCACGGGCAGTTTTAGGGGCATCAAGATCGGTACACATAACACCTCTGCTCCGTGAGCTGCATTGGGTACCAGTTTGCTTCCGGGTCCAATTCAAGGTGTTGGTTATCACCTTTAAAGCCCTACATGGCATGGGACCAGGTTATCTGAGGGACCGCCTCATCCCCATTACATCTTCCCGTCCCACCCGATCTTGCAGAGAGGGCATGCTGCGGACCCCTTCTATGAAAGAATTCCACCTAACGGGGTCCCGGAGGCGAGCCTTCTCTGCAGCAGCACCTGCCCTATGGAACATCCTCCCACCAGAGATAAGACAGGCCCCCTCGCTCCTGGATTTTAGAAAAAAATTAAAAACCTGGCTCTGTGATCTCGCCTGGGGCAAAAAGGAAAGCAGTCAAGCCTGGGGATGGCTGATCCCTTAGAGCCACCTTAGATATTTAAAATATTTTAATCATAGTCAACGTCACTTTAGAACTATCTGCCTGGGGATGGCTGATCCCTTAGAGCCACCTTAGATATTTAAAATATTTTAATCATAGTCAACGTCACTTTAGAACTATCTGCCTGGGGATGGCTGATCCCTTAGAGCCACCTTAGATATTTAAAATATTTTAATCATAGTCAACGTCACTTTAGAACTATCTGCCTCTTGGATTTTATTGTATTTTTATTGTAATTTATTGTATTTCTATTTTTATCACAGTTTTTATTATATTTTGTTGATATTGTGTTGTGAACCGCCCAGAGTCCCTCCTTGAGGAGGAGATGGGCGGTTATAGAAATTCAACAAATAAACAAAGGTGTAAGACTAACCTGGATCTCTCTAATATGCTCATGGGCTCTGTTTTTAAACAATATTCTTTTTCTGTACACAAGTTTTGCAGCTCTGCTCCATTTCAGTAGTTCTAACAGACTGCTAAATGGGCTTCACAGAGCCCTCTTCCCTCATTCATTTGCTACAGACACTCAGTTAAACACATGATCATAATAACATATGCGGTAAAGCCTACTATGTGATTTCTTTCTCTCTGGACCTTTCTTCCAATCTCTTATACACTTCTTGTTAAAATTGTCTTGTTGATGAATAAATGAAAATATATGGGGATAAAAAGAAGAGCAGAAACTTGCCAGCCAGCCAGCCAGCCTGCCTGCCTGCCTGCCTTCCTCAGCATTGACTTCCTATCAAGACACAGATTTCTACTGCCATAATTAGGTAATAAATAATAGAGAATAGTAAAAAAAAAGTATTTACTGACTCACGATTGCACTGAGAAACACCTGATTTTTTAACACACTAAGTCAAACAAACCATAAATCAAAATCAGGGATATGGGGAGGGTAGAGGTAGAGGAGAGAAACTACACTGAGTAGGATATATATTTAAATTTAAAACAACTCACTTCTGCTCTGTGTTTGCTTTAAGAACATTCAGAAGTAGGACACTTCATACATTGCGGTCTCAAGGCCATTTTATATTTATAGAGCAACAAATCTGGGGATGGCTGAACAAGTGGCCGCAGTCAGTCCCAATTCTTCTGACAAATGTATATATTTTAAAACTCTTACACGCATACTTGGTTTTTGAGGAGATACCCAGGTGGCTATATCAAACCAATACAAAATGTGTGATGAAACCCTGCAATAACAGCCCTAACAGAAGAAGCCATCTCTGACAAGCTATTGAAACAATTTTAGAGATAACTGCATCTGATTACCTAAACATGAACATCCATTGGAATGAAGCTCTAAACCCATTAGCTTGAGGATGTCAAGGAGGATGAAGCAGTGCCCTTTCAGACAATCAGGTGTGGGTGGAAGCATCTGCCTGGAAGTCCAAGATAGGACCATGGAAAAAAGTCTAGGCAGAATGCTGTCACTAGTGCTGCAAGCCCAGAAATGCAGCATTTTAGAAGCAGGGTGGAGATGGCTTAAATGATCTGTTGACTTAGAATTGTCAAAAGGCAACCTAGGGAGGTCTCCTGTTTAGCTTTGTATTTGTAACTTGTGTTATGGTAGAAGTTTGGATGCTCTGCCAGAACCACACTAAAACTGGTCAAGGAACTGTCTAGGTTACATGGATGAGAGTATAACCCTTTACTGTTAGAATAAGTTTATAGCTGCCATTCAACAGATGTTCCTTGTGAATTTTTAAGTTTGATTTATATTTTAGGGTTGTGTTTAAATATAATAAAAAGGTAAAGGTTCCCCCCGCACATTTGTGCAGTCGTGTCCGACTCTAGGGGCCGGTGCTCATCTCCGTTTGTTAGCCGAAGAGCCAGCGTTGTCCGAAGACGCTTCCACGGTCATGTGGCCGGCATGACCCACGCGGAACGCTGTTACCTACCCACCGAAGTGGTACCTATTAATCTACTTGCATTTGCATGCTTTCGAATTGCTAGGTTGGCAAGAGCTGGAGCTAGTGTGGGAGCTCACTCCACACGCAGGGCTAGGGATTTGAACCTCCAAACTTGCAATCTTCCGATCGACAAGCCTGGCGTCTTACCCGCTGAGCCACCACGCCCCTCTAATTAATTAATTAAATTAATTAAATAAATAAATAAATAAATAAATTAAATTAATTAAAAAACTAATTAATCTATATTAAATATAATACAAGCAATAAAAAAGAGAGAAGTTAAATCCTAGATTGCAAACTAAGAATCCTAGACACAAATGATTTTGTAAGAAGCCTTATGTGTAACCAAAGATATTTCCCTAGCCTTGAAAAGACCATAAAGGTTAGGCATCATATGGGAGCCAAACTGAAAATGTTGCGTTCTTGGTGGTTTATAAGGCAGAGCAGTGAAAAAGCCATGAAAGAAGCCCTAAACTATCCATATAGGAGAATATAGACATTTGAGGTAACCGGGTCCCAGCCAATTGAAGCTTTAAGGATTACAGCAATCTTTTACTGTACTCTACAATAAGATTTGAGATTGTAAATCTGATAAAGCAGAGATAACATGATGACAGTGGCTAGTCCTGATAATTTATCTATATTCATGCATTACACTTATACTCTGCTTTTCCTCCTGGTAGTTCAAACCAGCTTATTTTGTTCTTTATCTCCCGATTTTGCTACCGCAACAAACTTACACATTAGGCTGAAAGATGATGTCTTGCTCAAGGTCATGCCATAAACCTCCCTGCTGATTGGATTTGAATCTGGGTTTTGCTAATCTTGGTCCAGAATGAGATATTTCATATTTATTTATTTATTTTCTTCTTTTTTTTTTACTAATTAATAAAGTTTTATTATTTAAAATATTTACACATCACATCAATAGCTACATTTACAAAGATTTACAACATATACACAACATAATTACATAAAACACATAACACAAAACAAAGACAACATACATAGTTACATATAGAACAGAATGACTTCCTGTTTCTTTTATGAAAAAACTTTTATAATATATATTTAACAAAACTATTTCCTTTGTATCTTTCCTTCCTTTTTGATATTTTGTCTTTATATTAGTATTTTATCTCTTTTATTGATTTCATTTTCATCCTTCTCTTTTATCTTTAATCTTTTTTATCTTACAAAATTTGTTTTATATTATAGTTCTTTTGTATGAAATTTAAAAAGGGGTTCCATGTTGATTCATAATTTCCGATTTCTTTACCTTCTACCAAGTTCGTTAATCTGTCCATTTGTGCTAATTCCATTGTTTTAAAAATCCATTCTTCTATTGATGGAGTCTGTTCTTCTTTCCAATGTTTCGCTAGGGTTATCCTTGCTGCAGTGATCAGATGTAATAGTAAATTTTTACAGTCTTTAGTCCACTTTGTATCCATAAGTCCCAATAAGTAAAATTCTGGTTTCTTTTCCATATTAATTCCAATGATTTTACAAATACAATTGTGGATTTTTTCCCAATTTTTTTTTGTTTTTTTACAAGACCACCATAAATGATAATAAGATCCCACTTTTATTTTACACTTCCAACATATATTTGATCCTAAACATTTCATTTTATATAATTTCTCAGGAGTCATATACCATCTGAAAATCATCTTATAATTGTTTTCTTTTAAGTTATTACTTAAAGTAAATTTAGTGTTTTTAGTCCAAATGGTTTGCCAATCTTCGTAACTGATCTCTTTGCCCAAATTCTCTTCCCATTTTATCATATAATTTTTAGTTATTATATCATTAGTTTTTAGTTCTAATAATTTTTTATATAATTTTGAAATCAAATGGTCATTCTCTTTCCATAATATATTATCCCAGTTTTCTGTTGATTTCAGAAATTTGAACGTTTTTTGATCTAATTTGAATTGTTCTTTTAATTGGAAATATATGAACCATTGACATTTGTAACCCTCTTTTTCTAATTCTTCTCTTGTTTTAAATTCATAATTATTTCCACTAAATTTAAGCAAATCTTTGTACCTTAACCATTTTTTATCATTTGAACTTTCTTTTCTGGCATATGTCTCCTGAGATGATGTCCACAGTGGAAGTGAAGGTAATAAAGAATTTTTGTATCTGCTCCATATTCTTAATAATGATTTCCTAATTATATGATTATTGAATGCTTTGTTAACTTTACTTTTATTGTACCACATATAAGCGTGCCAACCGAATCTATTGTCATGTCCTTCTAAATTTAGTATATTTGTATTTTCCAATATAATCCATTCTTTTAGCCAGACCATACCACAAGTTTCATAATATAATTTTAAATTTGGTAATCCCAATCCTCCTCTTTTATCTTGTAAATATTTTAATTTTATTCTGGGTTTTTTCCCTTGCCATATGAATTTTGTTATATCTCTTTGCCATTTTATAAAGGTCTGGTCTGTTATTGTTATAGGGATCGTCTGGAACAGATACAAAATTCTAGGTAATATATTCATCTTTATTGTCGCTATTCTACCCAACAGCAACAATTGTAGAGGTTCCCATTTTTCCAGATCATTCTTGATTTCTTTCCATATTTTAACATAATTATTTTTAAATAAGTCTATATTTTTAGCAGTTATCTGTATTCCTAAATATTTAATTTGTTTAACATTTTGGAATCCTGATTTTTGTTCCAATTTTTCTCGCTCTTCTTTTGTCATATTCAGATTTATCATTTTAGTTTTTTGGTTATTTATTTTAAAACCTGCTACCTCTCCAAATTCTTGCAACTTTTTGTTTAAATTTTCTATTGAATCTAGTGGGTTTTGTAAAATTATCACCAAATCATCTGCAAAGGCTTTTAATTTGTAAGTTTCTTTTTTAATTTTGACACCTTCAATATTATCGTCTTTTCTAATTTTTTGCAATAAACCCTCCAGTACTAATATAAATATTAATGGAGATAATGGACAACCTTGACGTGTACCTTTTTCTATATTAATTTCCTGCGTTTCTTCTTCATTCACTATAATTTTGGCTTTCTGTAATTTGTAAATTGCCTGAATTGCTTTTATAAATTTATCCCCAAAATTTCTATGTTCTAGTGTTTTAATTATGAAATCCCAATTTACGTTGTCAAATGCTTTTTCTGCGTCTAGAAATAGTAGCATTATAGATTTTTCATTATGTACATTTGCATATTCTATCAGATTTATTATTGTACGTAAATTCTCATTAATTTGTCTATTTGGTAAAAATCCATTCTGATCACGATTTATCAAATTTTGTAGAATTTTTTTTAATCTTTCAGCCAAAATGCTAGTGAATAATTTATAATCGTTATTTAATAAAGAAATTGGTCTGTAATTTTGACATTTTGTTAAGTCTTGGTTTTCTTTGGGAATTAAAGTAATTTTAGCTTCTGTCCATGATTTTGGTATCTCATTGCCCTCGAGAATTGAATTAAATAATTTTTTAAGTGGTTCTGTTAATTGTTCTTTAAAATATTTATAATATCCTGCAGATAGCCCATCGGGTCCTGGGGTTTTACCTATTTTCAGTCTTGTAATTGCTTCTGTTATTTCTTGTGATGTGATCAAATTATTTGTAATATCTTTTTGTTCATTTGTTAATTTTTCTAAGTCACATTCCTGAACATATTGTTCAATTTTGTCCAATGGTGTTTTTTGTTTTTTGTATAATTTTGTATAGTAAGTATGGAAGGCATTTTTAATTTTTTCATTTTGAATTAAATCCATATCATTTTCTCTAATTTTTAAAATTATTCGTTTTTCTCTTTCTTTTCTTAATTTATATGCCAACCATCTACCTGGTTTGTTCGCATGTTCAAAATTTCTCTGTCTAGTATATTTTAATTTTCTATCAATCTCTTCTGTCATTAAAATTTTTACTAGTAATTGTAATAATTTAATCTGGTTTAAAATTTCTTCCTTTTTATTATTGTTTTGTATTTCTTTTTCTTTTTCTTTTATTAGGTCCAAAATTGTTTGTAATTTTTTATTACTATTTTTCTTTTGGTAATTATTCACCGATATGAAGTGTCCTCTAATGAAGGCCTTGCTAGCACCCCAGACTGTTTCTAATTTAACTTCTGTATCCAAATTCCAAATGAAAAATTCTTGTACTTTCTTTTTTAGATCATCTAAGTTTCTTCACTTCCGGTGAAGATGGATGGCGGCTGGGGCAAAGTAGAAGAAGCTCCGTAAAGAAATTTAGAGACCCTGTGGAACTGAGCCAGCTTTGCAAATTTAAAAACCAAAAAGCGGCGGTAGAAAGAGCGGAGAATGTGGCTCTTTTGAAAGAAAAAAACTTTCGGCGGCTTCGGAAGGTGGGCGAGTCATTTGTTTGTCCGGTTTAAGTGTCTTCTTTGACTCGCGGAGAAAATCAAGCCGGGAAGCTGGAAAGCGAAAGTAGGTTCCGTGGAGGGAAAGTCTTTGAAAGAGACGAGCGCCACAGATCGCTTCATCAAGACAATTTGAAAAACAAATTAATCAAAAGCAATTGTTTCTAAACAAAGAAACTAAGCGAAAGATATTTGGGTGAGAAGAGAAATAATTTCCCTACTGAAAACTTTTACAAAGACGGAATTAATTAATTAATTTAAACAAGCAAACGAAGCCATTTTGTTCTTATAGAAATAACTTTGTTCTTCTGTACAAACCTTGCTGTACAAACCTTGCTATAGAGTATAAGTATATAAGTATATAAGTATATAAGTATATAAGTATATAAGTATATAAGTATATAAGTATATAAGTATATAAGTATATAAGTATATAAGTATATAAGTATAGAGTATAAGTATATAAGTATATAAATATAAGTATATAAGTATATAAGTATTAGATAATTAAGATATTAGATAAAATGAGTGTTAGTACTAGAAGCAAGGTTAGAAGAGGATCTGATACAGGGGAAGGAGAATGGTTAAAATCTTTGTTTGAAGATTTTACAGTCAAGACCACTAAGACAATTTCACAAACAGTGACAAAGGTGCTAGAAGAAAAACTAGAAGATTTTGAAACCAGATTAGAACAAAAACTAGGAAAGATAGAAAAGAGATTAAAAGATGATATACTTGGAGTTAAGAAACAGATTGAGAAATGTGAAGAAAACCTTGACAAAGAAGAAGAGCGCATAACAATATTAGAACTAAAAGAGAAAGAATACTGCATAAGGTTGAGGGGTGTGCCAGAAGAGAAAGAAGAGAATACGAGAGAAGTAATTGTTCAAATGTTAGCAAATTTAATTGATTGGGAGGAAGAAAGAATAGAGGAGGAAATTGAAAGAATGTTTAGAGTAAACTCAAAATATGCAACTTTGTATAAAAAACCAAGGGATATAGTGATTGAATTCTCAAAAAAAAAAAGACAAGGAATATAATAATACAAACATCATACAACAAAAAGATAGAAATTGAAGGGAAGGACATTACTATTTACAAAGAAATACCAGCAAAAATATTAAGGAAAAGAAAAGAATATAGATTTCTAACAGATCTTTTGGGAAAAAACAATATAAATTATAGGTGGGAAATACCAGAGGGTTTAAGTTTGACGTTTAAAAACCAAAGATTCAAATTAAACTCAATACCAAAAGCAAAGGATTTTCTGAAAAGATTTGAAAAAGAGATAGTTAATCCAGGGGATCAGAGAATAAGGGAGAAAGAGACACTCCAGTTTTCAAAAGAAAAAGGAGCATCAAACTCTAAAGAATTTGTTTCGCTTCTAGTAAATGAGTGAATTAAAGGCCATCACTTGGAATATTAAAGGGGCCAATTGTCCTGTTAAAAGAAAACGATTGTTCCAACTACTAAGTAAATTAAAACTTGATATTACATGCCTCCAGGAAACGCATATCAAAAAAATAGATACAAAATACTTAATCAATAAAAAACTAGGAATAGAATTTATTACAGCAAATGAAAAAAAATGGAATAGTAATATATGTAAAACCCTATTTAAAGCCCAAATTAATACAAAAAGATGAAAATGGAAGGTATATTATCATTGAAATTGAAATTCAAAATTCTAAAATATTAATAATTGGAATATATGCCCCTAATAAAAATCAAAATTTTTTTTACAAAGAATTATTAAATAATTTTACAGAATATACACAAAACAATTGGCTAGTAATGGGGGATTTAAATGGAGTAATCATGCCAAAATTAGATAGGAAATCACATTGTCAAATTAAAGATTACCAAGGCAAATTACCTAGGGAATTTTTTGATATGACAAAAAATTTATCTCTAATTGATGCCTGGAGAAGCCAAAATGGAAACGCCAGAGAATTTACCTTTTATTCAAATAGATATAAATCATTCTCAAGAATTGACATGATATGGACATCAAAAAATATGGAAAATAAAATCAAAGAATGTACAATTCTACCGAAGACTTTATCAGACCATAACCCTGTACAAATAACTCTGAAGATAAATTCAAAAAATTATAGATGGAGACTAAATGAAAATATCTTGAAAAATATTTATTTATTTTCTATCCCGCCTTTATTATTTTTATAAATAACTCAAGGTGGTGAACATACCTAATATTCCTTCCCCCTCTTATTTCCCCCACAACAACAACCCTGTGAGGTGAGTTGGGCTGAGAGAGAGTGACTGGCCCAAGGTCACCCAGCCGGCTTTCATGCCTGAGGCGGGACTAGAACTCTCAGTCTCCTGGTTTCTAGCCCGTTGCCTTAACCACTAGACCAAACTGGCTCTATTCCTCTATTCACTGCTTATCAACTTGACAAGCACAACAACACATTCAACACCATATGCATTTACTTACAAACATGAACAAGAAGAAAATACTAACAGTTGTTCAACTTTAATTAACAGTTGTTCAACGCTCATTATGATGGCAATTTGGCAGGTAGGGAATCAAGGTTCCTTTTACTTCCCTTGCAGCATAAATCATGTCCTGCTCATATGTGCTACTTTATTATTTATTTATTTATTTATTATTCAAATTTATTCCCCGCCCATCTCCCATGCAAGGGACTCTGGGCGGGTTACAATAAATAAAAATTTAAAACTATACAAAATATCTAAAAACACAAACAAAACATAATAAAATAAAATCCAGGATGGGCTTGGACCCGCAGAATAGATAGTAGAGCTATGGGGCCAGCCAACCCCAGGAGGCACTACCACCTCCGTCGTCCCAGGCCAGGCGGCAGAGCCAGGTCTTGAGGGCCTTCCAAAAGGCCAGGAGGGAAGGGGCCAGTCTCACCTCCGGGGGCAGAATATTCCACAAGGCGGGCGCTATCGCAGAGAAGGCACGCCTCCTGGACCCCGCTAGATGGAATTGTCTTGTTGAGGGGGTCCGAAGCATGCCCTCCCTGCATGTACAGGTGGGGCGGGTCGACGTTATCGGGACGAGACGGTCCCTCAGGTACCCTGGTCCTATGCCATGTAGGGCTTTAAAGGTAATCACCAACACCTTGAATTGGACCCGGAAGCAAACTGGCACCCAATGCAGCTCGCGAAGCAGAGGTGTTACATGTGCCAATCTTCTGGCACTCATAACTGCTCGCGCCGCTGCATTCTGCACCAGCTGAAGCTTCCGGATACTCTTCAAGGGTAGCCCCATGTAGAGCGCATTACAATAGTCTATACGGGAGATGACAAGGGCGTGAGTGACTGTTCGGAGGGCCTCCCGATCCAGGAAAGGGCGTAACTGGTGCACAACTCGCAGCTGTGCAAAGGCCCTCCTGGCCACGACTGCCACCTGCTCTTCAAGCAGGAGTCGCGAGTCCAGGAGGACCCCCAGATTCCGCACTGGATCCGAGTGGGGTAGTGCAACCCCCCCAGAACCAAAGACGACAACTTCCCGGATCCAGGGGGGCCATCAATCCACAGCCACTCCGTCTTACCAGGGTTCAGTTGAAGCCTGTTGTTCCCCATCCAGACCCCCACAGCCTCCAGGCACTGAGATAAGGCATTGACCGCATCACTTACTTCACCCGAGACGGAGATGTATAACTGGGTATCATCAGCATATTGGTGATACCTCATCCCGTGGTGACGGATGATCTCGCCCAGTGGCTTCATGTAGATGTTAAATAGGAGTGGAGAGAGAACCGACCCCTGCGGCACCCCACAAATCAGGGGTCGCGGGTCAGCTCTCTCCTCCCCTATCAACACTGACTGGGAACGGCCCTGGAGAAAGGAGGCGAACCAGCGCAAAACCACACCGCCCGCCCCCAACTCCTCGAGCCGCTCCAAAAGTATACCATGGTCGACGGTATCGAAAGCCGCTGAGAGATCTAAGAGAGCAAGGATGGACGCACTCCCTCCATCCCACTCTCGCCAGAGATCATCCATAAGTGCGACCAATGCGGTCTCCGTCCCATATCCCGGCCTGAAACCTGACTGGAAGGGGTCCAGATAATCCGTTTCATCCAGAATCCTCTGGAGTTGCAACGCCACCACCTTCTCAACCACCTTTCCTAAAAAGGGAAGGTGGGAGACTGGGCGAAAATTGCCCAGGATTGTAGGGTCCAGGGAAGGTTTCTTGAGGAGGGGGTGCACCAGCGCCTCCTTAAAGGCAGCCGGGAACACCCCCTCACTCAAGGACGAATTAATCATCACCTGGACCCAGCCACATGTCACCTCACTAGCTGATTTCACCAGCCAGGAGGGACATGGGTCAAGCTGGCATGTGGTGGTGTTTACAATCCGGAGGATCCTGTCTACTTCATCAGGCGCAACAGGATCAAACTGTGCCCAGATAACGTGGTAAGTACGAGCCCCTGGCATCTCCCCAGATCTTGTCTCACGCTTGGAGTCCAACTTGGAATGAATCTGAGCAATTTTGTCCTGCAGATGCTCAGAAAACTCTTCCGAACGGCCCTGTAAGTGGGTCTCGCCCTGCTCCCGACCCAAAAGTGATCTTGTAATCTTGAAAAGGGCCGTCGGGCGGCATTCTGCGGACGCAATAAGAGCGGAGAAATATTCACGTTTCGCCTCTCTTACCGCCACAAGGTAGGCCTTAACTGCGGCTCTAGCTTGTGTTCGGTCAGATTCAGTCTTCGTCTTTCTCCAGCGGCGCTCTAGACGTCTCAACCCTCTTCAAAGCCCTTAACTCTTCCGTGAACCACGGAGAGCAGCGGGTCGAGCAGGGCCGGAGAGGTCGCATAGGCGCGATCTTGTCCAGGGCTCCGGCCGCGGCTTTATTCCAGGCCGCGGCCAGGACCTCCACTGGACCGTGAAGCAAGTCCTCGGGAATAACCCCCAGCTCCTTCTGAAACCTCACTGGGTCCATCAGTCGCCGGGGGCGGACCAATCGAATAGGTCCCGCCTCCCTGCGGAGTGGGGTAGCACAAGAGAGTCTCAGGGTCACCAGGGCGTGGTCTGACCATGACAATGGGGAAAGATGTAACTCTCCCCTCAGATCACATTGCCACTGCTCAGACAAGAAAACTAAGTCCGGGGTGAGACCACTGTCACGAGTCGGGTCACGAATAATCTGAGACAGGCCCATAGCTGCCATGGTAGCCATGAACTCCCGGGCCGCCTCCGAGGACCGTCCCAGAGACGGCAGATTGAAGTCCCCCAGAACCATAAGTCTGGGGAACTCCACCGCCAACCCCGAGACAGCCTCGAGCAGCTCAGGCAGGGAGGTTGCTACGCAGCAGGGAGGCTGGTACAGCAGCAACACTCCCAACTGTTCTCGTGAACCCAACTTGAAAAACAGGGTCTCACACCCGGTCACTTGTGGAGCAGCGCCCCTGAAGGCCACAAGGGACTCTCGGATGACCACTGCCACCCCTCCTCCCCTGCCCCGGTGTCTCGGCTGATGCCACACCCGAAACCCGGCTGGGCATATCTCCGAGAGGGCTACTCCCCCCTCTGGGCCCAGCCAGGTCTCGGTAATACACGCCAGGTCGGCCCCCTCCTCTATGATTAGATCACCTATAAGGGGGGCCTTGTTGTTCACCGACCTGGCATTCAGCAGCAGCAGTCGGAGACCGGAGCCCACGAGGATCTGCTTACCAGGGCCTGGGTATGAACACGGGGGGCCGGAATGCGCCACCGGTAGCAAACACCGGGGGCGCCTTCCCCAATGATGGCCTGCCCTCCGGTTCCCGTCATACCATCCCCTGCCCGTCACCACCTGAATCAAATAGCCCGCCACACAGCCCCTAGAGATTCCCGGCTCTGGCCTGGTAGCCTCCACTCCCAGACCTCCGGAATTCCTGGGCTTAATCAAGGGTCCCTTATCCCATTCATCCATCATACAGTCGCACACAGTGTCGGGCAGTGACAAGACCCCCCAGTGCACCAGCTCTCGCTCTCGGCACTGTTAGGGTCCAGCACCACCCCCGCTCATACTCTGTACCTCTCCCTCAACTTCTCTCACTGGTCAGGGAGAGGTACCAACACCCACCAACAGTCACTCCTACCCCACCTGGCTCTCACCCAGGGGGTACTCTTACATACCCATACAATCTTGGCTCCCCCTCGTCTCTCACCCGGGGGGGTCCACATTCATACCAAGGGACCCCTACAAACCCTCTGCCACCTTAGCTTAAATGGGACGACATGCAGAATTTTATGGGAGTTAGTCCGTGTTCTTCATAGGCCCTGGTCTCCTGGGCTATCTGTCCAGCCTCTGCGTCTTCCAGGGCCGCAGGGCTCTCCACCAGCTCCAGTCCGCTCTAACATCGGAAGCCTCCGAACCCCCTCTAGAAGTCGGTCCAGGAAAAAAGTCCAGGAGTCCGCTGCCTCAACCGGGCTCCCCTCCGTGCTGTGACGGCTCCGCTAGGCCCCCACCAACTATACTGGCCTAGCTCAAACTCCGATGGTCTCCAGCCTCCAGCAGTCAAAAACAGAGAGGCCTCCGGCAGCCTCCAGCCGACCACGATAGTCTTTGGATTCCGCAGGCTCCACCGGCCCCAGCTCAGAGATCAGCAATCAAAAATCTCCAGCCTCCAGCTGCCATTCGGCAGCCTCCCGCAGTCTCCAACCTTCGGTGGGCACCGGGCAACAGCTCCTTGCCAGCTCCACCGGCCCAACTCGAACCCCACAGTCTCTGCGGCCTCCAGCTTCCCACGGACCTCGGCAGCCTACAGCGTCTCCGGCTGCTCGCTGGGCTCGCTTCTCCGCTTCTTCGCTCGCCTCCCCACGCCGTTCCTCGGAGGCTCCGACCGGATGTAAAGGCTCGTCTCAGCACTCCCCCCAGAGAAAGCCACTCACCCACTGACAACACCACCTCACTAGACCCCCAAAGGTGAATTTTCGGGGGGTTTTCGGGGGTTTTTCACAGGGGTTCTGTGGCTTTCTCCTGGAGCGGTAATCGGCCGCAATGACTTGCGGCCGCCATCTTGGATCTTAAAAATCTTGGGTTCATCAAGAAATATTAACTGGCTTATAGAAACATGCTTTTTTTTTTCTTACACAAATGTTCATATCCTACTTTTCCTCTCCAAAAAGGAGTGCTCAAAACATTTAGCAAAGCTTAGATATAATACAAAAAGTAAAAGAACAATAGTAATCTTTCAGATTAGGTTTTCAAACTAAAAACAGAATAAAGAGCACAAAATATAATGAGACAAAATGAATGAAAACAACAGCAAAAAGTTGAATAGAATAATATCATGTGAATCCAATAGTGGTTTAGTGAACAACGAGAAAAATGTTTGAAACACATCATAGCTTAACAAAATGTATTAATCTAGCCATAAAAATGAAGAAAACTCATGTTACAGAGGCATTTGAGGGGGGAATCAGGGTAAAAAAAAATCAAGATGTCAACTATGGCCACAACTGTATCATCAATGTCCTACCTTGCAACACATGTAAAAAAGGGGCAGGACTTTGGTCATGTGGTTACATCCACCATATTGACTTCTTTGAACTCTAGTACTGATGTAGAGAAAGCCCTCTTGCCTTGTCAGCACATGGCCCTCTGAAGGCAATTGCATAGGCAAGATGCTGCAATAGCTATCATGAAGAAAAGCCAGATTCACATGAGAGAAGATAGTCCTTAAAAAAGCTTGATTAAGCTGTTTAAGATTTCAAAGTCTCCTTGATTAAAACCTGGACGTGAATTGGTTTATTAGCTTAAGTAACTGCTGAAGCAATGGAATCACATGTTTCCAGCATTTTGCTCGGATCAAGATTTCATTGGCATCATTCTGTACCAATTAATGCTTCCAAGTTGTTTTTATAGGTAGCCCACAGAGACTGCCTTATAGTAGTCCCAATGACAGCAGAACAATGCATGTAAGACCATGGTAAAATCTGATCTTATCCATGAGTGCAGTTCATGCACCAGTCAAAGATGGGCAACAGCACCCCTGACACTCATGTGGCATATGGACATTTGGTATGTGGGTGTGTTTAATGTAATCCTATGCTTTTGTGTTTCTGTTTTGCTTGAAGCACAACATGCTCTAAAAGATGGGGACTAATCACTTAGGGGTGCTTGGCTATATGGAGGATCTACAATTCTATTTCCACAGATCTGAATCAGCACCACAGGGTGATATCAAAGGCAAGAGAAAAACAATAATAAATATGGTATGTATCCTCATATGTCTCTCCATCCATGAAATAAATTCAACCTTTATCTGGCAATGAAAGGACATACAGGGCAAGCCATTTTACTGGATAAGGGTGACTTTTACCAAGTGTCCTGTTAATTTTAATAAATGGTGGAATGGGAGCTATAATCAAAGCCCAGTGACCCTCTGACTATTGTCTAGGCATCAAAGGTGTCACAAAATTAATGCTGACTTAAACTCTGGCTAATGGATTCATGATGGTTCTTGTTGAGTAATTACATTCAATGAGACTGTCAATAAAATTTGCTGTTAACTGTCAGTTTCTACAGTATCAACTGTAATGGGTTAAGGTGTAGGGAATGGAGTGATATGGAAACTGCTGATCTATTAAAGAGAGAATGAGAAAGAGAGAGAGAAGAAAATACAAGAATGGTTTATTTCATTCTGGGGAGTTACGGTTAACATAAACTAACTGAATGTTACACAGCAGGATTCAAGGAACTAAAATAGCCATAGAACCTCAGAAAAATATTGTTTCCTTCACATTTTATTTTAATGCAAAAGCATATCAATTAAAAAAAAAACACAGTAACCATTGACACAAATAGCTTGTCCTAAATGGAAATGGACTGTGCATGGAAGTGGTATATCCACTTATTAGTAGAACTTAGGCTAGCTTTCTCCAGTTGGTCTAGTGGTTACACTGGCTGGAAATTTTGAGAGCTCAGATGTCTTTAAAGATTAATATTCAGCTAAAATTAGAACATTTCCTCCTGGGACTGATGGATAAACAGCTAGAAAATAGCCATGGAACACTGTTTTTATATATAATAACTGCAGCGAGATTATTGTATATTCAAAGATGGAAAGATTTGGCAATACCTACAATGAAGGAATGATTGGTGAAGATTATAGAACTTGCTGAAATGGCTAAATTGACTTGTTTGATTAGAGAAAAGACAATATCTACATTTATCGGTGACTGGAAACCCATTATGGACTTTTTGCGTAAAAAAGAAAAAAAATGAACTTGTGATTTATGTTTTGATGATTAGTCAGGATAGACTATAGAAAGAAGAGAGTCATGATGTAACCTTAGAGAGAGAGGTTAAAATATAAAGATACTTATAACTGCTGTGAAGAAGATCGGAAGCTACTTTATATCTTTTATATATATCTTCTTTTTTCTACTTTTCTTCTTTCTTTTTTCTTCTTCTTTTATTTCCTCTTACTTTTCTTTTTTGCACTTTTAGCTTTTTCTTTTATTTCTCCCTTTCTCTTTCTTCTTTCTCATTCTACTTTAGTTTGTATTAGATCTTACTATATGTAAGAATATATGACAGGGCTAAGATCCTGTGGGACTTCCAGATCCAGACAGACAGGCAGGTACTGGCCAATCAACCAGACATCGTGGTAGTAGACAAGGACCAGAAGACGGCGGTGGTGATAGATGTTGCAGTGCCAAGTGACAGCAACATCAGGAAGGTGTATGAGAAGCTGGAGAAGTACCAGGGCCTGAAGGAAAAACTGGAGAGGATGTGGAAAGTGAAGGCCAGAGTGGTCCCAGTGGTGGTAGGAGCACTCGGGGCTGTGACTCCTAAGCTGGGAGAGTGGCTCCAACAGATCCCAGGAGCAACATCAGAGCTCTCTGTCCAGAAGAGTGCAGTGCTAGGAACAGCTAAGATACTGCGCAGAACCCTCAAACTCCCAGGCCTCTGGCAGAGGTTGAGGAAGACACATACCACCCATAGGGGTGAGAAGGAAATTTTTATACACACACACACACACACACACACACATATATATATATATATTTCATATACTATATATTTGAAATTTTGAGAGCTCCCAATACTGTGGAAGCCACCTACATGATTACATGATTCTGAAAGACTAGTTCTGAGTTTCATCCACAAATAAAAGAAAACCTCTATTGCGATGCCATCTTTATCTTGCATCCAAATGACTGTGAGATTAAGTTTCTCTTTAATGCCTGGAAAGTTTAATTGTTTTTGTTTCAGATCTTTTTGCAATATGAACTTAAAGGACTGATGCGCTTTTGGAAGGTTGCCAGATTGTTGGTCCTGAAACATGCATGCTGGGGCTTAGTGAAGCTGCGCTGGTTGTGCAGACCAGATGAGGACCTGTCATATACTAAAAATGGTGATCTGTGTTGTAATCAATTAATGCAATTGTTTCACATTAATACGCACATTTTTTCCAGTTCTGGGTTTGAGATTGAGGCAGCCTCTCCTTTATGTTGGGAGATAGCATGTTACAATGGCTTAGTCTCTCCTCTAAGATCAGTTTCAAAAGATGATGCTAAGGGATTCATGTTCAATCCCTTGGAAATTTGGTATATGGTGTTTCTCAGAATTTGACCTTGTCTCCTATGTAATTCACCAGTGTGATGAAACCACTGGAATGGTTCTTTAGGGTGTTGAGAATGCACTGTCAGTCACCTGCATGTGCATAACACATACTTCAGTTTCTCATTTTCATCTCAGCTAAGGAAGGTGTTTATGTTTTGAATCAGTCTGATACTGTAGCAATAATGTCCAGGGTAAAGGTGAATAAATGGAAACAATCTGGACAAGACAGGAATCATCCTGGGAAGGGAGCTGCTAGGAATTCAACTTGTTTTAGAAGGGATAGTATTCCCACAATAATCAGGTCACAGACTGGTAGGTGATGGCTATTTCTATCAGTGCCTTTGCCTACCAGTTTAAGCTGGTGATCCATGTCCATTTCTAATGAGGTCAGACCTAGCCATAGTAATATATGCCTTAATTACTTCTACATTGGTATTCTGAGTTTTTGTCAGTACACTGCACATGTGTCCTAGTTTCTATATTAGAGATTCTAGCTTGCATAGAATAGCTTGAGCATGCATGGGGTTCGAAATGGGCTTGAAATCTGGCCCATACTCTTCTTACTGCTAGTCAGTAATACTGCATGTGGGCATAGTTATGATTGCATCTTTACTTGCAGTTCCTGCATTTTATTTTCCTTTGATTTATCCTTTTACTATACCTCCCTTCCCTTTCTGCTAGGACAATATTGATAGTGATGATGATGATGATGATGATGATAACAATATTATCAAAAAGATAAAAGACTGAAGTACTCTAGGAAAAGATTGAGTACATGGGTTTTGGTGCAAACAAATGACACGTCTATACTCCAGGCTAGCAACCTAGCTGAATGACCTTCTGCAAACAATACAAAATGAAGAGAGGGTAACATCTGGAAAAAACATTTCTAGTACAGAAAAATAAGAGAAAAGGAACTGACCCTGACAATTATAGGCTTATAACTTGCCTGTCAACAACATTCAAGTTGTTTACTGGAAGTATAGAAAAACTAATACATATGCATATTTGAAAGAAAAAGCAATTTTCCCAGTGGAACAAAACGACACTTGCAACAATTCATGTACAGTATATACAAAACCAACCAGTAATTGACGAAAACAAAACAAAACCCCCTCCATCCTTAAAAACTCAAAGAAAAAAACCCCAAACCTTTCCCACATAGCTGGTTAAAAAACAATATTAGAAGATTCCTGGAAATGTCAGTGGCCTTATGGAAAACCATCCTAATGGTAAATGGGGAAGACTTGAGGGAAATAAAAATAAAACAAGGTATATTCTAACCAGATTCATTGTCACCATTACTCTTTGTACTGGCAATGAATCCCGAACAAAATAAATTGTGGGTACCAAGTCACAAAACAAAGCCCAAAAATAAATCATGTACTTTATATGAATGACATAAAACTCTATGGTAAATCAAAAGTTGAAATGGAATTTTTGTTGGACACTGTGTACATATTTAATGAAGATGTAGGAACAGAATTTGGCCTGGACAAATGTGCTAGTCTGGTAATTAAAGGAGGCAAAATTATAGGTGAAAGTGGGCTACAGGTAATAAATGGGAATGCCATTAGACACCTGGCACCTAAAGAAGGATACTGTCAGGGGAAGCAGAGAAGAGGGCGGGGCGCTAGATAAGAAGCGAGCACGCAGCTCAGAGAGCCTAGCCTATTTCCCCAAACGTCAGAAGAAAGCTCCGCCCTAGGTTGAGCTGATATACTTGGGAATCTTCAGGCACGGTTAGTTTAGCAGGATTTCTGCTTGTAGGTATGCAATAAACACTAGAGACTAGATTCCTGGCCTCGGCGTGTTATTTCTGCATCTACACACGACATCAATCCTGCTAAACCAAAACTCCCATCGAAAGAGGGAGGAACACATAAACCAGGAGAATGGCTTCTCAGACACAGGAATTGCAGCAGGCCATAATCCAGTTAGCAGCGGCCTTGACACAACACCAGCAGCAGGTCGACGACCAGATTAATAACTTACAGGCGGCGATGCTTCAGCAGATGCAACAACCAGCCCCAGTCGTCCAGCAGCCGGCACCAGTGGCAGCACCCCCACCAGTCGTTCTGCGATCCCCAGGGTGTTTACCAGAGAAATTTGGGGGAGAGACGGCACAGCTCAGGACCTTCGTCGCCCAGTGCACCATGTTTTTCGACAGCAGACCAGCCGAGTTCCCGACGGAGAGGTCCAGAGTCACATTAATTTTAAGTTTGCTGAAAGGCTCAGCCACAAGATGGTCCATCCCCATGGTGGAAGCTAACGACCCACTTCTGGACAACTACCAGAACTTTATGGCCCGTTTCAGAGCCCATTTTGATGATCCAATCAGAGAAGTCACTGCCAGCAGAGAGATCCGACGGCTCCAACAGGGGAACAGGAGAGTAGGAGCGTACATCGCAGATTTCAAACTGCTGGCAGGAGATTTGGGCTGGAATGAGGTGGCATTGAAGGATCAGTTTAAACAAGGACTGGACGAAGAGATTAAGACGGAGTTAGTGCGGCAGGGCACTCCAGCGACATTGGAAGACCTATACCAGTTAACAGTCGTCATAGATGCTCGATTGGAGGAGTTAAAGCAGCTTCGGCCGGGGAGAAACAGGGCAGAAACCCAACCGGCTTTTCCAGGTTTTGCTACCCCCTCTAACACGTTTGTTCCCCTGAGCGCGGAAGAACCCATGCAGATAGGGGCCACAAGAAGGGGGCTCTCTGAAGCCGAGAGGCAAAGCAGAAGGGACAATGCACTTTGTTTTTATTGCGGGGGGCCAGGGCACATTGCAAGGGTGTGCCCGACCAGACGCCAGGCAGCCCCGGTAAGATTTACAACCCAAGGCACAGAGCAGGCCCACATTCCAGCTGCTTCTTCTCAGCAGTTAAACTCCAACGGCCCCCCTTGTCAGAGCCCCGTAGGGAGGCCATCCAGCAATTGAGAAGGGCTCAGACGGCAGATCACAACCAAGATTTTTATATTGTTCCAGCCACGCTGACTACAGATTCCAAGCAACTATTACCGGTAAATGTTATGATTGATTCCGGGGCGACAACCAATTTTATAGATGGGGAAGCGGTGGAAAAGTTTCACATTTCAACTATGGCACTACCAAGCCCCATGCAGGTTGAAACCATCGATGGGCAACCTCTCAAGGCAGGTGCGATTGAATGTTGCACCCTGCCAATTCAGCTAACCATCGCAGATCACACGGAGTGGATCCAACTGTACGTTACTGCCTCCTTGCAAGTCCCAGTCATTCTCGGGGCACCTTGGTTGAGACTTCACAACCCCAATTTGGACTGGATGACCGGAGCAGTTTCCTTTCCCTCTCAAGACTGTCGGCACCACAAATTGCAGGGCATTACCCAAGCCCAACCGGCAGCTGCAAGCCGGGAAGCAGGGAAGGCTCCCCTACCAACAAAGTATGGAGATTATGCAGACATCTTCGGAGAGCAAGAGGCCACAGTGTTGCCCCCCAATAGATCTTTCGACTGTACAATAGATTTGAAGCCTGGAGCCAAGATCCCAGCGGCACGGCATTATACAATGTCCCCAAAGGAGCTAGCTATACTGAAGGAATATTTGGATACCAACCTAAAAAAGGGTTTCATTCGGCCATCGACATCACCGGCATCTGCCCCTACCTTCTTCGTGCCTAAAAAGGCCAATCCTTTCGCCCCGGCGGCACAGGCTGGCGATAAGGGACCCCCCATGCGCACGGTGCATGACTACAGCGCACTCAACACAGTCACCGTTAGAGACCACTACCCTCTTCCAGTGATATCGGAGTTGCTAGATCGCCTGCAAAAGGCTCGTATTTTTACCAGGCTAGACCTCAGGAATGCCTACAATTTGATCAGAATAAAGCCAGGCTATGAATACTTAACGGCTTTTAACACCAGATATGGTAAGTTTGAGTATTTAGTCATGCCTTTTGGACTAAGTAATTGTGGGGCAGTATTTTCCAGGTTCATGAACCACATTTTCTCAGACTTGTTAGATAAATATGTCATTGTGTATCTGGATGACATTCTGATTTATTCTGAGGACCCCACCTCCCACATTACCCATGTGCGTAATGTTCTGCAGAGATTAAGAGAGAACAAGCTGTTTGCAAAGTTAGAAAAGTGCGCCTTTGACTTAACACAATTAGACTATCTGGGATACAGGATTTCCACAGAAGGCGTAGCCGTGGATCCTGCAAAGGTCCAAGCAATTATGTCATGGAAGCCTCCCCGTAACGTCAAGGAGCTCCAACAATTTCTGGGGTATGCGAATTTCCTTCACAAGTTCATTGCCTCATATGCAGAGAAAGCGCGTCCCCTTACTCAGCTTTTAAGGAAAAACAGACGCTTTTGCTGGGGGGAACAGCAGCAAGCGGCCTTTCAAGAATTTAAACAGCTGTTTACCTCCCCACCACTCCTGAGGCACCCGAACCCTTCAAAACAGTTCCACGTCCAGTGCGATGCCTCTAACTTTGCCGTCGCCGCCATTTTACTCCAAGCGGCGGACGAAAGGGGGGAAGATTTATTACCCTGTGCCTATTTCTCTCGCACGCTGTCACCAGCAGAGAGGAATTACGATGTCTTTAACAAGGAACTGCTTGCCATAAAATCAGCCTTTCAAGAATGGAGGCATTGGTTAGAGGGAGCAGCTTTGCCAATCAAGGTTTACACAGACCATAAAAACTTAGCGCTGTTGCAGAGCTCGGGATCCCTCAACCCCCGTCAGGTCAGATGGAGTCAATTTTTTTCACACTTCGATTTCGTCATCTCGTATTTGCCAGGCAAACAAAACAAGCTGGCTGACGCGTTGTCTAGGCAGCCGCAGGACATTGCAGAACCTGACCAAGCCACCCAAGCCACGATCTTGCACCCACAAAATTTTGAGAAGCCTCCCGAAGGGGTCCAAGTAGAGAACTTGGCAGCAGTCAGACTAGTAGACAATCTCCTTGTAAGAATCAAGGCGCAGCAGCAACAAGACCCCTACGCACGGGCTAGGCTGGATGACCTCCAGGGGGCCCAGCATGGTACACCGTCCCCTTTCACAGCGGAAGCAGGGACCCTTTGGCATAGTGGGCGGCTTTATGTTCCCAAGACCCTGAGGGAAGAAGTATTACAGCTCTGTCATGATAGCCCAACGGCAGGACACGGGAGGTGTTCAAAACGCTGCACAGAACACTCAGAGACTACTGGTGGCCCAAGATGGCAGCACACATCAAGACTTACGTGGCCTCTTGCCACGTGTGTAGACGCGCTAAAACGGTTCCAGGGAAACCAGCAGGCCTGTTGCAGCCCCTGCCCACACCCCCCCAACCTTGGGACACTGTCTCCATGGATTTTATCACCGACTTGCCACAGGCACAGGGTTTCACTTCCATCCTGGTGGTGGTAGACTGCTTTACAAAAATAGCGCACTTCATCCCCTGCAAGGGCCTACCAACAGCACAAGTTACAGCACAGCTCTTTTTGGACAATGTCTTCCGATATAGAGGTATGGTTAACCACTTGATCTCAGATCGCGGTTCGCAATTTACTTCCAGGTTCTGGGGGGCGCTTTTCCAGACGTTGGGGGTCAAAATACACTTGTCCTCTGCGAATCATCCTTGCAGTAATGGCGAAGCTGAGAAAACTAACCAGTTATTGCAGCAATATCTCAGATGTTACGTTAACTACCGGCAGGATAATTGGCCAGAACTTCTCCCCATGGCAGAGTTCGCTTACAACAATGCAGTACATTCCTCAACCAAGATGTCCCCTTTCCAGGCTCTCTATGGCACAAACCCGAGAGTGTTGCCCCTTTCCTCACAACAAACAGCTGTGCCTGCAGCCACGGATTTCCTGGCAGAAAGACAGGCAGCCCATCACCTGTTAGCAGAGCAGCTAGAGCTGGCAAAGGCAGCCTATAAACGGAACGCAGATGAACACAGACAGGAAGGACCCCCCATATCACCAGGAGACAAGGTCTGGCTCTCTACAAAGTTTCTACCCACTAACAGACCTTGCAAGAAGCTGGACTCTAAGTTTATTGGCCCTTTTCAGGTGATATAGCAAATAAACCCTGTGGCTTATCGTTTGCAGCTTCCACACTCCATGAGGATTCACCCGGTGTTTCACAAGTCCTTGTTAGTCAAAGATTCCCCTCCAAGTGCCTTGCGGTCGCATGCCACCCCCCCACCTCCGGTACTTGTCCAAGGGGAACCGGAGTACGAAGTGCAAGAGATTTTGGACTCCAGAAGGAGGGGCAGGGGGATTCAGTATTTAATACACTGGAAGGGGTATTCTCAGACAGAGCGCTCCTGGGAAAATGCCAAGGATGTTCACGCACCCTTCCTAGTGCATAGGTTTCATCAGATTTTCCCTCACAAGCCTCGACCAGCTCGACTCCCAGAGCTACAGCCCCCAGCTGAAGACGAGGAAGCCGACCAGCCTGAGGATTTCGTAAGTTGCCAGCAACCATTCCTGCTCCCCCCGTCAGACCCAGCGAGGGGGGAGGAGGTGGATTCGCATCCCTCCACTTGCCAGCTCCCAGGAGGGGGGAGGGAGAACCTTTCTAACGATTTAGCTGTTTTTCAGGAGAGGCCAGCTGCACCCGGGCTATCAGATCAAACAGAGAGACGCGAGCCTTCCCCCGACATTCCTTTCCTGGATGACCTCCCTTCACTGCCCAGCTCCCAGGAGGAGGAGCAGATGGACACATTTTCACACGGGATCCTGCCCGGCACCAAGGATGAAAGGGGGGAGGGAGTTGCTATGGAGTTTTTGGATGGAGATGGTGGTGGTGTCAGGGGAAGCAGAGAAGAGGGCGGGGCGCTAAATAAGAAGCGAGCACGCAGCTCAGAGAGCCTAGCCTATTTCCCCAAACGTCAGAAGAAAGCTCCGCCCTAGGTTGAGCTGATATACTTGGGAATCTTCAGGCACTGTTAGTTTAGCAGGATTTCTGCTTGTAGGTATGCAATAAACACTAGAGACTAGATTCCTGGCCTCGGCGTGTTATTTCTGCATCTACACACGACAGATACACATACTTAGGATTAATGGAAGCTTCTTATTTATTACATGACTAAATTAAAAACACTGCTAGTTCAAATTATATCAAATGAGTCCAATTTTTAAAAAAAATCCAAATTAAATGGTGGAAATGGTTAAAGCAATAAACACTTGGACAGTCCCTGTAATTAGACATACTACAGGGATAATTAACTGGACCCAAGCCAAATGAGACAAACTTGATTGGAAAACAAGGAAGCTAATGACCATACATCATGCATTTCACCCAAGAACGCTCATTTACAGATATGTACCCAGAAATAGATGTGGTAGAGGACTATTGTAAATAAAAGAAACTCTGGAAGAAGAAAAACATAAAAAGGCTCTACTTATGGAAGGTTGTAAGAAAAGATTTCTGAAGACAACCATCTAAACTAGAATATAAGATGGAAGTAATTCAAAGTTGGATTAAGAGATCACTCCATGACCAATATGTGCATGATACTGAGAGTCAGTTTGGTCTGGTGGTTAAGGTGCTGGGCTAGAAACCAGGAGTCTGTGAGTTCTAGTCCCACCTTAGGCATGAAAGCTGGCTGGGTGACCTTGGGCCAGTCCCTGTCTCTCAGCCCTAGGAAGGAGCCATTGGCAAACCAGGAGGCAGAGAGTTCTAGTCCCGCCTTAGGCATGAAAACCAGTTGGGTGATCTTGGGCCAGTCCCTGTCTCTCAGGCCAACTCACCTCACAGGGTTGTTGTTGTGGGGAAAATAGGAGGAGGAAGGAGTATTAGGTATGTTAGCTGCCTTATTTATAAAAAATAATAAAGGCGGGATAAAAATTAAATAAATAAATACATACATACCAGATCAGCAGCTAATACGGTTGTGGCTGAAATCTGGAACTCATAAAAATGTAATTGAGGGAACAATCATGATAGTCAGGAATAAGCCCTGTATATCAATACCATTAAAGCCAAAATTGTATATATTTCAGATAATGCGAAATGTCGACTGTGTAATATTAGTGGCTACAGTAAAACCACTCATAGTATAAACAATGCCATTATAGGCTTGCAAAAATTGTCCATTGGTATTTACGTAGCAAATTCAGTTTCACTATTGGCAAAACCTACTGGGACCATGTGCCTGAAAAAGTTTTGCAAAATGAGTAGATCAAAATTTTGTGGGATTTCAGAATTCAAATTGATAGACACTTAGAACATAATACACCAGGCATTACTGTTGTAGAAAAGAAGAAGATGTGGTTCATTGATGTCGCAATAATTGGAAACAGTCAAATTGATGAAAAACAAGTGGACAAAATAACACAAAATTATGATTTTCAAATTAAGGTTGAAAAATTATGGAGGAAAAAAATTATTATAACAATTGCAATTGGAACTCTTGGTGCAATACCAAAAGAATTCACCAAATAGTTCGACATTTTAAACTTAGTGGATTTCACACAACTTATTTTGCAAAACACTAGTTCACTTGGAACAGCATATATTTTACAGTGACATCCATGATTCAGCTAGGATCTGAATCGTGGGAGGCAACATCCAGTCAATAAGACTGTGATATTCATTTAGATGAATAGAGTAATAACATCAACATAATCTCCATGCATTTGATAATACCATAATCACAATAACCTCTGACAAGTCTTGCTGTAACAGACTAACAGAGTTACTCTTCTGGGGGAGAACACGTCCATTAAATTATCTGTATCCTGAGTGTGTGTTAGTATACTGCAAATGCCTTGTAGTATGTGGGATATAGACAACAGTAGGTTGGTTTGCAAGTTCGTTCTTAGATTCTAACTTGAATAAAATAGCATGAGCCTGCTAGAAGTAAAACTGGCCTTTGATTGTGCTTGTGGAATACTGGCTAGAATGTGACAAAACTGACTGGGGCTTTCTTTCATGTTAGTATGGGAAGATGATTTGGTAACCTAATCTATACCTTCTCTATGTTAATATAAATGTTATGTGAAAGTTTTGATTGACCAAAGACATGTTGGGTGGTAGAGGCCAATATCTATGGATCCATCCATTGAAGACCACCATATATATATAAGGATGCAACATGAATGTAAGAGCCAATGATATAAAAGCATAAATTAACAACTGAATTGAAAGATAGAAAAACACGTATGTTGTGGTTTGCAAAACTAAGAGAAAAGGGTAGGATGTAATAGATAAAAATGAAGCAGCTTGATTTTGTGACTAGAGTTGATAAATACAGTGAAGTAAGGTGAAGAAGTAGTTTTACTTAGGAATGAAAGGGCTAAAATGTATGTCAGAGAGTATGAATTGGTGGCACCTATGTTTTTGTGGGTGCATATGAAAATAGAAATTCATAGGTTGGTGATAATTGCATGTTATGCTCCAGTGAATGGTGATAATAGAAGAACCACATATGAAGTCTGGGAAAAATTGTGCAACATTCTGAATGAATACAATCCAGGGGAAAAAATGTATTCCTCTGGGTGACATGAATGGACAGTAGGAATGAGATGAGAGAGTCCAGAAAAAGTGACTGGGCCATTTTGAGTCCCAAGAATAACTAAGAATAAGTACTATTTGGTGAATAGCAACTTAGAATAAGGTTTATTTGTTTTGCGTACATAGTTTAAGTATAAGCCTGTTCATGTGTACACAAGGAATATAAATTTAAAGGCATGATCAATGTGATTGTTTCTTATGAAAGAGTAAAAGAAGTTGCAAAAGTTATGAGAGACATGACAGGTTTTGAATGTGGGACAAACATTATTTGGTAGTGTCAAAAATGAATGTCAGGAAAAAATGGACATGGAAAAAAAAGGGGGGAAGTGAAAGAAACTCAAGTGAAAACTGATCATATATGAAAAAAAGAAAGAAAATAGATTAATTTCCAAATGGAATGAATGGAAAATGGATGTAAGGAAAGATATGTGGAAGGTGCTTGGATCAGAGTGAAAATAACATTGTTACACAGTGCTGCAGAAGTGTGTGGACTTACCCTAATGCAAACTATGGAAAAGAATTGTTGGTGGAATGTAATGGGCAGAAGGAATAACCTTGAGGAACAGGAAGAAGAGCTGCTACCAAGACAACAGTCAGATAAAAGAAATCTGAGTCTGGGCCAGAATTGTAACCTGAGAAAGCATCTCAGACAAGACCCTCCCTATTTCTCACAAATATAAAGGGAGGGAAGGGGGAAGTGCATTCCGACTTGCAAGATTTTGTTACTATAATCTTATAATAAAAGTAGTATTAGCTTGTGTGTCTCTGGTTTCCAAGTTTGGTCTACCTTGGAGGGCTGAGATGAAATGAAAGAGTGAAAGTGAAAGAGGCAATGAATGAACAAAAATGTGTGTGACAGAATGATCGCTACAAAAACAAGGATGAGAGAAGGTGTCAGCCTTATGAGGTAGTCCAGACAAGAAGCACATCCAGGAGTACTAGCTCTATCTTTATTGTAAGATTACATTAACAGAATCTTGCAAGTCTGAAAATACATCTCTCTCCCCTCACCTTTACAGTCCAAGAAACTAGGGAGGGTTATTCCTTCTGCCCATTACATTCCACCAACAATTCTTTTCCATAGTTTACATTAGGGTAAGTTCACACACTTCTGCAGCACTGTGTAACAAGTGCTAGGGAGGATCCCTTCTGAGACATTTACCATGTCCCGATCCTTCTGTGGGCTCAATGCCTCTTATCTGACTGTTGCCTAGTCTGCAGCTCTTCCTCCTGACTCCCAAAGTCATTCCCAAGGTTCAGACTGTGCAGAGAGGCCTCAGAGACAGTCCAACACATAGTGGTAGGGTGTAAGATGCAGGCAGGAACAACATACATTAAACAGTACAACCAAGTAGCTGGCATTGTGTACAGGAACATCTGCACAGTGTATGGGTTAGACCCTCCCAAGTCCAGATGTGAGATTCCACAGGAGGTCATGGAGAATAACGGCTAAGATTCTTGGTGACTTCCAGATCCAGATGGACAGGCAGGTACTAGCCAATCAACCAGACTTTGTGGTAGTAGACAAGGACCAGAAGATAGTGGTGGTGATAGATGTAGCAGTACAAAGTGACAACAACATCAGGAAGAAGGAGTATGAGAAGCTGGAGAAGTACCAGGGTCTGAAAAAGGAACTAGAAAGGATGTGGAAAGTGAAGGCCAGAGTGGTCCCAGGGGTAGTAGGAGCCCTCGGGGCTGTGACTCCTAAGCTGGGAGAGTGGCTCCAACAGATCCCAGGTGCAACATCAGAGCTCTCTGTCCAGAAGAGTGCAATGCTAGGAACAGCTAAGGTACTGTGCAGAACCCTCAAACTCCCAGGCATCTAGTAGAGGACCTGAGGTTGAGGAAGATACATACCACCCATAGGGGTGAGAAGGGATTTTTTAAAAATATACACGTATCTGCCTGGACTACTCCCTGCAATTTTCTTGGCAGAATTTTCAGAAGTGGTTTACCCTTGCCTTCTTCTTCCTAGGGCTGAAAGAGAGTGTCTGGCCCAAAATCACCCAGTTGGCTTCATGCCTAAGGTGGGACTAGAACTCATAGTCTCTCTTTTAGCAATGCAAAAACTATAGAGGGTTTAGTTTGTTAAGTGTGTGAAAGTGGCTGAATTTTGACTGAAAAGCTTTGGGAAGTGACAATGAGCAAAATTTGCAAAATGCAGTGTGTCTTTATGCTACAAAGGATGCATGCAGACTCTTCAGGAGGCCTTTTTGAAACGTATGAACGTGAGAAAAAAAATTTATTGTATATCTGTTGATTTAGAGAAAGCATATGACAAAGCAAATAAGCTTGAATTATGGACCATTTGTATGAATATGGAGTATAGGCTAGTTGCTGAATGTACGAAGAGTGGTATAAATGGAATGCTTAGGAAATGTTTCAACATTGGACTTCTGGTGGGTACATGGCAGACTGAACAGCTGTGCCCGCAAGCTCAGCGGGCAGAACTGACAACGCGGCAGTTTTTTCAGGCTCAGGCAGGTTTTTCCTGAAGCCCAGGAGTGTTTTTCTCAAAAAAGGAAAACACCTGGAATCACCCCATCTGTCCTCCGGATGGCTGCTTGCAGCTAAAAGATCACAAATACCATTCGTGTTCGACTGGTAAGAGCTAGCCGGAAGGCTGGGACATCACAATTTTCCAAGCCACACTGTAGCCTTAAAGGGACACTAAGACTAGCCACCCTATTTCTAAATCACCCAATTTATATTTCTTTTAAGTATGCATACCCTAAGAGAGGCTTTCTACACCAAAGAGAAGTGGGCTGTCTTGGTGCTTATCATTATTTTTGGGATTAATTTTTTTTTTAAAAAAATTGGACTTTGTTTTCCCTCCAAATATTAAGGAGGATTGAGAGTAAATAACTGTCTCCCTGTTATTATTTTTGTACTAAATTTGGAGATATTAGCATTTTCCTACACGTTGAATTGTCTGTTTTGAACTTTCAGTTTTCTGCTTCTACTTTCCCTGGGAAACTGTCTGCTATCTCACTTTCACTTGCGTAAACACATTCCGGAATTCTTTCATATCTTTGACTTTCGTTGGTTAAGCTCCTAGGGGGCGCCATAATCTACTGCGTGAGACATGGAGGATTTTAAACAGACTTTCTCTGACTTCCACCAAGATTTTAAACAGATTCTTTCTGACTCCTACCAAGTTTTTATGCAAGGCATTCAGGACATTGTGGAAAATATGAGGTCTAAAATGTGTCATCTGGTTGGGGATGTTGTGGATGAAACTGAGGAATTTAATAGTGACAGAAATGTTTCTTCTAAGAGTGAGATTGGGATTTCTGTTGAAATGCTGGATGAAGATTGGATAGTCGAGTTGGAGAAATTTAAGGGAGAGAGTGAGTTGCAAGCCACAAGTGAAATTGATCTTCTGATGGAACACCATGGAAAAGAAGGGGTTATAGTGTATGGGAGGTCTCCTGAAGAGAAGTCGGAGTTTTTGAGGGGGGCAGTTGGGCTGTTAGATTTTTCAAGAGTAAAGATTTGTGCACATTGTGGGGATATGTAAATGCTCTGGTTTATTTTGAAGTGGGATAAGGGTTTAAGAATATTTATCTAGATTGCTTTTAGGGTTTGGCTGATTTCATTTATCTTTAATGATTTGGATTAAGATTATTAAGGTATAACAAAAAAAATAAATGTCTATTTGGATGGTTTTGGGTTTAATATAATTAACATTATTAAAATTGTTGTATTATCAAGTACAATGGCAGACAATTTATATGTTTTTTAGTTTGATCTTTATTATAGTAGACAGGAATGTATAGAATAGTAGTAGGAAGGAAGAAAATAAATGTTATCTTGGGGGGGCGAAGTTGATTAGGAGGTTTATAAAAAAAATTTCTTTTAATATAAAGGGAGGGAGTAACTGTCTTTATGTACATACAGTATGTATGGCTGTGAGAGCTGGACTATAAGGAAGGCTGAGCGAAGGAAGGTAGATGCTTTTGAATTGTGGTGCTGGAGGAAAATTCTGAGAATGCCTTGGACTGCAAGAAGATTAAACCAGTCCACACTCCAGGAAATAAAGCCAGACTGCTCAATTGAGGAAATGATATTAAAGGCAAAACTGAAGTACTTTGGCCACATAATGAGAAGACAGGATACCCTGGAGAAGATGCTGATGCTAGGGAAAGTGGAAGGCAAAAGGAAGAGAGGCCGACCAAGGGCAAGATGGATGGATGGATGATATTCTGGAGGTGACGGACTCGACCTTGGGGGAGCTGGGGGTGGCGAAAGCCAACAGGAAGCTCTGGTGTGGGCTAGTGCATGAAGTCACGAAGAGTCAGAAGCAACTGAACGAATAAACAAAACAACTGTATTTAGTGATTTTTACAATGTGCCAATGGAATGATTTATAGAAATAATGTGATTTTGGTTTAATATAGAGTAAGGGATTGATTATGGACATTGTTGTATATCTTTGCTGTTAAAAGTCAGAAGTCATCTCTTTTTGTAACTTTGAAAAAAAATTCTCTTGTGTTTCTACACTTTTTTAGTTTTTTCTCTTTTTTCTTTGTAGTTTTTTGTTTTTCTGTAACTTTTATCTTTGTTTGAAACTTAATAAAATTCTTACGAAACAGGAAATGCTTCAACATTAAGCAGGGATTAATACAAAGATCTGTGATGCCTCCATGTTTAATGTATTTAGAGGTGTGTACGGAATGCTTTTTGGGAAGTTAGAAGTACATTGGTAGAGAATGTGACTATTTGTGTACTTTTGTATGCAGATGATGCTGTATTTTTGGCTAAGAACTCAAATGGTTTGCAGGGAATGTAGGTATATTGTATGATGTAGTGAGGAGCATGGATCTGAAAATTAATGGACTGAAGACTGAGGTAGATATGTCTGGCAGGGAAAAGTGAGTGAACCATTGTAAGTTATAAATGAAGGGTGAAAACTAGAGTGATTAGATGAGTTGGTGTGACTAGCTAAAATCTTTACTGAAGTTGTAAAATGGATAGAGAAATTGTAAGATGAGCAAACATTGGTAGACAGATACTGAATACTATGTGGCCTGGTAAAATGGATGCATTTTTCTCCAAAACAGCCCAAACGGCTGTCTATAAGGGCATGTGTCTACCATCTTTGTTATATGGAAGTGAGAGTTGTATATGTCAGGAAAACATCAAAATAAATTGAATACACTGGGAACATGTGTGCTAAGGTCAGGAACACAGGGTCAAAAATGAACGGATGCTGAAATGAATGTGGACTGAATTGAAAAGTGAATGACAGCAAAAAAGAATATTTAGAGGCTTGGTCATCTAAAAAGTATGAGGATTGAATTATCAAATAGATACAAGTAGGAAGAGTCAATGAATTAAGAGAGAAGGGAAGACTGACCAAATTGTCACTGGAGAGGGTTGGTAAGAGAGGAGTGAAAAGTTTAATCTATGAAGAAGAAGAGTATATGGGTGTGATAGAAGCAAAAATGGTTGGGAAAATATAATGGACAGTGGTGGTGTAAACTACATTTAAGTATCTTTCTTCCTTACTATTTCTTCCTCCTTTTGAAAGCTTTGCACAATATTATTTACCAAAGAAAGGGAATGCTTTGATGGGTAAATAGGTATGTAGATCTAGAGTGGATAATCACCAAACTCTCTTTTGACCAAAATATTGTATATAAAGTCTTTCAGTTGTTTTGGAATGCAGCAGCTGCTGGCAAGCAGGACCATATGTACAAGTGGTCCTGGATATCTGTTTGCTTCCTGTATAATTCAGAGTGTTGAAGACACACAAAACTCTAAAGGGTTTAGGTCCAGAACACCTTAGGAACTACCTCCTCCTTCATCAGCCTGCCATCATCCTGAGCTCTGATGATGGTGGAGGCTTGATTGGCAGAGCCAAGAGAAAGGGTTTTTTCACTCATTACTCCAGAACGGTACAACTCCCTGCCTTAGGAGACCACGCTAGCATTTTCTCAGGTGGCCTTTTGCTGATTGGTAAAGACCTTTCTCTTTAGGAAAACATTCTTTTTATAGGCAGTGCCATTTTTGTCTTTGTTCTCTGCTGTATCTGCCTGCTTTAATTAGATAACCTTTTAAAATATATATAATAGTAACAGTTGACCTGAGTAGTGCAGATGCTCTAGAAGGGCAAGAAATAAATGTCTGTGTAAATACAATATATTATTTTAATGACTGCAATTCATAGTCTGAACGATCTCAAAGAAGCAAGAAAGCTGTAAGAGTGATGATTAGTGTCAGCTGCAACAAAACATTACAGTATGGAGCTGTTCCAGTCAGCAAGCTGTGTCTCCACTAATTTTTTTCTTTTTTTTTTGCAAGGGAAGGGGGAAATGGTCTTTAAACATATTCTCAGTGTATTCTAAGCACTGAGAATGCCATCTCAGTTGTTTCTGGGATTTTCTCCACCCTCCTTAAGGGTCCTAAAAATGCTTGTGGTGCAAAACTAACCTATTAATTTACTTGAGATTTTAATAAAATATTTGAAGAGATCTGGTCAGCATCATCTCCCAAAATGGTTCAAGCCTTTTAGCTTAGAGAAAGAGAGGAAAAAAGCCAGATAAAATACTTTATATTTACTTGCTTAGAAGTAAATCACACACTGAATTAAATAAAAGTCTTTAGGATTGGGTTGTCAGGGGAAGACGTAATCGCTGTTTATAAAATTATGAACTATTTGGAGAGAGCAGGAAGGAATTATTTTCCCTTGAAGTGGCATTATACTACAACTCAAGGTCATGTGGGGAAAATCATTGGAGAGTGATATATTCAGGAAGAACAAAAAGTCCTTCTTGAAATACATAATCAACATTTGAAATTCATTGCTACAGGATTTTACAATGGCCACTTTAATGCAGATTTAAATTGGATATTACTGTGAGGAAAATAACATGAGGATCTATCCATAGTTCTTGCCATGATAGATAAAAATAGCACCTCCCTGTTCAAAAGTTGCACATTTTCACAGATATTGCTGACAAACAATAGAATTGACAGGCTGATGGCCACGAAAGTTAGATGACTTTTGTTAGAGTTAGTTAGTTATATGCAAATAACCATTCAGATTTCACCTTATATTTGGACAGAAGAGTTGAGAGGTGGGGGATTTTATTTAATTTATTCAGGGAGAGAAGAAATTCTCAGTTTCTTGAGGATGTGGTGGGCGCCCAGTTAACATTGGTAGGAGCACAGATTCTACCTCTCTCTTCCAAGAATTATCTCCCTATGTATAATTTGTATTTGCATTTGTCTCTGTCTTGTGATTAAAGGGGCATGGTGGCTCAGCAGGTAAGACTCCAGGCTTGTCGATCGGAAGATCGCAAGTTCGGAGGTTCGAATCCCTAGCCCCGCGTGATGGAGTGAGCTCCCGCACTAGCTCCAGCTCTTGCCAACCTAGCAATTCGAAAGCATGCAAATGCAAGTAGATTAATAGGTAATAGAGTTCCGCGTGCATCATGCCGGCCACATGACCATGGAAGCGTCTTCGGACAACGCTGGCTCTTCGGCTAACAAACGGAGATGAGCACCGGCCCCTAGAGTCGGATACAACTGCACGAATGTGCGGGGGGAACCTTTACCTTTACCTGTCTTGTGATATTCAATCCTAACTACCACTGTGTTTCTTCCACAGTGCCCTAGATGCATGTGTGTAGATGGCAGATAACAGGCAGCACAACAAGTGTAAGTAAATATTGAGAGAAAATGCTCCAAATTGGACGGTGAGAAAAAGAAAAACTTTAGCCCAGGAACGTACAACTTTTTTTGGGGGAAGGGCTATTCTTAACTTTTAAGTGATATGCTAAGTGTCATAGTCTAAAGGAATAGGGCTTGGACAGAAAACAAATTTCACTCATTTACATTTAATGTAATTAAACATTATGGAGGGAGAGCCTCTCAGCAATCTTTGCAAGCCCTACCTTCCTTTTCCTTTTCTTTGCCTCTGGGACTTTGAGACAGCTGAATTATCTGGCCCATATCTACACTCCAACTGCTAAAGGAGAAGCTTTCCAGATGTGGAGCTGGTTGTGTCTAGAGGAACAGATGTGTTGGTGTGTGTTAGGGAAGGGGAAAGGGAATGTTGCAGCTGAGAGTACAGCACAGCAAATATGACCAGGGTAAAGCCAGTTTGGTGAATGCTTGAAAACAGACCCAGCATGCAGCAGGTGATTGAAGGTCGGGAAAAAGCAGGGGCTGATTCAGAAGCATGAACAAACAAAAACAGCCCAGCAGCAGTTCACAACCAACTTCTATAAAAGTGCCAACAGCCAATCTATGGGCTATTTGAGAGCTGGAGGTAAACCCCTTCTTCTCAGATCACTGAAAAATGGCAAAACTGTGTGCCCTGATTTTTTTTTTATTTTGAAAGCCTAAGGAAGAAACTACTTAACTCAGGAAAAGAAAAATATAGTTAAAAAAAAACATTCTGCTGAATTTCAAACCAACAACTTTGTATTGGCTCTGAAAAGATGATATTTTAGCACTGCCGGTAAAGGGAGGTATAGAAACTGTTAGAGTGCTTGCTAAGCACTATCTCAGTTGAAGGAGCATTTCCTTCCTCTGCAAAATGGCCAATGAACTGCTGGGGTTAGCTTGCAACAGCCTGAAGCATGCTATCAGACATGGACAAAAACACTCAAGGTGACATAACATGGAAAATTGTACTTTGGAAGTAAAGCAGAAAAATGTGTTCACTTTAATAGTGAGTAGGGGATTAATAGAAGGTGACATTGCCCATTGCCTGGACTGAGTTTGATTCTGTTACGCCCAAGGAAGTGAACAAGACCCTTTTGTCTGTCAGTCCAGCCACCTGATTGTTAGATCCTGGCCTCTCCTGGGTTATTAAAGCAGCATGGGAGGTGACCACAGGATGGGTTTTGGCCTCTTTGAGAGGGGGGTAGTCCCACCAGCCTTGAAGGAGGCAGTGGTATGTTCCATCCTCAAGAGGTCATCGCTGGATCCATCCCTGTTGGAGAATTATCAGCCAGTTTCTAATCTTCCCTTTCTGGTGAAGGTTGTGGAAAAGGTGGTTGGACGACAGCTACAGAGGATCTTGGAGGAAACAGATTACCTGGACCCATTTCAGTCTGGCTTCAGGCCAGAGTACAGAACAGAGACAGTTGCTGATGACCTTTGGCAGAGCCAGGATGGGGTGGTGCATCCATCCTAGTGCTCCTTGATCTCTCAGCGGCTTTCTATACTGTCAACCACAGTATCCTTCTGGACCGGCTGTGGGGGTTAGGAGTGGGAGGAACTATGCTCCAGTGGTTCACCTCCTTCCTCAGCGGTCAGTTCCAGTCAGTGTTGACACAGGGGGAGAGATTGTATCTGCAGCCTCTCTTGTGTGGGGTGCCTCAGGGCTCGTCGCTCTCCCCTCTCCTGTTCAACATCTACATGAAACCACTGGGTGAGGTCATTCACCAGTTCAAGGTGCAGTATCATTAGTATGCTGATGATACCCAACGTTATATCTCTATCCCGAGCAGCACAGGTGAAGCTGTCAGTGTATTGACCCAGTGCCTGGAGGCTGTTTGGATCTGGATGAGGCAGAACAGACTTCCGTTCAATCCTTACAAGATTGAGTGGCTATGGCTGTTTGAACCCCCTGGATCAGGGATGTCACCATCTTTGGTCTTGGATGGGGCTGCACTTCCCCAGTCAAGACCGGCGCACAACTTGGGGGTCCTTCTGGACTCACAGCTACTGCTAGAAGACCAGGGGGCAGCTATGGCCAGGATGGCCTTTGCACAGGTTCATCTTGTTGGCCAGTTGCACTCTTTCCTCAATCGGAAGGCCCTTCAGGCAGTCACTCATGTCACCTCATGACTGAATTATTGCAATGTACTCTACAAGGGGCTGCCCTTGAAGACCACCTGGAAGCTATGGCTGGTTCAAAATGCAGTGGTGCAAGCAGTAACGGGCGTCTCTCAGTGTGCCCATGTGTCACCACTGCTACACGAGCTGCATTGGCTGCCAGTTGGCTTCCGAGTACAATTCAAGGTTCTGGTTATCACCTATAAAGCCCTGTATGGCACAGGGCCTGGATATCTGAAAGGCCACTTATCTCCAACTGTTTCTGCCCACCTGGTGCGTTCCAGCAGAGTGGGTGTGCTCCAGGTCCCCTCCATTAAAAACTGCCATCTTGAGGGACCGAGGAAGCCTGCCTTCTCAGTTGCGGCCCCCACCCTCTGGAACAGCATCCCCCAGAGATAAGGATAGCGTCCTTCCTCATGGGGTTCTGGGAAGCTTTGAAAACCTGGCATTGGTCCTAGGCCTGGGGTTGATGTTTGTTATTTGTTCAATGGCCCCTGTTTTGTTTTGTTGTTTTTGCTGTTCACTACATTATTTTTGTCTGGGCTGTCTGTGTGATTCAATTTTTTAGCGGTTTTTATGTTTTCCCTAGTTGTATGCCACCCAGAGTCCACTGGAGTTTGGCAGCCAATAAATGTAAAACAAACAAACAAACAAACAAACAAACAAATAAAGTCTGCCTTCCAGAAATGGTTGCCTGCCTGTTCTTGTGATAGGATAACTGGGCAGTATGGATTAGCCCTGAGAGAAGCCAAAGTCTGTAGGCAAAAAGCCTAGAAGACACCAGCACACAACCAAGGCAGCAAAACTTAAGGGGCTGGTTTGTGTGTGTGTTAGTGTTATGTTTGTTTCAGAGCTGGAAAACAGAGCTTCAGAAACACTTTGGCAATTAAGAGATCAAATAAAGACGCATGTCTATATGTTTTGTTCTGCTTCTGCAGCCCTCAGACAAAACCATATGAATGCAAGCCTGGTTGTCTTCATAAACACTTATAGGTTTGTGTAAAATGATACCTATCTCCTTTAAAAGCTGTTTGAACCAGACAATTTCATTACATATTTGTGCTAAACGGTAGAATTCAGCTTCAGCCATGGAAATTGCAACTATGGTTTGTTTTCTAGAATACCAAGCAATTGTAGAATCAGCAAATTGAATTATAGCTCCAGAACTGGACTTACGATCATTAAGATCTCCAGCCCAACCTGCATCAACATAAGCTTCTAATTTTTCTGTTCCACCAGCAGATAGTTTTAAACAGTAATCCTTAGTACCTTGCAAATATCTAAAAAGCCTTTTTAATCCAGCTTTTCCAGTAAATGTTGGATGTTCTACCTGTCTGCTCAAAATTGATACTGCATTTGCAATATCTGGACGACTATGATTTGCAATGTAAAGTAAGCTTAAAAGGAATAAAGGCGGGATAAAAAAATCTAAAAAAAAACCCTATAGATACAGGCATAGTAAACCTATAGAAACCTATGAGAATCAAGGTATGTATAAATTTCCCAAGGAAATGTATAAGAATACCTGTATGAATAAATCCACAAAAACCTATAAGAACACATCTAGAATAAGATACATAATAATCCCATAAAAACCTATAAGAATGCCCATAGAATAAGATACATAGTAAATAAGATTAAGAAAATAAGTGGATATGTCCTTTTGCTTGAAAATAAATCATTAGATTTGTACAATAAATCCTCCCCTACAGCAAAGAGAGGCAAAGCTTCATTCCTTGTCTCTGGTATCCACCAGTTCTCAAAAACAACCTGTCACAAAATTCAGTATTGTTTCTTTGATTACTCTCTAGTCATGGATATAATCATTCACTCACACATCAAATTGAAATGTACAATTCAGTAACTGCTTTAGCGGTATCTGGAAGCCACAGGTACTGTAGCCTTTGGCCTCAGGTAACATGCACCTTGAACCTTAGGCATTTTCTGAGTAAGGTGTTCTGAGAAAGGACAGCTCATTCCACTTTAAGAGGACGTTACTGAAATTGATGGGGGATGAGATGACGATAACCTTACGACATTCCATAATGAGAGGCAATGTGCTTCTCATACCAGTTCTTGGGGAACAACAATGGCAGAGGGCTTTGCCATCATGTCTTGGGTGGTGGGCTTGTCAGGGGCATTTGTTGTCCTCTGTGAGAAGTAGATAGGCCTTTGGTTTGATCCACATTTTTGCCACAACCACAGGCCTATTTGAGGGCTACCTAGGAGAATCAGATGGGTCTCCAATGCCTCTTCTAGCAGTGTATTACCTAAGTTAATTTCCCACTGAAGATGTGGTTGCTCTCGATTGTTTGGCATTTCATTGCAGTTGACTTCACTGGGCAACACTTATTATTATGGGAGAAAATAAATCTTTTTATCTGTTTTTGTGCATCATGCATAATTTTATATATCTCTATCAATCAGACACACACATGCCCACCTCCAATTGTCCTCCCCAAAGCTGAAAAGTTCTTTCTTGCCTGATAGAGCAAGTGGAAGGATCAGTGAGCACCTGGCCTGTTTCATAACTTTTCTAGTTTTCAAATATTAGAAAGACTATAACAGCATTACTATAGCATTCAGTCATTTTATATAGCAGTGACAGCAGCACACAGTTTCCCATGTGGGACTGTATCAATGTAGCTGGTATTGGCGACTTGGGAATTCTACGATTTATCAGTGCTTGGAACTCTGGCTTGGATCGCAGGACATGCTAAACAGTAATGTGATTTATTTTTTGCTTAGCAACTTTTGTGAGATCACCCATTCTGCTATGTACACCATGGATTTATAGTAAAGTATAAACCCAAGCAATTATGGTTTCTTCAACCAACCATGGCTAAACACAACATCTAGTCTCTGCTTTTGATATTTTCAGTGAACTATCTCTAATGGCCCCAACATCACTTCTATGGGTGGTCAATCTTCTAGGTTTCTAGTATGCCCACTATAGCTCTGTATCTTTAGTAGCAATTACTTCCTTATATCTTATCTTACTTATATTGTCATGGAGGCTTCTGGTCTTTGCATATGTATGTTCGATCCATCTTCAAGCATTCTTTCTATGTGTGCTTTTCCCTATAATTCTTTGGTCCCTGAATCACCACCATTAGCATTAATATTCATTGCCAAACTGTATTTCATTCCCCAAATTATTTCATCATCATCATTATAAAAAAATGAGCTGTCACAATCAGTGTTGCTCAAGTCCTGTTCATATTCCCATAGAAACAAATTCAAAGTGTGGCATCCTTGGTGCTCTCTGAGCCTTGTTGTTTTCTTGCAGATGTTTCATTACCAGACTAGGAAACATCTTCAGTGCAAAAAGGGAGTAGGACTTGCTCTCTGTTTATATACCATTGCTTGTCCTGCTTGTGTTGGTGGAGGTGTTGTTCTCTCCTTAGGAGTTCCTTGATTGGGCTGTTGTTTGCTGCTTGGTTGATTGACTGAGTTAATGGTTCCTTGATTAGGGTATATTGTGCTGCGTTTTTTTCCCCATAAGTTTTATTAAATTTTAAAATACATATTAAAAGTTAATACAAAGAAAGAAATAGAAATACAAAGTAAGGAAAAAAAAGAAAAAGTGAAGTCAAAAAATAACAAACAAAGAAAATACAGAAGATAGATATCCTCCAATTTATCCTTGAACTTTAAGTACAACAATTAACTTTAAATGTTAGTCCTTCATACAATACACAGGAACTTTTCTTTGTCATATACCCTATGATTTCTATAATCCAATCTTCTGTTCTTCATATAGGTTTCGCCTTTCTTGATATCTTCCAACAATCCATCTCTGGTTTCTACTCCTTGGAATAGTAATCAAATGTTCATTGTTGCATCAATTAAATGTTTTCCATTTGCTCTTTCCATTTTTACATCTATATTTATATCTTCAATAAAATCCAATTAGTGTAACAGATAAAGGCCTTATCTACTTCTAATAAAATACAATATATTCTGTTCATATTATGACTATATATTCCATTAATACATAACCTAACATATTACATAACATAATACATAATATAGCAAGAATACAAAGCCTAACATAACATATAACCTAATACATATTATACCAATTCTTATAATAATCATATAACATATTCATACATAATATCATCCTGTAATAACCTTCATTCTGATTCCATCTCATCATCTCATTGTCTTCTCATAAATGTATCTCCAGAAAGAGCAATCTATAATATCAACTTATATTTATATTTATAATGTATCTTACACTTAGAATATCATATTTTTATGCATCTATACAATTTCTCATATCTGCTCTCACTCTGTGTACAATCCAGATCCGCGTTTTCATTAACCTTGTGTTCCAGATCAACATCAATAAATCTCCTGTTTAGGTTATGCCAATATCACAATATGCAACTTGTTTATTTCTGTAACTCATGTGGGATGTCAAAATGTTTATTTTACCATATCTATCAATTTGCATGTTAAAATCTTCCTGTCTCAGCTGCCACAATGTGTTTATGCCCAAACGTTTAATAGACCACTTCCTGTAAAATATCATAATCTTCTTCTGTACCAATACATTCAAAATCCTCTTTCCCTGTTTCTCTACTGGTTCGAGAGATCTTCCCTCTATTTCTAAATCTGTCCCTTGTATCTTCTGTTCCTGAGCCACCAAAACTATAAGTATACATTCTATGGATTTCTTAATTTGCAAAAAAGCTTTGCTGATTTCTTCCTTAAAATCCTGAAGTGCTGTAAGAAATGCCATTTCCACCTACACCCCCCTTTCAAACCGTAATCAGCTGCCGTAGTCAAAACAAAAATTTTCCCAGGAAGCAGGGAACAGGTGTTCTATTGTTATCAATGGTGTCTGTTTCTTTAAGTGAAAAAGCTTTTAAAATAAAAGATGAAAAATTCCACAGAGCAGTATTTCAAACGGTTTGTAAAAGGAAAGATGAAAATAGATTCCAAGTGAAAGAAAGTCCGTTCTAAAAAAAAGTAAAAAAATAATAAGGAAAAGAGGCACACATTCTCTGTACTTTATACTTTATTCTTCTTTATCCTTCTGGCTGCAAGCTGCTTGACCCAAACAAACAATTTCTCAAAAATCAGTTAGTTCGTCAAGTAAAAAATAACAACAAAGTCTCTTAAGTCCCAATTTCTCTGATACAAAAGAAAGGCAAAAAAAATACAAACTTGTTCACTATGTTGCCAAAATAAAATCTATCAAACTTCCACCAAAATTAATTATAGCAAAGAAAACACAAAATTAGCCAACATTTTAAGTGAAGTCCAAAGATAAATTTTAGATAATAAAAATGTTCTAATTTAAAAAAGAAAACTAATATAAAGTGATCTAAAAGCTGGCTGTAGCTCTTGTGTCTCCTAAAGAGACTTACGTTCCCTGCAGAGCTAGGATCCTCCTTCGGCCATTCCACTGCATTCACCCCCGTTCTTCTCTGCGGTGGAAACAACAAAGAAAAACAGGAGTGGGCAATTCCAATGGCTCTGTGAGCAATCTTCTGGTTCCCCCTTCTCCAGGGGGAAACTTCAGTGGTCTACAAATTCTGTAGACCCTGCAAACAAGGTAGAAAGTCAGCCAGGTCTCAGAGCTCAGAGCTCCGAGAAACTCTGACTTGTTGAGCTGCCAGCCAGGCTTGGAGTCGGTATATTGTGCTGTTTGATTGTTCCTCTGGTGGTAATCCTGGTGCTAATCTTTGCATATCTGGGTGTTTATTGCTGGCCAGGAGGTGTTCTGGTCTTTTGGCTTTTCTATTGTCTGTTATGAATGGTATGTAAATGTTGTTTACCTCTATGTGTCTGTTGATGGCTGCTTTGTCTGAGTGCCAAGCTTCCAGGAATTCTCTAGCATTTTTGGATTTGGCTTGGTTTAAGATGCTCACAGTTTCCCAGTTGAAAGTATGGTTGAGTCTGTCCATGTGTTGTGAGATTAAGGAGTTTTCATCATGTCTTCTGACTGCTAGTCTTCTGCCCGTCTGTCCTACATAGTGGCTGCTACAGTCCTTACACTGTATGTTGTAGATCACTCCTGTTTTTTCTTCTTGGGCTACTGGTTCTTTTGGGTTACTTAAGTTGTTCTGAAGAGTTTTGGTTGGTTTATGTGCTATGGTGATGCCATGTGGTTGTAACAGTCTATTGGTAATTTCTGAGATGTTTCTGATGTATGGCAGTGTTATCCTTTTCATAGCTTCTGTTGGTTGTGTTGTAGTGGGTTGGGTGGTTAGGCACTTTTTGATAAAGTTGCGTAAAGTTGCATGGGTATCCATTTTGCTGGAAGATGCTGTATAGATGATCTGTTTCCTTTTTCTGGTGTTCTGGGCTGCTGCAGTGTGTTAGTGCTCATCTGAATAATGTTCTTACACAGCTTCTCTTGTGGGAGGTTGGGTTGTTGCTTTGGTAATGGACCACTTGGTTAGTGTGGGTAGAAAGCTCTCCAGTGATCTTTTAAATTTAGATACCAAAGTTTGGTTCCATTAGGAATAAATGGAGCCCATGTCTTTTACTGAAACTTGGTTTGTCATCAATTGTTTCTTTTTGATTAGGAAGCTGCCCTGTCTTCTTCAAACCCTTGGTCCATGAAGCTTATTATTCTGTACATTAACTAATCGTAGTTTTAAACAGTTTGGGACAGATAACTTATGGATATGTCAGTGGTTAAACTATGGGCCTTTTTTATATTCTTTCACCGTGGTCCAACTATTCCAACTCTTTCATTTGGTAACATCACCTCTTTCTTGCAGGAAAGAGCTAATATCATAGCCTACTCCCACCTAGCTCCCACTGCATCAGTCGAAATTAATGTTTCCAAAGGCAGTCCCTAGAACATAGCTTTCCAAACTGTGTGTCGGGACATGTTAGTGTGTCGGCTGTAGTGCCTGGTTGTGTCGCGGCGGCTGCTGCTGCCTCCGAGCCCTGCCAGGATTCCACCCAGGTCCTAGTGCCTACCTTGTGCCTTGCTGCCTCCAAACCTGCCCTGCCAGGATTCCGCGCAGGTCCTAGTGCCTGCCTTGTGCCCTGCTGCAAGAGTGTGTCGCGAAATGATGCATGTCTAAAAGGTGTGTCACCAACATGAAAAGTTTGGAAAGCTCTGCCCTAGAAGGTGCTGAACTTAGAAATCCTGCTTAGCCATTTACATTTTTCTTCCAGGACTTCATGATAACATTTTCCACCAAATACTATGTCCAATTCGTTTTACATCCCTGGTGAGCAGCAAAAGTGCTATCAAGCCCTCTCTCCAGTTCTTAAAATATTGTGCTGCTCCTCAGCAATAAAAACATTGAAAGCCGTGGATGCTGTAAAGGCTTTAGCATGAAACAGGTAAAATCTTTATGATTTCTACAACTATGGTTTCAGGTGTTCTGCCCTTTTACTCTGCAGATATATGTATTTTATATGCATCCCAGGTTTTGTTTGAAAAACATAACTATTGATCTGATGGCTTACAGATTGCCTTTTTATTACTATTAGTTACATTGCCAGAATAGCTTGGGTGGCAGGAGGGAACAAGACCATTCAGTGTTAGTCTACCCACTGAAGCAAAACCAGAACCATTGTCACTGGGAGACTGAATCCATTCATTTATACATGCTTTATTCCCAACATAAACAAGAGAATGAATGGAGGATGCTGAGCTGTTGGTACCATGGCCATTGTGGAGTAGGAGTGTGTTTTTGTGTGAAAGCAAGAGAAACTGAGAGAAAGTATTAGTTCAGATGTAGAGATGAGTTGATTTCCTTTATTCCACTCTTTTATTGTTTCTCTTCTGGTCTTCCTTGTATTCATTCCCCTGAATTCCAGTCTAAGAGTCAACCAAGGAGTCAGGTCAGGGAAAGGAGACCCACCATGGAGGAATGGACATACAGTATCTAAAACTGTGTTTTAGTTAGTGAAGTTTCGTTTCGTTCCTCTAATGGAGGAACTGACGTATCTAAAGCTGAGTTCATGCTTGAGGGAGTGGAGAGGCTGGAGGGAAAATGAGTGTGCCATTTCTAGAACAGAAATGTTTTCTCCTTCCAAAGCTTTCCTGGATATACATTCAGTAAGCCTCCTTTTTCTATTTCCAATATTGAAGCCCCGACAATGGCTTGGCAAAAAGGCTGTGGAAATTTTTCTACAAGTGCTTAAAAGAGAAGCTCTCATTTTGTGTCACCATCAGACAGTGACCCTGGAAACACTCTCCCAGCTACTACATAGGGTTATGTTAGAAAATAATTTCTATCATGAATCTAGGAATTGGATACAAACAACTGATGATGGGTTTCTTGAGAAAACATTGCAAGAAAAGTGATCTTGCCTCAAAATGCAGTGTGAATTTATTTTATAGATTCCCACATATTGGAAGTAGCCCCCACAAAAATATCTCAATCCAACTGGAATCTTTAGCATGCTTTCCTTTATGATCAATGAATGCTAATCAAATTCAGCCATGCTGATGTTTGTTTTCTGCAGTATTTTATTGATAAGCACATGAGCACTAGTACTAGCGCATAAGTACTGAGTGGGGTGTGTGTGTGCAGGGGAGCAGATAAAAAAGCTCCAGAGAAGGTAAGAATTGTAACACACAGGGCATACACAGGGCATTTACAGTCTGGAAACTGTTTTTAAAAGTGAATTTATTTAAAACAGCAAATGCATTAGCTCAGTTACAGCAACAAGACAAGGTAATGTTTGTGAGATGGTCGGCTATATAAATTTGCTAAATAAATATGTAAATAAATAACTCAAAGCTCTAATATTTGAATAGAAAATCAAACAGATGGAATGGGGGGGGGGAATCCTAATCTGATTTCAGAATGGACAAAAACAAACAAGAAGCTTTTAGCCAATGCTGTTCCAGCACTGGTCAAGCTGCTGTGGATTCGACCCTCTTTTTGTTTCTGGATGGGAAGCACTGGAGCCTTGGAGTTTTTTAATCAGTTCACATTCCTGCACCAATTTTGATCCATCCTGGATAGAGATAGCCTTAAAACAAGTGACTGACATTCTGGTCACCTCTGGCTTGGTTTATTGCATTGTGTTGCTGCTTACCCAGAGCTGCTTTAAAAATGCATCAAGGTACTGGAAACATCAATGTACTCCAAAATGGGGCAATGCTATCATACTAGGCCAAGATTTTTCACGGGCTGCTAAACATTTCTCCGTTCAGTTCAAAGTATTGCTTTGAAACAGATATGTGAAAAACTGTGCCTTGAGACTCAAGCTATTTAAAAACTTCACATGGTTTATATCCCCTTTCTATCTACCTAGATCCCACAATCATCATCTGAGGCTTATGTACAGGTCTTCTCCTGCCAAATGAAACTGAAACTATAAGAGGGAGCTTTCAAGGTATGATTTTACATTGTAAGTTTTCACAGTGCATGATTTTGACACTGCGGCATATGAATTTATCTATGTCTCTTTTGTCCAGAGAGACTCACCTGGTGCCTCTGTTACGATCTTTCTTCAGATGAAGATCTTTACATCCTCCTAGGTATTTTAAGAATGGTTTTGGCTTCTTCTTTTTAGAATTTTGCACTGTTTTATTTTTGTTCCTGGTTTTTACATTTTGATATTAGACACTCATTCTTTTTGCCCTTTATTGCTGGTTTATGTCACTGTTTTACTATTTTGTAATTTATGTTATTAATTTGCCTGTGCACTGTTTATGGAATTTCAGTTATCAAGGACTCCAAAAGTGTAACAAATAAACCAACATTCCTAAGTTTAAAATATTAGTAAATCCATAAAAAAATTAATGGAGCTCTTCATAGTCTCAGTAAATTGAACCTAGTTGCTCAGTTCAACCTTCTGCCCATTTCCTAAGATTTCACAGCATAAATATAGCCATGAATTCCTGAGAAAACATAATGTAGAGAAAGAGGCAGGGAATAGACCTGTGGCATCTTCCTGTCTCTCAGTCCTGCTCTGAAGGTGGGAAGGGAAGGGAAGGGAAGGGAAAATAATGGAAAAGATGCCTTGGATAGACATAGCTTCAGTAGCTGACTTGGGGCTTATTTACACTGCCCAGTGGCCCCATCACCAGAACAGGTAGGCAATTTTTTATGGATGGCAGAATTGGATGGCATTATCCTCTATTAACCTCCACTCACTGTCAAAGACATCAGTGTAAGTTTTGTCTGTTCCCCTTCCAAAGCACCCTTTTCTGTGTTACATTGCCTGAAGTGTGCTGCCTGTTTCAGCTCACACTCTCTGGCTTGTTGCAGGCTAGCCCCAGGAGTTCATTGGCTGTTTTTTTATTTATTTATTTATTTATTTATTCAATTTATTCCCCGCCCATCTCCCATACAAGGGACTCTGGGCGGGTCACAACAATCAATCCTCTGTTTTGCAGAGGAAGGAATTCCCCTTCAACTAAGTCAATCCTTACTCTGCTTTCTAGCAGACTTGTAAAGCTCTGTTTTATCATGGATTCTATAATAGTGCAATGGTTATAAGACTTGCCTTCTAAACAGAAGGTTGCTGGTTTGAAATCTGGCAGATTTATTTTAATGCTATTTCTCTATCCCTAAGCTTCTGCCTTTTCCCTGTGCCTTTTTAAAAAAAAAAAAAAGAAATGCAGCAGTGCACCATTTCACCATTTTTCTAGTCACACGAGGGAGAAGAGTTTCATCCTCAATTCCTGAATCGAAATGGATTACTACTGAACTAAAAAAAAAAAAAAGCCAAGGAAAATGTAGGAAGCTCAGATAAAGGGGAAAAGTATTTTTTTTTAAAAAAACACAAATTGTTAGTTTTTGAACCCCAAACCTTCTAGTTATAAGAGTTATAGCCATTGTTCTATTATAGCACTCATGGAAACAATAGCTTTAAAAGACATTAAGTAAAAAAGGATTTTAAAAAAAAACTGCTTGTGCATGTGCCTGCATATATGTGCATTTTGATGTTTGACATTTGTGTATAAAATTCAATATATATATAGTTAATATAGGAAGACCCTTCCACAGGAAGGAAAGTGATTGGTCACTGGTTTCTTGGAAGACAAAGGTGAGAGACACAGCAGAGGAGGAATTGTCCATGGAGAATGTGGCTCTCTGGACTAAGTCCCTTGTCACCTGTTGCCATAGTGTCTAAGTCTGGACAAGGTTTTCTAAAACTGGCTTAGAGTCAAGCTTGTATGAGCACAGGACAGGAGCACCTTTAACAGTAAGTGTGAATATCTCCTTAGACTCTTTCCAGTTTTGGAACAGCAGATCAGCCCACTTTAGGACAGCCTAGATTGAATGATCCAACTATTCCAATACGACGTTTGCTTTTTTGAATTTATAATCCCTACGGTGAAGTTATATGCGTGCACCTGTTTTCTTCACCTGCTGCCAACTAATTTTGCTCACAGTCAGCCACAGAACAGGAAACTCAGACTTTCTCTTCCAAAGTCCAAGCTAACATCAAAGCAGCTTCCTTTTCTCTCCATGAGACTTGGATGGGGGAAAATGTCTGGATGAAATTTACTGTTATTAGCACATTTTTGGCTCTGCAGTGTGAATTAGAGGCCAGAGCAGCCTGGAGGGCAATTTTTGGTGCCTATGTATATTTTAGATCCTTAACTCAAAGGAGGATCTCCTTGTATGAAGTGGAGAATTTAAGTCATGCTGGAGGGTTGCTAGGGGCTTCAGAGTCGAAACATCAGGTGCGGTTGAATTCTGTGTATACACCAAGAAAGCAATAAAGAGAAAGGAGCATCCCATTGAGAGACAGAAGTGAAGAGAATTATATATAGGGAGAGAGATTAAAACAGCACACACAGTGGAAGAGAGAAAACAGAGGAAATTCGCTTTCCTTTCTTCTATTCTTGACAGAAATCCATTATTCTTTGCCAGATGAAAAACACATCAGCTATTGCCATCTCTACTTTCCAGTAGCCTCAGCGGTGCTGATGGAGTGATATTTAACAATTTAGGCAAGCAGGAGGAGGGGGCTATTCCAACTCCATCGTAAACCATGGTACCCAGCCTGTTACTAAGAGTTCAAGCAGGAGGAAATTCATCTTCCTGACTGGAAGATAAAATGGTTACATTTTAGGTGATCCAAGATAGTAAATTCCCTATAAGCTAAAATCAATATTGGCAAAACTATGCATCATTAAAAACTAAATGAACATGACAAAGCCAAACATTGGCCTATTAAACAAATGAGCATTTGTTCTACATGGAACATTGAGTTATTAAATCCTTTATTATCAGAAAGTTGGTTTCATATAGGTTATAAACATAGTAAATCTACAGAATCATGAGGCAAAATGTATTTTGCAAAGGAATCTGAGGAAAAAGCTACTATTATGAACATAACCTTTCTTCACTTACTGTGAAGTGATCCAGTGGGCCTCCACACTTTTTACAAGGAGAACTTGTTTACCACAATATTTACTTTCATTTGCAGTGTTTAGACTCTACTGGACAGTCCAGTCTATGGTCTTGGCTTAGTGAGGACCAGCAGATAACCATTCTACCAAGGGATAAGTTGCAATGATGACTGTTAAGTGATGTGCCTCTACAATCTGTTGATCTGATGAGGAGTATTTCACCACTTCCTCACAGTCCCATACTTTTTGAGATGTGGGTGTATAATAACTGCATAAGGGATACAATACAACAGACCTTCCCAAGCAGACTAATGCCTAATTCACCCTCTTCCACCAGTCAAGGTTCTTAGGATAAATATCATCATAGAGAGCTGGGCATGGATTTTTTTTCCATTGGGAAAAAGGGATGGGGAGGAAGTACTAAGCCTCTCTTCTGCCAGCCCCATGGCTCAAGCTGATTTTTCCCTCTCCCTCCTCTCCAATACAGAGCAAGAAAAATACATTGGGAGATCTGATCACAGATTTCATATGTTACAACTAGCTTTCTTGTACTGTTTTGTAATTGTATGATCTTTATTTAAGATAGTGCTGGCAGAGTTTGGATAGATATGGCACTTAGGACATTCCATCAGCTCCAAGTATTTATGTATGTATGTATGTATTGCTTTTAAAATAATAACAGAAAAAGAAGGAAAAAATCCATCAACTTCAAGTTGAGTTACACTGTGTGGTGTTTAAGTTTGGTATAAAATACTGTAGTGTTCAGAGTACCTCTCATTGTTATTCTCACCCTTTACACAAAAGGATACAATCCAGCATTTGAGTTAAACCAGCTGAGGAGGGGTGTTTTTTTAAGAGGTAATATGAGGAAAAAAAAGTGTGTGTCAGCCTGAAATAATCAAGGCTACCCAGTAAGCCTGTGGAACATTCTAATGTTGTGCTTCACTGAAAAGTGGAGAGTCCCTCTAGGTCAGTGGCTCTTAAATTGTTTGACCCAATTACCCCTTTTCCCAGTCTCAAAGAATGTCATTATCCCCCACAAAAAAAAGTCTCTGTTATTTTACAGAAGTGTCTTGGCAGCGGCAGTCCCAAATTGGATCCTTGATTCACAAACAAGCAATTACAAATTGCTCCATTACTCCCAGGATATGCCCTACCCTTATTTCAAGAACCACTGCTCTAGATTCACTCCTTGAAGCCATGAAGTATAGCACCTCTGCCATGCCCACCTCTTCTGGGCATGGCATAGTCAGCAACCATGCAGGCCTTCTGCTGGGATAGATGATGAGCTCATAAAAGAATTTTACTGGAATATCTGTTGAGGGCACAGAAGACACTTCCATTGGGATAATCTGAACAGTGGCCTTTGCTGGCTCTCCTGGTGCTGGCTCTCCTGGTGGTGTTATCTTGCATGCATACCCATGCCCACAGAATTATATGGAAGCTTCGAAACAGCCATGCTGAATCTCTGAGTTGCTGCAGTTGCTTCATGGCTTCGGTGAGTGGACCCAGAGGAATTCTTTGCTTGTGAGCAAATGATTTCCATAGACCCAGTATCTGTGCACACTCTCATTTACAAACACACACAAACACATATGCCAATACTCATATTCTCTCAGGTCAGTATAATTTAGGCTAGGGGAAAAAAATCTTCCACTGGCTTCATTAAAATACCTTTTTGCAAAGTCTAATTGCAGCACACAGGTACAATTTGGGAAGGTTAACTCTTCTATTCTTAAAAGTGTCTGCAGTTAAGCTTGGGAAAATCCCTTATAGTGACCCCCCAAAAGGATTTTTTCTTATACAAACTGATAGAGTTGGGAGATGGCTGGTTGACCGACTTCCATTTGTGATCAGCACTGAGGAAAAACATGTCTTCAGTGGAAGAGGAGAAATCTAGTCCAGGGAGCTCATATCAACAAGTAAGATAAGGAGATAAGTAAGATAAAACAAGTAAGATAAAACAAGATAAGGAGTGAAACGTTTCTACTGAGAAAATAGAAATCCAGTTGACATGATTCAAGCCACAGACATATCAACAAGTAGGAGAACTCTATTCAATTTTGTGTAATGTATTTTTGTATTTTAAAATTGTAACTAGTCTGGATGTCTTGGCCAAAAGATGGGATATAAATATATTAAAGTGCCCCCAAATGTTGGTGACTACATTTTCCTCCGACATTTCTTGCTGCTAGGCTAAGTGCTGCCACCTTTGAGAGACTGAGAGTTGTAGTGCTCCTGCTGGCTAAAGATGTGAACATACAGTATTTCTTGAAATAACTGGAAGTATACTTTTCGGAAAACATAAACGACTTCGAGTTTGGGGGGAAAAATGATACCCTCATTCATGTGGTGATAAACTCATTGTGGGTGTCATTTGCCTCATTCATAGCTACTAACTTGTGTCTGTCGAAACGATGGCAGTGGAAAATGTCAGCTTGAGATGATGGAGGCGTAATATGACCGGGTACTCAAGTTAAGTGCAGTAACTGCATTAATAGAAAATTGTGAAAACTAACCTTGGTTTTCACAATATTCATGTTTTATCTGAACTGGCAATCAAAGTGGAAAGAAACCTTGCCGTTGAGTATTTATTGCTTCAGACACAACACCTCACCTCTGGATTACCTTTTTTATTGCTGGTGGAATGGCTGACCAGCTTCCATTTTGTACATTCCTGTGAAAGGAAAGATCAGAGGATTTACTACCCACCTGGTATAAATCTCCTTCTTGCTTATGCAAGATGTCAATCTTTGCTTGTTATGCCATTGCAAGATGTCTGAAACTGGTATGGTGTATCCTGCTCTTCCAAGAAGGGTTGAGAGGTCTTTAGGTTCTCTGTGACCATTTTTTTGCCACTGAGGGGATCACACTCCCTGACGAAGGAGGTCTGTGACACAGGAGTCCTCCTGGACTCAGGGCTACTGCTAGAATGGCAGGTGCTGATACTCCAAATGTAGCCTTATTTAGAGTAGGAGCCCAAGTGACAATAATTCATGCCCTCATTATTTCTCAACAGGACTACTGCAATACATTTTACCTGAGTCTGCCATTGAAGACTACTCAGATACTTCAGAGATCCTCATCCTACTGAGTGAGAGCTACTTTAGCAGCATAACATAAATACGTGAGCACTGCACTGGCTACTAGCATATTTCTTGCTACAATACTAGGTACTGGTTATGACCTGCATAGATGAGAAACGAGGATCTACTTATCCTGTTCAATTTTCTCAGGATGCTTTTAGTTCCCTTCCTCCATGGGAGATTAAGAGGGGGGGCTGGGCCCAGAAGCAAGACTTTTCTGTGGTGGTCTTCAGTCTGTGGAATATGCTGCTTCATGACATTCATAGAGCCCTCCTGTCATTTTGGAAGACAAGAAAGAACTGGCTCTTTAGTATGGCATTTCTAGTGTAGAGCTATGACATGGGTAACTTTGGTCCTTAGGTGTATTAATGATTTTAATGTAACTTTTGTTATATTTCTATTATTCCTTTTTTATGTATCTTCCTGGGGTCTTGGGGGGGGGGACAGATTTTCCATAAATAATTCACATCCAGTTGTTGTCATCTGATACCAAAACTGTCTGTCAAGTACAATAATTGATCAATTGATGCTAATATATCCTGTACAGTCTTCCTTGTAACTTGGCTTCAAAATCTTTTCTATTGGCAAATGTGGGTCTCAGTTCTCAGCCAAATCTGGCTAATCTCAGAAGCTAAATAGGATCAGCTGTGGTTGGTATTTGGATGGTGCACTGCCTGATAATTCTAGGGCTAGACTAGGAAGATACAGACAGACAGATCTTCTTAACCTTAGATAGATAGATCTATCTATCTATCTATCATCCATCCATCCATCCATCCATCCATCCATCTTCTATCTATCTATCATTTATATCATCTATCATCTATCTATATCTCAAAAAGGTCATGGCAAACCACTTCCATAATGCTGCGGAAAAACATTGTATAGATGGAGCCAGGAATCAAGATCAACTTGAAGCATCTTTACCTTTTTACTGGCCAATGTTACACAAACACATAATGATACAGAATATGATTCTTCAAGAGGCTGAAGTTGCTTTATTGTCTGAAAGAAAAGTGTAGTAGTAGGCAGTGCCTGAAGCAGTATTGGAGTGTGAACATTTTTCAGTAAGTACAAACACAATGGCTGCCACCATTGGCTGGTTAGGAATTGTGAGAGTTGAAATCCCAACACTCCTGAAGAACATCAGGTTGGGTAAAGATACTGTGGAGAAGAGTCCTAATCACTTCCAGAGAAAAGCATGCTATTACTTGATACTGAAGGATACATTTTGGATTTGCTGCTGGCAACTGTGAGATGACAGTTCTGCAGGACTCGTAGGGGAACCTGTCTCAAAAAATCCATTATTTTATCCCTTTTCTTGATGGTTTCTTGTGAATCAATAGGTATGTGAACTTAGATATGGTCTCTCTCTCTCTCTCTCTCTCTCTCTCTCTCTCTGTCTGTCTGTCTGTCTGTCTGTCTGTCTGTCATCCATGCCATCCTGCCATGGCACCAGGAAGCATCTCGCCAGTCTGTTAAAACTCACAGTGTCGGTTGGGGGATGCTTTGCAGTAAAACCACCAGACATGTAAGTGGAGACTTGGTGTATTGACAGAACTACAAAATATGTTAATCAAAGTATCGAGGCGAGCGATTCAGCACCCAGGACAGATCAAAGGGTGATATTGCTGCATTAGTTGATTCGGACCTAGAAAGACGAAAAACTGAGAGACGAAGGGAAGGGTGATCGAGCAGTGAATCCCGATTTTTTTTGGGGGGGGGGAAACTTGGAGATTATTAAACTGTTGGTTGCAGGAGTGTCAGGGTTCATAGCTGAATCCTGTCATTATGGGTATAGAGGTAGTTTAAGCGTGTGAACTGGAGGGAGGGGGAGTGTGTGCCAAGTGTTGTGGCTTTCATCGGAGACTGTGGAATGCAGCGTCAAGGTCAACCACCTGCAGGAGCTGGAGGCTTGGGAACGGAGAGGGGAAGTTCTGGACATTGACATCATAGAAGCTGCGAAATTGGCGCGCAGGGGGGAGAGTTAAGTTAGCAATGTTTGGCGGGAATCCTCATTCAGATCTTTAGGAGTGCTTCAATTTACATGTATCCTGAATAAAGCTTAATCTGCATTTCACTCTGCATTTGAGTGAATCAGCTTGATTCACTCGAATCTTTAATGTGCAATGGATCACTGGCTTTAATAAAGATTCCTTCATATCCCTAAGTGGCTTGTGTCAGGAACTCTGATTTAATAGTCAGTGGATCGGGGACTTTCTTTCTTTCTTCTTTCTTTCTTTCTTCCTTTCCTTCCTTCCTTTCCTTCCTTCCTTCCTTCCTTCCTTCCTTCCTTCCTTCCTTCCTTCCTTCCTTCCTTCCTTCCTTCCTTTCTTTCTTTCTTTCTTTCTTTCTTTCTTTCTTTCTTTCTTTCTTTCTTTCTTTCTTTCTTTCTTTCCATTCTCTCAGCAATCCTTTCCAGAATCCTATCCATTTATTATAAAGATAGTGTTGGAAGAGAAATTTTACACTTTTTTCTGCCAGCCCTCATTTAGTTTGATGAAAAACAATTTGCTTTACAAATTATTTCAAAGAAGAATGGATTTTGAAGAAATTCCCATGGGCAAAGTGCAATGTTCTTGCATTATTTTAGTTATGAGGTGGCCAAAGGATGTGAGTAAATGTCCTGTCTGTTTTTACACAATTGTCTCTCCAGTGGTTTGCAACCTCCTTTACTTCCCATATTTCAATCAATTCTCAGGGGATGGCACCATGAGAAAACTTCTCCCATTAAGCTTTTTCAGTAGTGGTGCTCCTGTCATTGCTAAAGAGATTTCTTCTTCCCTAGAGGAATTCAGAGAAATCATCCTTTAATTTAATTGTCCGTAAATTTGATGGAGAATTTTGAAATGCCGTTTGTGCTCAACTCCACATGGATAGGTTGCAGACACAAAGACAGGGCAGAAAATGATTTTATGCACAGAAAAAACAGTTTGAGGAAGTACCAGGAGTCTGCCAGCTGACAATGCACCAATACACTTGCATCTTCTTCATTTGACTCAATAGGGCATGCCTGATGTACCTAAGTGTACTTCTTTGGAACCACTAACAAGATCAGTCAGTTGGGCTCCTGTTTGGTTACCAAATACACAGTTGCTGGGAGGAAACTTGCAAAGCCAGGAGATGTCATAATCATCTTTTCTTCTTGTCAACCTTCATACAGACATAGGTGTAAATCTTGATTCCCTTATTCAGAATGAGGCCTCCTTAACTCAAGGCTCATCCAAGATCCACATAAGAATGAAACCACATATCCACAGATTTGCCCATTGCAGTACACAGAAATCAAGGGCTTTATATATTTAAACCCTCTGCTTCAAGGTTTAAATTCTAGGTTTTTCCTTCTGCCTATATAGGTCAACAGATACTTGGCTATTCTCTTGATGGCCTTGGAAGGCACTTGAACTATACTGACATAATGCTTTTCTCCATCCTGGGAGCTGCTGATTCCTGCCTCACCAGCTTCATTTCTTACTCTAGCCTTCTCATATTTGCACTGAATACAGGATGCCTTTTACCAGAACAGCTACCTAATGTGACATTTAAACTTAGAAGTTCCTGATTCATTCCTCAATCTCTTAGCTTCCATTTTATAGCAGCTTCGACTACATGCTTTTCCCATACTTGATACATTTGGGATTAGTGGAGACCCTGGGAACATTTCCATATCTACCTACATTATTTCGGTATGTGCACCATACCTTTTTCCAGAAGCAGTTCCAAGTCATTGTTCCAGTTCTGCTTTGCCCAGAATGTTCTTGCCCTACATAGGAAGGTGTACCTTTACTTTCATCTCAGGGGGGCTCCACACATCCAGCATTGTCATCTGCATTATTCACAGGCAGCTGTGGGAATCTCTCTGGCTTGCTTTCTGTGTGTGATGAACCTTTGGCTCAGTCAGTGAAAGGAAAAGCAAACCATGTGCTGTGAAGTGCTGCTTTTTCAGGGCTGTGGTTTAAATTGCTGCAGCCACAGGATTGGGTCAGTTTGTGTTTTAAGACCCTTCTGGTGCATCATTTATTCTTGAAAGGTTATGCCTCACTTGCCCATTTCCCCATTTTTATTTGTTTTGGGTTCAAATGGAAAGTTCAGAAACCGGAGTATGCTCCAATGGAGCCATACATAGCTTGACATGGTTCAGTAGAGAATCTGAAACACAGGTGGCCAGAGGGAACTGCTGGTTCAGTCTCTTTATTCTCTGTGCCACTGGAATCACATTCTTAGGAACACTGGATTTCCACATTTGGTAAATATGCCCCTATCTTCTCAGAGTTTTGAAAGAGACTATTGATTTGTTGTTTTGTTGACATTCTTATACCTTCAAAACTCAACCTAGCTACTTCCTCTTCCTCCTCCCCCCTCCCCTTCTGCAGCAAAATTGTGCTCCTTTTTGGAAGAGTGGCCTCCTGACTTCTGGGTGCTTAGATATGCTTATTCCTTACTCTTATGTTGGGTTTGAAATGTAGCTGGAGTTGCCATATTGATTTGAAGTCTGGGACACCTACCCAATTCTCTCTCCCCCCCCGCCCCCAATGTTAAATTGATACCAAGCTGCCCTCTTTCTAGACTTCCGGGTTTTCCCGCGGCAACACACCAACGGCAGTTGTTGTGTCGCCACGGGAAAACTTTGGAAAGCCCTGGTCCAGAGAGTTGGCTCGATTCTCTTGCTGGGTGGGATCACCATGGCTGCATTGCTGCCATTCTGTTATTACTTCCTTAGCTCAAATGCCCATTGTCTTCAGCCCACTCAGGTACTGTGTGGCATGTGGTTCATTAAGGACCAGCTACCAACAGCTCTAAATAGCATGCCTGCATTGGTCCCAAAGCAATTTGGCCTGCTGCTTCAGAACTGAATACTGCAGACCTCTGGGTGAGAGAAAGAACTTTCCCTAGGAACCCTCCTGATCCAGCAGGTGTTGAGGTTAAAGCAAGTCTCCTTGATCACTTGCTGCAAAACATTCCCAGTATCACCATTGTCAATATTTTTTTAACATGGAATATTATTTTCTTGATCTTCCATGTCTTCCCAGAGATTGAGAGATTAATAAATGTATTGGGGGGGGGGGGGAATAAAGCTTTTTTTAAAAAACACCCTTAAAAACTACATCCATATATATGATTAAGAGAAAAGAGATTTGGAAAGAGATTAAGAGACAAGTCAGGGGAAATTTTCTTTTCCTTTTTCAGTGGGGATGGGCATTGACATGGCAATATTAATCTTCCCAGAAATCAATACACCTATCAATCCCCCATAAGATGGGTAGACCCCCAAATATTCTGGCTGATTGGCTGCTGGGGCTGAGAAGGGCACAGGATGAAGTGGAATGGAACACCCAGAGTTCCTCAACCCTGCAGTGCTGCATGTTCAGAAGAGCAATTGGCAGTGTTTTTTTCCTACCAGTAGGTGATTCTGGGTGAGAAAGAAAAGACCTATATGAAAAATATAAGAATAGGCCCACTGCCTGGATTTGTTGCTGAGACTCAGAAAAACTTTGTCATACCAATTAGGTTGGCCTACTTTTCTGCAGCCTCAAGTACAGGAGGAATGAACATTAACACAGCCATGAGGCAGATCCATTGGTGTCTGAGTAGTGGCAGAGAGGTATCTTGATCCAACCTCAGAGTGTTGGACAGAAGAAGCTCCATTTGTGCTCTGCTTAGGCATTGAAGGGCCTGAGCTGACACCGTTTCTGACTTCCAGATTCATTTAGGCTAATGACATTTCAGCAATGAGATCTGCTATAATAGTAAAGATGTCAAGAGACCAAGGCTCTCTGCTGTGTTAAGAAAGAGCCATTCACCACACACTGCTCTGCCTTAATGATTGTAATGGAATACTTATTTGTGTTAATCATTGTGATGGAATATCTATGTGGATAATGTGCTATCAGAAAAAAGAATTGCTATTTTCATTTATACCTTTTTTTTAATCTGTGTGCATGACAACTTTACAATGCTTAGCCTGTCGACACTGTTCCAAGATCACTGCAGTGATTCCAAGACCACTGTAGTGATTCCATTCTTAAACCCTTTAGTTCGGGATCTGTAGCTCTCCCCACCCATAAGCATGCATGCACCATCATATCAGAATTGGGAATCTGTGGGTCACTGTAAATCCAATCTGTTTTATTTTCTGCTTTCCTGGGCAGCTTTCTACTCTGGCAGATTTATGATCAGATTTGTAATGAAATATTGGACATAATTCACTAATCTATTTAGGGGAAGAAGGTTGGGGTTTTTTTTCACTTTTGAAAAAGTTTGAGATGGCAGGACCTCTCAGCATTTTTTTTTCTTTTGACCACAAAATTGCCCCTATGTTGATAAAAGTGCAGGTTCACAAGTTGTTTCTTTTTGCAGCACTTCCTGGACAGACCAAGCAACCACACAAAGTTACATGATTGTATGGTTGAATCAGTCTTTTATGAGAGCCTTGCACTGCTGGGCACATAAGAAGCATTTTTGCAATGAAAAGAAGGAAAAGCCAAGAGCTCTGACCATTTTGTGTACATTTTCAGAAGCGAGTTGAACTCTTTTCTGGGACTGGATGAACACCACTATTATTCCTGCTGTGGATCTCCTGGGAGTGACAAGCCCAAATCTGTATGTAGCAAGATCCATGGTATATCCCTAATCAAGCTGTCTTTCCAGTCACCTTGGAAATGAAAGGCTAGCAAGAAAAAACTGGATTTGGCCATAATGAAAGTCTTCCAAAGTGGCTGGCATTTGGAGTGAGGCATCTCCCAAATCACAAGGATCTCAGTGTAAGTCAGGAATAGAAGTCTGGAGTTCTTCCATAAGTAGGGCAACTTCCTTTGATTTATAGCTTTTGATTTATAGCCACTTCTCCTGTCTGGCTATCTTGAAAGCTGGAAACTTTGTAGAAAGGTAGCAATAACCCTTATTTTAATGGCCAATATCAAGAAGGAGAAAAATGTGATTAGCAAAGGTAGACTCCACAATTATTAAGAGCTAGGCCAGTGCAAAATACTCTTTAGTTAGAAGAGGAAACAAAAGGGTTTTGCTTCATCCATTGAAAGAGAGAGGTAAATAAAAGAAACAAAAACAGTAGGATGGACACTATTTGGCATAAGTTCACCTCTCAACTTTTCTGAGAGAGGATGTCTCTTAAGAACTGCTATTCTTTTCTTATGATGAGCAATTGAATTGACTAATACTAACCAGTGGAAAAACATACAACAACATAGGCCTCTGTACATAATGATGCCCCCCAGTGCCTATAATTTTTCTATTTTATTGATTTTATTCTGTAGTCACATTGGCTGGAACTGTAAGCTGCCTTCAGGATATATAGAAATCATTATTTTTATTTCAAAAGATATAAATAAAGAAGTAGCAATGAAGAAGATGTTTCAACCAAAACAAGTTCTTATATGTTTTACATGTTTAAATACTCTATGTCTAAGCACATAGACACCAGTTATGGGCCCATTTCACAGTGCTTGATACGTAGGTTGACCATATTTCCTTGAGACAAAGATGGGACAGTGGGATGGCAAAACAGGACAGGATCTTATGCTGCCATGCTGGTCTCCGAACCCCACCCCCCAGTCCACACGATTGGCTCCCGCCTGCAAACCCTGCCCCCGGTCTGCGCAATTGGCTCCCACGTGCAAACTCCGCCCCCCAGTCCGCGCAGTTGGCTCCCGCCTGCAAACCTCCCCCCCCCCAGTCTGTGGAAAAATTGTCTTCCACAAAACCAGTCCCTCGTGCCAAAAAGGTTGGATACCCCTGCTTAAATAGATTACTGTTTATATAAAAAGTTTTTTGTTTTCATTAAAATGAAAAGGTTTTATTACATTAACATACTGAGCTAACAATTATTCTTCAGTGACAGACCTCATACAAAAATTTAGGTACACATAGAGGGGGACTGTATTTCACCACAATCGTACCATGAATATTTCTCCGATGAAATAAAGTTATGCAGCAAATTTCGGTCTTTCAATACCTTATCATAAAACTTCTCACACTCCATGACACCTGTGTTGTGGACACAAACTCCACCCCTCATATACATGTGTGCAACATTACAACACAACTACAAAATAGTGTAGCTTGCACTGTGACATCATGACTTACATTTTATTACCTTGGCATCTTTGTGATAAGAAACACACATCTAGGAAGACAGATGCTACATGAGCATTCCTGCTCACTTGGAAGCACATTTTTTGTGCTTAAATCCAAAGAGCTGCACAGCTCTCCTGGTCTGTTCTTGGATGAGGGACCACCTGGCTATCCCAGGGCTGCAGGTTAGATTGGGTAGATCAAAAATGCATCCTAATGTTTCAGTCAGGAATATAACCCTGAAAAAATGTTTCAGCCATGAATATAACCCTGACTTCTCAAGTCTGTGCCAATGTACTTCATATTTTGGCTTCCCCACAACACGGATAGATTAGACACCAGTTTGTCAAATGGAAGAAAATGGAGTGTTCCAATTTCAAGGTGAAACAAACACTGGGCTGAAGCTGCAGCCCTGGTCTCAGAGGAGCGGCAGCTATTAACTGTAACAGCTCAAACAAGGGTTTCCCTTTTCCCTTGTGAAGAAGGAATCCTGTATTTTTCTTGCCACAAGTAGCGCTCTCTCTCTCTCTCTCTCTCTCTCCCTCCCTCCCTCCCTCCCTCTCTCCCTCTCTCCCAGGGCAGTCTGTCCTGTGAGTGTGTGTGTGTGTGTGTGCATCTGGTCAGGCTTGGCCGAGGGAGGAGAGTTGTTGCCGCCGCCGCCACAGAGCAGGAGAAGCAGGAGCCAGCCACCCTGGGGAGCTTCAGCAGGCAGCAAGGGGCGGAGTGGTGTGGCTGAAGCCCCCCAGCGCGGCCGGCTCCTGCTTCTCCTGCTCGGCAGAGGCAGCAGCGACAACTTTCCTCCCTCGGCCAAGCCCGATCAGATGCACACACACACACACACACGACAGACTGCCCTCGGCAGGAGCCGGCCGCGCTGGCTGGAGGGCTTCAGCGGGCGGCAAGGGGCAGAGTGGTGTGGCTGAAGCCTCCCAGCAAGGCCAGCTCCTGCCGAGGATGGAGGCCCACTGCCGCCCTGGCCCCCTCGGGCTTGGCCGAGGGAGGGAGGAGAGTCACTGCCGCCGCCGCCACCACCACCACACAAGAGAAGCAGGAGCCGGCCGCGCTGGAGGGCTTCAGCTGCACCACGCCGCCCCTTGCCGCCCGCCGGGCTGCGTTTCTGCATCTCAGCCCGCCTCTCCGTGACCTCCTTTGCCATGCACTGATAGGCGGGAGGGCTTCCTTTTCCAGGCTGCCTCCGAAAACGGGACAAAACCGAGATTTTTTTCAAAAAGACGGTACAGTTCAAAAATGTTAAAATAACAGGACTGTCCCGTTAAAAACGGGACGTATGGTCAGCCTATTGATACGGCACCTGCCTGCTGGCCATTCAAGCAGTTGTGTGTCCTTTTTCAGGTTTCTACACTATCAAAAAAAAGATGCCAAGGAGGCAACTCAGAGGCATCTTTCTCCAGGCTTATTTGGATAACAATCTTCTATTTAATAAATAGCAGAAGAGGGCTGAGCTTACACAAGATTTCTTCTGAATCAGTTTTGAAGCTTGCAAGCCCCTAATAAACATTTGGCGTTTTGAGCGTATCCGATTTAATAGGCAGAATTACTTAAGAAATAAAAAATAAAGAAGTACGTGATACATGTTGTCAGAAATCTCTGCCAATTCCACCCCCACTACACGTAGACAGAGTTAAGCTTCTACTGTGGGTATCATCTAATGGAGGTAATCCTTCAGCTTCAGCTGCTCTTGAGGCTCATTTCCATAAAGCTTTTGTCCATTATTTTATTCTTTCCCCTGCCAAACAGAGCAGAAACTTATGGGATGGGGTGGGTTTTCTTAAAAAATTAATCTCAAAGTTGTGTTCTTTCCCCCAGGAGAAATGATGTGACTCATAATTCTCTGTAAGGGTAGATGTGTATAGATGTGAATTGATTTTTAATTTAAATACTCAAGGGAGGGAACGGTTAAGAAATCCTTTTCTGTCCCCCTTAGCCCCTCTTTTCACTGCAGGTGCATTTATTGACAAAAATGACACTGTTGATATGTGAGGAGTGCCATGCATATAAACTGGATCTAGTTGAGGTAGTAAATGTCTGTCTGGGCTGTACCACATTAAGCTTCAAGTGAGAACTCACAGGCTCAGTTTTTCCTTCATGCTCAATCCTACTGCTCCTCATGAGCAGAACCTCCTCATATGAGGTCCACATCTATCTATCATCTATCCATCTATCTATCCATCCATCCACCCAATTAGAAGCAATGAAGCCGAGGCAGAGGCATATATCACCTAACTCTGTAAGAAGTAGGCCAGATTTTTCCAACTTCCTTGTGCTCAAGCTCTATTAATCAAGAATCTATCAAGCTTCTTTATTAGAGCCAATGTGATTTGGATTTTTTTTATCCTATGTAAATTTCTTCTAGTTACAACTTGTTTCAAACATTCAAATTTATCACACATCTTAATTGCAAAAGAAAATAAGAAAGCAAGAATGTGAATGAGCAGTAAAGACACATAGAGGGATGCTACCAGCTGAATGCAGCTCACAATATCCTAAAATGCTTCCCATGAAATCAAGACTGAGGAAATAAATGTGCCAGCCTGTCATATATCTGCCAGACAGAAAAATGTGATTCTGTGATTGTAGCTTGACTTCTGGCACATCAGAGCTGTGGCTAGGAGAAGAGGAAGAAAAGTCTCTCCTGAATTAGTTGCTAGGATAGGTGGGATTTGGTTGTCATACACAACCTCTACTAAGGTTCAGCTAAGTTTAGTATTGCAGGTAGGATTGTGAATCTTCTGACCGAGTCTCCTAATGGTGTTACTGCACAGAGCAAACACCCCAAAAAGAAGAATTGGCCTAGTGAAATCCAATCCAGGTCATGTGGCAAAAAAAACCCCTTGATTTATTGTTGAGATGAACAAAGATGGCAAAAGCTGCTATAGTTTTGGTTTCCCTTTTCAGTGCTCTTGGATGCATGTTATCCAGCAGGGACCTAGAACACCCCAGCCATGTTGGGCCTTTATAACACATATAGCCCATATATAATATGTGTGAGTAGATATGCATGTGTGCATGTGGGAGAGTGTGATAACAGGATGGGTATGCATATTAGGATAAATAATATCTAGCATTTATTGGTGTTTAAAATTGATTTACCTCAAGTTCATAATGATGGCTGCTATTGATTATTAGGACCCAATAGCTGTAGAAGTTGATATTTACCCAAGATAGTCATAATCAGAATCAAAATGACCTAAGATATTAATTTAAATAAGAACTTGTTCACTCTGAATTTCCAAAATAGAAGGTTGAAAATATGGATCCTGAAATGTTGTTGAATTTAAAATAATGAGTTGTATTTTTTTAAAAAAAACTTTCTGTCATGCAAGGAACTCAAAGGAGAAATGGACAGACCTTACACACTGACCAGCCCTGAAGTTGTAGTTATCAGCAGTTTGAGTAGAAACAGAGACATCAAAAGAGTGGTGTTGGCTAATGCAGACATTGCTTTGGAATGAAAGATTTAGGATCAAAGGATCTTCAGCAGCAAGCCATCTCCTGTATTCAGCCAAGAGAATCACAATCATCCACCACTGCTAATATGGCCTGGAGGTCATATAATGCAGGAAAATGAGTTATGTCCAAAGAAATTTACTAAGGGGATAATAAGAGAAGCAATCTGGCTTTAAATATTCAGTTCTTCCTTGATTAGCTGGAGAAAGCTCTGATCTAAGAACCAGAAGCCACAAGATGGACCTTTCAGATGCACTAAATAAGCAAAGGTTGTTATATCTCATGATCAGTCAGTTAACCATTAAAATGACATTTTTATAAAAAAAATCAAACAATTCCTACTATAATAATTATTATTACTGTCCTATGGCTGTCATTTTACTGTGCAGATACAGTTTTGTTCTTACAGCATAGCACCATTTTTTTCTAAATTGCTACAATAGGACTTTAACATTTCTATGACAAGTTAGCAGTAATTTATTATGTCTTTCATTGCAATTTTTAAAGTATGTCTGTATCTTAAGTTCAGTTATTATGGAATTTAATTCAATGAATAGTATTTCCAAAATGTGTTGTTTCTACAAATATTATCTCAAATTTTAATTGCAGCAATATATTACTGAATGCTCACCATAAAATGGTCAACATACTGTATATATGTTGACATACTGTCTTCAAATCCACCAGAAAAATACAACAAATGTTAAAATCAGCAAAAGACAAAAGGGACCCCCTCACCGCTGCAGGAGTTTACTGCATATCCTGCAGCTGTGGACAAGTATACATTGGGACCACAAAACGCAGCATCCACACCAGGATAAAAGAACATGAAAGACACTGCAGGCTGCAGCAACCTGAAAAATCTGCAATAGCTGAACATGCTGTCAAACAAACTGGTCACCAAATCTTATTTGAAAACACAGAAATACTGGACAACACCAACAGCCACTATGTTAAACTATACAGGGAAGCCATTGAAATACATAAACACCAACACAGTTTCAATAAAGAAGAAAGCTTAAAGATCAGCAAAACCTGGCTGCCAGTCCTGAAAAACACAGCTTGCAAAAGGTCAATGAACTCTACTCAACCACAGAAATATACAAACAACTCACACAATAGATGTGCTAATCCCACACATGACAGCACCACACCCCCTAATCACCACAATAAACCCTCTCCTAATCTCTTGTAAATGACCCACAGAAGACACACACCCTCTCAGCAGTTATAAACACCAGCAGGAACACACACCCTCCACTTGGACACAGACATAATCTTCTAGCTGTGCTCCTGTCCTCTGAAGATGCCAGCCACAGCGACTGGCGAAATGTTAGGAACCAAAACTGCCAGAACACGGCCACACAGCCCGGAAAACCCACAACAACCATCGGATTCCGGCCGTGAAAGTCTTCGACTATACATACTGTAGATAGATAATAAAAAGCAGCATCTAGTTGAACAATACACTTTTAGGCCAGGATCTGTGCGATATGGGTCTTTTATTGATTTTAGATTTGCTTTCAACCTTATTTCTAGACATACAGTAAACTATGGTGTAAACTTAAGAACTCTACCATAGGTAGGTGCCTGCTCCTGTTATATATTGTTTTTATGATGCTTTTATTTCTCTTTTTTTATTCTTTGTTAGCTGCCCAGAGTCATATGTTTGAGATAGATGGCCATATAAACTGAATGAATGGATGAATGGATGGATGGATGGATGGATGAATGGATGGATGAATGAATGAACAAATGAACAAGGTATGAGAATTCTAGTTTAAAGGTTAGGTGCAGTATGCAGGGCCACTACACCAAGGAAATACCTGTTGGTAAAGTTGTTAGGCAAGGGGGTATCTTGACACCACCACTGTTTAATCTGTTCATCAATTATCTTGTGGCCAAGAATAATAATCAAGCTCATCTCCTCCAAAATGGAAGGACAGACATATTTCAGTCTTCCTATGTGTGGAGGATGCTGTGCTGTTATTTCAGATATTAATTGGTCTAAAGAGAGTCCTGCACACACATCGCAGTGCAGAAGCACTCGAAATTAATTATGCAAAAACTAAGTCTTAGTTTTTCTAAGCAACCTAAAATTCATACTTGGCAACTGAATAAGCACCCAATTTAAGAGGTTACAAATTTAAAATATTTAGGGGTAGTGTTTCATGCTATTGGTAAATGCAGGGCTATGGAGTATGTCATTCAAAATGGACAGAAATTAGCAATAGCCCTGCAGTCTTCCTGTTACTCCAGAGGTGAATTATTCATACTGGAAGCAGTAAAATTATTTTTGGCCAAATTCCAGGCACAACTTCTATTTGGATCCCAGTTGGGACCATATACAGTAGTTCCTTCATCCCCTTAGAGAGGGTGTAATCTAAATTCTTAAGGAACATATTTCAAGTTCCATGATGTGTTCCTCACATGTTTTTTGCCACAAAGCCACCATCACCAAAACTGAAGCTTGTGTTTGGACATGCATTCTCTAATATTGGCTAAACCGATTATGACTTTGTTTCATCCTTGGGTAAAGCATTGCATAAGAATCTGAAATGCTGTGGTTTCTCACCCGATATAGTGCTGATGATGGGATGTAGCATGCTGTAACGACCTTTAAACAGCTTGCCAAAAATTTGGAAGGGCTATTAGATCTAGTTGCCTTTCCCTTTTTTTTTTTTTTTACAAACTGGCCAGATGTTTAAGGCAAATAACAGTTCCAAATTCAGAAGAGCACTGGCAAGATTCAGTGCCATTCCAATAACTGTTTTTGAGGGGAAATTACAAGTTATTCCATTTAGAGATTTTGCCCCTATGGTGAAGGAGTTTCTGAAACATTAAGCTGTACCTTGCTATACTGCCATTATAACAATGCCTGACTGCAGCTAATCTCTCCCACCTTGTCAGATTTCCAGGCCACCCAGATTCTTTTTATTTACAATTCTTAGTGTCTAACCTATGTGATTTATTTTTCTGGATATACCTAAGTTTGATTCACTATTGTTAAAATACTTTGTGCTTTGTACTTTGAACACATCGGTTTTATAATTACAAAGTTTTATTACTGTTATTATTTGCTGTCTCAGAATTTGATTTCCTTTTTCTTTCTGAATTGGTCAATGACTCAATAAAATATATTGTATTGTTTTGTACTGTATAAAAGGCAGCTTTAGTTCTTTTCCATTCAGTTTATAACTAACTGACAAATTAAGTAAGCATATAAACTGTACCACTAAAAGTAGCTGAGATGAGAATTCTTTTCAGAAATGAAAGCAAAGTTCACTTCAAAAAGTCATTTATTAGGCATCACCATCTCACAAGCTCACTTACTTGTTTAGGTAAAAAGGTAAAGGTTTTCCCCTGCATAGGGGTTGTGCTCATCTCCATTTCTTAGCTGAAGAGCCAGTGCTGTCCGAAGACGCTTCTGCGGTCATGTGGCCAGCATGACGCGCGCGGAACACTGTTACCATCCCACGGAAGTGGTACCTATTTATCTACTTGCATTTGCATGCTTTCAAATTGCTAGGTTGGCAAGAGCTGGGGCAAGTGCAGGAGCTCACTCTGTCACGCGGCACTCGGGTCTCGAACCGACGACCTTCCAATCGACAAGCCTGGTGTCTTAACCACTGAGCCATTGCGCCCCTTACTTATTTGTTTAGCTGGATACAAATCTGCTTGGTTGCTCCGAATTAAAATGGACAGAAAATAGACAAAAAATACACTTTAAAAATTGCTCCAGAATTTTCTTGTTACTTTTAGAGAATTTCTGCTGCAACAGCTCTATCTGATGGCTGTCCTGCACCAAAAGAGACTTCAAAGCATCTCATTACTTCTGGTTTAAAACAGTGTTACTTTTTTTGCTAGCAAGTTCTTTTAAGAACTATACAGTACTGTCTTATTTTTGTTGGAGTACTTTGAGAAGAGAAGCACTGTGACTGTATTCAGTAATTAAGGCAAATATCAGCTCAAGAACCTTTGACCTAGAATTGTATTAGATTTATCATGTTTGGGCTATGTGTGCTTTTAGTTGTTATTATCATTATTATTGTAATTGTGTGTATGTATGTGTGTGTGTGGGGGAGAGAGAGAGAGAGAGTTCCCCGTTGGGGGGAAATGGGCGGTCATATAAATTAAATAAATAATAATAATAATAATAATAATAATAATAATAACAATAATAATAATATACTGTAGCCCTTGAAAAAGGTTACTTTATTTTTTTGAAACTGTCCTTTCTGGTTGGTATTATATCAATTCATTATGCTCTGATTTTTTATGGTACCATACACTCTTAAAATTAAATTTGCAAAAATCCATGGGAATAATTGCTGTGGATGTTTTTTCCCAGCCTTACTGTGCTAGAAATTGGTGCTGCCTCAAAACTGTTGATAAAGTTTGAAAAATGAATACAGAGATGATCTAAATCTTTCTTTTAATTTTTTTTGACAAGTCTGCCATACATAGAGTATGGGGTAGGGTGAGCAAATGTTTGCTGCGCTGATTCCTCCATCATTCCTCATGGATCTTTTTGGGAATAAAAATCCCACCACCTCTGTAAAAAGGATAAACATCAACAGTAATCTAAGACCACAAGTGAAATCTGCAAAAACAGTGGCATAGCAATAAAAGGTCAAGAAGTTCTATGGGTTATAAAGTATTGGTGAACCGGACAGTGAAGATATAGGAAAAATATCAAATTTCTTCCAATCTGATCTACATAGTTCAACATATTCTTTAGTACAGCAGTGAAGAATGCCAGATCATGGCAGAGAAAACAGCAATACTGTCTTCTGAGATAACCGGTTATTGAATCAATTGCACATTCTGAGCCTCTAGTTACTGCTACTGTCAAAACACATTTGACTACATATGTCTGTGTCTTCCAGCAGGGAAGCACAAGGCAATAGAAGATGCAGAGGGATCACAGGGAAGCCAATCATGGCACAGAAACTACTGGTTTCATGTGCTGGTTTGTATCCGACCACCAGTGTATTTTTATCATGGCCTCAGGTTCGAATAAAAAGAGCATGGGCAGAAGCAATCCCAGAGCCAGAATTCCCTGTGATGGCACTGCATGGGCTAGAACCATGCAAAGAAAATGCCCTAGGTTCTCCCTTTCACTTGGCACTGGTGACAATACTGTATGCTGGCTAGACTCAGCTGGGAGTGGAAATTTCCAGAAATCTGGGGCTTGTGCATGCATCCCAGATGAGGTGGAACCTGAAAAAAAGTTGTCAGACAACATGGATTACAAGGGCAAACAGATGATTTACATATGTATATACAAACACACATATTCATTATGTTATTCCTTTTCAGGGTAAGCAGAGCTATGCAAAGCACAGAAAAGTAATAAGAAAATAGGAAGCCAGAGAAATTAAAGGCATAGATTAGAAGAAGCAGAGGAAACGTAGCTAAAACTAATTTACATCAACCCCATTCGCTATTCTTCTTTGTATACTTCTATCCCTGCAAACTATCTTTGCTTATTCCACATCATACAACACTTCATGTGTTACCTTTTGTTCTTTAAACTTCTTACCTCTCTCTTTTTGAGGATCTCCATCACTTTATCCAACCATGACTTTTGTGGACTGTCTTCCTTTCAACCCATTTCCTCTTCCTTTATGTATTTGTGTTCCAGTTCAATACTCATCATACTCTCTCCATGTCCTCATTCATACTCTACAAGTCACTTCAACATTTTCCTTTTATGCTCACCACTCTGTTTTGTATTCAGTCCACATTCCTACAGCACCCATTCATTCTAGACTTACCACTCCTTGTTTTACCACATGCAGTTCTCAAGTACCCCATTCCTACTTCATTCAACTTACTTTTATGTTTCCCCTGACATCTATAACTGTAGCTTCCATTTAACAAAATAGGGAGCAGTACACTCATACAGTATACAAAGCCACTTTTGCTTCTTTTGACAAACATTCATTCCTTGCAAGACACTATATACCACACACTATCTTTCTACCACCATTTATAGGACTTAACATTTTTTATCCATTTTCCTATCACTATACAACACTCTACTCAAGTATTAATTTCATTTACTTCCTCAACTTTTTATTTATAACTTGTAATTGCTTTATTTATGACTTGTAATTGCTCATTCTACTTTTCATGTCAAACTCAAGAACATTAGCTTTTTATAATTAATTTTCAGATCCATGCTGTTAAATGCATCATGCAATCTAATATTTACTGCACCATATGCATACAAAAGTATACATGCATTAATACCCCCAAACCAACACACCACTAACATCACAACAAACATTCTTCATACATTTATTTATAAATATATTAAACAGCCAAGGAGACATCCTACACCTGTGCCTTACTCCCTACCCCAATGTTGAACTATTTGTTAAGTGTTCCATTTACTGTCACACATGGGTTACTTCCATCATATACAGCTTGTCTCACCATCAGCAATCAGCATTTGGCCTCTAATTCAATATCTGCACAAAACATTCCCAGGTTCATTTTATCATATGCTATCAACAAATTATTAAACAAAATTATTAAGCAAAAATAAATTTAAAAATTATTAAACAAAAATAGGGGCGTGGTGGCTCAGCAGGTAACAGAGTGAGCTCCCGCACTAGCTCCAGCTCTTGCCAACCTAGCAATTCGAAAGCATGCAAATGCAGGTAGATAAATAGGTACCACTTTGGTGGGAAGGTAACAGCGTTCCGCGTGCGTCATGCAGCCACATGACCACGGAAGTGTCTTCGGACAACGCTGGCTCTTCGGCTAACAAACGGAGATGAGCACCGGCCCCTAGAGTCGGACACGACTGCACAAATGTGCAGGGGGAACCTTTACCTTTATCAACAAATTAACAATAAAGTTTTCCCCCACATTCAGACACTTCTCACTGACCTGCAAAAACTCTAGTCTGCATATCCTCTGCCCATTCCACATTTTCTAAATTTTACTGATTCTCATCTCTTAAATGCTTTCAGAATTCTGCCAACACATTCCCAGACATACTACAAACAAATACCTCTGTAGTTCTTGCATTAACTCTTGCCACCATTCCCTTTGAAAAGGGATCAATAATTGCATTCTCTTATGGAGTATTTACACATACATTTAAAATGTTTCCCAGCCACTCCATTAAGCAAACCACATCTGCATTTTACCATTTCTCTTGTGACTTGTCTATACCAGGAGTCTTACTTTTTTTCAACATTCTCACAGCATTCTTGTCTTTCTTTCCGTCATTTTTTCTTAGACACAAAAATTTATAGCACTTATTTAAAATCTACTCTTCAACATATTACTATCATTCCCATACAAATTTCTAAAATGCTCCTTCCAACATTTCCTCATTTTGGCTTCATCACAAATAATTTAATCACAAATAGTTTAATTCTTAACTTCATTTACTCTGCCTGGAGTTCCTTATTTCAGAGCTTTCCAAACTTTTCATGTTGGTGACACACTTTTTAGACTTGCATCATTTCACGACACACTCTTACAGCAGGGCACAAGGCAGGCACTAGGACCTGCGCGGAATCCTGGCAGGGCAGGTTTGGAGGCAGCAAGGGACAAGGCAGGCACTAGGACCTGCACAGAATCCTGGCAGGGCTCGGAGGCAGCAGCAGCCGCAACACACCCAGACACTGCAGCCGACACACTAACGTGTCCCGACACACAGTTTGGAAAGCGCTGCCTTATTTAGTCCTCTTCGCCCACTTTCAAAACAATGTTTTATTTCCAAAATTGCACTTCATTTTCTCTTCTTCTTTTAATCGTAATCATTCTTTGCTTTTTTTCACTATATTGTTTGCAACCATCTTTTTCTTTTTATGTGCAGTCTATATCTTTCTCTCATCTCCTTTTTTTGCAGCAATCATTCTGATAAGCATTTTTTTCACCCACACAGCCTTTCATTTCACCATTCTGCCAAGCATGCTTTTTCATACTTCCCATCAGCATGATTCCACATACTTCTGTGGTATTGTATAACATCATTCTTTTCACTCAGTTCCAAGCAGCTTCCACACCCTCTTTCCTTAGATCTACTTCCATTCTTGCTGATGGAAAATTAATCTAACTTCTTATACTTTTCCACACAGGACTCACACAACACTTCCTGTTGCTGCAGTCATTCAACTTTCTCCTTTCTTTCACTTTTATATTTTGCTTTCATCTGTTCCATGTTCAGAACTTGTCATCTCTCTTGTACCCTTACTAATTCTCTCAGTCTTTCATCATAAACAATAAAATCACTCATGCCTTTAGATTTATATTTCCTTTGTCATGTTTAAGTATGAATAGACTCCTGGTTAAACCATGTATCTGAACAACAAGACCTTTTTCTAAGCAGGTATTCACCAACAGTAACCATGCTCATTCATTCTTGGGTCTCCTATGGCCTAGTCATTTTTCTGTTTCCTCTCATCTCATTCCCAATTATTCCTTTTATTCATCATTAGACCTATGTCTTCATTTCACTACACGTGTTCATCAGCTTTACTCCACAGCATCAGGCCACCTTCATTCAGATCTATTACATCCTTCCGCTTTCTCTTAGTTTCACAGACACACAACATATTTATTTTTCTTTAGTTCATTTAATTTGTTAATTCATGCGATTTAGTATTTTCTTTTCTTAAATTCCAAATCACAGTCTTCACACATTTTGGTCAGTATGTCACAAATACAACCAAAGCCTAGTTTTTCCCCAAGCAGGTTCTTTAATTTAGAGTCTGCCTTGCAAGAAACATACTGTTGTCCTCACGCCAGCAACTAGGAGTTATATGCAATGTATTGGCACACACCTGGGATCCAGGTAGTTTAATGTAGCAGTTTAACCCAGCAGGGCAGTATGTATGTATGTATGTATGTATGTATGTATGTATGTATGTACAGAATTTATATGATCACCTATCTCATACAATGACTCTAGGCAGCTCACAACAATCCATAAAACATAGTTAAAAACATACCCTTTCCCCCAGGTGCCACACCAAACTTCCTCACAGCTCAACCCCCCATACTAGTCCAATGTCTGGGGAAGAGCCAGGTCTTCACAGCCTCTGGAAGGCTAAAAGAGTAGGGGTCCCTCTGATCTCTCGTGGGAGGCTGTTCCAAAGGACTGGGGTGGCCACCGAGAAGGTACACCTGAGAGGTCCCATCAGATGGTAACATTTAAGGGAGGGGATCTGGAGCATACCCACCCTATCTAACCTAGTAGGATGGGCAGATATGCTCAGGGAGAGGCAGTCTTGCAAGTAACCTGGCCCTGTGCCATGTACGGGTTTAAAGGTGATAACCAGCACCTTGAATTTATTTATTTATTTATTTATTTATTTATTTATTGATTGATTGATTCATTGATTCATTCATTCGATTTATCACTGCCCAACTCCCTCAAAGGGACTCTGGGTGGTTTACAATCCAACACAAATTCTAATGCAAATATAAATAAAGTTAAATAAAAATTAAAATAAGCAATTTAAAAATACAATAAATATAATAAAATCAAGATGGTAGTATCTTCTTTAAAACACTGGAAAGGGCAATTCTAGGGCCATCCTAAGGTATTAGCCATCCCCAAGAGTGTATATTCTTCTTCCCACCCCAGGCCTGTTGGCAGAGCCAAGTCTTGAGTTTTTTTCGGAAGTCCAGGAGTGAGGGGGACTGTCTTAACTCTGGGGGAAGAATATTCCACACAGCAGGCGCTACTGCAGAGAAGGCACGCTTCCGTGACCCTGTTAAATGGAATTCTTTGACCGATGGGGTCCGTAGCATGCTCTCCCTGCATGACCGGATGGGACGGGACGATGTAATGGGGATAAGATGGTCCCTTAGGTAACCTGGTCCCATGCCATGAAGGGCTTTAAAGGTCATAACCAACACCTTGAATTGGACCTGGAAGCAAACTGGAACCCAGTGCAGCTCGCGTAACAAAGGTGTTACATGTGTCCGATAAGGGACTTCCAAGATCGTCCATGCAGCCGCATTCTGGATCAGCTGAAGCTTCAGGATACTCTTCAAGGGTAGGCCCATGTAGAGCACATTACAGTAGTCTATATGTGAGATAACCAGGGCATGAGTGACTGTTTGAATTGCAACCAGAAAGCAACTAGAAGCCAGTGCAGCTCACACAGCAGTGGTGTTACTCAGTTGAACCACAGGACACCCAAACTGCACATGCTGCTGCATTCTGGACCAGTTGCAGCTTCTGGAAGGTCTTCAAGGACAGCCTCATGTAGAGTGCATTGCAGTAATCCAAATGGAAGGTGACTAGGGCATGGGTGACTGTATGTATATGAACATTATCTTGATGTTGTTATTATTTTCCTGGGGAAAAGAGAACGGGGAATAGTAAAAGGATAAAAGGGACGCGGATGGCTCAGCAGGTTAAACAGCTGAGCTGTAGGCTGCCAATCAGAAGGTCGGCAGTTCGAACCCCGCGTGACGAGGTGAGCTCTCGTCGCTAAGTCCTAGCTCCTGTCAACCCAGCAGTTCGAAAGCTTAGCAAGTAGATAAATGGGTACCACCTTAAAGTGGGAGAATTTGCTGGCGTCCTGTCGGGAGCCGGTTCCACCGGAAGAAAGATCGGAGGAAGATTGAATGGCGACGGTGAGGACAGACCCAGAAGTGACATGAACAGGACGTCAGCAGCCGGCTCAAGGCATCCTGGGAATTGTAGTCCAGAGCCATAGAAGAGCTGGTTCCCTTACCCCAGGGGTCGGCAAACTTTTTATGCCGGGAGCCATTTTGGCATGCTCGTGCACATTTTGAAATGCTCGAGAGCCAGGGGGCGGGGTTTGCGGGCGGGGGCCAATCGCGTGGAAGGGGGCGGGGTTTGCGGGTGGGGGCCAATCGCGTGGAAGGGGGCGGGGTTTGCGGGCAGGAGCCAATCGCGCAGAAGGGAGTGCGGTTGGCACTGGCACTGGGCTGTGAAGCTGGACGAGCCGCCGGACCTGGAGCGCTTCCACGCGCAGCTGAGCGAGGCCCCGCGCTGGTCTTTTTGGAGCGCTTCCACGCGCAGCTGAGCGAGGCCCCGCGCCGGTCTTTTTGGAGCGCTTCCGTGCGCAGCTGAGCGCTGGGCTGTGGAAATGCGCTCCAAAAAGACTGGTGTGGGGCCTCGCTCAGCTGCGCGTGGAAGCGCTCCAAAAAGACCGGCGCGGGGCCTCGCTCAGCTGCGCGCGGAAGTGCTCCAAAAAGACCGGCGCGGGGCCTCGCTCAGCTGCGCGCGGAAGCGCTCCAGGTCCGGTGGCTCGTCCAGCTTCACAGCCCAGCGCAGCTGAGCGAGGCCCCGCGCCGGTCTTTTTGGAGTGCTTCCGTGCGCAGCTGAGCGCTGGGCTGTGGAAATGCGCTCCAAAAAGACCGGTGTGGGGCCTCGCTCAGCTGCGCGTGGAAGCGCTCCAAAAAGACCGGCGCGGGGCCTCGCTCAGCTGCGCGCGGAAGCGCTCCAGGTCCGGTGGCTCGTCCAGCTTCACAGCCCAGCGCAGCTGAGCGAGGCCCCGCGCCGGTCTTTTTGGAGCGCTTCTGCGCGCAGCTGAGCGAGGCCCCGCGCCGGTCTTTTTTTCGCCTCTGGGTAGCAGGGCCAATCAGGCTTCACCTTGTTCAGCCCGCCTCTCTGCTCCCCTTTGGCGCGCGCTGATTGGTGCAGGCATCCTTCCTTCTGAGCCTCCACCAATCAGCGTCTGTTTCTTCCCCAGGGTTCGCTCTGCTTCCGGAGACCGGCTTTCCGGATGTCGGGCGGCAGACAGAGAGAGAGAGCCAGAGCCGAGGGGCCAAAGAGCCAGATCTGGCTCGCGAGCCGCCATTTCCGACCCTTGCCTTACCCCCTCTCCTGGTGCACGGGTTAAATTACACTCTATAGTTGGTGACATTGTATAATGGTAAAAATGTATATATATACAGTATGTATGTAAGCCGCCTAGAGTCCTCCGTTAGGGAGGGGATAGGCGGGGTATAAATAGCACTATAAATAAATAAATAAACAAACAAACAAACAAACAAACAAATAAAGGTAAAGGTAAAGGTTCCCCCTGCACATTTGTGCAGTTGTGTCTGACTCTAGGGGCCAGTGCTCATCTCCGTTTGTTAGCCGAAGAGCCAGCGTTGTCCGAAGATGCTTCCGCGGTCATGTGGTCGCATGACGCGCGTGGAAAGCTGTTACCTACCCACCGAAGTGGTACCTATTCATATTTTACCTATTCATATACTTGCATTTGCATGCTTTCAAATTGTTAGGTTGGCAAGAGCTGGAGCTAGTGCGGGAGCTCACTCCATCACGCAGGGCTAGGGATTCGAACCTCCAAACTTGCAATCTTCCGATTGACAAGCCTGGCGTCTTACCCACTGAGCCACTACGCCCCAGTAAAAGGATAGGTCAGAGGAAAATTAAATGTAGGAGTAAAAGTTATTTGCTAGTTTATAGTGACCCTTAACATGATCAACACAAAGGATTGGTTGGCCTATTGCTGGAGGAGGTTGTCAACCTGAGCACTGTCCATGGTCCTGTTGTTCAAGTCTGAGGGCAATGGTATCTCTTTGACCGCCAATGGCTGAGTCTGCCCTCCCATCTTAGCTCCCTTTTACCCCAGGAGGTCCTGCTTCTGGCTAGGCTAGAACAGCTGTTCTTCTTCTATCCTGAGCATGTAGATTCGTGCAACCACTCAGCATAGACATATAAGGAATATATAGTATTCCTTGCCACACTGGTAACATGATGACATTCAGGACACATTCCAGTCCCAGTATAAAGAAATGGATCTAGCCATTGGCTTAAATAGTATAAAAACAATGTAATATTGAAATAATGATCTGAAGGTACATTATATCGCTCTTTAAATAAATTTAGTGGTTTTTGGTCTTCAGCACTGTTTGAATGGAAACAGTCTTTGTTTTTTTTTTAAAGGAACAAATCTCTGGAGAAAATTAAAAGAAGCTGAATAAACAAATGTGAACTAAACTCTAAGTGCCACTGACATATATGGTAGGAAAAAGACAGTGCTATTATGAAAATAGAATTTGGCAGCAACCAAAGAAATCATACTCACATATGGGAGGGAATTATATACAGAGCCAAATATATCCTTGAGTTTGTTAATGAATCTAATGCAACCACCAAACAGACAATATACTTTTCAATAGAACAGCCACTTGCCTCTTTGCCTGCAAGAATTACTTGGGGGGAAAACTTAAAGGAAAGCTTCTACTATCAATGTCATTCTTATTTTCATCCACATAGACTGCACCTTCTTTATGTCTCTGTAGATTATCATCAAAAGGCAACATACTTTAACTCCATATAAAGTATATGGAAATGTAACTTGTTTCCAAAACAACTATTTTTTTCTGTTTCTAGAAAAGGAGTAGTAGTCATGTAAGCAAGATGCAGCAAAAAAACCACAAAAGAACTAGTAGTTCTTTAAGGACTAACAAACTTACTATGGCATAGCTTTTATGAACTGTAATCTGTAGAGTATTGTTCTGAGAGAGGATTGTTATATTTACACCCTTGCTTGGAGCTGAACAGGAAATGGGGAGGGATAGCAAAAAGGAAAGGAAAGAGGGAAATGAAATATAGGAGGTGCAGACAATGAAAATGATCTAAAGATAGTGGGCCTTGATAAACAATTGTTACATGTGATTCTTGCACTGATGTTGCATGATAAGAAACCAAGATACTTATTTTTTGACATCCCACCAATGTAAAAATAAAGTGCAGGTTATTGCTTAAATTATAATGTCATTAGATTACACTGAGGATGTTTTCTGTTCTACATAATAGCTTGTAAACATGTGGCTGGCCATAAGGCAGGGCTATTTATATAAACCTAGGAGGCACATGGCTTTGCCTGAGACTTGGAGTATTGCTGCATTGCCCCTAAGAATGAAATCATGTGGGTTGAGGGAAGCATCCTTTTGTTCTCATTCAGGCCTCCTGTTACAGGACTGTTTTAATTATGATGCTCAAGCATTGAATGAAATGCTACTTTTTGTAGCATCGGAGCCAGGAGGGTGAGATGTGGACTAAGGCATCAAGAGACAAATTACATTTAATTACTGAAAAAATGTATAAAAATAGAATTTGAAATGTCATAGTGGGATTTATTTTTATATTAGCATTGATCAGAAGCAATAATTCTGTTTCAGAACCCAGCTCCCATAAAGCATAGTGAAGTCCCTTTGATTTCAGTAGGAGAATAGGATGGGTGATGCTCCACCTCTGCACATTTTCTCCCACTTTCTTTTTGCTTCTTAATGACCACGCAAGATTCTTTTGCTAACAGTAAATGAATGACAGGCATTGAGTGATGAGTAATGACAGTGTTCTATTTCTTGTGAATTGTTCCTCTGGCACCATGTCAAAGGTGCCATGGTGAATAAATGCCTGAAATGACAACACGTTTGGCTGGTCTTTTATGTTGCCCTTTTAAATCTCCTTCAAACTGGAGCTCCCTATGAAATGGCTATTTGCTGTCAGAATGGTGACAGCTGCAAATACCCCACATCCTTACACCATAGAGATTTTGTGTAATTTCACACATTGCAAAATCTGTTGTAGAAGGGTTAGGGTTCGGTTCCTGGATCTGATTTTTACATCCTGGATAAAGTAATAAACTTGGGTTAAGAGGGTAGGCAAGGGTTTGAGCCTTCTTTGGTATTAGCAATAGACTGAATCTCTGCCCCCTTTCCTCCTCGAGGGCTGCTTGCTTGAGCAGGAGGTGGAGTTGGTAGATTTATGGAGCATTCTGCATGGGGTGAACATGAGTGCTTCACCAGAAGTCCATACACATGAATTCATGTTTCCAAGAGCCATCACTACAAAATAGATGAGTACAGAGACATTCAAGGGTAGGGTTGCAGTCTAGATGAGGTGAAGGTAAAATGTCAATTCAACACAGGTCAAACAAATCTGGAGGATAGCTGCTTGGGAAAGATTGATTTAGAGCATGAATCATGCATGGAAGAATGCTAATAGATACCTTCCAGAAAATTGTCTTTTGATTGATTTTTTTATCCTGTGAATAACAAGAAAGTTTAAGAAGACACTTCTTCATATTGCATATTTCAGAATGGTCCCATCATCCTCTGCACATTTGATGAGAATCCTAGAAAATATATTTAAGGGTGTTCCTTCAGTCCCCACAAAGCTCAGAGTGGACAGAAAGCTGTAGTAGCCTGAAAGAAATCCTCTCAGCACCAGCATCTCTTTAGCTGGAGCACTGAACCAATTCTATAAGGAGTCTTCAGTTGCCATTCTCTTAAGCTGCTTGCACCTACCCTCCTGCCCTGTCCCCCATCCACTTCTCCTGCCAGGCCTAGAAACTTTCAGACCTTGGAAACCTCCTTCCTATCATCCATCTATATCTTCCAGGTTCACCCTATCTCAACCATTCAGGAAGGTTTGTCAGCTGGGTCATCCCTATCCACAGGCAGGCCTCATGTACAGGACTTGCTGTTTGGAGACCCTGGAGAATAACTTAAGTGGTGTGATTGTGCCTGAGCCTGTGCTACACTTGGTGTCTGATGGATATTAATTGTGCTTGATGCAAGTGAGAAAACCAGAGGGGCAGAGGGGAAGGTAGCTGGGTGGTAAGGGGATTAGAAGCCTTAAAAGAAGAAGGATCACTTCTTGCCCCTCCCTTCTCAGCAAAAGTGCTGGCAATCAAGAACACAGATAGAGCTGTTCATTTGCATGGAGCAAGAAGCTGATTCAACAGTGACAAAAGTTTGCACAGAATTTGGGAAACAAGGAAAGAGAGAGAAACCCACTGTTATTATATATCAGGGCATCCCACAATCTGGCTGGTAATTATGGGGGGCTGTGGTCTAGCACATCTGGATAGTTCCAGGATAAGGGAAGTAGAACTTTGGCATTTGTGTCAAAACTAATCAGGTGTCATATTAATTTAGGGCATACTCACTCATTGCATCCTTAAGTTGCTCCTGTCCTGTGCTCATGCTGACTTGATTCTAGGCCAGTTTAAGAGAATCCTGTCCAGACTGAAATGCTTTGGCAGCATCTTGTAAGGTATTCAGTTTGGATTACAGATTACCACATCTTCCCACTGGAAAATTCCCCTGTTGCTGTGCTCTCCCAACTTTCCATTCCAGGAAATCAATTGCCAAATGTTTCCTTTCCTATGGGTGCCTATGCCTATGCCTATGCCTATGTGTACACACAAAGTTAAAGCATCAAAATGTATATATTTAAATGCAAGCATAACAGCCAGCTTTAAAATTTGTTTTTCAAATTCCTCCCCCCCACCCCCAATTTCTTTTCCTGAGCTATCTATTCTTATGCTGGCTTTTTTTTCATAAGTCTGCCATGACCTCAATGACTTCTCAAGTGCTGAGAAAAACATGTGTGAGGGTTTATGTCTTTGTATATGTTTTTCTGAAATCAAGGGGTTAATAAGCAAAAGTAGATTAACTTCAGTGTACTACTAAGGAAATTACTGAATCAAATACTGAGATCAGGTTAATCTGATAAGACTTGTTCTACCCATGCTGACTTCAGGCAATCACCAATTCTCTAAATCCTCTTTTTTCTCTCTTTTTTTATTTGGAAAGTAGGAAAAACATTTCCCTCCGCCAGACAATCTGCCGCATTACCAATTCTCCAGGATATATATGAAATTTCAACCATAGGATGTAATTCATCTTGCCTTGAAGATTTAAACTCAGTCAGAGGAAATATGTATACCCTGAACATGTTCCTTTCAGTCACAAACTTCAATCCTACCCCTTCAGCCTGCTCTTCACAGTTATCTGGTGGAACACATATCCTCTTGTTGAAGAAGACTGAACCAGAATAGGAGCTAAGTAGTTTTGTTAACTATATCTGAAGAAGCTTTTTCTTTTTTGTTCTTCTTAACATCCTTCACCAATATCAGTGCAATTGTAGAGACTGACACCATGGCTACAATTCTGATTGTAGTTTTCTTTGTCAGAATCAGTACAATTTGGATTTGTACTTTTCTATGGTGATCTGTTCCTCTTTCTACCTTATATACATGTCTCTTAGTTTCTTTTGCTATCTTCCATTTTTTTCCGTGTTGAAATTGTTTGGAATTTAAGCTTTTAGAATCTCTGTTCTTAGGAAGTCCCACCCTTTATGAATTCCTTTTTTCACTAGTTTCTCTTGCCATGAAATCTTACTTATCATTGCTCTGCATTTAGTAAGATTCACTTTCTGCATTTATTAAAACTCACTTTTGAAGTCCTTGATATGTGTTGACCATACAGTATATCATTTTAGTCTTCCTTAATATCAAGAAATCTAGGCATCATGATATCTCAATGTCCCCGGCACTTCTACTTCACTGACTAAGTTTCCTCTATTGGTGAGCATCCAGTGATGTATGGCTGATTCTCTTGTGCTTTCCACCAACCTCTGAAGGACAAGGCCTGGCAGAATGTCTATGAAGGTTCTCAGTCATCCAGGTGGAATTGTCTGTAGCTTGAATCATGTCAACTGGATTTCTATTTCCTCAGTGGAAACGTTTCACTCCTTATCCAAGGAGCTTCTTCAGTCTGAGCAAAGTTAGTAAGGGAATCCTAAATATGTTTCTAGGTAGCTGTGTGACCTTACACCTGGGGCTAGGTCATGGTTATATTGAGATGTTATTTTAAGTCCTTTTATCATCTAAAGGAGGATCGTTAAGATCACCATGCTGCTGTTTTGCTTAAGACCATTTCACAAGCTCAACAGCAGCATGGTGATCTTAACAATCCTCCTTTAGATGATAAAAGGACTTAAAATAACATCTCAATATAACCATGACCTAGCCCCAGGTGTAAGGTCACACAGCTACCTAGAAACATATTTAGGATTCCCTTACTAACTTTGCTCAGACTGAAGAAGCTCCTTGGATAAGGAGCGAAACGTTTCCACTGAGAAAATAGAAATCCAGTTGACATGATTCAAGCTACAGACAAGGCCTGGCAGAATTTGTCTGCCAAAAATTGTCAGGGTAATTGATGTCCCCCATCATAGCTCTTTCACTCCTCTTTGAAAGATATGCACTTTGCATTTCGAAAGCATCATCCATATCTTCTTTTTGGTTAAGAAGGTGGCAGTAGAGCCCAACAACAAAATTCTTTGCATTCATTCTTCCACTGATTTTAATCTAGATGTTCTTTACTGCATTGTCAAATTTATTTGCTTGGATTTCTGAGCTGGTACCATCTGTGCAATTCCTTCACTGTTCTGTTCTTTTTGTACAAACTGTATCCTCCAATTGCTGTATTCTAATCATGGGAGTTGTTTCAACAGGTTTCAGTTATACCTATTAAGTTGCATTTCCATCCTTGCATTAAGAGTTCAAGCTCATTCTGTTAATTTCCATTACTTTGACTATTAGTGCACAGATAACTAAGTTTTTTCATCTTTCAAAGAGAGAACAACACCCCCACCAACACAAGCAGGACAAGCCGTGTTATATAAGCAGAGAGCAAGTCCCACTCCCTTTTCACACTGAAGATGTTGCCTAGTCTGGCAATGAAACATCTGCAAGAAAACAACAAGGCTCAGAGAGCACCAAGGACTCCACATTTTTCATCTTTCTTTGACCTCTTTATTTATAGCGATTCCATAATTGCTATATCTATCATCATCATCATCATGAATCAATCCACTATTGGATGAGGTCATCTTCACTGAAGATTATGCACTGTAATCAGAGCCAGTGTGGATTGGACCAGATAGATTTTTTTTTTTACTTCCTAGCCTAGGGCTGAGAGTGAGTTGTCCACAGTCACCCAGTCACCTTCTGTGGTAAGGGAGGATAAGAACCTGGGTCTTTCCACTCCTAGTCTGACATCTTAACCACTACACCATGCTAGCTCTCATCTGTAACTATCTCTCTCTCATTTGCATGCACAGGGTGACACAACCACAAATGCACACACACACACACTCAATTCAGTGTAACACATCAAGTATGTGATGATGAACACTTCAAATGCAAATGTTGTAATAAATTATACAAAGTATATAAAATATCATCAAATGCTTTGAAGGTTTTTTTTTTCCTGTAGCAGACTGACCCAGCTCATCTTTTAGAAATTATGGTTAGAGTGAGGCATGCATTTCTATTGTTCCAATGGGAGATGGCACCCATTCGCCACTGGAGGCTGCTTCAAACTGCAGTGACAATGATGAATCACACTGAAGAGCAATTTCAACCCTTTTCTCAAACAGTGATCAAACAGGGTGACAGTTGAGGTGATCAGAGCCGACATGTTCCTAAAACTGCACAGTGATCTCTTTACTGGTCTGCTGCTAGTTGATCTTTTGGATGGGATAGGGTAGAGTGACTGATAACTTTTTATATTATATTTATTAAATAATATCCTGATCTTTCTCCAAGAAACTCATAATAGCAGCCCAACATCCCATCCAGTGAGGTAGATGAGGCTAAGAGATTTTAACTATTGGCTCTTAGCCATTAAGCAACCCATTTCATAGCTTTGTTGCAAGCCTGGCACTATTACTTAAGGCCTATCCACCTCGAGACCCATCAAGTTTGCCCTAGCCCACCTACAGTACTTTCTCTCTTTCTCCCTCTTTCTCTCTCTGTGTGTATGTGTCTCTGTGTTTTGTAATTCCATGTCAATAGGAACAATGGAAGACTTTTTAAGACTTCGGTGGAACATCATACATAGTGGACAGCCCCACCAAGATTGACTTTGGTGCTGTCCCCACCTTGGCTCTCTCATTGGAGCTGGGAAGATGTTAACATTACCAGATTGGTCTTCCTTGACAGATTTTGCCACTTTTCTGGGAGTTTTTTTTCTCCTAATCTTTGTGCTCAAGAAAAAATATATATGTACTCCTGCCTTTGTCACACCTTTTAGGAACCCAGATGCACACAGGCTTGAAATCAGTTCTACTGAATATTGTCATCAGCTTTAAAACAAAAAAGGAAAGTGGTTGTAGCACTGGAAAAGATGCATTCTCTTCTTTCTTTGCCTCTGACATTGTTTTTTAGTGTTATACATTTAGGGATAGCTAGAGATAGATTTGAAAGATCTAGAGCTCTTTTATATGCATTATAAAAAAGAACCACTTTTCTAGCTTAGGCCTCACTTCTAGCTATTCCACTAATTCTTGAGAAAAGAGATAACCCTTTCTTACTACATTAATGTATCAATGCTGGGCTATTAACTTCAGTTATGAGAAAAGAGTACATTCAGATATGGTTCATATGAAATTGGTGATACTGACCTGGAAAAAAATATGTCTCGTTTGGGATATTCAGCTTAAAAGAATGCTCAAAGGTATTCAGATCATTTTTTGAAATACAGGTACTCTCTGCATGTATCATGTGTTTTATTAGCAAGGAGCAAATTATCTATGGATTATGTCCCAGTTCCTATATATGGTTTGGTTCCTGTATGTGTTTCCAGGACGCATCTGGTATATAACCAAGTACATCTGTCTTTACATTTCTTCCTACTTTCAGGTAAGAAGCAGAAGTTGAACATATGACAGGCCTTAAGAAGATCCATTGTGTCATAGTACAGCTTGAGGTCTACAGTTTCTACTATGGGCAGATTGCTGAGGATGGCAGATCAGCAGACTGTTGACAGTGAAAAGCAGACAATGAAAGTCCATTGACAGGAGTTAAGCCTATGTATTCTAGGTTCTGGAGGCATGACTAATTGGAAGGAGCAAGGATTCTGGGAGCCTATTAAGGATCCAGAATGGCCCTGCAGGTGCTTTGCTATAGGAAGAGACTACTCTTCAATTAAATTGATGGGAACTGAATGCTGTCTGAGTGCTGTCTGAGTGCTGGACTGCACTCCTCCTATATCATGAGTTAAGATAAGGTCAGTTGAGATCAAGAAAAAAAATATTGATAGAGCCTGAAGTGTGTCAGTCAAAAAGGTGTGGATCAGGCAAACTCCCAGGGACTTGCCAATCCAGAGGTTCCATACAGTATATGGTTAGCCATTCACACAGGTCAGTTGTGCATATTCCTGTTCCTGAAGAGAGATCTAAGCACATTAGCCCACAGAATAAGAACCATCCTCATGTTAGGATCACAGATGCTGCCAAAGTGCATCTATCTGTAGACAGAAACTTACTCAGTCAAAGAGAGAAAATTTCTAGTCCCAAAGCCATTTCTTGTCCACCACCATCTTGCAGATGAAAAGGCAAAAAACAAAACAAAGAGCAAACCCCCAAGAATTGGAGTGTCTCCTCTGCAGTGTCTGACCTGACTGATACCTTGACAGCATGTAGGATGTGATCAGCATACATTTTCTGACACCCCAACGCATCTTCTGCATTCTTTATCTGGAATGATCTTCTGACAGAAAGCCGAAAATAAGCTCCTCATAACATGAGTTCCAGATAAAATTCCATTATAGATGGAAGAATCAGTCAAGCTGGCATCCAATAGATGTTCATCCTGGGAGACAGGGGGAAGGGTGGGAAGATACGCAAGCTGCCCTTGAAAATGCTATGGAGTTTGGAATCAATCAGTGGTATTCTATAAATGGCAGGGGATATATACGTGCTACTCAATATAGCTTGACATCCAGTTGTTATTTTATGAATGTGAGGGTATGTGTATTTGTAGATAGGTTGATAGAGAGAGGATGATAGATATAGACAGGCAGGCAGGCAGGCAGGCAGGCAGGCAGGCAGGCAGGCAGGCAGACAGACAGACAGACAGACAGACATAGACTTCTTTCTCCCCATTAAACTCTTACCCAAATCTTAGGGTTATCATGAGAAGCCATTCTCAAACTGCCTTTGACAAATCAGGTAAAGCAAGTGGCCATCAACCAAGTGGCCACTGGGTTGTGGCACCCCAGTAATGGAATAGCCTGCCAAGAGAAGGTTATCTTGCACAAAATTGTAGACATTTTAGTGCAAAGTAAGACTTTATTCATCTAGGCCAGGGGTGGGCAATGTCAGGCCCACGGGCCATATAAGGCCCGCGGGGCTCCCGCCCGCAAATCCCGCCCCTTCCATACGATTGGCTCCTGCCTGCAAACCCCGCCCCCCAGTGCTTGTGATTGGCTCCCGCCCACAAACTCCGGCCCCCAGTCTGCGGAAATCCCAGAAACCCCGCCACCACCACCCGGTCCCTGGTTATAAATATCCAAATGGCCCTTGGCAGAAAAAAAGTTCCCCACCCCTGATCTAGGCAAAGGTGCTAAGTGTTGTCCTTAAGATTCTCAAGGGATTGGGGAACTGTCATCCAAAACATCTGAGGGCCAAAAGTTGCCCTTCCCAGGCATATAATCTGGGCCTCTCAGTATGAAACACTATATTTATTTTTTTAATTCTAAAAATGTTTATATTGTTTTATATTCTATTTTGAATGTTATTTCTTTTTGTAAGCCATTCAGAGAACTGGTGCTTCAGAGTAGCTATGTAAATAAATGCATTTAAAATACAATGCCAGACAAAGCAGATGTGTCTGTGTCTACACATAAACAGTCTATTGGTACACACAATTCTTTCCTAAGGTGTTAGCTAAGCACAGGCCCATAAATGCAATCATATACATGAAATAATAATTGATATGATTGTATTTATGGATAAGCACTCTGATCCTCTAAAAATAATGCTTAAGAATGGGTCACGTCAGTCATGATACATTTAAGGTTTGTAGATTTCAATTAATTTTAAACATGGCTGATTTTCTCTAGGCTGAGGGTATGGGTTATTTATGTATATTTATTTCAAAACAAGATTTATACTATCCTTAAGTAAATCTTTAATGGTTCCTTATCAGGTTGCTTGGAAACTTACCTGCACCATTCAGATGCAAGGAATATATTGATCTTCTTTACCCCATTTGTCACAAGCTGAAGACTAACTTAAATTTATAAAGATATTTGTTGTCTCACAGACACAAACTCATTCTGCAATTAGGTATAAAGTTAAAACCTAGGTCACTGACCAAACTCTTCCCAGAAACAGATGCTTTCATATCCACATTGCATTATTTCACCAAGCTGTCTTGAATGATGGCCTAATGATTATGAGGGAAGGATGGCTGTCTGCAACAGGCATTTCTCTCAGAGGTTACCTGGTATTTATTTGATAAAGAATGCATATCTGGCCTAATGTAACTATGTGCAACATTGCTTGGCCTTCCTCAAGCTAGAGCAGCAATATGTCCTACCTTATGGAAGCGAGTCCTACATTTGAAGACTTTCTCCATCTCAGTCTTCCCTAATATGGTGTATTTCAAATGTGTCAACTTTTGATTCCCAGAATTCCCAGCTATATTGGGTAGGAATTTTGGGAGTCCCAACTGAGAAGGATAGGACAGCATCAGGTGATTGCAGGCTGTTCTATTTAAAGGGCAGTCCACTCCAGGTCCAAGTGAAAAAAGGGAAAGTAGGCTTTTTAATGCTGCCATAAACAGTGGCTATAGCAGTGGCTATAGCAGAGAAAAAAGTTCATCTGGTTGTTGGACCATTTTGGGGGGACTGGCCAATATGAAGCCATGACCATGAACAGATAGTGTCCAAGAAAGAATGGAAAATATTCTTCATCAACTGTTGCTAACTTCAGTCTGAGAGAAGAGACTTGGTAGAGGACAGAATTTTTCTGCTTGCTGCTAACCCGAGGCTAAAGTTAGAGGATGGGCCTTTGGGTATCAGTTTCCCAGGCAGTGTAAAAATCTCTCTCTCTCATTCTCTCTCTCTCTCTCTCTCTCTCTCTATATATATATATATATATATATATATATATATCCCCCAGCATTGTGCCAATAGATAGAACCAATGAGGAAAAGCATCCCTTATTTTATTTTTCTTGCAGAGAAATTTCAACTCCAATATTAGTTGCAAACATCGATGAGCAAGCAGCACATATATCTTCTTCCCATAAATCAGTGATTGCCGTGGTCTGTCAGAGCTAGGGCTTAGGGGATAGATGAGGCAGAAAGAGGTGTTGGTGCTAGAGGAGGAGGAGGAGGAATTCATGCACTTTAATAAAAAAGAACAACAACATAAAAATGACATATGATAAGAATGTCCTCAAAGAGGCTTGCAGATTGCACAGTCCTACAGATTGTGTTACATATTGCTTTGTGTTACCCCACAGCCGCTGGGCTAAAATTAATGTATTTATTTAGCCAATTATTAATCATCACTGAGTGGAACAGAGACTGTCACAGTAAAGACCAATTGCTTCCTTCTGCCAGTCTTTGGTCCAACCACTGTTCATCCTAAGAGGTGCAAAAAAGGATTTGAAGCTTGCTTTCCTTTCTTCCCCTACCTGCACCCCCACAGTGTTCTTGCTAAGATACAAAAGCAGTCCTGGAAAAGAACATTTTCTTACTGAACTGGGGATAGGGTATGATCTAGGGATAAGCCATGCCTCTACCTGTATACTGCATTCATCATTGGGATAATTCCTGAACTTAAGCGGTCATTGATTGAACAGTAAGCTTTTCCAGCCAGGGAACCATACTTATGCAATGCCCCATTCCAAAAGGTTCACACGGCATCAGTTTTGGGTAGCTTCCAATGGTATCTACAATCTTGGGGAACAAACACTGTGGGGAACAAATTCTTGTTCTCCTCTGCAGCCTTGCTTATGTCCCTTCCCTAATCTGCTCCCAAGGCTCAGGGAATCCATGCGAAGATTGAGGGTGAGAAGGAGAAGCGAAGCAGAAATTTGGTTATATAATACTGGATAGAACCCAAACAAGTCACTTCTGTGCAATCCTACACAACCCTAATGTGAGAATACATCTCATTTAGTTCAACATGGTTGGCTTCTGAATATGCATTCATGGAATTGCACTGTGTTTTGCCTAGGATTTTAATACATATTCCTTGTATAATGTTTTGGCTGTTCACCAAAAGTTTGATGGATCAAGCCCACCCATAGATGGTCCATATTAGTGTCCTGAGTGCATATAATTGCATATAATCCCTAGCTGGGGAGATGTGGGAATTGCTGGCTTGCAAAGTATTCTGTAGGGTAAAGATTCTAGCTAGCATAGAATAGTGTAATGATGCTTGGGGTAAAATTGGGCTTTGATTACACTTCTGGCATACTGGCCAAATTATGACAGAAATGATTGATATTGTCCTTACTGTTAGCACATGCAGAAAAAAGGCTGGTGACCTAGTCTACACCCCTATCTTGCTATAAAGCATTACTGTATATGAAAACCTCAATTGGCCAAAGCCATGATGAACAGCATGATGGACCCCTCTGATGATGACCATGTCATATAAAAGACTGTGACTTGTAATTTAAGAGGAGTAAATGTTAAAGAGTATGAATTAAAAAATGAAATCAAAGGAAGAAGAAAATATGTTATTTATTATTTAGATTTATATTACCACCCATCTCCTCCAATGGAGGACCCTGGGCAGTTCACAATAAAAACCATGATAAAACACAATAGCAGTTAGAACATCAATAAATAAATATAAAATCCAAGTGCAAAGATGTTAATACTAAAAAGGGTTTCATGGGATCAACCAGCCCCAGGAGGAACTGTTAGCATTCCCCTCCCATGCAAGGCAGCAAAACCAGGTCTTTAAATTTTTCCGGAAGGTCGGGAGCGAGGAGATGCTAAAAGAAAGCTTAAGGATGTAATAGTTTGGAATGAAGGTGGCCTTGTGAAAGAGAGTTGATGAATATATGCAAGGAAGTGTAGCTATAAGTTTAATTATTAATAAAAGGGCTAAAAGAAAGTATTAATTGATACAATTTAGATTGTTGTGGTTGGATATGAAAATAGTAATTCAAAGGTTGGCAATAATTGCATGTTATGGTCCAGTGAATGATGGTAATAGAAGAAGAGATGAGTTCTGGGAAAAATTGTGCAACACTCTGAATGAATGTGACTCTGCTAGATGACATGAATGCGTGGGTGGGAATGAGACAAAGAGTGATTGGGCCATTTGGAGACTCAAGAATGAATAAGAATAGTGATTTATGAGTAACTATTCAGAAAAATATCTGTTTCAAATGTGTGGTTTATGCATAAATCTGCTCATATTTACAAAGACAAATAAATGAATATCAATCTAAAATCATGATAGTTTGATAATTTAGAGACAGAAAATCAGTGAAGAATCAGAGGCATCCACAATGGGGTGCAAAATGGCAGGCACAACCATGGATTGGAACCTCACCCTTTTATACATGTCTTGACTCATATGCATGTGGGGTTCAATCAGAGGTTGCCTCCTTGTGCCCCTTCTCCCCCACTGCAGATGTTCTGAATGTGAGGCAAATCATTTTTTCATAGTATCAAAGTGGATTTTGGGAAAAAGGGATGTGGAAGAAAAGGACAAAAGTGAGAGAAATGAAGGTAGAATGACTGCAGGAAGATAGCATATGAGTGTTATATGAAAATGTTTTAGAAGATAGATTTATTTCGCAACATAATGAATGGAATTGCACCATAAGAGGAAAAAAATCATGTTCAAGGTGCTGGAGCAGAGTGAAAAGAATGATGTTATAGAGCCCCATAGAAGGGTGTAAAGTTACACTACGTCCTTCTATGGATGCTTTGGGAATGATGAAGTGAAAGAGCTTGCAGATAAGAAAATGCATATGCAAAAAATGAGGATGATAGAAAGATATTGTGATATATATGCAAGAAAACAACAAGGCTCAGAGAGCACCAAGGGCTACACACACACACACACACACACACACACACACACAGTATATGGAAAAAGTTGCAAAAATGTGGTCAAAGTAAGCAAGAAATAGCTAAGAATAAAAGAGATGGAAGAATATATAGACCTTTTGATGGAAATGCAACATTGTTTTGTAAGTTGATGAAGAGGGCTAAACAAGGGGCCACCAGAAGAGCATATGGAATTAAGAATTAAACTGATGAAATGATTTAATATGAAAAAGTGAGGGAATGCTGGAATATATTAGAGATTATTAGAGAACTGATAGTGATATGTTGAAGAGTAGAATGGAAATGAATGTTATAAATGTTAGTGTCCCAGAAACAGATGGGAAAGTATGTAATAAATTCTATAGAATATTGAAAAATGGTAAGGCTGCAGGTGTAGACAGTGCAAGTGGAGAAATTATTTAATTTAATTTAATTTAATTTATTTATTTATTTATTAAAACTGAACCAAAAAAACCATGGCAAAAGAAGAAAAGAAAGAGAAGGGAAAACAAACAGTACAACAACAACAAACATTATACATAAGGGCTTCTCTCTGTCTCTCTCTCTCTCTCTCCCCCCCCCCCCATTCCCATAGGCTCTAGGTGCAAACAATATCCCAAGAAATCCCATATACTTATAAGCATGAAACTCAAAAACTCAAAAATAAAGACCTACTAATACAATTATTTGCTTTTACAGACAAAAGGCACCTTCCTCCTCCGCAAGATGGAAAAAGTAGCACTTCAATGTTTTCCTAAAGCCTAAGAGGGATGAGGTTGATTGAATTCCTAACTGGGAGGGAGCTACAAAACATTGGGGAAGCCACTGAGAACATCTCCCACCAAGGCACTGTCAAGTGTCAAGTGACTAGGCCTAGGAATGGGACCTGAAGGGAGTTGACTCTATTTGATCTGGTTGGACAAGCAGATGAATATAAGAGAAGGCAATTCCTTGGATAGCCAGGTATAGAGCCATATAGGGCCTTAAAAGTGGCAATCAGCACCTTGAATTGCTCCTGGGAGCCAACTGGTAGCCAGCGTAGTTCTAAAAGCAGTGGAGTCACTAAAATATATCAAGATATACCCGTCATGGCCTGGGCTGCCTCATTCTGCACCAGCTGTAACTTCTGGATGTTCTTCTAGGGCAGCCCAATATACAGTACTTTATAGTAATCCAAATGGGAGGAGATAGGGCAGGAGTGACTGGGAGCATGCCGTCCTGATCCAGGAAAGATTGCAACTGGTGTACATGATGTAACTGCGCGAAAGCCCTCCTAGCCACAGCAGGCACCTGCTCCTTAAGCAAGAACTGTGAGTCTAGAAGAACTCCCAAATTGCAGACCACCTCTGAGTGGGGGAATATAACCCTGCTCAGAGTCTAAGATTAATTTCCCTGGAATCATTTGAGTCACAAACCCAAAGCCATTCTATCCTGAAGATATTTAGTTGAAGTCTGTCCTTCCCCATTCAGCCTTTGACAGCCTCCAGGCACTGGGTTAACCCTTCAGTTGCATCATCTGTTCAATCGAAGGATGTGGTGTATAACTAGGTATCATGAGCATATTGTTGATGCCGAACCTCGTGCCAAGAGATTACCTGTCACATCAGCTTTGTATATACTGTATGTTAAGAAGGAGTGGAGAGAGGAGAGTGGTTTTAGGCACCAATGCTGCAAAAATCCTTCTTAGCAGAAACGAGTTGCCTTGAAAACAGCTGCTGGGCAGTAATCATCAGACACAAAGAGGGTAACAACATATTTAATTTTTGCCACTCTGTAGGTTTGAGCTTGAACATGTACCCGTGTCTGGTCAGACTCAGGATGGGTCTTCCTCCAGCAACACTCCTTTGTCACTTCATGACCCTGCGCAACTCAGTCAACCAAAGGGCTTCAGTGGATCTCCAAACAAGGAGAGGCAACAGTTTGGATGGATCACAATGAAATATGGTCATCCTTTATGGAAACACACCAATTTCAATAAAGGATTACCATATTTCATAGTAATCATCCATATACAATCTACATCTGCAAGCAGCTTATTCCTAAGTCACAGATAACATCAAGTTTTCAATCCACTGAGTAATTGAGGCCATGCATTTATCTTTCCAATGTTGAAGAACTAGTTTTTTATCAATAAGAAGGGCAGAGAGAATCCATTTCCACTGTCCAGCTTTCAATTTCCATATAATGAGTACGTGGTTGAACAGAATATAGACATCCAGAAATATTAATCCTTGTCTCAAAGTCAAATTAATATGTTAATGTGAAAATAAGGGTGTGGTGTGCTTATGGAGTGGCTATGTGATTTGTTTAACATGAATCCCTATTCAAACAGAAAGTTTGCAAGAGGAAATGCGGAAATTACAGAGGGATGACTTTGATAAGTGTGCCTGGGAAGATGTTTGGCAGAATTCTGTTTGAAAGTGTATAGGAGGTGAAAATGAGCAACATTTGCAAAGTACAATGTGGTTTTATACTGCAGAGAAGTATGCAGACTAGAATTTTTTTTTGTTTTTCAGCAGATCACTAAGAAATGTATGAATGTGAGAAAGAAAATTTATTGTTTGTTGATTTACAAAAAGTGTATGATAAAGCAAAAAGGCTTGAATTATGAATGTTTTCTGTAAATATACAATTGAAAGTCCCTTAGTGAATGTGCTAAGAGTGGTATATGATGGAGGTAAACCATGTGCAAGAATAAAAATAATGCTTAGAGAATGGTTCAACAGTGTGCAGTGAGTAAAATATGGATGTCTGATATCTTCTTGATTGTTTGATATATTTATGGATAAATGTATTAGGATGCTTGTGGTGACATTAGAGGTGTGAATATATATATACGCTAGTATGTATATTGGCTGAGAACCTGAATGATTTGCAGCAAAGGTAAATTGTATGATACAACAAGATCAGAAAATTAACGGACCAAAGAAGGCTGTTATTTCACAGGGAAAATGAGCGAACAATTTCAACTTATACTTAAACAGCAAAAATTAGGACAAGTAGATGAATTTCTGTAGTTTGCCAGAATGCTTATTAAAGATGTGAAAAAAGATGAAAAAAGGATAAAAAAAATTAAGACATGCAAACTCCAGAATAAAGGTGGTTGCTAGTATGTAACAAGAAATGAATGTTCGTTGAAAGAAGTAAAAATTGTTCTGTAGAAGAAACGTATCTGCATATTCTCCATATGGAGATAGGTATGGCAAGAGAGAGATAAATGTAAGTTGAAGATGGGGTGTTCAGAGTAAAACAAGAAGAGATAAGATTGGGAATGAATGGATGCTGAATGAACATGGATTGAACAGAAAACTGAGTGACCAGTATGTAGGAAGCTTGAGGTTTCTGGTGATATAGAGAGAATGAATGAAGAGCAAATTACAAAACAAATATATGGAGGAAGAGGGAATGGGTCAAGAAGAAGGGAAAGACTGAGAAAGTATAGTTGTATATAGCTGATGAGATTCTCCAAAAGAGCGAGCTGAAAACTTAGAAGAAAAAAGGCAATTACGAAGCGGTATATGGAAGCATATGGGCGTGGTGGCTCAGCGGGTAAGACGCCAGGCTTGTCGATTGGAAGATCGCAAGTTCGGAGGTTCGAATCCCTAGCCCTGCGTGCAGAGTGAGCTCCCGCACTCACCCCAGCTCTTGCCAACCTAGCAATTCGAAAGCATGGAAATGCAAGTAGATGAATAGGTACCACTTCGGTGGGATGGTAACAGCATTCCGCGCATGTCATGCGGCCACATGACCGTGGAAGCATCTTCGGACAACGCTGGCTCTTCGGCTAACAAACGGAGATGAGCACCAGCCCCTAGACTCCAACACGACTGCACAAATGTGTGGGGGGAACCTTTACCTTATATGGAAGCAAAGATGCTTTTCAAGGGCAGAGAGGTATGAAGATCTATAATGAATGTGTTGGTATAAATTGGAGTTTTTCTATGTTTCTTTTCCTTTTTTGTATTTCAGGCCTTTATTTTTTTTGCTTAATATTTCTTCTTTTCTATGTTCTGCATAAAGTTCCGTATGTATGTATGTATGTATGTATGTACGTATGTATGTACAGAATAATATATCTGTTGTGTTGAGATTTTGTACCACATATGTGGAATCTGTGACTCTCCAGATAATGTTGAACTCCAGTTCTCATTAAACTAGCCAGTGGCCAGTGATAAAGGACTAGGGATTATTGGTCAGGGATTATACAGCCAAGAGATAAGCATCATCCCCCCCCCCCCCATCCATGACTAGTAACAGAAAAGAATGTCATCAGAGATTTTGTCGGGAATACGTACCTGCATTCTGCTTCTACTGGGCACAGAATGGCTTCAAATAGAAATCTGTTAGAGTTCATATTTTCCTGAACAAAGTCCACAGAATAATAAATAAAGAACTGAAAACCACACTAACCCCAAAAGCATCCGAAGAGAAGATAGACTACTGCAGAATTATGTAAAGAAGAGCTTACATCCAGGAATTTTAGAATAGAGAGCTTGCATCAGAGGAATGTATATGTCAAAGAATGAAAGTGAGATCATTTACATGTAAAATAAAAGGTTCTCCTGCAATTCATATCAATGCTTATGTAAATTAGGAGAAGAATCCAGCAAAATCTGTTTGCTAGAAGTGCTGCAAACATAAATTATTATGACTTTTTCTTTAGAGATTAAAATAAAATGAATCTGCCCAAAGGTCCACCAGACTAGAATGCTGCTTTACTGATGTGGAAAATATAGTGGACTGGATTCCCTTTTTCTACTCATCCTCTTATGCCTACTCAGGACTCATGCTTGCCCTTAGAGAGTAAATATTAAGATTAGTTTACTCTATTGTCTATCAGTAGCCTGATGTGATGAAATTAGCAGGTGAAAGTTACTCACATAGATCAAGCTGCTGTTAGTTTGACAATGGCTGCCTACAAAATCGATAATCTTTTATTTTGTGGCAGATTATAATCCAGACACGCCAGACTTGGTTCAATTGAGCGGGAGACCTTACCACCATACAGAGAAGACATTGCCCTTCAAATCCCTTTGCATTATAATGATTCTTTGCCTATTTTTTTTGAAAACCAATATAGCCTCCTGTCAATTTAGTAGAGAGATGAGGTAGATTGCTTTTTGAGATGCCTCCTGTTCCTGCGATTCTCTGATTAGAAATGTCTCCCACATGCACTTGATCTCTTCTTGCTCCAGCTGCAGGTAAGGAAAATGAACCGTTTCCCTTGCCTACCTCGGCAAAGTCCAGAAAATGAAAAGAAATTTCAAAATGCTGTCATGTTAACTCGCTGTTGTACAAGAAATGCAGAGCTTGCCAAGCAGAGAATCAAAGGCTTGGTAAAGAGGGGGATTTTGTGTTCTTGTTTCTAAGGGGATCAGTAGCAGCAGAACTGGGGCAAAACAGAGAGATTAGGCTGAGCTATCTGGAGAGGAAGTGTATATGTGGGGTGTGTGTGTGTGGGGGGGAAGGGTAAGGGAGAGGCCACAAATAACTCTCTCCTTGCCTCTGACCTTGGGATGACACAAGCTCTTTAAACCAAAATCTTTCTCAGAAAGGTGACTCTCTCCAAGTGGCAAGATGCACTGAACTGTGGGGAGAGAAAAACCCAGCTCTGGATAAACAATTACCGTCTATTTACCTCTGACCATATGGTGCCTGAGAAACAGGTGTGCAGGTAATGAAGAACCCAGCACCAATTAAAGCGGATGGGAGAGCAGCTTTCTATTCTGCCTGACTCTTTGTCTTGGGTTGCAGCCCGTTTCCAAATGAGAACTAAGTAAGATTGAAGTGCAGCGGAGGCAAAGCAGCTCTGGCTGAGAGGGAAAGACAGGGGGTGCTGTTCGCCCGGAGCTGCGAGGCAGTCGCACTTGCTCAAGGGACAAGAGGGTGGGATGTGGCGATTGGGCTCAGGTGCACCCTAATCTTAAAGGATGCCTATCACCATAAGCCACAGTGGGGGGGGGGCATTAACTGTACTATCCTATGCAACTGCAAATTTAGAGTTGGGGTGGGTCTGCTGCCAGATTTGGGGCCAAAGCCTAGCACTCTGTCACTAGCATTTTAGGAGTCTGCTAAATTAGTATTAAACATTACCCAGATCTGTCTCAGTCTGCAACCTTTTAGAAGGTATCACACCATTAGCTCGGGATTTGTAAAGATTTGATGACCCTGAATGCAAGGCAGAGCATAACCTAACAAATGGGGTACAGCTGATAATGGACTCCTTCATTTTTAATATCTTGCAAAGTGTGTTTTTTGGGGGATTTAGTCTTTAATGGAGCAGGAAAAAAAATAAGAAACTGCTGGTGAGTTCTACAGTGTAGAGCTGGTATTAACAATATACATTTAATACATATGATATGATATGATATTAATTTATTATATTTATTAAATATAATACATTTGTCAGTCCCACTTATGGCCTCCAGATGCATTTTCTCTGTTCACAACATGATCCATTTATTTACACGTCCTTCCTCCTTTTTCTGTATTGTGCATAATGTTCCCCGGAAATTCAAATGAGGCAAAAATCCCAGTATTGAAACCATAATAATAACAAAATAGGCTGTATTCCTTGATGTTTTTGCACTACTGCTGGAAAGTCTTCAACTGGAGCAAGGCAGGACTTTGAGTTCCACTGTCTATATAGCCTCTGTGCCATATCCTACACTGTTCCAGAGGCACAGCAGTTAGATGGTCCTGTTGAGCAGGAAGAGAAAGTTTTGATCATAATGACTTCCAAATCTGCTTAACAAAGAACTTTCACTTGGCTGTCAGATTAAAAATATGACCCGTACCTGGTGATTAAACCCATAGCTTACTTTGTGGATACAGCTGCTTATTATCTGTTTGGCTTACTTTCAAACACACATGCATGGGATTGTGCAACTTCCCTGCTTCTGTGGATCACCATCTTTCTCTATCAACTCAGAACGTGCTCCAGGCAACTACTTGAACATGACCAACTACATATGCGCAGCTTGACAGCTTTGTGGGTTGATGCATTTTCCTTCAGTGTTCTGGGATCCTAAAGTGAGATTTGGGTAAAGTCTGCCATCAACCTGTCTCTTGTTTTTGTATGACCTGGAAAGCAGTCCCACCTTCAGCATCCTTAGCTCTTCTCTGTCATTCTCATTCTCTTTTTCATTGTTTCTCTACCTTTTAAATTCCCAGGCTAAAATTTTCTATGTGCAGTTTTTGTGAGAAGAGCCAGGTGCACATAAATAGAGACCTTTTGTTTTGCCAAGACAAACACCGAATGAAATATCCTTGTCCCTATGTATTTGCACCTGCTTAGCTGCCAAGACAACCATATTTCTATTCTGCCTCCCTAAGCATGAGGAGAACTGAAGTGATCATACCTACCTTCTTTGACCTGGTGGTCTCTGGGCATTTCAAGACCACAACTCCCTGAATTCCCAGTCATCATGAGAATACTGGGTATTGTAATCTCACACATCTGGAAAGCATCTGGTTGGAAATGACTGGATTCAGTTCCTGGTGGCTTGTGACCAATGCTTATTGGTGCCACCACTGCTCCTTGAAAGTTGTTTCCTTTTCTTGATTTCTTAAAGAAGAACCAATCTACCTGCATGTATCAGCTACTGTATAAGGAACAATGTCTGACCCTCATGGAATAACTGGGTTTCTTCCATCTCATAAATTTGCTAGGTCATGGTACTTTATATGCTGGGGCTGGAGGAGGAAAAGGATTCCAGCTCTGAAGGGAAGGTACCATTGGCTTAACAAAGGCATATAATCCCACTGAAATAGTGCAAACAAAGAATAAGAAATAATTGAAACATGTGATACAGTGGCACTCAGGATACTGAGCCATGGGTTAATTCTACATCCAGGTTGCCTAATGACCAAGAAGAGTCAACGGATATTGTTTTTTAGCCTTGGTCCTGGGTTTCTTATGTCTAGAAAAAAGGATGTAGCACATGCTTTGCAAGAGCATTCTACATCCTCTCTGATCCTCCGTGGACTTTGCATCTCAGATTTCCATTTTACAGTAAGCACAAAATCTTCAAAACAGTGAGTGGGGTATGCTGAAATAAGAAGGCTCATGTAAGGACACCATAGATTGATTGCATTTTTTTCCTACTTATTTTGACAAAAGGTGTTCACTTTTGTACTGCTTCTTCTATGTCCTTTTATCTTCCTCATAAATGGTGATTTAATACTAAATTCTCCCTTATCCTGGACATTTAACTTTTTGCCTTTACTGTCCTTTTTGCCCTCTCTTCAAAAGTTTTGAAGGGATTATAAAGTTAATTCCACCCTAAGAGGTCAATCTATCATCTAGCAATATGACTCATCCCTATATCTCTGGAAGATGGAGAGATGATCCCTGGTGACCTCATGACACAATTTGATATTTTCAAACTTAGAGACATGGGCCCAAAATCAGGGATGATGGTGGGACTTCTCATAACAGTAATTTAAGATGATCAATCAAACTGATTCTTTCTCTCCTACTTAGGGCTGCCAAATCAATCTAGCAAAGATAAAGCAATCTACCAAGATCCTGCAGCTGTTGTACTACCTTCAGGGGACATGGGGTATTTTTGAAACAAGGGACACATTTTATGTTTAAGGACGCAAAAGTGGTTGAAAATAGGTAACACTTTTTTTCATGTTTGCCAGTTGCCCTAAATCTGAAAAATAAGAATTAAAAAATAAATACCATTCTGGTATAATCTCTCTGACAGTGATGGGGATAAAGTTATTTTTAGATACAGAAGATCAGGGACATTTGTTATCCTTGCTATTTATTTACATTCTAAATACTCCTACTTGGGTTCAATTAGTGCTGCGCAAGGAGCAGGCATTGCCAAGACTTATCACTGTTGCGTCCCAGAGGCCTACTCAAGTAATCCATGAGACTAATTGTTGATCCTCTTTGTAAGTTGAATTTCACTTGCAACCTCCGAAGTCTACTTGAAGAGGACATATATTATTTGATTCAGTTCCCATTTAACTTGTCTACTGAAGAATAAACATCTGAATTGTGCCTGCACGAAACTTATATTTTGCCCAGGAGGAAATTCTACTTGATCAAAAGTGTGACTGACTAGGAGCAAATCTAGCTGGGCTTGAGCCTCACTGAGAAGCCAACTGCAAAATATCATACTGAAGAATGCTGATTGTTCAGCCCCTACTTTATCTGGGAAGTGGAAGGGGTACCTTCCACAAAAAAGTTTAGCAGAACATGGAATATTTTTAGATCTTGTGGCTATGGTAAAAGGATCCAGAAGCTGTGTTCGATTTTGACACAAAAGCATCACTGTTAAATTGGTCACTGTCACTCTCACATGAGAACTGGAGGAGTTTCCTTGAACGAAGAAGGACATGTATCACAAAATCTTGAAACCTATTTCCCAGTGGCACTTCAACTGTCTGAAACAACTGCAACAATTAAGTTATATAGTAGCTTATTCCCACTGTTACACAATGCTCCATTAAGTCTAATTGGCACTCCCTAAGAGCCTTGACATGAATTTGAGTAAACTCCGAGAGACAGTGGAGGACAGGAAGGCCTGGCGTGCTATGGTCCATGAGGTCACGAAGAGTCGGACACGACTAAATGACTGAACAACAAGAGCCTTGAGCTGGCATCATGGATGACAACAGTTCCCAGCAATGCCTGGCAGATGAAGGGACCAATAATTCTAGTCTCATGTTTGCATACTGGTGAGTGTGAGAATGTTGCCATTCTTCATCTGGATTTGGCTCAGCCTTTAAAGATCAGTAGCTTCAAAGCCCCCGCACACTATTTGCATAGCCCTCCCTCCCTTCCTCCCTCCCTTCCTTTTCTATAATGTAGCTTACCAAGGTCAAAACATTAGAATTATAGGAAGTGAGATGAAAGGATAGGCAAAGAAAGGATGAGAACCAAAAAGTTGTTGTATGCATTATGTACCCCCCTTTTTATTTTTTGCTGAAGATGAATACATTTATTTCAGATGTGCTCCAGTGGCCTTGTGGAACATCAGCATTTTGTATTCTTCAGGAACTGTCAGGGCCCCATATTCTGGTAGGGCCACGAATGAAACCTGCCCTCTTTCATTCTTTTCCAACATATTTGCCCTTTTAATTTATTCCCCCCCCCAAGATAGTTGCTTTATTAAATTATAAGATGTGAATAATACATCATAGAATACAGATGATAGCTGAGTACAGTGGTATTTATACAACAGAAACTAAAAATTGCTAATGCTATGATGATTTAAATAAATTAAACCTTTAAAGATGAAGGGGGAAACTTTATATCAATGTTAAATATAATTTCTAAATGTTAATGAACATAAGGTTGCTTAGATTGTACAATTAACACTAAGTATAACATTATACACTGAGTATAATGTATAATGTATAAAGTATAACATTATGCATTGAATTATTTTATACTATGGGAAAGGTTTCAATCTTTGAGCTTAATACTTATTACTTAATACTAAGATCTCCACTGTATTGTTATTTATAAATGTTAAAAAAGAAAAAAGAAAGAAAAAGGAGTTGCTTGGAAAAAGTAGATAGACATTTAATTTCTAGCTTCCCCCTTCTTTATACTCCAAAGGATGTACAGTTTGTAAACATTCAGATCCCATTAAAAACCATACTGTAAGTGTTTGTATTTACCATATAGATGTATTGTCTATATGGAAACCATTCTTGCTTGAATTTGGTTAAACTTCTATTGTGGACATATGCTGTTGGTTTTACCATTGCTACATATTCTCTAAGTTTAAGTTCCCAATCAGATATCATCTGTGTTGTATGTTTTGGGGGGAGATGGGCGGTGATAGAAGTTGGATGGATGGATGGATGGATGGATGGATGGATGGATGGATGGATGGATGGATGGATGGATAGATAGATAGATAGATAGATAGATAGATAGATAGATAGATAGATAGATAGATCTTTCTTCCAATGCTGGACAAAGTTTAACCTTATATCCATGAGCACGTATCTCAGTAAATTATTGTGTTTCTTGTTAATATATTTTGGGATTTTACCTAGTAATTATTATACCTTTGCAATATGTATACCTAGTAAAAATTGTGGTTTCATTTCAAATTTAATTTCTAAAATACAATTATGTATGCCTTTCCAATACTTTTGAGGTTTTTTTACATGTCTACCACATGTAGTAACATGTTCCTTCTGTTTATGACATTTCCAACATTTGTTGCTGTACGATTTGCCTATCTTGGAAATTATTGATGGAGTTGTGTACCATCTGTAAAATATTTTATACCAGTTTTCTTATAAATTGGAGTAAATGTTACAGATTTGGTCCATAATTCTCCCCATTGTTGTGTTGTGATTGTTTCTTTAAAGTTGCATCCATTTTACTGTATCATGCAATTTTTAATTTGTTCTGTCTCTGTATCGTATCTGAGTAGGAGTTTATATATGCGCCCTAACAGATGATGATGATTTTGGATAAGTGTTTCAAATTCTGTTGTCTTTCTTAGTGTCCCTCCCTTCTTAAGATCAGACTTTATCCTTCCAACAATTTGTAAGTACATCAACAATGGTATATTCCAGCTTCACTGAGTAATTCTTGCTGGATCTTTATTCTATTCATGGAGGCTGGGTGAACCATATCTGCATATGTAATTATATTTTTCCTGTTATAATTGTCTCCAACATGGAAAGCATTTAGGGGAGAGGCTAATGGGGAAATTGTTGGGCTTATTATCTTCCCTCTGGAATGCTGTGTTTTTTCAAACTTTGTCTGATAATATGTCCTTTTAGATTTTTGCCCTCTTTTGTATCTCTGTCCCATAAATATCTCTGGAGGCCATTAGCTAGACCAGCTCTTTCTTTGGAATAAATATAAACCAACCTTATGTTATAAGAGACCCTTATGGATTTCTACGCAAGAAACATTTCATAGAACAGAAGTGAGAAATAAAGATAAATGGCTGACTTATAAGGACTTTTTAAAAAAGGAGCAAGGGCATTATGTAATCAAAACAAAAGAAGAACTTGCACAAGAAGGATATACTTTTCAATGGCTTTCTTATATGCAACTTATAGAGAAATTTAAATTAGACAAAAAAAATCTTGAATTTGAACAAACTAAATTGGAATTCGAGATACAATTATGTGAAACAGATGACCACTGAATTGCTAAAATGTATAAATTGCTGTTAAAAGGAGAAATGGTGGAGGAACAAGTTAAGGATTGTATGATTGTACAAATGCAACAATGGGAAGATATGTGGAATAAAGGATTAAAATTTACTTTGTGCTACAACTTGAATGCTTTTGAACTGTGGTGTTGGAGGAAAATTCTGAGAGTGCCTTGGACTGCAAGAAGATCAAACCAGTCCATACTCCAGGAAATAAAGCCAGACTGCTCACTTGAGGGAATGATATTAAAGGCAAAACTGAAGTACTTTGGCCACATAATGAGAAGACAGGATACCCTGGAGAAGATGCTGATGCTAGGGAAAGTGGAAGGCAAAAGGAAGAGGGGCCAACCAAGGGCAAGATGGATGGATGATATTCTGGAGGTGACAGACTCAACCATGGGGGAGCTGGGGATGGTGACGGCCGACAGGAAGCTCTGGCGTGGGCTGGTCCATGAAGTCACGAAGAGTTGGAAGCGACTGAACGAATAAACAACAAAACAACTTGAAAGAAAACTTTTATAAGATGATGTACCGATGGTATATGACCCCACAAAAACTTGCTAAAATGTATGGGACTGTTTCCAACATATGTTGGAAATGTAAAAAACAAGAGGGGTCTTTTTACCATATGTGGTGGACATGTAAGGTGGCAAAGAAATTTTGGACTGAAATACACTCACTGATGCAAAACATATTACAAATACGAATTCCAGTTAAGCCAGAATTATTTTTACTTGGATTATTAGATGTACAAATAGAAAAGCATTTTATTAGAATTATACAATATATTACAGCAGCAAGACTTCTTTATGCACAAAATTGGAAAAACCAAACTTTACCGACGATACAAGAATGGATGTTAAAACTAATGGATATGGCAGAAAATGATAAATTGACATGTTTACTAAAAGAAAACTCAAATCGTTATTATCTTAAAGAGTGGAAACCATTAATAGACTATTTGCAAAAAGCAGGTGGAGCAAAGCTTGCATGGGGTTTTGATGACTAGATTATACAGAAGTAAAACATATTAGACAAGAAATGTATATGAATATTATATTTAAAGCTAGCATGTAAGAAAGAATTTTTTATTCCTATGACCATAGATAGATCGGAAGTCGATTAATTTCTATGCTTTTTCTTTATCTTTCTTTTACTTTTCTACACTTTTTCTTTTTCTTTGATTTGTATTTCTTTTTCTGTTCTATTTCTAACTTTTAACTCTGTATATTTTAAAACTCTAATAAAATTTGTATATATAAAAAAAGACCAGCTCTTTCCAATATTGATGTTCTACTGTTCAAGAATTATATTAACTCTGTTAACCATGACAGGCAACTTACTTTATGATACAATTTAAAATTTGGAAGAGCAAGACCACCTCTGTATTTTGAATCTTGTAGAATTTATAATTTAACCCTAGTTCTTTTCCCCAACCATATAAATTTCTTGCCATTCTTGTAAGGTTTTCTCTGAGACTGAAATTGGAGTCATTTGAAACAGGTTATTAATCTTGGGTAATACATTCATTTTGATAATTGCAATTGATCATAACTGAGAGGGCTTTAAGTTTCTTTGCCTTTTGAGATCTCTTTTTATTTCTTGCCATAATTTAGCATAGTTATTTTGACATATTTCTTGATTATTACCTGTCAAATGCAGACTGAAGGATTTCAATGAATGGGTTATCTGACAGCCAGATTCTTCCCACAAGAGTTTAACTTCTCTTTGCAGTAAGTATCTTGTATTTATTTTTGTTTTTTGGACATTGACTTTATATCTGAAGAATTCTCCAAAGCTGTGAATTTTCTTCATCAACTGTTTTATTGCCCTTGGTAGTTCTGTGATGGTTAATACTAGATCATCTGCAAAACATTTAAGCTTATATTCCTCTCCAGAGATTTTAACACTTGGTATTTCTTCATTACCTCGGACCTTTTCTGCCAGTATTTCTAGAGCAGTGACAAACAATACGGGAGAGAGTGGACATCCTTGCCTTGTCCCTTTACTTATTTGAAACATTGCAGAGAGTGCTCGCCATTGGCCATAATCTTTGCTGTTTGCCATTGGTATATACTTTTAACCCAAGCTTGAAACTCTTCTCTGGGATTCATTTTATTCAGTACAGGCAACAAAAATGGCCACTGCAAGTTGTCAAAGGCTTTTTCTGTATTCAGAAAAATCAGTGCAGCTGTCTTCCTTTTTTGTTGATGTGTTCTATTATATTGATTATAAACCTGCTATTATCCTTAATTGTTTTGTTTTGTGCAAAGATGGGCATGATAAAGGACAAAAAAGGCAGGGACCTAACAGAAGCAGAAGAGATTAAGAAGAGGTGGCAAGAATACACAGAAGAACTATACAAGAAAGATCTTAATATCCCTGATAAATACGATGGTGTGGTCACTGACCTTGAGCCGGACATCCTAGAGAGTGAAGTCAAGTGGGCCTTAGGAAGCATTACTAACAACAAAGCTAGCGGAGAAGACAGTATCCCAGCTGAGCTATTTAAAATCCTAAAAGATGATGCTGTTAAAGTGCTGCACTCAATATGCCAACAAATTTGGAAAACTCAACAGTGGCCACAGGATTGTAAAAGGTCAGTTTACGTTCCAATTCCAAAGAAAGGCAATGCCAAAGAATGTTCAAACTACCATACAATTGCGCTCATTTCACATGCTAGCAAGGTTATGCTCAAAATCCTACAAGCTAGGCTTCAGCAATATGTGAACCGAGAACTACCAGAAGTGCAAGCTGGGTTTCGAAGAGTCAGAGGAACTAGAGATCAGATTGCCAACATTCGCTGGATCATGGAAAAAGCAAGAGAGTTCCAGAAAAACATCTACTTCTGCTTCATTGACTACGCTAAAGCCTTTGATTGTGTGGATCACAAAAAACTGTGGCAAATTCTTAAAGAGATGGGAGTACCAGACCACCTTACCTGTCTCCTGAGAAACCTGTATGCGGGTCAAGAAGCAACAGTTAGAACCGGACATGGAACAACCGATTGGTTCAAAATTGGGAAAGGAGTACGACAAGGCTGTATATTATCACCCTGCCTATTTAACTTATATGCAGAGTACATCATGAGAAATGGTGGGCTGGATGAATCACAAGCCGGAGTTAAGATTGCCGGGAGAAATATCAACAACCTCAGATATGCAGACGATACCACCCTAATGGCAGAAAGTGAAGAGGAACTAAAAAGCCTCCTGATGAGGATGAAAGAGGAGAGTGCAAAAGCTGGCTTGAAACTCAACATTAAAAAAACTCAGATCATGGCATCTGGTCCCATCACTTCCTGGCAAATAGAAAGGGAAGAAATGGAAGCATGACAGATTTTATTTTCTTGGGCTCCAAGATCACCGCAGACGGTGACTGCAGCCATGAAATTAAAAGACGCTTGCTCCTGGGGAGGAAAGCTATGGCAAACCTAGACAGCATATTAAAAAGCAGAGACATCACCTTGCCGACAAAGGTCCGTATAGTTAAAGCTATGGTTTTTCCAGTAGTAATGTATGGCTGTGAGAGTTGGACCATAAGGAAGGCTGAGTGCCGAAGAATTGATGCTTTCGAGCTGTGGTGCTGGAGAAGACTCTTAAGAGTCCCTTGGACTGCAAGGTGGTCAAATCAGTCGATCCTAAAGGAAATCAACCCTGACTGCTCATTGGAAGGACAGATACTGAAGCTGAAGCTCAAATACTTTGGCCACCTAATGCGAAGAGAGGACTCACTGGAAAAGACCCTGATGCTGGGAAAGACTGAAGGCAAAAGGAGAAGGGGACGGCAGAGGATGAGATGGTTAGATAGCATCACCGATGTAACGAACATGAATTTGAGTAAACTCCGGGAGACAGTGGCCTGGCGTGCTATGGTCCATGAGGTCACGAAGAGTCGGACACGACTAAACGACTGAACAACAACAACATTATCCTAAATATTCCTCTTTGGAATGTAGCCTGTTTGATCAATATGTCTGGGACACATTTCTTTAGTTGATCAGCTAATATTGTTGTAAAAATTTTATAATCTACATTCAGCAGGGAGATTGGTCTACATGACTGTGGTTTCTCTGGGTCATTCCCCTCTTTATAAATCAGGGTTATGTATGCCTCTTCCTATGTTGGTGGTATTGTTTTGTTTCTTTATTTTCATTCATTGTGTTTCTTAATGGTTCTAGCAGTTCCTCTTCAAGTTCTTTGTAATACTGAGCTGCTGGACATGCTGCTTTTCCTGATTTAATTCGTTTTATTGCCTTTTTCATTTCTTGAACAGTTATGGGCATACTTACAAGGGCGTGGTGGCTCAGCGGATAAGACACCAGGCTTGTCAATTGGAAGATCGCAAGTTTGGAGGTTCGAATCCGTAGCCCTGCGTGCAGAGTGAGCTCCCGCACTCGCCCCAGCTCTTGCCAACCTAGCAATTTGAAAGCATGCAAATGCAAGTAGATTAATAGGTGGCATTTGGGTGGGTAGGTAGCAGCATTCCGCATGCGTCATGCCGGCCACATGACTGCAGAAGCATCTTCAGACAACACTGTCTCTTCGGCTAACAAACAGAGATGAACACCGGCCCCTAGAGTCGGACACGACTGCACAAATGTGCGGGAGTAACCTTTACCTTTTACCTTTATGGATATACTTAATATTTGACTATGTTGGTCGTTGAATTCTCTGATGACCAACTTTTTGATATATTTATTCATCAATGTTAGTCTTGGAATATAATTATTTAAAGAAACCTGCCAATTCTTCTGTTATTTCCAATCTTGAATTTGGTCCCTTTCTTTATTGCTGATAGTGTCTGTGTTTCTTTTTTCTAAGTTGATAGGCTAAACATTTTCCTGGTTTATTTGCATGCTCAAAATTCTTCTGTTTAACAAACTTTATTTTCTTCTATAATTCTTCTGTTTCTCATACATTTTGTTGCTGTTTTGAAGTTATACGTTTATTTTATTTCGGTCAATGACCAGCAAAATTTAAAAGAAAAAGAGACAAAGTACAATCAGAAGATACAATGATAAACTACAAACTAACAAAATATATTACATAATAATACAGCATTCACTCTGCTATTACAGTGTTAATACATTTGTTATCATTATGGGGTAAGCCAAGAACATTAGAAGTTATACAATAAGAAATTATAACATAAAAGTAAAATTGTATATTAAGAGCAGAGACATCACACTGACAACAAAGGTCCGCATAGTTAAAGCAATGGTATTCCCTGTAGTAACCTATGGCTGTGAGAGCTGGACCATAAGGAAGGCTGAGCGAAGGAAGATAGATGCTTTTGAACTGTGGTGTTGGAGGAAAATTCTGAGAGTGCCTTGGACTGCAAGAAGATCAAACCAGTCCATACTCCAGGAAATAAAGCCAGACTGCTCACTTGAGGGAATGATATTAAAGGCAAAACTGAAGTACTTTGGCCACATAATGAGAAGACAGGATACCCTGGAGAAGATGCTGATGCTAGGGAAGGTGGAAGGCAAAAGGAAGAGGGGCCGACCAAGGGCAAGATGGATGGATGATATTCTGGAGGTGACAGACTCGACCGTGGGGGAGCTGGGGGTGGCGACGGCCAACAGGAAGCTCTGGCATGGGCTGGTCCATGAAGTCACGAAGAGTCGGAAGCGACTGAACGAATAAACAACAACTCCTAAAGGAGCCAAAGGGATAGGCCATACCATTTCCATCACATGCACTCAAGAAACGTGGACAAATAGTAGCAGTTCCTCATTACAGTCACCAACCAGAATTCTGCAAGCTAACAAAACAGTTAAACAGTTTCTGTTTTAGGTAAAATAAAATACAAACATAAAACTGTACCTAGAAAGAATAAAATCTATCTATCTATATATATATTAAAAATATAGGCAGTGACAGACTTTGTATTTCTAGGCGCAAAGATTACTGCAGACGCTGACTGCAGCCAGGAAATCAGAAGACGTCTACTTCTTGGGAGGAGAGCAATGGCAAATCTTGATAAAATAGTTAAGAGCAGAGACATCACACTGACAACAAAGGTCCGCATAGTTAAAGCAATGGTATTCCCTGTAGTAACCTATGGCTGCGAGAGCTGGACCATAAGGAAGGCTGAGCGAAGGAAGATAGATGCTTTTGAACTGTGGTGTTGGAGGAAAATTCTGAGAGTGCCTTGGACTGCAAGAAGATCAAACCAGTCCATACTCCAGGAAACAAAGCCAGACTGCTCACTTGAGGGAATGATATTAAAGGCAAAACTCAAGTACTTTGGCCACATAATGAGAAGACAGGATACCTTGGAGAAGAAGCTGATGCTAGGGAAAGTGGAAGGCAAAAGGAAGAGGGGCCGACTAAGGGCAAGATGGATGGATGATATTCTGGAGGTGACAGACTCAACCATTGGGGAGCTGGGGATGGTGACGGCCGACAGAAAGCTCTGGCGTGGACTGGTCCATGAAGTCACGAAGAGTCGGAAACGACTGAACGAATAAACAACAAAAATTGTATATCCCCTGACAAATTATCAATTAAAATATTTCAATTTAAAAATATACATTTAAAATAGGGAATTATTTTTTCATCTGGATTTGTCTTATTTTCATTGCAGCAACACAAAATTTGGCAACCGTACACGTAATGTAAGGTTTTAAATCCTGAAGTAGATAATTCACGTAAAAATTATCTGGATACCCAGGGAGTTTTTCTATTAGGGGCACAATGTAAATTGACCTGATATCGCTATAAAGTGTACAGTGTAGCAGTACATGTAAAATAGTTTCTACTTCCATTTCACCACGTGGGCAGATGCGCTCAGTTACGGGGACTTTGTTGTATCTGCCTTGGAGTTGTTGCTGTTTAGTTTCTTGCAATTCTTTCATCGGTTGTCTATTTGGATTTGTTTTATGCTTTTGTTCCAGTTCTCTTATTTTAGCATCTAATTGTTCTTTCCATTTATTATATTTTCTTTTTTGTTTTGCTGTTAATTTAATTAAGAGGCCCTTCATATATACTTTACTTGCTTCCCAAATGGTGGTATGGTAACCCTGACATGGTTTTGTCAATCTGAGACTTGATGGGTACATGAAGAATGCCACATGGTATTGCTCAGAACTTGGCCTGTGCCCCTCATGATAGATAAATAAACTTGTTGGGCGACGAAGAAGGGGGCTGATCAGAAGGCACTTTGCCCAGGACCTTCCCAAATCTGGAACCAGCCTCATTTGACATGTGTGAGTGGCCAAACCCATGGATTAAGTGAAAAAGAAGATATATAACTCATGGCTTCTTATTTATGCCCTTGGAAAAAGTTTACTCAACCTTTAGTTATTGTTGCACAATTGACTTTTCACTCTGGAAAACACTAATACTGCTGTTGTGATCTAATTGTATGGCATACCCAAGACCAGAACAGATGGAACTGTTAACCATTGTTTGACTGTCTTCTTCTTCATGTGATTCAAATCACATGAAGAAAAGTAAAGGTTGGCATTTCACTTGCTCTTTGTCACTGCTATCCTTGACTTGACAGACAAACCTGAAAAGCAGGGTTCCTCATACAGCTTGAACCCTCATTATGGATTCTGTGTCACGTAAGAATCAGGAGGCCTCCATGAACCAAGAATTTTCCTGTTTCAGGAGCTCACTTTGGAATTCATGGGTGGCTGCAACCACAGTGTAGTGGTTGAGAAAGTGGGCATTGGAGAAAGTAGGCATTGTCAGAGCCCAGTTCTACTTTTTAATGATCACTATTTGAATTTCAGGAAGAAAGGGAACAGGTGAATAAAGCTAAGAAATTAGCAGGCAGAACAAAAAGTGACAGAGAGTACTCAGAAATGAGGGTTTCTGCACTTTTAATAAAATCAACTAGAACTCTTATGGTCTCTTAAAAATAATAATAAAAAATATTATCAAGGCTTCAGATGCATGCAGCATTATCTTGAATGGAGAGTATTCTATAGATACCCATGGTATGAGTGGAAAGGGGAATTGTTACAGGTGGCTCTCTCATCTTTCCCTTAAAGACATTCCCCCTTCTAGATAGAATCCATCAAACCTTTGCTCTGATGCTTTGCCTCACAATCTGAACTAAAAGAATTTCAGGCAAATAAGAAAGTGATTTTTGGAACAAATGTTGGTGGATTCTTTTTCTTCTGGCCATGAACACTCTCTACAGACCAATAAATCATACAGTACAAGGCATATCATAGTAGCCACGACTTAATTTATTATAATCCTGTGCTATTTATAAATACTAGTGTCTGAGCAATGTTATTATATATTATAGTAATATTATGCTCTCTCCTGATTCATTTTTTATTCCAGGACAAGCAATGAAAAAGCTACATCTGATTATTGACTATATGATCAAATAGGAAAATAGCTTTCATCTCTGATTTTTTTTTACAGTAAAAAATGGGAAAGCGTTTCGGGGGGGGGGGAGTGAATTTCTTGCAAATTTAATTTTTCTCCTCTCTCTTTCACTGCCTTCACATCTTCAAAGGTAAAGACTCCCTCAGTTTGGACTCATGATCTGGAGATTACAGGGACATATCCAGATTCTTCTTTCTTGGGAAAAATATTAAAGTACTTTGCTATTACTTCTGGGATGTCTTTTTCAACTTCCCAGTCTAGCCTACAGCCCAGGGATTTTTTTTTGTTATTGGCTACTTCTATTTGAGATCCTGTTTGTCCCTATGGTTCCTCCATCAGTTGGAAGAATGGTAACCTTTAGTTCCATTCTTTATTCCAAGGATGAACTACATTTTTGAGAATTGGACCCACTTTTTTTTTGGGAGGGCCCAGGAGGTCTGTTGGTCATATAGTGGTGTTACCAGACAGGGCCAAACATTTCCCAATTTGTTTCTTGTTGCTTTTTACACATAGGGCTTTCTTTTTTAAAACAAAGGGCAGTTGCAACCCACAACTGGAGCATCCCCTTCTTAAACAGTTTGGTCCTAAGCTGGGTATTGTATTTAACAAGTTAATTATTGCCCCGAATCAAGCAACATGGGAATGAAGGCAGAGATATTTTCCCTAGTTTGGGGAGAGGGAGGGGCAGCCAGCAGAGACTGAAGCAGCTTTGGCTTCTGAAGTGACAAGTGTATCTTAAACATATCATTCTTAAACCAGAAAAATCTTTTGTGAGGGCCACTGGAACAGTTTGGAGCTCTAGTTGTAAGCCCAACAGGCAAGAAAGCAGCTAGGTTGATTTTTGTGAGAGGAATGCCCAGCCATGTCTTTCTGGGCTTTTCAGTAGGACAGCAAGTTTAGAAGGTGATAAGAGATGACAGGATCTCTTTATCTGCCAATTCTGGCATCACATCTCCAGGTAGTCTTTGTTATTTCCTGCAGGGTGGTGCCTGTTCAGGTGTACCTTAGAGTACATAAAACACAGAGAGCTACTTTTTGCTGTGCTTGTAGCAGAGAGTAGCCAGGAGCAGAGGGAGCATCATGGGCTTGAGTTTATTTATTTATTTAATTTTCTATCCCGCCTTTATTATTTTTATAAATAACTCAAGGCGGCGAACATACCTAATACTCCTTCCTCCTCCTATTTTCCCCACAACAACAACCCTGTGAGGTGACTTGGGCTGAGAGAGGGTGAGTGGCCCAAGGTCACCCAGCCGGCTTTCATGCCTAAGGCGGGACTAGAACTCTCAGTCTCCTGGTTTGCTATTGGCTCCTTCCTAGGGCTGAGAGACAGGGACTGGCCCAAGGTCACCCAGCCGGCTTTCATGCCTAAGGCAGGACTAGAACTCTCCGTCTCCTGGTTTGCTATTGGCTCCTTCCTAGGGCTGAGAGACAGGGACTGGCCCAAGGTCACCCAGCCGGCTTTCATGACTAAGGTGGGACTAGAACTCACAGACTCCTGGTTTCTAGCCCGTAAGAGTTCCTGGCTAAGCAGGAATAATTTGTATGCTGTTATTCATCCTGCTTCTGAGAGACAAGAGGACACGAGGGGGATTAGAATTTCTTTCGCCTTAATGCTTTCAGGTCACTGAATATGCTTAATAAGGAGATATAATGGTGTCTCTCCTAAAGGCTGCATGTTAGGCCAATGTGTAGCTGCTTGATCAAATCAGGACAGACCGCTTTGCCCCTGTGCTCCGAACTGTGTGGCAGGAAAATCTTTGTAAGTAAGGCAAACTGAGCAAATCTGCCAGTTTAATGTAGATAAATCTATCATTTTGATTTTGTAAACCACGGAGAGAGGCAGAGGGAAATGCAGGAATCTGGCTTTTCCTGTAACTACTGGAAATCTCATTCAGCTACATTTCTAGTTTCAGCAGAGATTGCTCATACACTTAGTTCAGCATGAGTTTTTATCCCAAATGCACTAGGTGCTTGTTTTATAAATTAAAATGGAATTTCTTTAGAATCTGATTTCTACATTCAGTATACCATTTTGGTGCCTTTTGAGGGAGTTTCTTTATTATTGCTGTGGAGGGCAGTGTGGGAAGCTTGAAAAAGATGCAGCAGCTTTAAGGAATTGACAACAGCTGCTACATTTGCACCCTTGTGAGCTCCAAAGCATCTTTTTGGAATCGAATCTGAAGTGCTGCACAGCCCGATTTTTTTTATTCTTATTGATATATAAAATGTTTATCTCACATTTGTAGTGCTTGTTAGCAGTCCTGAAAATCAGGATTTTGTTATGGAATTGAGGATCTCATGCAATGGTCTTTTACATGCATCCACAACCGGTCACAGTCCAGGCTTGGCAAATGCCAAGCTTGGATCTGGCCAATGTAGGCTATTGCTCTCATGCTGCTCCCCTCTCCCCAACTGCACACCTCAGTTTGCCTTTGGGCCAGAGATTACTGTCAGGATTGCAGTAGGTGGGCATTTACCCACCTAGTCTAGTCATGTTACAAACATGCCCTCACAACATTCCTGTCATCTCCCCTTGAAGCTGCTTTCATCTCATTCCCATCCCATGAATGAGACAAGCTCAAGTCTTCCTTAACTTTACTGGTGTCAAAGTAGCATCCCTGCCACCACTAAGCTGACAGCTTGCAATGGTTGTTTCAAGAAGGATAGAATCTTTCTGTTTGCAGCACAGACAGGTGACCCATAGTGGATAGGATCTTCCTGTTGCTTATTAGCCATTTTAGACTGATGTGACCACATCATCTCCCATCTGGTCCCCAAGCAGCAACTTTGCCACCATTCTGTCCCCCTCCCTCCCCCAAGAGCTGAGTGCAGCTAGCAGCATCTACAGGTTCTTACCACATTCATCAGAATGGATGAAAGTAGCATCATGGTGTCATGGTGCAAGCGCCACCCCTTTGGGGTGTAGAAAAGAGGTGGGGCTTGCATTGTGATGCCATGATGCTGCTTACATCACTCTGACCTGCTTGCCCTGCCCTTTGCAGCAGTTGTAAAGGTTGTGTAGAGCCATGCATGTGTTCCACAGATTTGTGGATGGCAATGCTCAGAATGGGCAAAGAAGCCCAGCTGTCACTTTTGCCTCCCATATGACTTCTACTGCAGCCTGAGCCAAGCTTCTAGGGTCTCCTCCTCTTTGGAAGCACACCTGAGATGACAGTGCAAGTCTAGCATTCTTTTGTTCAAACCCTTCTCTGCTAATTCTCATGTTCCAATAGAACCCAGCCTGTGCTCCCACTGAAATCAAATGGGGAGCAAAAGTGCTTGGGGTGACTCCTTTGCTCACCCCCTCACAATTCCTTCGCAGCATGACAGCACAGAACCAGAGGAGAAGCAGGTTCCACTCTGCCCTGGGCAAGAGGGAAGGACATGCAGGGGCTACCTAGCTTGAGGTCAACTGAAGGCCAGGTACCTGCAAGTACTAGTGCTTGGGGTTCATGCTGCCCAGTGAGTAGTGCCCAGTGGCAACAGACCTCTTCCCAGCCAGGTACATAAAGCTGGACTTGCTGCCCATGTCCTTGTATGCTGTTTTGGGGTGGCCCCAAAAGCATGCAAAGGGGATAGTGAGGAGGTGGGATGGGACAGAGTTAGCTGCTCACTCCCACAAGATGTTATATGATCCAGCCCCATGCAAGCCACACAGGCTGCTGTATGAAGCAGATTTATGAGGTTGCAATGTTGCAGAAGAGCACTAGAATTGTGTTCATGATACCTTAAGCTTCCCAGCACTTAGTCCTTATTTGTCAAGCCTCTGCCCTATTCTTGCATTACTGTCAGGAGTGGTGGATGATGAGGAAGGAAGAGAAACCAAGCCACAGCCCTCAACCAATTGCTTTGCCTACCACTCTCTGCTTGGGGATAGTCATTTGGCAGTGAGTCAGAACAAATCCAGCAGAGGCAGCATAAATATCAGCAACTGGGCAGAACATTTCATACAGGTATTGTTTCCTGATGTTTTCAAGGAAGGGCAGAAAGTACTTCAACTCACCAGTGGAAAAAGACCCTTAGAGTAATGATGTGTAATTAGGGCTGAACTAATACATGCTTTCATTGAAAAATGACAGTCTTGATGGCAGACACACTTCTTCATGGTATCTTATTCTAGACTGATCATTCTAGCCCTGTGATATGGATATTAGTATAAGTAGCCTTCAGGTTACGACTGCAATTGGGACCGTAATTTCTGTCGCTAAGTAATGTGGTGGTAAAGTGTCACATCATGTGACCGCATTGCTTAGCGATGGCAATCCTGGCAGTCCAGGTTGCCATCGTAACCTCAGGACCGTCAGGGTTGTTAAGTGAGGACCTCACCTGACTGCGATGTGGGAAGAGGCAGGAGTCCCAGGTAAGCAGGCCAGCAGGTGAGACCTGCAGGTGAGAGCTATGGATAGGCAGGTGCGTGGGTGCCGCGGGTGGGTGGGCAAGTGCTGTGGGCAGGCACTACAAAGTGCGGGCATGTGGGTGGGTACTGTGGGCAGGCACTATGAAGTACGGGCAGGTGGGTGCTGCGGGCAGGTACTATGGAGTGCAGGTGGGCAGGTCATAACTTTGAACGGTCGCTGAATGAGTGGTCGTAACCCCTACAAGGACTACTTGTAGAATAATCTCAGCCACATCCTGCTCTAGTTTTCTCTGCCATTTGGGTAGTCAGTCAGTCAAAGTTTATTTTGGTCAAAGACCAGTATACTTGTAGAATGAAACAATTAACAAATTGTTTACAGTAGTCCTTGGTTAATGACCACTAATTCAGCAACCGTTTGAAGTTACAACGGTGCTGAACAAGTGGTACTTATAACCGGTGCTTAAAGTTCCGGCCATCGCAGCACCCCCATGGTCACGTGATCGCGTTTTGGGTGCTTGGCAACTGGCTCATACTTAAGATGGTTGCAGCATCCCACGGTCACATGATCACCATTTGTGACCTTCCCTGCCAGCAAAGCCTAACCAGATTAACATTGATCACAAATAACAATCCATTTATTTGGTTTTAAAAGACATATGATTATAAACATTTGCTTTCTGCAGTTGCTGGGAAAATATGTTTGGGGGACATTGCAGTCAAAAGTTAAGGGTTGCTCTTTCCTCCCTGCTAATGAAATTCTCCTGTAAGATTGTGAAGGCCAAGTGTCTCCAGTGTGACATTACACATTCAGCCTGAAAATGTTGTTGCAAGCAGGCTGTTTCATCGTGGATCACACTCTGAACTATCAGCTTAGTTGGCAGTGGAAATTTCTAAAAGGGCAGTGAAACTTTTGACAAGGCCATTTGCACCTTGCTTGCAAAGCAGGTTCCCTGATGCCAGGCTAGCAAAGGTGTAAATGAATTTCTTTTGGACTGTTCATCACATTGAGACCCATCTGATACACTTCATAACAGAGGGAAGAAGCTGTTTGTTGCTTTGCCAGCCAGTGAAAGCTTTTGAACATCTTTCCAAAAACTCAGAATGAATTAATGTATATTGGATCTCACATATAGAAGAAAAAGAGGAAGGAAGGAAGGAAGGAAGGAAGGAAGGAAGGAAGGAAGGAAGGAAGGAAGGAAGGAAGGAAGGAAGGAAGGAATCGGGCCCAATGTTTACCAAAGAATAGTTGCCTAACTTTGGTCAACATAAGGCAGAAATTTTAAATGAGGCATCTCATATTAATACTATGTTCTTTATTCCAGGAAAACTCCACTCTTGGCTACAGGGGAAAAGGGGGGAATTTAATTGTTTCACAGATACCTAGGATCAGAAAAGACCATTTTTTCCCACATGGTTCTTCCCATCCAGTAGAAGCAGCCTTTCTGAGTGTTTCACCACTCACAGGAGCTTAAACGTGGCTAGAACAAGAGACAATAAAAATGATTTTCTAGTAGCTGGAGTGAACTTACTATCTTGGAAATTTCATTTAGGAAGTTTCATTTATTAGTTTTGTATAGTTACCTGGATACTTTTATTTTAGTCTTTGATCTGATCTTTGTTTGACTTTGAATTCCAGTATTACCAACATAATTTTTATGGGTATATCTCCAAATTTATGTATGACCTGTTATCACAACTAATGAAGCAGTGCAGTGCAGTGCAACATTTATATATTCTTCTGTACCAGCTGGTCCAATTGTCTTAGAGTGTGATTCCAGTTTGAAAACTATGTCTTCCTATGAAGCCTTCTTTCTTAAAACCATCTATAAAATCTTATTTGAAAGCTGCATCTGATTTTTAACTTTTTGTTGCAAGCACCAGCCTTGACTCTCTCTATGTTATTAGTCACCATGGAAGTGGTAGTATTGTATGCCAATATCCTCTAAGCGTCTATGAAAGTCACATATGAATGAGAGAAATGAACCTTTGGCACCTCCATTTAGTTTTATTTGTTCTGTGGCAGATTGTGCATTTATTTTCCCCCCAATTTTTGAATGTATATTATTGGAAGATTTCTGCCACAGTCATGAGATGTAAATTGTTCCTACACTAGCTAATTTATATATGAACAGGTTTGAGTATTCTTACATACTGCACAAAGTAAATCCCCTTTGAAGGTCCATCATGGAATATAAAAGATATCTAGATGATATTTTTATAGAGTAGCAGAATTCAGGAAGGCTCTTGAGAACTCTAGGCATCAAACAATTCAATTCTGCCTTATATACCATGATAAAATAATACATTATTTAGTTGTTCAAGTTTCTGAAGTGAATAACCAACTGAGCACAGAAGTGTACAGAAAAAGGCAGATGTTAATTCTTTAATAGGATAGTTGTCATCCATACTACCTTTAGAAAAACCATCCATTCTCTCAAATGATAAGTCTCTGGAGGAATTACAGCATTTACCAAACAAGCTGATATTTTTGAAGACTCATTGGCACTATAGTGGTTAATCTCATAGGATTATCAAACTAGCTAAATACAAAGCTAGAGAATAACTAGGAAGGAGTTTCTGAAACTAAAAATGTCAAATAGCAAGTACGTAGGATGACTATAATTTAAATGTTTGATATATACTCTCAATGTGTGAAAGAGATTATTGTGGAGTCCATGGTGCTCTCTAAGCCTTGTTGTTTTCTTGCAGATGTTTCATTGCCAGGCTAGGCAACATCTTCAGTGCAAAAAGAGATTATTCTTAATTATTGTCACCAGTTCCTCTCTTTCCATATAAATGGAGTCTAAGAGCTTAGCCACACTGGTAGGTTGCCTCATTACTAGTATGGGACAGCAATCATTTTGGAGGGCAGGAAGAAACAACATTGCTCTGACCCACCATGAATGCAACTTTGAGCATGTTGTCCTGTTCCATGTTCAAAGTAGAATTTTTCTGTGTCTCTCACCTCAAGCAATATTGTCTGGTTTGCCTGCTGTGCTCTACTTTCTTCTAGGCCGCTCCTGCACTTTGATTGGCTACTTTGCAGAGGTAGGATCAGCCTAGGCTGACCATATTTCCTTTTTTTTTTAATATTAAAAAATAAATTTTATTATATACAATACATAATACAACACACAATACAATACAATACAAAGATGAACAATACATAAAAATATAACATCACATTAAACTAATAACTTGATCTATAACCTTATATATACTGTATAAACTTTGCCTAATCTAAACTTATCTAACCAAAAAAAACAAAAACAAAAAAACCCCATTAAATTAATTTATTTAAAACCCTCTCTAACTAAATAGTCCAACCTAACCATCTTCCTACTTACTCAATCTTTCTTTCTTTCTTTCCTTCCTCTTCCCTCTCTTCCCTTCTTTTACTTCCACTTCCTTATTCTTTCTGTTCTACTTTACTTTACCTTCACACTCCTTCCCCCCCCCCCCAAAAAGAGACTTCTTACTTTCCGTCCAATTTTCCATTATATATTTATATACTAATTTGTTCCTAATAGTTGCTTTACATATTATGTTCTTAATATTAAATTTCTAATTGTATGTTTTGCGTTTTTTGAATATATTTAAAAAAGGGACTCCAAACTATCTTAAATTCATCCATATTTCTGTCATTAATTTGATCGGTTAATTTTGCCATTTGCATCAGGTCCATTATTTTTAAAGTCCATTCTTCGGTCGTGGGTATATATTCTTCTTTCCAATATTTAGCAAAGATGATTCTAGCTGCGGTTATAATGTAGAATAACAGTTTTCCATATTTTTTATGTAGTTCTGGTTTTATAAATCCCAATAGGTATAGATCCGGTTCTTTGATGAAGTTTTCTTGTATAATTTCACAAATAATTTTGTGAATTCTGTCCCAATAAATCTTTGTTTTCCGGCATGTCCACCATAAATGAAAAAAGGTACCAGTCTCTTTTTTACATTTCCAACAATGATTTGGTATTACCGGGTTTGCCTTAGACAATATATATGGAGTGAGATACCATCTATACATCATTTTAAAGAAATTTTCTTTCATATTGTAATTTAGAGTAAAGTTCAAATCTTTTAACCAAATTTTCTCCCAAATTTCATTTTGAATGTTATGGCCCAAATTTTGTTCCCATTTAATTAAGGGATATTTATTAGATAACTTAGAAAACTTATTTTGAATTAAAATTTTGTAAATTTTTGCAATTAGATGTTCCTCCTCTCTCCATAATATATTGTCCCAGTTAACATAATACTTTTTAAACTTAAAATTTTTGGAGTCTATTTTGAATTGTGTTTTTATTTGTAAATATGTAAACCAATTGCAGGTATTACCCTCATTTTCTAGATCTTCCCTAGTTTTAAATTTATAGTTTGAACTTTCAAATATCAAAAGATCTTTATAATTTAGCCACTTATTTCTAGTTGTAATTCCTTGTATTGCAAAAGCTTCATGTGGTGATATCCACAATGGTATATTAGGTATCAATGGTTTTTTATATTTTTCCCAAATTTTTAAGATCGATTTCCTAATTGGGTGATGTGTGAAAGCCCGGTTTGCTTTTAATTTGTCGTACCATAGGTATCCATGCCAGCCGAATCTGAGATCATACCCCTCCAAATTCAATAATCTTTTATTATCCAATAATATGGCTGACCATATTTCCTTTTTTTTTTTTAATTTTATTGGATTTTAAATATACAAAGCTAAAAGTTAAGAATGAAACGGAAATAGAAATACAAATTAAAAGAAAAAGAAAAGAAAAGTGCAGTAAAGGGAAAAAAAAGAAAGAAAAACACAAACAAAGAAATTGGATAACCTCCGATCCAACTATGGTCATAAGAATAAAATAGATAGTTTGTTTTTACATGCTGGTTATTCATATAACATTCATATACTTTTCTTGTCTATTATATACTATTTATATATAATCTAATCATCAAATCCCCATATTAGCTTTACTCCTCCTGCTTTTTGCAAATAGTCCATCAAAGGTTTCCACTCTTTAAGAAAGTAACAATTTGAATTGTCTTTTAATAAGCAAGTCAATTTATCATTTTCTGCCATCTCTAATAGTTTCAACATCCAATCCTGTATTGTTGGTACACTTTGATTTTTCCAGTTTTGTGCATATAAGAGTCTTGCTGCTGTAATCATATATTGTATTATTCTAGAGAAATGTTTTTCTATTTGTACCTCCCAAATTCCAAGTAAAAAAAATTCTGGTTTAAATGGTATTCGTATCTGTAGTATATTTTGCATCAATGAATGTATCTCAGTCCAAAATTCTTTTGCAATGTTACAATGGCTGACCATATTTCCTTGAGACAAAAACGGGACATTGGGATGGAAAAAACGGGACAGGGGTCCCTGCCCCCCGGGTCCACGTGATTGGCTCCTGCCTGCAAACCTACCCCCAATCCGCGTGATTGGCTCCCGCCTGCAAACTCCACCCCCTAGTCCGTGTGATTGGCTCCCACCTGCAAACTCCGCTCCCTGGTCCGTGCGATTGGCTCCCACCTGCAAACCCCGCCCCCTGGTCCACGCGATTGGCTCCTGCCTGCAAACACACCCCCGATCCGCGTGATTGGCTCCTGCCTGCAAACTCTGCCCCCTAGTCCATGTGATTGGCTCCCGCCTGCAAACCCCGCCTCCTGGTCCATGCAATTGGCTCCTGCCTGCAAACCCCGCCCCCTTCCATGTGATTGGCTCCTGCCAGCAAACCCTGCCCCCAGTCCACCCAATTGGCTCCCACCTGCAGACCCCACCCCCGGTCCACATGATTGGTTCCTGCCTGCAAACCCCGCCCCCCGTTATGCACGATTGGCTCCCGCCTGCAAACCACGCCCCCCCAGTCCGTGGAAAAATTGTCTTCCACGAAACTGGTCCCTCGTGCCAAAAAGTTTGGGTACCCCTGCTTAAACAGATTACTGTTTATATAAAAAGACTTGCGATCAACCACAAGGTCTGGGTCAAGGTTCCCTTTTGCAATAGGGTGAGACTGGAAATATATATACTGACTGTCAAAGGGAACCTTGCCCCAGACCTTGCCCTGCTGCCAATTGGTCCTATATTTCTAGTCTTGCCATATTGTCAAAGTTTGACAATACAGCAAGACTAGAAATATAGGACAAGGTCTAACTAAGGCACACTGGAGTTTGATATCCTAAGATGTTATGGACTGCAGATCTCATCAGCTGCGTCTATTCAGGCGGGAAGGGGCGCCCAGCCCACCGTGGCCCCAACGGTAGACTGTGCCTGTCCAGAGGAGTTCTCCTGCCAGCACCAGCTCCAGCACCGCAGACGCGAACATGCCTCCCCTGCGCCTGTTCCGAAGGGACAGAACAGGATGTAGCTGGCCCCACCGCCATCCTGCGTACCTCCAGCGAGGGCTGGCATCACCAGCAGCAGCAGCAGCAGCTCCAGGAGGCAGAGGCAGCTCCGTACCCGGAGGGGCTGCATCCCACCGCATAGCTCGGCGGTGCCCCGGCCAACCGGTTCCCTGGCTTGCTCTGGCTGGGATGGCTCCTCCTGCCCGGTGTGGACAGGTGGTGAGAGCGCTCTCCTCCCATCCTGGGGCCCGCTGCTGCTACCGAGGTGGAGGAGCTCAGAGCGCCACACCTGGAGGCTTCCTGCCGTGCCTCGCTCAGTCCTCCCAGGGACCCAGGACAGCTCGGCTCAGCAGTGCTACTGAAAGAGGAACTTCTCCGCCTGGCCAGAAGTTTGGAAAGGGTGTGTGAGTGCATGTAAGCTAGGCTGGCTGCTGGGGTGGAGGGACTGGGGGCCATGAGGCTCGGCTCGGCTGCAAGAGCGGTGGCGAGGCGAGGCAGCAAGACTGGAGCGCACGAATTGGGCAAAAGAGGCGGAGAGCCCAGCGGATTCCAGGGGGGAAGGCTGAGTGGGCATTTGGACGCTGGCTTCTTGGCAGCGAGGCAAGGCTTGGCAGCGGAACTCCCAGCAGAGAGGCAGGGATGGGATTCAGGGACCGGATCTTTGGTCAGGAGGCAAGGCTCAGGGTCAGGATTCACCACTGCAGGGCTTCGGAGCATGCAGCACTGACAGGATCAGGTAAGGAGGCAGGAATGGGGTGGACTGTGGTGCTAGTTCTGGCGATGGGCTCGCACATGGCGAAACAACCAGGCTTCCAGGGCAGCGTAGAAGACAGGTGTAGACGGGTGTCTCCGGCAGCGCATGTTGGCTGCGCTGCCCCTTTTATTATTCACATTTCGCGCCATTTGTGCGTCTTGGCCAATCAAGCTTCTCACTGCTCGGCCCGCCTCTCCACCCTCCTTTGCTGCGCGCTGATAGGCGGGAGGGCTTCATTTTCCAGGCTGTCTCCCAAAATGGGACAATACTGAGATTTTTGTCAAAAAGACGGTACGGCTCAAAAATGCTAAAATAACGGGACTGTCCCGTTCAAAACGGGACGTATGGTCACCCTAGATCAGCCCCTCATCGCATTTTCCCTGCTTTACCTTTTCCTCTTCTTACTGGCATAATGGTTCTACCATTTGCCTTACATGCAGAAGGTCCCTGTTGTTGCAGGTTTTTTAAATTACTATTTTTCTTTTCCTGAACTACTGATTTTTCTGCCTTTTTTAAAAAAAGTCCTCTGGTGCACCTTTTCATCATTTTGCCAATCACTTGGCAGGCATTATTTTTCTTTCCTAGAGCTACCTACAGATTTCACAAGCCTTTTCTTTTTAAAGGAGTCCACCTGTGTGCCACTTCATCAATTTTCCATCTATAGGTACCATTCCTGTTCTCTGCTGGGCATTTTGCTGGACAGCTAAGGTAGTTGGCCTGGACCCCTTCAGAAGGCAAGCTTTAACCTAATGCCAAGTATCTGTTATAATAGATATTCTTTTCTCCTCTGTCCTTTGCACTCTCCTTTCTTTTTTTCCTTTGGAATGTCCTTGCTTTCCTCTTTTATGGTACTGCCTCTTTAAGAAGCTTCACTTTTGTGGGTACACATCTTCTAGTCCCCTCCCCACCAAGTCCTGTAATGCAGCTTCATGGTGGGGAGGGGGTGTTCCTGGGAGAGATGAGCAAAGAACACCAGTACTGTAAAGCGAGAGTATCCAGCAGGGTCACCCAAAGCATCAGCAAATTGAAATAGACTGGAATTGGACACTTTCAGTCAGAAGATCATATTGTTTACTACTAAGGACATGAAAAGCAAACAAGCAATGATGTTGCTTTCATAGTCAGGAAGGATAGAGCAAAGACAGCACTTGGGTACAATGCAATAAATGACAAAATAATATCAATCAGACTTTGCGGACAACCCTTTAATATTACAGTTATCCAGGTTTATGCTCCAATCACTGATGCAAAGGAAGAGGAATTTGATGGTCAAATTCAATCTGAAATTGACAGACCACACAATCAAGATGTGCCGCTTGTGGTTGGAGACTGGAACCCCAAAGTTAGAAATAAGGTAAAGGTAAAGGTTCCCCCCGCACATTTGTGCAGTCGTGTCCGACTCTAGGTGCCGGTGCTCATCTCCGTTTGTTAGCCGAAGAGCCAGCATTGTCCGAAGACGCTTCCACAGTCATGTGGCCGCATGACGCGCACGGAATGCTGTTACCTACCCACTGAAGTGGTACCTATTAATCTACTTGCATTTGCATGCTTTCGAATTGCTAGGTTGGCAAGAGCTGAAGCTGGTGCGGGAGCTCACTCCGTCACGCAGGGCTAGGGATTCGAACTTCCGAACTTGCGATCTTCCGATCGACAAGCCTGGCATCTTACCCACTGAGCCACCATGCCCCAAGTTGGAAATAGTAAGGAGGAAAATATAGTTGGCTGTACAGTCTAGAAAACAGAAATGAAGCAGGAGAATGACATTTTCTTCCAATCCAGTGATTTCTCCAATGCTAACACAGTCTTCAAACAACCAAAATGATGCCTATGTACATAGACATCACCAGATGGGGTACATAGAAATGAAATTAACATATTCTTGGTAAAAGACGTTTGAAGAGCTCACTTATAACAGCAAAGACATGGCCAGGAGCTGACTGTGAAATAGATCATGAACTGCTCATGGGTAAATTCCAAGTTAAGCTAAAACAGAAGAGCAAATCCAACCAGTTTCCACAATATGATCTTGAATATATACCCACCATTTTCAAGAGAACACCAGGAATCTCTTTGATATCCTGAATTTCATTGATAGGGAACCAGAGGAAATGTAGAATGAAAACAGAGAAGTTGTTAAGCATGAATGTGAAAAGAGACTGCCAGGGACCAAGAAATAGAAGAAACCAAACTGGATGCCTGCATAGACAGTGAAAATTGCCAGAAAGACAAAGATCTCAGGAAGAAAGAACTTCAGAGAGCTGTTAGAAGAGTCAAGAAGCAGTATTACAATGCTATCTTTAAAGACATCAAATGGAAACAGAGAAAGAAAAATATGAAAAGTTTTCCCAAAGATCTCTGAACTCAGAAGGAGGTTCAAATTGATATGCAAAAGGATGCTAGTGGATAAGACTGCAACTCATTCAAAGAAGATTTAAAAAAATAGGAGTATACTAAAATTCTATACAGTAGGGATGTCAATATCCAAGATACCTTAAATATATTCCCTATTTAAAGAATGTTTAGTATTGGAAGATGAAGTTATATCAGCACTCCAGTCACTATCAAGTTGGAAGGCTACAGGAATTGATGTAATATCTACAGAAATATGGAAAGCAACAGAAGAAGAATTAGTAAGAGTTCTAACCAAACTATGCCAATGAATAGTAGCCAACAGACAGGACGAGGTCAACCTACATGCCAATACCAAAGAAAGGAGACTTAACAGAATAAGCAAACTATCATACAAAATCTTTAATTCCACATGCTAGCAAAATAATCATGCAATGCAGATTTGTTGTTGTTGTTTAGTCGTGTCCGACTCTTCGTGACCTCATGGACCATAGCACGCCAGGCCTTCCTGTCCTCCACTGTCTCTTGGAGTTTACTCAAATTCATGTTCATTACATCGGTGATGCTATCTAACCATCTCATCCTCTGCCGTCCCCTTCTCCTTTTGCCCTCAGTCTTTCCCAGCATCAGGGTCTTTTCCAGTGAGTCCTCTCTTTGCATTAGGTGGCCAAAGTATTTGAGCTTCAGCTTCAGCATCTGTCCTTCCAATGAGCAGTCAGGGTTGATTTCCTTTAGGATTGACTGGTTTGACCTCCTTGCAGTCCAAGGGACTCTCAAGAGTCTTCTCCAGCACCACAGTTCGAAAGCATCAATTCTTCGGCGCTCAGCCTTCCTTATGGTCCAACTCTCACAGCCATACATTGCTACTGGAAAAACCATAGCTTTAACTATACGGACCTTTGTCGGCATGGTGATGTCTCTGCTTTTTAATATGCTGTCTAGGTTTGCCATAGCTTTCCTTCCAAGGAGCAAGCGTCTTTTAATTTCATGGCTGCAGTCACCGTCTGCGGTGATCTTGGAGCCCAAGAAAATAAAATCTGTCACTGCTTCCATTCCTTCCCCTTCTATTTGCCAGGAAGTGATGGGACCAGATGCCATGATCTGGGTTTTTTTAATGTTGAGTTTCAAGCCAGCTTTTGCACTCTCCTCTTTCACCCTCATCAAGAGGCTTTTTAGTTCCTCTTCACTTTCTGCCATTAGGGTGGTATCGTCTGCATATCTGAGGTTGTTGATATTTTTCCCAGCAATCTTAACTCCGTCTTGTGATTCATCCAGCCCGGCCTTTCTCATGATGTACTCTGCATATAAGTTAAATAAGCAGGGTGATAATATACGGCCTTGTCGTACTCCTTTCCCAATTTTGAACCAGTCGGTTGTTCCATGTCCGGTTCTAACTGTTGCTTCTTGACCCACATACAGGTTTCTCAGGAGACAGGTAAGGTGGTCTGGTACTCCCATCTCTTTAAGACTTTGCCACAGTTTGTTGTGATCTGCAATGCAGATTAGAGCCCTACATAGAAAGGGAAATGCTAGATGTTGAAGTTGGCTTTAGAAAAGGTGCAGGAACAAGATATGTTATTGCTGAAGCAGGCTGGGTAATTGAGAAAGCCAAAAAATATCAAAAAGAAGCCAGTGTGTGCTTCATTGATTATAGGAAGGCCTTTGATTGTGATAACCATGTCAAGCTGTAGAATCTCTTTAAGAAAATGGGAATTCAAAAACATCTCATTGTCCTCATGTGAAATTTAAATAGAGGTCATGAAGCCACACTTGGGATGGAAAATGGACAAACAGACTGTCCCATGGTCAGAAAGAATAAGAGAAGCCTGTATACTCTCTCTTTATTTATTCAACCTACGTGCTGAATATGTATTGAGGGAAGCTGGATTGGAAGATGAGCATGGTTTTAAAATTGGAGGAAGAAACATCAATAACATGCTCTATGCTGATGACACCACTCTGATTGCTGAAAATGCAAATGATCTGCGATCTCTAGTAATGAAAGTCAAGGAGCCAGTGAATAAATGGCACTAAGATTAAATACAAAGGAGACCAAACTAATAACAACAGGTTCAGCAACCAGCCTTAGAACTGACAGTAAAGATATTGAAGTGGTGGATAGCTTCTGCCTTTTAGGGTCAATTTTCAACAATAAAGGAACCAGCAGTCAAGAAATACACCAGAGACTAGCACTTGTTAGAATAGCAATGAAAGCCTTGGAAAAGATATTCAGATACTGTTACTGTATGCGTCTATACTTGCAAAGATGCAGGCAATGATTTTCCCTGTAACACTCTATGGAAGGAAAAGTTGGACTTTGAAGGACAGGAACAGTATTGATGCTTTTGAACTCTGGTGTTGGAGAAGACTCTTGAGATTACTATGGATAGCTAGGAAAACAAACAAATGTATCATAGAACAATCAATTCAGACTTCTCACTTGAAGCACAAATGACCAGGCTAAAATTATCATATTTTGGACACATTAAGCAACAACCCACCTCCCTTGAGAAGTCCATAATGCTGGGAAAGGTGGAAGTAAGGAAGAAGAAGAAGACCAGCAGCAAGGTGGATGGATTTGATTACAGTGGCAAGGGGTGCACCTTTGGGAGACCTGAAGGATCAGGTTGGGGACTGATCATCCTGGAAAAGGTCTAACTATGTGGACACTAAGAGTTGACATTGACCTGGCGGCATATAATCAATCAATCTTCCATTTGGCGATAGGATTTGGGAGACAGTTCCTAGAGGTACAGTGGTGCTTAAAAGTTTGTGAACCCTTTTGAATTTTCAATATTTCTGCATAAATATGACTAAAACATGATATGTTCTCCACACAAGTCCTAAAACTAGACAAAGAGAATCCAATTAAACAAAGGAATCAAAATCATTATATTTCATTTATTTATTGAGGAAAATGATCTGTAGATACAATATGTGTACATTGTTATACATTGTTGCATTTTCTGAGCCCTTAGAACAAAAACCAGTCTGAGATTATAATTTCTTTATTTATGCAATGGAATAAATCAGTGTCCTTGCAAACTGATATATCAATATCATTTCAGTGTAATCAATGAACAGATCATTTGACATACATGGGGAAGAATACTAGGCCAATTAGAACATGTATTAATAAATGCAATAACTGCATCAGAAGAAAGAGTACAGAAGCTCCAAAGTGGTTAAATGTTTTCAAAAATATGAGCACCATAAAAATCCAGTGCGCTTCTGGTTTACTGCAACACAGAATTATATTGGATTACAAATAGGATACAATGACCCTCAGGACTTAAATTAGGATATTGATTAGATTGTAACCACCTGAGATGCTTTCAGATTCAGGTTCGTTCTTGATTTCTGTTTTTTAATATTGTTTTTTGTTTGAGTGTGCTCTTTGACAATCGATTGGTGGTGTGCATATTCCATTTTGGCAGAGACATATTTCTGGTTTTGGTTTTGCAGTTTTGGGAAGAGCCATTTTCTCCCGATACTTTTTTCCTAGCTGCCCAGAGGATGAAAGGACATCTTGAGCAAGTGGTTTCAAAATATGTCTTTGCCGTTATCTTGACTTGGACTAAGAGTGGGCATGTGTCATGCTGTTACAAGACAGTGTTCCTTTTTAATGTATTCACTGTTTTAACAGCTGTTCAATATAAGCCTATTTCTAAAGAAAGAAGAAAAGAAGAAGAAAAATCAGAGGTCATTCAGTAATTGCATCAAAATTTTACATCATGATAGCAGTTTGAGGAGTCACACAGTTTACCTGGTCTCAGCCTTCCTTACGTTCTCCCATTTTGGTGATTTACTTATTTATTTAATCAAATTTCGAGGCCACCTGACTCCAGAACAGCTCTGGGTGGCTTACATCTTTCTCTCTCTCTCTCTCTCCCTGGAAAAAACACACAACCAACCAGAAGAAACAGAGGCGTGGTGGCTCAGTGGGTAAGACGCCAGGCTTGTCGATCAGAAGATCGCAAGTTCGGAGGTTCGAATCCCTAGCCCTGCGTGCGGAGTGAGCTCCCGCACTAGCTCCAGCTCTTGCCAACCTAGCAATTTGAAAGCATGCAAATGCAAGCAGATGAATAGGTACCACTTTGGTGGGACGGTAACAGCATTCCGCGCGCGTCATACGGCCACATGACCGTGGAAGCGTCTTCGGACAACGCTGGCTCTTCAGCTAAGAAACGGAGATGAGCACCGGCCCCTAGAGTCGGACACGACTGCACAACTGTGCGGGGGGAACCTTAACCAGAAGAAGGACACCAACTATAAGCCACCCACAACAGAAGAGGCACCACAATTACCCTTATCCCCATGGTCTAGGACCGCCAGGTCTTCAACTGTTTCCAGAACAACATAAATGGCTGCTTTATTAACAGAAGCAGATGATGGTGCTTTCCTAAATGAATTAATTTAAACTTCATGGAGAGGCCTAAAAACCCAAGTATATCTAGTTTACTATAATTTCCCTTCTGACCCATATATTCGTATGCTGCTATCATATGGCAATACATTCATCAAGTTGTGTGGTGTGTTTCATCCCCACCAACCCCCAGGAAAAAAGGCCTTAGTGGGCCAATTCCTTGTATGGAGAGAGGAAAAGAGAAAACAAATAAAAGCAGTCTCCTCTTGGGCATCAACTGTCCTTAGTGTCTTTTTCACTGGGTTCCTTTTGATATAGCCAAGTGACAATGGTGGAAATGCTAAGGGAGGGAGGGAGGGAGGGAGGGATGGATCTCAGCAATCTTAAAGACATGAGGATATGTTATATTTAGCCACTGTGAGTTAATATCATGTTACTTTTTAAAGTATCTCTTTCTTCTCCCTCATATCCCTTAGATGAAGAAATATATTGTACAGATTTATGTTAGGTACCCTGCTAGGATTCTCAATATGTTAACTATGCATAACCACATTAATTAATGAACCATGTATCAGTATATTAATGTCACTATAGTGTATGTGAGACCCACTCAAAACAAGCCAGGAAGAACTTTGCTCAGAAAGATAATGACAGATAAATACTAGCCAGCTAGACAGATAAAGGCAGTTTTCACACAGCAGGTAAAAAAATATGCCAGAATGAAAAGTTTGCAGAAGACACACAAATTATAGTTCCCAGAGCAACAGATAATTCCCATGTGAAATGGATGAGACAATGGGACTTGGCGGGAAAAGTATGTGCAAAAAGGGCCAAGGTGGGACTGGCCAAGCCTTGGGGGGAAGGTATAAAAGGGTATGGGAACTATAGTCTTTTGGATCTATCAAGTAGAAGGAGGTACCAGGTATGGTGAGCATTCTGCCTTGAGACTTTCTAATTCAGACATAGCCTGGTTGGTCCAGTTTTGAGTTGGGTAGGGGTACATGGGCATGTGAATGTGTGAGTGAGTGGAGCTTTCAGTTCAGAAAGGGAACAGCCTATCTCCTAAACCTGCATTTGATTCTCTTTGTCTGGGTCTCTGGATAAGAAAGACGGAGTAATACCGGAGATGCTTTCTGGCCTACAGAGTGACAAAAAGAGTATATAAACTTCTTGGGGTGGAAGTAGCTTCTCAAAAGTACAAGAACTATTACACCTTTTCTCTCTTGTGTTTAGGATAAAGTAGGCTAAGGTAGGCTAAGAGTTTATTGGTGTATTGGCTTCCCTTATGTCTTAGCTTGAGGAAATGAGGTACATCCAAAAGCAGTGGATAATGAGTTAGCCTGCAGATATGTAGGTAAGCTGCAATATAAGTAGGATATATCCTGACGTATAAGCAGTCGCAGTCCATGAGTGGCAGAGTCAGCAGGATATGGAGAACTGTGGGGAGAACACTATGTCTCCAAATGAATAACAGTGTAATCCAGTGTTTTTCACCCTTGGGAACTTTCAGAAGTGTAGACTTCAACTTCCAGAATCCTCCAGCCAGCATGGCTGGCTGGAGAATTCTGGGAATTGAAGTCCACACATCTGAAAGTTCCCAAGGGTGAGAAACACTGCTGTAATCAAATAGATTACATCTTATGCAGCAAACAAATAGAAAAACTCTATGATGAATTGCAAAGCACTGCTGGGTGCTGACTATGGACCATCAACTACTAATCATAGAAATACACATCAGTTTAAAAAAGGGTAGAAAAGACCCAATCCCAATGAGATATAATCTAGAACCCATTTCAGAAGACTATAAGTTTGAGATTAGAAACAGATTCAGAGACCTAAACCTAGTGGACAGAGAGCCTGAGGAATTGTAGGAAGAAGTTACAACAAAGTTACAGTGAAGAAGAGGAAGCCAGAAAGCACATAAGAAGAGCCAGAAGGAAGTGAAGTACACACTGGCTATCAAACAAGCTGATTGATTGATTGATTGATTGATTGATTGATTGATTGATTATGTGCCATCCAGTCGGTGTCGACTCTGAGAGACCACATAGATAGATTTTCTCCATGACAATCTGTCCCTAACCTGGTCTTTCAGGTCTTCCAATGGGATACCCATTACCAAAAACAAGGCCATAGAAACAGTTAAAGAAAGATGACTGGCAAAAGCTGGAGGAGATCTTGGAAAAACTGGAGAACTTAATGCAAACTTCTAATGAAGGCAAGAAGAGATAAAGAGATATACTATCTGAACTCAGAGTGCAGAGAAACAGAAGAAAATAACAGAATGGAAAGAACAAGGGATCTGTTTAAGAAAATCAGAGAAATCACAGGAATATTCCAACCTTGTGTCAGTGTCATCAGGAAAAATGACCTGGTGCACCCCCTCCTCAAGAAACCATCCCTGGACCCTACCATCCTGGGCAATTTTTGCCCAGTCTCCCACCTTCCCTTTTTGGGAAAGGTGGTTGAGAAGGTGGTGGCGTTGCAACTCCAGAGGATTCTGGAGGAAACGAATTATCTGGACCCCTTCCAGTCAGGTTTCAGGCCGGGATATGGGACAGAGACCGCATTGGTCGCGCTTATGGATGATCTCTGGCGAGAGTGGGATGGAGGGAGTGCGTCCATCCTTTCTCTCTTAGATCTCTCAGCGGCTTTTGATACCGTCGACCACGGTATACTCTTGGGGCGGCTCAGGGAGTTGGGGGCGGGCGGCGTGGTTTTGCGCTGGTTCGCCTCCTTCCTCCAGGGCCGTTCCCAGTCGGTGTTGATAGGGGAGGAGAGAGCTGACCCGCGACCCCTGACTTGTGGGGTGCCGCAGGGGTCAGTTCTCTCTCCTCTCCTATTCAACATCTACATGAAGCCGCTGGGCGAGATCATCTGTCACCACGGGATGAGGTATCACCAATATGCTGATGATACCCAGTTATACATCTCCATCCCGGGTAAAGTAAGTGATGCGGTCAATGCCTTATCTCAGTGCCTGGAGGCTGTGGGGGTCTGGATGGGGAACAACAGGCTTCAACTGAACCGTAGTAAGACGGAGTGGCTGTGGATTGATGGCCCCCCTGGATCCGGGAAGTTGTCATCTTTGATTCTGGGTGGGGTCCAATTCAAGGTGTTGGTGATTACCTTTAAAGCCCTGCATGGCATAGGGCCAGGGTACCTGAGGGACCGTCTCGTCCCGACAACGTCGGCCCGCCCCACCCGTGCATGCAGAGGGCATGCTTCGGACCCCCTCAACAAGAGAATTCCATCTAGCGGGGTCCAGGAGGCATGCCTTCTCTGCGATAGCGCCTGCCCTATGGAATATCTTGCCCCTGGAGGTGAGACTGGCCCCCTCACTCCTGGCCTTTCGGAAGGCCCTTAAGACCTGGCTCTGCCGCCTGGCCTGGGACAATGGAGGTGGTAGTGCCTCGTGGGGTTGGCTGGCCTCGTAGCACCATGATCTACTCTGCGGTTCCAAATCCATCTTGGACTTTATTTATTTTATGCTTGTTGTGTTTTTAGATATTTTGTATAGTTTTTAAATTTTTTAAATTTTATTTGTTGTAGCCCAGAGTCCCTTGTATGGGAGATGGGCAGGGGATAAATTGAACGAATAAATAAATAAATAAATAAATAAATAAATAAATAAATAGCTAGCTAGCATGGAAAGGAGTTAATGATGGAACATAATGTGAAATAAAGATAGAAGGAATACACAGAAAACCTGTATAAGAAGATCAGCTCAGACAACATTGTATTCAAGAGAAGAAAAATACGAAGAGGAACCAGTGGTGCTTGAGAAGGAAGTTAGTGAGCTATAAAACAACTGGCAAATAGGAAAGCCCTAGGGGTAGATGAAGTCCTGCTAAAGCTCTTAAAGGAGGCTGCATGGAAATAATAAAGATCATGACAGGCCTGTGACAATAATTATGGGGAAAAGCAGCATGGCCTAAAGGCAGGTAAAGGTTTATATCTCAATCCCTAAAAAGAGAAATTTAAATGAATGTGTTAATTATAGGGCAATAGCCTTAATAACATAAGACACTGTTCATAATTCTGCAGAAGATGTTAGGAGATGTTAGAGCTCCATACGAACAAGCAAGATTCAGAAAGAACAGGGGAATATGAGACCATATAGCTAATATTAGGTTGGTGTTGGAAACAGCAAGAGCTCTTCTTTGTTTTTTAGACAACCCCAACACTTTTGATAGTGTTAATCATTTAAAAATTTGGAAAGAAACTTTGCAATGGATATATCCTGGTATCTGATTCTTCAGTTAAGAGGTCTCTACAATAACTAGGAAGGCACAGTGAGAACAGAATTTAGTAACACTGAATGGTTTACCATCGGAAAAGGAATCAGCGCTGCATTCTATCACCATACCTGTTCAATGTATACACAGAATGCACCATATGGATCACAGGCCTAAAAAAGCTAAAGGTTGGAGTCAAAATTGGTGGAAGGAATGTCAATAATATGAGATATGTACACAACCTTGGTTGCAGAAACTGAAGAAGACTTAAGAACAATCATCCTGAAAGTAGGACAGGAAAGTAAAAAGGCAGGATTTTCCTTAAGCATCAAGAAAATGAAGATTATGCCAACTGGAAAACTAAATGAATGTAAGATAAACAATGCGGGAATAGAAGTAGTTGACGGTTACAATTTTCTAGGCTCCTGAATTCATAAAAGTGGTGGATGCACAAAAGAGATTTAGAGAAGAATGAGAGTAGGGAAAAAAACCCAACAACATTGTGGGGCTTAGCAAACTCATGAAAGACTGAGACATTTCAATCAAGACAATAGTTGGAAAACTATTTTTCAAATTCCAAATTCTTAAATGATTAATGGTCAACTTAATGATACTTCCTGTTATGGAGTACCGATGTAAGGGATGGTCTTTGCATAAGAGCGAGAGGAGAAAGATTGACTCCTTTGAGCTACAGTGCTGGAGAAAGCTGCTTCACATTTGGTCAGCCAAGAGAACCAACCATTCAATACTAGAGGAAATCAAGCCAGAACACTCACTGGAAGCAAGGATCATGAAAGAGAAACTATTATACTTTGGAGACATCATGAGGGGTGATGCATCTATGGAAAAGATGATAGTGCTGGGCAAGGGGGACAGAAGTAGAAGAAGCCAACAGTGCATGAGGTAGATAAACAGAGTAGTGGAAGCCACAGAAATGCACCTGCAGGAATTGCCTGGTGTGGTGAGAGACAGGACAGCATGGATAGGTTTTGTCCATGGAGCCACTAGGAATTGGCTACAGCTCGGTGGAGCATAACAACAACAATTCTGCTTCACCTGTGATTTTCAGGGTCAAAAATACATCCAGATTGATTGAGGAACTTTCTTAAACCAGCATTCCCCCGTCCCCCGTCCCCCGCTTCAGATTCATCTCTTGAACCTCACCATGTACCTCTCTCAGGAACAGGTTTCAAAGCTCCACTGGCAACTGGAAGGAAGCTAGCATTCTCCAGAGGCAGGCAATGTAATCCAGAGGGACTGCGTTCACCCATCCCTTTTACATGCAGAAAAACACAAGAACAGGCTTTCCTGCTACATAATTAAGGTTCATAAATTGCTCACATTTTCCCTATAGTTTCTCTCCACATTTGTCATTATTCCATTAACTACTGCTTTGCTTTTCCTTTATTTATTTATAGGCCCAACTGTTGCTTTGCACTGCTGAGGACTGGAATAAGCATTCAGTACAATCCAGGGGGCAACCTCTTGCCACATCAGGAACTAGGAAGCAGCGTATCAGGAAGGATTTGCAAGGGGACAGTGACAGTCAATGTCAAGTGGTGTGATACAAATGTTAAGGGTGATATTTCACTTCTCTGTCACCTTGCACTTTGTCAGTGGTGTAGGCACGATAGGGTCTTAGGGCAGACATTCCTGACCTCACTTAGAAAATGAGCACTGTGTGGAGGGGGAAACGGGGCAAAAATAGTAAAGCTGGCTAATTACATGTTCAAATAAGTGAAATAATACACAAAACAGCACACCCTCTCCATAAAACCAGTGAGGTCAGAGACTAAAATGACTAGGACATTTTTGTAAAACGGGAAATTATTATGACCTATAGTGTGAACAATAAGGAGGAGGAGGAGGAGGAGGAGGAGGAGGAGGAGGAGGAGGTTTCACGGTGAATCAGTCTCTGGCAACTCCAGCATCCTCTTGATAATTGTTACATACTACAGTTAATACATAGTTACTTTTTGTCATTCTTGGCATGATCAAGCTTTAACTTAAACATGTCAAGCAAAGCTCCCCCAACTCTAAGTGCCACTGCTCTAAGGAAAAAAAAAACTTCCTCTTCCACATTTCTAGAAGAATCATAACTCAGCATCTACTGCAGGGGTCCCCAACCTTTCTGGCACCAGGGACCACTTCCGTGGGAAATTTTTTTCCAAGGACCGGGGGGCGGGGTTTGCAGGTGGCAGCCAATCACGTGGGCCAATGGGCGGGGTTTGCAGGCGGCAGCCAATCGCATGGACCGGGGGCAGGGTTTGCGGGCGGGAGCATTGCATTTATTGTGCACTTTATTTCTATTATTATTACATTGTTATATATAATAAATCCCAGACCTTTGTGAGGCAGGCATCTCTGGCCCACCTGCAGGAGTCCTGGCCAACTGACCCATGGATGAAAACACTCAGCTGAGATACTTGTTTGCTTCCTCCCCTCCCAGGGTTGGAGTCTGGCTCAGCCACTTGCCATGCCTGGACCTCCTGGCTGTAAACAGCCCCCTGGCATTTCTTCTGGGAATGCCTGGACCAGATTCTCCCTGGGCTGCTTCTCAGCTCCTCAGCACTGCCCTTCCCACCCCCCTCAGCAGGACTCGAGGTCTCTCTCTCTCTCTCTCTCTCACACACACACACACACCATTTTCTGGCTCGGGACTCAAACCCAGCCAGATTCTCCCTGGGCTGCTTCTCGGCTCCTCAGCACCGCCCTTCCCTCCCCCCTCAGCAGGACTCGAGCTCTCTCTCTCTCTCTCTCTCTCACACACACACACACACACACACACACAGCCTATTGGCTTTGTGCACCTGCCAGCGAGACCAGTCGGCAGGGGCTGGGCCTCTCGCAGGCTGTGGAGGCACTTACCAACGCACGTGTGGTACAGGAGCTCCACATGGTTGGGTGAGCTCTGTTTGCGAGCTGGGGCCAATTGGGCCTCGAGCTTCTCTGCCCGCCTCTGCCCTTCTTTGCCACGATAGGTGGAGGTGTTTCCCCTTCTGGGCCCCCGCCAGTCAGCTGCTCCAGCTCACCCTGCGGCCCACTTCCTACTAGCCCACGGCCCACCAGTGGTCTGTGGCCCACAGGTTGCAGAACCCTGATCTACTGTATGTTGCACATTCACCTCCTTGCATTCCAAGCATTTCCATCTCTTTTACTACGTTCAGTTGCATCCGTGTTCAAACCCATTCACCAAGGTCCTTCCATTTCCTTCAGTTTTGGTTCCTTCCTTCCTTCCTTCCTTCCTTCCTTCCTTCCTTCCTTCCTTCCTTCCTTCCTTCCTTCCTTCCTTCCTTCCTTCTTCTTAAGAGTAAATTTTATTAGGTTTCAAGAGAAGAATAAAAACTACACAAAACCCAAAAAACTATAAAGAAAGAAAAAAAAACTAAAAAAGTGCAGAAACACAAGAGAATTTTTTTTCAAATTTACAAAAAGATGTGGCTTCCAACTTTTAACAGCAAGGATATACAAAAATTTCCATAATCAATCTCTTACTCTATATTAAACCAAAACACCATATTATTTCTATAAGTCATTCCACTTTAACACATAATAAAAATCCTGTACCTCAGTCCTGCCTTGTTGCTGTGTACCCGTCTGCTCTCCAGTCGTCGTCCACTGCCACGTGTTTCCCAGAGGTTCCATCTTGCCTTGCTGCCGTGCACCCATCTGCTCTCCAGCCGTTGTCCACTGCCACGTGCTTTCCATAGGTACAGACTTGCCTTACTACCATGCACCCGTCTGAATTCCTGCCGCCTACTGAGGCCACATGCCCTGCTGAAGGACTGCCTGGTTTTACTGCTGTGCCTCTCCGTGAAACTCAGCCTTGTTCTTCTGCCGTTCGGGATTCCGGCCTCAAGCCTCGGGCCACTTCCATGACCAGTCAGGTTCCTATGGGAGGGCACTCCCAGGACCCAGCCAGTAGTGGTCCAGTGCCCTTCGTTAATTGGGTTGCATTTTGTGATTTTGTAAATAAAGATCTTTAAACACCACTTCCAGTGTCGAGCTTTGTCAGAACAAGACAGATTGTCTCTGGCCTCGCTCCCCTACTGGGGAGAAAGGAAGCGTGTATTTGGTTGCTTTTGTTCTTCTTCATTTATATTTATTTATATTTCTAACTTATATCACCGCCCATCTCCCCCCATTTCCAGAGGGGACTCTTCATCCTCTTCTTCGCTCTTGCCTGCGCTCAGGAAACATGGATCAACTCTTGGTGGAGAATGCCCAACTCTCCCAACAAAATGCACAATTAAACCAGCAGAATGTGCAGCTTAGCCAACAGATCACCTTGCTGAATGCACAGCTATCCCAGCTGCAAACACAACCACCCACAGCGGTCCCAGTCGTGAACCAGCAGCACAAATGCCCAGTGCAAGTTCCGGAAAAATTTGATGGGACTCTAGATCAGTTCCTGGCGTTCTTTGCTCAATGCCAACTCTACCTAAGTCTACGCCCAGAGGAGTTTCCATTGGATCACAAGGTGGGCTTTGTTATCAGCCTACTGTCGTGTCATGCCGCATGCTGGGATTCGCCACTGATCCTCCAGCAAGATTCGCTTTTGGGTGACTTGGACGGGTTCTGCCGCCAGCTGCAGACCATGTACATGGACCCCGTGAAAACCCAGACCTCCAGTAGATGGCTGAGGGGGTTGCGACAAGGGAACCAACCGGTGGCCGAATATATTTGCCAACTTCCGGCTGTTGGCACAGGATCTGAAGTGGGATGAGGAGGCCCTTCTGGACCAATTCCAGGAAGGGTTATCCTCAGAGATCCTGGATGACTTAGCCCAGATGGAGTGCCCCCAAACTCTTCAGGCACTGATGCATATCTTTCTCCAAATTGATGGACGTTTGCAGCAATGGAGGTTGAGGAGACGATTCGCCCAGCCCTCATCCTTCACTCCACACATTCCAGTGAGTTGCCCACATGCCATGGAAGAGCCCATGCAGCTAGGTGGTGCCAGGCCTCAACTCACACAGGCAGAGAAGGACCGGTGCCATCGGGAAGGACTGTGTTTGTACTGCGCGGAAGCAGGCCACCATGCCGCAAACTGCCCCAAGTCTACCGTCGCCTCCTTGTCAGGAAACGGACTCAGCCCAGCCTAAAAGGGCAGTTAGGTTGGGCCAAGCTGGCAGTTAGCCAGACAACATTGCCCCATCCCACGCCCCTCAAACATCTGTCGATAACCATCACCCTCCAGGTTCCAAGGACCTCGACACTGGTGGCCCAAGCCATGGTCAATACTGGCTCCACCTTCAATTTCATGGACCAAGGGTTTGCTGAAGAGTGGGAGGTTCCATGCTGTGAGGTGGACCCTCCATTGATCATGGAGACCATCAACGGGCAAATCCGGCCCTGTGTCTGCTGCCACCCAACGCCTACTCATGAGGGTGGGGGACCACCAGGAATGGCTGGAATTTTACGTGGTCGCTACACCTCAATGCCCCTTGGTACTGGGACTGGTCTGGCTCCAGACACATGAACCACAGATCGCATGGGCATTGGGAGAGATCAAATTCTCTAGCCCGCATTGCACCATGCAGTTGGCCAACACCTTCGCTGCTGTACGACCCATCACCTCAGAACCACAGCTCCCTCAGCAGCCCGTCGCCTCGGAACCACATCTCCCTCCACAGTTCAGAGACTATGCAGACGTTTTCAATGAAAATGAGGCAGACCAACTTTCACCACATTGGTCCTACGATTGCCCCATTGACCTGTTCCCTGGTGCAAGGCTCCTGGTGGGGCATGTCTACTATCTATCAGAGCCGGAGCAGGCAGCCCTCAGAGACTTCATAGACACCAATTTGAAGAGGGGGTTCATCAGACCCTCGACTTCCCCAAAGGCTGCTTCCGTATTGTTCGTGAAGAAAAAATCGGGGGAACTACAAATGTGTTGTGACTACAGAAAATTGAATGATATAACCATTAAGAATCGGTACCCCCTGCCATTGATTTCCTAACTCCTGGAACGTCTCCACAATGCCCAGTTGTTCACGAAATTGGACCTGAGAGGGGCTTACAACTTGGTACGTATCTGGAAGGGGGGCGAATGGAAGACCATGTTTTGCACCCGTTACAGCCACTACAAGTTTATGGTTGTGCCGTTTGGTCTTTCTAATGCCCCCGCTGTCTTCATGCACTTCATGTATGACGTGTTCAAGGACCTCTTAAACCGGAACCTGATAATCTACTTAGATGACATCTCAATCTTCTCGAATTCGCCCAGGGAACATGGGCAGCATGTTCGCACCATACTGCAGTGGCTGTGGGAGAACCACCTACACCAAGTTGGAGAAGTGCCAGTTCACCTGCGAAACTGTGGAATTCTTGGGACACCGGATTTCCACCACCAGCATTGCAATGGAGCCTGGCAAAGTAGAGGCTCTGCAATCTTGGCAACCTCTGCGCCAAGCCAAGGACATACAGCGACTGCTCGGGTTTGCCAATTACTATTGCAATTTACAGGGGCGTGGTGGCTCAGCGGGTAAGACGCCAGGCTTGTTGATCGGAAGATTGCAAGTTCAGAGGTTCGAATCCCTAGCCCTGCGTGCAGAGTGAGCTCCTGCACTAGCTCCAGCTCTTGCCAACCTAGCAATTCGAAAGCATGCAAATGCAAGTAGATTAATAGGTACCACTTCGGTGGGAAGGTAACAGCGTTCCGTGCGTGTCATGCGGCCACATGACTGTGGAAGCGTCTTCGGACAACCCTGGCTCTTTGGCTAACAAATGGAGATGAGCACTGGCCCCTAGAGTCGGACACGACTGCACAACTGTGCGGGGGGTACCTTTACCTTTACTTTATTGCAATTTAATTCCACAATTCGCGGAACTCACCACTCCCCTATCCAATCTCCTTTGAAAAAAGACTAAGTTCAGTTGGGGAGAGACCAAGCAATGGGCTTTTGAAAGATTAAAACTCGCCTTCACCTCTGAGCCTATGCTCAGACACCCATCCATCCCGGGCATTCATGGTCGAAATGGATGCGTCTGACGTAGCCATTGGTGCCATTTTGCTTCAAGCTGACCACCAAACCGGCACCCTATGCCCTTGCACCCACCACTCCCAGAAGCTTGCGGCTGCCGAGAAAGCCTATACCATATTGGACAAGGAGCTTCTGGCGATCAAGGTGGCATTCAAGGTATGGAGACACCATTTGGAGGGGGCCCGTCACCCGATTGAGGTGCGGACCGATCACCGGAACCTGGAACATTTGAAGACTGCCAGAACTCTGAACCAGTGACAGATCCACTGCTCCCTGTTTTTCTTGCAGTTCAATTTCCAAGTGACCTACATTCCGTGAGGCCAGAACCAGTGAGCAGGTGCACTTTCATGGAAACTCGAATATGACTGTTTGGAGTCCCCAGCCATGCCCCAACCCATCATTCCCCTGGAGCGATTTGCCGCGACAGCAAGACCACAGGATCTGTTTCAACAGATTCGAGAACAACAAAGAAAGGACTACTTTGTACAGAAGCACAGGAAGGAAATTGTACAGCTTCCCGCAGATCAAGCAACCCCTTGGACTTGGAACCATGAGGTGCTCTGTTTTCAGGGGTGCTATTATGTACCCACAGGAGGATTGCGGAAACTGACCCTACAACTTTGCCATGACAGTCCTGCTGCTGGCCATTTTGGATTTTTCAAAACACTGAATCTAGTCTCCTGAGAGTTCTGGTGGCCGCGCATACAGGACGATGTGAAACAGTACATGATATCTTGCCCCGAGTGTCCCAGAGCAAAAAAACAGATGGGTAAACCTTCTGGTCTGCTAATGCCGTTGCCCACCCCAGGACAACCGTGGGAGGCCATTTCCATGGACTTTATCACGGGCCTCCCAAAATCGCAAGGCACCATGACCATTCTGGTTGTGGCGGACTCCATGACCAAAATGGCACATTTCATTGCATGTGAGGGCTTGTCTACCACGCAAGAGATGGTGCGCCTATATATAAAGCACATCTTTAAATTTCATGGGATAGCAAAGAGTATGGTGTCAGACCGAGGCTCACAGTTTACTGCCCGGTTCTGGAAAGCACTCCTCCAGAACTTGAACGTTCAAGGCCATTTGTCAATGGCATTTCATCTGCAATCGGACGGAGGGACAGAATGGGTGAATGCCATCTTGGAACAATATCTGTGCTGCTATGTTAACTATCAGCAGAACAACTGGGCAGACCTGCTTGCTCTGGCAGTTTGCCTACAACAATGCGCAGCACTCATCGACCCAGATGTCCCCGTTCATGGCCAAATATGGGTTCCACCTGTGATCTTTTCCCCTCACTGCTCTGGACTCTTTCATGCCTGCCGTCAACCAGTTCTTCCAGGAACTACAGGCCTGCCACCAGGTACTCCACGCCCAGTTGGAGAAGGCCAAGGAGGACTACAAGCATTTCGCGGATCACCACCAGAAGGTGGGGCCCTCTCTAGTGGTCAGTGACCTGGTGTGGCTGTCCACAAAGCACCTAGCATCCTCTCGTCCTTCTAGGAAGCTAGACCACTGATTCCTGGGACCATTTCCAGTAGAGGCCATTGACAACCCAGTCGCTTTCTGGCTGACTCTCCCTTCTCACATGCAGGTACACCCCATGTTCCATAGCTCCCTGTTAATCCCTGCATCAGCTGACAGCCTGCTCAGACCCATGAAACCGCCACCTCCCCTAGTCATCATCCAGGGGGAAACCGAATACGAGGTCGCTCGCATCCTGGACTCGCATATACACCATGGTCACCTCCAGTACTTAATTTAGTGGAAAGGCTACAGGCCAGACAAGTACTCTTGGGAGAATGCTGCAGATGTTAACACACCACTATGGGTATGACAGTTCCATCGCCAATACCCGCATAAGCCCAGACCACAAAACCGGGGGGAAGAGGGTCCTGTGGGGGGGGGGGATAGTGTCAGGAGTGAGCCTGGCCCTGCCGCCATGCCAGATTCCGAGTCGGAGGAAGATGAGCCGTTAACAGGAAGGAGCTGCGATGGCGCAAAAATTGAATCTGAGCCCGAGCCACTGATTGGAGGTAGCCTGGAAGAAGAAACACATCTGCCGATCAGCACGCGGCAAAGGAGGTGGGAATTGGCTCCAGGCTGCAAACAGCGTGAAACTCAAAGAATAAAAGGGCTAGCACACCCAGCCCTGGTTGCTGGAGACAACCATTCTTTCCCAGTACCCACGTGCTCCACGGATCACGTTCCCTTCATCACATGCAATCCCATGCTGGAGACTAGTGCTGCTGCCATCCGAGGACCCTATTCCGTGTCGCACTCTGCCACCGTTTAGAATCCTACCTCCGAGCCAGATCCTCTCACTGCCCTGTCCTGAGATCATCGCTCTGGATCCTGCACCTCAGTCTTGCCTTGCTGCTGTGCACCCATCTGCTCTCCAGTTGTTGTCCGCTGCCACGTGTTTCCCAGAGGTTCTGTCTTGCCTTGCTGCCACACGCCCATCTGCTCTCCATCCGTCATCCACTGCCACATGCTTTCTGGAGGTACAGACTTGCCTTACTACCGCACACCTGCCTGAATTTCTGCTGCATACTGAGGCCACGTGCCCTGCTGAAGGACTGCCTGGTTTTACCGCTGCGCCTCTGCGTGAAACTGCAATTCGGGATTCTGGCCTCAAGCCTCGGGCTGCTCCTGTGACCAGTCGGGTTCCTACGGGAGGGCACTCCCAGGACCCAACCAGTAGTGGTCCGGTGCCCTTCATTAATTGAGCTGCATTTTATGATTTTGTAAATAAAGATCTTTAAACACCGCTTCCAGTGTCAAGCTTTGTTGGAACAGGACACTTAGATATTTTTTTCATGCATTTATCTAATCCTCTTTTAAAGCCATCCGAGTAACTGGCCATCACATCTTGTAATAAGAAAGTTCACAAATTAATTATGTACGGTGTGAATAAATACACTTTTTTCTCTGCCTAAGCATCTTCAACTCAGCCACCTTGGTTTCAAAGAGCTATTGTTACTGTTTTCAAGTATAGATTCATATGGACCTTCCTCAGTTTATGTGATATTCCTTTGTAGATTTTAAAATCCTGTGTTATAAATGTAATCTTTGGACCTCTATTGCTACTTGTTTGTATACATAGATTGTTATGTTTGGGAGGATTCATGATTCCATTATTTCAATTGTTATTTTATGCTGTGTTGGGACCAAAGTAAAATAATATAGATTTGATTTGACCCATGTATGTTTTGGAGACAATAACACTTCTCTAACCTGCCATTGAAATATGGATCTATTCCTTATAAAAATTCCAGACATTACAGTTTTGTTTTGTGAATGCATTTGCACATTCCTTCAAGTAGATGGGAGAATAAGTGTATATGCAGAATGTGGTGAGGTCATTTTGGTTTTTTAGATAAGATTCTTGCATTCTCATTCTCCTTTTCAAAATAGATCAAGAATCTGCTGAATGTAAATAGGGATTTGGGCTGTAGGCCTCATCAGGTGGACAGAATGGGATGATTAAAGGTTAGTAGTGAAGATCATTCAGTGGCCTATTAGAACCAGTGAGCAGAGCTTAACATTGTGTAAACTCGTGGGCAGAAAAAGGAATATTGTTTAAAAACACAGCCTATGAGCACGTTAGAGAGATTCAGGTTCTTATTCTTACACTTTTAGCCCACCCAAGCATAAAGAAACACACGCTTAGACATTGCAGGTACAAAAAGTAAGTACAAAAGAGTTCTTACATTTATTTTGTCCAGGTACAGCAATTTCAGTAGAAAAATGATGTTTCAGTTCTTCTGTCTGATCCCTAAATTGTATACCTCTGGCCCTGTTTGCTGCCAGAGGATGCGTAGAGAAAGGGGCTTGAGGCCTAGCACAAGGCCTCTCCATGAAGAGGAGCAGCCACATGCTGCTTCCTCCTCAATGGTGGAAGAATCAGAGAAAGAGAGGAAGTGGGAGGGGCAACAAGCAACTTCCTCTAGCACAGTTTGCCTCCTAGAGCAATCACCCATATGCTAATGAGACATGCTTGATTTGCTAAATTCCAACAAGTAGAACCAACATTTTTCTATCCCACACACTGTCTGAATAAGCCACTTGCACATCTATGTGCAGGACACAGGACACTGTTCACTGCAGTGAAGGAAACCTTCTCTTGCCTCCCCTGTCCATTCATCAGCCTTGAACTGCTGGCCCACTGCAATTATGCTTGATTCCTATAGCCATGCCAGATGCAAACAGTGTCAAGATACTGTATGCCATGGCTGTTGTTAAGTGATCCTTGTTCTGACAAGAGACAGAAAAAGGAAAGCAAATAAGCCAATTATAGAGAGACATCAGATAAGCCCAGCCCTGCATTCCTCCAAGAGGCAGCCACAGAGCGCCTTGGAAATGGAAGGAGTGGTGGGTGGCAAGAGGACTGGGCAGCCTCAGAAAGTACCATGTATAACAATTACCTGCTCTTTTATGACAGCCATTGTCAAAAGATTAAAGAACTCAAATGAAGTTACTCCATGCCACCCCCTCCCATGGCACAGATGCATAAAGCTGAACAAAAGCAATTAACACACCCAGGAAATTAGAACTGCACCCCCTCCTCAGCTTTGTTGAGGGGTTGCCAGCTCTCCCGTGTAGCCTGTGTTGTGGCTGCTTCATTTCCCCTTCACTGCATTTGCGGCTTTGATTGAAATGGAAGAGAAACAAAGATAAATAACAAAGGGAGGGTGGCAATAATCATCTGATGCTACCTACCATCTCTGGCTTGGAGTTCCTGTGTCACTCAGGCCATTCTGCCTCTGATTCTCTCAGTTTAGAATGAGGTGGGATTTGGGGAGTGCTGAATGCATTTCAGATGGTTGTCTGTGTACAAAGAAGAGGGGCAGTCCAGACTGAAACTTGCCTACCAGGGTGGTTAAGGAATGAAATTTGGCCTATGTGCCATTGCCTAAGAAAAGCACACCTTTATCAGGCTGACTTATTCTTGTGTGCATGTCCTACTACATATCCTTCAGCTCCAACTTTGGTTTGGCTGGTGGCCTGAATTATCTTAGTTCACCTACATGCACCTAGACATGTCCCCTAAGGCAGGACAAGAGCCAAGGCAAAACAGAACATCTAATGGTAATCCTGTTGCTTTCTCTGCTACTAATCCTTCCACTGGCCACAATAGTGTGTTGCTTCAACACATGGAGTTGATCTTTCTCAACAAATAAGAGAAAGTGCCGACTTGATGGATGATGTGATGTGATGGTACATGATACAAAATACAGGGAAATCTCTAATCTGGCATACTACGATTATAGACAATTGAACCCATGTGTGAATTGGTAGCTATTGATGATTTAATTCCTGTATTACAAATCTTAAAATGTATAGTGGAAATTTGTGTGGCACATAAAATGGCAACAAATCTCAGAGAGCACCAAGGACTCCACAGTTTGGATCTAATGTTGATTCAGAAAAATATAGCGAGCCTTTGACTGTCCAGGTTTGCTCATAATAGCTTGGTACTTCCAGAATGAATTTTGGGGAGTATGTTCATCCCTCAAATTGGATGCAGGGGGTAGACGTGAGGATTGGATTGTAATGGCCATGGCAAGCTCCATTCGATTCTCTCCAAGTCTTAAGAAAGCTTCTGAATGCATAACCGCCCAGAGTCTACTGTCGTGGAGATGGGCAGTGATAAATTTGAATAATGAATGAATGAATGAATGAATGAATGAATGAATGAATGAATGAACTGTATGTCTAGTTCACAGAACATGCTTAGGTTATTTAATTAATCCATCTTCTAGAATGGCACAAAATATTAAAGGATATCCTAACAAAATGTGCTGGGTTCACACAACACAGTACACACAAACACACACACACACAGACTAACCAAACCAAACAAGCTTAGTATGGAGGCAAATGCCACTCCTATGCAACCTGGTTAGGACTGGTCTATGAGCCCAGCCTATTAGTATAATAGTATGTTCATAGTATTAGAAACCCTGAAACAGATTTCCCTTGAAATCTGAGATCTAGTGCATGTAAAAGACTTGTGTCTTCTGGAAAGGAAAACTACTCAACATTGCTTCTTGGTAGCAGGGACTTTGAGGGATTATTGTGCAACGAGGGACCATTGCTTGGATAAGTACCAAGAAATCAAGAGGGATGTTCAAACTGGTTCTCATTCAAATTATTGATTTGATTTAGATCACTGATCTGATCTGATTCAATTCAACAATTTTGAATTGATTTGGGAAATTAAATTGATTTGATCCAATGCTTTGATTTGAAGAATCAAATGGGATTGATTTGATTCAATTTTCCAAATTAATTTTGGAAAAATGGAATCAGGCATCTGATTCGATTTAAGAAGAGTCCCTTGCAAGGGAGATTTAAGAAGAGTCCCTTGCAAGGGAGATGGGCGGGGAATAAATTGAAATAATAATAAATAAAAGAACTTAATCCAAATAACTGATTCAGTTCTATTTAGAAATTTGGCCAAATAATCTTAGGTAATTCTGTGAACTGAATCTAAATAAATCAGTACCAAAGTGATTTACCAAATGAGCCTGCTTGAGATGAAGGAACTTGTCAATTTTAGTATTGATTACTTTTTCCTTTGATCAGTGAGCTCCCGCACTAGCTCCAGCTCTTGCCAACCTAGCAATTTGAAAGCATGCAAATGCAAGTAGATTAATAGGTACCACTTCGGTGGGTAGGTAACAGCGTTCCGCGTGCGTCATGCGGCCACATGACTGTGGAAGCGTCTTCAGACAACGCTGGCTCTTTGGCTAACAAACGGAGATGAGCACCGGCCCCTAGAGTCAGACACGACTGCACAAATGTGCGGGGGGATCCTTTACCTTTACCTTTTTACTACCCTGTGTAGAGGTCTGATGCATAAGGCCTGAAGTCAGCACAGCCAGCTGTCAAAGCCAAGCTTTCAAAGAGAGACACAGAAGACTCCACTGCTGCTGCTGGCATATCTTCACACAGGCTCAGCCTTCTGACGTTTCCATCTTTCATGCCACTCACAGAACAATACACGAGGGAGGAATTAAGAGTAAAATATTGGGCATTAGCTGACGTCCTCCCAGTTAATGTGGAGAATATCCATTACCATAATAACTAGCCACTTAATAACTGGCGTCCTGGCTAATTCTAATTGCTATATGTAATGATATTTCTGAGCTGAAGTGGTGGCCTCCCATCAACAGCAGCATCTCCCTGGGTCCTGTTTGTGTTGTGAAAGCCAATGGTCTCTTTGAGAATTCAGGATAGAAGACACCGAGCCAAACCGACAGCCTTTCTTGTCTGCCTGCCAGAAACCACAGCTGATGATAAAAGCCATTAAAGGTCAGCAGGGAATAGAAAACTATTTATGTTAAATGTCACAGATTATGGCTTCGGGAATCAGAAATCACACTTTAAGTGGCTTCAATGGCACATGTCAACTTTAAAAAACAAACTCCTCAACATGTTTGGCAAAGATATAGGGATGCTTTGCAGGTGGAGTTGCTTCCGTTGGTCCAGCAAGCATCGGATGAGCATTTCTACACAGGGGAAACACAAGGGAGGAGACATGTTTTCTGGCTGCTATCTAGAACTGGGCTCCATGGTAAGAGGCGGATGGGGAAGAGGGTGGGAATCACTCCGTATTTAGTAAAGGAACCTTGACATACTCTGTCTGTGAGGAGGGGGGATTCTACTGGAATGTTTCTAATCCATGACAGATATTTTGGCCTAGTCATAAATTTAATCTAGGGTGAGCTGCATCATGGAAGTTCAAACAATGGTGATTATCATCCACGTTTTTCCCAATCTCTGGGGCTTGGCCCCTTGGTCATTTCTCTTATTCCCTCAAGTAAAAAATGAGGCAGCTTTCAGGGATGCTGAAAGAACAACAACTTAAAAATGGACGTGTGTTTTTCATACAGAATGTAATTAGCCGGTGTAATGCACTACAATGAGATATGTTTGAGGGCAACCATTATAATGAGATTTAGACGAAAGATCTCGCATCTTTTTAGCTGTGACAAGAAGATTCTGAACTGAATAAATTAATATTGTAAACTTGCAAAGAAGGTATGTACAAGCTCCTGCTTGTACATAATTGGACTAGTAGTTATTAGAGCACCTTCTGGGAAGATCGCTATCTGTTCTTTTGGTGTCTGACACCATTTTTATTATTATTAATTGCATTTGTTCCTCATTACCTTTCCTTCAAGGAGGTCAGAGAACTCTGAATGAGGTTTCCCAATGTTCACAGAATTGTAGAAGCAGAATTGGCAGGGGGATTGGAGATCATCTAGTCCAGCTTCTTGCTCAGTTCAGAGTCTGAAATACAGGATGCTGTCCATCTTCTAATAAATGCCTCTAACAGAGAAGAGCACTTTCCCACTGCATCTCTTGAAGGCAGTCTGTTCCACTGCTGAACAATGGTCATGGCTAGGAGATTCTTCCAAGATTTGGGTTAAACTGCTTCCTACAATTTCTACTCATCGTGTCTATCTTTTGGATTACAGTCTTTCAAATCTTTGAAAACTGCAACCATGTCTCCCTTTAAACTTCTCCAGGCCAAACATATCTAGTTCTCTGAATTGGTCCTCAGTCTCTTACCATTCTCTCTCTACCCCCACCCCTTTCCCCTCACTATGTATGATCTGGTTTCTCAAAGTTTTTCTTAAACTTTGATACTAATACAGTAGGCCAGATATGGCCTAACCAGCCCAGAACAAAGCAGAGTTCTGGCTCTCTTAAACCTGGATCTTATGCTTCTATTAATGCTTCCTAAAATTACTCTAGATTTATTTTACTGGGTTCTTCACACTGCTGCTTTGTATTGAATTTGTGATTAAGATATAGTGCCCCTATGTCCTCCCAGACTGTGTTGCTCAATTAGGAGACTGTCCTTCCAAAGCTGATGCCCTTCAGATATTATGGGATATAATTCCCATCATCATCAGGCAGTAGAGATAGTGGGAATTGTGTTCTGATGCATCTGAAATTCAACAGTTTGAGGAGAGCTGCAGAAAGCAGAAAGATGACTGATTGTAGCTCACTCACAGCTGAGTTCACATAGCACACTTAACAGGATCAATTCAAGAACTAGGAAGTACATTCACATAATGTATTTGGCCTGGTTACCGATGATGATCAATGCTGAGGTTGTGTTGACCCTTTAATACTATATTCGGTATTTGTCATTTTTCTTTTTCTTTTTCATATGCATGCATACACACAAAAGGCTTGGTTAATTATAAACTTTTTCTTTCATGGTTTAGTGTGTTGTGTGAACCCAGCCCTTTGGGTTAATTTATGGCTCAGTATATTATTCAAATATAGAAAATTGTTGAAATCAGGAACAAGGATATGCACATTGCATGAATCCCTGAGTTTTTTAGCTGAATGGGATCTGAGTCCTGGCAGGTGTCCCGGTTTGAATCAACTGTACACCTTACCTTCTGGCTAGTAAACTCAATAATCTATATTACCAGCAAGAAAAACAAAAAGAAACAGTTAATAACCTCTAACAAGACATTCCATGATGTTTTCTGTGTTCTTTGTGGGTGCAACAGGAAAGGCCACAGTACTGATAATGTAGAGATATAATTCTAAACTATAGTTTAAAGTTCCATGTGTATGTTTGCTTTCTCCTTTCCTCTCCCCTTCTCCCACAGTGGGGAGGAGATTGTTCTAGGAATTAGTTTTAATTACATTTATCCAACAGGCTAGGACAATATACTATAGCTTGATGTTGACTTATTCATACCATAGTTTCCTCCTTCTCAACAATCATAGCAAATCACTGTTAGTTGAAAAGGGAAGCAAACACGTTTGCTCCTCATTACTGTGCATGAGAGGTGTTCAGAGAGTGCATAAGCCTAACGTTCATTTCCATAGAACTAAACCACAGTGCTTTATGACATGAATGTAACCACCTGTTTTGTACACATTAAGCTCAGGCAAACAATCTTCCCAGAATTCAGTTGAAAGGCAATATGAGTAACTTCTTCCTCTACATGATTCTATTTTTGTGTGTGTGTGTGCCTGTGAAAAGCTAGAGTGCTAGTTTTTTTCTCATATATCTCCAAGTTGCTAGTTTTCTATATACACAGAGTTTTTGTCCTGGAGAACATTTAGTTACCCAACTTGGCTATGCAATTGTTGACTTCCCTGTTGGATTCTCTAGAATTTTGCTTGGGATCTCTTTTTTCCTGCACCTGGGGGAGAAGCATAGAGTTTGTCTCTATTCTGTACTGATGGATGCATTTGGGGTATCTGTCTCTGTCTTGAGCAAGAAGCTTATGAGGAGAGAAGCAAAGGGTTGGAAAGAGTGAGCATCATAAAGTCAGAAGAAGGGTCTCTGTGCTTAATAGGGAAACATATACAGCCATTGCCAAACTAGTTGAGGAGCTGCCATAAGGCTCCCTGCATGTGTAATTTCAATAATTGGCCCATAATTAAGTAATTATTGGAGAAGAAGGTGCCACAGGCGTGGGAGGTGTTTGTGTCTGCATGGAGGAAAGCAGGCTCATAAAAGGCTGCAAAAGTTTATAACCCTCATTTGGTGCTTCCCACAGCTGTCAAAAGAGGAGTAGGTGGGGTGTGTATGCTTGAAAGGAGTCAAGGAATGGAACTGGAAAAGGAGGCTGACTGCTTTGCACACTTTCAAAATTAGAAGTAGGTTTTGCCAGAGAAAAAGTGACTTTTGCAACTAGGAGAGGCCCCATCACTCTAAACACAAATTGGCCTCACCAGGATCTAGTTGTCAAATTATGTCATGTCATATTTATCATTTTGAGATGACCTTGTGGAACTGTCAGTCAGCACAGATTCTTTTCTTCCAGCCTTTCATAGTATGCTGATAGTTTTTTAAAAATGGGGAGGGGGGTGGCCTATATTATTTCAACAGTTGGCTGTATGAAATCTGGAAAATTTATTCTGTAAAGATAAATGTGTAAAAATGTGATTACAATGTTCTCAAAAATAGATGTCTGAGAATATACCCGATTAATAAAAGGCATATCCATAGAGGCATTTTTAGAAGTAAGTTTTAAAAACCTAATTTTTTAATACATTAATCACCCAGATTTGTGAGGGGAAAGTAGCTGGTGCATACTGAAAGGTAACAAATCTGCATTGTAATTGAGCATGGAAAAACAAACCTATTTTTCCACTGACTGTGGAATCTGCATTAATGAGCAGGGAAAGAGAGCCAGCTGTTCATACCCACACCAGTTTAATTAATCAAGAATAAGAAGTTGTTCTTATGCACTTTCTCTTGCTTTGTGGCACCCTTGGGCAGACTGCTTTATTCTAAACATGGAGATTTTAGACTTTTGTAGTGTGTTGAAAGGTGTTGGGGAGTTTATGTTCTGAGATGTGTTTTTTAAAATGTCTGTATTTGTGAGATGACACGGAAAAGATTTTGCAGTAGCAAATAGAAAAAAAATAGTATCCCTTTCCTCTACAACCATTAGATGGGTCCTAGGGTAGATTTCGATCATGCCCTTCTTTCTTCCTTTTCAGAAATACCAGAATTAATGTCAATGTGCACATCACTATCAACATGTAACTTGTTTTGTCCAACTCTGCATAGAGCATCTAGGTATGTATACTTTTATGCTTATATAGATTCACACATGGGTTCAGTGATTCACTGAAATGTTCCCATCAGAATCCACAGGATAAATTAATCATAACTTGAATTAAGTCAATTGATCCTATCCATTATCAGATGAAATATGTAGGTGTGGTGGTGGGGCTTGCTGCAGTGATTCCTCCACCCTATTGCTGATTCACTGTATGTGCTATTCATTTTAGGATGAGGGTAGCTCAATGGGTGTACATTCTGCTGACCAGTCTAGAATTAACATCTCTCTCTTTCTCTGTAGCTATAAGTCTTGTGCCAAGTGTGTGAGAAGATATGAATGGACACACATGAAGGATGGAGTACATGAGACTTGTTCAAACTAGGTCATAGAGACAGAAGGGCTTGTTCTAGAAGATCTCAACCTATGCATTATGTTGAAAAATACACAATGGCGAATCCTAAGACAATTCAACAAAAGACTGTTCTCAACGCAGGAGATGTTCCCAAGTGAACTGATATGGAAATACCACTTAAGTGGAAAATTACCAAGAAGTACAGAGATGTTTAATGTTATGTATGTTAAACATTTTGGAGATGTTTAAACAGATTGCGCATTGGTTTGGCCAGAACTAAAGATAATATGGAAAAATGGGGGTTTCTCCCTGAGGGCAAGGATACTTGCTGCGAATGTGGCAATATTCAAACAGCTACCCATCTTTTACAGTGCCCTTTGGGAGCGACATGCACACAGAGTGACTTACTGGCCGGAAACACCTCTGCCATCAATGTGGCCTGGCATTGGGCTACAGTTATATAAATTTTATATTTTTATTAAATGTTTTAACTTTTTAAATTTTAATTAATATTTTCCCTTTTTTTATTTCCTGCATTTCTGGCACGAAACGAGACGAGACCAAAAAGTATGAGAAAACTACCAAGCTGGGATTATAAAACTGGATGGGACGTATAGTAAATTCAGAGTTACTGTATAGAATGAGGTATCATGAAGGGTGGGTTTTTATCTTAGTTTTTTCTGGAACTCAAACCTAGCCTGGTTAGCTAGACTTTGAATCGCATTGTGTGTGTGTGAATGAATAAGAGCAAGACAGAGAGAAGGATTTAAAGCTTTAAGTTCAAGAAGTGAGCAATAGCAGTTGTAACTTGCATTTATTTCCATATTCCTGAATGTCTAGATAATAGCAACAAATAGCTCTGGCAATATCATCAAGAACATCTCTGTGAAAATGCCTAAAAGATATATCTTCAATAACTATTCCAAGGAGTTTAAAAATCCTACAGCATTATAGGCAAGGATAGTTTGTTTTTATTAGCGGGTTCATGGAGAAAGAAGATGCAGTAGTTTTATTTGTATAAATATTAAAATAGTTTTGAAGCTGGTAGAATCATCAGTGGCACTGGGTTCTAATTTGATCTCACAGATATTCCTTGCTTGACTCCAAGGAACCAGCTGATATTCTCTGTCGTGTCATGGTTACAGTATTGGAGAATGAAAAGGGAAACCCAAGATCAAGTCTAGGCCTACCATATCTGTACTGTACTGCCCCACTAGGTAGACCAAACTAGGAAATCCATTCCACAGGAAGGCTAAAACTATTTTTATTGAGATTGACTATAATAACAGAATCTTATAAGTCTGATTGTGCTGTTCCTCCTCCTCCTCCTTATACTTCAGTCAATTAGGGAATCTTCTGAGCTACTTCCAAATTATATCTTGTTGTTCTGGACTTAAAAATGCTTCAGCCCCCTTTGCCTAGATGATGGTTCCTGCATATCTCTGTCAAGGTCATCTTCCAGCTACAGAAACCTCCTTTCTTGTGGTTTAGGGTTTTGGATGATGCTTTAAAAGTGCTATTTTTGAAATCCATAAAGTTTATTGACTTGTATGTACTTTAAAATGAATCTACTTCATGGTAGCAAAATCCACACAATCTCATGTGTGACAAATGCTTTGAAAAGTCAGTGTTCCATGTGATATGAGAGCAGTCCCCCTTTCCCTTTCAGAAATGGGAAAGGGGAAGGAAGGAAACGGATTATCTTGTTGGAAATCATTTAGTCTCCTAGGGGGAGAAACAAGGTAGCTGCCACAGTTTTAAAAAAAAGAGTCAATTTCTGCTGACATGTTCCTGCATCAGGCACAGTGATTAAAAGGACATAGCTGAGAGCCTCTGTCTGAGCCAGAATGACTTGCAGCCAATAAAAATTGCAAGGGGAAAAGGAGAGCATGGCTAAGAAATGTTTTGGGTCTCCAGCTGTGGAGACAAGAGAAACTAAAAGCAAATGACATCACTGGATGGGACAGGAATGGAGGCTGATTTTTGTCCTCCCCAGAGGTGGAAGCACTTTTGCAGATGTTGCTACTAAAGCTTGGCTGTGATAGCAGCCAGGAAGAGGCAGCGGAGAATCAAGACAGGCCCAGAAGGTTTCACTGAACTTACAAAGAGCAACTCTTCTGTTGGAGGAAATAGAAAACTCACTGACCTGCAGCATTTCAGCCTTCACATTGGGAAGATGCTGATATTCTGAAAGGAAGATATATCCAATTAATCCCTTCTTTCTGCCACTGCTATTGTGTCCAGTGTTCTATTAAGAGCAGAGTTATTGAAAAGGTACCACCTTTACCTGGGCCCTGTGCTATAATTGCTCATTCATTATCTCTGCAGGTCATGGGGGCAAACTACGGTCATCATCCCAAACTCTTATTATACACCTCACAGTGCAGTTGGGTCCTACAGGCGAATGGCTATTCCAAGAATGAAATAAAAAGAGCCATCAAACCAAGAAAACAATATCCAACTGAAGAAAAACAGCCCCCCACAAACAAAGTATTCCTGCCCTACATCAAAGGAGTCACTGACCGCATGGGAAAACTGATGGAAAAAGACAACTTTCAAACAGTCTTCAGACCCACCAGGAAAATACAACAAATGCTAAAATCAGCAAAAGACAAAAGGGACCCCCGCACCGCTGCAGGAGTATACCGCATACCATGCAGCTGCGGACAAGTATACATCGGAACCACAAAACGAAGCATTCACACCAGGATAAAAGAACACGAAAGACACTGCAGACTACAGCAACTGGAAAAATCTTCAGTAGCTGAACATGCTCTCAAGCAAACGGGACACAAAATCCTATTTGAAAACACAGAAATACTGGACAACACCAAAAGCCACTACACCAGATTATACAGAGAAGCCATTGAAATTCACAAACACCAGCACAGTTACAATAAAAAAGAAGAAAGTCTAAAAATTAGCAAAACCTGGCTAGCGGTCCTGAAAAACACAGCCTGCAAAAGGTCAACGAACTCAGTCCAACCACCAGGACATGGGAATACTTCTCACAATGAACATGCTAATCACTCTCATCAGCCACTCGTTAACATTTCAACACAACAAAAAACTCCACCTAATCTCCTATAACTTAGCTCTATAAATAGAAAACAAACAAAACATTGCCACTCTACCTGGGCACAGAGATTTCGCTTCTGTCTGTGCTCCTGCCCTCTGAAGATGCTGGCCACAGATGCTGGCGAAACGTTAGGAACCACAACTTCCAGAACACGGCCACACAGCCCAGAAGACCCACAACAGCCATCGAACTCCGGCCATGAAAGCCTTCGACAATACAAAGTTATATAAAAATAATTAAACATAGTGGAATAGAAGGCCTGTTGCAGACTGAGACTGTTCAAGAGTCAATTAAACTCTAATTAAGTTTGGACCCTGCCCAGCCACAACTTTAATACAAACTAAAATGGAAAGTCTAATTTACCTTTGATTTGCTCTGGTATAGCAAATACAACATTTCCGTATTATTCCCTGTTCTATAACCTCTGTATATATTATTTTTCTTCTATACCTCTTTATCATTAAAAACAATCCCCAAGCTTACATGGCAGGCATTTGTCAGAGATTAGGGTGTAGGGGTGGGAGTAGAGAGACCCAGTTTTAAGTCCACCCTCAGCCCTGGAAACCCATTGGGTGAAACCTATTGGCCAACCCAGCCTCCCTGACAGGGTTCTTGTGGTTGGAGATCCAATGAAAGCAGAGTCCCCAGAGAAGCCACCTTAGATTCTTAAAGGAGAAGTTGGAGGACAGGTGGGACTAATAATAATAATAATAGTATGCAGATCCTCAAATCTGTTCTTAGCCTGCATTTTTTTCAGTTTCTTATTTTTAAAGAAATTCTATTGCAGAAACTCTCTGGACTAAAGAGGATGGAGGGGTGGGCACTGAAGGGGGATTCATGAGAACCATTTCATTTCTGATATTCACAATTCAAATGCTCCTACCACTTTCAGGAAACAACAAGTTGTAGAATGCTGGAAGCCAAACCCTATTATGGATCTTTCCCATTCCTAAAATTTTAATGGGAATACCAGGATTCATAGAAACATAATTTAAAACCTCTATGACATGGTCCATCTGCAGCAAGTGGCTGCAGGGACCCAATTTTGAGTAAACCCCCCCCAACAAAGCAAGGTCAGACCTGTTAGTATTTGGATGGGAGACCACCAGAAATTCTGCGGGCTTAGGTTAGATATTGAAGGTGGCAATGGGAAATCACTTCCATATTGCTGAGAACAAAAGTACAGGGGCATGTCCATGTACGCTAGAGGAGTTGAAGTTGACTCAAGGGAGTGTTTGTTTATGATCTCCACCATTTCTAGATTTCCTCTGAACTATTTCCTAAATAATAACATGCCTCTTATAATTGAGTTATTTTTTTAATCCATGCTGCATATTATGGTTTAAAGCCAAACTCGTATTTCAAGTAGAGCGGACCACAGTGGCTCAGTGGTTAAGACGCTGAGTCAGAGGCCATTAAGGCTGAAAGCTCGGCAGTTCAAATCCCACGAGCGCCGCGTGCCGGAGTGAGCTCCCGGCAATTTGTCCCAGCTCCTGCCAACCTAGCAGTTCAAAAGCATGCAAATGCAAGTAGATAAATAGGTACCACTTTAGTGGGAAAAAATCACAGGCACATGAAAGGAGCCTCCTTGGGCGTCCCCCAGGCAACGGTGATGTCACCAGCAAATCCTTTCACTACAAAAGTGCCTTGGTGCTTCTGACACACACACACACACACACACACACACACACACACACAAATTTCAAGTAGAGATGTACATCTAAAGAAGCATCCATCCATCTCATTGGATCCTGGATTATTGATGATTCATTGATATTTAGATCAGGGGTAGGCAAGATGGTCCTTCTTCTATTGCAGTGTCTATAAAATCCAGGCAGAGTGCCCAGTGCTGTAAGCAAGGATTCTGAAAGATGAATTTCAAAAGAACTGAAGGCTACTGAAGTTCCCACCTGTAATCTAGAAATGAGCTAACTATATGTAGAATTGTTTATGTTCCAATCACTATCTTGATAGTTTTAGTTCATAAGATGCCTTGTGGGACACCCATTTTAAAAAGGTAGAAGTCTTTAAAAGAAAAGTCCTTACTTCTAAGTATAGGATGGATACTCTGTTGGCCAAAAGCATGACTTACATGCTAGGAAGGGAAAGATAAGGGTCTCAGCTCTTCCTAAGAAGCAGTTGGTAACTGTAATCTTTTTCTGTCTGCAACAGAATTCATCAAAGGACCACAGAGCAAGTGTGCCAGCCCATAGCAGAGTTAGCACCTGTGATGTGGGCAGACTTGCAAAAATTGGTGGGGAAGGAGAAGGAAAAGGAAGGGGGAGCACGGTGGGAAAGAGAAAGGGCAGAAAAGAAAGAAAAACTAACGGAATAGAAGGAGGAAGAGTTCAATCAGATTTGTAAAGGGCATAATTTACAAAATCCATCACATATTTTACTAGGCTGGGATTTACGGATTAGCCTGTAATACTTAGGCGGCTTTTTGTAATAAAAACTGAAGCTGTGGCAGTCTTGGGAAAGCAAAAAGGAATGAAAAGAACAGCAGCTTTTCTATCTTGCTTTCATTTTCCCAGCATTTTCCCCCTGATCTAGGCTGTGCCATTAATCTGGGCTTTATCTGCCTATGGAGAAGGATTGAGCTCTTTATTGGATTTTTGTCAAGAATAAAAGATTTAGTTTGGGATATTGTGGAAACGATTTCTGTGGTATTACGCCATGTAATAAATGAAACAGCAGGGATCAATTCCTTTCTTCCAGTATGTTCAACAGGCTGTTAGAAATATGCTCTACAATTATTGTTTATTGAGAGATAGACATACATATATGAACATGCACTCACCGAATTAGGGCAGATAACGATCAGAGCTGCCCTATTTGATCACAGTCTGTCTACAATCCAACATTCTGTTTCAAAATATGAATTGTTGTGGATACCTCATATTAAAATTGAAGTGCATGGTGTTTATAGAACAATTCATTGTCTGAAAAAATTGTGCTTCCAATCATCTCCCATATATGGACATTCCAAGCATGTGTTCAATAACCTGTCCATGGTTACAGGTGGTCTCACTGAATAAAAATGTATGACTCTCTCCACAAAAACACAGTGTTGCTAAATGTTGTACGTGTGTTTGTCACAGATATTACAGTTAGGAGGCACTGTAAAACCTCTAATCAAAAGACTGATAATAAAAAAATCATTAGAATCTCTTGCAATTTTTAAATCATAGTTCTAGAAGATAGGTCAGCCTTTCCATCACTAGTGTCCTCGAGATATATTAGACTACAACCATATGGAAGATTGTACCTTGGAAGAAAAGAGGAGTAAATGCTAAAGAACATGAATTAACAAATGAAATTATGTGAAACTAAGAGAACAGGGAAAGATTTAATAGATCTGAATGAATGTGGCCTGATCTTGTGGAATGGAGGTAATGAATACATATAGAGAAATGTAGGTTTAATTTTGAATTTAAGGATTAAAGTATGAATTGTTGTTATCTAGACTGTTGTGGGTACATATGCTCCCCTAAAATGGCAATAATGAAAGAACCATAGATAAGCTTTTGGAAAAATTCTACAACATTCTGAATGAATGAGATCCATGGGAAAAATTATTCTGCTAGGTGTAAGGAATGGATGGATGGTGTCACAGAGTATGTTCAAAAGGTTTGATTGAAGAAGACAGTGCAAAATAGCATTCCAGTTTTTCTCCTCCCCATTTTAATTTAAACTACTGATAAAAGACATAACAGAAGTACTTTCATTTCCAGCTAAGCTTTGCAAGTAGAATTTATAGCTTCTAATTGTTCTGCATACCAATGGAAACAGTCTCACCCTTCTCTTCTCTTATGAAATAAATACAAAAATACAAGTGAGAGCATTTTTTTCTGCATCCCAACTTTCAGCTCTAGTCAACCCTAAGCATGTTTACGTGTACAGATTATGATCTAAACTTAACTTATTTGCATTCTATTCTAATTTTTTCCCTACACACTTTCCCCAATTCTAGAGTTAAGAAAGGGCTTATAGGTACTGTATTAGTGGCAAGTTTTCCTCTCCTCTTTTTCTTTTAATCAGAGGATGGTGATTCTTTGACAAGTAAAACCTTTGAACTTCCTTCTTTTCCCATCTTCAGCCACTGTGGGTCATCTGCAAGGGTCGATTAGGATCCTAAACTCATCTGGTGCTAATCTTGGTGTTAATCTTTGCATATCTGGGTATTGATTGCTGGTAAGGAGGTGTTCTGGTCTTTTGGCTTTTCTATTGTCTCTTATGAATGTTATGTAAATGTTGTTTACCTCTATGTGTCTGTTGATGGCTGCTTTGTCGGAGTGCCAAGCTTCCAGGAATTCTCTAGCATTTTTGGATTTGGCTTGGTTTAAGATGTTCACAGTTTCCCAGTTGAAAGTATGGTTAAGTCTGTCCATGTGTTGTGAGATTAAGGAGTTTTCATCATGTCTTCTGACTGCTAGTTGGTGTTTGTGGATGCGCTCTGCTAGTCTTCTGCCCATCTGTCCTACATAGTGGCTGCTACAGTCCTTATACTGTATGTTGTAGATCACTCCTGTTTTTTTTTTCTTGGGCTACTGGGTCTTTTGGGTTACTTAAGATGTTCTTAAGGGGTTTTGGTTGGTTTATGTGCTATGGTGATGCCATGTGGTTGTAATAGACTATTGGTAGCTTCTGAGATGTTTCTGATGTATGGCAGTGTTATCCTTTTCATAGCTTCTGTTGGTTGTGTTGTTGTCCAAAAACGTATATAAAAATTTTGGTTTATATAAAACATGGTATATAAACAGAGAGCAAGTCCCACTCCCTTTTTGCACTGAAGATGTTGCCTAGTGTGGCAATGAAATGTCTGCAGTAAAACAACAAGGCTCAGAGAGCACCAAGGACTTCAACCCTGAGCTACAAATATTCTCTTCTATTGGTATCACTAAGATTAGCATCCTGAGTCTAGGAATTATGACACTCAACAGCAACAGCAAACACATGCTTGTACTGAGACATTTTTTTAGTTCTGTTGATTTCTCTCTGCAACCTATAGGATGAAAGCAATTTATGTGTATGTATATTCATTTTTGACTGATTTATGGTTTATTGGGCCAATCAGTGGAGCACCAAGTTAATTACTTGAGTCACCGTGCAGATCTAAATTAAAGCTTCCTCAAGTCTTCAAACATCACCACTTTCCTAAATTTAAGGATTTTTCATTTTATTTGCAGGACTTTCCTCAATATTATTCCTCTTCTTTCCATTTTCTCCACATCCATAAAGCATGATAAATAAGCTTACACAAAGGTATAAAGGTAAATGTTCTGTTCGGAGGATGAGACCACCAGAACTTTTAAGGAAATAGTTTTATTTACAATTAAAAATATTTACAATTGGCAAAAGTCCTTTAAGCACATAACTGGAATTGGACTTGGATCAACTGGACTACACAACAGAATGCACTTGAAGGCTTGGCAGCTCTGCAGTAACACTGGCTAGCGATCACAACAAGTTGAATAGACCAAAGTCCTTGAAGCAATAATACAAGGTTGACTGGAACTGCAGGACTAAATTGGTTTCACTTTGAGGCAGGATCTTCTGAAGCACTGAGGCAGGACTGGACTGGATTACAGGACAAAGCTGGACTGGATCCACTGGACAAGGTTCTTCTGGAGTGACAGGGCAACTCTGGACTGGAACTGCAAGGCAAGGCTGGACTGGATCCACTAGACAAGGTTCTTCTGGAGTGACAGGGCAACTCTGGACTGAAACTGCAAGGCAAGGCTGGACTGGATCCACTGGATGAGGTTCTTCTGGAATGACAAGGCAACTCTGGACAGAATCTGCAAGGCAAGGCTGGACTGGATCCACTGGACAAGGTTCTTCTGGAATAACAGGACAATGCTGGGCCGGAACTGCAAGGCAAGGCTGGACTGGATCCACTGCACAAGGTTCTTCTGGAGCAATAAGACAATGCTGGGCTGGATTTACAAGGCAATACTGAGGCTGGACTGGCAAAACTAGGCAAGGTACTTCTGGAACAATGAAATACGACTGCACTAGATTAGCACGATAAGACTGCCCGGGAGCAAACTGATTACCAAGGGCTTGCTTGACTAAGGCTGCTGGATGAAACATGGCTGAAGCGGCTGGGTGAGAAGGGACTGAAGCGTTGAGAACGCTATTGGCTGGAGTCCGATGAAAGACTGCGAGATGAGACCCCTTTTGACTTGGCGAAGGAGTGTCTTGAGATTCTGAAGCAGATGGGGTCAATTCTGAAATGATGCAAGGCTCTTGCTCTGGTTCCGTGGTGGCTACAGGGCAGGACTCTGAAGACTGTTCCGGCTGGACTTCTCCCGAAGAAGCTGTTAGCTCAGTGGAATGTTCGTCACCGGTGATCAGGTGGCATCCTTTTATTCTGTTCTCCAAACGCCTTCTGTCCTCAGGAGCCAATCGGGCTTCCTTCTGCTTGACGCGGTTCTCCGCCCTCCTTTCTCATGCATTGATTGGTGCTCTAGGCTTTCTTCCTGGTTCTGGACCAATCAGCTCCTCAGGATTCTCCTGCTCTGCTGGGTCATCCCCAGGTCCGTTTCCCTGCACCTGCTCATCACGAGTCTGGTCACAAGTATCGCACTTTTGACCCTGCACGTCAGGGCTTTCCAAAGTTTTCCTGCGGCGACACACCAACCGACGTTGGTGTGTTGCCGCGGGAAAACCCGGAAGTGCCGCCGTTGCGGCAGCACACAAAAATCCGGAAGCGCTGCTGCCGCTTTCGGGTTTTTGCGCGCCACCATTGGTGTGTCGCCGCAGGAAAACCCGGAAGCGCTGATGATTATCAGCGCTTCCGGGTTGTGTGGCGACACACCAGACTGTGTGTTGTGACACACTTTTGTGTCACGACACACAGTTTGGAAAGCTCTGCTGCACATGCTCATCAGGAGTTCCCCTTGCCGGTTGCTGCACAATATCAGTTTCGTTTCTCTGGTAAGTTTCATTTTCTCCTAGCTCAGAGTCAGAGTCAAGCTGGACTCTGACAGTAAATCCAAAACAGTAGGGGTGTTTTATGCTTTGTTAGCCACCCAGAGGCATTTGATTAAGATGGTGTGCAAAGTAAATAAATAATAAATAAATGAACAAACGAATGAATGAAATTATTTACTCCTGTTTACAACGATTTGGAATGTAGTTCCACAGCATTTACATCCAGCTGTCACAGATAGGCTGATTCCCACTGTAGAGTTTAAAGTGAATTTGTTCATTTACCCTCTACATCAGAATGTGTAGTTTCTGGAACCATTATCGGTGACTGGAAATCCCTTATGGATTTTTTGCATAAAAAAGAAAAAATGAACTTGTGATTTATGGTTTTGATGATTAGACAGGATAGGCTATAGAAAGAAGAGAGTCATGATGTAACCTTAAAGAGAGAGGTTAAAATATAATTGTACTTATAACTGCTGCAAAGAAGATTGGAAGCCACTTCTTTGTCTTCCTTTATATCTTCTTTTTTTCTATTTCTCTTCTTTCTTTTTTCTCCCTCTTCTTCACCTTCCTCTATTTTTTTTCTTTTTTGTAGTTTTAGTTTTTTCTTTTATTTCTCCCTTTCTCTTTCTCCTTTCTCATTCTCCTTTAGTTTGTGTTAGTTCTTATTATTGTTGTTAAAACTCAGTTAAAAATTATATATATGTATGTATGTATGTATAGTGTAATTTTTGGTATGCCTGATACACTTGACCATCCATACAAATGCATGTGCGGTGTGGGGTCTCAAAATTTTAGATCAAGAGCCACATTATGGTTGTTCTTTAAAGCATGTTATTGAGGCACACAGTGGAAATAAGAGGAAGTAAAGTTGTGTTTGAATTTAAAACATGCATTCATATATAGAATAGATTCATATATACAATGGGCAGATTTGGGGATATAATAGAATCATGAACAAATATGCTTACCATTACAAGTGAGACTTAGCCCACCTCATTGAAATTAAAGCTAATGTTTGTACTCAGGATTTTGTAATCTGGGATAGACTTCATGATCTGTGTGTCATTAAAAGACTGTTTGCTAACATTATTACCTTTACAATCTCTTTCTAGGCAATTAATCTTACATCTCAGAGCACTTGGTAAATTAGTTTCCCAAGAAAATGTGAAAGGTGGAACTATAAAGTATCTTACACCAGCTACTTATGGGCGTTAAAGAAGTTATTTATTAAACACTCATATTTAGGAAGATTTTTTTAAAAACAAAACTTTTTTTTTTTTAGAAAGCAGTTGAAATTCTATCCTGAATTAAGTCTGGGGACTTGAAATAGAAAGTTAATCTTCTCCCACTCTCTAAGAAACACAAGGAAATGGTTACTATTGTTTGCAAAACTGCAGGCTGGTTGTGATCTTCTGCCACCTGAGGCAAAAACCAATTTAGCACACTCCTTTTGCTGTCCCTGTATAGAAGTGGACTGGAGTTACAGTTGAGCCTTACATCACCTTATCTGAGGCAACAGATCACTGCAAGTGTTGAAGAACAGCTTGTTCTGTCTTTGAATGAAGTGAATAGCCAGAGATATTTTAGGATTAACAGAAGTCTTTTACCAATGCTTTCCAGTCTCATTCTCCTGACTTAGTTGTCCCACTCTGCCTAAAGACTCTTTGATATGCATTAAGTACCACCCAGTTCTTTTCTGTCTTACCCTATCAACTGATACAGAGGGAATGCTGCTTCCCTGCATCTTTAGAGTTTTGATCATTGACTAAATTGTGATAAGATTTTTCTTATCACCTGGTGAAGCAGTTTAGCCACTTTAGCCAGCTAACTTATTTACAGATCACCTGCACATTGTGGTAAATTAGCATTCAGTAATTGGTTCAGGTCGCTGATACTTTGCAGCTTCTGCAGAAACTGTGAGGGTGCAGGTTGAAAACCTTCAGGTTAAGGGAGGTTTGGGGTAAACTCTAGTTCTCCACATGCTGTTGGACAACAGATGCTGTTATTATTGACCCCTATCCATACTGGCCAATTAGCTGTTGGAGTCCAGGTAGCTGTTGGAGTCCAAGAACTTCTGGAGGTTCACAGATTGTCTTTTGGGAGTTCAGAAATGAAGGAGAACTTCCCAATGAGATTGGAATCAAAATGTGCCTTGTCTATATTGCTTGTTCCTAAGTTATTTCTCTCCAGATTCAAGGGTGAAATATAGGAAACTGAAGATCTGTTACAATGCTCATTACCAGTGAATCCCCTGAAAGGACTCCATTGGTGGTGATGGGCTTTCATTATGTGTTTCTTCAGTTAGGGGATTGCTTCCTTTTTTCTAGCAATACAGCAGACAAATTTACTAGAATTTAGCTACATAGACACAACTGGAGATAATAGCTTATACAGACAAAGATTGTTCATATAATGTTTATTATAATTGTGATCCAGTAAATGCTGTTGGGTTTACCATTTCCAGCATTCTTTAACATTGGCTAGGCTTGGGGCTGGGGGGCATTATGTAATGGCTCTGAAGACTTGCCTTCCTGACCAAATGCCTGCTCTTTTGGGAGGGTAGAAACAGCAATATTCATGGTGCGGGGGAGGAAGGTGAGCCCTTAGAGGGACTGCAGATCAGGCCTTTGAGGATTACTTATTACCTGTAGGTTGCCCAGCCTGTGAGGCAGACTGCCAGTTCCATTTCCAGGCAGCTAAGATTGACTTCGACATATATTCACATTGCCTCAGAAAATATATGTTCCAAACATTTTCATTGCACTTGAAAATGCTTGCTTCTCTTCATTGTCAACTGAACTCAAAATATACATTCGGATATTCCGTTTGGTCAATCATACATTTCTGGAACAATTCACATCCAAAGCTCATCAAGGCTAAGCATTGACTGATTGGACAATTTTGAACATATTGACTAGTTTAAATATGTAGGTGATGTTCCTTGTGTACAGACCTGGTTGCTCCCATGTTAGCCCTGTGAGGTAATCCAGACAAGAAGCACAACCAGGAATACTAGTTCTATCTTTATTGTAAAGTTACATTAACACAGGGCTTTCCAAAGTGCTGCCGCTGGCGACACACCAGCGGCAGCGGCGGCGCACGCGCACACAGTGACGGCGCGGGGGGGCGTGCGGCGGTGCGCGCGCACGGCGACGGTGTGGGGGGGCGTGCAGCGGTGCGGGGGGCGTGCAGCGGCACGCGCATGCATGGCGGCCACTGTGCATGCGCGTGCCGCCGCTTCCGGGTGGTGTGGCGACACACCACTCTGTGTGTGGCGATACACTTTTGTGTCGCGACACACAGTTTGGAAAGCTCTGCATTAACAGAATCTTGCAGGACCTAAAGTATTTCTCCCCTCCTCTCCTTTTACTACCCGGAAAACTAGGGAGGGTCCCTTCTGAAACACTTCCCATGCCATCTCCCCTTCCATGGGCTGAGACATCTTTACTGGTTGTCCAGTCTGCAGCTCTCCCTCCTGTCTCCCAAGGTCATTCCCACATATCATTACATCCCAGGTAGGTGTCAAGTAGACTTTGCATCCTCTAATTAATTGTTCCACCTGGCCTCTCTGTTCTAGCTTGTCTCTCCAAATTCAGCTTTGCAAATGCCTGACGTGGAATGTTCTGCATCCATTGGGCCTCGGTTTCCATTTAAGGGACTCTCAGAGCAACCTTTTCTGATGTATGGCTGTGGCCACCCAACCAGAGCTAGGTAAACAAACTTAGTTGCCTGGTGAAGAGCAGCAAATGCTATCCTCCTCCTCCAAGCCACGGTGCATTATGCCCAAGGTCAGCTAAGTTATTTTGGCACAGAAATAGAGAGTCTCACAAGCAATAAAAATATATAGCAACAATACATTAAATAACTCCCCAATGTATGCCCTTTCTGACACTCAAAATTTACTGCTGCTACTACAGCTTGTCCTGGTCAACAAAAAGTTTTTC